>JALIRH010000072.1:2500-1202500 GCA_023055505.1 Callipepla californica brunnescens | reverse complement strand
GCTGTGCAGCACGAGGTGCTGGGCTGGGGATGCCCTGTGTTGCTGTGTGTTTGAAAGGAGCTGGTGCTGTTCCTGCTGTGACTCAGAGCTGCTGCTGCTGTACCGTCCTGTGACGGATGAATCACGGATCACTTTGTTTCCTGTAACAGGCACCAAGTAGACATTTTCCTTGGCGGAATTCCCGGTGACATCCAGCTTCTGATCACTGGCAGTGTTTAGGAGCTGTTATTTTGGTGTGCAGCGTGGAGACAAAACGGTGCTCTGCGCTGTAAGGATGAAAGGCCGTCACAGCCACAGCAGCTTCGTGCTGCCAATGTCTGTGAGAGAGCTGAGAGTCACCTCTAAATGCAGTTTGCCAATTGCACTGGTGAATGAGAAACAAAGCTATCCTGCTTTCCCTATAGGAAAGAGTTGAATCCTTTTGCTTCTGCAGACAGCAGATCCCTGTCTGCTTTGTATTGAGGAGCCCAGAACTGCACACGGTGCTCCAGGTGAGGCCTCAGCAGGGCAGAGCAGAGGGGGAGGATCCCCTCCCTCGACCTGCTGGCCACGCTCTTCTGAATGCAGCCCAGGATCCCATTGTCCTTCTTGGCCACCAGGGCACAGTGCTCACGGCCAACCTGTCATCCAGCAGATGTTGTAAAACAAGAGAAAAAAGGGCGTAGATGGGGCAGGGGATGGTTTGCTCTTTGCCCACCTCCTGCCATGCTTCTGGGCTGCTCTGGGGTCGGGAGGAGGGGGCTGAGGGCAGCACTGGGCTGGCTGCTGCCTGTCTCTGTCTGAGCTTTGTTCTTACCACGTTTCCTCATTCAGCACTCCACTTCTAACTACGTTCCCATGATGAACTAACTCAGTGTGAGACTTCGGGAGGGATAAATAAGGAAATGTTAATTAAAAAAACAAACAAACAAAAAAAGGAAGCGACGTTACCGTTTTAAGTAATTTTCTGATTACCTTTAGAAGTGGCAGAGAGATGTGGAACTGAAACTGATCTCAGAATAGAGACCTGGAGAGAAGTGAGGAGCGCCCGCCCATCAGCTCGCTTCCCCTGTGTGTCATGGGGCTGGCAGCACTGTGGGGACCTCAGCAAAGCACTGTAACGAAGTTATCTTCTTCAGTGTGCTCTGCAGGACCCCCTTGCTTTGGAACTGAAATCTTTGAAGACCGTCATAGCATCATAGAATGGTCAGGGTTGAAAAGGATCTCAAAGATCATTGAGTTTCAACCCCCTGCCATGGGCAGGGTCACCAAGCAGCAGAGCAGGCTGCCCAGAGCACATCCAGCCTTGCCCTGAGTGCCTGCAGGGATGGGGCATCCACAGCCCCTCTGGGCAACCTGTTCCAGTGCATCACCGCCCTCTGAGTGAGAAACTGCCTCCTCACATCTAACCTCAATCTCTCATGTCTTAGTTTAAAGCCATTCCCCCTTGCCCTATCACTATCAACCCGTGTCAGCAGCCGTTCCCCCTCCTGTTGATACCCTCTGCTCCCTTCAGGCCCTGGAAGGCCACAGTGAGGTCTCCCTGCAGCCTTCTCTTCTCCAAGCTCAACAGGCCAGGTTCCCTCCACCTTTCCTCACAGGAGAGGTGCTCCATCCCTCTCTTCATCTTCATGGCCCTTCTCTGGACCCATTCCAAGTGCTCTGTGCCTTTCCTGTGCTGGGGGCCCCAGGTCTAGATGCAGTACTGCAGGTGGGGCCTCACAAGAGCTCATTAGAGGGGGACATTCCCCTCCCTCTCCCTGCTGGCCACCTCTTTTTTAATACAGCCCAGGATATCGTTGGCCCTCCAGGCCACAGGACCACACTGCAGCTCATGTGCAGCTTCTCATCCATCAGGACCCCCAAGTCTGTATCAGTACCCGCGACTGCCCCAGCCCAGCTGCAACACCTTGCACTCAGCCTCGTTGAACCTCATGAGGCTCACATGGGCCCACTTCTCCAACCTGTGCCATGTGCCTTGAGATATCAGAAGTGATCTGTAGGGCCACGTTGTCAGCGCAGTGTCGGAGCTGATGCCACACGTATGGTCACTGCTGTAGCTAAACAATCCCTGATTATCCTCGATGTATCCTTCATCCTCAGAGCAGCAGCAGTGCTGTGTGTCGGTCGCATCGTGGGGGTTGCGTTTACAGACTGTGATGTGTTTTCACAAACAGCTTTGATCAAACTCCCAGTGTAGCACGGAGCACATGGTGACAGCAAGCGGGTGTAGCTGGTGCTGATGATGGGAAGATGGGAGGAATGGCTGACGTGCCTGAGGGCTGTGCTGCGTTCAGAGAGACCTGGACAGGATGGAGAGCTGGGCAGAGAGGAACTGGATGAGGTTTAACAAGGAGGAGAGGGACCTGAGTGTCTTGGTGGGTGACAGGTT
Source organism: Callipepla californica brunnescens (assembly GCA_023055505.1). Lineage (NCBI taxonomy): Eukaryota > Metazoa > Chordata > Aves > Galliformes > Odontophoridae > Callipepla > Callipepla californica. Next base: position 1,200,129 of record JALIRH010000072.1, on the reverse strand, counting down.
GGCCGTGAGCACTGTGCCCTGGTGGCCAAGAAGGACAATGGGATCCTGGGCTGCATTCAGAAGAGCGTGGCCAGCAGGTCGAGGGAGGGGATCCTCCCCCTCTGCTCTGCCCTGCTGAGGCCTCACCTGGAGCACCGTGTGCAGTTCTGGGCTCCTCAATACAAAGCAGACAGGGATCTGCTGGAAAGAGGGCAGTGAGGGCACACAGATGACACAGGGCCTGGAACAGCTCCTGCATGAGGAAAGGCTGAGAGAGCTGGGACTGTTCAGCCTGGAGAAAAGAAGACTCAGAGGGAATCTGATCCACGTCCATCGATAGATACGTTCAGGACCTCCTGGACGCCGAGCTGTGCACCCTGGGCTGGGAGCTGCTTGGGCAGGGGGTTGGACTCCATGATCTCTGGAGGTCCCTTCCAACCCCTACAGCTCTGTGATGCTGTGATTTTTCCTTGCTGCTGGTATTGCAGGGTGTGCTGCATGCAGTGGTCTTCCTTGCTGGAGCGCTGAGTTAGAGGAGTGGTGTGACCAGCTGCTGTGCTGCCCTGTTTCTTTCTTTGTGGTTTCAGTAAGCTCCCCATTGTTACGAGTGTCGGTTGTATCTTCTGTTTTTTCTGTACTTTCCCATTTGCTCGACACGAGGAAGTGCAGTTGTTTAATTTGGCTCTGGCTCTTGATCAGAGTTCTCATAGTGATACAGCAGTTTAAATAGAAACTAATTCCATGCGGTTTCACTGAGCAGGTTCCCTCTCTTTGTATGGTGATGGCACCGAGTCGTGGTGCAGCATTACTTTTTTAAGCTGACGGATTCGTTGGTAGGAACACAGGCAGTGTTTGCCTTCCTCACATCTTTGCCTTGCTGCAAGGTATCATCTTAAAAGGTTCTAAACCACATCTCCTAGCTCCTCATCCAGACACCTCCTGAGCACTGCCAGGCACGGCAGCTCCCCACCTCCCTGTGCAGGCCATCCAGTGCTGAGCACTCTGAGAGAAAAAGTTGTTCCTTTTGTCCAATGTAAACCTCCTCTGCTCCAACTTGTGGCTGTTTCTTCAGGTCCTGTTTGTTGCCTGGGAGAAGAGGCTGAACCCCTCCTCATCACAGCCCCCTTCAGGAGGTGGTAGAGTGCAGTGAGCTCTCCCCTGAGCCTCCTCTTCTCCACACTGAACAATCCCAGCTCCCTCAGCCGCTCCTAGTAAGATTTGTGCTCCAGATCCCTCACCACTTTCATAGCCCCTCTCTGGACATGCTCCAGGGCCTCAACATCTTTCTACAGTGAGTCCTGATTCAATAGGAAGAAAAGGTTTGTCGTGAAGGTGACCAGGCACAGGACTGGGACCCCAGGCAGGGAGCAGCACCGTGCTACGGAGGCTGTAGAGCTGGGCTGTGCACACTCGAGCAACCTGATCTCTTTGGCCGTGCTGTGAGCTCAGCTTGGACCTCTATCTCCCTTCAATCTGAATTATTCCACGACTCTGATAAGTGAGGCCTTCTGTCAGATCCTCTGCTCTTCTGCATCAGCTGTGTTGGTGCTTTGCTGAACCTCCTCCCCTCCTGGGCATCGCTGAGAGCTTTTGCAAAGGTGAACCAGCAGCTGTGCTGCAGCGCGGTCATCCACTGCTTCCACAGGGCACTTGTAATGTTTGTTTGTGACGAATGTAAATACAGACTGCAGATGTTACGTGGGCAGATGGGAATCGTCTGCAGCCGGCGGTGTTCGGAGGAGTGACCCAAGGCTCAGTGGCTTCCTGGGCATACATCGATTACACACAGAAATTAATCAGATGCGTGTGGCTCTGGTGGCTGCGTTGGACTTGAGAAGCGAGGTGACATCTTAGGGAGAGGTCTTAAATGGCCTCAGGAATGTTAGCCTCACAATGGCTGCCCTGAATAAATGGGGACGTTTCCACGAGGGCCTCTCTGCAGCTCCAGACCGAGCCGAACCCGTGTTATCACGTTGAGAAATCATGTTATGCTTTCCAGAATGATTTAGGAGCACCCGGGGAACTGTTTGCTTTTCTGAACTCATTCTGATGTCAGAAGGGCTCTGAGTTTCCTTCTGCAGCCATGCTCTGCACACCCAGCTCTCACTGTTCTCCTGAGCTCCTGCAGAACTCCCTTTCCAACCCAGAGGGAATGGATGTAAGTGAAAGGGGTATTGTTTCCCTTCCTGCTCCTGCCAAGTGCCAGCCACAAATATTTTGTAATTACAATTAGGGCAGCCGTAGATCGCCTTATCTCCGGTATCAGATGGGCACGGGAGCTCTCCTGCAGGGACAGTCAGTGAGCCTGAGCTGCTTTCTCCTGCTCATTCCTATGAATGAAGGATGAGAAGGGGCAGCTGTGCAGCAGGATTGCAGGCGATGCCAGCTGGGGCTTCCCAGCATCTGCTGCCACGCTGCTTTCCCATCCCAGGGCATCGGTATGTGGGCACGAGTGCTCGGAGATGCTCTCATCTGTGGGGAAATTAATTGCATTAACAAGGCCCCGCCTGCAGGATGATGATGTATCCACATCAGGTGTTGAATAATTAATGCCAAGTGGTGCCCTCTTATTTAGGCTTTCCTTTAAATGCTCACACATCACCCTCACAGACCGTTACCCCAGTGCTGCTTTGGGGAGCAGCAGCTCCTGGGAGCTGTTCTCAGATACGTGCTAACTGCAGGTTTGAGCATTTATATTCTAGATGAGTAAACATGTACAGGGAAGGCTGCAAGCCAGCTGCCCTGCTCTCACCCTGCTGCTCAGGGGTTGGGATTCGGGCAGGGAGATCGCTCACCAGTGACTGCCATGGGCAAAACAGACTCAGCAGAGGGAGGTGATGGTAATGGATTGCCTGTTGCTAACAGATGAGAGCAGTGAGAACTAAAAGCCAACTAGAAGCACTCGTGGCTCAGCTCTGCTGGCAGCAGGTCCCTGGTGAAGCCATGCTCTGTCCCCCTGCAGCCCCCAGTTACAAAACCTGGCTGTGCAAACCTAACACACCACTTCTGGGGCAGGTTTTTGCACAGTTGCAAGCAGATGAAGCATGCCCACAGTGAGCTGTGCTACTGTTGGGTGTTACGGTGGCATCTAATATTTGCCATTCGAAATGTGCCACCCGCACCCTGCAAGATGGCACTGCTCATCCACGCTAACCGGGCACGAGGAGTGGCCCTGAGTCACAGCTCCTGCAGCTGTACTGAGGGAGATCTGAGCCCAGGGCCCCTGACGGTAGCTGTGTCTCACCTCGTGTGCTGCCCATGAGCTGAATCCTCGTTGAGGTGTTCGGTGCAGAGGGGCTGTTTAACCCCAGAGGGCTCAGTACACATCATCTGTGAAGACAGACTGTAGGACTGGCTGAGATACAGAATCAGAGAATCCCAGCGTCACTGAGGTTGGAAAAGAGGTCATCCAGTCCCACCATCCACCTACCACCAATATAACCCCACTGAACCACGGCCCTCAGTGCCACATCTCAACTTTGAGCACCTCGAGGAAGGGATGGTGACCCCACCGCTCCCGGGGCAGTCCGTTCCAGCTTGCAGAGAAGCACTTTTTCCTGACATCCAACCTGAACCTCCCCTGCTGCCACTCGGGGCCATCACCTCTGGTCCTGTCACTGTTAACGTGGGAGTGGAGGCCAACTGCTCCTCTCCAGAACCTCCCTTCAGGAACAGAGAGCAGTGAGGTCTCCCCTGAGCTTCACTTCTCCAGAGCGAACAATCTCAGTTCCCTCAGATATATATTTGTTTATTCCAGCACAAGAAAGGTGCAGAGCTCTTGGAATGGGCCCAGAGGACAGAGGGCTGGAGCACATCTACTATGGGGAGAGGTGGAGGAAAACCTGGCTTGTTGAGCTTGGAGTAGAGAAGACTGCAGGGAGACCTCACTATGGCCTTCCAGGACCTGAAGTGTATCAACAGGAGGGGGAATGGCTGCTGACACGGGTTGATGGTAATAGGACAATGAGGAATGGCTTTAAACTAAGAAAGGGGAGACTGAGGTTGGATGTGAGGAGGCAGTTTCTCACTCAGAGGGCGGTGATGCGCTGGAACAGGTTGCCCAGAGAGGCAGTGGATACCCCATCCCTGCAGGCGCTCAGGGCAAGGCTGGATGTGCTCCGGGCAGCCTGCTCTGCTGCTTGGTGGCCCTGCCCACAACACGGGATTGAAACTCTCAGTGATCCCTGAGGTCCTCTTCAACGCGGGCCACTCTGTGATTCCAAGTAATTTATTTTTATACATTATGAACCATGGCAACTTACGTAATTAGGTTAAAGCAATAACAATTTTTCATGGGATAATAAAGCTCTCGATGATGCTTCTGCCATTGTCAGATAGTTTTGTCGGGAGCTGTGATGGCAGAAATTGGAAAAGGACTGATGGTAAAAGTCACGATGATATCCCGATAGGTGCTTATCTTTTAGGGTTAATTATTTGTAGAAGCTGCTTTTGACTGAAGCATGAGAAGCCATCTAGAGAGGCATAATAAACAGCTTTGTGGATGAAACTAATGAACAGTAGAAGTATTTTTATTAATTGCTCCTCTCGATGAAATGGTTCAGTGCTTTTTTGTTAGATCTTAGCTATGATGCTACCATTTAATAGCATATACTTTAACGAGTGAGCGTTCAGTTGAGTAAGGTTCTGAAAATGTTCCAGAGTCCCAGGAAAAGTGGATAAAAAAAAGTATAAATGATCATAGTTCATTCTCTATGGTATGGAATTCAAGAATCGTGGAGTGAAATCACCTCTCAGCTGAAGGCGTCCAGACAGCACATGCTGCACAATGCACAGAGATGTTATAATTGGGGAAGAGGAGGCTGAGGGGAGACCTCAGTGCTCTCTTCCAATATCTGAAAGGTGCTCACAGTGAGAGCGGGGTTGGGCTCTGCTCACTGCTGACAGTGACAGGACGAGGGGAGATGGCCTCAAATTGCACCAGGGTAAGTTTAGGTGGGAGATCAGGAACCACTTGTGTACAGAAAGGGTCGTTAAGCACTGGGATGGGCTCCGCAGGGAGGTGGTGCAGTCACCATCCCTGGGTGTGTTTAAACCCATTTGGATGTGGTGCTCAGGGCCATGGTTTAGCAGAGGGCTGTTGGAGTGAGGGCAGTATGGTTGGGTTGAGGTTGGACTCGATGATCTTTGAGGTCTTTTCCAACCTGAGTGATTCTGTGATTCTGTGATTTGGACCTGGTCATCACCATACAGCAATCTGAGCACTACACCAAGTGCTGCCAGCAGCTGTGGATGTGCAAGGTTGTCCTGGAAAATGGAGAATTCCTGTGGCCTTCCTTAGCTCTGTGTTTCTCTGGGTGCAGACTGGTTGTACTACGGCACAGCTTCATGGTCTGGCTGTGCAGAGATGAGCTCGGATGGTTCTCATCCTTGTTGGCTGAAGAAATCCGGCACCAGCTTTCCGATCCAGATAAGGGGATAGGCCTTTGTCAGCTGCTTTTTTGCAGCAGAGCTTCCTCCCCTGCTTGCACTCGTGCTTTCACAGCAGTTTTGTTACACAGAGAGCAGGATGGGCAGTGAGCTTCCAGTCACTTCTGAAGCAGAGTTCAGGCTTCAGGTGAAAATGCTGCTGGCTCACGGGAAGCACGCTCCTCTTCTGCACCAGGGGGAGGAGATGCCTGGAGTAAATCACCAGCAGGAAGGCATTCAGTGTTCTGAAGGGCAAATTGCTGTGGAATGGGTTTTCCTGCCCTTCCTTCCTTCCTTCCTCTCGCAGTGTCCTTGGGAAGCCCTGCTGCTGCTCTCAGCTCTGCCATCCAGGAAGCTGAGATCCATTGCTGTGCTCAGGATGCACCTCTCAGAGACACAAAGGATGCTTCAGCTGAGCTTTTAGTTGTGGCAGTGGCTGCTAACTGTTCTGCTCCTGCTGTGTGACCCCAGCCCTTCAGTTCTCACCGCTGATGGCGATCCCCTGAGGTATCAGCTTGTAGAAATTAATACAGTTGGAGCCTCATTTATCAGATGAATTCAAGTGAAAGTTCTGTGGCTGCACCATCCGTCAGTGGGTCGTGGCCATAAGGCTCTAAGGAGACCCACAAGGAAACTCTGCTGTGTGCGTCTGCTGGTGAGATGTTTCAGTTTGAAGTGCAAAGAGACTGAGAGTGGTGCTCAGGAAAATGGAAGAGGAAAAACAGTGCCTGTTCCCGAAGCAAAACATCGGGATCAGAGGGAACAGGGCTTCCAATGGAGACGGGAATCGGGTGGCATCGTAATTAAACTGTAGCTGTTTAATTGGCTGCTCAGAATAGGTGGAAGGAGGCGCCTGTGATACAGATCTCCCGTATTATTTTGGGGCTTTGTTTTGATTGCTGAGCAGGGAAATGGGCTCTGTGGCCGCGGTGCCGTGCCGTTGGGATAACAGATAATGTCAGAACTTATCGGTCCCCAAACACAATGATTTTCAGTCGGTTCCTCTACAGCTTTTCCTTATCTCTCCGTGTTCAGGCAGGCAGGGAGGGGCAGGCTCGGGCCCAACTTTGGCCTCTTCCCTCCACCCGTGCAAGGAAACGCTTTGCCTTCAGCATCAGCACACCAGGGACATGGCAAACCCCCCCAGTGATGGTGGCTGAGCTGTGGGGTGTGGTCTGGTGTGGGGTCGAGGGCTGCAGAGCCGCCCCATGGATGTGGGTCTGGGGGTTCTGCTGTTGGCAAGCCGGGTCTGAGCCAGCACAGTGTTCCCCTGGGGGTATCAGGGCCAGCGGAGGGGCTGTCCCCTCTGCTCTGCTGTGCAGCCCCACCTCCAGCACCGCAGTGTCAGAGGGACACAGAGCTGTCAGCATCCAGAGGAGGGCTGGGAGATGGGGAAGGGTCTGCAGGGCCCAAGGTATGAAGAGCTGCTGGGGTCCCTTGGGTTGTTTGGCTCAGAGATGGAGGAGAGGATCGTGGCAGCTCTACAGCCCCTCATGGGCCTACACTTCCTTGTGGCCCTACAGCACATTGTGGCCCTACAGCCCCTTGTGGCCCTATAGCTCCTCGTGGCCCTGCAGCTCCTCATGGCCCTACATTCCCTCCAGGGTCAGCTGAGTGAGGTGGAAAGGCTGTGCCCCAGAGGGTGGTGTGCATGGCACAGCTCCCAGGGCACTGGGACACCACTCTGACGTAGGGTTGGGGTCTGGAGGTGCTATGTGGGCTCAGGTTGGGCTTGGTGGTCCCTGTGGGTCCCTTCCCACTTGAGGTGTTCTGTGTCTGAGCTTCTTGTGGTCTTCTCTCTCCATGTCTCATGGCCCCCGTTGCCTGGGGCAACGAGAAAGCCAGCCACATCCTGGGCTGCATCCAAAGAAGGACCAGCAGGGTGAGGGAGGGGATCTGCCCCTCTGCTCTGTGCTGTGAGGCCTCACCTGGAGCACTGTGTCAAAGAGGAGTGACAGGAAAGGAGGGGACAGACTCCTGAGCAGGGTCTGTGGGGATAGAACAGGGGGAATGACTTCAAGCTCAACGAGACGAGATGTAGGGTGGGTATTTCCTTATCTACATTTGCCATTCCACTGTAGCTGTATAAATTATTATTTTCAAACATTTGGAGAAATAAAACGTTTTAAAAGTGCCACCTGAACACAGTGCAACTAGTTTTCCAAAGAAACAGATTCACTCTGACAAAGGCAATAATGACGTACTTCGAATTTCTTTGAAAAATCAGAGGACAGTGCAGTAAGCAACAACAAAAAAAGTCAGTGAAGTGGGAAGCACGTGCACAGCTCCTGTAGGCACCGAGACAGTAGGAAAGCTGTTAGCCCAAGTGCCCTCAAATGGGAACAGCAGCTCTGCCCCAGGTGAGCAGTCAGAGGAATCAGGTAATAAATCCCAGGTGAGCATAGGGCTTAGCACTAGAGCAGTGCTGTAACCTCCCAGGAAGCAGTGAGCATGCTGGAAGAGCAATCATACACATCTTTATTTCTAAATTGGGTAGATGTGGGTTCAGAGAGTGGATAAGGAACGGGTTGAAAGCTCACAGGCAGAGGATTGTGGTTCACGTAGTGGCTGATGATGAGTGATGTCCCTCAGGGTTCCACCTTGGGACTAGTTACTCTTTAGTATCTTTACCAATGATGTGGATGGTGGGATCGAGTGCACTGTAAGCAGATCTGTGGATGACACAGAGCTGAGGAGTGCAACGAATACATCAGAAGCAAGGGGTGCCAACCAGAGGGACCTGAACAAGCTCAAAAATGGACTTGGTGAGGTTCAAAAAAGCCAAGTGTAAGGTAAGATGTTGCACTTGGGTTAGGGCAATCCCAGATAATGCCTGCAGAGTGTGTGCTCGGAGCCTGGAAGGCCAAGGACATCCTGGGCTGCGACAGAAGTGGAGTGAGCAGCAGAAAGCAAAGGATATAAAGAAAAGGTCTGTTACAGGTGGTGAGGCACTGAGCAGGCTGCCCAGGGATGTGGTGGGTGCCCCATTCCTGGAGATGCTCAAGGTGAGGCTGGGTCAGGCCCTGGGCAACCTGCTGGAGCTGTGGTGTCCCTGTGCACTGCAGGGGTCAGACTGGATGGCCCTCAGAGGTCCCTTCCAACTCAAAGGCTTCTATGGTTTTGATGGAATCACTGCTGGTGTGTGGAATGGATGGAAGCCCAGCCGTGGAAGCTCTCATCCTCCTGCAGCTGGCACTGCAGCTTTTCCCATACAGTGCTGTTTCCATGTCCTGAGCTTTCCAGCACGTGCTGGAGCTGCGGGTTCGTGTGGCTGTCTCGTATGACACTGACTGTAATGACTTCAGTCCTGGCAGCTCCCGTTGTTATTTAAGGATTTCATCACAGCGAAAGCACTGTTAATTAATGGCAGGAGGGAGGCTGCAGTTCTGCTGTGCTGACAGAGCTGTGTGCTCACTAATGGATTGCCAGACTCTTCCTCGACATCCTCCTTTTGTGCCCCCTGCGTCACCTCAGGGAGTACAATGGGCAGTAACTTCAGGGCTGTGGATAAAAATGAACTTAATGCTCTGTATCCTGCATTTCTAGAACTGCAGAATGCAGCTGTGGATAAAAACAGTCATTCCAAAGGAGCTGCAGGTAGAAGTTGCAGGGGACAAGCAGCTGTTGAGATGGGATTCCTCTCCCCCAGCTTCATATGGGTACCTCCACCAATTTCCAGGCCTCTGTGGGTCGGTGTATAGGAACAGCTGAGCTTCCCCAGCCCTATTTCTGCCATCATCTGTCTCAGGGCACTGCAGTGCCAGCTGTGCAGGGCCTGCAGGGACCCACTCCAACACACTTCAGTCATCAGCTGAATGGCAGGAGTCCCTCCTGCTGGGCCTGACATGAAAGCAGCATGACACGAAGGCAGGGAGAGCTCTCAGGTAGTTGCTTTTGGAGGCTGGGAACCTCTGTTGACAGCATACTGGAATAAAACTGGCAGCTGCTTTGCAAACTGACAGGTTACAACTGCTTTGCCAGGTTGAAACTATTTATATTTATTAGCAGAGATTGAAGATGAGCCGGTCCCAACCCCGTGCTGTAGGCAGGGACACCTCCCTGGAGCCCAGCTTGCTCACAGCCCCGTCCAGCCTGGCCTCAGTGCTTCCAGGGGGGGAAGCCTGGCTGGGAAACCTGTACCAGTGTCTCACTACCCTCACAGTAGAGTTTCTTCCCATTCTCTAGTCTCAGTGTATCCTCTTCCAGTTCAGAACCTTTTCCCCTCGTCCTATTGCTGCCTGCCCATATAAAAAGTCCCTCCCCAGCTTTCCTGCAGGCTCTTCCAGGTCCTGGAAGGCTGCTATGAGGTCTCCTTGGAGCCTTCTCTTCTCCAGGCTGAATACCCCCAGCTCTCTCAGCCTGTCCTTGTAGGGGAGGTCCTCCATCCTCTGATCATCTCCACGCCCCTCCTCTGGACCCACTCCACGTCCTTCTTGTGTTGGTGCTCCAGGTGAGGTCTCACGAGAGCAGAGCAGAGTGCAGAATGCCCTCTCTTGCCCTGCTGGTCACCCTTCTCTTGATGCAGGGATACAGTTGGCATTCTGGGCTGTGAGCACACATTGCCAGCTCACACTGAGTCCTTCATCCACCAGCAGCCCCAGATCCTTCTCCTCAGGGCTGCTCTCAAGCCATTCTCCACCCAACCTGTATCTGTGCTTGGGATTGCCCTGACCCAGGAGCACTTGGCCTTGCTGAACTCCACGAGGTTGGTGTGAGCCCACCTCTGCATCCTGCCCAGGTCCCCCTGGATGGCATCCCTTCCCTCTGGCAGCAGGTGGTGCCTTAGGAACTAACGGTGCATTGCAGACCAAACCATCAGTAGGGCTGTGCTTGGTGGCTGGTTGGTGAAGAAGGCAGTACCTTTTTTTTGGGATACATAACCTTGGACGTGAGGATTCCACTTGGGACTGGAATTGTTTTCACAAAGGAAGAGTTGATGTAGGGGTGTGCCACGTTCCTGCTGTGCTGGCTGCAGGAGGACAGTCCCTCCTGAGGGTCGTGCTGTGTTCTGGGTGCCATGCCCCTGTTGGGCATGGGGAGCCTTGTCCTGCTGCTGCATTTGGTGCTGATGGGCAGAAGGCAGCTCCAGATGTGGTACATAGAACGACTCAGGTTGGAAGGGACCCCAAGGAAACCAGACAATGAATATGTGACTTTAAATGGAATTGTCAGCTATTTGAGAGCTAGCATTGGCTCAGCACAGAACTTGCACTCAACCTCAGCTGTGCTCTGTGCTCTGATGGCTCTTGTTGCAGCAGGTCTTCTCCATTTGAACCCCAGTGTTGTCCTCGGGGAGTTATTAAGCTTATGCCAAATTCCTGCTCAGTGTTGGGCGTTCCTCACGCGTGCCGTGAGCTGGCAGGTCTCACCAAGGAGTATCCCACACATCACAGTGCTGTGGCAGTGCCACCTGGAGCTGGTGGCATTGCATGGCCCTGCAGCTCCTGAGCCACGTGTGTCCCACCACAGCATCTCCCCGGACCCGAGCTCAGTGCTCACTTGTGGCTGCATTACACGATGGGGTGGAAGTCATTTAACCCAGCACGGGACTGTTGTGGTGCTCTGTAGTGCCATCTAATGGAAATAAGCTCGGCCATTGGTCCCTGTCAAAATGAAATACGGCCACATGTCACTGTCCAGGGGCTGCTCAGGTAAGCACAGGGATCGTGTCCGTCAGATGGACATGATAGAAAGCCAGATGTGACTGTTAGAAATCAGCACAGGCTGCTTAGGAGTTGTGGGGCCACCTCCAGAGGTGCTGTGGCACTTGGGGATGCAGTCCGTGGGATGGGGTGAGCCTGGGGATCTTGGAGCTCATCTCCAGCCTTCGTGATTTCTCCATTTCATTGTTCTGTACATCACGCCCTGAAGTGCACAGTGCTCCTCTTTGATTCATGGCCTCTTCCTCCAGGCTCTGGATGGGAACATATATGATCACCTGAAGGATTATTTAATGGCATTCAGCAGGACTGAACTCGAGACGTGCCAAGCTGTACAGAACATGTTCCAGTTTTTGCTGGAGACTTCCAGCAGGGTAAGTTTGAGCTGAATGATCCTTTGTAACTGAATACTCAGAGCATATATAGATTCCCAGACTTGCTTCCAAAATAATGACAAAACTGAAGGCTCGTTATTTTTGGTTACTCCAGAGTGGTATTCAGTTAAAAGAAACGAGACGCTTTTCCTGGGGAGACTTTTTCCTACTGCCACCCAGGCTGCGTTCTCACGAGCACACTGACACAGCACAGCCTGCAGAGCAGCAACCAGGAGATCTGTGATAATACACACTCTGTGTGCTTAGGAAGAGAAACTGCCACGGAGGGGCCTGTGCTGCACAGTCCAGAGCAGCATTAGTCACCCATGGCCTTAAAACTGTGCCATCCTGCTCAGCTCTTTGTTATTGATGGTCAGCTTAAAAACAAAATACCACAGCGTTCTCTCTGTTGAATTGAGAATGGCAGACATGGAAAGCAGCTGAGCCTTGTCACAGTCGTGGTTTGTTTGCTTTGTTGAGCAGCCAGACTCAGAAATACGTGATCACTTCCAGCACGATGTGAATACTTCAATAATTCATGTGCTGGGCTAAAAAATAAAGAAAGAAAAATGCTGACTGCCATTGAGCTCGAACGAGCTGCTTCAGTGTGGTCATAACATCCCTTTGTATGGATACCTGAACGTCCTGCACAGAAACAGAGTGCACTGTGTTGTGTGTAACATGTTCTGCATTCAGCCTTGCACCTTGTTGGATACCCAGAGTGGTTTACAACAGGCTGCTTTGGAGCCCATCTTTGAGTTGCAGTTGTGAAGTGAAAGAGAAATGCTGTTTCATCTTCTGTTGGTCAGATGCTGGGCATTGCTCAGGTCAGCCCACAGCACGGGGCGACAGAATCGTCAGAGTTGGATGGGACCTTTAAAGATCACTCCTTCCCCACAAACACCACTTGTAGGAGAGAAGTAAGATTAATAAAAAGACTCCATCTCTGTGTTCCCAACTTGTTTCTGGAGGTCAGAGTTGCTGCTCTGGGCTGTGGGAGCTGCCTGGTCTCACTCTAATCCAGCTCCACTCCATCTGCAGAGGAGCTGGGGACTGCTAGCACAGCCCAGAGCAGCTGAGTTACTGCAGGGCCAGAGGAGAGAGCAGAAATGTAGATTCACCTCTAAGGATGGAGCAGGATATCTTACAGCCCTCTCCTTGCAGTTCAAGAATGCAGAGAGCAGAAGTTTTTACCTTTAGCCCTGCTCTACACCACACAGCACACTGAGCAGCAGCTCCTTCCACACAGACACACTGTCCTCACCCTCACTTCTGAACAGCCACAGTTTCTGTAGGAATCAGCTCAGGAGGGAGAGGCAAATCTGGAGCGGCAGCTGCTCCCAGGCTTTGCACACACATCTTAGAAGGGCTGAGCTTGAACCAAATTTGTTGGCACTTATTTGGAATAAAACCCAGCTTGCCATCGGAGCAGAGACTTAAAATATCAATTGTGGTTTTATTACTGTAAGATAGGAGGTTAACTGAATAACAGCAAATGTATTACAGCCAAGATGCTTCATAGATGATAGAGTTAGACAGATTATTGTGATGGAGAAGAGACAGTCAAAATAAAAGGAAAATGCCCACCCTTGTGCTAGGCTCACAGTAGGAAACTCCAAAGGAGCAATCTCCAGAAAGAGATGGGATGGTCAGCCCTTAAATGGGGTCTGGGAGAGGTGGACTCAGACTCCACCCCTTCTGGTCACACAGATGAATGTTAGGTCTATAGGAGAGATGGACTCAGACTCCACCCCTTCTGGTCACACAGATGAATGAGGTCTATAGGAGAGATGGACTCAGACTCCACCCCTTCTGGTCACACAGTGCATTGCCTTCACCTCTGCTCCCCTGGCTGCCTCAGTGCTCACTTCAGGTGATCCATCAGTGTTTCAGGCCGTGGTTCAGCAGTTCCCATACAGTTATTTTCCCTGTTCTCTGTTATTTTACATACCAGATGGCAAGCTTGCCAAACTGCCTTCACAGAAGATCCTGTTGCTTGCTGGGGGAGCAGCTTTGGCTTTTCCTTGCCACCTGCACTGTGTCTGCAGGAGGAGTTGCACTGGAGTGCGATGAGCAGGGACACGTCACAAAACCCCATTTTCCAGACAGATGTATGTCTGATGCAGCTGATGGTGGCTTACTGTGGGGCTGGAGGTTTTGTTGCTGCCACATAAGATGAGGCTCCTCCACGCCACAAAACACTGTGTTAATGCAAAAGCAAGGCCCTGTTCGTTGCAGGGAGGGGGGCTGGATGAGTGGTGATGGAGCCCAGAGGGGTGGAGGGGTGTCCTTCCCTGGGGACATTCAAGACCCGCATGGACCTGTCCACATGTGCAACCAGGGCTGGGGAGCTGCTTTGCAGGGGGGTTGGACTCAGTGATCTCTGGAGGTCCCTTCCAAGCCCTGCAGTTCAGTGATGCTGTGATTAAAGGCCCCTTCCAACCCCAACGATCCTCACGCCCCGTGACTCCTTCCCAGCCGACAGCATCTCTTCGGACTCCGCTTTTCTGCGTTTCTCTGTGGGAAATTTGCTTTGCTAAAAAACGCACTGCTGAAATTCAGTTTGCTGCTTTGAGCCAGGCAGAGCATTTCTGTGGTGTTTCCCTTAAGGAGCTTCTTCCAGCTGGGGCCGACCGTTGCGTTTTAGCTTGTGTCTGTGCGTGTGCCACATCTGCGGCTTCACGCCCGTCTTCAAATGTCAACAGACGTCGACTTCATAATAAAAGGAACTGCAGGAGAGCTCGGGGTTGATGTCTGAATAACAGGAAACCCATTTGAGGAAGAGCTGCTTGGCCCCACGGCGGCCGTGTGGCTCAGGGCCTTTTGGTTCTGCTCTGAGCAGTTGTGAAATGCATTGTGCACTGTGCTCCCAGCTCTCATCCCTGGGCCCTTGGCACCACACTGCTGCAGCTGTGGCACGGCCGTGCTGTGGTCCTGGGAGGGAGCATCTCTGCAGAGCACAGTTGTGAAGGTGGTTTTTTGGATAAAAGGAGTTGCTTTCGACTCAATCTGAGCTCAATGCATTGAGGTATGCGTTCTGCCCTCGTGCAGGAGGGCTGACGCTACGTGTTCCACTGTGCTTATGCTGAACTCCTCCGAGCAGAGCAGTAATAATGCACTTCCCCGTTTTAAATCACTGCAATACTGGCTCTGGAGGACTATTTACTTTCCTCTCCGGAGCTTAAGAAGGGTTTTTTTGCAGTGCAGCCTTCTGGAAACCTAGCTATCATCATTGCAGTGCGTTAGAGCACGGGTTCTGCTCCCCACTCTCACACAGAGGAGTTCAGCATTGCTGGCTGCAGTGCTGCTGCCTCCTGGGGATGGACACCCATGTGCTGGAGACTTCTGCACCCCTGCAGCCTCCACTGGGTTGAACGTTTTTGTAACATAATGACATCTATGCACGGCCATCAGCAGAGGCAGTGGATGCTCTGTGGAGTTCTGAAAGTTAATTAACAGAAAGGAATGAATTCAGTAACTGATTTTCTACCCTGTGTTGTCCCACACAGTCCTTCCAGCTCCTGCAGGCACTGCTTTGTGTGAGGATCAGGTGGTTCAGATGAAGAAATTGTGCAAGGAACGATGCACAGGAGGAGGGGGCAGTGTTTATGGAGGGGAAGGGCCAGGCTGTCTGCAGGACCTGATTCCTGTTCTGCCTCCTGGGTGCTTTTCCTTGCTTAGCAGCAGATGTCCATTGGGTCTCTGCCTTTCTGTGTGTGTCCTGTGGGTCACCTCTGTGGCCCAGAACCAACCTGTGCATTCCCTTTCTGCTCGAGCAGCATTTGCAGCATGCTTTTTGGTTTGGGAAGGAACATCTCTAACTGGCATTTCCTATGTTCTAGGTGGTGCGAGATTACAATCTGCAGCTGTTTTTACAGGAGAACTCCGTGTTTCACAAACCACAGCCTTTCCAGTTCCAACCGAGTGACAGCGACACTGTAAGGACACCTCGGCTCCTTTGCTTTATTTGCCCTTGCTCTGTTTTTAAGAATATTTCGAAATGGGGAGAGAGCAGTGCTCACTGGTGTACCAGCATGAAGCTCCCAGTGCTCACTGGTGTACCAGTCTGTTTGGAGCTCCCAGTGCTCACTGGTGCTCCAGTCTGAAGCTCCCAGTGCTCAGTGGTGTACCATTGTGTGAAGCTCCCATTGTTCATTGGTGTACTGGTCTGAAGCTCCCAGTGCTCACTGGTGTACTGATCTGTTTGAAACTCACATTGTTTGGTGCTCCCAGTGCTCACTGGTGTACCAGCATAAAGCTCCCAGTGCTCACTGGTGTTCCAGTCTGAAGCTCCCAGTGCTCACTGGTGTATCAGTCTGTTTGAAACTCACATTGTTTGGTGCTCCCAGTGCTCACTGGTGTATCAGTGTGTGAAGTTCCCAGTACTCATTGGTACAGTCTGTTTGGAGCTCCTAGTGCTCACTGGTGTTCCAGTCTGAAGCTCCCAGTGCTCACTGGTGTACCAGTCTGTTTGGAGCTCCCAGTGCTCACTGGTGTTCCAGTCTGAAGCTTCCAGTGCTCACTGGTGTATCAGTCTGTTTGAAACTCACATTGTTTGGTGCTCCCAGTGCTCACTGGTGTATCAGTGTGTGAAGTTCCCAGTACTCATTGGTATATCAGTCTGTTTGGAGCTCCTAGTGCTCACTGGTGTTCCAGTCTGAAGCTCCCAGTGCTCACTGGTGTACCAGTCTGTTTGGAGCTCCCAGTGCTCACTGGTGTATCAGTCTGTTTGAAACTCACATTGTTTGGTGCTCCCAGTGCTCACTGGTGATCCATTCTGAAGCTCCCAGTGCTCACTGGCGCATCAGTGTGTGAAGCTCCCAGTGCTCACTGGTGTTCCAGTCTGAAGCTCCCAGTACTCAACTGGTGTACCAGTCTGTTTGAAGCTCACATTGTTAACTGGTGTACCAGTGTTTGGTGCTCCCAGTGCTCACTGGTGTACCAGTCTGTGAAGCTCCCAGTGCTCACTGGTGTACCAGTCTGCTTGGAGCTCCCAGTGCTCACTGGTGTTCCAGTCTGAAGCTTCCAGTGCTCACTGGTATATCAGTCTGTTTGAAACTCACATTGTTTGGTGCTCCCAGTGCTCACTGGTGTATCATTGTGTGAAGTTCCCAGTGCTCACTGGTGTACTGGTCTGAAGCTCCCAGTGCTCACTGGTGTTCCAGTCTGTTTGAACCTCATGCTGTAGGTGCACAGAATTAATCCAGGAATACCTATAGATACGTATGAGAAGTTCTTGATGTAGAGAGAATCCCATTAAATCACTGCATTCCAAGAACCCTCAGAAAATCCTGTGCTGGGACATACGTTGTTTTCAGAGCAGTCCTTAGTGGTGTCAGAATGAAGAGTAGGTAAATACATTTCCTGTCAGTGCTTTAAAACAAGCGACGTGTTGCTGTGCCACCCACACCACAGATGTTTCCATAGGAAATAGCAGTGTAAAGTAAACGTAGCCCAAAGAACAGAGTGATCCTCACACAGCCTTGCATGACTCGAATCCTTTACTAAACTGCCTTGGATGGTAACGTCTTCCCCTCCAGTCTGGCTCATCAACCTCAGGAGTTCTCCTCCTGTGTTTATTTCTCCACAAATACTAACACCTGTAGCACTGCTCCCCTTCCCTTCGTGTTTCCACGAGGTGTGAGTGGCTCTGATGGCTCTCCCAGCCCCACTGTGGAGAGCCCTCCTTTACTCACAACGTCGGGTGAGCACAACCTCCCTCTCTGTTGCTGTGCTTCTCTCTAACCTTTGCTGCTGTCTTTCCATCCCTGTGCAACCTCTGCCTCCAGAGTTTTAACACGGTTCAGCTGGTGGACATCGAGCCCTCACCTGTCAGTGCCATGAGAATGACTATAGCAGAGGTATATGGAAGTGTTTGTTGTCCACCCTCGGTGTGTGTGTGTGTGTGTGTGTGTTGCTCCTGCCCTGCATGTGCCCTGGGATGCTCCATTCGAGGTGGCAACAGAATGCATCACATGTGTGTAAAATAAACAAGCTTTTCCCACAGGGAGACTTCGGGTAGAGTAAAAGAGTGCTGCTGGTTGTGGAGAGGAGCCCTTGCACAGCCTCTGTAATTGGCACTGTAATCCTTTGGGGCCGTGGGTTTACAATCTTGCAGCTCAGGAGAGCAGCACGTGTGGCTGGTGAGGTCTGCAGTGTGAGCAGGAGAGCTTGCAGCACAGTGCAGGCCCGGCACTATTGCATTTTGTTCTTTCCCAGGGGGCAATCCCCATGGGAAAAGAGAGCTGCAGTTCACAGTTACACGATTCTGTGATGGACACTTGCAGTGTACACACAGCACTGCTTCACCCAGGAGCTCTGCAGGGGCAGTGGGGGGGGATGCTGTGTCTGCAGCAGCCTCCATAGCTCTGCTGCAGCTCCTGCTGGCTCAGCAAACCCACCCAGGCTGTCACAACACTGCATCTCTTCTCAGGGCTGCAGTATCTGAGCTTCTGGCTGCTCACACTGTAACCAGTTTTCACCCCCCGTTCCTCCGCCCCAAAAAAATAATTAATCATACCAATACAACCCAAATAATTAAGCTCAACTCATGGGATCCTGCCTGAAAAAATGGCAGGTTCCGTTTCAACCACTTCTCACGCAGTGACTGTCACCAAATGAGAGATTTAGCTCAGAATTTGGCTTCTGAATCTGCAGGAGGTCCTCCGAATGATGGAAGGGACAGTGATGGTCCTGCATTCTTTTGCCACGTCCTCCCTTTGTCGGTGGTCTGCAGAGGTGGTGGTGTTCTGTTCCCGTGGGATGTGCACGATGCTTTTTGTAGTAGGCACTGATGCTGAAGGAGGTGTACGTAGGGGGATCTGGAGATCCACTCAGGTGCTTAATGCCTGCCTGGTCCAGGAGCACACGACAGCTTCAGCCTGAGCACAGGGTACGCTGAGACCTGCATCGATGCTTGGAAGAAAAATGAAATGAAAAAATGACAGTTGTGGGTATTACAGGTGTCTTCAGTTGGAAGACACCTCTGAGATGACCCAGTCCAACCATCCACCCACCAACGCTGTTCTCCCACTGCTCCACATCCCTCAGGACAACATCTGCACAGTTCTGGAAGTGATGCATTCCCCTCCTGCTTCCATCCTTTCCAGAAAGGAATTCCTGGGCCTGCGTGAGCAGCAGGCTGCAGTCAGGTGCTCTTCTGCAGTACTTCCAGGCTCAGCTGCCCTCACGTGGGGACTGCTGGATGCACCCAACGATGTCTTCAGCAGCCAACATCCTTCCTCGAGGAAAGGGATCTTAATGTTGTCCTCACGCTCCCAAGATAAACTTATCTGTATCAGAGCAGTGCAAAACGTAAAGGAAATTAGGCAGCTTTTCTCTATCTCCTGCTTGGGAAAAGGATTCTTCTCCTTGAACTGTTCCTTATCGGGTGAGAAAATGGGACAGACAGCAAAAAGCACCGTGCTGGAGGACAGCAGCACCAGCAGCTCACAGCTGCTTTCCAGGTGGGGCTCCTTCCTGCCTTTATCTGCTGCCCCTGCCTTACTTTCCTCCATACATCACTGCTGCTGTCGTTCCCCCAGAATATCACCAGGTGTGATTCGTAGGGCTCCTCCTCACCGTAAGAAACGTATTTTCCTCTGGGTACTTTGCAGGGAAACCTCCCCTCAGTGGGACTGGCAGGAAGTTGTGCAGCTTCACCCCTTGTCCCTTGGGGGAGGTGAGGCTGAACTCCGCTCCTTCGCCATCTATCATGAATTCCTGAGCAGCCCTGGCCCTGTGCTTGCAGAGCAGGGCGTGCTTGGCTGCACCAGGGCCAGCTCTCCCAGCTCAGAAGTGTCTGTGATAGAAATCACTGTGGAAATGGAAGGAGAGCTCAGCACAGGGCTCTGCTATACGACACATGCAGGTTGCTGGGGCTCCACACATCCCTAGGGAGGCTGAGGTCCATTGGTCTCTCTTCTGTGTATTTACACCTCCCAGCTTTTAATATTAAGCATCTTATTTCAAGCTCACTTAATAATGAATGCATTTAAGTATTTCAAAACAGCTTCCTTATATAAACAACATTTTATTTTTTATAATGCGACATAAATATTTGATGTTGGAGATAAATATTTTAGTGCACAGAAGCTTCTGAAATACAAGCTGCTGTACCCATAATAATAATAATAATATAATAATGACTATCCCCACATATGTAAACCCATTTGAAGAGGTCCAGAGAATGCACCACTTTCTCTGCACTGAAAGTACTCTTTGGTTTGTTGGCAAAGTCAGCTCGTTGTTTTCTAGCCTTACGGAGCTGGCTGTGCAGAAGGACTCGTGGCTGAATGTTCCCAATGTAAAGCTGTAGGAGCTTCAACTCAAGGTCAGTGGCTTTCCTTGCTCTGCCACAGATGTGCCTGGTAGAGAAATGTCCAGCACTGTCAACAGCTGTGGTCTCTGACATCCAACAGGGCTTTCAGATTCCAGGCTTAACCGATATAAAAGCAGAGGTGGGAGGAAGCAGAGCCACGGCCTTTGCACCAACCTAGTCCTAACACATCTGGCTTCAGCTGCACTGAGATCTGCCTTGCAGAAGGGATGTCTATGTAGCTGTGTGATTTATAGCTTAGTTGTGACTGCTGAGTCAGAATCAGAAAGGAGGAGATGCACCAAAACTGAGTGGAGTGCTTGTGCCCTACACAAGTGCTCACTCTTAAGGACTTTTATCTTATGTGTTATCTTAAGGACTGGACGTGCCTAAATAAATCCACGTTTGTCTGCTCGTGTTTTACGATGGCTCCATGGAGTGGTTTAACCATGGGAATTGGAAGTCAAACAGTAACGCAGAACCCTGATCATATAAAGCCACCTCCATAAAAGCAAGCAGAAGCAACCTCGTGTTTCAGGGGAGGGTGAGAGAGCTGCACCTGTTTGTTCTTTGCTCAGCAAACAGCATTGTGCTCTTAGCTGTTCTTGCAGAGCTAACCCTGGTGCTGACATCCTTCCTGCTCCCTGCAGGTCTGCTGCACACAGGGCAGTGTCATCCAGAGGCACCAAAATCTGGCTGCCCGGATCACTGCAGTTCACTTCCCCTTTATTTTACCCCCATCTATGCCGTGTGATGGTGCTAAGTTGTCCTTCAGCTTGACAGAAATCCTCTCACTTTGTCTCTCCTTCAGCACCTGCTGCAGGTTTCTCACCTGCCCTGGAGCTCCTGCAGTGCCCTGCCTGCCTGCCTGGCCCTCCTGGGGCTTCTCCCTCCTGCCCCAGGCTCTGCACGGCTGTCAGAGCACGAGCAGAGCATCTTTTGAGCCACAGAGGAAAGAGAAATCCCTGAAACAATCCTTTCCTTCCCTCGTGCGTGTGCAGTCTCTACTCCTCCAGGCAGCATGAAGCGTGTGCTCCTCTTACTGTGCTCTCACTGAGTGGTATTTCATAAGGGGATTTTTTTCAGGTCAGCTCAGAGGTTGTGCAGGATTCCATCAGCCCAGAGAGGACTCGTGCTGAGAAGGGACACGGCGTGGCTCTGGGCTGCATGGCTTCCCAGCAGGGCTCGTGTAACCACATCCCCCAGGAGAGGGGCAGTGCTGGGGTTCCCTTCGGAGTATTGATGACTGCAGTCAGTAGGAGCCGTTGAAATCATGAGGTCACTGTGGTTGGAGAGGACCTCCAGGATCAGCCAGTCCAACCACCCACCTGCCTCCAGAAAAGGATCATTGCTGAGTTATCCTCAGCGCAGCGAGTGTGTACAGAACGGCCACAAATACAGAAGGAATGCCAGGAAACTGACTTGAGTGGAAGAATTGAGTGTCACGGAATCACAAGGCTGGAAAGGACCTACAAGATCATCCAGTCCAACCATCCACCCCTTCCCACTGCTCCCACAAGCTGCTAAACCACATCTCATAGCTGCTCATCCAGACACCTCCTGAGCACTGCCAGGGACGGCAGCTCCCCACCTCCCTGTGCCGGCCATCCAGTGCTGAGCACTCTCTGAGGGAAAAAGTTGTTCCTTTTGTCCAAAGTAAACCTGCTCTGCTCCAACTTGTGGCCGTTTCCTCGGGTCCTGTTTGTTGCCTGGGAGAAGAGGCCGAACCCCTCCTCATCACAGCCCCCCTTCAGGAAGTTGTAGGGTGCATTGAAGTCCCCCCCGAGCCTCCTCTTCTCCACACTGAACAGTCCTGAGGCTGATGGGCATCCGAAGACTGAGATGTAACACATAGGGTTGTTGTGTATATGGAAACTGTGGAAAGATGGGAGTGATTTCAGTAACCAGATGCTGGAAGGTCGGACTTCAGATTCCCAACTGGGTTCTGCTCAGTCTGCTGAGGACAGAGAACTACTTCGTCTTGCTTCCACTGGCAGTTCTTGAGAGGAAGAGATGTATTTTTTGGGTACCCACCAGCAGTGAGAGCAGACGGAACACGAAGCACTGTCAGAGATTGTGGTTTGAAACTGAAGTTGCTGTTCTGCAGGCAGCATTCGTTGTCTGGACAGTGAGAGTGGCTCTGCTGTTCTAAGGTGCTTGGTGGCATTATGACTTGATGGCAGATGATGAAAAACGAGCCCTGATGGCTGAATGCATCCCCTTAACCTCTCATCTTTGCTTCCTATAGTGCGTGTCCACGCTAGGAAGGAGTTGGCTTCGCAGGCTGGCTCATTCTTTGTCTCTTAGATAAGAGTGTCTTGGCAAAACAGCATTTCACATTTATTCATCGGAGCTGTCATTGCAGTGGGTTTCAGTGTCACTGTGGGACACATTTTCCCAAGGCAGTGAGGTGTGAATTCTTTAGAACGTGGCTTTTGCAGTTGTCTTTCCACAATGTGCTGTCACGACAGAGTCCACGAGGAGGAGAGCTGATTTTGGTGATCCTTTGTTTTGTATGCTGGGCTCTGTCTTACATTCTATGACTCTAATAGTGCAAGATAAAGTTATCACCTATCTAAGCAGTGTCACAGATGCAGAGGTGGCCCCAGGGTTTTCTCCTGACTCATTCTCTCCCTGTGTTATGTTCCAGAGTCGACAGCTGGAATCGGAAACGGGAACGACGGAGGAGCACAGCCTCAACAAGGAGGCTCGGAAATGGGCAACCCGCGTGGCCCGCGAGCACAAAAACATCGTCCACAGCCAGCGGGTACGTTGGGAAACCACTGCTCTCTGCAGGCTGTGCTCCTTGCAGCACCAAGGAGTTATTCGTATTGGGTGTCTCTCCTGGCACTCTGCCTTTTTCATCTTATCTTGTCCCGGTGCAGTTTTATGGCTACTCAGCTTTTTTTTTCTTTTGGTTTGTCAGTATGTTTTGTTAGTCCCGTATAAATCTGAAGTTACAGCATCTCTTTTGCTGCAGGGGATATATTTTGTCTGCCTGGTGTGGAGCCGAGGTGGTTTCGGGATGCTAGGAGTGAGAATAAAGTTGAGAAATGCATCCCAGCATGGGTCAGAGAATTTCTTAACTATCTGTGGCAAGGCTCTCCTGCTCCTATATGGGAAGAGTTAGATCAGAGCATCCTGTCTCTGTCACAGTTCGGAGATGAGCAGGGAACAGCTAACCTCTTCCTGACGAGATCTGACAACATTAGACATGCTGAGGTCAAGGCTGATTTGCAGAGATGACGTTCATTTCTGTTGGAGAGGATGAGGCTGTACTGTGTTACCCATAATGTCGTGTAATGCACAATAAAAGCACTGTGAGCACAGTGAGGCAGTGTCCAGAGGCAGTGCTGCCCCATCCCTGCACACACCTGAGGTCAGGGGATGGGGCTCTGAGCACTGACGGAGCTGTGCTGTCCCTGTGCATTGTGAGGAGTGGGACCCAACGGCCTTTAAGGGCCCCTTCCACTCTGTGATATTCAGTGAGCTGTCACCCTGGGAGTGGTGGTCCACCTTCTGGTTCCACTGCAGAGCTTTGAGCCTCTCCTCAGACTTCCCAGGAAGATGCACCATGTCAAAAATGGGACCAGAACAGCTCCACCACCTCATCTGCTGAACCTGCGTCACTGTACTGCAAAAAGCAGAAGTTGTAGCATCGTGCAGAACATATTAAGAGAGGGATGGTGAGTCTGTACAGCACACGATGGAGGAATGCCCCTTGCTGGAGGAGGGGGTGTCCTGGACTCTGCTGTCACTCCAGGCTCTGTAACACAGAATGTATAAGCAGCCACCGAACGACTCAGAGATCTGCAGATAAGTGTTGGAGATGTGTGATATCACGTGCTTTTGTTATTCTCCTTTTGTGCAGTCTGCGTGTGTGCCCACAGAGGCAGGAAGGCCCAGCTGCATTCCGTGATCCTCCTGCACACACACACACAGCTCCTGCACACGCAGCAAACCTTCTTTGGCTCCCACTGCCTCCGGGCTGTCGTGGAGTTAGCAGCTTTTCACTTCCCATTTCAGATGCTCTTTTAAACCTGACATAAGCAAGGACCGACGGGCTGCCTTAAACATGTAAATACCAACGAGTGGATTCACACTGCAGTGTCTTCTTTAAGATGCTGAAGTCCTCTGCTCAGTGGACTCCCATTGGAAATGCTGTTCAGTGGTGCTGTGCTTTGGTCCTCGTCTTTGCTGCCTGGGACGGACTGCCATCCTTTGGCCTTGTCACCCAACTGCCAGACTGCAGTGCAGTGTCTCACCTCACACTTCCCACACCTGAGGTGCACTTCTTATTTCTTGCAGACACTTGAAGAGCTGGAGTGCCATGGGCCTGTGATGTCTGAGCAGACCCGGGCGGAACTGGAACAGAAAATAGATGAAGCCAGAGAGAGTATTCGCAAAGCTGAGGTAAGAGAGGAATGATGGGACTCCTGTTTCTTACTGTGGAA
Organism: Callipepla californica brunnescens; assembly: GCA_023055505.1. Taxonomy (NCBI): domain Eukaryota; kingdom Metazoa; phylum Chordata; class Aves; order Galliformes; family Odontophoridae; genus Callipepla; species Callipepla californica. The sequence goes on along the minus strand of JALIRH010000072.1, from coordinate 1,175,918 downwards.
TGGTTCCTGCTACTGCTGTTTAATTCTGGGGGTGAAAATGTAAGCATCAGGGAGCTGTAAGAGGTTTGTTTCCCCTGATTTCTTACCTCTCAAATCACGGAATGAACTTACTGAAAGATATGAGAAGAACCTCCTGATAGCGAAGGGACTTGCTGTGCTTCCTGCTGTCGTGCAGAGGTGAAGGACATCTCTGTTTGGAGGCAGTGTCTTAAGCAGAGAAAAAAAACACCTCAGTTTCCCTTCTGCTTGAAGAGAATGACAGCAGGAAGTAGTGATCGTGTCCATACTCGTGCTTTTATTTTTCTAGAATGAGCTACCAAGTGCTGATGTGACTGTGTGAGAGCTGTTCTGGATATACATATCTGTAGGGTCAGTGGGAAAGTACTTCGAGGTTCAGGACCCACCCGGACACCTTCCTGGGCTGGGAGCTGCTTTGGCAGGGGTTGGACTCAGTGATCTCTGGAGGTCCCTTCCAACCCCTACAGTTCTGTGACGCTGTGACTCCTCATGTCTCCTTGTACCTCTACTGTGAGGCACTTCTGCAAAGGCTGCAGGGATTGTGGGACCTCCTGGGGGCACGGCAGGATCCTGGGAAGACCAGCTAGCTTTGTGTTGGACTGCCAACCAGAGCCTGGCTGCTAAAGCTGCCAGTCTGCATAGCCGCAGTACCAGCTGCAAGAGGAGCCAATCTATTCATTCACAGCTGAACACATTGCTTAATTAAAACTACAGAGCAAACGTAATTATTTCAGTTAAGTGCTTCTCACACCACTCGATAATCAGAGCTCCTGGTGTAATTAGGAATGCGGTTTCCAGTTCAAGAGGTTAGAAAGTGCCAAGTGAAACTGTTCCACCTACTGATAGGCCAAGTGCTCGCCTCTTTTCTAAAACAAGTCCACTTCTCTGAGCAGAAAGTGTTCTAGACTGCTGTTGTCTTTCATCCTGAATAACATATTTCAAACTCCAGAGTGGTTCAGTGTGTGGTTACTGATTACGTACGTGGGGACAGAGAGCATGGGAACGAAAGATAAAAACAGCAGCAGAGACAAAATCAGGGCAAGAAGTTGTGGAGGAGAAGGTTCTTGCACAAAAATAGCATAGGTCAGTCCTTGCTTGCAAATCCTACGTAGCCATCAGAAGGATCACGCGATCCCTTGGGGTGAGAGCAGAAATGGATAGACACAGCAAAGACCTGAGAGCACTCGGGGCCTTTTGCCTGGCACAGGGTTGGCTTTTTGGAGGGAATTAGCTGAAAGAGCTCGAGACAAACTTGCAGATTCCCTTGGCTACAGTCGCAGAGTATGGCTGAGAATGCCAAGAAGCAGAAGGTTTATGTGAAAAAAAAAATGAGAAGTGAGATCAGCAGTAAAGCCAGTAGTGTTCTGTAGGAAACAGTGCTCTTTTCCAAAAGCTGGGGGAGGGATGGGGCTCAGCTGGGAAGCACACTGGGCAGGAAGCACCCCGCCAGGAAGGTGAGTCATAAAGGCAGCAGAGAAAGGAAAAAATAGCACACAGTCCTCACATCCAAGGAGAGCAAATGCAGAGTCATGGATGCGCTCCTTGTAAACACCAGGCAGCAAGCACAACGGGTAGGGGTGGTGAATATTATTCTCTTGAGATACATTACACAGTGTTTGGTAGAAAGCTCAGAGGGAAGATGATGTATTTCCTTGGTTTTGTGGTGCCAGACAGTGTGTTGTAGTTAAAATGTCACCTTCCCAGTCGCTAAGGTCACTCAGAGCATCACAGAGCTGTGGGGGGTGGAAAGGGACCTCCAGGGATCATGGAGTCCAACCCCCTGCCCAAGCAGCTCCCAGCCCAGGGTGCACAGCTCGGCGTCCAGGAGGTCCTGAACGTATATAGTGATGGACGTGGATCAGATCCCCTCTGAGTGTTCTTTTCTCAAGGCTGAACAGCCCCAGCTCTCTCAGCCTTTCCTCATGCAGGAGCTGTTCCAGGCCCTGTGTCATCTGTGTGCCCTCACTGCCCTCTTTCCAGCAGATCCCTGTCTGCTTTGTATTGAGGAGCCCAGAACTGCACACGGTGCTCCAGGTGAGGCCTCAGCAGGGCAGAGCAGAGGGGGAGGATCCCCTCCCTCGACCTGCTGGCCACGCTCTTCTGAATGCAGCCCAGGATCCCATTGTCCTTCTTGGCCACCAGGGCACAGTGCTCACGGCCAACCTGTCACCCACCAGGACATCCAGGTCCCTCTCCTCATTCCTCCTCCCCAGCAGCTCATCCCCAACCTGTACTGCTGCATGCAGTTATTCCTCCCTAGGTGCAAGACTCTACACTTGCTCTGTGAAACCTCATCTGGTTCCTTTCTGCCCAACTCTCAGCCTGTCTAGGCTGTTTCTTTTCACAGCAGAACACAGTGAGGATGCAGAGTACCTGATTTCTAAGACTCAGTGAGTGGATGATTTTCAGTGACTTTTCTCCTTCTCTTTGAAGACAAGTTTTCAGCCATGCCTTTCAAAGATGTGACATTGCCTCTGAGTTTCTGAAGGTTTGGTGTGTTTGTGAGCTCTGTGTGTTCCCACGTAAGTCACTTGTAACAGCTTTCTGCACACACACAGATCTCCATCGAGTTCAGTGAACTTTTTGCCTTTCCTAGGGATGGCTCTTCTGGCTTCAGCCCTTCTGAGACCCCACTCCTCTACATGGTGCTGCAGATCTCATTTTGGGGCTGATGATGAGATATTTGGCCCACGTACTGTCTGCAGAGAAAGAAACTGTGCCGGTTTTGACAAAAAACATTTTCTTTTGTAATGCAGTAGTAATTCTTTTCAGTGTGTGAGAGCCCAATACATCCATAGAATCATGGAATGGCTCACGTTGGAAGGATCATTGAGTTCCCACCAAGGGAAAAAACAGCATTCAGGAAGAGAGAATTGCAGGGGATAAATTACAGAAGGTGGAGAGCTTCCTGACAGGAGCGTGGTTGTATCAACCTGCAGTCCCTGTAGAGCAGCACGTGCAGGACAGGAGCTCACTCTCAGTTGGGTCACTCTGAGTGTGAGTCCTGCTCACACTTGGAAGACGTGGGCACTTTGCTGAGTGCTCCCTGTGCACATCCACCTGTATGTGCCCTTTCCTGGAATCATTACGGTTGGAAAAGACCACTGAGATCACTTATGATCACAGTGGTCCAACCACCAACCCATCCCATCACTCTTCTTGCAGTGTGTCAGTATGTGCTGATATTCCTCACTACAGAGGCATTATGTTGGATTTTTTTTTCCTCATGAAATATATTTTCTTCCTGAAATGATGAGCCCATTGTTCTGTCCCATTTGGGTTTCCTACACATCGGTGGGTTTTTTTTTCTGTATGAAAACAGCTCTTCCTCCTTTTCTGCCTTCTTCATTTCCAAAGAGGAATAAGCACTCCCAGGCTGAACGTTGCCCTGGTGCCAGGGAGGCTCTTTTGGCTTGCGTGTTTCTTCCCGGGGAGTTTTACATCCTGCATGCCTTCCAATACAACATCAGCTGAGTCATAACCTGTTAGCAGACTTGTGTCTCGTTAAACCAGGTGCAGAGCCATCAGAGAGGTGTCCAGAAATAGCCCTGTGTGTAACAGGACAGTCCTGCAGGCACACGTAAGGAGCAGAGCTTGGAAGCAAAGAAACACAGTGAAAACGTGCATCCAGTGGAGGCATCTTGAAGAAACCCAGTTCCTGTTGGCTCTGATCTTCAAGATGTAGTGCTTCAACATAAGGACTGAGGCTGGCACATTCACAGCTCAGTGGGTTATTTTTGATCTCTCTCTCCATGTGATAGAAGGCGTTTATCTTTGTGGTCTCTCAGGGAGCACTCTCCTTGATTAAAATTTAGCAAAAAATGTGACTTAGGAGTGCTCTTACCCAGTTGATAGATGGTAGATATATGTCTTGGAGACACCCAAGGTCAGGGGATGGGGCTCTGAGCACTGATGGAGCTGTGGGTGTCTGTGCTCACTGTTGGCAGTGGGACCAGTTGCCCATAAGGGTCCCTTCCAACTCAGACCATACACAGTCACTCTGATATACAAAGGCTGTAACTGATAACCGTTGCACACATGCTATTCCTCTTCAAGGTTGATTTGGTTTGAGGAAGCCTTGGTTTTGTTTTGCTCACTTCTTTCTAATAAATGTGGTCTGATAACACCTCTGGCCCTGGCAGAAGAATGGAGTTTAGTGCCATTACTGCTGCAGCATGGAGTTTAGATTCAGAGGAACTCCATCCTTGTCAGAACAGCTTTTAACCTCTGCTGTGTAAGGGATGGATTCCAAGAAGGACAAGCTCTGGGAGCAGACCTGTCTCTCTCTATGGGACGTGGCACAATTTGAGCATCATCTGGAGAGGATGTGGGCACCTTGAGGACTCAGTAATGTAGGAAAATAAATTATTTGTGTAGCTCCTTTGCACTCAGCCAACCAACTCCATTAACTGAACTGAACTTCGGGACTCCTGTTTGCTGTGGCTGTTAGTTCAGGCGGTTTGACAGCTCTCATTTTCTTTCAAACATCTTCCCAGTTCCCCACTGCACGCATCCCTTTATCCTTATATTGGAGATACAGCTGGATTACATATACTGTGCATATATATTCTGTCTCCGCTGATCTGTCCTGCAGAAATAAGGCAGAGTGGAAGCTGACCCCTTGGCTTCCATGATCCTTTCTTCAGCCTTCATCCCAGGCCCGGAGGTGGAGTTACTCCAGTCCTGTTTATCTCAGATCTGTCTCACACTGAGGACCCCGCTGCTCTGCTCTCCTGCTGCTACGAGTAGCACTGTTGCTCTCAGGGCTGAAATATTTTTCCTCAACAACATTGGGAGATTTCCCATTTGTGCTGAGGTCTTCTCTCTGGGAAAGTCTTGGGGGCTCCGCAGCAATTAATCCAATTTCCACTTCATTATATGGGGAAGCGTTTTGTCTCATGATTAGGATATCTACAACCCTCAAGAGAGTGTTTGTGGCAGATAACACTTGATTAGGACTCATTACAGTGCTGTTTACTTCGTCTGATTAGTTCAGAAGCTTCGGTTCATCGCTAATTGTGGACAGGGGGCTGCTGTCGCTCTCCCCTTAGAGCTGGCTGTGAATGTTTATTCCAGTGCTGCGGTCACAGTTGTGTTGCTGGCTGTGCTCCTGCTCTTATCTGAGGATCTCATCTATTACTGTCTCCTGCATCTCAGCCTCCAGTTGGACCTTTCCACGTGCCATGTCATTCTCTGCTCACAGGAAATGTGAGAAAATCTCATTCCGTATGCTTCACCCAAGAGGTGGAAGGGAGTTAAGGCTACTGACGGGAAAAGGAGATCCATTTGTGAAATGTCACTTGCTGCCACCTCCGGCTCTGCCCGGGAAACATATGTTTGGGAAGGCTGTGCTGGGTAAGCAGATTGCTCTCCCAGTGTGAGATGAGAGCTGCAAGGCGCTGAGCTGGGCGGATCTGAAACACAGCCACTCCTGACATCCCCAGGCTGGGAACGTTGGCCTTGCTTAGGGAGAAGCAGGTTGGGGAGGGCAGCTGCAGAGCTGGGAAAGTCTATGTTAGAAGCAGCGTCGTGAGAGCTCCATCCAACTTGGAAGATGTGGAATCATAGCATCAGAGGATGGTTTAGATTGCAGAGAACCTCAAAGATCATTGAGTTTCGCCCCCATGCCGTGGGCAGGGCCACCAAGCAGCAGAGCAGGCTGCCCAGAGCACATCCAGCCTTGCCCTGAGTGCCTGCAGGGATGGGGCATCCACAGCCTCTCTGGGCAACCTGTTCCAGTGCATCACCGCCCTCTGAGTGAGAAACTGCCTCCTCACATCCAACCTCAGTGTCCCCTGTCTGAGTTTAAAACCATTCCCCCTTGTCCTATCACATCAACCAATGGTAGCAGAATCAAAGATCACTCCTGGTGCTGAGAACATCTATGTCTCTTGTTTCCTGGGTTTACTTGCTGTCTGTTTTATACTGAACTTTGATGTTCTGAAGGGTGGATTGTGCTGAAGTCCATTCTGTGCTTGAGCACAAGATGTGTGTTGGAGGCTGTCTGGCTGTCTCTGGCCCTCTGCTTAAGTCTGAATATCCTAACTATGAAAAATCACAGCATCACAGAGCTGTAGGGGTGGGTAGAGACCTCCAGAGATCACGGAGTCCAACCCCCTGCCCAAGCAGCTCCAGCCCAGGGTGCACAGCTCAGCGTCCAGGAGGTCCTGAACGTATATAGTGATGGACGTGGATCAGATCCCCTCTGAGTCTTCTTTTGTCCAGGCTGAACAGCCCCAGCTCTCTCAGCCTTTCCTCATGCAGGAGCTGTTCCAGGCCCTGTGTCATCTGTGTGCCCTCACTGCACTCTTTCCAGCAGATCCCTGTGTGCTTTGTATTGAGGAGCCCAGAACTGCACACGGTGCTCCAGGTGAGGCCTCAGCAGGGCAGAGCAGAGGGGGAGGATCCCCTCCCTTGACCTGCTGGCCACGCTCTTCTGAATGCAGCCCAGGATCCCATTGTCCTTCTTGGCCACCAGGGCACAGTGCTCACGGCCAACCTGTCACCCACCAGGACCCCCAGGTCCCTCTCCTCATTGCTCCTCCCCAGCAGCTCATCCCCAACCTGTGCTGCTGCGTGCAGTTATTCCTCCCTAGGTGCAAGACTCTACACTTGCTCTGTTAAACCTCATTCTGTTCCTTTCTGCTCAGCTCTCCCTCCTGTCCAGGTCTCGCTGAATGGCAGCACAGCCCTCAGCCATTCCTCCCAGCTTTGTACCATCAGCAAACTGCTGAGGGTGGACTTTATCCCCTCATTGAGGTCATTAATGAAGATGTTGAACAGGACCAGACCCAGCACCGACCCCTGAGGATCACTGCCAAGTTCTGGCGTCCAGCTGGACTCTGCACCATCAATCACAACCCTCTGAGTTTGCTTGTTACCCCAACAATTTTATAACCCGTTCAAAGGACTTTAACCAAGGTGTTTTGGGGATGTAAAGAGCACTTGGTTTCTTGTAGCCCCTTTTCTTTCTGGGCACAGAGAACAGCAATGTAATACATTCTTGCTGAGTTTAGTTGCCATGAGTTGTGAAGCAGTTGTTTATCTTCATCTCCTGTGAGCTACGGGTTTAAAGACTTCTCTTAATTAAGAGTGGATCAGTAAACAAACAAAGCTGCGCTTCTTCCATGTAGAGCAAGGATAGGTATGTGCAAAACAGATAACAATATTGTTATTTGTTGAAGCTTTTTGTTCCTTTCATCATCTTATAAGGTGCCATCAGCTGAGGCAGAGGGGGAGCAGAGAGAACTGGAGCCACCCAAACTCCATTTGTATACTCTGTGGGCAGCTGATGGTTCTGAATGGAGCAGAACAAAATTCCAGACCTCAGCTATTAAACAGCAATTGGTAAATAGAAACTGCAAGCAGTAATCTCACTATTAAGTAGGAAAATATCCGTCCGGCAGTGAAGCTCAATAACAGTGAAATCTGGGCAGCATCCAGCTCTGGGTTTCAGCATTTCAGTGCTTTCGGAGCTCAGCTGCCTTCCTGGAGACGCTCTGTGTGGTGGGGAATGTCAACGCTCGCTTGGTTAAACATATTTTCAAGTCTGCTAAGTTTCTGTTGGCAGAGGTCAGTCAGTCCGTGGTGATTTTCTGCAAGCGTCTCTTGGTCTCCAGTGCTGCTGCATGGCTTTCTGGCTTCATTCCCACACCAAAACCGAAAGAGAAGATGGGGCAAGCTGGAGCTGTGCCCGTTGTGCAGGGTGGGTCTTTGCTTGGAGGGGTCCATCTTTTGGCTTAATCACAATGGTAGTGTCCCCCTGCCACTTTGGGCGTAGCGATGTTTGAACGAAGTGGTCATGTTTTTTGAACATGTTTCTCTTCCTGCACAAGGAGCAGAATAAGGTTTTCTTTTAGGAAAGGAAGCTGCTGACCTTGGTCTACCAATACAATCATTTAGGGGGAAAAAAAGAAGTACGTACATATGCTTGTAAATAGTGTTATACATCTTTCAAGTGCAGGCCTGACCTAACACTTAAGGCACTTTTCTGGTTTGTCTGCAGTGGAATGGAACTCAAAACATTTGTGGTTTGGAACGAGCGTTGGTTGAATATTAAGTGTACTGTGTGTAAATAGAGGGAGGGAACTCGATTGCATTTACTGCATACCTTGACTTGAAAACTCCTAGCAAGTACAGCCCAGGAGCTTGAAGCAGCTTGTTTATTTTAGCTAACAAGTTGGTACAAACAACATTGTTTACAGCGAGCTGAGAGCTAATTGGAGCTACAGATGTTTACAGTATGCCTAGACTAATGTTTGTTGCTGTTGCGTAACTTGAGCTAATTGGAAATTGCATAATAAGGTAAAACAGCATGACAAGCAGGCTGAACAGTGCTGTGCATCTTGTGCTGAGGGCATATAAAAAGTCCTCACTCCATAACACAGCACCAGAACATAAAGACAAATCGGGGGTGGGTACTTTGCTCCAGAATTATATCCATCCCTCCATCTGTCCGTCCATCCTTCTCTCCATCCCTTCATCCATCCACCCATCCATCCATCCATCCATCCATCCATCCATCCATCCATCCATCCATCCATCCATCCATCCATCCCCATCCATCCCTCCCTCCCTCCATCTCGGATGTTTGTTGGTGTTCCTCTGGGCTGAGTGCTGCAGGTAATTTGGAGCATCCAGGTGGTGCAGGACCTGTGCTCATTTTCACTTGGTACCACAGAGTTCCTTCACCTTCTCTCAGAGCAGAAGTGGTTACAAAGGAGTTTTGTTCCCATTAACAGATGAGATGTTTGCATGCAGAGATTGGCATCCCCAGCTTCTGCTTTTTGGTGCCACTCTTCTGTGCTCTAGGTCTAAAAGTGTCTCTGCGTATCTTCATTTAGTGAGAAATCCTCTGCTCTGCTGGATAAGCATTCCTAGAAACAATTTCTTTCCCAGAGGAAAGGTTAATTATTAACTCATTGTTTCCACATTCTTACAGCTTTAAGATCTACAATCCGTAGTGTTAGTAAGGGAAAAAGAAACAGTCTCCTTCTCTGGAGATGTTCAGAACCTCCTGGATGCTGAGCTGTGCACCCTGGGCTGGGAGCTGCTGTGTCCGGGGGTTGGACTCCATGATCTCTGGAGGTCCCTTCCGACCCCTGCAGTTCTGTGATGCTGTGCTTTTCTGCCTTCTTTTCTTAATAAAAAGCAAGCGTGTGATCTGGGGGAGGGAGCAAAGTGTCGTGCTGAGAGGAGGATCCTGATTCTTACCCGTCTGTCTCTGCAGATCGTTAAGCTGAAGGCAGAAGCCCGCCTCGATCTCCTGAAGCAGATCGGCGTGTCCGTGGATACGTGGCTAAAAAGTGCAATGAATCAGGTGATGGAGGAGCTGGAAAATGAGCGCTGGGCCAGCCTGCCCTCGGTGACCAACAACGGCTCCGCACACCTGGTACGGCCCCGGGGAGACCACCATCGAGGTCTTTTCCAACTGTAACTGTGATTATCCAACCTGAAACTCTCCTGGTAGCTTAACTCACCTGGAGCACAGGAAGCTGGAAAAATAGCATTTCTGGCTCGTGTTGCTGAGCGTGTTTGAGATTGATTTCCTGACCTTGGATGAGTGCCATAACAGTCGTTCACCATCTCCTGAAAAGAAAATCTGTGTATTTCTTAGAGTTTTGGATTTTTTTTAGGAGTTTCTGATGCTATCTGAGGTGTTGGGATTGAAGACTTTCAAAATGTTTAGGAAAAAAAGAATATGTTGGCTCCGTGACCTTTCTTCACGAGCAACTCTTGTGCAGTGGCCCAGAAGGCCACTGGAAAAACTCAGCCCACTTCCCTGATTGACATGGGTAGTTGAGATTAAAATTTGGTTCGTTGAAAGTGGTGTCAGGTTGGGAACAGTGCTGGGAATCTCTGTGAGTGGTGTCAGCGTTCCCTCCAAAGAATTTGTTGCAGTGAAAGGTGTTACTGCTGCTCACCTGCACACTGCTGCATGGTCTGGGCTGGTCAGCCTGGAGAAGGGAAGGCTCCAGGGGGACCTCATGACCTCCCAGTACCTAAAGGGTACTTCTCCAAGCAGAAGGGGAGAGACTTCTGATATGGTCTGATAGTGACAGGGCAAGGGAGAATGGCTTTAAAATAAAAGAGGGGAGTTTTAGGTCGGATATGAGGAGGAAATTCTTTACTTGGAGGGTCATGAGGCCCTGGCTCTGCTGCCCAGAGCTGTGGAGCCCCATCCTGGAGGGATTGGCCCTGGGCAGCCTGAGCTGTGGGGTTTGGAGGTGGATGGATGGTCTTTAAGGTCCCCTCCAAGCAGAGCTGTTCTGTGATTTGAGGTGTGCCAAATACCTGAGGGCACCTCTTTGTGGTTTCACTTGGAGCAGTACTGGAGTTCAGTTGAGTGCAAGCATGATCAGTGCTGCATGTCACCCAGGGAGCTGTAACTTCCTGAGCAGTGAACTTCAGTTCCATCACTGTGTCTCACCGTGTCCTCAGTCACAGCTCCACTGCATCCAATATTCAGCTAAACGTGGCCACTACACACAGAATTTAACTACATACCAACTTGGGTCAGCGTAAAATTGCTTATGACTTTATACTCAGTTGTACAGAATCTGTGTATGTTTCTAATGTCCATGCTGGGATTGTAAAATAGGCCAGAGATATCTCCCGTGCCATGAACTCATAGGATCACAGAGTGGTTTGGGTTGGAGGGGACCCTTAAAGGCCACCTGGTCCCTACAGTGCACAGGGACACCCACAGCTCCATCAGGGCTCAGATCCCATTCCCTGACCTTGGATGTCTGCAGGAATGGGGCACCACCACCTCTCTGGGCACCACCAGACAGGACATAGTCCCACTCTCACCTGTTTTTGGTACTGCTCAAGCTGCACAACCCAAGAGCTCTGTGTGTGCTCCTCTGACTAGACTTGCAATGCTTGCTCTCTGGGAACACGCTCCAGACCTGCTGATAATGAAGCTAAGAGGAGAGGAGACATTTCCAGCTGTCATCCAGCTCTGCCCAAGAGGCTGTGCTATAGATCTCTTTTTTTATGACACCTTTAAGGGCTGCTTTTGTTTCCATCCAGAGCACGCAAGGGGAGCCAAACCACGAGTGTCACCAGTCTCTTGGAGGCACCACATCTTCCTCCAGCTGTGCTGAGACACTCACACTCCCATTTGCTTTCTAAACAGGTTTCTTTTGCTCTAGTACGTGGTTTGGTTGTTCTAGAAGAGCATGTGACTGTGCCCAATTTCATGCTTTTCTGTCTACCCTCTATTTTTCACAGGAACTTCCTAACCCAGAACCTGTCAGGCCCTCTCACTGCAGACTTCTTTCTGCTCTCCATCATCTCAAAGCACACTCAGTGTCCATGTGCTCCTGGCATAGCATTATTAAGGTTGGAAAAGATCATCCAGTCCAACTGTCCACCTTCAGACAATATTTCCCCACTAATATCAGCAAAAAAAACCCCACATCTTTTTATGGAATTCAAGCAGGAATAAAGAGAATTCTCATTTTCTTCCCCCTCCCAAAGCAGTGAGAGCTGAAGCAAAGTTCTGCCTGGACCGAGCAAACCTGCTCAGAGCATGGGAAGTGCCAGAAGAGCTCCTAACCCCTTTTTCTGTCCCTAGCCTCCAAGGCAGCAGTGCTTTGCTGGCCCAGCAGCCAACACTGTGACAGTTCCCTCAGGCGTACTCAGGTCGCCTCGAACAAATCTGTAGTGAATACACTGCCTGCTCATCACAGGTCCTCCTTGTTCTCACGTCTGCTCACAGAATCACTGAGGTTGAAAGAGACCTCTGAGATCAAGTCCAACCACCAGTCCGTGCTTTTCTGCTCGTTTATTGCTTTCTTGGTGATGGTGAAGCATTCTGGTGGTGGGGAGGGTTGCCATTGCATGTAGAGATGCTTTCATCCATGTTAACTTCAGCTCACCAAAGGAGTGAGCATGGGATGTGGCCTGGGCCAGCACTCCCTTAATCCCTTCAGGGCTCTCTCTGGGAAATGAGCAGGTTTCTTGGGGACATTCACAGCTTTCCCTCGGCTGTCTCTGCAGGCCTCAGTCCCATGGTTGGCAGCGAGACCAAAGTTGGAGTGCTCACATCCGTATCTCAGACTTCCCAAAGCCTGGAGGAACTCCCCCGCTAAGTTCTGCTGTCATCTTATAGAATCACAGCGTGGTGATCTCAGAGTCCCCATCTCCACTCTGTGGAGTGGGCTGAGTGCCCTCCCCAGCTCAGGATGCCCTGGGTCCTATCCTGGCTCCTCCAAGGATGAGACACTTACAGCTCTGGGCAGCAGTGCTGGGGCCTCACTGCCCTGCTTGAGATTTTGAGTTCCATTCTAGCTGTGATAGGCTGCTAATGGTGTGTAGTAGCTTTTCTTCTCCCTTTTCTCCACCTCTTCCAGCTCCTGCTGGGCACTCTGGGTGCTGCCCAGTGCCTGACTCCCCTCCCTCTGTCCTGCAGCCACTGCTATCCCCCTGCCATCAGCATGGGAGGTTGCAGGCTGACTCCTGCATTCCCCTTATACTTCTGTGCATGCTCCTGTGTAAAAAGGAGCTGCTGTTGACCTTGGCAGGCCAGGCGAGGACAAGCTGCAGATGGAATTCTTAGAACTGCTGCAGAAATTACATCGGGTGCAATTACAGGAGAAATACTGCGTCCGGAGACAAGCAGCACTTCCATTTCAGCCTTAAAGGGCAAGCAGCAGTTAGTGTTCCAAAGCCAGCTCTTGCTGTCCTCGTGTCACAGCTGGTGCTCTCGGTGTACTTTCAATTAAGCAGTGGAGGTGAGGAAGGCAGCCCTGCTGGTTTGCTCCCTCTGTGTGCATTTGACCTGTTACAGTCCTCAGAAGGAGCTGCATCTCCTTACTTTGTCCAGTTGGTTGGCTTTCTGATAGAGTGATGAAATGCATATCTTGGAAAGGAGTTCTTTTGTGTTTGTTTCCTGCTGCAGACACCCCCTGAAAAAAGTTGATTGTTGATTTGGATTTCAGTGCCCTGTGGGAAATGTGGTGTAACGTTACATGTAATGTAACTGGGAGACCTTTGTGCTGCCTGCAGGACAACAAACACACTGTCAATATGGAACTGGTTTAAAAAGAAGAAGAGAATGATGCCTTTCTGGAGTTTGTGCTTTGTTTTGCATTCACTTTGACTTCAAACTGCCCAGTTCCAAGGAACATTTCTGCAGTAGAAGTACAGCACTGCATGGCTGGAAAGTTCACTCTTAGTCCATGGAAATGGATATGTCGAAGTGTGAAGGGCTGAAGCATCTTCCAGCCATTGGATTACTGGTTCAGGTCACCAGGCAGCAGCAGCCTGCGTGAAACACTGGGTGGACTGCAGAATCATGAGCATTGGAGGTATTTCTGGGGTCCTGCAGACCCTTCTGTAGGGAATTCTCATGACATTTCAGCATCTTTTTTTATGCTCCTCAAAGTTGTACATCCAGATCAGACCTGAGGCAGCTCAAGATCTCTGCATCTCCAAGGACAGACCACCAAAAAATACCAGAAGAAGCTTTTTGGTCTTCCTCCTCGTGTTAGCACACCCGGAGCAGATATTTCATGACCAGCTCTTCAGAGACGTGATACCCTTATTCCACGATGTGTCATGTGGATATCAACTGGCACAAGTTGGACTTGGTGATCTCAGAGGTCTTTTCCAGCCTTAGTGATGCTGTGATTCTATGACACGGACCACAGGAAGGCAACAGATGCAAAGTGTTGCCTTTGACTCAAAGGACTTGCCTGCGTTTGTGTGAGATGAAAAGTTCAGTCAGCATTTACTCAGCACTGCGCAAACCACTTTCACAAAACTTGTGGTTCTGCTGGTTTCCCTCTTTTCTTTTTCAAGGAGAGAAGCTCACGTTGTGTTTCTGTTTCACTCACATCTCAGTGCATTGCTCAGTTGCTTCGTTTATTGTTGTTGGATGTCTGCTTTGACTTCACATTTGATTTGTACTTGCTTTTAACAGATTAATGCTGATGCAGAAAAGGAAGAAGGTGAAGAGTTTGAGGACAGCATGGATGTTTTTGATGACAGCAGTTCAAGTCCTTCTGGTACTCTTAGAAATTACCCTCTCACCTGCAAAGTTGTTTATTCCTATAAGGTTTGTGATACTTTTTTCTCTAAAATTCCTGTCTGTATGGGAACTGCTGAATCGCAGCCTGAACCACTGAATGAGCACCTGAAGGAAAGGTCTGGTCAGCCCTGGGAGCACAGGTGAAGGCAGTGCACCTGTGTGACCACAAGGAGTGGAGCCAGGCCCTCATTTAAGGGCTGACTGGCACGGAGGGAAGATCTCTTTTTGGAGATCCCTCCTTTGTGGAGTTCCTTCCTTCCCTGCAAACCTAGCTCTCTGGAGATGGGCAAGCACTTATTTTCATTCTTTAATAGCACCTCCTTGTTTGTGCTGGTCTCTTTGTTTTTACAACCTTTACACTGTCTCGTTGGGAAAACAAATTCCACCATGAGCATGTGACAGATGTAACTGGTACACCCACAGTCTGGTTGTGAGAAACACAGCTCTGTAGTGCAGAGCCCTCAGTCTGTGTGGAGCTGAGGCCTGCAGAATGCCCCTGCTTGTCTCCTTGTCCTAGAACAGTGAGTTACAGCTTTGCTGACAAACCACATTCGTGCTCTTTACCTCTACTACTGCTGTTGGGGCCATTGTGAACCACAGTGCTTCATTAGCAAAGCCATCTGCAGGCAGAGGATTGAGTAATTACTGCTCAATAGGCCCAGTGGGTCCGAGCTGCTTTCATCTGTCCTCTTGAGAGAAGAAGTCAGTCAGAAGAGCCCTCGCATTGAAGTATGTTATGTCATAAGAAAATTCTTCTTACTTCTGTTTTTCCTGTGATGTTTTTCAGGCTTCTCAGCCAGATGAATTGACCATAGAGGAACATGAGGTATTGGAGGTGATTGAAGATGGAGATATGGAAGACTGGGTAAAGGTATCGCTTCTTCTGAGGCTGTTTTCACTATTACTGGTTAGAAACTGGGCCTTGGGACAGAAGAAAGTATTGGGATTGTTTTCAGAGTAGCATGACAAGCTTCTTTGGTGTCCTTAGACCTTACCTGTGCAACCTGGGCTGGGGAGCTGCTTTGGCAGGGGGTTGGACTTGGAGATCTCTAGCAGTCCTTTCCAACCCCTGCAATTTCTGTGCTCTGTAGGCACGGAATAAGGCCGGCCAGGTGGGCTACGTCCCAGAGAAGTACCTGCAGTTCCCGACCTCCAGCAGCCTGCTGAGCATGCTGCAGTCCCTCGCTGCACTGGACAGTCGGTCCCACACCTCCAATAATTCGACAGAGGCTGACCTGGTGTCCGGCAGCATCAACGGAGATTCCAGTGGTAAGTGTTGGTTGAGAAGGAAATAGCGAGTTCAGCTTGCTCTTGGATGCCTTCTGGATGTGAGAGTTTCTCATTTTTGACCTGTGTCTGAGTACAATGGTTCTTAATAACCATCTCTTGAATAACAAGAATCTGTATAATTTCCTTGGCTAGCCCATAGGACTGTGATTAACATCAACTAAAATTAGGGAAAAGTAAAATAATCTGACTCAGCGGTTTTGTATTTCATACTTGCTGTTTTTTCTTTGCCAGGCTTACGCTGATTACCTTTCCCTTTTATCTTTCTTTTCCCATTCCTCAGTCTGTTTTGTAAAAGCACTTTACGACTACGAGGGCCAGACAGACGATGAGCTGTCCTTCCCAGAAGGAGCCATCATTCGCATCCTGAACAAGGAGAATCAGGACGACGATGGCTTTTGGGAAGGAGAATTCAATGGACGTGTTGGGGTGTTCCCATCGGTGTTGGTCGAGGAGCTGACAGCCTCAGAAAATGGAGAGTCTCAGTGGATTGGAGATATTCAGGTACGTGAGAATGTGGGGTGTTTGTT
Source organism: Callipepla californica brunnescens (assembly GCA_023055505.1). NCBI lineage: Eukaryota > Metazoa > Chordata > Aves > Galliformes > Odontophoridae > Callipepla > Callipepla californica. The sequence continues at coordinate 1,160,045 of JALIRH010000072.1, read as the reverse complement.
GGGGTGTTCTCCTGTAAGTAATCCAACTTCTGCACATCAGCCTTTATTTATCACTCCTCAGTGAACATTTGCAGCTTTATCTTTGTCTGTTCGTGCACTGTATATTACAAATATGTGATACAGAGATCAACCAACGTAGGGGGTTTTGCAAGACTGGAAAGATGTGCTGTTTCTTCAGCATGTGAAAAGCAACCAATTAAGAAAAACAACGAAGAGTGCTTAGCTTTTAGCTCCTTACCCAACCTAATAATTAGCAGCTGATGTGTTTTGATAAATGTAACACATTTGTGAATAAAGGAAAGGATTTTGGGTGGAAAGGAAGTGAGTAAAGGAGGAAACGTGGTCTTCTTCTTACAACGAATGAATGGAACAGAGTGACACCAAACAGAACCCAGCAAAAAGAAAATTGCAAGGCTCCCATAGCTCTAACGTTGTGTTTTCATACTTAAATCTGGTCTGTATCTTCACAGATATTGGGAGGGAGAACACTACTAATGTTGTAATAGAGTCATTTTTGACAAAGGCATTTATTTCCATGCACTTTGATAACGTTGATTTTCATTAGGAAATCAGCCACGTTCTCATCTGTGTCTGGTGCCAGACACTGGGCTTCCACATGTCCTGCTGGCATTTCTTCACTATTTTTATTCTTTGAGGCCATGAAAAATGAGGAATGCGTTCAGCTGCATTCCTGGACACGCTCAGAGCTTCTCTATCAAGCTTTGCTTCTCTTAAAAATGTCTCGGGCTTGTTGGGGGTAACCAGAGACATTCACAGTGCACACACCCATACAGTATCAGTTTAATTTGTTGATCTTATTTCATACTGGTGCTCCAGTGGAATCACATGCAGAAATATTGTTATTACTTTGTTTCTCTTTGCATATAAATGGCTTTGAGTATGCTGTGGAGTGGTGGTAAAACTCCAATCTTTGTGTTTTTGCCTGAGTCTGTGTAGAGTTGCACGTTGGCCAGTTGGCTTTTTTTTTCTTTTGTATGTCTGATAACCTTCAAAAAGTCCATCACATAGAAAATATCCCTGGGAGAGGATGGGCAGTTCTGCTCAGAGGCAGTCTGTGATTTAGAAAGAACACCAAATTGCTGTTGGATGTCTAAGAGTTACCTGTTTGGGTTAAGGGCTGCCATTTTGGCTAAGGGTTAAGGGTTATCCATTTGGGTTAGGGTTAAGGGTTGACATTCGAGTTAAGGTTAAGGGATAAGGATTACCCATTTGGGTTAGGGTTAAGAGGTAAGGGCTGCCATTTTGGCTTAGGGTTAAGGGTTACCCATTTGGGTTAGGCTTAACCTTAACTCGAATGTCAACCCTTAAGGGATAAGGGTTACCCATTTGGGTTAGGGTTAATAGGTAAGGGCTACCGTTTTGGCTTAGGATTGCCCATTTGGGTTTTCCTTCCCAAATGGACCATGGCACTTCCGACAGAAAAAGTTCCTAGCCTACTGTTGCCTCAGAGGGCTTCTCGTGCCTTGGTGTGTGTAAGGAGGCAGGCTTTCAGCAGCACCTCTCTCCATAACCAGGTGTCCCCCACCCCGAAGCCGAATCACACCCTGCCTCCGCTGCCGCTGTACGACCAGCCTCCTGCCAGCCCCTTCCACAGCCCGGATAAAAGAGGCTCCCAATGCTTCCCCAGATCGCCATCAACTAACGGTGAGTGCTGAGATGGTAAAAGAAGCACTTCCCGGGCTGCAGCAGGAAGGGCAGCCAGCAGCCTGGAGGTGATCCTTCCCCTCTGCTCAGAACCACTGCAGCCATCTCTGCCCAGTGCTGACTTCCCAGTAGGACACATTGATGTGGTGGCCAAGCCCAGCACAGGGATCTGTCATGCAGAGGAAGGCTGAGAGCTGGCACTGTTCTTCCTCGGAGGAAGGCTGTGGGAGGAAGGTGATCTATCAGTTCATTGCAGGGAGTTGGACTAGATGGCCTTTAAAGGTCCCTTCCAACTGAAACTGTTCTGGAGTTCTATGAATGAGGTGAAGAAGATGGAGTCAGACTCCTCTCGGGAGGGAAAGGACAAAGATTCAGCAGGAAAAACTGAAGTACTGAGAATGCCACACGAAGAGTTCGCTTTGTGTTTTTATTGCGAGGGTGATCAAACATTGGAACAGGTTGAGACTGTGGAGTCTTCATCCTCAAAGGTGCTCAGAACACAACAGGACGTGGTCCTGGACTTTGAGCTCAGCAGTTGGATGGGGCATCTTCCAGCTTCAGCCACACTCAGAGACAAAAATGGGACTTCTAAAGGGCACCAATGTCGTGTAAAGGCTGCTTGTGTTGTAATACATAGTTTTCTTTGCTAGTAGTATAAAGTAATTCTGCACATTGGCTCTTCGATGTGGGTTCATAGTATGTCATGCATCATAGAATCATTAAGGTTGGAAGAGCTCTCAGATGCCCTCAGTGCCACATCCCCACAGCTCTGGAACTCCTCCAGGGACAGTGAACCCCAACCCCTGGTCAGCTGAGTGCCTGAGCGCTCTTTTGGAGGAGGAATTTCCCCTCATATCCAACCTGACCCTCCCCTGGCACAATGTGAGGCCGTCACTGTTACCTGGGACGGGCCGACCCCTGCCTCGCCACTGTGTCCTTTCAGGAGGACCACCACTCAGCACTGACTTGCTGTTGCTTAACCCTTCCAGAAAACAATTTCAGCTCAGAGTCCCCTGGATTCTCACAGCCTCCACGACTTCCTCCCGAGACTTCATACGGCAAACTGCGACCTGTAAGTTCTGAAACTGGGTTTTTGTGCACGCTGTTGGGTGATAAGGGGGAGATGGGGGCAGGAGCACTCAGAGCACTGGAATTCCTGTAGCCAGGGGTGCAGCACCTGCTCCTTGGGCTCTCGGTGTTCTGTAAATCCCATTGCTGCGTGGAATAATGCAGTGTCCCACAAGAGTGGTACAAGCGTCTGTCCACACCCCTGTGATAATACTGTAGATGTGTGAGAAAGCTATGGAACGTGAGAGTCATTGGAGATAAGCGGGCCCTGGAACAAAACAGAGCTGCTCTTGTTCAGACAGTAAGTCCTGGCTGGGTTTACAGGTGACCTTGACTCTTATCTGTCCCCTTTCTGTCTAACCTGCCTTTATGGCTGTCATACCTTCATGTCTCTTTTCACGGATCGTGAGCTCGAACCTGGGAGGAGGGTTTAAAACCTCTGCTGTAGGCACTGGTTAATAAACATACAGCAGGCTTTGCTGTTGTTGCCACATGTATTACAGCTGCACAGAATGACTGAAGAGCTGGGCAGTAAGTGTCAGGACAGTTAAATCATATGGTTTGTACAGTTGTTTTTTTTTCCAGAGGCTGAGTTCCCAGCCACACCACGTGCTGGCTGCAGTTGGGCATCGTGTGCAGTTATATTTTGAGGTTAAATTTATTTCTGGACCACTTGCTTGAGGGATTTTGAATTAAAATGATGTAGGAGTCGTGTCATATTTTGTGATGCCTTTGCTGCCTGTATGGAGACACCTTGTCAGAAAAGGAAAGGAAATCTCATCGCTTCAGTCTTGCCAGTTCCATCTGCTGGGATTGACTCTGAGTCGAGGCTGGGGGCTTTCAAAGTCCTACACCGATCCACGTGGAGATGTAATGCTTGTATTCTCCTGGCATTTTCAATGAATGGAATTGCAGCAGTGTTGTTTCTGAATGAATGAATATTCAAAACTATATTCTGAACATCCCAGCAGTCAGTGAGTTAGCTTTATTCACTGAGATGCACAAGGCAGATACATGGCTGCATCATTAAATATTGAAGGGTAGAACAGAGGAGCTGGAAGTTGTCTTACTCTCTGGCGAAATGGCTGATTCAGCTCTTTCATTCTGTGGATTTGTATTTACTTTGTGTCTGTTCGAGATACCACAGCAGTCGCGTGTCTTAATTTAAAGGATTTCTGCATTTTAAATGCGTATGTTTTGAGAGCGCTGTGAAGTTCTTCATGGCTCTGTGGTTTTTATGCTCACAGTTGATGTTTTTCATAGCCACGCACTATGGTGTACTGTGCAAACATGAGACAAAAGTCCTCCACGAGGTGCTGCTGAAGCTTACGTTAGCGCTCCGTCAGGAGCCGTGAGAGAGAGATTGATGTGGCAGAGCATTAAAATAGCGCCGGATTTCGGGTGTACGCCGCTGAGGTCAGCAGTTGATTAAATATGAGTAAGCTGCTTGTGTGCCTCGAGGCATTCCTGCTGTTGCCAGCACGTGTAAGGTCCAGGCGTGGCGGCACCAGGCTGCTTTTGTGTCAGGTCTGAAGTCCACGCCGTGGCTGAGCACCACACAGTTGGGTGGGCCCTTCCCCCATCCCCTTCTGTCTGAGGTCTGTGTGCTGGCATGGAGTAGAATTATGAGCCCAGGGTTGCGCCTGTGGTGTGTGTGAGCTCAGGAATGGTGGGTCCCGTGGTCACGGGCCGCTTCTGGCTCTTGCAGGTGCGAGCAGCTCCGCCGCCCCCGACGCAGCAGCATCACCGCCGGCCCGCGGAGAAGATGGAGGATGTGGAGATCACTCTGGTGTAACGGTTGGACTCGTTACGTAGTAGTGCTACAATCAAGACCAAACCCAGCCCGTGGTGGGTCTCGTTTCTAGGCACCTTTGCATGATGAAGACTTGGAATAGAGCAAGAGACAGAGAGGATTTTCCGGGGCAGCGACACGGCGGACTCCTTCCCACCGTCATGGATATTTCGTGCCTTTTTTTTGTTGTTGTTGTTGTTGTTTTGCTTTCTGTCCATCATTCTTCCTCTCTCAGCACAAACCCGGGCGGGCCGAGCAGCGAGCGGAGGATCGCCGCGGAGCAGGTTCCTCTCTTGGCTGAAGATGGCTGTTTTTATACGGAGGCTGAGAAGGGGCCTCCTTCCTGCAGCGTAGTGCCCTTCCATCCCGTGCGTTAGTACAGTATATTACTGTTGCCATAGGAATGTGTTAAAGATTGTCAGTTCTTCAAGTAGCATTACTCGTCTGATTAGGTGTTAATCAGATCTAACGGAGCGAAAAAGGGAACTGAGAAATGAGCGTCAGGAGAGGCTGGCTCCTCTTCCTGCCCTCGTGGAAGGAAGAAACGGGAAAATGATCTTAGAGGTAAGGGGAAGTGATGCAGATCATACAGCGTTAATTACATGAGTGCACACCTCTTCAATAATTAACAGTTAAGCAGAGCTAAATGTTCTTTGTATTAATATTTATGCAGTACATTTAGTGATAGATTATCTAATATGGAGGTGCTGAATTAGTAGCAACATCTTGTTCCATAGCATAAACCGACCGGTAGAGGAGTGAGATTTTTGTCTAGATCTGGAAATTGAGCTGCTTTCTTTCTTTTTTTTTTCCTTAGCAGATTTTGGGGGGTTTGTTTTTTAAGCATTTGGCTCACTCTTGCCCCACCACGTCCCTTATTACCTGATGTTAGCAGTGTATCTCTGTCACCAAACCATCTGGCTGCAGTTAGATGACGTGTCACGTACGTACCCGTGTTATTTAGGTTCTGCATTGATGGCCCCGTAGCCTTGTCCCACTGGAGCCCAGTGAGAGCCTGGCACTGCTGCTGGAGCTCCTGCTGTCTGCAGAGCTCCATGCTGCTGCTGGGGCTGCAGTCCCGTGTTCCTCTCACACAACAAATAGAGACCGAGAGGATATCAAAAGGACTTCTAGACCTCTGTAAAGGGAACTTGGTTTTGTTGTTCAAAAGGGAAGGGGAGGAACTGTCAGAGGAGAAAAGCAGGTTGTCCATCATCTGCGAGCAGTGGAAGAGCAGCAGCCGTCAGATGAAAGCTTCGGGCACCACAGGGCTGCGTCCCCCTCCACGGAGGCACTCTTAAAGTGTTGGTTGTTTTCTTACACCGTAACTGTTCTGCCTTCAGCTGAGTACCAGGGGCCATTTCTCGAGGCTGCGTTCACAGCAACCATCCAAGGAGATTTCCTCGTCAACTTTGCACCTCCCACGAGCCCCACGTGGGGCACGTCTCCCTCTGAGCCCACGCCCTTCCCCCAGCGGGAGAAGGGAACTCTTCGTGGGCCCCACAGATGCTGACTGCGCGTGGAGGTGCTCTTCCCGTGTCCGTCGTTCTGCCGCACCTCTCGTCCCGTTGATCTGCTTGAGGTCTGTTCGATGTGTCGATCGAACTCGTTCTTAAGTTTAAAGAAAAGTAAAACAGTTTGAATGAAGATTTCCCTGCGTGCAGAAACCTTGGAGGTTTCCCAGCACGGAAGAGGAGCACTGCCACGGTGCCCACCTTCCATTCCTGCACCCGGTTTCTTCAGTTCACAGTTCAGAGAAGCGTTAGAGCCTCCTGAGTTGCGTTTGGGAATATTTTCTGCCAGAGCTGCTAATTTTATTTAAAAAAGAAAAAAAAAAAAACACACACACACAAAAAAAAAAGAGGAAAAGCTGTACAGATCCTCCTCGTTTTAACTCGGACTCCTTCGCACAGGGCACGAATCCCACGTCGCACCGTGTACAGCGTCAGCACACTGAAAGCATCGGCGCAAAGTGCTTTCTTTCTATGGGCTGTAAAAAGTTTGTATTTATTATGTATAAAAAGTTGAATAATAAAAACGAACGAACAAAAAAAGAAAAAGGTGGAACTGAATCCCTCAGCGTTGCCCCGATACGAAGCGCCGTGCGGCACGACGTCCCCGTGGAGCTGCCCGTGTTGGGAAGGACCCTGCAGCCACGTGTGGATGGGAGGGAGCTGGCAGAGCTGGTTGCTGAAATGCTCCCTGTCATCTCGGAGGGGTCCTGGAGAGTGGGAGAGGTGCGTGAGGAGTGGAGGACAGCCAAGAAGGAGGATCCGCGAGCTGCAGGCCAGCCAGCCTCACCTCTGTCCCTGGAAAGGTAATGGAAAACAGCTTGTGCTGGATGCAATTGGAAGAGAAAGGAGTTAGCAGGAGTAGTCAGCATGGCTTCACCAGGTGCTTGACCAACCTGGTGCCTTCTAGGATGGGGTGGATGGGGGCAGAGCAGTGGGTGTAGTCTTCAAGGTGTTTGATGCCGTCTCCCACAGCATCCTGGAGCACTGCGTCCAGTTCTGGGCTCCCTGGTACAAAACAGGCTGGGATCTGCTGGAGAGAGTCCAGCAGAGGGCACAGAGATAACAGCCTTCCCCCTACCCTCCCCCAATCCTCCAGCTGAAGGCTGTGCTCCTCTGCACACACACACACACACAGAGCAGCTCGGTGCTGCTGCACAGTTGCTCCATAGCACCTCCATTTGCAGATCTGTGCTCCGTGCCAACCCCAGGAGGGCAGGAAGGGCTTTTGCTGCCCACTGCTCCCCTGCATGTGGCTGGGAGGTGAGCTGGGGGAGTGCAGAGAGCTTGGTCCAAGGAGAAGAGAAGGGATGAAGAGAAAGAAGCCTTCCTGCAGGCAGGGATGCAGCAAATGAGCCAATAAAACATGCAGCCAGGGAAGTGCTGACGTGCTCACTGTACCAAGTAGCCCTGGGGGATTGAGCATTACGGATGTGGTGGAAGGATCGCCGTAGCACGGGAGCCTCTGCATTGCAGGAGCACTGATCACATCCAGAAAACGCAGTCTGTGGCACTGAGCTGCACCAGATGAGGTTTCTGTGCCTTGTGCCAGAAGAGGAGGGCGGTAACGGGGTCTGCAGATGAGCACAGTGAGTGCTCAGCAGTGCTGAGCATGTCCCAGCTTCACCTCCTTCCCCTCTCCCTGGCTCGGGTTTGCAGTCAGCCTGTCTGAAATGCATTTTGCAGTGGTTCTTCTGCCACCTTAAGGATTTCATAGCGGTGTCTGAAGGGGCACAGAGAAGGGAATGTGCCCCTGGAGATCACAGAGCTCGGATTCACACTGTGGCTTTGGCTCCAGGTCTGGACACAGTGCGTGCAGTGCACGGCCCCATCTCAACCTGTGGGATTTCACTGCTGCAGAGTGCAGTTTTCATTCTGAATTGAGGAGGAGGATGGGAACACCACGGGGTGGCTCCTTGGAAAGGAGAGGTTGGATCACCTCCATACCCCGTGAGCAGAGCAGTGCTGGCACTGCCCAAACTTTGATGAAGTGCCATTCTATTCTGAAACTTTTTCACTTCCAGTCCCAAAGTTTTACCTTTTTTGTTCATTTGGTTTAGATCTTTAATGCAAATTCAAGAGCAATTGCTGCAAGGTGAGCTCCTGCCTTTGTGTGATTAGTTTTGTCTGTGTAAAGGCCTCTGTGTTTTTTCTATTGTTTCTTAAAAGACAGATGAACTCCCAGGCCCCGAGGCGTGGGGAGCGCTGACTCCTTCCATCCCATCACGCAGACATTCATTCTTTGGGCTCAGCTGAGTTCTGCAGAGTGGTCACCTCAGCGCGTTGGGTAAATAGGGAAAACCGTTGGGACAGTTTGGCAGAAATCTGTGGAAGCGACGTAGCCGTGGCTGAGCTGGAGCTCCTCACTTTTGCCATCAGTTGCATGGAAACTTCGGAGAGGGCTGACCGAGCTCTGCTGGGACTCCTCCTCGGCTCGACGGGTGAGCAGCAATGGAAGTTCTGTCTCGTGGAGGTGTGAGGCTGCTGAAGCATGGAGTCCCCGCACGCTGAGGTGCCCTTGGGGCTCCTGGGTGCCAAGGAGCAGCCCTGGTGCCAGTGGATGGAGCTGGGAGGCCTTGGACATGGCCATGAGCAGAGCAGAAAAGAGTCAGGAAGCACTCAGAGCCCCAGTGGGCTTCTCCCCCAGCTGTGGGCCATCCTTTCACACCCCTACCCCACCTCGTGAATAGCTCTCATTTATTTATCAGCCTCTGCAAAAGATTCTGTGCTGATGCAGCCAGAAGGTGATGTTGAGGTGTGAGTAGCTGCGATGCTGAAAAGAAGAGCTTTGTGGATGGCAGTCATCTGATATCTTTGCTGAATGTGCTTGTCTCCTACAGCAAATAGCCACTAACACCGGTTTGAGCTCTCTAAAGACACGCACACAAAGACAACGTGCTGACTTTTCAGCTCTGCGTGTCTTCCTTGCGAGCTGCCTTCTGATAATGTCCTCCAAAATCACCTTGTGCTCAGGCTGACTGCCTTGTGGTAGCACCCATCCCCATGCAGGCAGCATCCTGCCCACGGAGGGGGCTGATGGGGGCTGTCCAGTGTGGCAGAGCCAAGTTACCACCAGCAGATAAGGTGTTGTGTAGGGCAGGCTCGGCCCCGAGGCTCTGCTGGGGCTCAGGGCTCAGGGAGAGGTCTGTCCCATCAGTGCTCAGCCTGTCCTCTTGCCAAGGGCCACGGAATTGAGGCTGGGAGAGGCTGATCACGTCGCTGGTACTGGGGGTTGGAACTGGGTGATGTTGGGGTTGGAACTGGGTGATCTTTAAGGCCAAGCCAAGGTGCTAGCCACCACCATTCAGAGGTGTCATCCTCTCGGATGGACAGCTCCATGGAGAAGTGCAGAATTTGGCACCTCTCAGAGCGAATATTGCTGATTTTTGGTCTCTCTGGTCCTTGCATGCTATTGCTCCCCATCTGGGATCTTCCATCTGCAGCTTTACTTTCATTCGCTGTACAGCAGTCAGGCTGGGACGCACACTGCTCCTCTCATTCCTCAAACAGGGAAAATCCTACAGCCTCCAAATCCCCAGGCTCCCACAGATAATCCACACGGCCCCTTCCAGCCCAAACCATTCTGTGATTCCGTGCCAGCGGGTTTCAGGTCTTCTAAGCAGCGCATCCATCTGGAAGGTGGCTGCGTGCCTGAGTCCAGGGCAGCAGTGGCTGTAGGTGCTGCATGTTTATAGAGGCTGCCCTGGCAGTTAAATTGCCTCAGTACGGCCAACTTGCTGTCACCCAGCCTCAGTGTCTGGTGTTTGATGGCCTCATTATGCACAGGCTGTCGATTCGGCTGTAGTTCTATCCGGGCTTTTGTCATTCAGCTGTAGTAGCATGAAAGGAAGGAATGCTTTCGTGCATCTGCAGTCAGCGAGGACTTCACGGTTACCAGCACAGCACGGTGCTCATGTGCGGCCCTGCAGCTGCTGCCTGCCTTTGGAGGGCTGCATTGAAGGAGGACGTGGTCTGCTCCAGCTAAATGAAAGATCATGGAATCGTGGAGACATAGAAAAAGTCAGAAAAGATCTCCAAGATCATCCAGTCCGACCCCAGCCCACCCCCAACATGCCCACCACAATCCATCCCCACCATCCCCATGCCCACCCTGGATCTGCAGTCCATCCTCACGTCCAGTGGAGCTCTCTGCATCCCCTGAGCCCCACAGTGGTTTTGATCCCACCGTCGTACAGCATTGCGTGGCCATGACCAAGGACAGCTCTGCAGGAGGAAGCCAGGAGGAGAAACCCAGAGGGTCCTGTCCTTGCAGAGCAGTGCTCGCTGCTTTGCTCACCACTGAACAGAAGAAACAGGTCGGTTCAACAGCCCACGCCTGGCGTTAGCAGTCAGTGCCCCACGTGGAGCCATCGGGAATGTCTCCAACCAACGTGGCATGCCAGTCCTGCTGAGCCAGGGCCAGGGCTGACGTTTTCCATTACCAGAAGGGAGGGTGGGGAGAAGTATTTGTATTTATAGACCACAACGTGATGCAGTGTTTCCCAGAGTTTGGGTGAAGAACAATGGGCGGAGAGCTTTGTGTTAGGCCTGCTGGTTGGGAACAACGGGAGCACGGCTCCTGCGGGGAGGGAAGAAGTGAGCAATAGGAGCGGTGCTACGTGTGGGGAGGATGAAATCTGATTGAGAAGCACCAGGTGAGGAACCCACGTCCTCTGCTGCCCTGGAGGTGCTCGAGGCCATGGATGGGGCTGCAGGCAGCCTGAGCTGGCGGAGCACCCAGCACCCAGCATGGGGTCGGGTTCAAGGTCCCTTCCAACCCAACCATCCCACGATCCTGTGATAAATCATCGCAGCGTGCAGGGGAAACCCACCTCCTCCTGCCCTCGGCTTATTTCTCCTGGAGCTTGAAAGCTGATTAAGAATCACTTACTTCAAGCTGATGGGTTTCAAATGATGCTAGCAGGGCGCTCTCCTCCAGCTGCCCATTACGGTTTCAATTTACAGAGCTCACACAGGGGCGGGCGAAGCTGTAGGGCCAGGGTGTGAGCTGCTGGAATGACCTCTGTTAGCAGCCAGGCAGTTCATGAAATAGTAAAGAGCTGAACAATTTCCAGCTAAATAGCACACCCAGCGTCCCTTCTTTCATTTCCTGTTCTTTTTGAAAGGAAGCCTGAATTATTTACTAATGTGCTTTAAGTCCTTTAAGTGAATTCAGGCAGTGAAGCAGGGCAGGTGCCCAAAGGGAAGGGTCTGAGGTGTGGAGGTGAGAGGTTGTGAACTTGAAAAGCTGTGTTCTCTCACAACTGTGTGCTCTCTGGAGCCGTCGCAGGCCAACAAAGATCCACCCCACCGTGCCCACGTCCCTCAGTGCCACATCCCAGTGCTCTCACAATACGGCTCCCATCTGATGTTCCAAACCCTTTATAAGTGGTGTTGCAGTTCTCCGTATCTCTGCTCGAATTACTTCGCAGGACGGGGGCTCCGCTCGTTTAACACGAGCTATCTCATCTTGTCCATCTCTGTCCTGGGGTTTCTTTTCTGCAGCCACTCGCTGAGAAAATGCATTAACTCGGCGGCGCGTCTGCTGGAATTGCTGGTTGTGGTGTGTCTGATGGAATTGCTGTTTGGAGGGGCAGTGATGGGGAGGTTTTTCTCTTCCAGGCGTCCAGCTGCTGTGCAGAGAGGCGGTGGGACGCGGGCTTACCTTGGAGCAGTGACCTTGGCCTCGTTCCTTGTGTCCCAGCAGGGACTGGGAGCATTGCACGGGTGGGCTGAACCTCTTGGAAGGTGACAGCTCAATTTTGGGACCCCTCAAAGGCTGCATGGTGACAGCAGCATCCTGTGAGTGTAAGGAGGAGTGGGCACATTGGACTGTTGGGTCTCGCAGCACGTCAGCTGGGCAGAGCTGATGGAAGCAGGACTGAACGGCGTGACTGAGGAGATATCCAACCAGTGGGTACTTTGCATCTCTCAGGCTCGAGGTAATCTGCTTTGTTGCAGTGAAACCCTCTGCAAGGAATTAGCTGAGCACCCTGATTAGGAAGAGAGCTTCTGTCCTTCACAGAATCACAGCATCACAGAACTGTAGGGGTTGGAAGGGACCTCCAGAGATCATGGAGTCCAACCCCCTGCCCAAGCAGCTCCCAGCCCAGGGTGCACAGCTCGGCGTCCAGGAGGTCCTGAACGTATATAGTGATGGACGTGGACCAGATCCCCTCTGAGTGTTCTTTTCTCCAGGCTGAACAGCCCCAGCTCTCTCAGCCTTTCCTCATGCAGGAGCTGTTCCAGGCCCTGTGTCATCTGTGTGCCCTCACTGCACTCTTTCCAGCAGATCCCTGTCTGCTTTGTATTGAGGAGCCCAGAACTGCACACGGTGCTCCAGGTGAGGCCTCAGCAGGGCAGAGCAGAGGGGGAGGATCCCCTCCCTCGACCTGCTGGCCACGCTCTTCTGAATGCAGCCCAGGATCCCATTGTCCTTCTTGGCCACCAGGGCACAGTGCTCACGGCCAACCTGTCACCCACCAGGACACCCAGGTCCCTCTCCTCATTGCTCCTCTCCAGCAGCTCATCCCCAACCTGTGCTGCTGCGTGCAGTTATTCCTCCCTAGGTGCAAGACTCTACACTTGCTCTGTTAAACCTCATTCTGTTCCTCCCTGCCCAGCTCTCCATCCTGCCCAGGTCCTTATTTCTCACCCACAAGCTCACCACCGGTACATCACGCTCCCTTGGTCCTTGGGTTTTTGCAAATCCCATCCTGTTTCCCCACAGGATCTATGATCCCATCCTCGCAGCATCACACCACTTCCCACAGCAGACGCTTTCCTCCAGGATGGCTCTGTTATGGAGCGCTTTCTCTGCGCTGAGAAACACTTTTCTTCTTCCCCTGTCTCAAATGACGTGGCCGTTCCAGCAGCACCGCAACAAGCAGATTTCTTTCCCCCAGGGCTCCCAGCCCTTGGTCCCCACGTCGGAGATCCAGGAGTGTTCAACCACGATGGGGCTGTAGCACACAGTCCCAGTGGGGCCGTCCTGCCTGGCGGAGCCCGTTTGTTCGACCCCTTCCTTCAGCCTGGCTCTGGGATGGTGAGCAGACAGACCCCTCCGAGCTGCCAGCCTTCCCCGCAGCACCAGCTCCCTGCCTGCAGCTTCAAGCCGAACCTCCCAGGTGCTGTGGGACGGGGGATTTTAGGGATGGAGGATTTCAGGTGAAAGCAGCAGCAGCGGCAATGGCAATCGCAGACCTTCCCAAGCACGAGGTTTGCTCCCAGTTTCTGCCTTCTGCCAACAGCCAGGAGAAACACAAAACCCCGAACTCAGAGAGCTGGGAAAGTCGCCTGCTGTCCCGGCCCCGCGGCTGCCAAGGGCTGCCAGCCCCTCCTGGATGCTCTGAACTGGAGCCAGGTTCCTGGGGAGAAAAACACGGGGACACCGGCTTAATGGAGCCCGCACAATGGCCTCGGGCTGCCATAAACCACGCCGCTGCCTGGGCGATGAAAGGAGCGGAGGGGAGGGAGCACAGCTCCCCATTCCCCGACCTGCTCTGTGCCGGCCTCCCATGCAGGGCAGCGGGGAAACGTGCCGCTCATCCCCTGTACCAGCACGGTGGGGACACGGCACGGTCCCCACTGCCACCGACTGCGGGGTTGGGGGTGTATAATCCCCCTCACCACCCACCCAGAGCATCCTCTGTCTTCCTCTTGCTGTGCTCCTGCTTACCACAGAGCTCGGGCCAGGAGTGATGCTCTCTGCATACGCTCCCACAGCCCCACGTGTGTCCCCAGCAGCGAGACCTTGGGGACAAAGAGAGCTGCTGTCCCTGCGGCTGGGCAGCTCCCCAAAACCTGAACCGTGGGGTTCAGGGGCGGCCCTGAGCTGCAGCTGGGGAAGCCACGTCGGAGTTCTCCACGCGGAGAGGTGCGGGCAGGTCACGGCTTTTTGGGGTGGAATCCATCCCCGTTTAACATCTCCACGTCTTCACCGCTCATCTCCGGGAGCTGAGGGAGGAATCCCACGTTGCTATTTGTGGAAGGGGCTGAAACGCCGGCTGCCAAGGCTGCGGATCGGAGCCCAGGGGGGAGAGGGGACGTTCCCCTGTGCCAGGACACAGCTCGTCCCCTGCTCCGCTTGTCGCTGCTGACCCTGAAATGCTGATCCAACACATAGTTTCTCCTTAATAGGGCATAGAAAAGGCGACGTGCTCAGGGCCAGGCTGTTTGTTAGTGCTCTGCCCTTCCTCATTTTCATACCATCCAGAAATACGTTGGCTCTTCCCCTCCTGGGTGGACTCAGCCTAAAAGGAAGGATCTCAACAGGTATTCCCTGCTCTGGAAGTGTGGTGGGACCACACTGGAAAGCAGCGAGCTGAGAGAGTCGGGTGTTTGGGATTTTGTAGGTTAGGAGTGTCTTTCCTTAAACATTGAGTTATTCTGGTGTGGGCTCAGATCCCTGCTCACAGATGTCTTCAGGTCCTGGCCACCCCATCAAAGTCAGTGTCTGGTGACACCCAGGGTGATGACCTCCAGTAGGGATGTCCCCACAGCTTGGCTTGGTGCTACAGTACTGTGACCACGGGTTCTCTAAATGCCACTCCATCCCCCAACCCCCTCAACTTTGTGGTCCTCCAAGCGAGGCATTCCTGTCTGGATTCATTCCCACCCCCCACCACAATTTGCTGCCCTCTCCTCAGTGCTCACAGGCCGCCCTGCAGCAGGGAAGCGAGCAGAGCTTTAAATAGCCACCCCCAAAATATGTGTGTGTTTGTGTTGGATCCTTTCTGGGAGCTGGTTCACAGTCGGGCTCCAGAACGGGCCAGAGGAGGGGAGGGGGGCAGGCAGGGGTGAGGGAGGAGGGAGCAGAAGTCCTATGAAACTCTTTGCTGCCAGGGAGGATGCAATGCTGACTCTGCTTTGGGAGAGAAAAAAACAAAGAAATGCCTTCCTCAGAGCTGAGACTTCCACTCATGTCTCAGGGGTGAAAGAGGGAAAGCTCCCACGCTCACTCCTGCCTGGGTCCAGAGCAGAGATGCTGTGATCAAGGCACACCCACGACCCTTTGGCTGGAGTACCCCCTCAGAAGGTGGCTCCCCATCCTCTGGGTGAAGCACTGGTGGCCATTTATAAAGCGTTAGCAAGGGACCAGCACCTTTTTGGCCTTCCAGACGTGAGCCAGCTTTGTCTCACTGCCTCCAGGGATGCAGATGGATCGGAGCACCAGGAGCTGACACGCTGAATACCCAAGCAGGTATTTCTGTTCACGTTCCATCAGTGCAGTCCGAGCCCTGGGCCCCCGGTGCTCCCCAACTCCATCCCTGGTTCCAGCCTGGCTGCAGCCTCCACCCCTGTGGGAGAGATCAGGAGGAAACCAATGGAGCTGCAGCCAAGGTGAAGTCCTCATTGGGAACGATGCTGTGGAAAGCGTAACCTGCACTTGGGGAAGGAGAGGAGAGGATGGGAAGGACAGAGAGAGCACTGAGGTGGGTGTGGTTCTGCAGTCTGAGAGGGTGAAGAGTGAGAGCAGAGGGGAGTGGGAGCTATTCAAGCAGGAAAGGGGGAATGAGGGAGAGGGGCACCGTGTCCTGCTGCGTTCCTCCTGTCTGGAGTGATCGTAGCCCTCATGCAAAGAGTGGGGAGAGAGGGTGGAGGGTCTGCGAGTGCCAAGCTGGGGTGTGCTTGGAGAGAGGGGAAGGAGCTGGCTGAGGGCAAGGACTGATGGCTGGACACACTGGAGGCCAAGGGAGGCGTGTTCAGTGACAGCAAACACAAGTCTCTCACCGGCATCTGGTGGGTCTTGGCAGCACTCAGCAGCTCCAGAGGGGCTCTGTCTCGGCGCTGTCTCCACCATCCCACAAATCCTGGAGGAACGAATCCCTGGGGAAGAGCAGAGGAGGGAAGAGAGCCGACACACTAAGCTTTTCCCACCCTGGAAGCTGTCTCCGCTGACATCTAGTGGCAAAACGATCCGGTCCCTGGCTCGGAGCTGGCTCCTCCGGGCACCGCTGCCTGTATGCTGGACTCCGCACACAGTGCTGGGGTGGGAGCTCGACAGAAGCGTTTTACCAGCACTATACTGGTCATACTGGTATTACCCGCACGGCTCACTAGGCTACATCTTCCTGAAGCATCAAAGCAGCACAAGGGCACACTGGCCCTAGAACCCCAAACTGGTTTGGGTGGGAAGGGATCCCTCGTATAGCTCAGTGCCCACGGCCTCGGGCACTGCCAGGGATGGGCACAGCTCAGAGAAGCAACGCCGGGACCTCACTGCCCTCACAGGGAACAATTCCCTCCTTATTTCTTACCTGAATCACCACTCTTTCAGTTTAAAGCCATTTCCCTTTGTGCTGTCACTATGCTCCCCATTCCCTCTTCCCACGAGAGAAGCCAGGCTGCTCGGAGACAACCAACCTGCAGCCAAAAGCCTACAGAAAAACACAAGAAACCTACGTGCAGCAGCCAGAGCTGCCCACCCCACTGCTGCCTGCGTGGGTTGGTAGATCCTGACCATGTTTCTATCTTTCCCAAACTGCTTCTCAGCGTGATCCATATACAGAGGCAACCCCACTGCTCCGTGCGCAGCCCGTGCCAGCGCCCAAACGCAATTTGGGAGTAGGATTTTTCCACAAGACCCCACAAGACAAGACCCCTCAAGACAAGACAAGACAAGACCTCACAAGGCAAGACAAGACAAGACCCCACAAGGCAAGACAAGACAAGACAAGACCCCACAAGACAAGACAAGGCAAGACCCCTCAAGACAAGACAAGGCAAGACCCCTCAAGGCAAGACAAGACAAGACCCCACAAGGCAAGACAAGACAAGACAAGACCCCACAAGACAAGACAAGGCAAGACCCCTCAAGACAAGACAAGGCAAGACCCCTCAAGGCAAGAACCCTCAAGGCAAGACAAGGCAAGACAAGACAAGGCAAGACCCCACAAGACAAGACAAGGCAAGACCCCACAAGACAAGACAAGACATGACCCCTCAAGACAAGACCCCACAAGGCAAGAAAAGACAAGACAAGACAAGACAAGACAAGACAAGACAAGACAAGACAAGACAAGACCCCACAAGGCAAGACAAGACAAGACCCCACGAGGCAAGACAAGACAAAACAAGACCCCACAAGGCAAGACCCCACAAGGCATGACAAGGCAAGACCCCACAAGACAAGACAAGGCAAGACCCCTCAAGACAAGACAAGGCAAGACAACACCCCTCAAGACAAGACCCCTCAAGGCAAGAACCCTCAAGGCAAGAACCCTCAAGGCAAGACAAGGCAAGACCCCACAAGGCAAGACAAGACAAGACAGGACCCCACAAGACAAGACAAGGCAAGACCCCACAAGACAAGACAAGACGAGACCCCACAAGACAAGACAAGACGAGACCCCACAAGAGAAGACAAGACGAGACCCCACAAGGCAAGACCCTACAAGGCATGACAAGGCCAGGCAAGGCCCCACAAGGCGTGACAAGACAAGACCCCTCAAGACAAGACAAGACAAGGCAAGACCCCACAAGGCAAGGCAAGACAAGACCCCTCAAGACAAGACAAGACGAGACCCCACAAGGCAAGACCCCACAGGCATGACAAGGCCAGGCAAGGCCCCACAAGGCAAGACCCCCAGACCCCCTGACCCCCAGAACCCTCCCCCCACACACGCACACACACACACACACACACACACACACACACACACACACCGCCCCACGTGACTCCCACAGGCCCCTCCCTCCCAGGCGCGGCTGCCTGAGGACCGCGTTTCCCGCTGCCCACGTGATCGCCGCCGAGCCAATGGCGAGCGGCGGAAGCGCCGCCTCGCCCTCCCCGCGGAAGCGCGCTCCCTTTCCGCCGAGCGGCGCGGCGCAAGATGGCGGTGCAGATCTCCAAGAAGCGCAAGGTGAGTGCGGGCCGCGCCCGTTCCGCCTCCGTGCCGCCTCCATTCCGGCGGGGACGCGGTGAGAGCGGCCTCGAGGCCCCGCGGGCTGCGGTGGCGGAGGGGGGACGGCGGCGGATGCGGCAGGATGGCGGCGGATGCGGCTTGGAGGCCCGGCGGGAACATGGCGGCGGGGCCCGGGCGGCCGTGAGGGGCCGCGTGTGTTGTGCTGAGGGGGCAGGGCGCGGGTGGGGGGTGATTTGTCGGCGTTTCGTAACGCGGGGTTTGGGGTTAGGGACGCCGCGGTTGTGTGAGCAGGGCGCGGGTTGGAACGGGATTGTTGTGGGGTCGTTGGAATGCTTGGAAGGGACCTTCATGTTCCCCCAGTCCCTGCTGTCCCACCTCATCAAGCTGCCCGGGGTCACATGTAACTTGGTATTGAATCGCTTCAGAGATGGGGCACCGGCAGCACTGCCAGCACCTCTGAGTCAAGGATTTCCTCCTAACAGCTCCCCTCAATCTTCGCTTTTCTACTTTATTGCTATTCTTGCTTGTCCTGCTCCTGTCAGGCCGCGTAAGAAGTCGTTTTCCCTCCTGCTTAGAAACCCTGCGCGAGTATTGGAAGGCCACAGTGAGGTTTCTCTGCAGCCTTCCCTTCTCCAGGCTGATGACCCCCAGCTCCCTCAGCCTGCCTCTATAGAGAGGTGCTCCACTCTTTGAGCATCCCCGTGCCCTCCTCTGGGCCCACAGAGGACCCACACCTCCTCTGCTCCCACTGCCTCACAGCTCTCCTGTGCTGGGAGCCCCAGGCCTGGATGCAGTGCTCCAGGTGAGGCCTCAGGAGGGCAGGCAGAGGGGGACAGTCCTCTCCCTGCCTGCTGTCCCCTTCTGTTGGTGCAGCCCAGGGGTCTGCTGGCCTTCCAGGCTGTGTGTGCTCACTGCTGGCTCACGTCCTGCTTTTCTCTGCCACAGTCCCTATGCCTTTCTTGAGAGAGCTGTTCTCAAGGCATCCTCTTCACAGTCTGTACTCTTACCTGGGATTGCCCCTATCCTACGCCCTGCACTTGGCCTTCTCAGACCTCCTTTGGTTCACATGTGCCCACTTTTCCAGCTAGTCCAGCTCCATTTTGTTGCCATCCCTCCCTTCTACTGTGTCAGCTGTACTGCTCAGCCTGGTGCTATCAGCAAACTTGTTTAGGGCACGCTTAATGAGACTGAGCAGGGTTTGAGGCACCTGTGGTGCTGCTAAGGGGATATGGGCACTTCAGTGAGTTCATGCAAATTCACACTTTGTCGGAGTACCCCTGCAGGACATAGAAATGAGATATTTCACTCTTTGACCTGAACTGTGGCTGTGGTTGGGTATGGATCAGGCTCTGGTGTTGGCTTTTATTGGAGGTGATTTGTCTCTGGGAGCGTTAGGAGAGGGGCTTTTATCTCACCCCCACTTCTGTTCCCTCTGCTGGGAGAGAAAAGCTGTCACACTGCAGGGCAGACCACAGACCCAGACTTAAAATGTCACATTCTTTTTTTTCCTGTGTGTGTGAGGGGCAGAGTACTTACAAGACTTTGTGTGTTCCGTAGTTTGTCGCTGATGGAATCTTCAAAGCTGAGCTGAATGAGTTCCTGACTCGAGAACTGGCTGAAGATGGGTACTCCGGGGTAGAAGTCCGGGTCACTCCAACCAGGACTGAGATCATCATACTTGCCACCAGGTAACTGAGACACTGCTGTTGGTTTAGGAATGCTCCACAAGACTTTTAAGAGGTGTTGCTGAAGTTTGGTAACTGTGAATGGGGTGGGATGTTTGGGGAGGAGATGCTGAAGTGATCTTCAGTAGAACAGCAGTGTTACACCCCCTGCTTACCACCTGCCTGAGCAAGGTTAGATGCTCAGTTTGGAAGTTTCTTGGGGTGGTTGGAGGCTCTGACGTGGTGACTCTCCCTCAATCATTACTGTATTTCGTTCGTTTTATTTTCCTAGAACCCAGAATGTCCTGGGTGAAAAGGGGCGCCGCATCCGGGAGCTGACGGCTGTTGTGCAGAAGAGGTTTGGCTTCCCTGAGGGAAGTGTTGAGGTAAGGCTGCCTCAGTTCACAGAGTCATAGAATCACTCAGGTTGGAAAAGACCTCAAAGATCATAGAGTCCAACCTCAGCCATACTGCCCTGACTCTTAACAACCCACTGCTATGTCATATCCCTGAGCACCACATCCAAATGGGTTTTAAACACATCCAGGGATGGTGACTCCACCACTCAGTGCTTAATGGCCCTTTCTGTACAGAAGTGTTTCCTGATATCCAGCTTAACTTCACCTGGTTCAACTTGAGGCCATCTCCCCTTGTCCTGTCACCACTGAGAAGAGCCCAACCCCACACTGCCATCACCTTTCAGCTATTTGAAGAGAGAATAAGGTCTCCCCCTCAGCCTCCTCCTCCTCAGTTAGAACAGTTGTGGTGGGCTGTGCTTTGTGCTGCGTGTGCTGTCTGGATGGCTTCAGCTGGGAGGCCATTTGACTTTGAGGTAACTCAGGGCACATTCTACCCGTTCTCACAAAACAGTATTGCACTGCAGTAGGAATATTGCTTTGCTGTCAGCTATTCTGGGTGTGCTCAGTTTGGTTTTCTCTGCTCTCCCAGCAAATAGGAGTATGGAAGCAGGTAAAACTCCTTAATGTTTCTCTAAAAATATTTCGCAGGGATTATTTCTGTGTCTCCAGAAACCAGTTAAACTTACTGGCACAAATGCTTGAGGAGTTCTTAGCTCTGGGAGTGTTATGTATGTAATTTCTGAATATCTCAGCTGTCAGACTTGGGATGTTAGGTGAAGTGCACCTCCCAGCTCTCTGCTTCTCAGCTTTGATGTCCTCGTGTTGGTTAACACCATCTGGTTTGTTCTTGGGGATGCTGTGTGGCCTTGGTGCCTCTCTCCAGTGTTACTTAATGCTCTGGGGCTGTTTGGAAGCAGCAGCTCTTGGAGGCTGCACCATCCCAGTTCTCAGAGCTGGTGGAGTGTCCCTGGTGTGTGTGTCTCAGCTCTGCTAAGGGCGTGTAGTGTCTGAAGCTGCAGCTTCTAAGCATTGATCTGAGGGATGGGGGAGTAGAATGAAGCTCCCGACTTCTGAGTAATGAAAATCATCTGGAAATAAAGGCATTTCTGAGTCTGCTACTTATTTTTTCAGCTCTATGCCGAGAAGGTGGCCACCAGGGGACTGTGTGCCATAGCCCAGGCAGAGTCTCTGCGGTACAAGCTCCTGGGAGGCTTAGCAGTGCGGCGGTGAGTAGAGCAAGTGGGATGTGAAGCCCCACTGAGGCTTTGTAGGACTACAGTAGTGCTTGGAGGTAGTGCTTGCCAATTTGAGACATCTCGAGTTTGAAAATGTAACCCAGCAGTGCTCTGCTTGCAGAGAGCAGTTTTTGATAGATGCAAGCTTTTCATTTAATTTCTTTTGGAAGTAGTTGTTGGTCACCACATAAAGAATAATGTTGGGGTTTTCGAGTAGAGCACATTAAAAGCTGTGTGACTGATGTGTATGAAGCTGACGTTTGTTTGTGGATGAAAAGTGGATGGAGGCACCTAACACAGTTTCAGGCCTCGTGGCTGAATCACAGTCCAGGTGACAGTGGCTTTGCTTCTCGGATCCCTTCAGTGAGGATAAGATGACGAGTCAGAAGGGCTGGCTCCTGCAGAGTGCTGCCTGCAGTGCCACGTTCTGTGCTGCCGCATGTGGTCCTTCAGCAGGAGCGTCCTGTCACTGGATGATTTAGAGGCATTTGTCTGAGGAGGGACGAGGGCTGCACTCGTGGGTGCTTGTCACTGTGCTCACAGCTTCACGAGGTCCATCGCTCACAGCAGCTCTGTGAGGCTGGGTCTGACTGTGTTTTCTGTCGCTTTGTCTAGCACTGACAGAGCTTGCATCACTGTAGCTCTGACAAATGTGATTAAAATGTGATTGCCTCTGTTTGAAATTGCTGCAGAATGCCCTGTGGGTTTGGCAGAGGTGTCCCAAACCGGTGGGACTGACTGCTGTTTCTGCTCCCTGCAGAGCCTGCTACGGAGTCCTCCGCTTCATCATGGAGAGCGGTGCCAAGGGCTGCGAGGTGGTCGTGTCGGGCAAGCTCAGGGGTCAGCGTGCTAAGTCCATGAAGTTCGTGGATGGCTTGATGATCCACAGTGGGGACCCTGTGAATTACTACGTCGACACAGCCGTGCGTCACGTCCTCCTCCGGCAGGGTGAGTGGCTACAAGTGGATTCTGAGCAGTGGAGCTTGCACGTGACATCTGATGGAGGCCTTTATTTGCGTCTGTTACGTGGATGGGGAATGGAAACAAGTCCCTCAGCAGACAGCAGGATTTTCTGTGCTCGCTGTGGGTGATCTGCTTTTGCTGCTAGTGGGGATTGACGTTCCCACTTGGTGATGCTCAGATTTTTCCAGATACTCATTTTGTGTTCTGTGGCTTCTGAGCCTGGTAGCAAAGCACACTCTTAGTGACTGTGTTCAGGAGCTGCTGGATTCTGTCTCCCTCAGCTCCCAGGGGAAATCAAACCCACAAAAAGGCATCACTGACAGCTTTCCCACCATAGCTGCACTCTTTCAGGTCTTCCAGCTAAACCAGCCAAGCCAGCTTTCATCCCTTTGTCCTTTTCCCCAGTAAAACACAAGTGACTTCTGCTTCTTAATGGGTTGCTTAATTTCAGAGCACCAGGTGTAGAGGTTTTGACCTAAAGATGGTGTGTCCTCCCTTCGGTGATGATACGATGACGAGTCAGAAGGGATGTCCTCGTGCCACTGCAGCCTGGCCAGTGCCATGTTCTGTGGTGCTGTGCTAAGGCTGCCCTGGGCGGGATGTCCTTATACATTGGATGATTCAGAGGCATTTGTCTGAGAAGGGATACCAGAACGTGGTGCAATTGGCAAGCTGAGCTATCCCAGGAAAAACAGGGCTTTAAAATCAGGCTGTAGAATGTTTTCATCATCCCACGCTGCAATGGGCAGAGGCAGTGAGTTTAATAGAAGCAAACACACATGTAAATTTACATTAAGTAGATTTTTAAGCTTTTAATTAGCTTCCATCAGTTCCAAATTGATGGGAGATGGTTTTGCTGCAGGCAGCTCGCTTTTGTAACTTGTCAGATGAGCCTATCTTTAATGTCCCATCCCTTTTTGCAGGTGTACTTGGAATCAAAGTCAAAATTATGTTGCCGTGGGACCCAAGTGGAAAGATTGGCCCCAAAAAGCCTCTTCCAGATCACGTCAGCATCGTGGAACCCAAAGAAGAGATCTTGCCCACCACTCCCATTTCAGAGCAGAAAGGTGGCAAACCAGAACAGCCAGCCATGCCGCAGCCAGTTCCCACTGCCTGAGAGGTGAGTGCCTGCGAGCAGCAGAGTCATCTGTCCACACACACACGGTTTCACTGCACACTGAGCACGCCCTTCCGTGAAGATGTGATGACGAGTCTGAAAGGGAATGTCCTTCTCCAAGCTCCCTGCTTCTTGCTGTGTTCTACAGCATGAGTTTGGGGACCTTGGGTCAGAATTTGAGTGACCAAGAGGCATTTGTCTGAGAAGGGCTCAGTGCCTTAGATGTTTTCGTGCTGTTTCTCAAGCTGCAGATGTACAGTTGGGGCTTGACTCTTAGAAGCCAGTACACTGAGCTTGATGTTAGGCAAGTTTCCTTAGTGCACCACTGGCTTTTGAACTCCTTTTGGTGTGAGTTGCTTCTCTAATAAACCAATAGATAGAAATTCTCTGTGCCCTGCTCTGGGTCGTCCCCAATGAAAATGTGCAACTTGATGCTTTTAAAACATCGGCCTGTTTCCTCTGAGGAGGGCAGCAGGGGACACAGGGCCTAAAGCCACTCCTAGAAGGCCTCCTTAGCTGCTAAAGAAGGCCAGCATGGGTTGTTCTTGGACTGAACGCTCCTCGTGTGACCAAGAAAGAGTTCAGGGGGCGTGCAGGGCTGCAGTGAAACAGGGGGATGTGATTAGCAAGACTTGCTCAAGTGGAGGGAGGTAATGCAGGAAATGAGAGATGTCATTTGAACTCTTGGAGCGTGCTTGTTGAGCATTTCGGGTGGGAGGGGAGCTGTAGAGAATGATTTGCCACCATCTCACTCAGTATTTGTGTTTGTTTTGTTTTGTTTTGTCGTTGTTGTAGGGTTTACAACATCTGCAACCAGAAGCTTGACTGTCCTGAAAACATCTCTTAATAAAATCACGAAAGACAGTGTTTGTGGAGGTGCTTTTTTCTTTGTGAAGGGAGAGCCTTGCTCCCACCTCTGGTATGGAAGGCGTTTCTTTGCATTTCTCATTGTTACCTTTTGGGGTGTACTTAAATCTGATCTGAACAGGGTGGGGACAAGATGCTGATTTCTAGAGAGAGATCTGAAGTCCTCTGAGAGTTATATAGCAGCCTTTCTGAGGTTTCCAGGAGGGGGGGACCTTGTTTAACAGTGCTCAAAGCAGCTGCCCAGGCTTCACTTGAAGTATTGCTGTATTTTCTGCTAAATGCTTTTTTCACCTCTATGCTTCAGTTTGTCACTGTGTGGCTTTCACGTCTGCGGAGAAGAGCATTGCAGCTCCTGTGAGGGAGAAGTGACCTCCGTCCACGGTGATGTGGGATGATGGCACCAAGTCTGCAGGGTTCAGGATGCGTTTGGACAACAGAAATAGGATTTGAATTTTGAGTGGTTCTGTGTGGAGCCAGGAATTGGACTCTGTGACCTTCATGTGGGTCCCTTCCAACTCAGGGTATTGTGTTACTCTGTGAAACTTCTTGGTAGGCACTCGTGTTACCTGGTGAGGGGCAGGTACATTTATTAGCATGAATGTAGATGTCAGGCCTGTCCTAAGCATTTAAATACATAGTTGAGAAAAACTTTTCCTTTGAGGCTTGAGTAGAGAGTCAGTTAATTTGTAGCTGTATTGCAAACTGGCTATAATGAGCTGTGGGGTTGTGGAGGTAGATCCTCAAGTTGAGAATTAGATTTCAAGGTTATTTCTGCCATCAGAGCACCTGGCTGGTACACGAAGATGTCTTATCACTCATATTCCATGGCTGTATGCAGTGTTGGTGCTGTTCTTGTCTGCTGTGCTGTAGTGAAAGCCCTGTAGCTGGAGGAGTCAGGCTGAGCGCTGGTTCACTTTCAGGCTGATATTCTTGAAGTCTGGTGCTGTTACAGGAAGACACTGCTGTGCATCTCACAAGGGACAATGATGTGCACGTGCTTTTTTTTTTTTTTTTTTTTTTTTGCCATTTTGAGCAATTCAGAACTCATTTGTTTCATTATCTGAAATTATACGAACCTGGACGGGTTTTTTTTTCCCTTAGGTAGTATGCTTTTACATCCCATTTTCTGTTGCATTTGGGTTGGGGCATTCCAGATAAGAGTACAGATGGGAGAACTCACCAAGAATGGCCCTGCAGAGTAGGACGTGAGGCTCCTGATGGAGAAAAGTTAGAAAATAAGTCAGCAGTGCACACTTGCACCCTGGAAGGCCAGCAGTCCCCTGGGCTGCACCAACAGAGGGGGACAGTGGGCAAGGAGGAGTCTGTCTCCCTCTGTCTGCCCTCCTTGAAACCCACATCCAGGCCTGGGGCTCACAGTACTGGAGGGATGTGGGGCTGTAGGTTCAGAGGAGGTCACGGGGATGCTCAGAGGATAGAGCACCTCTCTATGGAGACAGGCTGAGGGAGCTGGGGATGTTCAGCCTGGAGAAGGGAAGGCTCTGGGGTGACATCTTTGTAGCCTTTCAGTACTTGAGTGGAGCTTACAGACAGCATGGAGACGGACTTCTTTGCATGATCTGTTAGGGATGGGACAAGACTGACTGGCTTTAAACAAAGAGGGTGGAAATTCTTTTCCTAGGGCTGACAAGGCACTGGCACAGGCTGGCCAGAGCATCCTGTGGATTCACTATCCCTGGAGGTGTTCAAGGCCAGGCTGGGTGGGAGCCTGAGCAGCCTGATGTTGGGGGGGAGGGGTGCAGCCAGCCCACAGCAGAGGGCTCTGAGGTTCCTTCCAACCCAACCCATTCCAGGATTCCCTGTAGGAACTAGGCAGGCAACTTAGGAACTGGAATTTCAAACTGACAGCATCAGAAACTAGTCTGTCCGGTG
This sequence comes from Callipepla californica brunnescens, assembly GCA_023055505.1. Classification (NCBI taxonomy): domain Eukaryota; kingdom Metazoa; phylum Chordata; class Aves; order Galliformes; family Odontophoridae; genus Callipepla; species Callipepla californica. The sequence continues at coordinate 1,134,047 of JALIRH010000072.1, read as the reverse complement.
TTGTGTGAACGTGAGCCTCAGCTTTCCTGTTCCTGGCATCTCTGATGGGGCTCCAGGAAAGCTGTCCTGGCACAGTGCTGCCTGGAAAGCTGGGTAGGTTTGGAACAAACAGCCGTGCTATCTCAGGGTCCCAGGGAACAAATCTGAGTTCAGGTTTCTGTTAGCATCTTACAGTGAAGAAAGCTTTACTAGTTAAGTGTTTCAGCTTCTTAGGTCTTTAGAGTACTATCCTCCCAACAGTAAAAAACACAAGTTTTTAACAAGACAGTCTGGGAATAAGAAAGATCTTCCAGAGCTCCTGAGCCTGAAATAGCTTTTAACTTGCTTGCAGTAATGCTGGATTGGATTAGCCCTGCCAAGGTTGGTGCTGGTGGTGGATGCTGCAGTTTCCTGCAGCAAAAAAAGGCTGTGATCCAGCAAGCACCTGGCTCCTTTTCAGCCTGTGGAGATCTGCACATGGATGTGAGCACCTACATGTCCAAGACATGCTGTTTGGCACAGGGGAGATATCTGCAGCTCTCTTTGCTTGTTGGCTGAGTGGCAGATGGTTGCTTGGATAGCCAGCACGTTAATCCCTGTCCAGCAGTGGAAGGATATGGGCCAGTAGAGCGTGACCTTGCCAGATTTTCCAAGACCTAACTTTGTGCTGACTGAAGCTGCAGTTTTTATTTCCTCTGTTCCCTTCAGCTGTATCCCAGCCAGAGAAGCTTTGAGCTGAGCAGTCAGCAAGGCTGACTGACAAGTTCTTATTCCTCTGCTGCTGTATTTCTGCTTTACCTGAGCCATTTGCTGCCCGGTTGAATGTCACAGCAGGGGAGGGCATTAGGTCCTGCTGTCTGTGAAGCATTAATGATGCTGGACACTTGCAAGTTTGCATACTTAGTAACAGAACTCCTTTCCTGTGACACAGAAGTCATGGGAATTCGTGTGTGTATGTGTAGCATTTGTCTATGAATTCTAGATTAAGGCAAGCCAGGTTTGATAACGGCAAGGAATGTCTGCGAGCTCTTTCTTTTAAAAGCAGCTTTCAGTCTCCAGCCGAGCCCTGCAGGTGGGTGTGGCTGCCCAGAGGTTCACTGAAAAAGTTTTATTTCAAAATCATACAACTCTCGTTGTGTGGTACAGGAACAGACAATAAAAGCCATCAGACACCTGCATCCACGTGATGCACATCACGTTATGCTGTCCGTTGCCTTGCCCTCCCCTTCTCTCCCTCCCCCCACCCCCTTTTCCATAATGTGGTACAGCATTTGGGTTTCAGTGCGCTGATTCATCGGGTTGTGTCTAGCATACACGCTGGGTTTGTGGCTTCCTCTGCATTTGGGTATGACCTCGTGGGTTCCCTCCTCTGCCCAACAGTCAGGAAAGCACCTGGGAGTACGAACTGGGAGGAGAGTGAGGACAAGAGCTCCCTGTCAGGCTGGCTGGGATGGGAGTCAGGGCAGACCTGCTTTTCTGCTGCTGTCTAACCTGCAAATCTGGAAGACAACGCCAGGTTAAAGTTGGGAGCTGCAAGATGAATTTTCTGCTCTATGAGATGCCTGGTAAGAAACTTCCTGGTTGTTAGTAAGCGGAAACAGTCACGAGGATGCTCTGAACAAAAAAAAAAAAATAAATGCAGTATTGGGCTTGTAAAACAGCAAATGCATTGGCAGGAAAACACAAAAAAAGGGCAGTGCAGTCACACAGTCCTTGCTGTTCCCAGTGACTGCTGCTCACATGACTCCCAGCTCTCTCCCATTTCAATAATCTTGTCACGTCTTGCTTTGCAGTGTGTCTCAGTGCATAGCAAGGCTGATCTAACGTGTGCTTCAGTGCTCGTGGGGTCTCATCAGTTACTTCTTTAAGTAGCATTAACCTGACGTTGTCCTTCAGTCTGAGGAAGACGGGAAAAACGTTTAGGCTGGAGCAGGCTATGAAACTTGTTAATTATCAGACATAAATACGTATATAATTATAAATATTAAAAAATGATTTGTTTTTCAGTGTGCCCTTATCCGGGTCAGCCAACAGGGAGCTAGAGGAGGAGAGAGGAGCTGCAGAAAAGGGACATTAAAAAGTCAGGTAAAGGAAGCTCTAAAGCTCTGTACTGATGCAAGTGGAAGCCTTGGTCCAGCTCCCCAGCAGAGGGGTCCCCTGGTTTGGTACGGGAGCTGATGGGTACCAGCCCTGCTTCTAACTAGGGGAACCTTCACAGTGTAAACTCTTTCACAGCCCTGTGTGTTGATGCAGGAGCACCAGAAGTTCTTCCATTTGCCTGGTTGCAGTTGTTGGCCTGAAGACCTCCTCCTTTTTCTCAGAGAGTCACATAGCTCCACGTGTCTCTTTCTAGAAGCCTGACTCTTTGGCCTCTCTGCTGACATCCCAAAGCCACCTACTTCTGCAGAGCACAGACCAAAGCTGCACTTGGCTTTGTGGTATTCTAGCTAAGGAGCTGATGGCTTGGTGCTGTTGGAGCATCTGTCAGCATCCAGAGCAGGCTTAGCCAGGACACAACTCTGTATACATTTCAGCTCCAGCTTTTTAGTGTCTTGTTCTGCTCCCAGTGGTACCCCTAGGGCTGGAGCCCAGCATCAGCCCTGCTGGTTCTGCTTTGTACCACCTGAGCTGAGTGCACTTTTTGCCTTCTGCCACAAGCAAGAAACAGCTGCAAAGGAATCAGAGCAACTTCAGCACCAGAGCAGGGAAAAAGCAGGCAGAACCAAATGTGCAGAAGCATTAAGGGATGGAAGGGTGGAGGGCTAGTGCCTTTGCAGGGCTGATGGTAGTAGCAGGCTTAATTCTAGTGCAGGGAGGAATGAGGCATCAGCCCAAACATCTCAACTGAAGTGCTGAGGCAGCGCGTGCCAGTTCCTGTCCTCTCCTGGTGACTTACTGTTCTCTGGAGGTGGATTTGTGCAATGGAGTATCTGGGGGTGAGGTAAAGTGTATGCTGGTTTCTCATCACAATGCACCCTGGTCTGAATAGCACCCATAGTTCGAGAAGGATACAAAATAGTGTTTCCCCTTTTTTGAAATCCCCCCCTAAAAAACACGCAAACCAAAACAAGCTCTGGAAAAAAAACAAAAACAGAACTACAACTCATCACGCATCTTGTCTCCTTTGGGCCTCACGAGCCTGCCAATGAAGAGAATGGAGTTGGTTTTGCTGTCCTTGATCATGAAGATGAAGGGGTGGTCGGCATAGAAGAGCTTGGGGTTCCTCATCTCCTCTCGGCCGTAGATGTCAGCGTCATAGGGGTTCCCGTCTGTGTCCCATTCGAGAGCAGCAGCGTGGAAGACGTTGGATAAGTAAAGATCTTTCTTGCCAGAGATCTTTGACAGGTCAGCCTTGGTTTTGTCAATGGCTTCTGTCAGGCCCAGGTCAGCCAGGTGTTTCTAGGAAGAGAAGAGATGTCAGCAACCTTCCCGAACACGACACAGTGCAATCTTCTGTGTCAGTTTAGACACTGGAAAAAGGTTGAGCACAGACAGCCCGTTCTTCCACTCTTCTCTCTCCCACCCCAAGGAACTACAAGGCTTAACTGCTTTAATCAAGAACCTCCTTTACCTGAAGGTCATGGCTGACTTCAAGGACGACCTTAGGCAGTGAGATGGCCACGGATCTCTTCTTCATCTTGCTGGCCCAGGTCTTTAGCTGTTCCCTGTTCAGCAGTTTCTCAACCCTCTCCAGAGGCTCCACGTGGTTTGGCATGATAAAGATCATGCTGGAGAGCTTGTGAGCCAGTGGCATCTCTACCACCTGGAGCTTCTCTGCCTCATCATCATAGTAATTGTAGAGACCTTGAGGTCAGAATCAGAGATAGGAAATGGTGAGATGCAGGGCACAGGGCAAAATACCCACAACCTTTTTCCCTGTTCATCCTGGGCTCCCCTGACACTGAGGGTAGAAAGCCTCAGTGAGAACTGGCCCAGCTTCACTGGGGTCAGCAACAACTCATAACAGTGGTTCTCGTTTATGTCATGAGCCAGTATTTATTCCCAACAGCAAATCTGGATTCTCTCTGCACAGAGACTGCATTGACAGAGCAAGCACACAGTGCTTTGTTCTCTCTCACTCATCGCCCATGAAGCAAAGTTATCTTGGAAGCAGCTGGTGCAAATCTGAGCAGCAGCAAGCATCATTCCAGCTGGTCTTTGCAACTTACCTGTGCGATGCATCATAGGAACACCCACCGTGTAGGAACGGCTCACCATGAAGCCACGGTTGTCCACCATCTTATGATGGAACTTCTCATCCCAGTGAGCTACAGGAGAGACAGGTGAAACATTTGAGAAATGGGAGCACCAAGTAACGTCATGCTCTGAAAAACCATATGCTTCTGGGGGGTTCAGGATTTGTTTCTCCTTCCCACTTTGGTTGCTATGTGTGGGCTTAAGGTGGGCTTGGGGTCACATGCACTAAGAATCAAAGGCAGCACTTACGCTTGAAGAACATGGCGTTGACAATAAGGGCTCCATCAGTTTTCTCAACATCCTTTGTTACTTCTGGGAGTTTCCCATCCGTGGTCTGGGCCGCCCACTCATTGATGGATTTCAGGGCGCTCCTCTTGTCCCGAAAGTTGATCTTGGAGTGCTCGTAGTTGTAGTGTTTCTTGCTGTTCTTCACAAAGTCATCGGCGAAGTTGATGGAGGCGGGGCCGTACAGGCGGTTGCCGATCTTCCAGGTAACATTGCGGGCCGTGCTGTTGCTCACCTCGTTGAGGAGCTCCGACAGCCCGCTGTGCACGTAGTCATCGTTCAGCTTGTCCGCGCTGAGCACGGCTTTGGCTTGGGAGGCAGTCGTCGCCTTGCCCCCAAGGGACACGAGGCCTAGGGAAGAAGCCACGACCACGGGGGACAGCAGGATGTTCTCCATGTTCTTGTCTTTCGCCATGGCATGGTAGAGGTTGAAGGCCAGCGTCGTGCTGCGGTCGGCTAACGTCGTCGCCTTGTCGCTCAGCTTCCTGTCCTCCGAGGGCACCGCCGCTGCGAGGCCGCAGAGAGCGAGCACCAGAAACATCCGCATGGTTTTGGCAGCACTGAATGCAGCTGGGGACCTGCAGGGCAGGAAGGGTTCACCGTTAGTGTGTCCCGAGCCTTTCCTGGAGCATTTAGAGACCCTGGAAGCTGATCCAGTGAAATCCGCTCCAGGAGCATCCGCATCAATGCTTCGCTTGTGGTGCACTGATCCCAACTCCACAATGGGGCCTTCCCTAAAGCAAGAGTCCAGGCTGTATCCAGAATGCAGGACCTGAGCGCTTTAGAAAGCTTCCTTTCTAACCTGTTTTTATTGTATTCATGTAGAATCATGAGGTTGGAGAAGACCTCCAAGACCACCCACCCCGCCATGCCCACTGACCATATCCCTCAGAGCCACATCCCCGTGGCTTTGGAACACCTCCAAGGATGATAATCCCCCCCAAGTCCAGCCTGTGCCAATAATTTACCATTCTTTCAGAGAAGAATTTTTCCCCTAATATCCAACGTGAAGCTCACGTGGAGCTCGAGACCTTTTCTTCTCTTTATGTGTACAGTCAGTGACTTAAGGATGGGTGGGGGGAATGGGATTGACTGGTATTTCTGCTCCCAGAGCAGCAGATGGAACCTCTGCACTGCTCAGGAAAAGCTACGCGTGGGATGTTTCTGCTGCTCGAGGGCCACGTTGCACAGTGCCAGCCCATCCCAGGGCAAGGGCTGTCCTCCACGGACCCTCACAGAACCCGGTGCTCAGCTTTTTAGGCACTAGATGGAGCGCGTGAGCTTCCCGCAAGATGGGCCCTCTGAGAATCACACAATCCTTAAGGCTGGAAAAGCCTGCCAAGATCATCTAGTCCAACCCCCCCCCCCCACCATGCTCACTGACCACGTCCCTCACTGCCACATCCCCACGGTTCTGGGGATGGTGACCCCCACTCCCAGCTCCCTGGGCAGCTGTGCCAGAGCCTGATCCAAGGCTGGCTACGTGGTTCAGCTCTGCCAAAGAGTCAGGGAACACAGGGGGTGCTGAACCCCCACTTTCCTCCTTCTTAGCATGTACACGTGTTAGATAGATTGCTAGATAGATGCTTCTCGACACAAGCATGCACATCCCCTTGAGGTCTCCAAGCTAGAACACATCTTCAGCCAAACTGACCAATCCTAAATGCTGGGCTTGGAAGCTCATTGGGACGCCAGCTCCAAACAAACGCACACATCCTCCAGTGGGCTGTTTGGCCTTCCTCTCTCTCGAGTGGACAAGAATGAGAAACCACGTGCCTACACACGGTCTCCAGGTACACCCTTCCTCCCTCCCAGCTTCACGGTGCTCCCAGCCAAGTTTGCTGATGGCACACTCCCAGCCCTCGCGTTCCAATTTCGCACCCAAAGCCAGCTTTCCCAGCACGGTGCATCACACTCAGCTCCTCCGTGGGGCTGCATCCCTATTTGGGGCCATCACAGGGATGAGCACGCAGAGGTTTCAGGGTTAAAGCAGAGCGAGCAGGAAGCGAAGGGCCCTCTGGGATTACATATGGAAGGAAGCACGCACGCACACAGCCCCGAGCAAAGAGAGTGCGCAGTTGCACCGGGAACCCACTGCCAGCATGGGAGTCACCGTAGCAATATATATCCTAAAGCCCTTTTTCTGCTGGAGGGAAGTGCTGCCCCAGAGCCACAGTTTGAGCAAAGGGCTCAGAACTGCTCTTAAGGCGCACACAAGATCGGGTGGGCACTGAAAATCAGAAGGTGTTTCTTGCCTTTCCTCCCCCCCTCCCGGTCCCTTTTTGTCTTTCTAAAGATACCTTGAAACTGTTTCATAGTGAGGTCAACGTTTGCCTTGTTCCTTCTGAAAGAAAACAGATACAGCGAGTAGTTCTCGGGCGAGCAACCTGCTGCCCGCATTGCTTACATCCTCAGCCTAAAAACGCTTCATTTCTTCAGAAAATAGCAGAAAAAAAAAATAATCGTCCTGGGGCAACGGGTGAGAGATTCCTCCCGTTCTTCAGATAGGAGTGAGATGATCACGCAGGGTGGAAATAGATCCAGACCAGCAGCGGTGGGATGTGCAACCGAGCGCATCCTCTCTTGCAGCCCTCCAGCCCAGCCCTACGAGGGGACGCCCCGTGCCAGCGTGGCATCCCACACCGCCGGCCAGGGACGGGCCAGGACCGGGACTTGGGAGCAAATGCCGTTATTTCCATCCCAGCAGAAGCAGGTGAGGCTTTGTTAAGGCAGGCAGAGGGACGAGGTTAGTAGGCTTGCGCGCTTGGTCCCCAAGGCCCCCAGGGCTGGGCAGGAGCTGATGGCTTTCTACAGCCTCAAACCAAGTCGGCATTTCCATAATTCCCTTCTTCTCCCCCCACAACAACAACAACAAAAAGCATCCCCTGCGTTCAAATACCTCGCGATCGCCTCCAGCAAAACGGTGGGGATCTTTTAACATTCTCCCTCTAGCACAGCTGGGCAAAAACAGCTTACAGAGCACCCCAAACCCACCCATATCCCCCCCCAATTTACCTCTGTGCAAGCTCCCCCCCCCCCCCCCCTCACTTTCCTCCCCCCATACCCCTGCCCTATGGGGCCGGCGAGCAGCAGGCATCCCCCAACTACCATCCTGCATCCCCCAACTACCATCCTGCATCCCCCAACTACCATCCTGCATCCCCCTCCCTTGGCAGTGGGGGTGCCCTGGGGTTCTCCCCTTCCTTTTACCTTCTGAGCATCGTAGGATCAAAACTCGGTTCCCCTGTACACCTCCCGGTCCCGACGAGAGGGTATATAAGGGGCAGGCAAGAAACTTCTGGAAGTTGGGAAAAAACTTCTCAAAAAAAAAAAAAAAAGAATCCAGCCTGGGGAGGGAGAGAGGAAGGGGAGGATCCGAGTGAACTCCACCGGCCTCCCACCAATGGCATGGAGCGGCCGCCCTGCTGCTGGAAAAGGGGGGGTCCGGGGGCTGGGGGTGAGCCCGAGCACTGAGGGGGCTGCTGGGTTTATTATGGGGCTCTGGAGCGGTTTATTTGGTGCCCCCAGTTCCAGCCCCCTCCCGCAGTGCTTGCTGGTGCGTGAGGAGGGGGATGGGCCGCTATTTTTGCAGCTCCGGCTGCGGAGCATCGCTGCCCTTTTGGCACGGCAGGCAGCAGAGGTTTAACGTCTTAACTGCACTTTTGAGCCACGTCTCGCCTTCTGAAATGTCCCCAAGGAGACCTGCGGGTGTCGGGCAGGCACCCGATGGCCAATCTGCAGGTTCCTCTGTACCCCAATTTTCCTTATCGTTCCATCTCCCCACCTGCATTAACCCCCCCTCTCCTTTTCCCCAGCGGCAGCACTGAACCCATTTCCCCATCGCATCTCCCCCACTTCCACACCCCCTCCTGCCCCATAGGTTCGCAGGTTGCTCGGTGTCTATTCTTCCTTATAACAAGATCCTAATTCCCAGCGTTAATTCCGCAGGGCTCGCCTCCACTCAGGATGTTACAGCAGCAAATATTCACAGCCCTCAGAGTAATACGGAAAGAGTTAAACCGTGGACAGCCCGTGTCAGGCTGGTGGAGAGCGCCTGCAGTGAGGAATGTGCCCTGGAGAAGTTTTCTGCGCTGAGTCACGAGTGTCAAACTCCACTTGGTCTCACCCCTGGTCTCATTTTGAAGCCAGCGTGGGATGTTTTATTTAATGGCAGCGTGGTGGCCCTGCAGGGACACAGCCATATTCCAGGTGCCATCGAACAGCGTGCCCGCTGCTAAGTGCTGTGTCAGCAGGAGGATGCTGCGTCACTGTGTCGTGTGGCTGAGGTCTGTGTCTCTCTTTGCTTCTAACCATAGAATGGTGGACTGCTTTGGGTTGGAAGGGACCTTAAAGGCCACCCAACCTCATCCCTCCATGGGTGGGGGCACCAGTGCTCCATCCACAGCCATGGGCACCTCCAGGGATGGGGCACCCACAGCTCTGGGCAAGAATTTCCCCCTGGTAATGCTGAGTTTGGCTCTGCACGTTGCCCTCAGAAGACAGAGGTCTCAGCGTGTCGCTCCCTACTGTAGAAAACAGCCTCCAGTTCTACTCCTGTGTCTTTGTTCTGCAAGCACCTCATGCTGGAGTCAGCTTCTCTTCCCACTTTCCATCCCACTTGCATAGCATCACTCCACTTCACCAGCTCACCAGCTGTCTGCTTCTGGCTGAGAGAAGGCCCTTCCCAACAGCCTTTACTACGGCTGAATGGATCCACGCGGTGGTATTTGCACAAGAGCTGTTCTAAGGGACAAGTGCCAAAGGTCCCACCCATTGGGCAACCTTTTGGGTGCCAAGCTGGGAGTCATGGCTGGCTTCATGAGACGGCGTTATTTATTTTCCAGCAACGTGCACGTGCAGAAATACCTGAACAAACTGCATTTTCAGCTGGCAGCTTCCCTGGGCGTTGTGCATCCAGGCAGGTACCTCAGCTCAGGTCTTTCATGCCTCAGGGTTTAGAGACACGGTGGGCATGGGTTGGGGTTGGACTTGGGGATCTTGGAGGTCATTTCCAACCTTAACGATTCGACAATAATGACCTCGTGGTGGTGATGCTTGGAAATTGGTTTCCTTCTGGGACGGATCCAGGGGGAGAGAGGGTTCTGCAGCACCTTGAGCATCACGTTGTTGCACACCAGGATATACTTGGGGTGCTTTTCTTTGACTGGGATTTGGATTCTTGGGTTTGAGTCAGTGTATGGCCGCGGGGTTTTTGTAGCAGAATCTTTGCTTTATTGCTATGGATTGAAAGAAAAGAGTTTGCTGGTTGCAAGCAATCAATCCGCAGGTGAAGTGGTGCCAATCTGTACCAGCTGAGAAACCAGAGGAGCTCCTTCAAGCTCCCAGCAGCAGCTGCTTTCCTCTGCCAGATTTTAGACTGCTCCACCTTCATACCCTCCTGTCTAATCGCTTCCCAGGTGAGGATGTCTTTCTCTTTTTCTTCCTCCCCAGTATAATTTAAAATAAAGCTTTCCATCCTTCTCAAGCACTGAACTCCTTTGGCAGAGTACTTATAACGGACTTGCCTCCATGAGGGGAATTTGGAGTTGAATAAAAATAGTTCTTTGTGACTGGGGCCAGGCAGCCAGCACAAAGCTTTGCCTCATTTCCCCCCCCTTCTTTCTTTCCCCCCTATTCAATTAATTGCCTTGCACTTTTAATGTATCCCCAGCACAATCCTGGGTACACTGCTCCCAGACAGCCACACTCAACCCTTAGGGCTGCGTACATGCAGAAGAAGAGCGCGTTCTCCCTAAATCCTGGTCACGATCCTATTTTCCAGGGCAAAGGCAGTGGGAATGGGGCTGATCCCTACAGGAGCAGGGGATATTTTTGCTGCCGTCAAGCGCTTTCCGAGCACAGCCAGGCTTAGAGGTTCTCCCTGCCCCCACAGTGCCACGTAGGAGATCCGAAGGCAGTGGGATGGGAGAGGAGCAAGAGGGGGGAGCGATGCTGGGAGTTGCCTTCTTCCGTCTTCTCCTCTCCGTAATGAAAGGCCCGGCTGCCAAAAAACTCAGCTCCTCCCCGCTGGCTCGGATTTCTTTGGGCAGAGCTATTTCCAGCGTGGTCGTGCCCCTGGGGATGGAGAGCCTTCGTTTTAGGATCTACCGAAGGCTGCGGTGATGTCTCAGCACCGCTGGGGCTGTGTAGGTGCAGTCTGTGATCACTGGTGGGAGCGTGTATTCTCTTCCTTCCAACAGGGTAGTACGAGAATGTAAACGTAGGCAGGGATTTGTGCTGCCATCACAACTGCTTCCACGTGCGTTGCAGTAAAGCCCAGGAGTCGTTTAATTTTGATGTTTCAGTTACTTTTTGCAGCCCTAAAGCCTTAACGGTTTTGTTAGCTCATTAACTGCCTTGCTTAATGACTCTATGATTCCGTCATTAGCTCAGATTCTCTGCTGAACTCTTGCCATTGTCAATTTAATGCTCAGACACTGAATTTACCCATATTCCATATGTACCTATTGGATGTATAATTCATAGATTCATAGATTCCTTAGGTTGGAAAGGACCTACAAGATCATCTTGTCCAACCATCCTCCCACCACCATCCCTACCCACCAAGCTACTAAATCAAATCCCTAAGAAGGATGGCCAAATGCACTTTAGTCCACTGACTTGGAAGATATGGACAATGTCATTGTATTAAGGGACGTGGTTTAGTGAGGAAATATTGATGGTGGGTGAATGGTTGGGCTGGGTGTCCCTGGGGGTCTTTTCCAACCTTGCTGATTCTATGGTAATATATATGTAGCAAAAAAAAAATCATACAGAGCAATCAAATCATAGAATGATTGAATGGGTTGGGTTGGGTTGGGTTGAAGGGACCTTTCAGATCATCTGAATCATAGCATCATAGAATGGCTCAAGTTGGAAAAGACCTTCAAGACCATCAAGTCCAACCTCCACCAAACCATACTGCCCTGACTCTAACAGCCCACTGCTGCATCGTGTCCCTGAGCACCACATCCTCAATAACTTAAGAAAAAAAGCCACATCCCATAGCTGTAAGTGTCTGTTCCGTGCAGAATCCTTGCTTTATATCCCAGTGAGCTGCAGAAGATACTTCTTTCAGGTGCTTGGGTACAGTCAGTAACAAAACGATCATAAAGTAAGAATCTTGTGGTGGGGATCTGAGCCTAAACACCCCAGGGATTTACTACATCAGAACTACAGTCCCTGGGGTGGGGGCTGGAAGGATCTGAGCGGTGCTGGGAGCCCTCCCAGCCCTGCAGCCGTTGGCTGGCCTGGCTTTTGTAAAGCAGCATTACTGATTCACTTGCTGATATATCACAGGAGTGTGGTTGTCCTACAGCAGCAAGTGAAACCAGGCCCTGCTGTTTGGACAGAACGTTTAAAATGTAAACTCCTGCAGCTTTGCTCGTTGTTCTTGTAGGCTGCGGTGACCCGGGGCACACTCACCCTTCTTTTTTCCATATTAGAGTCTGGCATCTTGTGAGCTGCCATGAGACAGTGCTGCTGAAGGATTTCTGCTTTCCAGGAGCAAGCCTGGTCTGTAGCAAGGCCGGCAAGGAGGAGCACTTTTTGTTCTTCTGCATTGTTTTTGGAGCAGGAATGGATGGCGAAGCTTTCCCCAGCCTTAAAGAAGCTCAAACCTTCCCACACCAGTTCAGCTCTCCCCAGACCTTCCCTGGAGCACTGTTACCAGTGATTATCTGAGAACGTTGAGGAGCTTGCGGGTATCCCAGTTTCGTCAGCAAAACCCCTCACAGACCTGAGCACGTGGATCTGGATGCAGCCTGGAAGCAGCCGTGGCTGATGCAGCATTGCAGTCCTTCTGTGATTTCCCCCTCTTTGGCTTGCAGCCGTGCCCTGCTCCTGTTTTGGCTGGCGCTGGGAGGGACCAGCTTTGTCTCTGAGCGGACAGCACACAAAGGAAGGCAGCGAAGCTGAAAGGCTGAGAGTCCCGTGGATGTGTGCCCTGGCCTGTCTCGTTTGTAGCAGCAATGAGCAAAACTCATTGCCATTAAGCCTGGAGCTGGACCAGCGGGATGCAGCCACCCGGCAGCAAGGGGATGCTGCCTTGGCCTTCTGGGAGGTGTTCAGATGGGCTTACGTGCCTTGAAAGTGCAAGCTCTGGCCCTGTGGATGCACACATCCTCTGCTTTGCAACGGTCAGCAAAAGCTCCTTCAGTAAATGAGGTGGAGGAGAACAAGGAAGAGGAAAAACAACTGATGGCCGCGGAGGAGGTCACGCAGCTGCGATTATGGCAGGAATGCTGTGACGGGGCAGGACGGGCCAGCGAGGCCCCAGCTGCAGCTTTGCTGCAGGGCAGAGAGGAGAGAGACTGCCTTGATCCCGCTTTGTAATCCCTGCTTAATGCTCCAGAGAAAGGTTCAAAATCCACAGGGTCCCCTGCCAGCACGGTGAGGAGGGTGGGAAATTCCTCTGGTGCTCTGAGATGGAAAAGGCAGCGTTGGGGAGGCCCCGAAGCAAGTCCAGTAGCAGCTGGTTGGGCTCCTGTCCTGCACAACGGGGAAAAGAATAACAAGAAAGGATAAAAGTGATGTCCTTGCAAGTGGCTGCAGCTCAGGGCTGGGGTTTGCCTTCCTGGGAGCATCCATTGGGTCCCATGCTTTGCTCTTTGGCCAAGCCAAGCTGAATCACAGACTCACAGGACCACCGAGGTTGGGAAGGACCTCCAAAACCATCCTGTCCAACCATCCACCAACATTTCCACGCTAAACTACATCCCTCATGACAACATCTGTGTGTTTCTTGAATGCCTCCAGTGGTGGTGGCTCCCCCACCTCCCTGGGCAGCTGCTTCCAATTGCCAACAGGACTTCCTTTCCCTTTCCAGCTGTCTTTTCTCCTCATCCCTCCCTTCTACAAGAGAACTAACCCCAAAAATGCGAAGAAGCGGTTTGATTTTCAGCTGCATCAGCCCCACGAACACTAGGGCCGCCTCTCAGCTGCAGGAGCCGGGTGAGATCAATGCTTTGGGATCTGTGGCCTCAGTTTCCCCACTGACAACACCCATCTGCTGCAGTGCGACAGCTCCTGCTCGGCTGCTCCTGGCTGCCTGTTTTCAAGGCGGAATGGAAAGGCTTTGAGCTCTCTGCCTCTGCTTCAAATTGAGCTGAGGTTCTCAAAGTACAGCCCCGCATTGCCTTCCCCTCCCCTGCAGCACAGCAACGTTTCAGGCCTCCTAGGAGGAAATGGGATGGGAAAGAAAACCATTTCTTCTGGAGGAGGAACGCCCCAAAAGCTGACCCTGCTTGGAGAGAAATCTTCTGCCAGCCAATCTGCAGCTTCCAGCGCAGCGCTGGGGCGGGCTCGGTACATGCACACGTTTGCACATGTGTAAGCACGCAATTTGAACAATTGCATGTGTCACCACTGCAAAGGCAGCCTGCTTTGGGAACCAGCAATCTTACTGGTGTCCCTGGAAGCGGCTGGATCCTTAGACACTGGGTTTGCTGAGCTGCAGAGCGCTGACGCTAGGGATGGTGATGGGATGGGGGGTGAATGCAGGGCAGGGCTGGGGCTGTGTTGTGTATTTTTGGGGCTCTAAGCAGGAGGGGAGGGATGAATCCAAGGAAAGAGACATTCAGGGCTCAGCAGCCCCCACGCTGGGCAGTGGTCCAACAGGAACAAACAGCACGTACGCTGCTCGTCGCCCACGTGCTGCGGATGTGTAAGAGAAGGGACGTTTAGGAGGGGTCTTGGCAGCTTCTTCGTCTTTTCTCCTCTTATGCAAACAGTGGACAAGCTGCTCGGAGAGATACAACAGGGCGAGGGGACCGCGGCTCCTGCCATGTCCCCAGTGGCTGCCTTGTGGTGGGACCCAGAGCACTTGTGCCATTAGATCTGAGCTTTGCTTGCGGTGCCTCTAAGCGCCCACATCAAATGTCACACCATAGGGTGGAGCTGCAGAATGTCTGGAGTTGGAAGGGACACCCAAGGACCACTGAGCACAACTCGTGGCTCCACGCAGCACCACTGTGGCAAGAGCAGAGTTCCAACGCTCCCTGAGCTCCATCGGCTCAGGGCTGTGCCCACCTTCTCCTAACACTCAGCCAGTGGGGGTCCCTTCTTCTGGACATGGGGCTGAGCCCAAATTTCAGCCAAACGAAGAGTCCGGGGGCAGTTGTGGAGGTGATGGGATCATATGGCAGCGAATTGAGCACGTATCAGTGCTGCACGGAGCACTACATGGCATCTGTGCTCTCTGCATCCACAGAGTGCTCGGTGTCAATGAGGGTTGCCCAACTGAGCTAAAGTTTCTGAGTTTCTTAGTGCTTTTTGCAGCTTTAATCATGTTTTCGGAAGTCAATAGATGCATAGCATTGCTATACATTTCTCTCACCCCCCATATCCCAGAATACTGTTTCTGCACGCAGGATCCTTACCTAAAAGGGACATCTTTTGCATGTCCCTGCTCACCAAACCCTCATACTACGTCTATGCGTGTTGAAAACACACCAACAGAGAGCTGCTGTGCAGATCAGAAGGGAAAGCCTTGCCAAGAAGCGGCAGTGGGCAGGATTGCTGGAAGACTGAAGGAGCCCACATGATGCAACCCTGACGCATTCTTGCAGAGCGACGTCGGCGAGTGTCATCTGTGAGCGTTTGGCCCTGGATGTGAAGGGGCTGCACCTCCACCTTAATGGATTTCCCAGAGTTGGGTCTCCATCCCAGCAAGGCTCCGAAAGCCACTGCAAGATTCCCATTTTCCTTCTTTTATTACTTGCAGGGAGGAATGCTGCTGATCGCCCAGTGAACCTTTCTCTGCTTCCTGCCTCAGAATTAACCCCAGCTGCCCTCAGCCTTTGCTGAAAGCATGAAAATGCATCCAAATGCAAACGTTTCTTTGCTTTTTCTTTGCAAATCACTCTCCTGCCGCTGGATGCAGCAAATCTTGCAAAACACGTGGCCAAACCTGGTTGTGCTCGGCTGCCATGGCAGCACGAGCTTTGGCAAGTGCCAGCTCCTAGAGTTCAGTTAGCTGCTGTGGGTGCTGATGGCAGTTTGGCCACTGCAGGGAATGACACCCTGGCTTTTCTCTCCTTCCCCATGTCAGTGCAGAGACCAGGGGTTATATTCATTCATAACATGCCAATGGAAACAGAACAAACAGTTGCAAACAGAAGCGTTGAACCTAAAAAGTTTTCCCATCTTCCCAAACGGGTCCGGAAGCTCATGGGACTCTCCGGCACTCGGCTAATTGTGGCTGCAGGAAGAGTGACAAATGCTGCTCACGGAGATGGCCTCAGCCATGCGGGGCTCAGCAGCTGGGAGCTGGAACATCTGACTCATCACACTGCAGCTGCAGATTTCCAGGTTTTGTAAAGCTCAGCGAGGCCGATCAGCTTAAGGGATGGGGAAACTGAGGCACAGAGAGCGAGGCTGGGGCAGAGCAGAAGCTAGGTGTCCTGTGCTGTGAGACCTGTGCTGCTTTGTGCTGCAGCCCTTCTCCTGAAGGATGCTGAGTGCTTTATAGAGGCATCTCCTCTGTGCATCCACGGGTCTGGCAGGCTGCGTGCTCCATGACAAGCACGGAGCAGCTCCTGCATCTCATCTTCTCTCCCACTTGTGCTCAGTCTGTCCCCAGGCAGGGACAGACTCCCACTTTGCGTTTTGCAGCACCACAAGACCACAGTCAATGCCCCTTTTCCAGTGTGAACGCCCACACTTTGCTTTAAGCCCCTTCCACCTCCACCTCCGAGGCCCAGCTCACGCTCGTGGCCAACACACAGCAAATGAAACCTCCCTTCCATCGTGCCTGTGTTTCAAAGCCCAGAGGAGGCATTGGCGCTGATGGACTCGGGTTTTGCACACAAGGTCTCTTGTTCAGCACGGAGCAGAGGTGGCCGGGCAGGCGGGGGAGAGGTGCGATGGGAGGAGGCGATGAATGGGGACCGTTGTCTCACCCCTAATCACCTCCAGGGGAATGCTGGGGTGTTTGCCAGCCACGAACCAGCAGAGCCCGTCTTTCAGAACTGTTTGCACTTCTGGACTCCGTTGGCTTCCAGGACAAGTCTCGTTTCCCCCCACAATTAATACCGGTTCCAATTTGAGGAGAACGATGCAGTTAAAAGATAACGCGTGAATCGAAGCCTCTCAGACCCACCCTCCTCCTCTCCTGCGTGGTTCTGGCTCAGCCCCATCCAGCTGGGGTTTATTTCCAGCTCATTCGCTGCCTGAACATAGAGAAGCAGCGGCAAAGAATGCAAGGCAGCTCCAGAGGAGCCTCGAATAGGTCAGGACCAAGAGCTGCAGTTCATTTAAAGGGAAACGCTCAAACCCAAAACTTCTGACATCTCAGCTCTCTGTTGGTTTCAGACGTACCCAGATGTACCGTGGACTGCAGTTTCCAAAGTCGTGCTGGACATGCAAAATAGTGGAGAGTTAAACTGTCCGTTGTACTTGGCATGGGTGTAAGCCACCTCTAGGCAGCAGCGTGCTCCCAGGAGGAGCCAGCTGTAACCCACCAGATGATCTCTCCCTTCCCAGACCTCTTCCAGCAGGAATTCCCGGCACTGCTTCAGAAAGCACCACGTGGGGAGTGAGTTTGTGTGGGAAGCTCCTTTCTCCGCCTCTCCTTCAATACATGGGTCTGTCCCAAGGGATGGGAACCTCTCGGCATGAGGCTGAGTCACCAACTCAGAGGTGTTCAAGAAGGGTTGTACTGAGGGAGGTGAGTGGTGGATGGTTGGACTCCATGGTCGTGGAGGTCTTTTCCAACCATGGTTCTATGAAACATCTGGATTTTCCCCCACGGAAATAATTGCTGTGAATGGTTTGAGGTTCAAAGCTGGCCTCAGTGGTGGACAAGTCTCCCATGCTTGATTCATTCCAAGCACTGAATTCAGTGGGAATTGGGATGTACCTTGCAGAGCAGGAGCTCAGGTGGAGTGGGAAGTAAGGCGAGGATGCAGCAGCAGTGAGGGGAGGCTGAAGGGGCAGAGTGTGAGCTCACATTTCCAGCCTGCTCTTATGGAAAGCTCTTAGTCCAACCTCACTAAAACAAAAGTAGACTGGTGTGACCAGCACCCCTGTGACTGGGAAGCCACTGATGGGATCACCGAGGCCACAAAACAGGGTTCCCTGGTGCATGGCCAGCCCCACCCCTAGGCTAAATCTGTTGGGGTTACTGGTTTGGTGCAAGGCTGATGAGCATCTCCAACGATGAGCATCCAGCTGGCAGTGTGGGATGCCGGGTGTGGATGAAGCTGATTTCCTCACCCTTCTCTGCAAACCAGAGGGACACCCCAGTGATGTCTCAGTGACCTGAGTGGTGGTGGCAGCATCTGTAGGACATCACGACCCTATACAGCTCACGGTGAGAAGAACCATGAGCAAGTGATCTCTCTCTGCTGATGGTGGAGCATCTGCACAAACCTCTGGTGATATGAGCACTGTTTGGGAAGGGGTGGAGGTTTTTACCCTGGGGATCAAACTCATTGTTCGGTTCAGTTCTGTAGGCAAAAGGGAAAGCCACTATACTTACTTCGAATGAAACGTGGGTTCTTCTTTGTTTCCCTAATCTTCCAGACTAAAAAAGGGGCTAAAATAGTTATCAAAACTGCTTAGTATTTTTATCTCACGTTTCTCTCGGTTTTCTGAACAAACCTCGCATTCAGAAATGCTTTCAGTCACTGTGTAAAGGGATGATGAATTGAAGAATTAGCTGTCTAACAATGGTTTTCTCCCTCATTCCAGCTAATAGAATACAAGGACCTGCTGGAGGCAAGTTCATAAACTGCGGGATGTGGAATGGTCAGCTCTGCCACTGACTCACCCCATCGCTTTGCACTGAGCAGCTCTCTGCCTCCTGGATCTGCTGTGACTGTACGAGCATTGAAGGTGCAGGTGGGTCCCTGGGCAGGGGGATGGCATAGAGCTGGTGCAAATAAGGCTTCGTGGACATCAGGTGTTGGGTAAGCAAGGAGATGTCATCACACCGTGTTCTCCAGCAGGTTCTGTAGGACCTTATGAGTTGTGTTTTCCTGATAGCTGAATAATCTCAGTGTTCTTCTTTCACACAGGCAGAAAATGTATCCTGATGCCACCCACCCCCTCAGTGCCCTCGGGGTTGCATCAAGGCAAAAGCCTCCCTCATTCTTTAGGGCTTGTGGGGTTCCTCTTGCCTGTCCCAGCCCCTTTTCCATGCCCTGGGAATACACTTCTGGCTGTGTGTGCTGGTGGCCAGCAGCTTCCCACGCTTCCAGAATGACGGAAAGCCACAAAAACAGCACAATCCCTCTGCTCCAAGCTTCCTCCGATCCCTGGCAGGGCTGACAAACAGGAGAATAGTTATATTTAGGAGGTTTTTCCAGGCTGGAAGTGTCAGTGAAAAGGCCGCACTGAAGAAAGAGAGAGGAGTGGAAAATAGACTTAAAAATTGTAAAGATGGAAGAGATGAGGCCGAAGGATGTGCAGATGCTAACAGAGTGCCAGGAGGGTAGATCTGGTATGGGTGGCAGGCAGCAAGCAGCCCGGGGCAGATCAAGTCCCCAGTGCCATCGATGGCATCGTTGTTTTGGGCCCCAGGGTTCCCATGCACGGCTCTGAACCCCACAGAGCTCTGAATCCCATCCTCATAGCATGGCCTTGGGGCTCCCCCCGCTGCTCAGCATGTGAATGTGATGCCTGGCAGCCTCCAGACTCGGTTGGGTCCTGCTGGCCATCCCCAGTGAGGTCAGATCAAACTAACTGAAGAAAAGGAAACACCTCCATGCACACCCATACCCCTCTCTGGTCAGGGCTGGGTTGGAGGCTGCTGATCTGGATTTTCAGGCTGTAGAGAACCATATCGCTGTCCTCCACGGCACTAATGCATCAAGACAGGCACTGACACAGGGACTGAAGGCACTTCTGAGTTTGGGGTTTGGCCAGAAAATGAAGATAAACACAGCTAAGCCCAGAGCTCACCCCAAGCTGCCATCACCCCTGGTTCATTCTAAGGTAATGGGGCAGGTTTGCAGGGATTAGGGTTCCTTCAGCCCAGCATCTTGCAGAGGGAAGCACGGATGCAAATGGTGTCTTTGTTGTAGTGAGGGCCCCAAAACTCAGCACAGTTCAGGTTGGGTATTAGGAGCAGTTTCTCCTCCAGAGGGCAGTCAGGCACTGGAACCATCCCCAGAGCCATGGGAACTTGGCACTGGGGGACACAGTCATTGGGCATGGTGGGATGGGTTGGGCTTGGGCTTGGGGATCTTGGAGGTCTTTTCCGACCTTAATGATTTTCTGATGCTTTTTGGACTCTCTCCTGGTAAGAAAATCACTCCAACTCTGCAAGGGATCATTTAACACACAGTTCTTTGCAGCTAACGCTAGAAAGGCAAAGTGGATTGTAAAAATACTCTTATGCACCTCCAGATGCTGAGAATCCTAAGTTGTTGGGCATTGCATGGGTGCCCAACCTTCACTCCGGGAGATTCCGTGTTTCTTTTTCCGGGTTTAGCTTGATCAGCTTTGGTCCATGCTGCTATTCCGCAGGAGGACAGGGAGAGGGAGCCCATCCCCTTCTCCAGACTCAGAAGCAGCCACAGGATCGTGTCCCCTTGCAGAGGGCAGTCTTAGAATCATAGAGTCGCGGTATCATTAAGGTTGGAAAGCCTTGAACAGGTTCAGTGGCACAGGTTGTGCAGAGAGGTGGACACCCGAGGTCAGGGGAAAGGGCTGTGAGCAGTGATGGAGCTGTGGGTGTCCCTGTGCGGTGGGACCCAGTGGCCTTTAGGGGTCCCTTCCAACTCCAACCGTTCTGTGGTTCTGTGAAAAGACCACCAACGTCTGTCATCTCTCATCTTGTCACTGCCCAAATCCCCATTGACCAGAGGATGCTCTGAACCCTCTTCATTCTCCAGGATGTAGAAGAGAGGCAGGAAGTCTTTCACACTGGGGGAACATCTGTCCTTTCTGGTGCTGCAGCAGGGAGTGAGAGGGGATGCCCGGCAGTCTGCAGGCTGCACAAACTGGGAGCAAATGCTGAATGCACAGCGAGCCTGGCCTGTGTGATGGCAGCTGACAGACTCGCCGGGGTCCGTGCAAACGCCAACAAAACACACTGATCAACCTGAAAAAAAACACACCCACCTGCAGGTTTGACACGAAACATATCTCATGCTCAGGGAGCAGACATTTTAAGTGAAATGTCAGGAATGGGAGCAGATCACCTCCTGTATTGATTTGGCAGTAGTTGGAGGTTGGGAACCCCCCTGCAGAGCAGCTCAGCCCTGCCCTGACAGCCTCCTGCGTTAGAAGAAGCAGCTGAAGCGATGTTTCACCCCATATATAACCAGGATGGAGCAATTAGAGCCTGTCACGATGAGCACAGCCTGTCAGCAGGTGATCTGCCGGGCATCTGAGTGCCTGTGTGCTCAGCTCTGGGTGCCTGGTGCTTGCTTTTCAGGACACGGTGCTCCCTGCGGGGAGCTGCTGAATGAAGGGAGGGCTGAAGGCATGACTTATTCGTTGACACAGCTCATCAGCAGGGCAGGTGCCTCAGGACGAGCAGCTCGGGGTCTTGCTTTCGAGGGAGGTTCTGCTTCATCCCAATGATTTACCCTGGGGCTGGCTTTCCGCTTCTGTGCGAGGAGACGTGGAGCCAGTGATGCATTGGGCGAGCAGGGGGTGGTTTCACAGCCCCAGCACTCTTCTTGTGCCCAGCTCCCTGCCCCTGACCTCAGGGCAGGAGATGAATCAGATACGTGCAGGGATGCTCTGTCAGCTCTGTTTCATGCCCGAGCTTCCCACCCTGCCAGCCTCCCTGCAGCCACAGCCTGTGTCCGTGGGGATTGCTGTTCCTCCTCTAAACCCCATGGCCTTTTGCTTGCAAACACTTTATTTCCATCCTCTTGGCTCCTGTTCTGTCCTATAAATGGAAAAGGTTGACAGCCACTGCTGCGCACTGGGGGCTGTGTGACCACGAGATTTACTGGAGCAAACCCCGTCAGCTGATCCATCCCGGCACGCTCGTTAAAGGGATTTATTTTCCACCGACTATCAGTCTGTGTCTGCACAGAGTCCTGGGGGGAGGGGAGGTGAATTGGTGCGTTTGAATAGAATGCATGGGTTCCCAGGAGATGGGGACCTGTCCCTGTCACACCTGCAGCCTTTTCTCCCGGGTAGGACTGGGACTGCAATAATCTCTCTCTGTTCCCATAGGAAATGATCTTCCTGGGGAGCATCACATTGGATCTCAGGTTGGATATTAGGGAAAGCTCCTTCTCCAAAGAGCAGCCAGGCATTGGCACAGCTGCCCAGGGAGCGGGGAGGGGGTCACCATCCCTGGGGGTGTCCCAGAACCGTGGGGATGTGGCACTGAGGGACGTGGGCAGGGGGCATGGTGGGGGGTGGGTTGTGACTGGGGATCTTGGGGTCCTTTTCCAACTGCAGTGATTCTGTGATTCCATGATTCTCCAGAGAGAATTTCCTGAGCTGATCTTAAGGTCATTGCAATGCCAGAGGAGGTGCTGCCCCACGCTGTGTAATACTTTCCAGTGTTTCAACAGCTCTTCCCTCCAGAGGAGGCCAAAGACCTTGCTGCTGTACCCCGGAGGAGCAGCTCTCTCGCAGACAGCTCATCCCTTGCTCTGTGCCTTTGGTTCTGCAAGAGCTCTCCTCCAGCATTTCTAAGAAGAAGTGGAAACTCTTTCATGGCTGCATGCAGGGTCTGAGCAATGCAGGCTTCCTGATGTTCTGCTGCTCTGAAATCAAACTCCATTGCAACTCCAATTTTAGCGATATGATGCTAGAACCACCATCTCTGGGGATGGTCAATGTGTGTGAGCAATGCAGAGTTGTGAATTTGGTGCTGGATTCATCCAGATCTGAACTTACATTCCTGACTGGATCCGATCCTGGCTTCCCTTATGGACTGCTGAATGTAAAGCTCTTCCCAGAAGTGCACAAGTGAAAAGGAAACGCAGGTAGAAATGGAGCAGATGCACTCCTGTGTTCAGCCCGTAGCTGTAAACATTAAAACTTCCATCAGGAGTATTTCTGAGTGAAGGAGGAAGCACTGATTCCATTGCACTCAGACTGCTATGCACGGTTCCTGCAGTCTGGAGCTGTTGGAGAGGGTCCAGAGGAGGGCACCGAGGATGCTCAGAGGGCTGGAGCACCTCCCCTACAAAGACAGGCTGAGGGAGCTGGGCTTGTGCAGCCTGGAGAAGAGAAGGGTACAGGGAGATCTCATTGCAGCCCTTCAGGATTTAAAAGGGGATGATAAACAGGAGGGGAATCAACTTATTACTTGGGTAGACAGAAATAGGATAAGGGGGAATGGTTTTAAGCTTGAGGATGGAAGCTGTGGGTGCTCCATCCCTGGAGGTGCCCATGACCAGGTTGGATGGGGCTCTGGACAGCTTGGTCTAATGCCAGATTTGGAGGTTGGTGGCCCTGCCTGTGGTTCCTCAGGTGCTCACAAACCTGATTTTTGCTTACAGTGGGAGGACATTGCTTCCCTCCTACCAAACCAAACGTTTGAAGGCTGTGTGGCAAGCAGTTATCAGAGAGGACCGAGCCAAGACAGCCCTCTCCTTGTCTGCTGTTACATCTCTGTGGCTCCCTGGAGGATCTGCAATTCCAAGTAAGCTCGATTTGTTTAGTCTGGGAAGGCAAAGGATGAGGCATTGCTGCCCATAAATACACAAGGGACTGGGGGAGGGAGGGGGCAATAAACACACAAAGGGGGAAAATGTGACTTTGAGGCAACTTCAGCAGAATCTGGACAAGCTTGGGTGATGTCTAAGCAGGAGGAAGGCTCTGAGCTTCTCGTCAGAAGGTCTGTTCATGGCAGCAGGGGAGAAGCAGACTCACTCACTGCAGGAGGAGCCCTGCAGCCTCTGGGTGAGGCTGCGTGCCCTGCTACAACTGAAGGCTACACCCACAATCCCCAATTCCTGTTGAGCCCTTGACGAAACTCATTGAAAACATCTGATGAAACCATGGAAGGCCCTGAATTTTGTCCAGTTTCAACACAAGACTATAATTTCCACATAGCTCGGGCGTGCTGCAACCGTGTGGACTCACGTGGAAGGTGTCTCCTGGTGAACGTATCCGTCAAGCATTAAGTCAGACACGTCCCAGCCAGCACAAGCTGTGGCCAGGGCTGCAAACACTGGGCTTAGCTCAAGGCAGGACTGTCCTGCTCGCTTGGCTGCTGCTTGTGTGCTTACATTGGTGACCTCACTGGCATTGTGCTGCAGATGTGATTCGCCTTCAGACTCTTCCCTCCTCCCTTCAGCTTTCCTGGATTTCCTTTCACTCAGTCCTAGCATCACTTTGCTTGGGGGAGACCTTCGAGATCACCACATCCAACCAAGGTTCAGACTCTGCCTTTTGTGCTCCCCTTGGGAAATCAAGGCTTAACACCTAGGCTATCCTAGACCTACATCAGCATTGCGTGCTGATGCACAGGGGAAGATTGATTGCAGTTGTGTAGCATTTGGAATTAAGGTCCTGGGTCACATTAGGAGCTGCTGTAGTGTAGTGTGAGCACAGTAGGATGCGGGTCCTGCTTTTGGGGTTTGCTGCTTGTCTCAGAGGAGAGATGGAGGCAGAGGGAGGGTGATTGCAGCTGTCTTGGGTGAGGGCTGCAGCTTACCCCAAGATGTGGCCACCCAGGAGTCATGGACCATCTGGCAGCACGAGTTGTCTCCCTAGTGCATGGCTTCATCTGTTATCTGTGCCTGCACAACTCAAGAAATCATAGAATCATGGAATCATGATGTCCAGAAAAGATCTCTAAGATCCCCAGCCCCAACCCATCCCACCGTGCCCACTGACCATACCCCTCAGAGCCACATCTCCGCCGTTCTTGAACGCCTCTGGGGATGGTGACTCCCCCAGCAACCTGGGCAGGCTGTGTCAGTGCCTGACTGCTCCTTTGGAGAAGAAATCTTTCCAAATATCCAACTATTCACAAGCTGAGATGAGCTGAAGCTTCCTGGGTGAGTCAAAGCCTCTCACTATGCCCTGCCCAGCCCCAACTGCACCTAGGGACAATTTATCACCATCAGCAGGACAGTTTATACACAAGACACCTTTCCCTTAGTGTCCAGTCACCCAATCCTCTTTCCAGGGCAGCTGTCCCTCCTGTTCCCTTCCTCCTTTCCAAAACGTACACATGGCAGCTGGGATGGCACCTGGGCACTACACAGGTACATCCCTTTGCAGCTGCTGATGGCTGGGAGGAAGGAGGTCTCTGCTCTGTGGTTGCTCTCAGCAGCATCTTTGTGCTCACGTCTCCTCCTTGTTGGACACCTCCAGGAGGAGAAATGGGATGGAGCACTCCCACGGACGGGATGGAAATTCCTGCAGGGGATGAGTCACGCTCCTCCTGTATGAATATGCCTGGAAAAAGCAACCACCAGCACGGGCTTCCCAGACTGCTGTGGTGCTGGGTGGGGAAAGGCACGGTGTGTCATCTGGGAGCTCTTTTGGAGCTTATTTTGTTTTAGCAAGGAAGCACCACAGGGCTGAGCATCCCCATGGAGGCTGCAGCACCTCCCAGGTCCTCCCGTCCCTGGTTTTGGGGTGGGACTGCTGCAGGAGAGCAAGCTGTGCCAGGGGCTCTATACACACACCCAGAATCCACGTATTCATTTCCAACCCAAAAACAGAGAAATGAGAGCAGTCTGTTGTCATGATTTATTTTTACTGGTCAAAATGGTTTTCTTCAGAACTTAGTATCTGATTGGATTTGCCCTCACTTGCACACCTTGCATGGTGCTTACCAGAGTTCAGTATTTATGTTTGACTTCTTCTCCTCCAAGATAAGTGGACATCCTTTAGGCTGGGATTTCTCCCAGGCTGGAAAGTAGCAGCAAAGCCAGGAACAAAACCTGGACCCCAAGCAACTGCACGATCTCCAACCAGTAAGGCACAAAGTACATTATCTTTTTTTTCCTTTTTAAAATTTTTAACCTAAATCCCTGGTTTCATTTATTATTATTATTATTTTGGTTCCAGAACAGATCTGCCCGAGTGCCAAATCCCCAGCACATCACAGGATACAAAAAGCATTTTGTACACTGCAAGGAGACGTTTATTGCGTTCATTTCGTAGGAAGCATCCCTTGCTTGTGCCTCTCCAGCAAAGCCAATCCACTCCTGCGTGAAAAATTATTTGTCAACCAAGCAATGCCAGATTGGGTTTAGAAAGAGAGGGAGCAGCATTAAACTAGCTTTGAGCATGGGCTTTGGCTCTGCAATGGAGCTGCAGACCATAATCTGTGCTCAGCTCTGCTGGGGCGCAGACTTCGAGCACTGGGAGAAGCATAAACCATCCCCCTATGGCTGGAACTTGAGGAAATCCTGTGAGTTTCTAATCTTAGCCTGCTTTTCCTGGGTAGTTTATTCCTTTAAATAGAAAGGCTTACATGGGATTGACTCCTACAATCCTTCTGCTCTGGACGCGCTGTAATCTTTCACGGTTGGAGATGGGCATTGGTGCAGTGCCGTGCAGCCTTCCTGCCTCCTCTGCAAAGGGACAGTGGGGGTCAGGCAGGCTCATGTGCTGCATCGTTGTCCCATCCAACCCTCTCTGGGAGCCCGTGGCCAATTTCAGCCCCAAATGTTGGGCAGGAGCCGTCTCCAAGCTTTGCAAACCTGGGCGTGGAGAGAGAAGATATAAAAGACCCATTGGGCTCAAAAGACCCCAACCCTTGAGCACCACTTGTGGAGGCACTGGAGAATCCATGTGGCAGAAAACCTCAGTGGCTGCATGTGGCCCTGGTTGTGGCTCCATTCTACCACATCCCCAGAGCATCCCTTGCTCTAAATGTAGTCCAGATGACGTGGAAAACACGATGCACTACTAAAGCCATGGTGCAAGAAACAGCTCCAGGGGTACTGTTTCAAAGGATGGTTATCCATGGGTACATCCAGAGGCTTCACCTGCAGGAAAGACACAATCTCAGGTCATTAATTCAGAAAAGTCTTAGCTCTAGCTTAATTAATGGAGTGATTCAGCCAGACGTGGACACCAAAGGCAGAAAGGTCAGAGCATCGTCCCCGCAGCGTGCAGTGTGGTGGGGGAATATCTCTGTTAGGATGACCATTTCTGTATCTGTTCCAGGATGACACGGATATTGCAGATCTCCAGGGGAGTGGCCCACCTCATCCTGACAAACGAATGCATATTTCTCCGTAATTTTCCAGTAGGATTTGCAGTGGGTGGGCACAGGCTGGAGAGCTTGGCAGCGTTCGCAGTAGGGCTGTTTGCTGCAGAAAACACTTATTTTTATCCTTGTATGGCAAAATTGTCTCCTGATGTCTGTGCTGAAATCTGTGATTTGTGCAGCCACACTCCCTCACTCGACGAGCTCTGCTCCAGCACTCTTTGTACACCCCAAAGCAAGGCACCGACGTTGGCTTTAACCGTCCTCCTCTTCATCTCTGTAAATCCCTTACTGTGAACTTACCCCTGGCCCTTCTCAGCCAGAAAAGCATGTCCTGGAGGGCAGGTCCTACTTTGGTTGGTTGGTAACCTGTTCCCACTCCAGGCAGCAACTCCCAGACCAGATCACCTTCTCTCTGTACCTCCCTGTCCAAAAGAAAATCCTACCCTGACATCCCCACCCCTCTGACAGTTCCTCAGTTGCCTCTGACATGTCCCTGAGGAGAGAGCTGATGGGATTCATAGATTCATAGATTCATTAGGTTGGAAAGGACCTACAAGATCATCTAGTCCAACCATCCTCTCACCACCATCCCTACCCACCAAGATACTAAATCAAATCCCTCAGCTCCTCGTTTAAACACTTCTTGAACAGTGCTAGGGACGGTGCCTCAGCCACCTCCCTAGACAGGCCATTCCAGTGCCTGACCACTCTTTCAGAGAAAAAAAGATGTTATCCTCCTCACACTGCCCAGTCTCAATCTGATGCTGCTGTGAGTCGCTGCAGGAAGGTTCAGGTGAGGGAGGGGAGGATGCCCAGCTCCATCAGGAGAGGTGATGATGGTGCAAATGTCAGGGATAGAAGATCTGCCTGAAGATAGATTCCTATTAATGAAGACCCTTGGGGTGTCAAGGGCACAACACCACCACCTAGGGTTTCAGGGACTGTGGACCAGAGGTGTGACCCCATGAGGATGTTGCCTGGCCTTGCTCCACCTTAGCCCCTTCAGATGGCCCAAAGCTCCTCGTTGGAGAGGTCTGACATTGACCACAGCCCTTGGCATCGTTGGAGAGGTGTGCCACTCCAACCATAACACACAGCTGCCCATGCAGACCTGCCCTGGAACGCACTAAGGAGTATCTCTTGATTGCTCCGAAGCCAATACTTCTTTCAGGTTCTCTCTTCTGCCTAAGATCAGGAATAGAGTGAGGAGTGAGGTGGATTTTCACCCTCATTTCCAGCTTTAATGGGATAAATTTGCAGGTCGAGGAGAGCTGGAGGAACCACCCAGGAGCCGTCAGTCTCAGGGTCTCTGTTAGGACCTGCCCTAACAAGAAACGAATTTTCTCTGCTTGCTCAGAGCAGAGGCCAAGCAGGGAGTGAGTGAGGCCAGAAAAACAAGGGGTCATGTTGGAGTTTCTTTTTTTTTTTCTTCACTTAACGCTGAAATAAAAATACAGCTCAAGCTTGTTTTGGGATTAACGAGAAGAAAAATCGTCTTGATGGGAACCATCTGTGGCCAGGAGATGCCGGCTGCTCTCTGCTTCCCACCCAGCACGCAGATGTTGTTATGTGGGGTATGTCCCCCCACCCCTTCCCCCCCAGATATTATTCCTCTCACCCCAGAGCTGCTCGGAGTGATCCCAAGTATTTAAGGAGGCTTTTCTCTGGATGGGCCCAGTGTTTCAAAGCAGCAGCAGCCCATTACGCCTATGAAAGATAATATTTGCTTTCCTTGTTACAGCAGCACTGCCTGGCACAGCTTGGTCTTGCTAGCATAAATACTGGAAGTGTCTTTGTTGTAACCTTTCCACCCCAGATGCTACTTCACATTCAAAGCAGATCTGCTGTAGCTGCTCCAACCTGTCCTGCAAACCACGGGGGGAAATCTGCCCCTGAGAGTGGAGCTGCACCAGTCAAAATGAGGATTGGCATTGGAGAATATGAGGGTTTGCATTGGTGTCCCCGTGGTTCATAGCACTCTGGTGGTGGCTGCTTACCCTACGTGGGACTTGGGGTGCCCACCCATGGAATGTGACCACTTCTGGATTGGAGGATTCTCGAGGAGAGGATAAAAAGGTGTGTTTAAAACACTGGAAATGCTGCTGAGCATCCGGAGCAGGAGAAAGAGCAGGGGAAGGAGGGGAAGCTGAAAACAGAACCAGCAGAAGAGCAGCCAGGTCTGGGCCCCAGGAGGATGTTGGGAGATGCTGAAGCCCCTTCCCTGCCCTCATCAATCTTTCAGCAGGTGAAGAAGCTGGGGTGCTTCATCCTGGGACTGGATGCGGGCAGGTGGAGCAGAAAGGTGAAGGAGAGACGAGACCAACAGGTTCCTGTGCTGCTGGGATTGTGAGCCTGAGCTGGGATCCACCCTCTGCTGAGAGGCAGCTTATGAAATGGGTCCAAGTGGGCACTTTGGGGGTTTTAAAATCCTGGATCGAAGGGAGGATTTTTCCATGGGCTCCACTGTCTTTTGGGTGAGTCCAAACCTTGCTGGAGAGATGGGTTGGACTTACTGGCATGATGTATAGAGCATGTCTGCGCTGTCCCCCAACATTGCTGCACTGAACATGAGGATCCTTGAGCTATTTTAAACTGTTCTAGCCAAATGAATCAGCTCTCTCCGTGGAGCTCGACATGATTGGACAGGAGGAGGATGCATTTTGCAGTCTAGAGGATGAAGGCAAGATGCTTTTCAACTTTGAGGCTGGCAAAGTCAATTAATAGGGCACGGTCTCACCCCGCAGCCAGGGTGCAGTCCAAGCTCCTGCATTAGGACTACAGGATGCTCTGATGATGCTGTACCCAACCCTGCTCTGACCACAGGTTGGGAAGTCATCACTGCTCTGCCCAGCTGTGCACACAGCCCTGCCCCTCCTGCATCATTAGGGATTTGTTTGCTTATTGCCGAGCTTCATTCGGGTTTTGCCCTGCCCTGGCACCTTGGGAACCCACGGACAAGAAGCTCTTGTAGCTAATCCTGGCACAACCAGTGCAGCCAGTCCAGTGGGTCCATTTTGCTGCTGGTGACCATGAGGAAGTAGCAGGAGCTCAGCCAGTATGGTTTGGCTTGCAGAATGACATCTCTGTGCTTTGTCCAGGCTCTTTGCATCCTCCTGTTGTTTCACACCCTGCTTAGATTTCTTCTGGGATATCACTCTGGACTTCAGGCTCAAAAGCAGACATAAACCCATGTGGGTCGTGAGCATGGCCCTTTGGTGGTGGGACACCACAAATGGAGCATTGGGAAGAGATGTGTGGTCTCAGCTCTTAAGGTGACACTGGGAATGGTCTGGGAAAACACTCCTGAAATCTTGAGCTGCTCCAGGGAAGGATGGATGCACACAGGGTAGCTCTGACTCATTTGACTCATTTTGCCTTTGAGCAAAACCAGTTCTGATTCTGACCACTCTGCTCTGCTCAGAATCTTCTCTGTGAGCCCAGGAGTGGGCAGTTCTGCAAGGAGGACTTCTCCTTCCCATATCTTACATTCAGATCCTGATAGGCCAGGCAAGGTTCTATGATTCTATAGATATGCCCCAAAATCATAGAATCACTGGGTTGAAAAAGGTTGGAAAGGACTTCTGAGATCCAACTGCCCACCTACCACCAATAATTCCCATGAAACCACGTCCCACAGGGACACAGTACAGCATTTCTGGAGCAGCCCTGTTCCAGGGCCATAGACTGACCCCCCTCACTACAACCTCCTTCCAGGAGCTGTAGGGCCATGAGGTCTGCCCTGAGCTCCTCTGCCCTGCACTGCCCCATCCCATCCCCTCAACTACTCCCACAGCACTGTGTTGCAGACCCCTTGTCTGCACATGCTGCAGGGCTTTCATGTCTTTCTGGCAGAGAGGGGCCCATCGCTGAGCTCAGCACTGAGCTGTGGCCCCAGCAGTGCCATACAGAGGGATGGTCACCTCCTGCTCCTGCAGTCGGAATGCCGTTGGGCTTCTTGTCCTCCTGGGCACACTGCTGGCTCATGGTCAGCCCCATCTCCTTTCCAGCCACTCTGCCTCACGCCTGTAGCATTGCATGGAGTTGTTGTGGCCAAAGTGCAGGACCCAGCACTTGGTCTTGTTAACCTCATCCCATCAGCCTCAGCCCATCCAGGTCCCTCCGTAGGACCTTCCTACCCCCAGGCAGATCAGCACTCCCACCCATCTTGGTTTCACCTTCAAACGTACTGAGGTGCACTCAATCTCCTCATCATATCATCAAAAAAGATATCAGAGAGACCCCTGGGGCACACCACTGGTGACCAGTTACCATCATGATAGAACTCCATTGACCACCACTCTGTAAGCCCAGCCCACAGCCAGTTCACGGGCACCCCACGCACATTTTATTTCATCCATCAGAAAGCAATTTACCGACATTTGCGTGACCAACACTACGTAGAACTACCTTATATCGCAGCGGGAAGAAAACGCATCTCTTTTTTATTAGAAAAGGAGGGGGACGGATTCACAAAATCTTTTTCAGACAATGAGGTTTTGAACTCCGGGGCTTTAATTTCGGCATTGTTTGTGCAAACACGCTCGGTCACAGCCGGGCTGAGCCAGCAGCTGTGATGGCCCTTTCATCCCTGCTCGGTGATAAAGCTCCTGTTGTTGGGTCACCGAACAGAGACCTTCCGTCCCCACGTCCCCGTCCGAGGGAATGCTGGGATGCAGATAATCAGAAAACTGATGTTCCCCTTTGCCTCGCTGAATAAGGGATGCTTTGTTCGGGGATACAGGTCAGGGCTGTGGCAGGAGATTTTGTTTCAGCTACCTGCAAACAAGCTATGAGAAGAATGCGGTAGGTTCCCCTCGGACCGGAGAAAAGGGGAGATATCACCCAAAGCTGTTGTTTAATATTAACTGGACTAGTGCACGTCTATAAAAGGTTCGATTGTGGATCTGTCTGTGTTTATATGTAAATGTCACCTCCACAGTCATATTGCTGTGGTCAAAGCCTTGCTCAGGCTGGAGCAGGTGAAAGTCCTCCTGGAGGGGGCTGTGTCAGTGATGGATTTTGTCAATAAAGAGAGATTTGTGTGTTGGCACCATGAGCTCAGACCTTCCCCCCTCTGTGCTGCACGGGGGGTGGCTGTGACAGGAGCTCCAGCAGCAGAACCCACCTGGGTATTGGATTTTAGCCTTCATCCTCATCCTCTCCTCTTGGGCTCTTGGTATCTGGGGCATCCCGTGCTTCTCACAAGGGCAAGGAAACCTTGCTTCACAGGATGAAAAACGTGTCTTTTTCCTTGCTGTCTCAGCCATGGTTTTTATGAAGCGGATCACATCTAGGATCTAGGTGCTACTAAATAATAATAAGGGTCTGAATGCTACTACATGCAGTCTTTTTGAGTCATTAGCTCAGAGATGGCTTTACTTTGCCTGCCCTGACCTTTTCCCATTACCCAAATGCAGACCAGCAGTGGGCAGATAGGTATATTGCAAAAGGAGCCGCAGGCTTGAAATTATTTTGTTAGCCACTTACTACTGATTCGGGGCTGGATTTTCCTCCCTTTATCTGTCTTCATTCAGGGAATCACCAGGTAGTGAGAAAGATCATAGAATTACTGAAAAATAGAATGGTTGGGTTGGGAGGGGCCTTGAAGCCTATCCAGTTCCAGACTCCTACCATGGGCTGGGTACCCCCACCAGATCAGGCTGCCCAGGACCCCACCAACCCGTCCTTGGGCACCTCCAGAGATGGGGCACCCCCAGCTCCTCTGTGCAAAGAGCTGCAGTGTGATCCTAAGTCATCTCGTGATTTGGGTTTTGACCATCTTGGGGTGGTCCAGCTGTGTCCTCCTGTGCCTTGAGCACTGTGAGTGGAACAGCAGGACTGAAGACCGGTCCTGTATGTACACTCAGCATCTGTGTGACACTGGCTTGTGTGGAGAAAGGGGAGGAAAGGGGATATAAACCCTTCCTTGGTACTCGGAGGACACACAGATGTCGTGGGATGCACTGCATCCCAGCAGCTGAGTCAGAGTCCTCAGGCTCTTTGGTTTTCTTTTCTTTGGAAAAGATGCTTCCCTCCTCCAAACATCCTCCTGCAGACACCAGATGTACTCCTTCTGCTGACAGCATGTGGCTGTAGTCAACCAGCATGTGTTTCTTGAGCAAGGCCAGCTGCAGACCTCGGGCAGACAGGGAGGAGATGGTTGGTCTGATGCTCCGCCAGGCTGGAAGGGCAGCCCTTAGTCCTGACTTACACACATATATTTATTTTATTGCTTTGCTACTTGAACACGGACACGAATATCTCCAGCACTCACAGAGCTTTGGTAATGGAGGCCGATATGTAAGGCAGTGTGGGATTTTGTTCTAATGCATGCCTGTTTTTTCACATGTGAGAGACCTGGATTGATCCTAAGCTCATGTTTTTCAAGAGCTGGGGGTTGTAAGTGGGTTCGTTACTTCCAATGGTGTGTACTTAATGTGGGCAAAGATGCCAACAAGCAGAAGTTTAAAAGCTTGGGCTGTGGGACTAAGACCCACATGGACACACCATAGACCAGCCAGACCACAGACACACCTGATTAAGATATCTGCATAACATCGTGGAATTGTTCAAGTTGGAAAAGACCTCTCAGATCCCCAGGTCCAAATCCAACCCACCCACCATGCCCACTGACCGTGTGCCACATCCCCACAGTTCTGGAGCACCTCCAGGGACAGTGACAGGGCCTGTGCCGATGTACCACCACTCTTTCTGCAAAGAAATTGTTCCTAATATCCAACCTGATGGTTGCACCACTTCCCACCTCACCTCCATCCATGAGGCCATGGCTGAGCTGATCAGGTCCGTGTTTCTCCAGACAAGCTCTCTGCAGGGCTGTGTCCAGGAGTGGTCTGTGTGAAACACTGCTACAGGGCAACGTCCTTCAGGGCACAGGGGGAAATGAGGGCACAGGGTGCTCTGCCCCGTCAGAAAACTTCAGGCTGAAGTACATTCCTCACCTTGCCATTGGACCACTGTCTCTATGAAGTCTCCTCTTGGCACCTCCTAATACTCTTGCCTTCTGAGAACTGACCTGGAGACCCTCCAACTCCCCTTCCTCACTTCTTCTGTTGCCTCTTTGATACCTGAACAAAACTGGTGCTTTCTGCATCCCACTTTTTGGTTTAATGGTCGTGGTGGTGACGGGTTGACGGTTGGACTTCGTGATCTTAGAGGTCTTTTCTGACCTCAATGATCCGACCAACTTTTCTGATCCTCAGTGATCTCACCAACTTTATCTTTACCACTTGGAAAGTCAAGCTTCTCTTTCAGGAATACTGCAGGTGTTTGTCAGAGATCCAGCAAAGGTGGAATCTGTTTCTCGCTCCTCTTCCTAGTCCCTGCTTCTAAAAGGAAAGGATTTGATCCTTGATACTTGTCCTCTCTGTATACAAAATGGGTTGGCTGAGGCCCAGGAGCTTTTCAGGTCTCACAGGGGAAAGCCTGCCATCCCGACCTGTGTGCACCTACCCTGTGAAACTCAAACATTTTCCCCGAAATGTCCTTCAGGCAAAAAACCATCTGTGCTGCATTTAGCGTCACGAGCTGGGAACGCTCATACTTTGCTCCCGAGGAATTGATTTGCAGGACGCTGGCAGAGAGGCCGCCTGCACGGAGAGATGGGATTGTGATAAGAAAACCCTGGTTAACCTTTGCCCAGGTGTTCTCCACTGGCCTGCTTCAGGGTTTGACTGCACCTTTCAGACATAGAAGGAAAAGAATTACCTCGTGTGCCCTGACCGTGCACCCGGTGCCATGTTCTGCATTCATACAAATCAATCTGCATTTAAGTGCTGCCCCTGTAGTAGGAGATTGTCTAATGTAAGATAGAGGTGCCATGTGGGGGGAGTTCTGCTTCTGTTCATCGCTTTCCCTAGTTGATTTCCCCAACAACTAAAAACCCACCCATTTATCTTCTCAGCTGACTTTGTTGTTGGCTTCCATGATGATGTGGAGATGTACTCCGGGCTAATTTCGTGCTGATGACACACCACAAAGTATTTTCTTCTGACAGGAAGAAGAGACGCAGGGTGCTTGCTGCATTCTCTCTTGCACAGTGTGCCAGGGCAACACTCATCCTACTTTTTGCACAGCTATTTGAACCAGCATTGCATGACTCTTTGGGCCATCGTTGCATGGCTATTTGGACAACCATTGCATGGATATTTGGACCATTATTGCTTGGCTCTTTGGAACATCGTTGCATGGCTATTAGGACCATCAACATGGCCCTGGTTTCTCCTCCATGCTGGAAGATTTTGATACAAGAATTAGGGGAGGTGAATGGCATCTGGGGCATGATTTACCTGCAGTGATGATCCACGCCAGTGACTGCAACTGAAGTGCGTTCATCTTATCTGCCCGTGAAGGGGCTGTGGGGTTAACCTCCTGCAGATCTAACACAGCTATTGTGCAAACAGGCAAAGTATTTCCTGACTGTCTTCACCTCTAGTTGCTGGGTAACACCAAACATTCACATACTTGCACTTGATGAGCTCCCCAGGCCCCACCAGTGCCACTGTGGGGAAGGGCATGGAGAAAAGAGTTGAAAATGCACAGTCCACAGTAGAGAAAACAGCTCAGCGAGTTCTCCCTTTGTTATTTTGGCAAAATAACAAAGCCCGAGGGGACACATGCAATCAACTCTCTTCACCCTTACTAGAAGCACAAAGGCTCGGAGAAAGAACGAGGAAAAAGCGCCTTAATGAAAACATTCTCAGGACAAACACAGGAAAACACAGCTCTCCCTCCTGTTTGTCCTGCATTCCCTGAGTATTTGAACAAGCAAAACAATTGTGTGTCCCCTGCCATGCTTCCTTCCCTTCGCCTTGGGCTGGTTGGATTCTGCGGGCATTGGGATTTACCCACGCACAGACAGACAGACAGATGCTGGCTGTGCTTCTTTCATGCCTCATATTCCTCTTCTGCAAAATGGAGATTGCAATGCCAACCTCCAGGCCTCTCTCTATCCCAGTGTGGTGTCGGTTCCATCCCAGATTTATGATGCGTTTGTTGCTCTTCCCCCAAATCTAACTGTGGAGGCACTGGGGTGTGGAGTGCATATGGCATGTACCATGGCTGTCCAGAGTGTGATGGGGTCACCGTCCCTGGATGTGTTCCAGAACGGTGGGGATGTGGCACTGAGGGTCAGTGCGTGTGGTGGGAGTGGGCTGGGGTCGGGCTTGGGGATCCTGGAGGTCCGATGATTCTATGATCCCCTGGCTGGTCTGGACCAGAAGTAAATGGCAAAATGGTAAATGGCTGCCACTTTAATTTAAGGCAATGCTCTCCAATTTCTCCAATTTGTGTTGGCTTTATTATTATTATTACTATTATTATTATTATTATTATTATTATGGTACTGTGCATCAGGAAAAGGAGATTTTTGGGTTCAGTGATCCTCATGGGTCCCTTCCAACTTCGGATATTCTATAGTTCTATGACTTTCCTCTACCTCTTGGGTGATGCTCTTCGCCCTTCTGTGTTGACATAACTCCAGTTTGAGATTTCCCTGCCAAAAAGCAATACTTCTCCTTCCGGACCAATTTTCTTTAAGTGTTTCACAAAATCCTTCCAGCATTCAGTAAGAAATCTGCCTACTGAGACTTCCTCCTGCTTCAAGGCTTCAGTGCCAAGCCAGGGCTGAATGCAGCAGTGCGTGGTCAGCTGAAGAAGTGGTCGCAGGTGAAGCAAGAGGGTCTTAAGGAGGTTTTATTGGGGCAACTTGACTAGGGTTATATGGTGAGGAATTTCAGGTTGGATATTAGGGAAAAATTCTTCTCCAAAGGGTGGTGATGCACTGGCATGGGCTGCTCAGGGACTGGAGGTGGTCACCGTCCCTGGGGGTGTCCCAGAACTGATGGGATGTGGGCAGTAGGCATGGTGGGATGGGTTGGGGTTGGCCTTGGGGATCCTGGAGGTCTTCTCCAGCTGTAACGATTCTGCCATTTTACGAATGAGCGCAGTAGAAATCCCAGCTGGGCCAGAGGGAGATATCTGAGCTATTCAGCACGGAATCAGAAAGCTTTTAACCTGAAAACGTTTTCCCTCTCCTGAAATGAACATGACATTTCCTTCCCTCAGTCGCCCTGTGACAATGTGGGCACTGCTGGCGAGGGGTGCTGGGTTTGCTGCTCCTCATTCCTGAACCACGCAGTCCTCCCCGCACAGCTGCTGCAGGCAGCTGGGGAGGGACGCAGTGCCCAGCTCCCCGACGTCTGCATTGGGTTCTGCTGGAGAAAAGAAAATCCTGAAAATGCTCAAACTGCACTTCTTTTCAGAGATACGTTACTCAGCACGTGTTCCTGGGGACGGACAAAGGCGTGTTCCTGGCTGACACCAGGAGCAGCTGCGGTGTTTCTGGAACCTCAAGCGTTAGAAGAATAATTCCTCCCCGGTGCCAAAACAGAATAGTTTCCCCCTATCCTTACAAACTATTTCTGCTGGAATTACATGGAGACCATCCCCGGGCAGACGCCCAAGCACACAGCATTTCCTCCTGCTTGTTTAAAGTCTGGCGGAGTCGCAAGGACCGACGCTGCGGGCTCTGCTCTGTGCCTCCAATACCTGCACCCATCCCAGGAGGGGCAGAAACGCATCCTCAAACTCACTGAGCACGTGAATGAAGTGCACCATTGGAGGTGTTCTCAGTGGGTTTTGGGGCAATGATGGCTTGGAGGGACATGAGTGGTGCTGTAAGGGACTGGGTTTGGAACAGGAGCTCCCAGCAGCGCTGCCGGTGGCAATGCCATCCGAACACAGCATCTCCTCTTTCCATCTTCTGATTTTATGCCCTTGGTCCTTTTCCCCCCCACCCTGGGTGAGGTTCCCCGGTGGGAGAGTGCAGTTTTTGAGCTTTTGTTTGGGAAAGAGAGGCCATTGCTTGTGGTTTCGTCCATCTGGGTGACCAGGAGCCTGCTGTCCGTCTCACCTCGCTCTGTTTTGACAGCACCTCTCCATTTTTTTGCACCCATTAGGCCATGCACAGCCCCAGCACACGGCCCCAGGAGGTGGGAAACAGCCAACCTGCAGAAAAAATAATACCCAGCACATCGGGATCTAACCTACGCCACGTGCAAGTGGTGGAATTGGGTGAAAAAATGAACTGATAGGGGTGGAAAGGACCCACTTTGGGGGCAGGAGGCTGCAGTGCCCATACCTATGCCTGACCCTTCTCTTCCCACATCCACCCACCGGGCTGGGAGCATCCCACTGTGCCACGCATCCCTCCGAGCAGCCTTGGAGGAGCAGTCACCTCGGATGTCAGCATCCCAGAATCGGAGATGTCGGTGCTGGATTTTCCCTGAGGACCACTCCGCTCCCTGGGATTTGTGATCACCCACTTTGCTGCAGCCCAGGGCGGTATTTGTGCAGCAGTTTGCCAAGTGAGACCTATTTTTTGATCTCGTTCGCTTGCGTTTTCCGTGGTGGTTCAATTTTCTGCATGTACACGCTGCTCTTGGGATGGTGGATTTCCAGATTTCTCAGTTCAGAGGGGGACGATGGGTGCGGATGAAGGAAAAAGCAATGGGTGCTGTGAGATGCGGCCTTTCGGGGTCCCATCATCACCAAACCCTTTGGGACCAAGCCTCCAAAGCCTTTCCCACCTCTTCGGGCGGAGCTGCGGGGCGAGAAAAGCTTTGGCACAGAGCGGCACCCCCAAAGCCGCACCTTGGGGACAGCTTTTGGGGGGCCCACCATCAAGGACACCGGCGAGAAGAAACAGGCTGCGAGCTTTAGGGTGCAGCCTTCCTCCTCCTCCTCCTCCCGCTGCTCGGGGCGGAGCCGTCCTCCCCAACCCCCGCCCCGCAGCCGGGAGCGGGCGGAGGAGCGGAGAGCGGAGCGCTGCGGGGACACGGGGACACACACGGGGACACACACGGGGACACGGCTCTGCCACCGCCCCGAGCCCCAACCGCCGCTGTCCCCAACGCTGCGCTGCCCGGGGACGGCTCCGCCGCCGGCATCGCTGCCCCCGGGGGCGGGGGGGGGAACATCGCTGGGAGGGGACGGGGGGTCCCCTCCGCATCGGGGCTGGGCGACCTGGACGATCTCCCGGCTGCAGCTGCAGGTAAAGCGGCGGACTGGGGGGGGTGGGGGGGTGGGGAGGAGTGGTTGGGCTTGGGGGGGGGGGAGTTTTGAGTCCGTTTTTCCGCGTGGGGAACACACGGGGGTGATGCTGAGCCGGGGAGGGTGTGGGGTGTTTCGCCTCTAGAGCTTCTCCGCTGAGCAGAGCCCGTAAAAAGTCTTCCTTAGCCCTCTGTGACTGCTCCGAGCCGTTTGCCACCCCCTCCCCCCCAAAAAAATGTGCAGCTCGCCCGGCCGGGAGCATCCCAAGCGAAGTTGGGAGATGCTAGGTGTTGCCTTGCAGAGGGGGACACCCACCTAGGAAGGCACCTGGGGACCCCCAGCTCTCCCCCCCCCTTAAGCTGTCAGGGTGTGGGTGCAGCCACCCCAGTCTCTCCTTTAGGCCGTACTTGTTTTACAGGTCGTGCTTCATTTTTATACACCGCTCTCCAAATAATGCCACCAGCTGTATCCCACTGCCCCAGGGCTTCTCTCTGGGCTCATAAAACCCCAAGAAACCAAAATCCCTGAGGTCTTCCGACCACATGCCCGGGGTTTGCTGGAGGAGCATCCCTGTCCCACACCCAGCTCTCTCTATGGGGTTGAGATGGGGACGTCCTGGGGTGGCTTTTGGGGACATCACCCTGGAGCAGAGCCCCATTGCTGTGAGCACGCTGAATTCCTTCCCAGCACTGACAGAAAGAATAGATGTAAAAGGTCTTATCCCTCCCCCGATGCTCAGCAAAGAAAACACTCAAGGAAAGGAGGAATTCAGGAAAAGGGAGAGGGGGAAAAAAAGAATAATAACAATAAAAAAAAAAAAATTCTCCTTGCTGTTTTACTGAGGCTGCCTCACAAGTTTTGGCTGCCCAGAGAACTGGGCGTTGGGGGAGTCACGGTGGAAATGGAAATGTGAGCTTTCCTCTGGAAAAGATCTGTTGTAGCAATTCCCAGCGACGGAGCTGCAACGGTTCGCCCTGGCCAGATGGAAAAGGGGATCCTTCAGCCAGGAGAAAGGGAAAAAAAAACCCACAGCCCCGTCCCCAGAATGGGATTTTCAAACTCACCGAGCTCTGGTTCTTAGGGTCGGGTTGGCACGGCCGCTGTTCTTGCAGTCATGTGGGCTGGAGGGGTTATTTTGGGGCTGGAAAGGGAGAGCGGATACACGATCGGAATAGTGACAATGCTGCATCATTAAAGGAAAAAAAAAAAGAACGATGGCTCTCTGTGCTGGAAAATGAGTGCTCACTCTGTGCAGGGCTGTCTGCAGGACAGGGTTACGTCGGGTGTGGGGAGCACTGAGCCCCAGCGTGCTGCTGGGAGCTTCGTTCTGCCCTGGCTGCTTCCAGCTGCCAGAAACACAGTGCCAGCAGCAGAGAAAGTCAGACCTGCACTTACAGAGCCTTTTCTGGGTCTGGAGCTTGCACAGACACAGGATGGATGCCTTCCACCTGCTGCCCATCTCCTAAATTGCTGGCTTGGCAGGTGTGGCTGGGCAGAAGTTGGAGGGAATGAGCTCCCTGCCTCATTCTGGCTGTCCCTTGGCTATGGAAGCCATCCTTTAATGCACTGCACAGCTCTGTCCACCTGAATCCTTCAAGACTGCGACTGCGACCTATTTTGATTGAACCATAAGGGTGGGGAAAGACCTCCAAGCTCACCAACCCCAACCCATCCCCACCATTCCCACTCATCGAATCATAGAGTCAATAAGTTTGGGAAAGACCTCCAAGCTCACCAACCCCAACCCATCCCCACCTCCTTCCCCACCGAGACTCGAAGCACCTTTAAGCCAATATTCCCTCCTGCTGGTCTGGGATGTCACTGCTGCTGCTTTGGTGGCGAATATAAGCTCAGAGTTCATTTTGGTGTCTCTGTCAAGCTGTATGTTCTCTATTAAACAAGCACATTGTGCTCCTCCCTGCAATGAATCCTGTACAGAGGCAAAACATGACTGATGTTTGTCTTGAGCCCCGACAATGAGTAGCGCAAAGAAAATGAGTTCAGGTTCAATCAATTTATTTAGCGTCGGGCTGTGGATTCAGGAGCTGCTGGCTTGGAATGAATGATAAAGGGTTTCGTTTCAGCAAGGCAACAAATTGCTTTTATGAAGCAGGAAGGTTGGAGGGAGATAACGAGCCAGCTGCAGGGGCCAGGGGTGGTTTCCTGCTCTTGGAGCTACAAAGTGCCACGTGAACTTGATCTTGGGTAACTGCATTGAAGTTGTTACAGGGGTGGCTTGCTGCTGTACGGGTCACGAGAAGTCCAGTGTGCAAACGCTGTCCTAAGTTGAGGTTAAGGTCTTGGTAGGGAGTGCCCACTTTGCCCTCGCTGTCTGCACAGCGTTCAGGTGCTCACTGTGGTGGCAGTTAGGTCTGGATGCCCTTCCAGCAGACACACCTGCAGGGAACAGCGGCCTTTAGCTGGCTTTCAGGTCCTGCTGAGGGTGAAGATGAAAGGATGTGGTTGCACCTCTGAAATGTGGCCTTGCTGCTCTACAGTTCTTGACCTGCACGTGGCGGTTTGGCTTTGGCCAACGTTGGGAGCGTTGGGGTTGAAGGTGGGTATGGGTGATCGGGGCCCTGTCAAGGATGTGCTTTCCTTAAGGGGTGATGCCAGTTGGAAACTCCTTTTTAACGAGGCTGAGCTCCCAAAGTGCCTTATTGAGATGGTTGAGATGCTCCACGCCTTCTTGCCCGTAGCGATGGGATCCACCTGGCAGCCACTTGGCTCCTGCCATAAAGAGGCATCGTTAG
This sequence comes from Callipepla californica brunnescens, assembly GCA_023055505.1. Taxonomy (NCBI): domain Eukaryota; kingdom Metazoa; phylum Chordata; class Aves; order Galliformes; family Odontophoridae; genus Callipepla; species Callipepla californica. The sequence continues at coordinate 1,092,662 of JALIRH010000072.1, read as the reverse complement.
GCTGCAGCAGCTGCTAATTACACCTCAAGGAGACCAAATGGTGGGGGAAGAGGTGTTTCTGGGAGTTTCTGTGGGAGGAGGAGGCTGCTGCTGTTTTGCTGGTTCCCACTGCTGCAGTTCTGGGGTGAGCGGTGTCTCTTGGCTTCTGCTTTTCTCCTCAGCTCTTTTATCTCCTGCATTCAGGGCTGCTGCTCCCCAAAATCGTGTACTATGAGGCTGAGTGTTCCCTCTGCTCAGAAGAGGGCAGTGTCACACCGACAAGCTGCTCCCTGCGTGGCAGTGCCACCCATTTCCCACCCAAGGGTGTGATTTCCACTCCCCATATGGGACCTCAGTGCCTTCTTCCCTTCCTTCCCTCCCTGAGCAAAACATCTCTGTTCCAGATGCGCTGACCGTGAGCGTGCTTACGGTGTTTACCAAACCTCTGTAGGATGACTGAGCTCGTGATGCAGGGAAAAGGGGATTAAAGGGATTGTTTATAGCAGTTGCTTTTGCTTGGCAGCCCCTCTGTAAACAGCGATTAGATGCAGCTACTTTAATGCACGTCTCTGCTTTTGGAGAAGCTGCGTGCCAGCGTTTGGCTGCGCTGCTCTTCCCCTCTGTAGTTCTCCCCTCTTCCTCCAAAAATACCCCCAGGGACTGGCGGGATGGCTGCGTGGATGCTTGGTGGAGTAGCCTGCCATTGCTCAATAACCTGAAAAGGCCTTATTTTTATATGGATCTAAATATTTGTACAGCACATCTGCCAAGAAATGGTTTCAAGGTACAGCACGTTCCCTCGAAGGGTGTTCCAACACAGACCTTCTTGGGTGGCAATGGGAAATCTCTCCTCGACCAGGTCCTTCTCTCCTCACTGTGTGTTTCCACATGCTGAATCCATCACGTGTTACGATGGAGCTCTGTCTCTTTTCCCTGGTCTGCCTTTGGGCAGGACCAGCTCCACAAAAAATGTTTCTTTTGCAGATGTGTTTTTGGCAGTGATTTTCACAGCTCCTCCTGCAGGAGCTGCTGAAATGATGTTTGTAGAATTGTCACAGGATGGCTTGGGTTGGGGTGGATCAAGATCAGCCTGTTCCCCTGCCATGTACTGGGTGTCCACCACCAGCCCAGGCTGCCCAGGGCCCCATCCATGGCCTTGGGCTCTTCCAGGGATGGGGCACCCACAGCTCTTGGGCAGCAGTGCCATAATAATATGGTTATCACTACTGTTCTTCATCCTCCTGGCTGAAGGGTGGAGGCAGACCACACTGCACCCCAGATGATGCACAAATCTGGCTACTGGCTCCATTGTGTTGATGGGTAATTATTTCCTGGGATGCCTCTGCTCTGGTTTCAGTGCAGTTCCCAAGCTGTGACAAAGTTGCATCCTTCTGCTCCCCCAGCCACCTCTGTGCTGCTTTGCACAGGGATCTGGACAGAGGGTGGGGAGGTGATGGACTGCAGGTCTACGCTTTTATCTGGGAGCACTTAGCAGGGCTGCTTCACTTTTGGATTTACTGTGTGGTTCTGTGTTAAAGCAGCTCTTATCTTGCACTGAATGAAGCTTCTCCTTCCCCCAGCTCGAGTTTAGATACATCTAGCAGAACATGTCCTGCTAGGTGCTGTTTTTTTCAGCTGCGCTGAGTTTTAGGCTCCCGTTTGCAGAGGTTGCTCAGCATCTTGCATCTGATTTTAATAGCACAAGGTGAGGAGCAGTGTTTCCTTTAATAGTGATTCCAAATACCACATTTAAAGAGGCAGAATGGGTTGGCTGTACGTTTATACTCTAATCCTCAGCTCGAGTCTATCTTGAGCCACTTGTCTTGTATTGATGGATCTCTTGTGCTGACAGTCACCCCACCATAAATGAAATTGCCTCCATCTGAAATCGAGTCAACGGTCTCTTTGTCTACTGCAGCACTGCAGCAAAACAAATAAAACCAATTAAATTGTCAGACCAAGAGTCTGAACAAGTCAACAGGAGCCCCGTGGCTGCTGGTCGTAGCCAGGAGGTCATGGGGCGGTGAGGGACGCACCGAGCACTCAGGGAGGATGCTGGGAAGCAGCCTTAATCCCAGAGCAGTCACTTAATGAGCTTGGGGAGGATTTGGGGCTGTGTCCGGGCTTCTTGTCCTGCTGGATTCCCCAGTCCTTTCCATGGAGGTGGAAATGTGGTGTGAAGGGGCAGGTTTGGCCCTTCCATGACCTTTAAGATCCCGTGCCCAGTGATCACATCCTTCAGTCCCACATCTCTGTGGTTCTGGATCACCCTGGGGATGGTGAGCTCTTTCCCTGGGCAGCCTGTGCCATGCCTGACTGCTCCTTCGGAAAAGAAATCATTCCTAATGCTGTTCCTTAGGGTTAAAACATATCCTGCATGTCTCAGCTGTAGGTGTGGGGAGGGCTCATCCAACCCTTTGACCTCCCTCTCTTTCTTGGGGCTAGGAGAGGTTCTGTCCCATCTTTCTAACCCAACTGCTTTGCTGCAGATTGAAGCCCAGGGTAGAAAAGCTTTCTGAGGCTGTCAGGTGGGTGATGTTTTGTAGGAAGCCACCTGATGTACAGCAGTGATTACATCTGTGGGTCCTGTGGGAGTTTTGGTGTCGTTCTGTCTGCTAATGATTCACGCATCTTGCTGGTGAGGCTTTAAACCATCACTCAAACCTACTGCAGTCAGGAATTCAGTGAGTGGGGAGCACTGGCGTCCTGGTCAGGGTGTCCATGCACCCGTGGGATTTGGTTGGCTTTTCTCATGCTTTTCCCACCGGATTTTCGGGGCTGGGATTTCTCCATGCCTGTTGGAGTCCAGCACTCGGTGCTGCTGGAACTGCTGAGCAGTTTCTGCAACCTGTGTGTGGTTCGTTAGGAGCCCTGCGATTCATCAAGGGGAGAGGTGAGGCCTGATGGCTCCTCCAGACTTCTATTTTCAGCCGTGTTCCTGTTAACATGCAAATGATGTTTATGGGGAGGCTTGCTCTGCGCTCAGCTCGCGAGCCCTGTTTTCCAGCCTCTATAGAGATAGCAAAAAGCTTGCTAAAAATACATGTATGACATCTCCCCATGCTCATCAGCTTGGTGCTGGGAGCTCCGGAGCTGCCTGCTCTGCTGCAGTTGTCACTCTGTGAATACGCAGTGGTGGGCAGCTTTAATTTTGGGGGATGGTTCCCCCTCTGCTTGGGTTCGGTATGAACTTGGGCTGCTGCTGGTGAGCTCCTCGCAGCTGTGCTCTCTTCTCCTGTTTTTTGTTCCTGGAGGCAGAATCGGTGTTAGAGCAAAGCAGCAGAACTTGTACCCGGCTCTGAATTCATCGCAGAGTGCTTCTCATCCTCATTAAAAGCCTAATTTAACGTGTGAAGTTTACAGCTTGGCTGGAGAGACTTCGCCTTATCACAAGTGCTCCCTAAGTGGGTCTGGCTTTGCGTAAGGATTGTTTTTTGTTTGGATCTCAAGGCTTTGGAGAGCTGTGTAACATTCAGGAATGTGATGTGCTCCTGGGTAAGACAGCTGTATATGTTAAAATGTTAATGTGATGGGAGTACGGGTGCTCTGGTGTCTCTTTACACTGCCAGGCAAGGTCACCCTGCTGCTGCTGAAACAAACTGTGCAGGGGCTCCACGGGGTTCTGTTTTGCAAAGAAACAGCAATCTGCTTGTGGGATGATAGCAGGGGAGCTGCTGTCCCTGAAAACGTGGGCAGGAGGAGTGCAGGTGAAGGCTAGCACCCAAGGATGTGTCCCTCCTCGTGTCAGTGCTGCTGCAGCGTGCTGGCATCTCAGCTCTTCTTCTCACATGTGGCCACGAAATTTTAGCATCTGTCCACCTTGTTTCTTCCTCTTTGGTCAAAGGAGACACAAGTAAGAGAGCAAAGCTGGATGCTGGGAGCGGTCTGAAGGGAGGTGGATGTGCGTGGTAGAGCAAGCTCTGTGAACTCCACTTGGCCTGGCAAATTGTTCCTTCCTTCTGAAGGGAGAGGGAATTGGGGTGATCAGTGTCACCAGGATGGAGGTAACCAGCTGGCTGCACACTGTTTCTGATGTCCCCAAATGCCACAGCAGACAGCAGCCTCTGTGGGCCATGCTTGGCACTCCTTAGGGAGCAGCACAGGTCTTTGTTGGGCAGTGGTGGTGACCACAAAGCAGCTGTGAAATGGTGTGCTTTATAGGCATGAAAAGCAGGGCAGGAGTTAACACAACTGCCTCCAGAGCCTTATGGGTGTCCGACCCCGTGCAGGATGGTGGCATCCCAGCAAAGGTGCCACAACTGGTGGAAGTGGGAGACTTTTACTGTGGCTTTTGTATCTCCAGTGGGTATTAAATAGCATAGTTTCCAGCTAGGAGCTGTCAGAGCTCTTGGAGTGATGCATCTACTGAGATATCCAGTTAAAGCCTGGACATACCCATTGGTCTTCCCCAGAAGAACATGGGGAGGAAACTCTTGGCCTCGAGGACGAGGTTGGTTCCTCCGGTTTTGGGTTTGGCCTCGAGGACGAGGTTGGTTCCTCCAGTTTTGGGTTTGGCCTCGAGGACGAGGTTGGTTCCTCCAGTTTTGGATTTGGCCTCGAGGACGAGGTTGGTTCCTCCGGTTTTGGGTTTGGCCTCGAGGATGAGGTTGGCTCCTCTGGTTTTGGGTTTCCAGCCCTCAAGAACTGTTGGCATTGCTCTTGTCCTGGGTTTGTAATGCAACTCCAACTCCACCAAATGTTGCTATGGATTGGAAATACTCTTATCCTTCATTAGGGGTCACTTTTGGGGAGCTGTTGTAAACAACTTGCTTGCTGCAATCCATCTGCCCGGCTGGGGAAGCTGTGGTGCACGCTGGTCTCAAGCTGCTTGGATATTGACATGCTAGGAAGCCTTAGCGATGCTGGTGACCTGTCCTTGCCTCACCTGGTGAGGGGTGATAAATGCTTCACCTGCAAATGTCCTGAGCTGGTAGGGGTGGGAGGTGTGGACAGAGGTTAACAACATGCTGGATTTGAGTTGGTGACCTGAAGGCAAAGGCTCCTGTTGGCCTGAGAACCCCTCATGGTTTTATCTTGATGTGCTAAATGCCATTGTATTGCAGCAGGGAAGGTGATTAGTTCACTGGAATGGAGCCTGTGCTTTTGGTTGAAGCTGTAACCTGAAGTCCTGACTTCTAGAGATGTCCTGTAGTGAGCAGTTACAGACTGACTCCTAAGAGCAGAACGAACTTAAATGAGGTCCTCTATATTTCTACAGGAGTCAACTTACTGTGCTAAAAGCCTTCTAACACTACAGTCCCTAAATCCAAGCTGCAGAGGGGTCTGCCTGAAGGTCTGGGCTCTGTTCCACGCCTCTCCCTGAGCACTTAGTGCTCTGCATTTTGCATTCCCTTTGCAGGGTTATGGGGTACCTGGGGTGAGAAGCAGCGAGCTCGTGAGGTCACAGGTTTGGGGGTAACAGTGTCAAGAAGACCAAGTGCCCACTTGTATTTCTGCAGCCTCCCTCCCTGGGTGTTACGTGCTTCTCTCTGCTGATATTTGCAGTAGTGATAAGAAGGGCTCTGTAATGAGTGTGCTCGGCAGCAGATAAAACGGACTGTGCTCAGAGCTGTCCCAGCTGGGAGCTCATCGGCCCTATTAACGCTTTAACGATCAGCAGAGCTCCAGAGAAGTGGATGTTTGGAGTCCTTTAGCAGAGCAGAAGTGATCAGCAAGGTGTTGGGGCTGAAGTGCTGCCGCTCAGTGAGTCCCTCTTAAATGCATTTTGTTGTTGTTATCGCTATTTTTTTTTTAGTGGCAGGGGATAATGTGGGGAGTGAGGCTTGTAAAGTGACCAAGCGTTTGTCTTGAATGCAGGCAGCTGGTTTGTGCTGTGTGTGTGGGTGGAATGAGGTGGTAGCTGGGCACAGGGTGTATTAAACTGAGGGACCCTCCTCCTCCTGCATGGAGAGAGGGCTCCTGGTGCTTTTGTCCAGCTACTGAATACTGGTGCAGGGAGGACAAGTCTCCCAGTGTGGCTTGATGCTCCCTCAGAGCTCCAGCAGAGATGGGAAGACCTGGGCTGAGTCCAGTGAAAGGTGCAGTGGTGCAGAGTGAGGCTGGGTGTCCCACCATGATTTAGGAGCTCCTGGGAACGCCACACTTCCATGTGCTGCCTGAATGCACTGAGATGAGTGGAAAGGATGCTGCAGTCTGAGCTCGGGTGCATCTCGTCCTTCTGAGCTGGGCAGCTGACTCCATCCAAATCTGTGACTTGGAGCCCTCATCAGAGGGTGGGTGCCCACAGCTACTCTCTAAAAAATAACAACAGAGTCAACTCTGATTTCTTTTTGTCTCAGGAAGCGAAAGCATTCATCTCCAGCCTCCACAAAAGTCCTTCCCAGAGGTGGATGGAGCCTGGAGGGTGGAACTGGATGGCCAAGAACAAATCAAGGACCTGGAAAGGGGACTCAGTTCTTTGGTTGCTCCTAACTTACTCTTGGAAACAGTGGTCAGGCACTGGCACATGTGCCCAGGGAGCGGTGGAGTCACTGTCCCTGGAGGTGTGGGGATGTGGCACTGAGGGATGTAGTCAGCAGACGTGGTGGGATGGGTTGGGGTTGGACTTGGATATCTCAGAGGGTTTTTCCAACCTTAATGATTCTCTGATCCTATTAGGAAGTGGATCAGGGGTGGGAAGTGCTTTTCTTGCTTGCTTCCCTGTTCTTTTTCATGTTTCTTGCTGCTGTTGCTGTGAATGTACAGGAAGTCACGGGGAAGCGAGGTCAAACCTGAATCACTTACCATTGGCCATCGCCTCTACACTGTGTCCTCCTGTGTGCAGTGTCACCTCTACTGTGATCTCAGGACACATCCGCCCTGTTTGTTGCTGCCTGGGTTAGGCTGTCCTAGACTGCTCGTAGCATCATAGAATGGTTTGAGTTGGAAGGGACCCTTAGGGGTCATTGGGTCCCACTCCACATGGTGCAGAGGGGCACCGCAGCCCCAGCAGTGCTCAGAGCCCCATCCCCTGACCTTGGGTGTCTGCAGAGATGGGGCACCACCACCTCTCTGGGCACCCTTTATTACAGTTTTAGCATCACTTTCATAGATTCTTTAGGTTGGAAAGGACCTACAAGATCATCTAGTCCAACCATCCTCCCACCACCATCCCTACCCACCAAGCTACTAAATCAAATCCCTAATTTCTTAAGTCAAATCCCTTGATTTCTTCTGCACTGGAAGGGGTCCTTCAGAAGGCAACATGGGTGGTACGATGTCTGGCTTGACCCAACAGTTGACACAGCAGGAGATGGAGGCTGGAGGGAGCTGGGATTTGGTAGGAGTGATGCGTGCTGTGGGCTGGTGGCAGCAGTGCTCGTGCTCTCTGCAAAGCCGTGCTTTTTCAGTGGCCAAGCCAAGCTTATTCCATGGAGTGTCAGCCCTGGCTGTGCTGCAGATAGCCAGAGCTGTTGAAAGAGATGGCATTTGGATAAAACCTGGAGCAAATGCTTGCTGCTGTTACGCAAGGTCAGCGTGACCGTCTGGCTCCCAAAATTGGGTCGTTGGGTTCAGTTTTTCAGCAAACACTTGCTACTGCTCAGCTGTGTAATCAGCTAACAGGATTTAACACCAATGTTTCTAGCTCAGTTTTGTGCTGGCAACGTAATAAAAAAAAAAAAAGGTAGACTTAAAATGAGTGGAAATGTGAGGTCCTGGGGCTATGCAATCCCAGTACCAGATAGCAGAGCCATCTGATTGCTGCTCTAACAGCTCTAACTGAACTGACTCAGTGCTGTGGAGCTGGGGATAAGGAACATCTATTGGCACTTATTAAATCTCAAAGACCTTACGCTCAAGGCAGCTTCTCTGTGAAATCTCTCATTTAAATACTGGAGGTGGAAAACACAAACCAACTCCTGCGTTGTGGGAAGGTGGTTGCAGTGAGTTCAGTGCTCCTTTCCACCCTGGGAGCTGCTTACTGGAACCCTAAACTGTTTTGTATTTCAAGAGGGAATTCTCTGCTTCAAGTTGGAGGTGGAACTCAACAGAGGTGGGGCTTTGCTTTAAGTCTAGGAGGAACAGGAGGTGAGCAAATGGTAGAAGGCATCCAACAGCTTAAACCTCTGTGTACCATCTGCCCTCGAACCTTCCACGTGTTGGCATCAGGTCTTGAACCTCAGCACAATTTCTGGTTCTTATGGTGGTGTTTTTGTTCCTTTTTTGTCCAAGACTCCAGAAGATGATTACTTATTAAGATTTATGGGATGTTTATAAGAGAGGAAAGGTGTTGTTTGTGGAGAATGCCCAAGTGCTTGACTGAGAGCCTGGGCTTCACATCACCTCTGTATGGGCTTGACTCAACCACTGCCTGGCTGCCCTAAAGCATATTGCTGTGGTGGTGTTACCTGGAGCTGATATGTACCATTCTTGGTGATGGATTCCACGTGTTCAATTACCTCAGGCTGACTTTATCTCATGCCTTTTCTTCAGGAAATAAAAATACTGCCTAAAACACTTGTGGCTGAGAGCTCTATGAGCCAGCTCATGGACAAGGGTATGAGTAAAGCCTTGTTATGTCGCATGCACCATCAACTTTAATGCTTGTTAAACAGCAGAGCTGTTGAGAGAGAGCATTGGGCTGAGGAGGTGTTGCTGCTATTAAAAAATAAATACAACAGCAAAGGGCTGAGTGTTGAAACAAATTGTGCTGTGGATGCCTGAGAGGGTATATAGGAGTTGTGGAGCTGCCTGGGTTCTCCCCAAGGATGCCAGGTAAGAGATTTGGGAAGGTGGCAATTGCCTGCCCATGGGGAAAGCTTTTTGTCACAGGGGTAATCCATCCTCTCCTTGCCATGAAATGCGAGGGCTTTATTTAAACCACTTTCCTGTTCTAAGTGTTAAACTTGGAGTTGGTTCTTCCAATGGATGGGTGAAGCAAAGCTTGTCGCTTTGTCCTATAGTGGAACTGTGAAATGGGGTTTGGCAGGCTGAAGGATGTGGTGTCCTGGTGGCATGGACTGAGTGAGGGCTTGAGGTCTGCTCGAGTTCATAGAACCTTAAAGTTGGAAATGAGCTCCAGGGTCCCCAACCCGCCCGCAGTGCCACATCCCCACGGCTCTGAAACACCTCTGGGGATGGTGATGCCCCCCACTTCTCGGGCAGCCTGTGCATAGAGAAGAATTTTTCCTTAATATCCAACCTGAGTTGTCATGTTCTGTTCATCTGTTGTCCTCTTGCACTTCAGCTTGGGCAGGAGGTACCTCTGCAGGAAACTTCCTCTCTTCTGGAAGTTACTTAGCAAAGCAATTGAATTTGCTGGGAAGGATTGAAGGCCCCATCCCTGGAGGCAAGGCTGGATGTGGCTCTGGGTGGTGGGCTCTAATGGTTGGCAACCCTACCCATGGCATGGGGATTAAAACTGGATGATCTCTGAGGTCTTCTTCAACTCAGGCCATTCTATGAGCAGAGCTTGTCAGAGCATGCTACCCTACACAAATGGTTTGGTGCTGGTTTTCCTCCCCACCCCAAGAAAGCCAGGCCTTTCTGCTGTGCAATTCAAGCACAGATGAAGCACAGGCAGCATGAAAGCTCGTGTTCTGCTGCTCCAGTTCAGCATCTCCACCAGAAGCATTCTTGCTGTGTGAAGATGATGTTGAAAGCACTGTCACAATACCTTTCATGGGGTGAAGGAGAGATGAGCTGGGAAAATAGTGAGCTGCAAGCAAATTGCTTTGAGCTTTTCCCTGCAATCCCAGTTCCCTGCAGGCTTGGATGGAAAGCCTGAGACTGTTTTCAGCACAAGAAAACAACCTCGTGTGCTAAGATGTAGTTCTGGGCAGAGCCTTCAGGTCTGTGCTTTGGTTCCTCCTCCAGAGGAGATGATACTGATTTTGGATACGTAGCAAAGCAAATGTCAGGGATTGCTGCTGCAAATGCTTATTTATCCCCTTGGGTTCCTCAGTGGGCTATTCTTAAGCTTAAAGCAGTGACTCTCAGCACTGATGGTCCTGTGGAAACAAGAGGTGCCTTTGCTTTCATGCTGTTTTTCTGTTTTTCATTGCAGTTCTGTGTAGGCCATATCAATCTTCACTCTTCTCCAAGTGTAGCTGACGTTTCTTGCAAGGCTCATGGTTTTCTTGCTTCTCAAGAGAGATGGGGGCAGGAAGGGTGCTCTCTTTCTTCATGTCAAAGCTATCCTTTGGCCAGTTATTTTCTATTATGGGTGAGCTACGAATGGTGTGAACTTGAGACAGGTCTTTGTGTGGAGTTACACAAGTGAGCAGTTGATGTGAGTCTCAGGGCAAGGATTTTCTCTGAGGCCACGAGGAAAAAAAGAAGAGGCATTAGTTCTGATTGTGCTTCCCATTTCTGGGATCACTGGAGCACAGTGCTGTTCATCTTGTTCTTCAATTAAAAAATGCTCCATCTGTTGGTTGTGTGCCCTCATAGTGGGAGGTAGCTATGAAGACTTGGATTGATGCTGTCATGTCAGCTCTGAAGGAAGGGTAAGTGGGACTCCTTTGTAAGCTTCACACACACCTCCTCTGTGGTTTTGGTTAAGGAGACAAGTGTGCCTGTTCAGTGACAGCAAAATGGAGGACATACTGCTACCTCAGGGTGGGTTGATGGGGCAGTGTAAGGATGTGAAGAGCTGGATGCTGTGCAAAAGTGGATAGACAAATAGGCTGTTCCCTCCTGCAGATATCTTCCTATAGATCCAAATTCCTTGGGTTAGCTTGGGCTAGCTGTGCTTGGACACAACAGCTCTGTGGATATGCCTGGTGCTGTCAAAAATGAGTGATTTCTTGTGAGGAGGCAGGTGTCTGCTTCCAGGCATGCCTGCAGCTGGGTCTGGATGTGTGGGGTGGGAGAGGTACCAAGAGACATGGTGTGAGCTGTGTCTTTCTCAGAATTGCCTTCTGGAGGTCATCGTATGTCCTCTCTATTTTTTCCACGATGAAGATTACAGCTGGCAGAGCTGGCAGTACAGGTCACCTGCATGATCCCTGCTATCTCAGGAGTATTTGCGTGGAGCTTTCATACATTCACCCAGCAAAATGCCACAAACGAGCTGTAGAGCAGCCATCTATTAAGAGAAGAGTTTGTTTCCTAGAAAGTGACTCTGTAGGTGGGTTACTCAGCCTGTTCCTGCTGCAGCACCGTTGCTTTGAGCTCACAAGCTCAACTTCTCAGGTGCCTGCTCTAACAAATGTGGACGCAGAGCTCCAATGATGTGGTTGCAGTGTCCTGGGAAGGTGACAGCCCCTCTGGCAGATTAGAGCTACAGCTTCAAGAGGGCAGCACTTCAAATGTGCCATTGGGTTACATAAATGCTGCCCTCAACCACTTTGAGCATCTCAATCCATGATAGAGTACACATAACCTTACCTGGGAATCTCTGCTGTTGAGTTTGTGGTGAAGCTGTGATTTAAACTGTTGTCCTTCAGTCTCTGTCCCAAAATGCTTTATGTGTACAACTGTAGGTGTTGTTTCCTCTTGCAACGGGCAAAAAAAAATGTCAAAGAGAGAACAGGAGGATTTGAAGCTGGTGGTTCTGCAGTGCCATGGAAGGACAGGGTGGCATCAGCAGGAAGGTGACTTGGTGGAAATCCATCTTGGGGTCATGTGTCTACATGATGGGATTTTTTGGTGGGGATGGCAAGGATTGAGAACTGTGAAGAGCTAGTGCTTTGTAGGAGACTGGACTCTCAGCCTGGCTTTCAGGCTGAGTAGATAGGCGTCACTCAGTTGTTATTACAACCTCAGCACAAAGTTATTTTGACATGAGCTGTATCCAGAGGGCCACTGGATGACCGTGACTGCTAAAAATGGAGAGTAGGAGTGATGGTGATGGGATTAGAAAATGGAATCTGCAACAGTTTCCATCCTTCACCTTACCTTCCTAATGGTTGCTGTCCAGTGCAATAATCAAACACCACACACTTAATCTGTGATTTTCTTTTTTACACGCTGATGGATGGAACTCAACGCCACAAATACTTCCAGATTTGAATGCAGCCTGTCAAAAATAGTGGGGAGCTCTGCGGGGGTTGTCCCTTGCTGAAGGGTTTTGCTGCCTTTATCCTGAGCATGCTGAGTTCAAAGAGCATCTTTAGAGCCAGTGGGATATGAAGATGGTAAAGGGGAAACTTTCCTGCTGCTGTGGTAGGGACATGGAGACTATTATGTCACCTTGCAGGATGCTCACTGTGCTGTGTTTTGCAGCTAGACACTGTTATGTGAGCATTACTGCTTTTCATTCCAATGGATCTGTATTTTTTTGGTACTCTGGGGTTGAACTGGGGGCATAACAGTGGTCTTCAAACTCACAGATCTCTGATTTGGAGTTTTCTGTCCCAGTAACTGTGGATCAGCTGGGGTGGGAGTGGAACCCCAGTCCTTTGTGTCTGATTACAGGTCTGTGAGCTGTGTGTAACTGCTTCTCCATAGATGTTCACACGTGGTGCAGAAGTGTCTGAGAGCTGAGCCTGTCTCTGCCTCTCCCTTCCCAGCCTGCTTTAGGCTCCATAGGGTGCTTGGAGAGGAGGGCAACAGGGAGAATGTTGGCTCCTTACGTTCATTATGGAAATGGCACCTGCCCCGTGCTGCAGGCTCAGCTTTGCTCTGGTGGCTGTTAAGCTGTAATGCATCATTGCCATGGTGGCAGCTGCCTCGTTCACCCCAAGGAACAACTCCATGCAGGTTGCTTTGGATGTACAATTTGTTTTTTTCCCCCGTGCTGTTGGAAAAAGCCATTTCTCAAGTTAAACACAAGCCTTTTTAGGACAGCTTATGAGCTGTTACAAGGTAAAACACAGAATAAAGTGAAAGCTGATTTAATCAGGAGAGAGTTTGAGGCTGCTGCTCACCCTGACCAACCTTGTCAAGTCCAATTTTACTGAGCTGATAACCTGGAGAGATTCCTATGGCATAAACAGAGCAGCACAATACGCATTGCTGTGAAATACTGATGTGCAGGTGGGACTGGTGAAGAAGTATTCAGGATCCATAAAATGCTTCATCTACCTGGAGCAAAGTAACTAAAACTGCTTTGGGACATCATTTTCCAAAGGTCTTCCCCAGGAGTTTTGGTTCGAAAGTCAGTGGCCCATGTCAGTAGTGGGGTTTGTGTGGTGTTAGATGTGTCACTCAGACTTGTGGCTTTCTGGCTGTATAGGAGCTGGCATTGCTGGTAGGGTGAGATCTTGTCCTTGGATGCCATTGGTTGGTCATCCTTGCAGTATGAGTTGGGATTCTTTGGTGCCTCACCGAATCTTGCTGAGCACCTGATGTTGAATAGCTACAAAATGATTTCCCATCTCTTTTGTGATGTACCTGTGGCATCTTGGTGGCCTTCAAATGTGGAGGGGAGAGCAAGGCAGGCTCCCTTCTGGAAAGGCTTCTTACTGGGTCCAAGAGTGATGCCTGTTCAGGGTCAAACTGGGGCCAGACTGGGAGCTGCCACTGGGTTGGCACACAGTGTGGCTTGGGCTGTGGGTCTGAAGCTGATCCTGATGCACCATGGATGTTCATCAGCTGGTGGCCTCAAACTCCACATGGCATTCACATGTAGAATCACAGAATCATTACAGTTAGAAGAAACCTCCAAGATTCTCAAGTCCAACCCACCCCCACTGTGTACACGGACCACATCCCTCAGTGCCACATCTCCATGGTTCCTAAAAACCCCCAGGGATGGTGACCCCACCGCTGGGTTGATGGTTGGACGGGTTGATCTTACAGGTCTTTTCCAACCTTGGTGGTTCTGTGGGTAGCTGTGCCTGTTAAAGACTGATTTCCCATCCCTGTTGGCCCTGTGGGAGATGCTGACCTTTGTGGGCACTTATCCATCTACGACCACAACTTGAGGTACGGTGCTGTACACTCCCAAATCAGAACGTGGGTGGGTGGGAACCTCAGTGGGGTGTTTGCTGGAGTCATGGTTAGTAATGTCAGTATCTTGTTCATTGAGAAAACCATGTGTGCAACAAAGCCTCCCATGCAGCACTTTCCTGACCAAACCTGGTTTGGGAGATGTTTGTGAGCATTTCAGTCTTGCTGGTCCAGTTCCTATTCACTGTCTGCAATGGTGACAGCATCCAACTGCATCCAAACAGTCACTAAGCACCATGACTGTGCAGTAAGTCAGTGCCCCCCTGGTGCTAGTTTTGACTTGGTTGCCTCTATTTATACAACACAAATGGATTTGTCACCCAATAGCTTGATGGCTCATAATTATACTGCCAAAGGAAATCACACCTCTTGTTTCCTGCCTGCATTCCTACTTTCCTGCTGTTCACCTCTGTTCCTCCACTGCTGCATTTATGCAGCCTCTCTGCTTTGAAGGCTCTGGACAGCGTTTCAGTTTTATAATCCCATTCTTATTGGGACAGAGATCAGTGCTGCTGTGGATTTTGGCAGCTTTTTCCATCCTGAGTGCTGTCTGTGAACCATAGCACCAGGAGGAAGGGTTCAGTATTTTTTACAGTTAAAAAAAATAAACACACAATGAACTGAATCGCATAGAAGTTGGATTCTCGTCCATTGGCAGTGACTGTGAAACTGTTTTACTGATGCTGTGCTTGCTGCATTGATTTGTGTGCTCAGGTAGTGCAATGCTTTGCACCTGGACCAGAATCAACCCTGAGCAAACCCAGCCCTAACTTTGGCACCGTGCTTCCTTCCACTCCCTGTGCAGCAAAGTCACAGGTACTCAGCAGAGCAACCTCAGAACAGTCTTTATCTCACTGGGAACAGATGGAATTTGGCTTGGTGTCGGTGATGAGCCTGGAATAACTCTATTTTAATGCAGAGGAGGTGGGAAGGTACGACTCTGCCACAACCTGGTTGCTGACAAGTGGGAATTGAGCCTGGGGAGCAGTGCCTGGCACACATGCTGATTTGTTGCCGTGCTTGAGAGGTTGGCCACCAGCAGCACACTGCTCTTGTCTCTCTGTATGGGGCTCTGCTCAGGATGGAGCTATCAGGGCATGATAAAGCATCTCCATGAACTGGGACAGATCTTGAGGCTGAAGGCTTCTCTTTGAGATGGTGTCACAACCAGGGTAGGGTGAAATCTAAGGGATAAGGGCTTTATGGGTCTTGTTCTTTGTCTGTCACTGTTGATGCTCACATACAACAATAAGCCAGCTGTCTATTTATGAATGAGCACAGAAGTGGAGCAAGCTACACGTCGCTTACCTGCTTTTTGCTTTTCACAAGTAGTTTGGCACTCTCCTCCTTGCTGTCAGGCACTTTGTACAAGGAGGTGCTGGGGTGCTCCATCACTCAGCCAACTGTGTGCGACTTCTCCCCTAGTTCCCCTTTACTGCCTTTCTTTTCAATGTTTGGTGCACCAAAGTTGACCTTGTGGAAGGATCAGAGCTGGATTTTTGCAAGTGGCTGTCGTGTCCAGGGTGCCAGTGGTCTTCAGAGTCTCAGCTTTGTGCCAGAGTGAAGGTGCACAGTGCACTGGGTCGTGGTTGGAGAGTTGCAGTCCATCCACTTCGCTGTGCCATGGCCCTAAAATAATTAAGTCATTAAAAATCTACCTGGTGCTGGAGATCAAGGAGCATTCCCCATGGAACAGGAACTTCTATGTTACCTTTTCCATCCCCTTTGGGGAGGGACACAAAGTCTAGGGGGTGTTGTGAGTCTCTTGGCAGGTTGTTTCTTTTTGTTTTTTTTTTTTTAATGACTCCTGGACTCCAAAACCTGCTCCTTAAATTGTTAAAGAGCTTCTAGGTTTGTTGGACGAGCCTGTGTGGGAAGGATGAATGTATCCCCAAGGTATTTTCTACCCAACATATTGGATAGAGCTGCTCAGTGGTTTGTTTCAGTGGTTTGTGAGGTCTCCAGCTGCTAACTTGCTAGCCAGTGACCTACTGTCCTTCAGAACAGTGATCCTGTGTGGAGTCAGGAATTGGTTTCAGTGATCCTTATGGGTTTCTTCCGACTTTTGAATATTCTGTGGTTCTATGAGGACGGTCTCAACCTGTGCTGAGCACTTGGGTCTCTGCAGTCAGTGACTGCCTCACTGGACACCAGTTCAAGAGGGTTGGGGTGGAATAAAGGGAAGACTCCACCATTGCTATCATGCACAGCTGTCTCTTAAGCGCCCCTTGATGTGTTACAACATTAAACTCTGGTCTCTTGCCTCAGCAAGTTTGGGCCTCACCTTAACAGTAATTAAAGGTTAACCTCGGCAGTCCTTGCTAATGTTTGCCTTTTCCTTTAGAGGAAGGAAACATGATCCTAATCTTTAGATCAAATGGCATCTGTACTTTCATTGGAAAAAGTAAATTTGTAATGGATTTAATGAGACCTAAAAGATTTTTTGGATGGGGACAGATAATAGGCAGAAACAATGTGCCTTTTAAAAACTTCTGTCTCTGAAATTACTGTAAGACTTCCTCCTGTGCTTATTAGGCTTTGTCATCCTTCAAACTTCCAGACAAGAAAATGGCCTTGGAAAGCAAATATCGGAGTTGGATTGGACACTTCTTCCCTTATTATTTACACTGAAAGCATTCTGTGGGCACCAAGGCTCTGTGGAGATGCCAACAAAAAGCTTCAGATCAAAAATGAATCGGTAAAAATTTCAGAAGCTTGACTGTTTTTCAAACTTGGGTTGTAAGTCTACGTAAACTGAGACCTATTGCATGGCAATCAGGGGATCAGACCCAGCCAGCACGGGTTCACAAAGGGCAGGTCGTGCTTGTCCAACCTCATCTCCTTCTACGACTGGGTGACCAGACTGGTAGATGAGGGAAAGGCTGTTGATGTAGTCTACCTGGACTTCAGCAAAGCCTTTGACACGGTCTCCCACAGTATTCTCCTGCAGAAGCTGGCAGCCCATGGTGTGGACAGGTTCACTCTTCTCTGGGTTGAGAATTGGCTAGAGGGCCGTGCCCAGCGGGTAGTGGTTAATGGAGTCAAGTCCAGCTGGCGTCCTGTCACGAGTGGTGTCCCCCAAGGGTCGGTATTGGGGCCCGTCTTGTTTAATATCTTTATTGATGACCTGGATGAGGGGATTGAGTGTACCCTCAGTAAGTTTGCAGATGACACCAAGTTGGGAGGATGTGTTGATCTGCCTGAGGGTAGGGAGGCCCTTCAGCGGGATCTGGATAGGCTAGACAGTTGGGCTGAGGTCAATGGGATGAGGTTCAATAAGGCCAAGTGCCGGGTCCTGCACTTTGGCCACAATAACCCCATGCAATGCTATAGGCTTGGGGCAGAATGGCTTGAGGAGTGTATAGAGGAAAAGGACCTGGGGGTGTTGGTTGATACTCGGCTCAGCATGAGCCGGCAGTGTGCCCAGGTGGCCAAGAAGGCCAATGGCATCCTGGTCTGTATTAGGAATAGTGTGGCCAGCAGGAGCAGGGAGGTGATCATCCCCCTGTACTCAGCTCTGGTGCGGCCGCACCTCGAGTACTGTGTTCAGTTTTGGGCCCCTCACTACAAGAGAGACATCGAGGCCCTGGAGCGTGTTCAGAGAAGGGCAACAAAACTGGTGAGGGGTCTGGAGCACAAGTCTTACGAGGAGCGGCTGAAGGAGCTGGGATTGTTTAGTTTGGGGAAAAGGAGGCTCAGAGGAGACCTCATTGCACTCTACCACTTCCTGAAGGGAGGCTGTGGTAAGGAGGGGGTCGGCCTCTTCTCCCAGGTAACTGATGACAGGACGAGAGGGAATGGCCACAAGTTGTGCCGGGGAAGATTTAGATTAGACTTGAGGAAAAATTTTTTCTCTGAGAGAGTGGTCCGGCACTGGAATGGCCTGCCTAGGGAGGTGGTTGAGGCACCGTCCCTAGCGCTGTTCAAGAAGCGTTTAGATGAGGTGCTGAGGGATTTGATTTAGTAGCTTGGTGGGTAGGGATGGTGGTGTGAGGAAGGTTGGACTAGATGATCTTGTAGGTCCTTTCCAACCTAATGTATCTATGAATCTATGAATCTATGAATCTATTAAATGGCTGTGTGTGTACGGGAGGCTGGTTGCTACAGCCTAAGTTCTAGAAGGCACCCTTGCCACAAAACTTTCTTGGAGCTGTGGATTCTGAGCATCCCCTGTGTTTGGGGGAACAGGCTAGCTCATAAACAGGCTCTGTTGGTAACTGGGGTGAGGAGGGAGATCTCATGGTTGAGAGCCTCATGTCTTGAAAGACCAGCTTAATATCGAACCATGTGTGAGCCAACAAGACCCCTCTCTAAGGGTGAGTAGTTTTGTTCCTCTTCTTATCTTCCTGGGATCAAGTACAGGATTGCCATAGCACCTTCCTCTGGTTGAGAAACACCTTGGGCAGTTGTATGGTGGTCACTGGTTTAAGAAGTCATGCAGAGCAGCCTCTTGTAGTTCCAGGTTCAAGTTGAAATCCCAGAATTCTGGGGGAAATGAAGAAGGCATTGATCTTGGTTTAGAGGAAAGGTTATTTTTGTTTACTAGTAGCATCTCTTTTCATTGGCAGTGCTGTGGCAGGCCTGTAGGACAGCACTGGAGGTTCTGAGAGCATGAGGTCTGTCCAACCTGCAAGATTGCCAGTTCCCCCATGGAATGGTGGATTGACAGTTGGACTTAATAATCTCAGAGGCCTTTTCCAACTGTAATGGTGAGACACTGTGGAAATTAGCTTTTCACCAGGTAGAGGACAGAACCATTCCCTACAAACATCTCTGTCAGAAGGTCTTAGAGAGGAAGGAGTGGTGTCTGACCTGATCTTGCAGTGGTGGTGTTGACGGATGCAGAGATGTTTGTAGGGAAATGCTTAAAGATAGCGGGGCGTCCGAACAAGAAGCAGATGCAGATGTGTCCAGTTTCATTTGGAAGGAGGTGCAAAAATATGATGTTTCTAGCACTAAAAAAGCAGGTGGAGGAAAGTGCTTGGAGACTCTTACAGCATTTAAGGTCAGTGAAAGTCCAAGCGTGTTTTGTCAGTCATCATTGGAACCTTGTTTCTGTAATAATCAGATACAGCTGTTAGTTCAGATAGAGAGAAATCAGATCAGTTGTGTGTGCTGACCTGTACTTCGTGGGACCAGGAATGATGGATTCCCACGTGGTGAACCCCTGGAGGCTGAGGTGACAAAGGGCTGAGATCCCACAGTGGTTGTTACTGGTGGTAGCGGTGAAGGGCAGGGTGGCTTTGGTGGGATGAACAGTAAATGCTGTGCACAGGGAAGAGCTTTGAGGCTTCAAATGTCTTGAATTTCTCGTGTTTGAAGGAAAAGCTAAAGCTTTAGAAACAGTGTCAGTAAAAAAAAAAAAGGTGGTTATTGCATGACTGCGACGTGCTAATAGGATTTAATTTCTGCAAAGCTTTAGATGAAAGGAAAAACTACCTCAAAGGACCACAGGTATTTTGGGAAGGTTTAAGTGGAATAAAATTCAGCTGCGATCATGTTACCTCAGGGAGACTTGGATTAACTGAGAGGGGAGAAGTGAATTTGACTGTTGCTAAGTGGGGTGTGCATGGCCATGTTTCTCCTGCCCGTGTGGGTGTTCTCAGGGGATCTTCCCTGCTGCAAAGAAGGAAATGATGCACTCAACTCTGCTCAATGGAAGCATGGCCCTGTTGTCCCTTGGTCTGTTTCATTGTGGAGGTGGAATAAGGAGCCAGGATCAGCCTTTGCAATTTGGAGGGGAAGGGGAATGTGGAAAGTTTCCTTCCTGGGGAAGAGGGCTGGTAACTGCCTGGAAAAATCAAACAAAGCAGCTCCTCTTCCCTTCTGGTTCAGAGCGGGCATGCAGCATCTGTGGTGTAAGCCTTCTCAAAGCCTTTGGGGTTTTCCTTTTGTTTTTCTTGAGGAGTGGGGTCGGAGGTTTGGTTTACGTGCTATTTTGTTAAATATCCCAAACAATGTTGTTTCTCCTTCCTTGGAGCAATTGTTCCCTGTGCAACTGAACCTCTTCCTTCCCCTTCCTCTCCATCGTGGGAAGCGCTCTCCTGATGATGTATGGACTCAACTTCAGGCTCTGGTTTACTTTCCTTTGTTCTACTCAGACCCCTTTTGTGGATCCAGACAGAAAGTGTGCATGACAGATCCACAGAAACAGCCGGCTTAGTGCTGACTGGGAGAACTGGTGGGACCTGAAGCTGTGAATTATTGGAGTTGCAGATATGGGATTGCGAAGACAAACAGGCTTCATGGTCCCACCTGATTTCTTCCCTCAGGTTGATGTACCCTTTTCTCTGGAACACTACTTTTTTCCATGAGGAAAGCATGTTCTTTTTGTGACCCTTCTGTTCTTAAGGTCTTTCAAATGCACTCATTCTGGGGGGGAGCAACACTTGATATTTTTTCATTAAACTTTTTTTCTTGCATCTACAATGCCCAAGAATCTCTTGCTTCCTCCCGTTGAGCCTTGCACCCTCTCCTGGATTGGATCAAGGTGCTCAAAGGAGAAGAGGCCACACCAGAGAGTGGATCTGAGCACCTATGTGGCTGAAGAGATTAGGGCACCATCCTCTTCCTTTGCATCAAGGGGAGAAGAGTTGAGTTGAGTGGAGGTGATGTATGTCTCGGACCAGCCAGGATTTTGCAAAAAATCTGATGAAAAAACTAAAGCCATGTGAATCTTTTCATAGACTCATAGAATCACCAAGGTTGGAAAGGACCTCTGAGATCACCCAGTCCAACTGTCCACCTACCTCCACCGTTTTCCCACTAAACCACGTCCCTCAGTATAACACGTCAATGTTTCTTGAACACCTCCAGGGATGAGGTTCTCTCTTCTGAAATTCCTCAGTACTCTATGCCCAAACTAGCAGACTTGCTTTGAATGCTACTGCTAAAACCGTGTTTGTTCTTCAAGAGCATTCCCAAGAAAAAGCTGCTGTAAATCAGACCTTGTCAGAACAGTGTGAGAAAGATGCTCAGTGATGCACTAAGCCTCCACCATGCGTGTGTGGATTGGACTTGAGCAATTCACGGAGCAGAAATGATAAGCCTTTGGATATTACAGGCTTAAGGACATAAGGACCCACCTGATTATGCAGTTACTTAAGTATGACCTACTTATTTTGTTTCCAAAATATTCCCCAGACACTGTTACCGAGCAGATAAGAATTTCCAGGGCTTTTCAGGATTTATCCAGAGAGCTTCCTGCAGGGAGCTGCTGGTGATATATGATGTGGAGGAAGAGGAAAGCTGGCTGGCGTGAATGTTGTGTGATAGGCTTTGCATTGGAAGACGTGGCAATGAACTCATGGGCTTTGCCCTCTCCTGCTAGGTGGAAATCACATGGTCTAATTAAGCAACAGCAGTTCTTGATAACGTTTTAAGGGATTATGTCATGCTTTGGTGGAATGGGGCAGGCAGCCAGAACACATTCATCCTGTTGATAAGGCCACCACCCACTGTAAACACTGTTATTAACAGTCCAAGCCTGTCTGAGATACTCTAATAGAAAGCTGTAGTTTGAGAACAGGCAAGAGCTCAGAAAAACCGTGGTGGATATTTAATCCTTTGCTGCGCAACTTGTTCCCTTGGGCAGTACCTTCTTGCATTGGGTACATAATTTGTTTTTATGGACAGTAGCGAGCCTAATCTTTTCACCTTCCACTTGTATGTAATGGAACATAATAGCTGGATTTCAGAGCATGTCATAAGTCTGTCCTAGGATGCTGCTTGTCTGTCTTCTGTGCTTAGGTTTTGGACCTGGAGACCTTGACCTTGTGCAATCCATGACTTGCGTTCTGCTTTTGTTCATCAGTCTGCAGAGCAACAATAAAATGCTGGAGTTACAAAAAGTGTTCCAGCAAGTTGATCTATAAACACTTCTAGCAAATGGGAGCCTCGGGTTTGGAATTCAGTAGGAAGAACAAATTGAAAAGCAAGCTCATGTCTGCACTTCCCTGCTAAATAAAAATTCCTGGTGTAGAGGGGAGAGGGTGGGGTCTCCCTGGAGTACAAAGCTGATGAGCATCTGAAAACTTTCCATTTGGCAGGGCTGGTGGGGTGGGATGAACACTCAGATGGCTGCTGTCTGTCCCGTGACTGAAATGCTTCCCTTCCCAAAGCAGTGAAGGAGTGTGGAACTTTTCCTTTGGTTCAGTTGCAGAAACTCATCTTCGGGAGATTCCTCATTGCTGTAATGATGGTTTTGGATGGGTGCTTCTCTTGGAAAGCTCAAATGTACGTGTAAGTGGGAACTTTCTGGAGTCCCTGCTGGCTTGTTCAGCAGGAGTGTGGTCCTCTAAGGAAAACATTTCATGCAGTAAAATGGGGGATGAGGCCAACTTTGGGGGGAATTTGTTTGCATCTGGCTTGGATCTGACAGTATGTCTCCATTCCAACACAAGTGGTGAGATCTGTGATAGAGCTGTGACAATCCTCCAAATCTGAGAATTAGTTCTGCTTCTAGTGCAGTCCAGAAGGTAGCTCTGGGATCTGCTTGCCACTGGAAGGCCATGACTTTACCTGAGAATACAGAAGTTTTCTGGCTTACAAAGGTGTTGAACTGTTTCTAGATCACTTTGATCTCCCAGTTGTCCCCACAGAGCCATTGCAGCTAATAAAAAATGAGGGCTGGGAGGAACAAGTGACTTTTGTTGTTACTGTAAGAATCTTCTAATCAACAAACGTGGTAGAGTAGTGGTTTTGTGCATAAATTAACTTTGTGGGACCATCTGTTGTGGCCGGAGGGACATGGTCAGTGGGCATGGTGGGATGGGTTAGGGTTGGACTTGGGGATCTGAGAGGTCTTCTCAAACCTTAAGGATTCCATGATTCTAATATCTCCTAATAAAATTTTCTTGGCAATTGGCACAGATAACAATGGGGAGGACCAACAGTGCCAAGGCACTGATCAGGAAATTAGGCAATTTGGGTAAGGCAGAACGTGACCCATACTTGACTTTTGTGGCTTCTTTAGAGAAGCAAAATGGAAGGTTGCGAGGGCATGAATTTGTTTCCTAGGTTTCATGTGACTTTGTATGTGGGTGGTGAGCAAGGCATCAAAGTACTTCAAGCTGCAGAGTTGAGTGAGACCACTGTGTGAACTGCTTTGGTTTCCTACCTCTGTTTGCACTCCCTTCTTAAGCACTGGGCTGTGGGCAAGGTCAGCATCAAGTGCTCAGGTTTTGGGGAATGTAGAGATGTTGTTATGTCAAACTAGGCTGTGGGGAGGCGAGCAAATCTTGAGGTTCTTCTGGGTCTATAGGAATGGAAATTGCCTCCCAGCAGATATCTCACCTACAGACATGTTGGTCTAAATCTAGGAATACTGGATAGAAATCTAACACTTGCTCAAGCAAAGATGGACTTTTATTTTTAGTTTTGCCTGTGCTTACCTGACTGACCACCTGTACCCTGGTGTGTGAGAGGTCTGCCTTCTCAGGCATGAGGGAACGGAGGCTGTTTGGTGTCTAGAGGACATATGGAGAGCAGGAATTGCAAGTAATCCTCTGAAATGACTGTTGACTGAGAACTGCTGGGAAATGTTTGCTGACTTGATGGATAAGACCCTGCGGTCTAAGCTGTACCTTAGCATCTGTCCTTGCTGCATCACAGTCATTGAGGCTGTACCTACATCTGCAGTGGTTGAAAGCCAGATATATTTTTAGACAGTGCTTAAATAGACCTCGTCAGAAGTGCTTAATGCTGTCTCATGGGGATGAGGGATGGCACAGAGGACTTTTCTCTTGTACTGAGTGCTCACTTGGGCATTGTGGGTAATGCAGAGGGCATGCTGATACAGGGAAACTTAAATATCATGAAGTGATGAGCTGTGAGGGCACGTGCAGGAGACAATGAGTTGGTGTAAGAATTGTGGGCTAGTTGAGCTTGGAGGCACCCAACTCTGCCCCAGGAGGGACACAAGGAGTAGGATGCCCAGAACCACGTCTGGCCAGCTTTAGAGCTCCCCATGAAGCTGACCCCAAGTAGGTTTCCAAGACAAACTCCCGTACAATCTGCAGCAGCCCTTAAATTGCTGGAGCTTGTTTTGAATCAGAAATGCTTCACGGTTACAGCTGTTGTAATGTAGTTTTTTTGAAGTGCTGATCTGCTTCCTTCCTTCCCAGTTCCTCAAAAGAAAACAAATCAGTTGATTCAGGCTCTGGGATATGCTGCTGACTCTGCACAAGTTGTTTGCTCTTCTCATATCTTTTTTTCTTAGCACAGAGTTTGGATGCCAGTCTTGGTTCTCTGGAAAGGCTTCAATGCAGAGCTGATCTACAGACGCAGAAAAGAGCAGAGAGAGAGAGCTGATGCTCAGGGACGTTGTCATCAGATGGGCTTGTTGGTTAGGGGCCTCCTGTATTAGCTGTGTGATAATTTAAATCCATGCTTAACTGCTGTTTCTTTCAGCAGTACGCCTGATTTATTTTTTAAATCGTTATTTTTAAGAACATCTTCCCCTTGGAGGTCTGAGCTTGGTCTCCACAGTGTCCCCTGCCAAGGAGTTCTGCAGGTGGGCTTTGTGGCAGCCTCTACTCCTGGTGCTGGACCTGCCACTCCTGGTGGAACCATGCTTCAGAGGCTCCAGGAGGCTCTGTCCCTCCTGGGATGAGTTTTGGGTTCCCATATACAGCTGTGTCCATATGTTTCCATCCCCACACAGACCCTACCCAGAGGCAGCAGCCTCAGCTTTGTGCTGTAGAAACCCTTTGGCACACGGAGCTGGGATAGTATGGACAGGGCAGGTCCGTGCTGCTGCTGCATGTGTGACTTCAGCTCCCATTCAGCCTGACCTTGGCAGTCTGCATCACCCCTTTAATCCCCATACTTACTCAAAATTGGTGTCAACAGAGCGTCTAAGCAGAGATTAGCAGCAGACGAATGAGGCTGCCTCCAAAAGCATGTGGGGGAATATGGAAGCTCTGAGCTGAAAATGGCTTTGAAAGCCTTTCAGTATTATTTACAGTTACGATTTTAAGATTGGTGTTTTGAACTAGATACTAGCGAGCTGCCTCGAGGTCTGTAGTGCGGAGGACCCCTTGACTGCTGCACAGATCCATCCCATTGCCTTTGAGGTGACAGCTGTGGCGTGGCCCGGCTGTCGGTGTAGCTTTGGCTGATCAGCACTAATGCAGTGTTTGTTGAGTCGAGCCTGTTTTGCTAATAATAGGCAGCTTTGTGGGAGATCAACACCGCACTGACCTTATCTGTGCCCATCGAGTTTGGCCTGGGGGGGAGGGAGGGAGCTTGTTAGCTTGTGGCACGCTGTGATGTATGCGAGGGGAAATAAGGAAAAGGGAATAAATACAAATTTTAAACTGTTGGAGGAGGCTTTGGAAGGGAAGGGCTGATTAGAGACTCGTTTTTTTCAAGGCTCATCCCATGTGCCTTTCCTGCTCCGTTGTCAGGGATGGTGGTACATGCAGCCTGGTCCCCATGTCTACTGGGACCTCAAGGAAAACATGGATCTCTGTCTCAGGGCTGTGACACGTCATCTGGGCTGCTGTACACCCAGGGTTTTCTTCTCCAAAAGAGTTGTAATGTGCTGGCACAGCTGCCCAGGCAGTGGGGAGGTCACCATCCCTGGAGGTGTTCAGAGCCGTGGGGACGTGGCACCGAGGGATGTGGGCAGTGGGGTGTGGTGGGGGTCAGCTGGGGATCTTAGAGGTCTTTTCCAGCCTTTATGATTCCATGAGCCAGAAGTCCTCGTGGTACAGAAGCAGTTTTCTTTGCCGTTGGACTCAATGATCTTGAAGGTCTTTTCCAACCGGAGCAATTCTATGATTGAGTGATCCTCTTGCAGCACAAGAGGATGGCACATGTGTGTGAGTGAGCACACCAAACTGGTGCTTGGAAGTGTTGTGTATTGGTGCTCCTTTCCCTGTTCTCAGGGGGAAGAGCTGGCAAACAGCACCTGGCACTGCGCATCTACTAGCTCTCCAAACCAGAGGTGAATGTTGAGTTCTCATTAATACCAGCTCACTGCATTAATTTCAAGTTTACAAAGTGCTTATTGTTGGGGGGGGGGGGGAGGGTGAGGGGTTGGAAGTAGGTGATCTTAAAGGTCTTTCCAACCCAAACCATTCTGTGATTCACGTGCTTTTTCAGTGTTTGCTCCTTCCAGGTAAGGTTTCAGCACAAAACGAGGATTTTTGGAGGCTTTTAAAATGGCATACAGAATGCTGGGAGGACAGCTGGCGTGAGGGCAGACTTTCTGGGAGCTGGGAGGATGTTTGCTTCTGCCCTTGCTTTGATGCAAAAGCTTGGTGTGTTTGTCTGCTGTGCCATGCGTTGGTTTTACTAACGAGCACTCTGACACCTCCTGGGCTGGTGGGATCAGTTCTCCTCCTCTTTGGATAAAAAATGCTTTGGGAGGCTTTCAGCAGAGAAATGTTAATGAATATTTATCAGGGCTGCTTATAACAGCTTTATTCCCAGTTGCACTTGCATTTCTGTTATCTTGTTGTGCCTTTATCTTATTCCCACGAGCAGCAGAAGGTCACTGTGACACGTATTAAGATGCCAGCCGTTGTCTGTCTCTAGTCACACTGTGCAGTCCTTGCTGCCCATTGCCAGGTGAGCTCTTGGTTGCTAAAAGAAAATCCTTTGTGACAGCAGCGGGGCCTTAGTGGCAGAGGAGATCTTGGAAGTGCTAGAATATCTCGTGGTGCTTTTGGTGAGAGCTCCCGTTGGTCTGTGTGGGTGCTCTGGGCTGATGTTGGTTCAGAGGTGTCTTGGGAAGTATCAGTCAGCCTTCCCTTGGGTGCTTGGTCTGATGTAAATCATAGACTCATGGAATCCTAGTGGAAAAGACTTCCAAGATCATCCAGTCCAACTGTCCACCTACCACCAGTTCCCCACTAACTCACGTCCCTCAGTACAACATCTAAACGTTTCCTAAACACCTCCAGGGTTGGTGACTCAACCACTTCCCTAGGCAGCTCATTTCAATGCCTTACCACTGTTTGTGAGAAGAAATTTGTCCTAATATCCAACCCGAAATCCTAGAATCACAGAATGGTTTGAGTTGAAAGGGACCCCTAAAGGCCATCTGGGGCCGTGCAGGGACACCTGCAGCTCCATCAGGTGCTCAGAGCCCATCCATCCTGTCTCTGGGTGTCTGCAGGGATGGGGCACCCACCACCCTCTCTGGGCAAACTGAAACCTCGGTCTGCTCTGTTCTTTGTGGTAGAAGCTCCCTGTGCTTTTAGCTAATGCTGGTAGAAAGGAAATGCTAAATACAGATGGGTGCCTTGCTCAACATCATCTGCTTTTCCAAAGTGAGAGGATGGTGGGAAGAGGCTGTATGTATTTGGCAGGAGGTGGCACACATACAACCATGCCATGCAGCTGAGCAGGTCCCCAGAGGAGTGGCTGACATGTGAAGGTCTGAGTCAAGTTAAGAGTCAGTTGGGAGCACTGCTTACGTTCTGTAATTAACATCTACACGGTTAATTACTGCAAACGGTAGAGCTGGAGACACTGGTCTGGAGTTGGCAGTTGGTTCCTTGTCCTGGAGATGACAGGAGGGTAATAATAAAGATGTGTCAGCTTGGACCATCAGCTAATTCGTCCTCCTCCCACTTCCAGCGTGAGTTAGCAGCATATAAATCAACGTCTTTATGAATCAGTGCTTTAATTTCTTCCTCCTTCTTGGAAGGAGAGTTCTTCTTTTAACACGCGAACGCGTGGGGCAGATTCAACACAGCTTGGCAAAGGCAGAGCCCTGAACACAATGTTTTTGTGCTTTGTGGGGCGGTGAAGCTGCTCATGGGAAACCAGGCTGAGACCTCGGTGGGTAGCACAGCAACCTCTTTGACTTGTGGAGGCTTGAGGATCTTAATTACTGCTCAGGGTAGCTGAGAATCTAATATTTGGCAGATAACTGTGTTCTGAAAGATGTTAATAGCTTGCGGGAGCGATTAACCTTGCAAAGCAGGAAATGCCTGTGATGTATTGATTTTTCTTCCCTCTCCCTTCCCCCCGCCCCAATCTCTTGGTGAATGCCATTCTTATTAATGTTGCTAACAAAAGACAACCGTACGCTTTCCTTGGTTTAATGCAAGCTTCAGAGAATGCAATTAGTGTCTTTCAGAAAAGGATGGGGATGGCTGCAGGAAAGCAGGGAGTGGGGAGGGTGACTTGAGGTCTCCCAGCATTTCCACCATGGAACGTGGAGCTGAGATTTCCCTGGGCTCCCTTAATCTCACGGGGATCCCAGCCACCATTAAATGCAACTGGCTCCTCTTCTAGTAGCTGGTCTGTCTTTTCTGCTGTAAAAATGACTTTGCTATGAAGGTTTAAAGCCTTTTTTGTGTGACTTGCATTTTCCTTTTGATTGATTGGTGAGGTGAAGAGGAATCCATATGCTCTCTCTAACCTTGCTCTAAGCTGTGTATAAAGAGGGCTTTAACTCTGAATCTGAGAAGGTGTTGAGGAACAAAATGCAGCTTTCCTTGCAGATGTATGATTGACCCTTCTTAAAACCCCAGGATGTGACTCTTCCCACTTAAAGCAGCGCAGAGCATTTCTGGCATAGGTTGTGGATAGTTTGTGTTCTTGGGATAATGCCTCGAAGTGGCCCATCTGCATTAGCTTGCATGTGTCCTTATTGAAGAATATTGCCATGCCTCTCCTAGAAGAATATTTTAGTGTGTTGCTCGAAGGATGAGGACGCCCTGCAAACATATGGGGTAAGGGAGAGTCCTCCCTGCAGAGTGTGTGTCCTAAAGGTGAAGTGATGGGGGCAGGAGTGGGTGCATATGTGGTCCAGGAGCTAACACAAAGCTGTGCTAGAGGCTGCTAAAGGCACAAAGTCAAGCAGGAAGAAATCCAGTCTAGCTTTTGTGCTACCGCAGAGGCAGGAAAAGCTTTTCCTTATCAAGAACCCGTGACTACATCCAAGTATTCCTACAGACCCCAGTAATAGGGCCTGGTGATCTAAGTAACTAAAAGCTTCATGGCTTGTGTTTCTGGGAAGCCAGCAAAGAGATGAGAGTCACCCTAAGGGATACATCCTGCTGTTTTTCCTTTCCCACGTTGTATCAGTAAATTGAGCATGGTGGAGAGATTGTTTGGAGTAAGAAAAACTGATGTGGATTCAGCAATGAGCAGTGAGGTCTTCGGCTTGGTGGAACAGGAGAATCAGTTACTTTGGGATTCGTCAGATGTTCATGTTTCAGAATCATTCTATGATTCTAAGTTCTGGCTTGGTACCTAGCACCCAAGGGCTACTCTTCTTTGTATGGGGCTTTGTATGGGTAGAAGTGAGTAGTTGGGTCGGGGTGACTTGGTCAATTCACTTTAACCGGGCACGTATTTCCAAAGGAATGCAAAAAACAGAAGTTGAATTAGTCTGGGAATCCTTTTCCAGTGGCACTGAGAAAGCTGTGTGTGTACACGTTGCCAGCTGTCCTCACTTCGGAGGTGCGAGGCTGCTTGTGGAAGTGCTGGTGCCCTTTGCAGTTGGGTTGACCCTTCTCTGGGTCAGCTTGAATGTTTTTCCATCATTAGGTTAAACGTTCACTTTTATTTGATAGTGTGAAGATCTCCTTTATGTGAAACACCCAAATCCATAATAATAATAAGAAAAAACCAAGCTCCCCTGCTTGATTGAAGCTCTTCTCTTGATTTATGTCTCTGTTATTATGAGGCTTCAGAATGCATGATTTCAGTGCACAGTTTTGCAAGAAGCTTCTCTCTAACAATTTCTTGTTCTAAATCCCTCATTCATTCCACTCCAAACTAGAAAAACCTTTCACAAACACAGTGGAGTGTTGATGTCAAAAGCCGGGTGTCCTTACCATTGGCAGTTGATATGATATCATTGCAGCCTCTGCTGCTCTCAGTGGATTTCTCACCATCTCACTGGAAGCAAAAACAATCTATATTTGCTTCTTTTGTGATCCATGTGGGCACAGAAACTGTGGCCATTTACTTTGCTTGTCTATCTGTGGTGCTCTTCCATCCTCCACGTGGTGTTTGTTGCATCCAAGCTCTTAGTTGCTCACATTGCTCATCTTCCACCAAACCCCACTCTTTATGTGTTGAGAATCTGCCTCCAGACCAAAGGTGCATACACAGAATCAAAGGGGTTGGAAGGGAACCTCAGGAGATCGAGTCCAACCCCTGCTAAAGCAGTTCCCTACAGTAGGCCGCACAGGTGGGCATCCAGATGGGTCGGGAATATCTCCATGGAAGGAAACCCCACCACCTCCCTGGGCAACCTGTGCCCTGACCATGGAGATCTTGTCACCTATAGAACTTCCTATGTTCAAGAAGAGCTTTCAAAGAATGTGAATGTCAAATTAGATATCTTTATTTTGCCAAACCTGATTGCGACAGATCTCCATGGAGGTACTATGCAAAAAAAAACTCTGAAGCAAAGGTGCTCATGTGGTGCTTGATTCCTTGGAAGGGAATATCTGGACCTCAATTTGAGCATATTGTCACCTGTAGGGCACTGGCTTGCTCAGAGCTGCCTTGAGACCTCTGTTTACCAGCACAGGTGTGTATGAAAAGAGGCAGCAGTGTCCTGCCAGAAACTCTGAATGATCTGCTAATTGTCAGCTCTTCTCAAGGATGTAGTGGTTGCCACCATGTCTGTTGAGAACTGGCATAACCAGCAGCTGGTTATGGCAGCAAGGCTGCTGAGATCAAACCTGTGTGTGGTGAAGTGTTCCCAAGTTCACAGCCTCCATGCTGCTCCAGTAGAAATGGTACATCTGTTCCCTATCATTAGGATCAGTTCCCTTTATCACTTTCATCAATGACTTGGATACAGAATTTAAGATATACTGAGCAAATCTGCAGTGGAGATTAAATGGAGAGAAGCAGTTGAAGCCCTTGAGGGAGGGGATTGTCCCACTTTGCTGTGCGTGATGCAGCCTCACCTTGAGCACTGCGTGAAGGCTGGTTGGCACAATATAAGAAGGACTATTAGTGTCCAAGGAAGGGCTACAAAGATGAGGAAGGGTCTGGAGGGCATAATGTGTGAGGAGCAGCTGAGGTGCCTAGGTTTGTTTGGCCTGAGGAGGCTGAGGAGAGGAGTGCCTTGTGGATAGAGGTACCTCAAATGCTGTATTTGTGACTCTTGTTTAAACATGGTAATTGTATTGGAGATCATAGAATTATAAGGGTTGGAAGGGACCTCAAGTGATCGTTGAATCCAACCTCCCTGCCAAAGCAGGTTCCCCACACCAGCTAATGAGATGACAAGGTAGTGGCATCAATTAATGAGGGATGAATTCTTAAGGACTGTGGTGGCTGATCTGCCGTCACTCAGAATAAAAATGTTCTTAATAAGAGTGACAAACAGCCTCTACAAGTTGAAACTACCTGATTCCTGGCAGATTGACTTCTTTCCTTGGTTTTCTTCCACCACAGTCCCCAGACAGTCTTTAAACCTGGGATATGTCTGTGTATCTAACTCTCCCATGACACTGATAATCCTTCTTTACTTTGTCCCTTCATCTGCAAATACCTGCATGTGCACAGTCAACAAATCTGACTTAGAAGCACGAGGCTCTGTGACTGTTTCCATCATGAACTCAGCTCAGCTTTTGGTTCTTTCACTCTCAGCAGGGCTGTCTTTCCACATAATAAATTGCCAGCATTTATTGGTCTTCTGACATATATGTTTCCCAAGGGAAGGGAAGGAGGCTGGCTGAACAAAGCCTCCTCTATAATCAGAGTTTGCAGTAGGCTTTGGGCAGAAATGGGGCTTGCTGGTCAGTAGAGCTAGGATTTTATTGCTCTGTCTGTAATGGCATTTATACCAGCCATGAGATTTGAGACATGCTGAGTAATATACCTTAGTCTGTATTAAGAGCTTAATGTGTATAATGTATGATATTATTTGCAGGAACTGATAAGAAACCTGCGTGTTTCTGCCTGAGCACTGCTTTAGTGGTACCAAGCACTGTTTGGCTGCTGCTGTGTGAGCTGGCTGCTGAGTATCAGCTGCATCCTGTGCCCTGGATGAAGTAAGAGGTGACAGAAGTGAGCTGGATCTTTGGTCAGTGCAAGATGAACAGCCCTTGGCTCTCAGTTGTGTTTAGTCTGCATAACCTTGTGCTGGAACAGCTTGCTACTTTAGTAGGGGGCTACAGAGACGATGTAGGGACTGGAGCATCTCCCATGTGAGGAGAGGCTGAGAGATCTGGGTCTCTTCAGCCTGGGGAGAAGTCTGAGAGGGGATCTGCTCAATGTTTATGAATATCTTGAGGGGAGGTGGGAGGCAAATGGATGAGGCCAGGCTCTTTTCAGTGGTGTGTAGCAATAGGACAAGGAGTAATGGCCTAAAACTGGAACTGATTGTCCAGGGGGGTTGTGGATCTCCTCTGGAGATGTTCAGGACCTCCTGGACGCCGAGCTGTGCACCCTGGGCTGGGAGCTGCTTTGGCAGGGGGTTGGACTCCATGATCTCTGGAGGTCCCTTCCAACCTCTACAATTCCATGATTCTGTGATAGGATGTTCTGTACTAACATGCAAAGGAGCTACTTTATGGTAAAGGTGATGGAGCACTGGCACAGGTTGCCCAGAGAGATGATGGAGACTCTTTCTATGGAGATATTCCAGACCCATTTGGACGCCCAGCAGTGTGACCTACTGTAGGGTGCTGCTTTAGCAGTGGGGTTGGACTCTGTGATCTCTTGAGGGCCCTTCCAACCCCTGCCATTCTGTTGGGCCAGGTGGTTGTGGTCTTGGAAGAATGATTCCCACTGCCTTGCAAGGAGCCAGCCTATGTGTGGAAGAGGCATTGCTGCAGCAGT
Organism: Callipepla californica brunnescens; assembly: GCA_023055505.1. Lineage (NCBI taxonomy): Eukaryota > Metazoa > Chordata > Aves > Galliformes > Odontophoridae > Callipepla > Callipepla californica. The sequence continues at coordinate 1,060,073 of JALIRH010000072.1, read as the reverse complement.
TTGGCAGGGCTCCTGCTCATCTCATGCTAGCAGAGCAGCAGTAGCAGCTGCCTCTCTAGCAAGGAGGGAGAAGTAGGTCAGAATTTGCATTCTTTGCCCAGCTTTTCAGCATGACATGCACACTTTTTTTTTTTTTTTTTCCAGGTCCTCTTTTTAAATGAGCTGTTCCTGTATGTGCGTGTTCCTCGGGCTGCATTGAATCAGAGGGTGAAGACATAAATTCAGATGTATAATTGGGCTTTAATGTCTGTTTGCCCTATGAGAGCACCTCTGGGAGCTTCCTCAGACTTGAGGGCTGATCCCAGCATGTAAAATCTGAAATGATTGCTTGGGGCAATGTTTTCATTTTGGTTGTTGTATTTTTTTTTTTCTATGTCAGGATTTAAAGCTTCTCCTGTAGGTTTTCTTTTGCATAACAAGAGCAAGTCATTGGTCTGCGAACGTGATGGTGAGACTTCATTTCAGCAGTTCTCGGTGGGCTTGGTGGGATGGTTGCATGGGTCTGGTAGAGGAGAGGAGAGAGATGATGCACAGTTGGTTCCTGGCAACCAGAACGGCATCTGAGCCTTGCTGCAAGGATGCAGGGTGGTTGAAGGAGGGTTCTGTTGTGGATTTACTCTGTACAAGTTGGTGCTTCTGAAATGCAGCAGTGTCAGATAGGGCTTGGTGTGAGAGGGCCTCTTGTGCAGAGCATGGAATGGGAGAGTAGAGTTAGCTGATGATGGGCTGCACAGGGACAACATCCCTGTCTGAACTTGAAGGCTTTAAGGTGCAAAGTTTTGCAGTTCATCGGCATGTCTTATTATTAGATCTCTGCTTATTCATTTTCCTTCCAGAAAGGAAAGAGGCCAGCAGTCAATCTGAGCTACCCCACATTGCGTGGTGGCCATTTGTCTTGAGGTTTTGGGAGTAGGAGGTCACTTCTTAGGATTTCTGGCTCCCATTGCTGTTTCACATCCTCAGTTCAAAACCAGGCTTTGAGAGGATAGAGATGCTGAATTGCAGAGAAGAATGAAACACTGCTTCCTGAAATACGTGTGCACAGATGGATGATTTTTTTGTAGGGAAAGGTAACACTGATTTCTGTGTGTGATGGAAAGAAGTGCTCTCTGCACGATTCTGGACTGTCTTTAGATCTGTAGGTGAGTTTTACTAATAAAATTGCCCTTGTGAACTACGGATCAAATCACCACGTGATCTGAAGGCAAGTGTATGGGTAGAAGTGATAGAAAAGACATTCATATCATGCAGAATGGGTAGAAATACATTCATATCATTCAGAATGTCTTGGGTTGGAAGGGACCTCAGAGATCTAGTTCCACCCCCTGCCAGTGGGATCATTGCTTCTAGTTCACTTTTTGAGTAAGGGCAGCATTTCACAGAGGCTCTTGCTCTGTCTTTTTTCATAGTGTGCACTCATCTAGCCAGAAATGACTCATTTTCTTTTTTTGAGGAAGTTTCAGGCTGGTTTATCTAGTGCATCTGCTTTGCACCAGTAAAACCACAGCCTGAACGTATGCAATCAGCAGTGATGTCACATTTGTTCCTTGTCTCCTCTGCTTATCCTTCCACCCTCCTGCTACTCCCACTCTCCTCAGGAGTTTGCATGTTCAAGCACTGGCAATAGGAACTTTGCTTAAAAGTAAATATAAGAGCATTAGAGTCTTTCTAAAGCATTGGAAGAACTTGATTTGAGAGGAGGATTGGGAATTGAGATCATTGCCCTGAAAGCATCTTTTGATTTCTTCTTGTTCTTGCCATCCAGCCTGCTGCTCTCATTAATCCACATGCATGTCCAGTTGTTCCCTTCAGGTGTTAGGTTTTAATTGCACTGTTGTTTCAACAACAGTGTCTGTGTGCCCAGCACTTCTTTTTGGAGTAGCATGACATGTGGGTGTGTAAAAGATCATCTGGGGGAGAAGAGGTGCTGCAAAAAGGCTCTGTTGTCTTTCTGCTTGAAAATAACCCCTCAGACAAAAGGCATCCTGCATGTGTGTCTGTGTGAACGCAGCTAATCCTCCCCACCCAGGGCACTCAGCTGCCACTTGTGTACGTGGGCTTTTAAGGTATATAGACTTTGTCATGTATTCCTGTTGCCAGCACTCAAAAGGAGATTCATGTTCTGTTTTTGCCACTGTGGGATGTGGCTCTTGTCTGTGGAAGGTCTGATTACTCCCTGCTCTTTCTATAAGAGCTTTTTACCTATTGCTGATACACTTCACCTTCGTTCATCTCCAGGTAGGATTTGAAGGTGCTGTTATTCTGCACCCTTAACCTTCTCAGTGCTTTCTGTTCCCTTGCTGATGCTCGAGTGATATCTGCAGCTTGTGCACATGTCCTAGAGAGCAGTCTCCCCTGTCTGCACTCACAGAATCATGGAGTCATTAAAGGCTGGAAAAGACCACCAAGATCTCAAAGTCCAACCCCAACCCATCCCCATCATGCCCACCCAGCCGTGTCTTCAAGTGCCACCTGTACAACTCGGTACCACTCAGATTGCTGCAAACAATATCTTGATGGCTGCTAGATCTATGCTTAAATCTGCCAGTGTTTGCCTGGCCTCTTTCTTCTCAGTTTTTGTGTGGATAGTGAATGGGCAGAGTGCCTATGCAGGTGAAGTCTTGGCCACCTGTTTCCAAATTGTGTTAGTGAAACCATCCTGTGAGAATTTCAAAGCCCAACAAGATTAGAATATATTTAATGTGGTGGGTTTTTTTTATGCCTCTGGGACCTGATTTCAGCAAGAAATTGATGATGAGCTTTGACTTTCTTATACAGCCTCCTAGCAGAGTGATGAATGGATACTGGTTCAGCTTCTACCAGGTAATAACTGCAGCTGGAAATACTTTTAGCTGGTAAATTGCGTTATATCTTAAAGCAAAAAAATCGAGGCTGTCATAGTACAAAGATGGAGACTGTCTTAAATACAGATTATGGCTGCTGAAGTAAAAAAAATATCAAGTCAGTAGTATGAGTCTGCCCTGGAGAGTGTTTGCTCTCTAAAGCAGGAGGAAAGCTGCTGGCAATTCCTGTCTTTAGAAATCCAGTGATTCAACCTCCTTGGGAAAAGAGTGCTTGTAACAAAGCATGAATATGCAGTAGAAAGAAATGCACGAATCTCAAACATCTTGCCAAGGATATTGACTGTCCTCTTCAAAGCACTTTTTCCTTGTTGCTCCTGCTGTGCCTTGCGCTGGAGGTGTAGCTGGAGAGTTGCCTGTCAGGGTGGTAACAGAGGTTGACATAGCAGAGCTGGCGGGGGGGAATGATATTTCTCTCTCTCTCTTGAAATGAAATGTGAGCATGCTTAAGTGGCACCAGGGTTGTCTGGTGTTTGCTCTGGATCTGCTGGAGCCTTGGTTTCCTCTCTTGGTTTCCTCTCTTGCTGGTTGGCTTTAGCAGATTGTTTTGTCTGGGGGCAAAAAGGGTGATCCAGTTGTCTTCCCCTTCAGTATGATACTTGACAGGCCTGCAGTTCTGTACGTGCCAGGTGCTAAACTGACAAAATATCAGATTTGATTTGATATGTGAAGAAGTCACCTCATCGTGCTTGGTTGGTTCCTAGCATGTAGGGAAAGTCTTGACAGCACGTGTGGGAGAAGAAAAAGAAAATTCAGTGTGGTGGTGGCAGGGCTAAGCCTTCTCTGCAGCAGCAAAGAAGGTGCCAAGGATGTGACTGTGCTCTTAAATACCCCCATGAACAAAAAGCAGAGTGATTTTGTGTCGTTTGTTTTGTGATCTCCTCCCCATGCTCTGCTCCTTCCTCCATTGATGCCCATGGGTCTTAGGGGGTCAGAGCTGATGCTCTGACATATGCCACCATTCACGTATTTTGTATATCCTAAAGTAATGTGGGGACCAGGAGGAAGCACTGAAGATCAGGAATTTTGACCCTTGCAAGATGCAGATGTTCATAAACTCTTAGATCACTCTCTTTAAAAATTATCTGTAAATTTTGTGTAAATAGATCTCCATTCTTCTCTTCTTAACTTGATGGCAGAGAACTAAGAAGCTGTCATGGAATCATGGAATTGTTAAGGCAAGAAAAGACCTCTCAGGCCCCCAAGTCCAACCCCAACCCACACCCACTATGCCCACTGACCATGTCCCTCAGTGCCACAACTCCATGGGATGGTGACTGCCCTACCTCCCAGGGCAACTGGGGCCAATGTGTCACCACTCATTCTGAGAAGAAACCTTTCCTGTTATCCAACCTGAACCTCCCCTAGCACAACTTAAGGCCACTACTTCTTATCTTGTCACTAGTTACCTGGGAAAACGTAGAGAGCAACAGTAAGAAAGCAGAACGCTTGCTTTCTCTATATGAAAAGTTATCTGAAATTTGGTATGTCCACCCCCATCCTGCTTGACTAAACAAGATAGCGTGAGCTTAGTGGCATAACTACTGAATCTCTCATTATCTGAAAACCACGCAGCTGTATTATTTGGAAACTTCTCCATAGATAAATGTAGAGATCGTGGTTCATGTTGGGGAGAACTTAATCCACAGCTATGTGCTATAAATACATCTAGCTGTGTGCTTTGTCTTCTGCAATAGTGAGATTGCTGGACTGGTTGGCATGGCAGAGAGTGACTCCCATAGTGACTGTAATGGGACCTCAGACAGCCTGTTTTGTGTTGGCTGGAGGTAAGGTTTACCCAAAGTGTGCTCTGCAGACAGCAACAGTGTTGGGTTGTACCCGTTATCCTGAAATCCAGTGCAGTCCAGCTGTACGTTGACTGTGGACCATGTGGAGCTCCCTGCAGCCATGTCTGAGCTGTCACCAAGGTCACCTCCTACCACGTGGCTGAAGCTTTTTTAAGCTTGGAAGTCATTTTTGTTTAAGTTCTAAGAACTCAAAGGAACTTCACTGAGAATCTAATGGGATGGAACCTGGGGTAGGGGAATGTATTTGCTGAGCATGCCATTGCCAAAGAACAGCCAGCTCTACTAATCTCTCCTATTTCTGTACCATGTTTTTATCTGCTGTTATTTCCCTACGCGTGGGGGCTAAGTACCAGTTTGGACTTGTCGTCCTTGCACATTTGTCTCAGTAAATATCTTGGGTTTTCAGCAGTGAGTTTGAAAAACGTCGGTTTTTACATCACAGTTTGTTTAGCTGGGTGAAAAACTATTCAGGATCCTTTTTTAAACTGCCTGCTTTGAGCTCAAATTGAAGTTGAAGAGAAACAGCATTTACATCCCTGCAAATAGCTGAGCCACCTGTTGCATAGAGCTTGTGAGCTTGGGCATGCCGAACAAGTTGCATATGCTGAACGAGTGACGGGTGGCAAAGATACTTCAGCAGCATGAGAAGGAAACCTTATTAAGCTGTGAAAAGAAACACGAACAGACCATTGAAAGGCAGAGCTAGACGAGACACGGTGCTGCCTCCGTGTTTTTGCTCTTAGAGGGATGCTGTGAAGCCAAACAGATTGCGGACCGAAGCGTAGGGGATGTGTGAGGAAGGTGCTTGCATCATGTCCTGGGAATAGAAATGTGTCTGATGCTCTGCTGTCCTATCAGCTGTTTGCAAAAAAAAAAGGAAGGAAGAAAGAAATGGCTTCAGTCCATCAATATTAAAAAGAAGAAAAAGGAAGAGAACAAATGTGGAGCTCTCGGGGTCTCAGCAGAAGGTTGCACAACAAAACCCCCACTGGAAAAGTGTAGTACCCAAGTTAATTTTTACAGGGTAATACTAAATATTGGGATAGTGTCTTCTAGCCCAGTGTAAGCATCACCCTTTCTTAAATACTGCTGAGAAGACCGATGACAAATCAAGGTAGGGATTATCAAGGACTGGGGTTAGTCTTGCAGTGTGCTCACTGCCTTGTAATGGCTGTGCTGCTAAGGACAGAAATGGATGTTCTTGGAAAGCAGCATGTTCCAAAACCTCGACTTTTTGGAATATGCAAAATTGCTTAGAAAGCTAAAAGTTAATAGTCAGGATTAAAGAGAAGATGGTGAATTACAGCGCTTTAACCAACATTGTTAGCTTGAGGGTTTATGCTGGAAAATGTTTCCATCCGGAGCAGTCAGACACTTGGAGATCTGCTGTTGGCTTCAGACCTCAGACTGCTTTAAAACTTGGTGAAACGTTTTGTTCCTCCAATGGAAACATCCATTTAGAAAGGGAAGAAATAGGGAGGAAAAGGTGGAATTCTTCTCTCTTTCCAACTTTCTTCTGAACACAGCTCAAGCTGGGATTTCTTTTCCCCGCATCAGTGCTCAATGCTCTCCCCATCAAGGAGGCAGACAACCAGAACATTTCTCTGTAGACTGCTTTCCTGTATGGAAGCTGCTGATGGAGACCTGGGACTGGTGAAGTAGCTGCTGGGCAGCTGGATTCCTTGCTTTTCTCTGCTCTCTTGAATGGTGTCTTGAACTGGCACGAGGGTGTGGATGAAATGCAACGTTTCTTTTGCTTTCAAGCTCTTGGAAAGGCTTATTTTCACTGTAGCTGTTAAGCAGTAGTCCTCCGTTTTTATTTTTATTTTTGGTGAAGTTTTAGGGAGCATCACTCAGTGTATGGTCCTGTGTTGCTCATTGGTGCTCTCGCACAGCACTGGCCACACTGGTCCCACTGGTATAATGGACAACGGAGTCCAGCTGTGTTTACTGCAGAACAGGATCGTGTTTTGCCACGATTAGTGAGATAAATGCTGAGAAACTTAGTTTTCCTTTTATGGAGAAATGGGGCATCAGCTGAGAGTGCATGGATTCTGGCTACCATGTAAGGGTGGATTTTGGATTCTGGGAGATGGATGCTCCCTTGAACTCGAGTGGGTTTGTGAGCCTGGCTGTGATCAAGCAGCCAGCAAACTGAAAGCATTCCTTTGGAACTTGCTGCTGAGCACTTCTGAGAATTTACTGGAATGTTAAATCTGGGTTTCGGGGCAGAGACTTAAATATCAGGAACAATTCCTTCTCCAAAGAGCGGTCAGGCACTGGCACAGGCTGCCCAGGGAGGGGGAGGTCATCATCCCCAGAGGAGCTCCAGAACCATGGAGATGTGGCACCAAGAGATGTGGGCAGTGGACGTGGTGGGGTGGGCTGGGGTTGGGCTTGGTGGACTTTTCCAGCCTTAATGATTCTATTCTGTTATTTGTTGTTGTTGCTGTGCATAAATATTGTCACAGAATGAGTAGTTCAGTTTGGGAGGGACCTCATGAAGTCGTCTAGTCAAACCTCCTTCTCAGGTCACCTGTGAGATCATGTGAAGAGCAGGTTGATTAAATAACTGTGACAGCTCAATCCTGTGGGTTGGCTGAGCCTGGTTTGGTGTTGTGGGATGCACAGGCTGATTCCAAAAGCATTGCTAGATGAGCAAGAGCTTCTGAAACACCATCCTGCATGACACAGAAGAGTGTTAGCCCAAGGGCTTTAAGTCTGCAGTGCTGTTCTGGCTGATGCAATTCCCAACATGAAATAAATGCATTCCTGTTTGAACTGGCTAAAATAGAAGGTGTCTTCTCACAGTTATTTGTCCAGGTTTCTTCTGGACTGCACTGAAGTAACAGTGTGATCACTGGTTCACCTGGAGAGAGCAGGAATAGTGTGGAAGGTTTTCTTCATATCTCACTTGACAACTATGGGCTTAGTAGAGCCCATAAGGATAAGAACAGCTGAAATAAATGCTCAGCTCGGTTGGACATCAATGGCTTCTTAGATGGGATGTTAGAATGACATTTTTTTAGTATGAATGAGGCCAACTTCCATCTCACTCAGACTTCTTGATAACCTTCTTGATGGCTTGGAGATGCGTGTATTTGTTTCTCTATAGCCTTCTCGGCTCAAGAGCTTCCCAAACCATGCAGTATCTGAGCTGTAAGCTGATATAGTAAGAGATAAGACACTACTTCAGGTGGAGTATCCCAGTCTTTCAGATCGGGGAATTTTCAGGAGGAAAAAAGAGGCTTTCTAGTTAAGAAAGTGTGGTGTATCTAACACCTAAACTATCTGAGTTTTGGGGAGCAGGTCATTTTGTTTTACATCTCTGGGATCAGCTCATAGTGGAAAATGTGCTACCACTGCCAGAATTCAGGTCAGAGAAGAAAATGTTTCTTTGCATTGTAACCAGAGGGACTTTTACATAACTGTTCTTGAACCAACTAAAGAGATAGCAAAGATGGGGTAGGGGGAAGGGAGAAAAAACATTGCTGATAAACCCACAGAATCAAAAAATAGGATCAGGCTCCTGGGAATGAAAAAAGACTTGTTGGAGGTAACACTCTGCTAGATTGACAGAAACTCAAATGAGTGCCAAATTGACTGTGAGCCAAACAGAGCTGCTGTCACAAGTCAGCTGGACTGTATCTTAATGCAAAGATACCTGTGCTGGTTTATAAACTTAATCCTATCTGGAAAATAGCCTTCCAGCCCCAGCAAGTGGCATGGAACGTTTAGATGTTGTACTAAGGGGCATGGTTTAGTGGGGAAATACTGGTGGTAGGTAGAGGTTGGACTGGATGATCTTAAAGGTCTTTTCCAATGCTGATGATTCTATGAAGCTTTTATGGTCTCTCGTGCCTTACCTAGACCATGATGCTCGCGTATCAAGGATGTAGGGGTAGTCAGATCATAAAATCCTACAGGGATGAAGCAGACAGAATGCTGATGCTGGGCTTTTGGCTTTCAATTGAAAATAGTTCTTTAGATGAGGGAAAACAATTGGACTGCCATCTTTGGAAATGTAAGTCATACACTTATTTATTTTCCTCAATTATTTTTCTTTCTCGTCGATGATAGATTAACCTACTAACGTGTTGTGCCAATGCAGACACCTTCTGCCTTGTGCTTTTGATGAGCCTTTGAGCAGCAGCAGCACACAGGGCATTCCTGTAAATGGAGTAAGGTGCTAGGCCCCACAAACACCTTGAGAGCAAAGGAAAGTGGTTGTCTGAGGAAGTTTTCTTTTTTCTAATGCACTGTTGGGAGGAAGATTTCTTTGCTTAGAGTGCTTAAGGGGATATTATGAACTCTGTACAAGAAATGGCACCAAACTGTTTTTCCTCACTGAAATAAAATACATTTTTTCCTGCTGCTCAGGCAGTTCTTTACCTCCTTAGTGGCAGGGTTTTATAGAATCACAGAACCATGAAGGTTGGAAAAGCCCTCTAAGATCCCCAGCCCACCCCTGCTGTGCCCACTGACCATGTCTCTCAGTGCCACATCCCCAGAGACAGTGACTCCCCCCAGCTCCCTGGGCAGCCTGTGCCACTGCATCACTGCTGTTTTGGAGAAGAAATATTTCCTAATATCCAACCTGATATGTTGCAATCATATGCAAATCTGAATATGCTAAGTCTTGCTAAATGCGAGCCTTATGTTTCCTTGCTGCATACCTTCTCATTTGTGGCCTGAAGTGTGTGTGGACAGTTGGGATTACTCTTCATTTTCCTCTCTGTGTAACTAGATGCCCTTTTCCCTATTACTATGTACTCAGCCATTATGAGCAGGCTCCCTGGTGTTTGTGCTTCTGATTGATTTCCCAGTTCCATTCTTCTCTCCTCCAGTCTGAGCAATTACCCAGCTAAGAAATGCTCTCTGCAGCATTGCACCACTGTCTCTCCTGTGGCAGAGATGAATGCCCCCTTCTCTTTTCCACTCCCATATGTACTCTCCAGATATGCTAATGTAGTCTGGAAGTAACTATGTTTGCAGGGAAAAAAAAAAATAAAATCCCAGCTCTATAGCTGGCATTTTCTTTCCTTCTTGGGCAGTTCTTTTCCTTTGGAACGAAGTGCTTTGGCTTATCCAGCCTAGATGCTGGTGGTACTGAACTTGGGTATGCTCATTCAGGGAAGAGTAGTTCTTGGGTAGGTTTACCCTTGAGTGTGTTCCAACAACAGCAAAGATATTGCTAGCTGACTGCCCTTTTTCTAAAAAATATTTTCTAGTCCTTGTAAGGCCTAATGGTGAAATTTTTTGCTGTATTCACACTTGCAGAGATGCTTTATTAACTGCTTTGTACTTAATCTGGCTAACGAGACATTTTTTTTGTGTGTGTGCGTGATCAATAAATATCAGATATTGGCTTGATCCTCCATCCATCAAGTTATTTGATGGGAGGTGTTCTCAGAGTTTCTCTGTTTAACTAAAACAAAGTTGACCGAAGAGCAAAAGAAGCCCTATTTCTTTGGGTCTTATTTCAAATTCTTTCATTTTCCCTCTTGCCTTCTTCCATGTTTTCAGCTGGATGTGCTGTCTGGTCTTTGATAGCAGGCTGCACTGGAACTGCTCTCTCCTTCGGGAGGCTCCTGTGATCCTGTTCCATCCAACAGTGACTCTTTGCTCAGCGCGTTGGAAGAGGCTGATGCTCCAGGGCACAGCTGCTTGGAGAGAAGGAGGGGTAATGCGGAGCAAAGAGTATGGGATTGGGGAGACTTACGCAAGCAGACTGAGTTTACTTTTAAAAACAAGTAACAGTAAAGGTATTTTTAGCTCTTGACTAGTGTATTGAAATCTTGTTTTCTGTGAACAGTAGCTGTCCACTCTGTTCCTAGAGGGCCATGGTTAGAGGGCATGGTGGGGATGGGTTGATGGTTGGACATCATGATCTTAGAGGACTTTTTCAACCTTAAGGATTCTATGATTTGAGGTAAAAGGTTTGTTTATCTGAATTGACTGAAGATGAAGACCCAAAGTAAACTGCTGGGTATGAAGTGATGCAGGCTGGAGTTAATATGCTGAATCCTGGAGGCTTTGTGTGCACCTGACCTGCCCGTTCAAGTTACATAGCATCATTTTCCCAGCAACCTCTTGGTAATTAAAAAGGGATTTAAAAAGTACTTTTCTGTGGGAGACTTCTGGTCCAGAAAACCCTAGCCTGCTTCCCTGGAAAGCCCCTTTTTGGGCTGTGCTCCAGACACCGTGTGTATGACCTACCTGAGTTGGTGCTTCTATCATCAGAATAAGCATAGCCTTGCAGCCCACAAACGCCTGTTTTTCTTTGTGCATGCATAAGGATGGCTCACCAAATGGTTTGCAGGATGCCTTTTGGTTTTCTTTCTTTTTTTCCTGGCGCTGAAAGGTCTGCTTTGGCTCTGCTGTGCTGTCTTTTGTGATGACATCCATGTCTTTCTAGGTAGGAACGGAAAGGTCATCTTGTTGAACGAAGATACTCATACTTTTGCATTTTGGCCTCTTGGTTCCTGTGGGACTAGCTGCTTAGCTGCTCCAGATGTTTGAATAAGCTGCTCTGGGCTGGAAGCAATTCCCACCAAACTACATAACTCTGTATTAACGGACCCCTTGGGTTCTTGCCTGCAGACCATGCTCTTTGCAGCATGAGACTAAGGATCATAAGCAATGACCTAAATGGACGTTAGGGTTTTGAGGCACATAGGATAGAGAGCTTTGCATCAGTATTCCAAAGTCTCATCAGAGTTCGTGATCTCATCGGAGTTTGCTCTGAATATCTTTGCTTGAACTACATCAGTCACCTGCTTGTTGTGAAGAAATAGGGAGGGAAGATGTAGAAATAACTGTAAGGATGGTCAGTAATGCTTGGCTTTCACTAGTTATCCCGAAGAGCAGAAGTACCCTATTTTATTTGCTGACTGCCAAAATACATCCTGTTTAGTTTTGCCTTGAGCCTTGCTGTGAGTGGGGTGGAGAGAGGATGCGTGGATTGCTGTGAAGGCAGTTTGCAGATGTAACTGTTTAATGGTAATTATCTTGTATCCACTCTGTTTGTCACTGTTCATAGCATGCTGAATTGGGATCCCTTTGGTAACTGCCTGGAAAAAGCATGGTTAATGCTGGAGCAGACTCTGGATTGGACTGAGTTAATACTTCTAGTACTAAGAGACCTCAGAAATGTCAGTCAAAGTGCTTTCAAACAGGTTTTGCATTTGCATCAGTAGATGAGTTGGAATCCCTCACGGCTTGTCCCTTTCCTAATGAAGACAACATAGTAGCTGATGCAACTGGCAGATGGGGTTTTGTGTTTTCATTAGAACAGGTCTCTCCAATCATGGATTGGAATTGACTCTGAATCTCCTCCGTTAGCTCTGAGAGTCACTCTGCGGGTGGAGGGGTGATTCCCTTCCTGACCTCCCCCTCTCCCTTAACTCGGTGTGTCATTTCTAAAGCTGAAGAATTCTGAGATGCTGTTTTGAAACTGGAAAGTCCTGGAGAGTATTGCAACTGGTTGCCAAGTCAAATGAGAATTCCCATCTCCTGAAAGATTTATGCTGCTGCAAACAGAGTAAAAGCACTTTGTCCTCATTCGTGTCTTCCTAAAGATTTTGCAAGTGTTTTGAGTGTGTTAGCAGTCAAGAGAAGTATTTACCTGGAATGAGAAACTGCGTGATCTGGTGGCTGGAGCCTGTCATTCCTTACCCACTTGTTTCCCTAGATGCCATTTTCATGCACCACAGTGTCTAGGTTGAGCTTGTAAATCCTCCTTGCATTGAACAGAGCCTGATTGATACAGAACTGGAAAGAATTCAGCAATGACTGGAAAGAGGCTTTAGGAACACAAGAGAAACCTGTGCTTTATTGAACATCTTTGGAACAGGAGATGGGGAAAGTGGGATGGAGTTCTTCCTCTGTTGGAAGTCAAAATATCTGCAGTGAAATAGCCCTGGAGGATGTTATTGGATAAGGGAGTGTATAATTCTTGGTCTTGCCTTTGTTTCAGTGTTTTTTATGTGTGTCATTCAAGAAGCTGAGGTTCCCGTGGGAGCTGGCACTTGGTTTTTTAATTCCTCATGGAACTGTCAGCTTGCTCAGGATGGAAAGGATCTCAAGAGGGTTCTTTCTCCACCTGCTCAGAGCAACACTGATCCAACACTAAGCCCTTATGCACCCTTCCAGAGATGCCTCTAACACCTTCAGCCTTCTGGAGTCAGGAGTGGTATCTTCATTTTCTAGAGACATTTTGCATGTGTCTTCCATGAACCTTCTGGACCACTTTCTGTGCTATGTCACATCTGATGTTCCTAGGCACGAGGCAGCATCTTCCATCATCACAGAGAATTCTTGCTGAGGACTTTGATTATTTCTTCTACATTAGAAAGAGAAGTTAACAATCCTTCTGTGTTCACCTCTTATTGTGTGCTGACCATTCACAGAGTTAATCATTAAGCTTGGAAAAGACCTCCAAGATCTCCAACTCCAGCCCATGCCCACTGACCACGTCCCTCAGTGCCACATCCCCACGCTTCTGGAGTACCTCCAGGGATGGTGACCCCACCACCTCCCTGGGCAGCTGTGCCACTGCATTACTGCTCACTGGGAGCTAAATTCTTCCTAATATCCAACTTGGTATTTGATCATCTCCTTGGTCGTCTCCTGGGCTTTGCCAATCAGCTTGTGGCTTTTTTGGAGTGCTCCATCCAAGGGTTAACACCTGGAAATCCTTTCCAGTGTTAGAGAGTCTGATTTGGAACAATGAGAAGTAAAGAAAAAGTGCTAGAAGTGGAAGCTCTCCAAAATCAGGAAGACAGCGTTGGCTTTGTGTCTTTTACGTCACTAGATCCTGCCAGCTATTTTCTTTTCTGATTACTTTGGCCACGGGACATCCACTGTATTTGCAGTGGGAAGGAGCTCACTGTGCAATTAGTCTTATCAAGTTAATTTATGCATTCTTTGTGCACGAAGCCAAAACAGCATCCAGCTTGTAGAACAAGGGAGCTACAGAGGAGCAGCTCACCGCTATGGAGCAGTGAATGTTTGCTTTGGGAATGGGAGCAGAAATAACATCTTGGGAGATGCAGAGGGAACAGCTCTTGTGCATGTGGTCATCTCATGCTCAGTGTGACTGGTGAGTGTGTTTTGGTGCAGAGCTGCACACGTAACCTTCACACAGCAAGTTTAGGAGGAAAGGGGCAGCCAATGTATGGGAACAAGTTTGCTGCTTCCCTAATTGAGCCTCTCTGCTGTGTAAGAACATTTATGAAGAACGGTTCTTACAGCCGCGTGGAAGGAATCAATCATAGGAAATAAAGAGCTTGTAATCCATTTAACTAGGACTTTCCACCTCTCATTAAGCCAGAGACATTCGTGCTTAATTCTCTGGGTAGCAGTTGCACAGCAGACATGCAAAGTATTGATCGTAAAATGAATCTTGCTGTTTCTTTCCCTTTACGGTTTCAAATTAAAGTGTGTGCCGTGGGTGTGGAGGCATTTTACTCGTTCTCAGATGAGTGCTACTGGCACGGTTCATGCAGTTCCCTTCCTGCTGGCTTGAGCCAAATTTTCAGCAATGCAGCAGGGAACACGTCTCGGGGAAAGCAGATGACAAGCCCTCTATAGCAATATGTTGGGCTGGCTTCTGCTCTAGCTGCTATAACATCTTTGAGAGGAGATGAAAACTGCCCCTCGGAGGGCCAGCAAACACAATTCACGTGTGGTTATGGTGAACTCGTGTGTGTAGGAAAGGGTAATCAGGGAGGGGGAAGAAAAGCTTGTCTGTAAAGGAAACTGCATGGCAGGGTGTGCATGTTCAAAAAACACTTCTGTTTCCACTTAGTTCCTCAGTGAAAACACATGCTGAGAATGGATAAGGCGTAGTGTAAACTTCTGTGCTTCAGCTTGGCCAAAGCTTGGAGTCTGCGGAGAGGAAAAACTGCAATTATTTAAACTCCTTAAGGAATTAAAAGCTTTAATAATTTAGAAAAAAAAAATTCTTCAGTATTTTTCAGCATCTATGTATGCTTCCTTGGTCTTTGTCTTCTTCCAGAGAACACTTCTCTCACCTGTCTCTGTGCTCAGAACCTGCTAATGTGGTTTCAGCTCTGAAACTGTGCCAGTGTCACAGTACATCCTCCTTTATTTGTTCCTTGAGGTAATGGAGGTTGAACACAGAGTCGTAGAATGGCTTATGTTGGAGGGGACCTTGGAGATCGTTGAGCCCCAGCCATGGGTTGGGTGCCACCCACCAGATCAGGCTGCCCAGGGTCTCATCCAACCCAGCCTTGAGCATCTCTGGGGATGAATGTGGGGTGTATTGGTCAAGACACAGCCTTCATCTGCTTCCAGCTTCCCCCAGACCAGCTTGGCACATCGTGGCATGACTGTTCAGTTCCATGACTCAGACACTTCCTCTTCCCCATCTTCTGCCAAGATCAGCAGCCACTCCTGCTGGTTCTGTCTGGGTCCTTGTTGTCTCACCCCAGTTTACTGTTGAGCTGTTTCTCGTAGAATCATAAATATTCTGGTCGTGTTCTTAACTGTTGACCTGCTATGCTGTCCCAAGTTGACTCCTCCAGGCATGAAGTTCCACGTGGTCTGTCCTCTGTTTACCAGCAGTGGTATTAATGGGTTTCTTTTGTAGCGTGGAAACTTCTGGAGGCTGCCCTTCCCTCTTCCCAAATGTCCTGGCTAGTTTGAGTACTACTGAAATGCAGGATAACCCTAGCAAAGGGACTGGGATCTCTGCTAGTTGACCTGGTTCAGGATTTCAGCAACCTCATTTAGAGCAGAGCTGGGGTTATCCTTATCCCTCTGATTTAACACCTTCTAGTGCCCAACCTAACTTTTCAATACGTCAAGCCCATCTTCAGAAAGGAAAAAAAAAACCAAAACACACCAAAAAAACACCAAAAAACGTTTTGTAACCTCCTTCTGTTTGTTTTTCCTGCATGCTACCAAGCAGCTCTTTGTGGGCAATGTTTTTAAGGCCTCCTTGGAGAGTCTAATTGGCACATGCTTAGATGGTATAACTGAAGCATGATGTCTTCTCCCAGGGAGCAGTAATGCGTTGACACAGGCTGCCTAGAGAGGTGATGGGAAGTCACTTGAGGTACTCAAGAACTGGAGATGTTGCACTTGTGCACATGGTCAGTGTGCATGGTGGGGGTGGGCTGGGGTTCTGTTGGGGATCTGAGAGTTTTTTTCTAACCCCAACGATGCTACGATTCTGTCTGCTGAAAGTCCACTGGCTTCCTGGCAGCTTCTGGCTGTGAAGTTAGCATGTGCTTACCAAATGCTGGCTCAGTAGGACTGGGCTGTCCTCTCACAGCGTAAAGTTTACATGTTGGTTTGGCTGCCACAGCTTTCCATGGGAAGCTGTTTGTATTTCTAATTGAGTAAATGTTCCTGTTGCAGCACTTAGTCTTAGTTTTTCTCAGCCAGAAAGCACTATAGAAAGGGAAAGTGCTTAAAGGGCTCGTTAGCTTCTTGGAGTGGAAATTTAGGTATTGCTGTTACTTCCTTTACTGACCTTTCTACTTTAAAAACAAAACAAAACTCCCTTTTAAACTTACTTACAACTGAATTTCTCATTTACGTCCCAGCAATGAAATAATGTTTTTGTGCCTGCCAAACAGTATCCCACCTTGTCTAGCAATTGCCAGCATTTCTTCTCAAGCACGGGAGTTACCTTCCAGTGGGCAGCCCAACTTGGGCTTCCCCAGTGACACACTCAGAGGTGGAAGTCGACCTTTAACACACTCACTAGCTAAGCTAAGGATGGGAATAGCTCTATCCAAATCACAACAAATGTCCTAACTCAGTTTGTATATTTCAACTCTCCCCAGCTGTCCATATTTTTGTGGTTTGTTGTTGGCTTTCTCTGCCTGGAAGAACCAGGCTTTACACCTCTTAAGCTGCTTAAAACTTCTTTGCTACCTCTAAAAGCAAAGAACCTCATTCATTTTACAGCTGTGAGCAATTTGCGGTGCACTGGCAGGAGTTGTTGCCCATCTCTCCGTCAAACTTGAGAAGAACAAATGCTTTACACACTCACATTGATGGGAATATACTGTGAGAAGGGAGCAAAATGTGTCCTGTGCTTCCTCTTAATGAGAAGCCTCGGTGTCTTATCCACGTTTTGCCTGCTTCTTCCTGGGACTTCAGAACATATTTGTAGTTTCATCTGATTTTTTTTAATTTATTTTATTTATTTAAGTATAGTGGATGTCTGAGGATGGAGGGCTCTGCTGCATAAGCCTGTTCTGAGATGATGTTCTCTAGTGAAACCCTTAAACTCCAAACAAATAATGTGTCCCCTCTGGACTTTCTCTTTGTGGTGTATCCTGGGGCAGTTGTTGGGGATGTCTTGTTCAGAATGTTATTTCATAGCCTGGAGTGACATTATTTGCATCCTTGTATTAAAGATCTGTTTTGTGCAGAAGTCTTTGGGAGAAACAAGAATTGGATTCTGAGCAGGCTGCCCAGGGAGCTGTGGGGTCACCATCCCTGACGGTGCCCCAGGGCCGTGGAGATGTGGCACTGTGGAACGTGGTCAGTGGGCACGCTGGGATGGATTGGAGTTTGACTTGGGGATCTTAGAGGGCTTTTCCAATCTTAATGATTCCATTGGATAATTCTTTTATTGAGAGATCATTTTCCACACGCTGTGATTCCATCACCTGGGGCACGTGCATGTAGGCAGGACTCTATGAAGTGCCAGTACAACCTGAAGTCAGACTTTGTGTGACTGCCACCTCTGTCAGTGCAGATAAAAAGGCTGCAATGTGGTCTTACTGTTCTGTGTAACTGGTGCTGGTTGCTTCCTAGCTCTGGAGGAAGAGACAACCTCTGGAGACAACCTTGCTTTGACTGTAGCAGATGTTGGGTTTTTAGAACTACACCAGTGTCGTGACTTGCAAGGTTTCATTGTAAGGGCTCAAACTTGTACAGAAAGAGGAGATTACATTTGGTTATTGCCAAATAAGAAGTTTGCACAGGTTCTTTCAGTGATCTGTTCTGCTTCTTTAAACTTTTTAAGATGTGATGCACAATACCAGTACGGGCTGGGGATGAGCTGCTGGAGGGGAGCAATGAGGAGAGGGACCTGGGTGTCCTGGTGGGTGACAGGTTGGCCGTGAGCACTGTGCCCTGGTGGCCAAGAAGGACAATGGGATCCTGGGCTGCATTCAGAAGAGCGTGGCCAGCAGGTCGAGGGAGGGGATCCTCCCCCTCTGCTCTGCCCTGCTGAGGCCTCACCTGGAGCACCGTGTGCAGTTCTGGGCTCCTCAATACAAAGCAGACAGGGATCTGCTGGAAAGAGTGCAGTGAGGGCACACAGATGACACAGGGCCTGGAACAGCTCCTGCATGAGGAAAGGCTGAGAGAGCTGGGGATGTTCAGCCTTGAGAAAAGAAGATTCAGAGGGGGATCTGATCCACATCCATCACTATATACGTTCAGGACCTCCTGGACGCCGAGCTGTGCACCCTGGGCTGGGAGCTGCTTGGGCAGGGGGTTGGACTCCATGATCTCTGGAGGTCCCTTCCAATCTCTACAACTCTGTGATTTTTCAAACTTTTTAAGATGTGATGCGCAGAATGCACTTATTTTGTGGAAAATGTTGAGAAGCTGGGTTGCAGAGGGCATTGGCGTGTACTGCGCTTATTTATTTAGCGAGATTAAAGAATAAGTTTTTATTTTGTAACCCCTTTGAAGTGTTTATCTTTTGAAGTCTGAATTCTCATTAAATGGAAGTGTACAACCTCCAAACTACATGCTGCCCTAGTTTCAAAGCTTTAATTAATTAAAAAACAACACAAAACAAAAACACACACACAAAAAAAACCAACAAAAACACCAAAAACTTAAGAACAATAAACAACAGGTCAGAACCATAAGGGTTACACCTCAGCCAGATCCTGACTATTTGGGTCATCACTCAACACTTTGTGAATCAGAATGACTCAGTGGGTTGTCTCCTAGGATTAACATGCAGTCATAGGGTTTTTGGCGTCACCAGGCATCAGGGAGACAGTGCTGTTCCCCATGACAGAAGCAGGAGTTCTCTGATAAATCAAGAGGGGGAAAAACATAACCACTTTTTGGAAACAATAACCCCACCAAGTCATCAAGAGGTCTTCAGGAAGCGGGGGCCCGTTTCCTGGGCACCTTCCACCACCAACACGCAGCGTATCAGTGATTGAGGCTGTCTGTGGCTTTGAGGTCTTCTCTGGCTGTTCCTGCCCTGAAATTAAATCTTGTTGAGATGTTCTGGGTCTGAGCCAAGAAAATGTGGGAAGTACTGCTCAGTGTGTGCATATAGATTTCCTCTTGTGGGAACAATGGGAGCAAACATTCCGTCTATAAGAACTGTCCTGTTATTAAACAGATGGGGATATTGTCCCTCTCCCATTTCTATCTTCCAAGCTGGGGAAAATGAAATGGCGTTACTTTGTTTTGGATGAGTTCAGCATATTAAAGGAAAGATTGTTATGAAGGCTGTGAAGAGTCCGTGAATGTCACAAGGATTTAGATCAGTTCCTTTTTGTGCTTTAAATCATTTCAGTCCTGTCTGGGCAGAAGGGCTTGCTTTTAGTGCATGGAACTTGGAGGGCTCAATCTTGAAGAGCTCAACTTCCATTATTATGAAAATATTTTAAGAAAATTGGATTTTTCCATTTTAATTAGGGAAACAATTGACCTGAAGGCTCATAAGAATATCAATAGGGATAACTGATTATCAGTAATGTTCTTGTGTAATCAACATAGGTAATTCCCTGCTTGACAAGGTCTTACACATAACTAGCTTGATAGAAGTTGTAATAAGAGATGGAGATGTTGAAATTTGACAGAGACTGTTGATAAACAGTGATCCCATGAGTCATGAATGAAAGGAAAAGCATTTTCTTTATTGTAGAAAGGAGTATAATCTGACAAAGCTCTTTTAAAATGGATTGGTAAAAAAAAAGAAAAGATAAAACAGAAAAAAGATCTCAAACTACAGTGGAGTTTGTATTTTCTGCGTCTGTTTGCACGAAGTGGGGAATGTCCCTATCCATTGCAGGGGAGTTGGACTAGATGACCTTTAAAGGTCCCTTCAAACCCTAAGGACCATATGATTCTTGGATTACTTGGGCCGGATTGTACTTTGCATGCTTGATTCTGATTGTCACATTGCTGTGATGCCTTTTGGCAGCACTAAGTATATGAAGGTATGGCTGTGATGGCAATGGCATTTCTCTTCTATGCTCATCTCTCTCCCAACAAATTTGCCTCTCCAAAGCTATTGCTGCCTCCTCTGTTTCCTCTTTTAAAACCAACAGTGACTTTGTTTTTCAGTGGCCAGGTCCTTCCACCTGCACCTCGGTGGATGGAGGAGCCACAGCTGTCCTCCTCTCCCTGACTGTTTGGTTTAATGCACTCCATCTTCTCCCTTGACTTCAGAACTCTTAAGTGTCCATCAAAACATCATAGAATCATTGAATGACCACGGTTGGAAAAATCCTCTAAGATCATCTAGTCCAACCATCCATCACCAATATCCACCACTAAATCACGCTACGTCTGCATATATATACTTCCCATTAACTAGATTGTGCAAGTCTGAAGATTTAAGTAATCAGTACTTCAGAAATTGCATTACAGTTGCATCACAGCAATGTGATGCAAA
The DNA here is from genome assembly GCA_023055505.1 of Callipepla californica brunnescens. Taxonomy (NCBI): domain Eukaryota; kingdom Metazoa; phylum Chordata; class Aves; order Galliformes; family Odontophoridae; genus Callipepla; species Callipepla californica. Next base: position 1,039,761 of record JALIRH010000072.1, on the reverse strand, counting down.
CTATTTCTCATTTCCACAGAACTGCAAGAGGACACAGAAACTTAAACAGGAGACAAAGCGAGGTTTAAATGAGTGGACTGCAATGCTTACACTAAGCTATGTATGGCTCTTGGTGGGAGGGCACTCCAGTGTCCCAGACTAAGATTTCTGAGGCAAGGCTGAAGGCAGAAGGTCAAGAATGGCAGGAGCCCATTTCTTTCATCTTTTTCCCCTATCCTGGCTTAACCCTGTGGCTGTAGAATTGCCTATGGTGCTACTGGAAGTGAAGCATGCTGCTCGTTTGGGGGCTATTAAAAACTTTGTCCTGAATTGTTGAATGAGATCAGTGTGACCTCTGTGAAACTGGGTTGGTAGATAAAAGCCAAGTGGGCATTGTGAGGAAGGACTCGGGCTGTACCAAGCCTTGTGGGAGGACTAGGTGCTGTCAAACCTGGTACTTGGTGGCTTCATCTGTGTTATATTTGTCCAATGCACTTCAGGCTTTGTACTGTTGCTCTTCACATTTCTAAAATAAAATCGAGGTTGGATAGTGACGGTTTAATGGTTGATCCCACTTGCTCTGTGCTCTCCCCAGTCCAGGTTTCTGTAAGGCTACAGGGATGGAGGAGTTAACCTGTACGGACAGAAATCCAGATTTTTTAGGCCAAATCTCCCCAGAGAGCTTCCCTTTTAAATCTGCAACTTGAATTCTCTCTTGATTTTTTCATCTTTTTCTTTTTTTTTTTCTTTTTCCTTTCTTTTCTTTTCCTGGTTCCAAAACTATTTGGAAAAGAATAATATGTTGCAGACTGAAACAGATACCGACAGTCCGGTATCTCAGGAATGCAGCGTGTGCTAATTAGGCATCCTGGAGCCTTCAGATAATGCTCCTGCTGCATTTGCAGATGGACTGTTCCCTGCTCCCTGCTTTTGGATGAGCTGGCTAGCAAATCTGGTTGCTTAGACCTACCATGTTTGCAGCCACCGGCAGACGATGCATCTTTAAAATCAAGGTTGATGAGTTGTGTGGGTTTGTTTTTCAATTCTTTCCCCCCTTCTGGTGCGTGTTGGCTGGATTTGAATAATTAATGTATGTTGTCTTGCTTCCTGTTTTCATTTCTGTATGTAATGCTAACCAGCAGAGGTTTGAATCATTCATAGCCTGCTTTCTCCACCTCAAAGCTGTAGATGTCATGGGAACAGTGATTGTTTGGTATGGACTTTCTGTTTCTCTCCATTAAACCCATTCCTGGAAGCAGAAGAAAGTCAAGTATTCAGTCCGTGATCTCAGCCAAGCAAAGATCTCTGGACAGATGGCATCCCTGTGGCAGTTCTGCTGATCTGTGCCTCAGTCTCTTCTACTGCTCATGTGTTTGTAAGATTGGTGGGGAGGATGAGTGCTGCATTTCATATTTTCCTGGCTGTTCTTTCTGTGCACCTCCTAATGGCATTCATGGAGATGAAGGGACAGTTTTAGGCTTGCAGGTTGTGCCTTGTGTGATCCGGGGCACGTTGTGCATTCAGGAGTGGCATTTTTTGAACTCGTGTTGAACTTCAGTTGGTTGTGCTCCTCTTGACCCTCCCCTATGGAAGGCAGCCTGAAATGGATGGAGAAGCTGCATCCCAAATCTCAGGGCTCCTATAACATCTGCCCATGCTATGGTCCAGCAAGAGGATGAAGGCAAGAGCATCACTTGATGGGCTATGGACACTTCTGAACTGTATTTTCCCTTCCCAATCTCTTCCAAGCCAAATATTTTGACCTTCTTGGTTGTTTCTGGTGGATTTTGCTGCTTTTAAAACCTCCATCTGTCTTCTGGTAATGACTGATGTGCTTTGTGGCTGCCCTTTTGCACCTGGGGAGCACTTAGGCCCTCTATATTGGAACTGGAGTTCAGGGTTGCTGGATTAGGTACTGCTGTTGGAGACTGGTGTATGTTCTTTAGGACTGGACAATAAACCTGAACTCTTTGCATCTACCCTGGCTGTTGGTGTTCCTGGTGGGGCTTTTATTTAGAAAGAAGAGTTGATTGCTGGTCCTCCTCCACCTATGAAATACAGTTGTACCTCACTAAAGCAATGCTGTTTGAAAAGGCTTTGGTGCATCCCACCAGCTGTGGGTGTGCAACTTACTATGGTGAAAGTTCATGCCTTAACAGGTAGCTTTGCTGGATATGCTGCTGTGAGGAGGTGGGATGTGTTTGTATCTTGAACTGATTGATCTGGGGGTACTAATGGAAGCTCTGCCAGGAAAGTTCTTCCTGTACCTGCTAACTTGTGATCCTTGCCCAAACTCCCTTCCCAGCCTTATCAGTGGCTTCCTCTGAGCTGCAATGTTTGACAACCTCAGGTATAGTCAAGGGACTAAAAAAAAAAATGCTGAAAAGTACCTAAAAGAACAGATGGATGTAGTGTCCAAGGCAAAAACGTGTTACTCAAGGGTAACGCTAGATGTGGGCACCTTACAGGTGCTTCATGAGGTCATGTACTATATTGCCTGTTTCCCGTGGCAGATAACAGATGGGCACACTGGAAAAATATAGGAAAAATATATGTCTGGCTGTGGGTGGGGTTTTATTTCTAGCACTGAGAAGAGTCCCAGAGATGAGATTTGTAATTGGTAGGCCTCTTCATCTTCCTGGATAAAGTTTCAGTCTAACATTTCTTCAAGCTTCCTGCACCCAAACTCTACCTCCTTCCCTGTACTTGAGAGTCTGGGGTCCAAATGACATTTCCAGTTAGACTTCCACTTAGTTACTTTGGCTTTATTTTTATTCTGAGACAGGTAGAAACAAGAGTTCTGTCTCCCAGACCTGTCCTAGATGAGTTTGATGGGTTTGAAGGGTCCTAGACCCTTTCTCTGGTAGGGTATGACTACATCCTCATCTTGTGTTACTCTCTGATTGTGGACCATCCCTGTCAAACTGCAGCACTGACTGTTGTCTTTTCTTGCTTCCTATCACGTTTTTTTTTTTTTCCTGTGTTGTCATCCATTTAGATTGGCAGCTCTTTTGGTACGTAGAAGCATGTGCATGGATGGATATAGTTCTTATCTCCAGAAGCCCCTGATACATTTTCATCAAGCTATAATGATTCTGACTGAGTCTTCTATCTCTAAAATTTTGCATTATAAAGCAGATGAAGTTTTGTGTAGGGACTTAATGATAAACGCTCTAGCTTCAGCGTCCCTAAAGGAGTGGTGGATAACAGACTTGCATAACGCATGAGATTTATTATTGCTGAAGGGCAGCCTCCGTTCACAAGCTCTTGGTTCTTCAGATGAATTTAATTTCTTCTTGGAAAATCAGAATTTATCAGCTTTAACAGTGTTGTGTGGTATCACTTTTCCAGGTGTCTGGGTTACAGGAAAGGGCTGGAGAAGTTGGGTTTGATGAGTTGATGGTTGGACTAGATGACAGCAGTCTTCTTCAACCTAAATGATTCTGTGACTTGAAGAGGTAGTGGCTTCCCAGAAGAGTGCACTGCTGAAATACTCAAGTGCAGCACTTCTGGTTGAGATTGCCTTGCAATTCCTGTAAGCTAGGAAATAAAACACCTGGTTAAAGTTTTTAAGGACAGAGATGCTCTGTTTTGCTCTCGTCTCACACAACTAAAGCAGAAAGAGGTGGAAATAATGAAAGATGTTGTCCTTTGTAGATGAGTTCATGAAGGCTTTCTCATAATAACAGCTGCACTCTGCTAGGTTTTCAGACATTGATATGTGGCTTGGTGGTAGGGTTGTTAACAGGCTATGCATGAATTTTGTATCCCCTGTCCTTGTATTTATTATTTGTTGTTCAGGAACTTCAAGGCACAGATCTTGGCTTTTTTTAAATCTATAAAACAGCACTGAACTCTGTGTATCCTCAACATTTGTGTCCTATTCCATCTGACAGCTGTTTCTGCCCATGGTGAGTAGGGCTGGCAGCCTGGGAAACTCGCGTTGTAGGGACAAACCAAAGCCGACAAAAGATGAAGGAGGGGAGATAAGAAGCAACTTGTGCTGTGACTAGTGCTGAGTTTTATAAATAACGTGAGAAAAAAATGAAATGCCAGGTGGGGAGGTGACCTCAAGCACGGAGGTGGCACAGTGCCTGGGGCAGAGCACAGAGGTGTTCTGATCAGCAAGGAGCTCTCATTTCAGACAGGATGTGTTTGTACCTCTGTCCTGTGTGGGGATGGATAAAAACACGTGGGGATGATGTAGGTTGACTACAGACAGCAAGTCTTCTGCATGCATCCCTGAGCTGCGCTATGAGCCTTAGAGAGATATGTCCTGAAAGGGCAAAGCTATGTTTTGGCAGAAAAAGAGGCAGAGCAGCTACAGATTCTGAACTCTGGAGACACAACAGTAATGGTTTGGAGGGCAGCATCCAGCCAGCATGGGCTGTGTGCCTGCAGGATGCTGAGTGCTTGCTGGTGAAAGCCAGGACAAGGCTGCCCTGGACTGTTGGCATTACATTCCAAAGCTGGAAGGGCTGAGCTCTCTGTACCCTTGTTGCAGTGTCTAACCTCTGCCATAGTGCTCGCAACACACAACATCTCCTGTGCACTGGTTGTGATGAAAAGTCGGGTCAGCCCAGTTCTTAGAGGCTTCCCTCCATATGACAAGGCAATTAAGGTTCTTAGATAGCTAGGATACATCTTTAAATCGCGTCACGCGTTGGATCATAGAATCATTAAGGTTGGAAAAGACCTCAAAGATACCCTAGTCCAACCCTAACCCACCCACATCATGTCCCTCATCCCCATGGTTCCTGAAAACCTGCAGGGATGGTGACCCCCCCCTCCCCCTCCCTGGGCAGGCCATTCCACAGTGCCTGATTGCTCTTTCTTTTGCTTGCTGGATATGTTTTGTATAGAGGTGGAAGGTGCTATATGCCTTTTTTTGCAGCGTGCACAGAAGTGTCAGCACCTCATCTGGGACTGTTTTGCAGGCTCCATAGGATGCTTGTGATTAAGCGATTGTACCTTGGCTGGCTTTCAGCCTCACAGAGGTGGAAGTCTGAATCAGTTTTTAAGGTCGTGCTCGTGGCGGGTGAGGTTCTTTACTTTTCAGTCATGTATATAAACTTAATCATCTGGGCAGCAAGTCAACTGCTCTTGTCCTCGTGTGGCTTTCCTTACTGATAACTCGTAGGAACGCATTCTCTTTTGGTGGCATGGGAGGAAACAGCACACGGAAACAAAACTTGCAAACTAATTAAATTTCTCAGACTCACAGAGTAACAAGCTGGAGATGCTGGCTGGGCTGGGAATAGATCTGATTATCATTCCTCCTCTCTCAATAGCCAGAGGGCATGGTTAATTATTAAATTGCTTGTTGAAGTATTGAAATATTACTCAGAACTTAATTCCTTTTTTTCTCTCCCCCCCTTTTTTTTTTTCTTTCTCTTGCTGAAGGGCTCTCCCAGGACCTGATGGCTTTCTGATACCTCGCTCCTGAGGGGCTGGCAGGAGCATGGTTAAACACCAACCGCTGCAGTACTACGAGCCGCAGCTATGCTTGTCCTGCCTGACCGGGATCTACGGCTGCCGCTGGAAACGGTACCAGCGGTCACATGATGACACCACCAAGGTGGGTGAGAACCCAACCAGAAGCCTGGGAGGCAGAGGAAATCTTGGGCTGAAAGTGCTGGGGCTTGGGTTTTGTTGGCTTGGAGAGATTGTGGAGATCCCTGATTCTACGGCTGGAGATCTGGGATGAGTCCTCACCCGTTAGCTGATGTAGCAGACTGACATGGGTAGCTGGTTGTGGTGCTCAAAAAGGGGGTTGAGGTCAATGGGTTTCTGGTTGTTACTCAAAAGGGGTTGAAGTAATGGGTATCTGGTTGTGGTGCTCGAAAATGGGGTTGAGGTCATGGGTATCTGGTTGTATTACTCAAAAGCGACTGAGGCCATGGGTATCTGGTTGTGTTACTCAAAAGCGACTGAGGCCATGGGTATCCGGTTGTGTTACTCAAAAGCGACTGAGGCCATGGGTATCTGGTTGTGTTACTCAAAAGTGACTGAGGCCATGGGTATCTGGTTGTGGTGCTCAAAAGTGACTGAGGCCATGGGTATCTGGTTGTGGTGCTCAAAAGTGGGGTTGAGGTCATGGGTATCTGGTTGTGGTGCTCAAAAGTGACTGAGGCCATGGGTATCTGGTTGTGGTGCTCAAAAGTGGGGTTGAGGTCATGGGTATCTGGTTGTGTTACTCAAAAGTGACTGAGGCCATGGGTATCTGGTTGCGGTGCTCAAAAGGGGGTTGAGTGGTGTGGGTTTGGCTAAATCTGTCCATATTTTCCCTGTTGGTGTTGGGGAGAATTCTGATTTCTCCTCTCTTCTCTGTTGTTGATGTTCTTGTTTGGCCAGTTTGTGGAGGCTGCATTTCTCATCTCTGGAAATGAGAACTAGCTGGGGATGGATGGGGAGCTGTTAGAGGTGACTTCACTCCCCTGAATAAATACTGTTTTGAAGAGCTGTGGCAGAGGGAATCTAAGCAGTCAGGGCCAGACTCCCTGGTTGTTTGAGGTGAGTCCCCATGAGACCTAATAAGTTTGCAGGAAGGATTCTGGAAAAAACCTGCTGTCAGAGCTGTCACATTCCATCTTCTGGGTAATGGTTGTTGTGTTCTTCTGTGCTCTTGTGTTGTCTGGTATTCTTTATTTTTTATTTTTTTGGATGTGTGTGCATATTACATAAAGAAGGAAAAAAAGTCACAAGCACAACTTAAATCTTGCTCGTTCTGGCAGTAGTCCCTGGAGATCCTTTTGTTGCTTTTTGAGGATTCTGTTTTGCTCTGGTGACAGTCAGCTGCTGTTTCACTTCTAAGTCAATGAGCAGAAATCTTTCAGGCACTGGAGTACTTCTCTGGGGGAGAGGCTGAGTTAAAAACACATGTGTGTGACAGATCTCATGCCAGAGTGCTCCTGGTTCTGAATTGCATCGATTGAGGAAGGGTGCAGCTTGGCTGGGAGCTCCTGCATGAACCAAGAAGTCATGGCTCATGTTTGTGCAGCGTAGAACAGATTTCCTTTTGTAAAGTAGAAATGTTTGTGCTGGTTTTCTTCCTCCCTTGGTATTGCCAGCTTATTCTCAGCAACTGTTTTTCTGAGCCAGCGGAAGTTTCCTTTGAGCAAATACCCAGGCACATCCGCACTGGAGGGTGTAGCTGTGTTTCTACGACTTGGTCAGGAAAGCAGTGGGATGTAATGTCTTGGCATGCATGCGTGTACTAATGTAAATACTCAAAATGCCATATTCCTTATGTCTTATGAGCCAGAACGTTATGTTTCCAAGTTAAAAATCCACAGAAACAAAACTGCAGTTGGCTTTTATTTTTTCACAGAAATCTGGCCGCTTGCACCGACTTCTTTTTTAACCAGAAAATATCAGTGGCTATTTGCCAATTCTGCTTAGAATTTCACTTGTTTTTCTGGTGCTGGAGAAGAACTTGCTGTGTTCAAAGCTAGGCTTTAATATACGTCCAGTCTGTTTGAAGGTATGTGTGGCTCTCAGCTTCCACTTTAATGCTCAAAAAGAGAAAACATAGCTCTTTCAGCAGCAAGAGAAGAGTCTTAATTATCTACAGGCTACGGAGAACCAAGACATGAAGGTATGAAGAATCTGTTCCCTGATTCAGAAAATACCACATCCTAGCCTTTGCACAAAGGCTTTACACAAAGGCAGTGGCACAATACCTGTTCTACTGCCCTGTACCCATTGCTATAGTAACTCAATCACTGCAAACCCAGAGTAGAGCCAATTGTAGTGCAATAAAAAATCTAGAGTTACCTCTAGGAAAGGCACGTATTTGTGTAAACTTGCCTTCATGTGGGCTACAGAAAGGCTCTTTGCATTCTGTTTGGGATATGGGGCTTCCTAGAGCCCTTCCCCTACTCGTGGGCCATGACCCAACCTTGCACAGAGCATCTTTGAAACCTGCTCCGCGTGACCATGGATGTCTATTTTCTCATTGTGCTGCTGTTGAGCAGCCAGAGTTCTTAAAGATTCTGCTCCTCTTCACCCACATTTATGCAGATCAGGCTTTCTACTACACTTCAAAATGTACATGAAAATGAGAATTTTAATTGTATGCTTCAATTCCAAGTTGTTTTTTTTGTTGGTTTTTTTTTTGCCAGAATTGTGATGATCTTTTGCCTTCACCTGAGCTTCTGGGAGTGGAGGGGAGGGGCTTAAGGCACACAGGTCTCCTTTCTGAGATAATTTTAATCAGCTGCAAAATTCCCTTTTCTGTTGTGTGGCTTTGGCTTTATTGGCACGATCCCTGTTTATGGTTGTTGGTTTGTTTTTTTATTTTAACAATGTGGGTTTTTGCTCCTTTTAAGCGTGAAGCATATAAAAGAAAAATCATCTTACCGAGGTTCAGACGATTACAATCTTCGTAGCCAGTGTAAGGAAGCAATTACTGATCTTAACTACACCTTGTTCACATACTCAACTGGGGAAGCACTGGAAGAGTCACTGCATCATTGCAGTGGGGCTCTCTCACCCCAAACGCAGAAAATGTGAACACATCAGCTTTGCCTTGTGGCTGCCAAACAAGCTTTTAAAGGTCTGAAGTTCAGATGGCAGCTTCCAAGGCAGCTCACAGACAACGCCGTCCTGTTGATGAATTGTCAGCAATTAAATGCGAAGCTGCACTGCTAATTGCAGCCTATAAACACAATGCTACATGTGCAGCCTGTCTAATTCATCTGAGGCGACCTGCTGCTGGGCACTGCAGTGCCAGAGCAGCTCTTGCTTTCCAGAGTATCTTTTAGCATCCATCCAGAGCTCCTGCAGGGTCAGTATCCACATGGGAATTGTTGATGGGTTGCGTTACATAAACGTGGAGTTAGATCTACCAGCTGATTCTGTGCTTTTATTGATTCTAAAGCCATGTTATTTCCACACAGCAAGTATTGCGCTTGGGAAATCATCCTAGGCAGGGCTAGGGAGAGATTCTGCGGAAGAAAATTGCCATGATAATTTTTGATCTATCCAGATAATAGAAGTAGCTACATCCATTGGCTGGATGGTTATTCCTGGGGAAGGGGGATTACTTAATACTGGAGTCTTGGGAGTTTTGCTGTAGTGTTTAATTGCTGTCAAAGGGGATAAAATACTACTGCTGATTACAAAGGGATGTTCTGCCTGGCTACAGACTTATCCTAGAATCTGAGTGGTTGGGTTGGAAGGGACCAGTTCAGGCTGCCCAGGGCCCATCCATGGCCTTGTCATCTCCAGGGATGGGGCACCACAGCTCTGCACAGCAGTGCTGGGGCCTCACTGCCTCTGGGGAAAAAAATTCTTCCTATTATCTGACGTAAATCTCCCCTCTTTTATTTTAAAACCCTTTCCCTGTGAATAATAACTGTAGTCCTCAACCATGAATACTTCTGAGATACAAGTGGGTGGTCAAAATGGTGGTCAAAATCTTTTGCTTTGATAGCAATATGGCAAGGAGGAATGTCTTTAAACTAAGACATGAGCGATTGAGGTTGGATGTGAGGAGAGAGGCTGTGGATGCCCCATCCCTGGAGTCACTCAGGGCAAGGCTGGATGTGGCTCTGGGCAGCCTGCTCTGCTGCTTGGTGACCCTGCATACAGCATGGGGTTGGAGCTTGATGATCTTTGAGGTCCTTTCCAAGACAGCCCGTTCTATGACTCAATGGTTCTTGTCTTTCCTATTTTCTCTACAGCTTTGTTTCAGTATATATGCCATCTTTTTCCTCATACACCAATTGCCAGGTATGGGCAAGTGTAAGGGCCTGGTTCGGTGCACATAAAAGGAAGGGTCATCATCTGGGTATGAACTCCAAATAATTGAATCATAGACTAATCGAAGTCGAAAAGACCACTAAGATCATCTAGTCCAATCGTCAGCCCATCCCCACCACTCTCACTAAAGCACTTGGAAGCTCTCAGTCCCAGGCTACTGAAAGTGCAGGATTCCTGTGCTTTCTGTCCTTCAATGCCATCTACCACATATTTAAACGGGGTCTCCCCATTAATTCTGTACAAATTGTGCCCTTACTGGTACTTGTACAGTCTTCTTTTTCCCCTCCCATTACTCCTGTGTGCACGATTGGGAAATTGTGAGTGAATGGAGCAGTGTTAGTGATGAAATCCCATATGTGCAGAATTCCCAGTGCTTTCTAGATGCTCTAATCCTTGAGGTGTGAGCCTGAGTGTCTAATAAACCACATCCTTATTAAGAACCTGAAAAGGTGATGAAACTGGAGCTAACGAGGTGCAAGTCCAAGCACAGGAGTGGAATTCTCTGATGACCAATGAAGTGTGGGGTTTGCAGGTTTGGAGTTTGGGCATAACATTAAGGTTTTGCTGTCCTAAAAATAGGACTTAATAAGAATCCATCATAAGAAATAATAATTAAAAAAAAATCTTTACCTTTGCTGGGGAAAGTCCTGAGAAGTGTTAGGAACACCTTCTTGGGGCTGCTCTGATTTGGTGCAATAAAAACTGAGAAGGACTGGGCAGAGTGCCTCAACCTCCCTGCCCCAAGACCTCCCCAGCAGACGGGTCTGTCCAGGTGGAAGGGAAGCAAGAATTCCTTTAGACAGGCAGCTCTTGCACAGCACTCTGTATCATAGAACCATGAAGTCTGGTTTGAGCCCAGCCCACCCCACCACGCTCACTGACCACGTCCTTCAGTGCCACACCTTCACAGTTCTGGAACACCCCCAGGGATCGTGACCCCATCACCTTCCTGTGCCAATTCCTGATTGCTCTTTCAGATAAGAAAATTTCCCTGGTATCCAACCTGAACCTCCCCTGGTGCAACTTCAGCCATCACCTCTCATCCTATCACTCGTTACAAACTCTCACCTTCACCACTCTCCCAGAATAGTGTTCATACCTGGAATTTAGTAATTGTGACCTCCCACATTTATCTTGTAGTGTGAAGAGGTGTAAATCCCTCCACAGGCTTAATTCTTACACTGTGAACTGAGGCACAGAATCCAAGCTGGTCTGTGATGACTTGGTGATGGCCAGGCTGGGTGAACGTTGAATCCGAAGTTTCATAGAGCTGCAGGATCACCATGGTTGGAAAAGACCTCCAAGATCACCTAGTCCAACCATCCCCCTACCACCAGTATTTCCCACTAATCCTAACATGGCTGCTTCTGTTATCTCGCTACTACCTGTGAATGTGCTTAGGGGCTTCCCAATGGCTCTGGGTGCTGTCTGTTGCTTTTGAGGGCAGGATTTCAGCAGCTTCTGGCACCGGGGCTGATGCCATCAGGAACTGCAGCTACCTTGGTTCACAGTTGTGTTTCCTGCAGCTATAATTTGGTTGCCCGTGACTTCAGGCTCTGGGTAATGTTATAAATGGCCCGTGGGTAGTCTGACCTTTTCAGAGGTGATTGAGTAGCTCTTACCTGAAAACTCCAATGATTTGCCATTACTGCTTTATTCAGAACCTTTGAAGTGATCCATGTACGAACTCCTTGCAATAAACAGCCAGACCAGCCCCCCCTGGATACACAAAGGTGCCTTGTGTTTTTCCCAATGTTATGAGCCTCCAGAGTTTTATTCAGATTGTGGCATTTCCTTGTTATAGCTGCCAGATGTGCTCCTTCCAACAGTTTTTTCTTTGTGTTGTACTAATTATCTGGGTGAATAATTACACTGCCGGAGCCCATTATTCCTTCCTCCCTCCTGCTTGCTCTTGTGAGTTTTCAGGAGGGCATAGCAGATGCTGCTGCTGCTGCTGTGTGCATGGTGTTCACTTAAGAAGATGATGAAGCAAGGTGAGCTCAGCGTTAATGAGTTTCAGGTCTCAATAGTTGATGTGCATGTAGCATGAGCGGACCAGTAGATCCTAGGACTGGTGGCCAACTTCTGTCTGTGCAGGAAGAGGTGGCTTTGGGCAGCTGAGGACAGAATGGGAAAGATCTGGAAGAGCTGGGACAAAACTGGAGTTCACTTTTTCCTTATCTTCAAGAATTGTAGTATGATGGAATATCCCGAGTTGGAAGGGACTCATCTCAACCATCCTCAAAGCCAACTCTTAAGAAATCTCTGTGTTTCTTCTGTCCTTACTCCAGCCAGGGCGGGGGATAACTTTTCTGTGTTTTCTTTTTATTTTTTCCCCTTTATCTTTGGTTTGCAGACAGAAGCTGGCTGCCAGTGCTTCCCAGGAAATCCATTTATGTGTTACCAAGGGGTTTTGCCAAGCCTTTCCTAAAAAGTATTCAGGAAGTGATGACTCTAAGCTCACTGTGCTCACCTTGCGGAATAAGAAGGGCTGAAAGGAGGTGGAGTTGATGCCTCGGAGCTCTTGAGGATAAGCACTGTAGAAGGAGGAATTATTAAGGACTGTGAGGACCCTGATTTGTAATGTAATGCTGTGGTGAGATGATGGAGAGGAGGGATGCAGCTAATGGAGTGAAGGGCTGGGGTTTGGTGTGGATTTTTGGATCAGCAGATGGAGGGGAGAGGAGGAAGGTGCAGCCTACTTTCCCAGCTCTGTGCTGGGAAAGCTGATCAGAGACTTAGAAGCTTTGGCTGTTGTCAAAATGGCACGAAAAATGACTTCAGGTGCTGTGCTTTAGATTAAAGCATGCTCACCTTCATTGCTTTCTTCACAATTTTTCTTTGAATTCTTCCTCGGATGTTCAGCTGTGCTGGTGTTTCCATGACAATCACCCAGATCTTGGCTCTCAGAGCAGAAGCTCATTGCATCTATTGCCTCCCGATGCACTGTGCCCACCCCTGAGGTACTGCAGTGCAGGTTTGCTGAACACCCAACTGCTCTGTGTGATCTTTGGGGTCCACAAAATGCTGTACATGCTCTGTTTTGTCCATTGACCATTTATGTACGTAGAATCACAGAATGATGCACCGAATAAGTGCTCTGTGCAGATGTCCTGGTTGGAAAGTGTTACACAGGGGTAAGGTGGTCGGGTTATGGCTCATGGGTAGCTGAACATGCTGGCTAAAAGCAAGGCAAGGTGTCTGGAGTGTGCTGATATGGGATGGGCAAGGTGGGGAATATCAGATACGTGCAGTACCTCTCTCCATCCTCAAAGCATCGAGAGCTGCTTGTGTAGCTGCAAGTATCAATTAGTTATCAAACCATTCCTAATGAATTGGGCGTTCGCTGTCAAGTCTTGTTCTCTTCAAATAAAATGGTAATGATTCAAGATGGTCCATGTGCTTGAAAACATCATGTGTCTTTGAGCTGAGGCTTCTGATGGCTTTTCTTTTTTACGACTTGTTTCTTCTGTAAAGCGATGAAGCTGCGAGAAGAACGAGGAGCTGTGATCCATCGACGTAACGGATTACTGTGCTGTGTCTGTGATACGCGTCTTAATTCATTTCAGAGAGAAATACTCTTGTAATTCCCACTTGGCAGGAGTTGTGAAATGACCTGAGCAGATGAGCTGAGCCACGCTGGTGTGATATATCTGCGGGCTTTGGAGCTGAGACTTTGCTGGGTCTAATCCCCTGATGGCCAGAGGTCACAAAAACTGCTTGCTTTGCTGAAAGCTGCTATTAGAGAAAGGGTGGATTTGCCCTTTAGGTACAGCTTCAATTTATTAATGCTCATGACTGTAGGACCAAAGACATGAGTGCTTTTGATGAAAGATGCTCTTTCAAGCCTGTTTGATTCTGCTTTGGTTCCTAAGGCATCGGATGGTGACTTCTGCAGCAGCACGCTGCTGAATCCCCATGCATGAATACATCAAATGATGTTGGAGTGATGGGCTAAATGCAAGAAAATCCAACTGTTGGATTAATTATTGATTTTTTCTTTTATTATTTTACTGTTTTCTTTTTTTTTTTTTAACTCCGGTGCTTGCAGCCAAAATCAAAACGCTCCTGATCTCAGTGCTTTACCCGTCACTTAAACATCCTTTAAGGACACCCTTTGAGCTTTTCATTATGCAGGAAGGATGTGATGTGACACAGGGCTGGAGAGGGATGGGGCTCAAGATGCTCCTGGCTGCACGTGGCCGTATCACCCTGCCCACACTGCAGAGTCCCCTGCTGCACTCCCTTGGCTTTGTTCTCTTGGCAGTTTCATTGCCTTGTAGGAATTGTACTGTCTGTGTTCCAGCCTCACTCCCTCATGAAATTGGTTTCTCTTTGTTCTGGGAGATACCCAAGAACTCAGGAAAGACACAAACCTCTCTTGGCACAGCTCTCCTGGCATCGAGGCCTCTCCCAGGAACATGGACACTATTAAAGATTTTTCTTGGCAGTGTTGTAGGATTCAGCTGCTGAAATGTGTTAAAAGCTTCATCAGCGGTGGAAATGTTCTGTGGAGGAGTAAGATTCCTCTTAGTCTGGATGGAAGTCCCCTGGTTGGCTGCATGGAGCAGAGAGGTGTCCTGGTGACAGGTTAAGGTGTTGGATGATTCTGAGTAGGATGGGACCCAAAGGGATCATGAATCTGACTCTTGGCTCCACAGAGGACCGCCTTACATTCAAACCCTATGTCTGAGAGCATTGTCCAAAAAGTCCTTGAACTTTGGCGTGAGCAAATGAGCTGAGACTCAAACTGGGCTTAACCCACCTGAGCTTTCTAATTGCTTGGACCTGTATTCTCAGACAGTAAGGCTAATGCTGAAGCCACTGACTGCTTAGAAAGTTGAACCTGCAGGGGACCACAGCTGGTTGTGTATCAATATCCTACGATGGATATAGAAACGCAGAAAGCTGAATTCTTTATGACCACTTGACCCAAAGTCTGATCTGCTGGGCTGCACTGTAGATGGAATCCATTGAGTACAGTTCCAGCCTTAATAGATTTAGGTTGTATTTTTCCCCAGTGCCATCCTTCAATGTAAGGAGTCACTGGTGACTGCAGATATTGTGGCTTCTGTAAATTCCCTGTAAAGGGTGTTTCCTACTTCAGTAATGCTGGTTTGGAGGACGGGAAATTCCAAGCCCCAGGGAAGCCGTGGGGTTTGACTTGCTGCCTGGTGCATCCTAATGCTGTCAGGGTGAGGATGTTCAACTAATGCTAATTCTCAGGCTTAGTCCCCATGTGAGCAAAACGCCGATGGGAGGGAGTCTGCAGAACCCATTGGCTGCGTTCCTGACTTTGGATTATGGGCTAAGATTGAGTGATTAACATGCCCTATGATTTATAATGCTTTATAGGTGTCAAAGTTTTTTACTGCACAGCATCTGCAAAGTGTGTTCCAGGCTATGGATGGGCAGCACTGAGCTGGAGCTGGAGAGAGGGGGCAGTGAGGCAGGATGGTGATATGGGAAGGGGGGATCTTTGAGCCATGGTTTCTTGCAGCAAACACTATGCTTTGCTGTACAGTTTGTGTTTTACCAGGGCTTTTCCCTGACACCCTTTCTGTTTAGAGGCAGTGAGGTGCAGCCAATCTTGCAATATCTTCACCTGTTGGAAAGATTCTGTCTGAGAGCTCAGCCAGCACATGGCCACATATGGGAGAACTTCCCCAATTGTCCCTGTAAGTGTCCCCAGACAGCAGCATGAGCATCACACTGGGTGAAATCACACTCTTTGTGTTTTGTTATCGAGCCAGTGCTCAATAGAATCATTGAGGTTGGAAAAATATCCACTCAGATCATCTAGTCCCACTGTTCACTTATTACCACTATGCCTAACCAGGCTGTGGGGATTTAGCAGGTTTGTGCTTTGCCATGGAGGCCGATGAGGCCAAATGACACTGTGTTGATTCCCTTAAATGCATGTTTTACCTTTCTCTGTGCATCTCTGCATAAGCAAATAATTCAGCATTCCCATGTAACACCTGTGAAAGGACTGGGGAATTCCAGTACTTGCAATGAGGAAGGTAGAATAGTTACTGAAGGCCTTCTAAAAGCAGGAAAAAGTGTCATTTTTCTTCTTGCTTTTATGAAGAACCAAATATATTTTCCCTCTTGGCCATGTCGTTGCTGTCCATGCTAAAGTTAAGCTTTTTAAATTGAACTACAAATAGCTTTTTTCAAAAGAAGCAATGGGAATGATACTCCTTCCAGTTGTATCAGCACTAACAGAGGTTAATTGACTGTGTCGTCACTATTTACTTGGATATCACAGAGCTGTAGGGGTTGGAAGGGACCTCCAGAGATCATGGAGTCCAATCCCCTGCCCAAGCAGCTCCCAGCCCAGGGATCAGCATCTCCAGAGAAAGAGACTCCACAAGATCCCTTCCCATGAAGACAGCAAGTGCTATAAGTGAAATGACAGTAGAATCATGGAAGGTTGGTCTGTTTTACGTGAAGCCCTCTCTGATCTCAGCAGGGATGGCAACAAATCAGGGTTCTTCTCCAGAGGTGACTCCGTCTTCTCCTTCTTCAGAGGGAAGCAAGGATGACCTTGTTTCCTCTCAGCTGAACTCAAGTGATTACCTTTATTTGAATTTGCTTCGGATTTGCTTGCCTACTGATTCAGCAAGTCTCTTCTCCCAGTGCTTTTCCCTGATTCCCAGGTGTCCTGGAAGCAATCCAAGGACAGAGCATAGAAAGGAGAAAAGCTTTGCAGTGTGTCCTTGCTGGGTGGCTGAATGCCTGTGCATTAGCCAAGAAAAGGGGTTTTATTTTTTCACCTCACATAGTAAAAAAAAAACAACAACCAACTCTTCTTTTGTCTTATAAAATTACTCCTGTGAAAACCAATCAGGGATGCCTGCGGGTCCAAAATGACCACAAAAATTAACTAGATGAGAAAGAAACCTGGCAGCAATGTGATGAATGGATGGAATGGAGGAAATTAAAGGAGAGGGATTAGCTTGTGTTGGATTTTCCCTTGCTAAGCATGTGCTGAGTGCTGGGACAAGTGGAAGTCACGAGATTAAATGGGGACTCCTGAACAAATCCCCCCTGTTGCTGCTGAAGTGTGAAATGCTGATGGAAGCTAAGGCAACATTCCCGTTGGGGGTTGCTGGTGAGAGTGGATTAGATATTTATAAGAACAGTTGGCTTTTGGTTGTGCTTTCAGGTTTGTTTTAAACAGCTATGCGATAGCAGCCTTCAGGGAAGGGGAAAAGAGAAGGTAAAGGGATCACTGTGCTGAGGAGCTTGAGCTTCCACTGTAGCCATGAATGGAGATGGTGGTGTCCTGCAGCTATAGCTCATCTTCAAGGTGAATATTGATGTCTGTGGTATGCGTGGGTTTTTTTCAGTCTCAGTGCTCCATGAGCACTGCTTCACCAGCAGGAAGAAAAACACAGTGATGGAAAGCCCAATCCTCACCAGCTGTGGTGGTGGGAAATGTGCAGATGGTGGGCACCAGCTGTGTGATGTGTCTTGACAGGATGTGCTGCAGTGGGTTGCAAAGATTAAGGCGAGAAGGCTTCAACACAATGATGGGCTTCCAAATGCTTGGCATGTAAAAAAGGGAGAGCTGTAGGGGGGGAGGAGATGAGGCTTGGGCTGGGAGAGATGCTTGTGTGTCCTTCATCACTTGAGAAAAACCCTTCTTAGATGCTGTGTTAAAAAGCATTTGGGAAGCTCTGCACAACTCAGTATGGGACTGAAATCATGAAATTGATTGAGTTGAAAGGGACCCCTAAAGCCATCTGGTCCTACTCTTTGCAATGCACAGGGATACCCACAGCTCCATCAATGCTCATGCCCCATCCCCTGACCTTGGATGTCTCCAAGGATGCATCCTCCATCACCTCCCTAGCCAACCTGTGCCAGTGCCTTGCTGCCCTTATTGCAAACCACTTCTTTCTATCCAGTCTAAATCCCCTCTCTTTTAGTTTGAAACTATTTCCCCCTGTCCTACCACACACACTCTGCCGAACAGTCCATCCCCTCATCCTCACAGCTCCTTCAGGTACTGAAAGTCCTCTCTCAGTCTCCTTGCAGCCTTCCCTTCCCCAGATCTCAGCCTGTCCTCCTAAGATATCTGCTTCAGACTTCAGCCAGGCACAGAGCTGAGAATGCCCAGTGTTTATTACGACTAATTTCTCTGCCCTCTCTAACCTCATCCCTCTGGTGCTGGATTAATGAAGAACTGAGAAAAAAAAAAAAACAACCTGGGAAGAGTAAATTTCCAGTGAAATTTACAGGCAGTTCCTTTTGAAGAGCTGCTGCCATGCTGTGTGCTAACGAAGGGTGAGAAGTGTCTGTAGAATGGGGAAAAGGAGCACTATGACAGTGTCTTCACCTCCTCCTTTAATAAAAGTGCTGCCTCTCTGCTGCTGATAACTGACTTGGAGGCAAGGTAGGCTGGGGACTGGGGTATTCTTGTGCACTTTTTCTGTGACTGATCTCATTTCGTATGTACGTGTCTCACTTCTGTTTTCACTGGGTGGTGACACATCCTGCAGTGTCTGTGCCACTGTGTGCTTCCCCAGGCCCACTACACAACGCTGTGCTGTGATGCTTACATGCTCTGTTTCATAACGTCGTGGGTTTTTATGTGGGAAGGCCTTATGGCTAAAAATGGCAGGGGAAAAAACACATCCCCCTGCAGGACTGGGAAGGTGTGATGAATGGAGCCATGCAGTAACTGAGCCGTGCTCAGAAATCTTGGCTGAGAGGGCAGGTTTTGGAGCTACTGAGTTCCGACAGATGCAGAAAAAAGCATCTGGGAAGAGTGGGGAGAGGAGAACAGAGCTAAGAATGGGGCTAAGAAATCATTTCTCTCTGGCGTGGCACCTGGGCCATGAGCACAAATTCAGCTAGCATAGGGTAGGCATACACGCAACCAGTCCAAGTTCTATACTCAAAGCATCACTAGCTTTTCATCCTCCTATCCAGTGTGTAATCTGGATCTAGGAAAGCTCCTTGGAAAAGATCTTGTGGTTTCCTGGAAAGCTTCCACAGCTTGGCACTTCTCTGGAAGGTCATACAAATCCCAGCGTGCTTTTCTTTTAAGCTGACTTCTCTGAAAATCAAATTCCTTGTCAGTTGAGTGTGCAGCTCTTCTCAAAAGTTATGTATGTAGCTCTAAATGAGGCACATCTCACTATGTCTAAAGGTAAGTGGTAGCTCCATTATGTTACAATCACATGCAGGTTTATTCAGGATGAATTTGTAGGTTCTGGTGCTATGTTCTAAGTGCTAATTTGGGGTTTTGATGCTGTCTTGCAGATTAGTGCCATCCCATACGGTTTGGCCTGAATTTTTAGAGTGAGGGTCAAGCATTGGAACAGGGAACTGGTGGAGTCACTGTCCCCAGAGGTGCTCCAGCACCATGGGGAGGTGGTACTGAGGCACATGGCCAGCAGGCATGGTGGGGATGGGTTGGCGTTGGGTTTGGGGGTCTTAGAGGGCTTTTTTAACCCTCATAGTTCAATAATTACTTTCAGTGAAGTCACACGTCCTCACTGACCTTAGGAAATAGTGCAGAAGCAGTTTAAATCTCCAGCAACCGTCTTTGTTTGCATGGATAGACATGATTTTTCTTGAACAGAATCTAACAACTCTGCAAAAGTGAATTACGAAGGGTCTATTTAGTCTATTTATTCCTGTTTTACTGCTTTCTAGAATGCTCAGTCTCTAGGATCATAGGATACCTTTTGGGAGAGCATGCCTGGAAACGACATCTAGCTATAGCAAAATATTCAGTTAAGGTGGTGACATTCAGTGGCATTTCTTGTACAGAAGTCGAGCTAGATGATTTAATGGGCCCTTTGGTTTTTAGAGTGTGTATGTGCTTTATTTTGTGATGTAAAAAGCTTCTAAATTGGGGGCAGAGGTTAGCTTGCCAAATACATTGCAGCTGTTCATCCTCATTTGGAAGGGGAGGCAGCTAGAATTTCTGGAACAGGAAGGCTTGGAAGCTAGAATGCTTTTGCATATTAATATCTTTCTGCCTTTAATACAGATGTTCGCATTCATGCCTCCTGTTCTGGGAGTCTGGCCAAGTTTCTGCACAAACTGCACACAGCTCCAGGTCCTGTCCTTCACCCCAACATCATCCCAGAACAGGTACAGCCTGAGATTCATTTCCCGTTTGGAGTTCCCAATCCGTTTGTTAATAAATGAAACCCGTGGCTGGCTTTTGCACGACAAGGGCAGGTAGAGTTTATTTCCCTACTGGGCAATTGCTCTTTGCAGTTTGCAAACTTGTCCCATTGACAGAAACAGCCACCACAAAACGAAACCCCGGGCAGTGCGTGGGCTGTCTCAGTGACGGTTGTTCAGGGGATTAATTCTGACGGTTGGGGCTGTGGCTTCTTCCATCTCTACCAGGAAAAGTACAGAGCCGTTTTGTTTTTTTGGAGTTGTGGGTTTTTAATTTCTCTCTTTCACTCTTTCTCTCTCTCTCTTTCTCTCTTCTTTCCTTCTTTTTTTCCTTCTTTCTTTCTTTTCTTTCTTTTCTTTCTTTCTCTCTTTCTGTCTCTTTCTTTCTCTCTTTCTTTCTTTCCTCTTTCTTTCTTTCTTTCTTTCTTTCTTTCTTTCTTTCTTTCTTTCTTTCTTTCTTTCTTTCTTTCTTTCTTTCTTTCTTTCTTTCTTTCTTTCTTTCTTTCTTTCTTTCTTTCTTTCTTTCTTTTTCTCTCCTTCTCTCCTTCTCTCCTTCTCTCCTTCTCTCCTCTCCTCCTCTCCTCCTCTCCTTCTCTCTCTCCTCTCTCTCCTCTCTCTTTCTCTCTCTCTCTCTCCTCTCTCTCCGTCTCTCTCTCTTTCTCTCTTTCATTTATTTATCTGTGCGTGTTTATGAGAAGCACTTTTGAGAAGCAAAGCTCTGCATCAGAACACTCTCCATTCCTCACATAGCTTCAGCTCAAGCAAAGAGTCTCGGTGTCTATCTGACCACACTTTTGTTTTTCCTTTCTTCTTTCTTTTTTTTTTTTTTCTCCTATTTGATCTCAGTTGTGATGGCTGCATCATTTAGGACGAGGAGTAACATCATCTCTTCTGCCCAACTTTTGTACTCTGTCTCAGGTTTTCAGGAAGCTGCAATTTGGATCCAGTGAAACATTCAGATGGATGCAAAATTTCCCTACTGTGGGAGTTCAGTGATGTTTACCTTGGGATTTTTCCTGAATGACCAGGATGCCTCATTTGAATTGTTTTTCTGACCCCTCTCCCACCAAGTTTTGGTCTTGGTTGGAAAAGAGCTCTAGGATCATCAGATCCAACCATGAACCCATCCCCACCATGCCACCATTTAGAATCATAGAATCGATAGATTGGGAAAGACCTCTGAGAAATGCCTGCTTTGAATTCCCATTAGGTTGCAGGAGAGATCTATCTGGCCATAGCCAGCCACAGCAGTCTTCTTGGTTGCACAGTGAAGCCAAAAAAAGCCCTCTAGAATAATCTGCAGCCAAGGCAGTGAGAAGACACCTCTTGAGCAAAGGCCAGCTGAAGCTAGGAAGCTCACAGCAAAGATGGGCTATGATGGTGGGTTTTGGGTTGTTCTTGTGAGCTTTTCTCTATGGATGTTGAGTTTTCTCAATGAATATTGAGATCAGAGTACCCAGAGTTGCTGCCTGAGTATCTGCTAGACCAGCTCTGCCTTCTGATCTGGATATGTGTATTAAAGTGTGTGAAATCTTGATACAAGATGCTGTTAACCTCACAGCTTGGCTGGAGCTACCACAGCTTCATTGGTGCTGGGCTCTGCTAGCAAATGTTCCTGTTGCCATGCTGTTCTGTGCCATTTGCTGCAAGCTCCCTGAGCTGCCATTTGCAATTCAGTACTCATCCTGATAAATGTGGGGCAGGAAGGGAAACACTGCTGTGCAAACAGGACTAAACCGACTAATGAAGCTAAGTCTCTGGGCTGTAGGGATGTCTTCTGCATAATCCTGCAAACTAGATCGAGCTGGCTCTTCCTTGGTTTGCCACTGTGATGGTGAAGATGGTTTCTGGTAGCACTGTGGTTAGGGGAGAAGAACTTAAAGTTGTGTGAAGACGTGGGTTTCCTGTCGTTTGTCTTGAGTGAATCACAAGGCAGTTGAGAAGTCTGCCAGTCAGTCATTGCACAGGTAACCTGTCTGCTTGTGGGGTCTCTGCAGGGATCCTGGTGTCCTCAACACTGAGGTGATCAGCTTGGATACTAGAAATGCTTGTATTATTATGAACTGGGGATCTCTGTGTTAACTCATTGGCTTGCTTGAAAAAGTAAATAAACAGATGAACGAAGCTTAAAAATAGAGCTTATTCACTGGTGGCTGTGTGTAGAATCATGGAATCGTTAAGGCTGGAGAAGGCCATTAAGATTTGTCAGCCTTTCTGTCTTGGCTTCCTCTTGAAAATGTGTAAGTCTTCAGTTTAGGGGTGTTTGGATACCAAACTCTTTCTCCTGGTTGTTTCTTGGAGATCTGCTGCTGGGCTCCCAAGGGTGATTTCAAGGCTGTAAGTTGGAGATGTGAAAGGAGAAGCTGTGTTTGTCTGTGACTGGAGCTTTTAATGGACTCTTCAGTGACTGATATTTGTAGCTCATCTCAAGCTTGAAAATGTTTATCCCTTCATGCCACCTCTACAATGAGCTGTTAATGGAGGAGAAATGATGAATTGGTCTGAACCCATCATTTATCACATTCTCTTTGAGACATGTGGTTCTGAGCCTTTGTTTGGCAGCATGCATATTTGCACATGACCTCAGCCAGCACTTGAGAATCAATTGACTTCCTGACAGCCAAAAGAGACACTTCTTCAGGGACAATTATGGGAGGGG
Source organism: Callipepla californica brunnescens (assembly GCA_023055505.1). Lineage (NCBI taxonomy): Eukaryota > Metazoa > Chordata > Aves > Galliformes > Odontophoridae > Callipepla > Callipepla californica. The sequence goes on along the minus strand of JALIRH010000072.1, from coordinate 1,017,206 downwards.
AAAGAAAGAATAAAAGCATTAAACGCTTAGCCCCAAAACCCTGTTTGAGGTCTTCTCAACTTGGAGCATTCTGTCTGTTTAGGGTTGAGTCACCATTGGTTGACCTGTGTGCTTTCCTGTAGCCTTGCTGACCATTCACAAAGCTGAAGTTTTGTTCTGGGAGGCAAAAAGGAGGGCCTGCTACTGTCAGATGAAAGTTGTGTGTTTATTTAAGCTTCTTTCTATGTGCCAAAGGTAGCTTGTGCTCAAAGAAGAGTAGCTCTGACCTCCTTGGTCCGTTTGTTTGGGATGCTGAGCAAAGGGAGATTGTGTGAAGCTGGGCTGCTCTCCTCCCTACCCAGGAGAAGGATTCACAGAATCTCAGTATGGTTTAGAATGGAAATCAGACTCAGAGCATCCCTTCTGACCACGGTGCTTGGGGCGCTGCTTTATTTGGTGTTGTGCAGGAGCCTGCTGACATCATCCCTGTCACAAGGCTGGATGCTGCGGGTTAACGGCGGAGGAAGAGTGTGCTGTGTTTTACAGTTGTCCAGACTGCTGGTTTCACCACAAAGCTGTTTCACTTGCTAGCTGTTACCTCTTGTGGTCTATTTTGTGTTGCTTTTCTTCTTTATTTTTCTTCTTTTTTCCCTATCCCGTTTTTCCCCTTTTTCCCCTTTTTTTCCCCTTTTTCCCCTTTTTCCCCTTTCCCATTTCCCCTTCCTCTCCTTCTCCTTCTCCTTCTCCTTCTCCTTCTCCTTCTCCTTCTCTTTCTCCTTCTCCTTCTCCTTCTCCTTCTCCTTCTCCTTCTCCTTCTCCTTCTCCTTCTCCTTCTCCTTCTCCTTCTCCTTCTCCTTCTCCTTCTCCTTCTCCTTCTCCTTCTCCTTCTCCTTCTCCTTCTCCTTCTCCTTCTCCTTCTCCTTCTCCTTCTTTCTCCATCCCCCTCCCCCTCCCCTTCTCCCCTCCTCTCCTCTCTCTTCCCTTTTCCCCTTTCCCTTTTCCCATTTCCCATTTCCCTTTCCCTTTTCTTCAGCTTTTCTGGCCTGTCTGATAAAAAACCAAACCACCTCCTGGTTCCTATAATCCAGTACACGCTGCTGCTCTGCCTTTCTTAGGGTTTACTTAACAAGCCTGGCTTGTAACTGCTTACAGCACCGCAGAGCTCGAGCAAACCACACTGCTGTGAGCTGTGCTGTGCTGGAAGGTCAAGAGCTTGAAGCTGAATGGGGTGTGGTGGGGTTGCTTTTAGCTGAACAATATCTGAAAAGGATATCTCATTTCATTGCTTTTCTTCTTGAGGTCGATGAAAATTAGTGTGCACGTTTGCAAGGGTTATTAGCAGCGCACCCGGGACCGAACGAGCAGTTTCATTGCATTTGTCTGCTGCCCTCTGGGGTTCCTGCTTCTTCAGCAAGAAGTGAATGATAAATGGCACAACGCAAAATGAAACTTGCCTGGATGCTGTTCTACTGCACTTTAGTGCTGGGTAAGCGTGGCACTACAGTGACTGTAATGGGCTGTTGTGTGGCAAACAGACCCCAGCACCTACATTACAGCCGTGATGGCTGACTTCTTTAACATTCAGCCCTTGAGAGGTAAAAAAAAAATAAATAAAATCCATCCTGCAAGCAAAGCTTCTGCCCTCTTTCCAGATGGACGCCAGCTTTGGATACTCAGCTGCTGCTGAAGCTTGTGACTTCATTTGGTTTCCCTCCGGCAGTGCACTGAACCCACTGAAATCTCTTGCAGGCAAAGAGAAGTAAATCCCTTCCATATGTCAAGTATTAGAAAAATACATGATTTTTTTTGACTTGCACAAAGCATCCTGTTGTCTGACAGATATGGAAACAAGTGCACTCTTGTTTCTGGGAAGCTGAGCTCTGACCTTGTACCGCTAAGTCTGACATGTCACTGTCCACTGTTTCAGATGGTCTCTGTTCATGTTAAGTGTGCAAGTAAAGGAAAAAATCTTATCGATTTTCCGCTTAAAAGAGAGAGACTTCAGTATTCTCTGCTCTAAATCTCTTACTATAGCCTTTCAGGTCACTGGATTGCCCCCCCAAAGATAGGGGAGAAAGCATTTTGTGTGTTAGCTTGTTCAATGGCCTTTGTTAACAGATGTCTTTGCCCTCTGGATTCCCCCAGACCAATAAATCTGTGAATTGATGTCTCATGAGGCCAAGTGCAAATGCATAGAACTTGCCTGTTGGGTCAGAGCACGGGTTACGTTGCCCAGCATCCTGTCCCTGCAGGGGCTCAGTAATTGGTGCTTGAGAGGGGCAGCAATCTTCCTGTCTGTGCTCTGTGCTCCTTTCTTCTCTCTCTTGGCCTCTAGCAAGTGGCAGTTGTGTGCAAAATATAGTGTTGCTTGTGCTCAGCTGGAGTGGTGTTGAGCCAACAGCTTTCTCCAGGAGTGCTGTAACTGGAAAATGCCTCATGGTCTTAAAAAATGCTCCCTGGATCCCTTGGAGGGGGTCCTGGGAAAGTGAGAGCCTGCCTTTATCTGGACTGGGACCTTCATCAGATTGTACTGCTTGCAGTGATGGACACTGTCTAGTGAAGAATAATGGGATGAGGTGTGAGCCTTGGGGTCTCTGGGTGTCTTTTTCTTCCCATAGCAGTGGATGGTCAATTTGGACAAGAGGAAGGTGAGGAAAGGAGATAGACAAGGACTTAAGTGGGAAAGTGCAGAATAAATGGGGTGGGGTAGTTCAGAAAGAGCCACATGAAAGCTGTTGGAGGTGCTGGTGCAGGGGATGCAGCCTGTGCTCTCAGTGGGCCCACATTCTGGAGTCTTTGTCACTGTTCTTTTTTGAACCTCACTTTAAAAATGAGATGCGTAGAGAGGATGCAACTTGCCTGGAACCCTAGTTTTATGAGGATTAAGAGCAGCCCAAGGGTAGAAAACAAAACAAAACACCCAGAATAGCAAGAGAAGGACTGAAATTTCATAGAACCACTGAGGTTGGAAAAGACAGCTACGATCACCTAGACCAACTCAACTTATCACCACTGTGCACACTAACCATGTTTCTCAGTGCCGTGCCTTCAGTTTCTCTACGGATGATGAGAAATTTGCTTGGCTGTTGTGCATCAAAACAATCTAATGTTTGTATCTGAGGCAGGGGAAGTTGGCAGAGGGAAGCCAAGCTGGTATCTCTGATGGGAAGATGAGCACTGGTGTGAAGTTTGACTCCCTCCTTTCTTTTGTGGCTTTTCCCCACCTGTGTCCTTTTTGCTCCTCTTACAGCAGCTTTTAGCTCAATGAAAAGGACTTAATTTCCTGTAAATGTAGTATATATATGTGCCTTCATGTCATATGAGGCTGAGTTCTTCTATGTGATGGCTGTCCAGAATCATTGAGGCCCATGAAGACAAAGCCTAGGGAAGAGGAAAGCAGGTGGAGAGAACAGCAGTGAGAAGGGATGTGCCTCTGGAGCTGGCTGCACTTTTTGATTGCCATTACCTGATGTCTATCAGCTCACCTGCAAAGAGAGCAGCATAACATTTCCAACTGAAGTTATCTAGCAGCTTGGAAAAAAGAATAACGACCGTTTTCCAGTGAGATTACTGCACACGGACACACCACTGCCTCAGAGTAATAAAAAGGCAGTAGGGGAATTTCTGTGCATGCTTCCTCTGAAGACTGGGAAATTTTGAGTGACTTGCTTATGTGTACAGGTATTTTCATGTACTTGTTAATCTAGGATATTGTTCTGCTGCTCTGATCCTTATTCTGTTCAGTGGGACTTGGGCAGGGGTCACCTCCATGGCAGTAGAAGAGTAAATTCAGGATCATCACCTCCTGATGACTTTTGCTGGAGTTGTGATGATGCTCTGTAAATATTTATTTTTTCAATATAGCTTTTGGTTTTCCTCAGGGATAGTGTACTAGGTACCAGCTTCGTAATACTACCTAATTAGGCCTGAGCTAAATAAAGCACTGTCTTCCAGCTTCCCATTAACGTACAGATTGGGTATCTTGGTTGTTCAGGAGTGTGATCTGGGCACCCAAAATGCAGGTGACCTCATCCAAATCACTGCTGTTCCTTCATGTCTGGCCTAGAGCCACACTGCGAAGTGTTCCTATGTAGTTGGACTTCATTTCCTGAGGCAGTTAGCACTGGTAAAGGGAATAAGGTGGTGGGCACTGCAATGTGCAGACTATGGGAAAGTAGACCAAAATATTCATTTCACGATGAGCTTTCCCAGGTGATCTGAGCTTTTGTATCTGGGCTTTTTATTCTACATATATGCGTGTTTATATATATAAATTTTACTGCTCAGTAGTAAACCCACGTCTATCTTTAACCAACGGCTATAATCATAAAATAGAATCATGAAGGTTGGAAAAGCCCTCCAAGATCCCCAGCTCCAGTCCACCCCCACCGTACCCGTTGGCCATGTCCCCCCAGTGCCACATCTCTGTGACTTCCCCCCATCCCTGAGCAGCCTGTGCCTGGCCACTCTTTTAGGAATAGATTTCTCATAATATCCAACCTGATGTGTGTGGTGGTGACTTGGGATAATATACTCTTTGATTGCTGGGTTATACAATCCTGCTGCTGCTTTCATTTTCATTCATAGAGTCAAAGAATGATAGAGTGGTTTGGGTTGGAAGGGATCTTTGAGGTCATGTAGCTCAGCCCTCTAGACCAGGGTGCTCACAGCCCCATCCATCCTGGCCTTGAGTGCTTCCAGGAAGGGATTCCTTAGGGGTTCTGTGGCAGGACTGCTGTGATGCCCTTGTTTTGTAGGAAGGTGCCATGACACTTCTGTGGTGGTAGGGGGTTGATGCCAAGGCACAAGCAGTGCAGACACTGGGAAGTTCTGAATGTCTGTAGATACGGTTTTGATGGAAATGGTTGATAGTGGTTACAGCTTGGATCATGCTGAGAGTTTAGCTCCTAAAGAGAGAGATGAGTGCTGACTGCTGGCCTGGGTCATCTCTGTAATTGATACTTGGCACAAAAAAAAATCACATGGTGATTTCTGTGCACTCAAACGTGTAATGTGGTGCACTTGGCTCCTCCAAGAGCCACCAGCCTCCTTTTCTAGTGGATTTCTCTCTATTTTCAATTCTCTGCTGCTGACTCTCTCAACAATTTCCCTTCAAACCTGGGAAATGCTCAGATATTTCTTCCCTGTCTTCCCTGTCTGGCTGGGATGGGCTCTGAGCAACTCGCTGCTCAATAATTCAGTGGGTTTTCTCACTGGGTTCAGTTTCATCAGTTCCTCTCTGGGATCCTGTCACTCTTTCCATAATAAACCACAGTATTTATGGGTGGCAGATAAATATGTGGGTTTTCCTTTGTGTCTGGCAAGCAGAGATCTGGGAGGGCCTTTTCATATTCCGTTGTTTGTATCAGAGCTGGAGGAACAAGTTACTTCTGTCATATGTTACTCGTTTTTATTATCAATCCAATAATGGTTATAAATTATTTTCCTTTTTTTTTTTCTTTTGGTTGGGCCACTTACGACCATGGAATGTGGGAATGCACTTGAGAGGGAGTATTTCTGAAGTCCATTGGTTTTCACCAGCACTTGTTTTGCAATGTGGGTTGTGCCAGTACTGCCAGTTTCCTTGCTGGTGTTACGGTGAGGGATTTTTGTGACAGGAACAGCCTGCCCCTTGCAAACATATTAAACCAAATGGGAGGTGAGCTGGTATTTCCTACAAAAAGAGAACTCGAGGAAGTTAATAAAAAATAGTCCTCTGCCCACCTTGGGCCAAAGTGACAGCAAGCAACTTCAGCATCCTACTGGGGTGAGCCTGGAGGGACAGCTGGGAAATGAATTTCTTCAGGGCTGGTGACACTCTGCTGGGAGCTGTCTTTTACGCAGTCACTCTGTGCTCTGAGTGATGCCCTAATGTTGGCTGACTACATGCCCTGCGTCCCTCCTCCCCTCCAGGCAGCAGGAAGGGTTTTGCATAGGAGAGATGTAGACAGTCTTTCCTCCCTTCTCCAGAAACGGTGATTTATGCAGCGTCCAGACACAACAAAATGAAGCATCTCTTGCATAAATGCCTTCGGTCGCTGTGCAGCCATCCCATGTCTGGGGAGAGGTGCTAAGGGATTTGATTTAGTAGCTTGGTGGGTAGGGATGGTGGTGGGAGGATGGTTGGACTAGATGATCTTGTAGGTCCTTTCCAACCTAATGAATCCATGAATCTATGAATCTATGAGAGGACTGGGGAAGGTTTGATGTTTATCTGTGTGAGCTGGTGCTCTCCCAAGCAGTTCCCTCCCTGCAGCTAATCGGTAGCTAAAGCACCCAGCCAGGCTGTCCTATTATTGAGGACAATGGCCATCTCTCCTTCAATGTTATCCTTTGATACATAAGGAAGTGTTAGATGTGAAGATGTCCTAGATAAACGATTTACCAGCAAGTTTCCAGCTAGGTGTAAGGGCTTTAATCGTGTTCATTAGGAATAGCTAGTGAATGGACCGATGTGTAGGTTCAGTACTTGCTTTCACAGGCTTTAGATTTGCAACAGTTCTTATTAAAGAAGAAAATGGATAATCTCAAGGCATTTTTCCTCTTTTTTTTCCCCCTCTTCTCTTCGAAATCTTATTTCCCCTTCCATTTTCCTCCCTCAGTGCAGATTTGGAGTATGATCCCACTCCAATCTCAGACCTGCTGAAGGACATTGTTCAGCAAAGCAGGACTCAACTAGCCTGAAGGTGGTGAGAAACTGGTGAAAAAAAGGAGATGGGTTCTGGTCCCAGCCCTGCACCGTGCATCTTTGCAAAGAAAACCCTTCCTAAGCTGAGAATGTGCAGTGATGGATGTACCTCAAAGTTCATTCATTTGGGGCCAGAGGGGGATTTCCCTTAGGACTCTATGCAAGCAATCCATCCTCAGCAATAAACTTGTGTTGAGAAAAAGGGATTGCAGTTCAGCCCTGTGTGATATGTTCACCTGCCAGCCTATTGACAGCATTATAAATCGGATCCTTTTGCTGCAGTGCTGCCTGGATCTGCAGCCCAGGGCACATCCATGTGGTTGTGGTGCCATGCAGGAACATAACCCAGGCAGATGTACCCTCTACCATGGGAAGCAGATGGAAGCTGTGCAGCAAATCTTGGAGGGACCACTAGAGGAGTTATGGGCTGGAGCACGGTGCAGGACATGCAGCTCAACTCACCACCTCCATGTCCATCCGGCCCTTCTTTTGAGGAGGATTGTGGGTCTTAAAGGGATACCAATGCACAGCAGCTGGCTCTTCCCACAGAGCTGAGGTATGGGGGAGCAGTGATGCAACGGATTTGTTCCATTTTCATCCTACTAAGATTTGATCTTGGGTGTAAGATAATACTGTTCTCATCAACAGCCATATTTTGCCATCATTGTTGGATAATCCTAAGGCAAGCATCTTGCAACATAAATTCTACATCTGACTTTCTGGTTGGGTTTGGGATCTCCAGGCCTTGTTTTTCACAGTGATTACTAGCCAGGCTATTGCATGAGCTTGCTTCTCCAAGGGAGTCTGGGGGTATCTGTGCTACTTGAAGAACAACTGAGAAGAACAACTCCCTCCAGTGCATTAAAAATGAGCAGAAGGATGGTTAACAACAAGGTAACTTGCATCACACTGCTTGCACTGTCTGATGGAGCTCGAGCTGAGGAACCGGCTGAGTTTTACAGTGGATTTATTGATATGAAAGGCAAACTCATCCAAATCAACGTGTCCTTTAAGGCTGTCGGGTTCCCTTAGGTCAGCAGAGCAGCAGTGATGTTGGGCTGGAGAGGTGCAGTCAGCTTGAAAACATCTTTCCTCTGCCTGGATGTGTCTAAGCTGTTCTATTTCAGGAAGTAAATGGATTGGTGTGAGACAGAACCACCTGAGAGTCTTTGCTGGGCATGTTCCTGCTTGGGAAGCCAGAGCAGTATGGAGGGCTGCCTCTTATTGCTGCCTCTTTTCTGGCTTTTTGAATAAACGAATGGTGAGTTTGCTTTGATGCTTACCAAAACTTTATTGACTTCTCTTCTGATTTGCCAAGAGCACCCCCACCCCAGGCTTCAGGGTGCTTCCTCAGGCACTGCTGCCTACTCTTCGGCCTCCTCCATCTTCCTTGGGGCACAGGGAGCTGCTTGTTTCATGCTTTCAAGCTTTTCCTAGCTGAGATATGGATTCTGAGGGCAGAGCTGAGCGTTATGCTAATAAAGAATGATTCAGCGTGTCTCACTGTGTTGCGTTGCTCAAGAAGACTGAAACTCACTGAATGAAAAGAATGTGTTTCATTCTAAGGTGTTGTTTTTTTTTTAATCATCTTGTTTTTCTAAGCAGCCTTGAGCTGTTTGTGCTTTTTACCTTTGCATTCTGTTTGTCATTCGTGTATATTTTTTTGTCTTCTTTCCACCCGGATTTCAAATTGCAGTGAAAGCCCTCAATGTCATACCTGGTGTGTCCTAGACTTGGAGCGTGGTCCTCTTCTTGCTCACCGTCCTGTCTTTGGTGGTGATCTTTCCTCCCCACCTGCTGATAGGGGTCAGGCATCAAGGAAGTGGCATTAAATGCTTCAGTGCAAGCTTCTTCAGAGTGGGGAAATGCTGAGGGTGTGATGCACTGCCTAGCATGGGCATGTACCATTGCCTGGGCAGCAGACGTTGTGTTGTCCAAGGAGATGTGTTTTTGCCCATATTTCAGTGGTGTGGATTGAAGCTGTAAGTGGCTGTGGGGTAGGCTGACCATGATGAGGTTTGAAAATAAGGTAGGAATATATGTAAGACATTTAAGCCTTGGTAGGCAGCACTTACTGACTTCTGTCTGCTTTATGAACATTTGAAGCAGGATTTCTCGTGAGTTGTTCGTGTATGTGTGAGTTTAATGGGGTTTGTTTTTCAGTGTCTTTGTGCACATAGTGTGTGGCCAAATAATTTGCGAAAGTCTTTTCTTCCTGAGACCTTAGAGTGGAAGTTCTTAATACCCTCCTGGCATATATAAAGCGAGCAGATGTGGATTTGGAGTGGCAGAAAGAGATCTCTTCATAGAATCATTAAGGTTGGAGAAGACATCCAAGATCCTCAAGTCCAAGCCCAGCCCACCCTACCATGCCCACTGATGGTGGCCCTCAGCGTCACATCTCCATGGTTCAGGAACATTTCCAGGGATGGGGACTCCACCACTTGTTTTTTATCCCTGGATGTGACACCCATGTGGTGATACTACAAATGCTCTTCAAAGACTGCTGGAGAGTGGGAAGGCTTTGGGGGAAGGGTTGATGTGCACAAATGCTAATGTGATATATGAAGTAAGGTGCTCTGAAGGGTTGTGACACCTCTCCAGACCTGATCTCATCACGTTGAGACCCAGTTTCAGTGTGGTTGAACACAGGTTTCTGTGCTCAGAGTAAACTTCTCTGCTCAGTAGCCAGGCTGTTATTTAAAGTTATCCCTTCTTCCCTTCCCCAGAAACCTCTGCAAGATTCAAAAACACACTTCTTCCTGCTGTAATAGATTTCCCATGCAGCAGCCTTGGAGAATGGGATGCTCTCATTAAATTCATTATCTCTTTAGTGAAATGCAAGTGCTCCAGACTAAATTGGAGTCCCTGATTTTGGGAGATTGTCCTCATTAATGTTTCAGTTGCAAATCTATCTGCCCTATCCTAGCCCAGGACCTTGGGGAGAGGCTCTGGCTGAGGCTCCTGGCTGTTGTCTCAGAATCACAGAATCATTAAGATTGGAAAAACCCTTCCAGATCCCAGTTCTGACCCCAGCCCACCCCCACCGTGCCCACAGCCCACGTCCCTCGGTGCCACATCCCCACAGCTCGGGAACACCTCCAGGGATAGTGACCTCCCCACTGCCTGGGCAGCTGTGCCACTGCCTGGCTGCTCTTTGGAGAAGGACTTTTCCCTAATATCCAACCTGATCCCTCCCTGGCACAACTTGAGGCCATCACCTCTTGTCCTGATGCTGTTACCCAGGAGCAGAAGCCAACCCCCACCTTGCTACAGCCTCCTTTAGGGTGATGGAGAGAGCTGTAAGTTCTTAGTAGGAATCTTCCTTTCTCTGAGTGTTCTGAAACAATTCTACATCCATTGAATGTGCTTTCTGTTGTTGTTTTGTTTTGTTTTAGCATGACTCCACGCGTTCTAGCGATGTTAGGTGAAACAAGCTGGCAGGGTGCTGGGTTTTTTTAAGTCTTGAAGCATTGCTAAAGGTACCTGTGTGTTGGATGATGGTGGGAGGGAATTCTCACCCCTGCTGACACTGGGCACACTTTAATCCCTAGCTACACTGACCTGCCATGACACCATAAGGCACTGAGTCAGCTGACAAATGGAGCAAAACAATTATGTTTTGCAACGGGGTTAAGGGCTAGAAGTGTTCTCCACCCTCTCTGTCTAGGTGTGATTCATGAGGTAATTCACTGCCTCTGCTCCTGAATTGTTTTCCTTATCTATTATCTCTTGTTCTCCAGCCTGTCATTACTTGCTGCTGTCAGCGGGGATGATGTGAGCCGCCTTAGGGAACACATTTGCCTTCGTGGCTCTGGCAGTGATGGATGGGTTCACCTCGAGTCAGACTCTGCTGCCACTTTCTTCAAAATGATGCTGAGCAAGCACCAAAGCTGATGGATGGTGGCAATCTGTCACTGCAGATGTGGGTTGTGGCAGCCCCTGACAGCTGCTGGGGCGAGCTGCTGGTTCTTTGCCTTGCCCTTTGCTTTTGTGCCACGTGTAGGCTGTGCTTGGACCTGCTCTGTTTGCAACAGAAGCCGCAATATGGGACTCACAGCCATCCTGCTCACTGAGGGCTGTCCTGTAAAGCACTGTGAGATATCGTTGGAGATGAAGAGCTGTCTGCCCTTCCTCCCCTCACTCCCTCTAACTTGTCTCCAAACGTGAGCAGCCATCCATCCCTGCAGATGCCCTCAGAGCCCTCTGCTCTATCTTCAGGCCACCTTGGCTTTGTCTGCTGTCATTGTACTGCAGGGAAATTCTGTAAAGAACTGCTGGTGTTGCCACGTAAACTAGTTTATGAGAGCTTAGCTGCCAGCACTCAACTTCTTATTAGCCCAGTGCCTCTGTGGCTTGAGAACAAATGAAATCTGAGATTTAAATCACTTGCTACCGATGTCTGAAGCTATTAGAGTGCTAGTAGAGATTGGAAGGACTGCTGAAGCCTCCGTTAAAATTGTTAGCAGCGATTGAAGTGTTTCACAAAGGTGCCTTGCAATGGGATGGCCATGGTGAGGACTGTGTCCCTGCTAGGAACAACCCCTTGGAGGCCTCATGCTGTCCTCTCCTCTGCCAGGAAATAGCCCAAATCCCTCTTTGAGCTGCTATACTAAGTAACATCGGGCTGTTCAAATGCAAGCTCTTTTTCAGCTGGATACCTTTTCTATTTTTTTGGTGGTGCTAGCAGAGGACAATGAGTTCTTGTACTCCTGTTCCTGATGGTGCTGATTTAAGCTATCAGAGTGAAGAGGAGATTGTTTTTTCTCTTACTTTGATATCTGTGAAGGAAAGAACTAGGTGATATTCACGATGCTTCCTTCTCTCAATAACCTCTCAATGGAAAAGATAGTAAGAAGTCGAGCAGTGCTGAATGACTTCATCCCTTCAGAGCCCAGCTCTAAGAGCTGTTAGTTGAATAACAAAACCAGCAAATGTAAGGGGAACAGGTGTAGGTTGTACTCCTGGGTTGGCTGCTGGCTTGGCTGTGCCAACAGCTTCTGTTACAGAAGATGAGTTGTATGCTGGATATGCGATTGGAAGCTGCGGGATATAAATTTCTCACTCTACCGTGGCACAATATTACGTTGTTTTCAATTACTGGTACTAAAATTGGTTCCTAATATTGAAAGGTCAATGGGGTACTCTGGAAATCTTTTGCCCATCTCCAGTTCAGTGGAAAACCCATTGTGTACAGCCAGCCTTAGTGCTGGGTCCAATTGAGACAGTCCAAATATGCAGAGAGGATTCAAAGACACCCACAAAACCAGGAGAGACCCCAGACGAAACGAGTGCCCTCCAATTGTCCTTGTGTGCCCAGTGCTGCAGATGGTGGTGGATGACCTTCTGGAGCACCTCGATTAAGGTGCACTTAAAATGATGAGGCTGCCATCTGAGTCAGGATACTACAGAGCTACAAAGAATAATTTAATCATTTTCCATCTGACCGAGACCAAAATCCTTTCTATTTTTGTGCTGGCGTTACAGTAGTTTAACAAATGTATTAAAGCAGCTGTGGTGAAAGCACCTGTAACTGCAAATCACCATGCCACGATTTAATCTGTGCTTTATTCTACCATGGGTCAAAACAAAGGTCGTTAGCTTAAGTCCAGAAATGGAGAAATATCTTGCAAGCCTCTTAACTTCATCACTTTTCTTGCTTTTTGAGTATCTTGTGCAACAGTGGTCATTCTGGCAACTTTGGAAAGGTAAAACGAGTGTTTGTCTCTTGAGTTCAGAGGAAAGTCCTGAGGGGTTCTAGGAAGTATCAGCTTTGAAAAAAGGGGTTTCGGGGGGGGGTGGAATTTAGTTTTCTATCTTCCCTTCTGAATTTGTTCCTCTTTTTTTTTTTTTTTTTTCCCCCAAGAATTAATATTCCTAGATACAAAGCTTGCTTTTTGGGGGTTACTTTGTGTAGTGATGGGAAAACTCACACCATCATATTGGAGAGCACATAGAGAAGAGTTCAACCTCTCCCAAAACGGGGAGCTTATGCTTAACCTGGGCGGCCAGAGGCCAAACAAAAACAAGAACAAATTATGAAGTGTGGAACAGAAAAACAAAATCTGTAGGCACGCTCGAGGGGGAAAGTCATTGAAAGAATGTCCTGGCAAACGTTTGGACTGTTGTCTTGCTTAGGGCCATACGATGAAGTGCTCTTTTTTCACTGAATCGGAAGACACGCAAAAATCTGTTAAGCTTAGTAATTCACATATCAACATCTTGAGCTCTGCTTAAGCACTGTTGTCTATCATTATAGTCCTGGATGAAATAGGATTATGGTTTGTTTTTCTTGGCATGCCAACATTTTGCTTAAGGAGGACTTTGTTATTAAGCCATATTTACTATGTAAGGATACTAAAACCGATGATGAAAGCTTGTGAAATAATTCATGTGCTTCCTGTGTGTTTGGCTACTGCTTTATATTCGTTACAGCTTTCTACAGTAGATTGCTTTCATACAATTCGGGGGAGGAGGGTTACATACATACGAATCTAATTATTTTGAGTAGGAGTAAAGGAGTCCTCCATCGCTGCATGCTCTGTCATTCCTGTCTGCAAAATTGCAGCCATTCATGCTCCTTGGGGTCCTGTTGCAGTAAAATTCCAGATGTTGGTGTTTGCTGGGTTTTAAAAACGATTTTAATTTTCTCGGAGGTCTACAGTGTGTCAGGATTGATATGCTGTCTGTGAATAGAGACTTTGCTTCTGTGGGCTCTGAGCTTGAAGGACAACTTCAGAACCACGGCGTATCTTTTTGATGGGCTTTGGGAATATCAAAAACCAGATTTACTCTGTTACTTCTGCAGAGACTCTGAGGAAGCTCATGGGGAAATGGAATATGTCGGGCCATCCTGATGCAGGGACTCATCTGTGCCTATGGAATGCTCCTCTTGATCTAATCTCAGAGCCAAACAGGAGCCAGCAGCCTGTGATGGAAGAAGATGCATCACAGGCTGCTGTGATGCAAGAAGAGCTTTAATTTTTTGAGGGTTTACAGACTGGACTGTGCCTATACGAACAGAGTTGTCTGAGTAGTGAGCTCCTGAAAAAATCAAGGTTTAGCTTTTTGTTTCTCTGTTTCTGAACTGCGTGTAGGGGCAAAGATACAACACGGATACAGCCAAGATGTTCTTGGTTTGGCTGCTGGGTGAACTTGATAAGGACAGTCCTTCTGCAAGGGCTTTTCTGGTGTTGGTTTTCAGGGGTAGTTGGGTAAAAGGAGAAAGGTTTTACAGTCAGGGTAGTGAAGGTGCCCAGAGAGGTGGTGGTGCCCCATCCCTGCAGACACCCAAGGGCAGGGGATGGGGCTCTGAGCACTGATGGAGCAGTGGGTGTCCCATTGCAGAGAGTGGGACCAGGCAGCCTTTAGGGGTCCCTTCCAGCACAGATTATTCTATGATCCTATGATTTCTGTATATCTGTTGTGCTCCATTCCCTCGGTCACCGTCTCTTGGTTTGGGCTGACTCACTGCTGGCACCACCTTTCTCTTGGCTGCTCGGTGTTTCTTCATGGTGGCTGAAGACACGATATCCTTTCCCACACACGAAACGGGGAAAGGAAAAATAAGATCTGCAGGAAGCAAGGAGTGTCCACACATCTGGGGCTTGCACGTGGTCCAAGCACAACATCGTCAAGTTATTGCTCCACGCCAGCCTGCCCTGGCAGGGAGGTTTCCCCTTGCATTGCTCTGTGTGTGGGATGATCAGTGCAGTAGTTCTCAAGATGCTTTTATTATTTATTGGCTGTTATTCAAACCCTGATACAGACCTATTGATTCCTTCAGTCTTTCTGTGATTTTCCCCTCTGGAGCCATCTGCCTTTTGTCCTTGGAAAAGGCTTAAGTCTTTTCTTTGATGAATAAGGTACACTGAATAAGTGGAGTCAAGGAGTACAAGGCTGGGCTAGAGCAGTGGGAAATCAGACATTGGGCTGATGGGGGGTGGAGAGCTGGCAGGGTTGTGGACTGAGCAAATGGTGAATCTCATGTCTTTGTGTGATCAAACAATGCCGCTCATCCTCAGAAGATAAAGTTGTGTCTCTGCCCCTAACTTCTGAGAGTGGCTTTATAGATTCAAGGTGGCTTTCTAGCTGTCCTTGTTTTGCCTTAAATTATTTTATTTTTCTAACATGAATACTTTCAAGAGCTTTCATGCTCTTACCAGATTTTAAGGGGTGTTTTCCTAAAGCTGTCCTTGACCCCTACAGTTTCTTGCTGAAGTACTTGAGTATACATTTAGACTAGATCTCTCTGTAACAGAATACCTGAGACTGGACAGATGGCACCTGTCATGCTTTGGTTCTCAAACTAGGCACTTTCCATAACAAAAAACCTTTAAATGTGATTTTCAGACCTGTGGTTTCCAGTCTGTGTGTCCTTGGCAGTGGTGGCTGAGCAGACTAAAGCTGAACAGCAACTTTCCAGCGCCTGGAAGCTCCAAAAGCTTACTGTGTGCTCTGGCTGCTGAAATAGTCCCGATATTTGGGTAACGGAAACCACAGTTTAGGGCTGTGGGAAGCTGTAGACACCAGATTGGGTTTGCAAGAGATGCGGAAGGAGAAATGGAAACCACTCAGCCTTCATGGGTGTCTGAAGGTCTTGGTCCAACCCTGCGGAAGAAAAGGGTGGGAACTGCTTGCCTTTCCCTTCCATTCAATTTTCTGACTTTATAGACATCTCAGAGGTAATTGCAGTAACCAAACATAATGTCTACACAACTTCCAGAGCCTGTTTTTTCTGGTTTCACCTATTGGGATAGGGTTGCTCCTCCAAAGAACCCAATAAAAGCAGCATCTCTTGAGGCAAAATGTTGTTCCCCAATTTACCTAGATCAGCCTAGGAAGTGCTGTGTTGAGGAAAGTTGGTGTGTTGTAGTGAGATTTGGCCACACTCCTCAACTGCTGTTCACAGGAGTTTCTCCCCTTGCTTTCCTTCTTCCCCATCATCCAGCCAAAGGGGCTGGTGGAGATGCATGTCCAAAGCTCAGTCACTACATCTGAATTTCTCATCAGAGTGGATCTTTGGCCTCCTGTTTCCCGCTGGGGAGAGATGCTTTGGTCAGAAAGTTGCTGTTGGAGGGATGTCCATGCTTCCTTCTTTTAAGAAGGGAGGTGCCATGCATGTATTATTGTTTTTGGCATTATGAGAATTGTGCTCCCAAAGCACATTTTTAATCTGTGCTTTGCTGGAGCTGCTGACTGTAACTTATAATCCAATCAACCTATATATTGTTGCTCAAGGCAGGCAGGCATGTTATATCAAGCCAAACCCAATAATTCATGAGCTGTTTAGTAAGCTCAATAAAATCTGTAACGCAATTGCTTTATGGGATGGTTTATCTCATTTGGCACTACCTAGTTTGTTTCTAGCATGCTGTTCTGAATTTACTGCCACAGCTCAAGAATATCTTGTCTAATTTATCTTGGCTGGGGAAATGAACCTGCCCATGTGGAGATAGGACCTGTTCTCAGACACCTCTGATAAGAAGAGGAGACTCTAAGGTGTAGATGTGAGATGGCAGTAATGAAATGGATGCTGGAGTACAGCTCAGAGTGGGCTTTTATTGCTGTGACTTATAGCTTTCAGAGGTCCTTTTGCTCCAAGTTCACTGGTTGGTAGAGCAAATCAGTTCCTTCGTTGCTCATAAATGCTTTCTGAGAAACAGCTTAGTGGAAAAAAACTGGAGATTCTCATTAAACTGGGAGAAAAGTAGGACAGGAGTCCTCCTGCTCTACAGGGAACACAATCAAAGCTTTTAGTCACCCAGACCATGCAGCATCAATATCAGCTGAATCTGGAGATAGCCAAAGTGCTTTCATTGTTCACCATCAGCACTATGCAATGCAGGCCTGCATTACACTTGAGGAGTCACAGAATCACAGAACTGTAGGGGTTGGAAGGGACCTCCAGAGATCATGGAGTCCAACCCCCTGCCAAAGCAGCTCCCAGCCCAGGTTGCACAGGTAGGAATCCAGGTGGGTCTTGGCCATCTCCAGAAAAGGAGACTCCACCACCTCTCTGGGCAACCTGCTCCAGTGCTTTGTCACCTCTACTGTGAATAAAGTCCTTGAATGATCTTGAGTGGGGATGGCTTGATGAGCAAAGGCATGAACATTGTTCTAAATGTCCTGTTGTTTCCAGCAGTGTTTGGGGACTGCCTTGCAAACCAACTTTGTGAGCTCTGATGACCCCAAGTCCGTAGATTTTTGTTTTAGAGGCCGTTATGCACCAAATGGAAGATGTGGCTCTCCTTTTTTAGCAAGCGTTTAGCTGCTCTAACCTAGGAAATCTCTTAGGTAGTGGCTGTTCATGCTACACATGTAGTAGATTGTATTGAAAGAAGGAGCTGAAAGATTTGCTGGTCATACA
The DNA here is from genome assembly GCA_023055505.1 of Callipepla californica brunnescens. Classification (NCBI taxonomy): domain Eukaryota; kingdom Metazoa; phylum Chordata; class Aves; order Galliformes; family Odontophoridae; genus Callipepla; species Callipepla californica. The sequence continues at coordinate 1,000,170 of JALIRH010000072.1, read as the reverse complement.
GAGCTTTTCCTAATCCCCAGAAGGAACACTCCATCCCAGATGGAAGATTTCACACGGTGGTGAGTAGAGTGGTGAGATGCTCAACTGAATTCCACTGATACAAGCAATGGATTGAAGAGGAAATCTGCTTATCTTTCACTTTATCAAGTCCTGTGACAAAGCAGTGGGGATGTGATTGCACTCACTGCTGTCATGCCATTTGTTATCTAAGTGTATGCATAAATCATCTGTTGTGTGACACAGGGCCCAAATTTTTGGTAAAGTGGAAAGTTATGTTTATTAAACAACTGCCAGCAGAGAGCTCAGAGTTCAGCCCTCGTCTGCAAGCTGCCTTGATTCTCTTATATTTATTTTGTATTCTGTCTTGTATGACAGCAGACAGCCACCACATCTGTCTTCCTGTTCTCTACATACGTATGTACTGTTGCTGGGGGGCACCACATGCTGATAGCTCACTCTGCAGACAGCATTAAGTGCAGCAAGAAGAGAAGATTCAGGCATGGAAGTCAATCTGCCTGTTTCCTTGAAATCAAATCATTCTCTGGGGAGTATTCCAAGTTTAATGAGCAGAATATGAATTTCTGACCATGGGTGTCAGTGTGAATGCCATTGAGGAGGAAGCACTGGGAACATCTTCCCAACTGTCCAAATAGCTGCTGAATTGGTGGGCCATAGCATCATAGGATCACCAAGGTTGGAAAAGACCTCTGAGATCACTGAGTCCAACCATCAACCTGTGACAAAAGGAACCCAACTGGTGGTGCCAGCCTATTCTAGCAAGTCCTTTGTGAGTAGTTTGCTGGTGCTGAGCAGAGTCATCTCCAGTTGTCAAATTGGTCTGGTCTGATTCTGTTCTTACAATTGAATGAACCCGTGAGCTTTGAGCTGAGAGGCAAGTGAATGTGGTTCATAGTTTCCCATTCACACAGTCTATTTCTTTGGGTTTTTCCAAGTGGAGAGGGACTTTTCCATTCTGTTATTGCTTGTTCCAGGTATGGATGTGTTGAGCCAGAATGAGGTGCTGTGCTTTGGAATGCAGCTGAGAAAATGGTGTGAATAAGTATAAGGCTCTGGAACGCTGGATCTGCTCTTAGTTAAAGGGTCTAGCTCTATTATTTTGGTGACTCACCTAGAGGGGATGTTCCAACTCTTGTCTCTGGCAGCAATTCTCTCGCTGGAAATACCAACTTCCATATGCAGTTCTCCTAATTTGAGGTTGGGGGGGTCACGTTCCACCTTTTTCCTGCCTCTCACCTTCTGCAAACTCAACTGCAAATTAGTTTAGGCTGTGGTCACAGCATGCTTCCAGGCTGCTGCCATGTGATTTATGAGCACTGTTTCATTTTATTTTCTGGCACAGCGCAGTTGGTGCCTTAGGCTGGTCTTTCATGGCAGTCCTGGGCTGGAGAAATCAGTCCTGATGTTTCCTTAATGGATTAACAATTGATGGAGAAGCTTTGCTCATCAAACATTCATGCCCTTTTTGCTGGTGGAAAAAAGAACATGTCTAATGCCGGGCAGGAATTGGGTCCATCCTTCTATCCTCACAGTCCTCTGTGTTCCTCCCAGGGCTACTGGCAAATGCTTTGGGAAATGCCCTCTGTGCTATGAGTCCTTCATTGAATATTCAGCTGTCTTTCAGGTGCACCCAGTGGTGCTAGCAATTGCTGAACTACGAGCATCTAATGGAGATCATTTGGGGCTAGAATGTCAAGGGGGATGATAGAATAGCCTTTACTTGAATAATTCAGGCAGAATCTGAATGGTGACCGGAGACTAATCCTGCAGGACTGGGAACAGAAGAGCATGTGATGGGAAATCCCAGTCCACGTGATTACCGGACAGCTGAGGCCATCCAGGAGACAAGCTTTGTGACCACCTTGTGTCGGTGACTGAACCTCACAGTTCAAGACATCTGTCTTTAATTTGTGAGTTTGCTAATAAAAGATAACCAGCTCAGTATTAAATTTGACAGGGAAATGCATAAGATGGTGTTCCTTAGGGAGCAGAGAGTTACTGCTTGTGCGTAGCAGTTGGTGCATGAATCACTTGAGAGCTATTGCTTCCCATTTTATTTGCCTCTTCTAATAGCTGCAGTGTATTAGGTCCTGGAGTAAGTCCAAGGACAGTCTCCTCTTGAGCTTGTGGACCTGCACAGCGGGCACACCTCCCACCTCTGAGCATCCTTGCCTATTTTTGGATGGGAAGGAACAGAGAGTCCTTTTGCATCCCTGCAAAATACCTGGGATATTTTCTCAGCAGATTTGGAGTGCTAATAACCTGACTGCTGAAAAGTGATTTGTATCGTGTCTATTGGAAAATAAAATCGGAAGTGTGGCTTTGCACATGCTATATTTAGAAGTTCCAACAGTGCCACTGAAATGGGAGTTGAGGTGCTGTTTTTAACTTGGATAATCCAGGTTTCTTTGTCACAGGAAATATTTGGACAGCCTTCCTGCAAGCAAGTGTTTGTCAGCTTTGTGCTTCGTTATTTACTTCTAGCTTTTACTTTTCCATTGTCCCGTGCTTTGCGTGGGCAACATCCCTGCTATGTTGTTGGTATGAACAGAAAGCTGAGAGTAACAGGGAGTCATGTGCTGGGCCTGGAGAGACATAGAGCTATGGCTCTGAGATGCATCAGAGAGCTCAGGGCCTGGCAAAGCCCAGCTAACAAATAAAATCAGAACTATGACCCACTGCACGTCATCCATTCCCCTGAAAATCTACCTCAAAAATCTCCTGAGCAGCACAGTTCAGTCTGACAGACACACTTAGTGAGCATAGTGGGGATGGGTGGCCAGTTGAGTTTGATCTTACTGGATTTTTCCAACCTTTGTGACCGTATGATTCTCAATAAGCCAATCTTTCGCTTGGGGATTTTGATGGCAAAGCCCATAGAGGTGACAGATGTCTTTGCAGTGACTGTGCAGATCATTTTCCTGCCATGGGATTTATTTCACAAGCAATTACAATCTTGCAGGGAGAGGGCTGGCTCGGATAACTTCTTTTGTAGAGGTGCTATGTTAATGTGAATCTTTGTTTTTTTCTTCCACCACGCGTTTCTTTCCCTCTGTTACTCCTTCGTGTCTGAGATATTCGTTGAGGAGGAGAAGCAGTTGCTTCTGATAGCAGTGCAGTCAGCAGCCCTTGGCGTCTTGATGATGTGCCAAGGGTCCCTTCCATCGTGTAATAAGAAATGAAGATTGAAGAGCTGCTTTTAAACTTCTAAAGTGAAAAGAAGCCTGGAGCGAGCTGCCTGCTCAGCCACTCTGCACTGCTTTGGCACTTGAGGAAAGTACCTTGGAGGGCGTCCATGCATTGAGCTGTTAATGCCCGGGTTGGCTTCGCCTCCTCGCTTCTCTCCTGCCACTTCCCTTGAAGTTTCTGTTAAAGAGAAGATGCTCTCAGCAAGAGCTGCTTTTGGCTGTTTCAGTGTCCTGGAAGGATTAGCTGAGCTCTGGAAACTCTAGATACTGAGTCCTTCTGTTCCTTACTCCAGCGTCTATGCTTTCTTGTCAAGAACATTATGGGTCTCTCCACAGGGTTACCTTGTGCCTTATGCAGCTTCGTGCAGACCCTTAATTTTTGTGGATTAGTCGTGGTAAAAGTACTCTCCTGCAGCACATGGGGCAGCCAGTGGTCGGTATATAGGCTGTGCTGGGACCCCCCGGGTTCGAACTGTGGCCTTCTTACTCTTAATGTCCTCTGAGGGATGAGAAGGCATTCATACCAAGTTTAAAAACAGGCTGTAACTTGTTAGCCAGGGGGAGAACAGCTTTATGCTCACTTATTATCATCTAGAGTACCAATGAAAAACTGGATAAATTGACCAGTGGAGCTGTCTAAAAAACAAGAGATCACGTTCTGCCCAGATCTGGGCTGTCGGGTGGGATGCTGCTATGATCTCTCCCTTTTCCCCTGTTGCTTGCAGAGCCTCATGGTTGAGTTCTGTAAAGGATTTGCATTGGATTAATGGGGCTTGGAGGTGGTTTTAGGGGTTGCAGCATGGTGCCTTGCAGATGAAAACCAAAATGTAGTGTCCTCGCTCTGGTCTGTGTGGGGAGGAGAAATGATATCCCACAGGCTGGTGCAGGCAGAGCCAAGCAGCTGTCTCTGCAATCACACCCTTGCCCTCTGAGCTGCAAAAAGCAGCAGTTCCACCCAGGCAGCCAGTGCTGCTCTTACTGAGCTGTTTGTTGTGCTCTGGTGCTTACGGCATTTGTGGCTCCTCTATAAAGGAGCCCGTCTTTATGCCAATAAAAGCAACTCTGTGAGCAGCTAATTATTTTAGAACTTGTGGACAGCTGAGGAAGTGAGCAGCCAATATATGTATTTATATAGCCCTCTGGACATGGTAAATCTGTGGCAGTGTCGGGGAGAGCTCAGACTGTGCTGTCATTTATCACAGGGGGTGGATTGTGGCTTGACCTATGTCAAGGAAAAGCATTCCACTGCTCCGTGAGGATGCTCACGAAGAGCAGTTGAATGGAGGCTTTATATCTTACTACAGTGCCGATAGTGCCCAATGTAGGCTGTGCCTCCTGGAGACGGATGGAGCTTATTTGTGGTGGTATCTTTGGAGATGGTATTGTTGGCACTGTGGGCAGTGTCTGTGTCATGACCTGTTCTTATAGTTGGAAATGTTTTCTAGTATCACATGCCTGGGAGTGGAAGCCAAAAGCCCTGCTGTCTGTTGTCTACAAAATCCCAGAGTGATGCTTTGGGAAGTTTTTCCCCACGTGCTTCCCCCATTTGTTTTCCCATGCACAGCATGGGTCTGTTGCATCCATATCCTGGCCAGAACTGTGAATTTATCTCCAACTCACAAAATAGCTCTTATAGATGGAGCAAGGCAAGTGATGCAAAAGCAGGTTGCTCCTGGAAGATGTCCAGTGTCATGCTAGAATGCTGCAAAACTAACGCTTTGCATGGCATATATCTGCAGCCAGTCATGGTGAGCTAGCTTAAGTTTCTGTTGTCCAAGTTGTTTTTGGGGGGACCTGTTTTGAACCTCCAGGAAATGTTTCTGTTCAGGTTAACTTCTTGAAGGAGCTGGAAAAATCAGTGGTGCTGCTTTCAGAAAACTGCAGAGAACAGCAAGGCCCAGAAGCAGTGGTATTGCTATTTCTGGAGCACTTTCCATTGGAGGAATTGGAGTGCTTCAATCAATGTGCTGCTCTTGATGAGAAGGGTAATTATTTCCATTTTTATGGAGTGAGAATTAGAGAGTTTAAAATGCGTCATTTGAAACTGCAAATAATTGTATGGTGGAAGAAATGAACTGAGCCCTCCCTCCAAAATGTGTCCTCCAGGCCTGCTTGGGTTGTGTCCAGGGCTGCCCATTGGACATCCCAGCAGAGGTGTTGTGTTTGTTCTGGTTCTGGAATGCCTCTCCTCTTATCTGGAGGACCATTATCTCATCTCCCTGCATTCAGGTTGGATATTAGGAAAAATTTCTTCTTCAAAGAGCGATCAGGCACTGGCACAGGCTGCCCAGCGAGTGGGCTTTTACTACAGATAAAAATGAAGAGAAGAAAAACTGACTTTGTTGTGTCCTTGTTCAGCTAACTCCATTATACATTTCAGGATCTGAACTATCCATGTGCAGGTTTGGCAATGGAAAGCACTGCAAAGCAATTATTATGCCTTTATCAACACGTGTAGAGCAATTGGACACTTGTGACTGCTTAAAACAGGATGGAAACAAGTTGCAGACATGAGATGCAAGCTGGCTGCTTGTAATTTAGTCATGGCAATGAGCACTGAAAGGACATAGCTTCAGGGGCATCTCGTGCCTTCCTTCTAGACAAGGATGGCAGAACTGCTCTTATATAATTTGACTTTGTATTTCCAGAATTATGAACATCGCAGAAAAGAAACCCAATTGCAACAACAGTGGTATGTGGTTTGTCAGAGATGCTGGAGAGCAGAAAGGGGACCTTGCGTAAGCCAGAATTTCAGCTTTGATGCAAGTTTCATTAGCCAATAATTTTTGCTTAACGTCATTGGTATTTTTATACCTTCCAGACAAAGCCTCAGAATAATGCAAGCATTTGGATATAAACAGCTTTATAGCTTTCCTTGCTGCTGTCCTCAGCTGGGGTTCAGCTGACCCATCAGACAGCATAGTGTGATAATCTGCCCCCCCAAATGCCTTTCCAAGCTGTCATTGCCTGTTACTTGTGACACTGATGGAGAGAGAAGAGAGGACTTCTGTGGGCTTCCATGTGGGGAAATATTCCAGCCTGCCTGTTGTTGATGTTCCTCTTTTTATCTTTCTTATTCTTCATCCTTGTGGGCATGGCCCTCCCTGCTGCTGCTCCCTGCTGGATACCCCTTTTTTAATGCAGCCCAGAACACAGTTGGCCTTCTGGGCTGCAAGCGCACACTGCCAGCTCATGTCCAGCTTCTCGTCCTCCAGGACCCCCAAGTTCTTCTCCTCCAGGCTGCTCTCAAGGAGATCTTCCCCCAGTTTGCAGAAATGCCTGGGGTTCCCCTGACCCAAGTGCAGCACCCTGCACTCGGCCTTATTGAACCTCATTAGGTTTTCATGGGCCCACTTCTCCAGCCTGTGCAGTCCCTCTGGATGGCTTCCCTTCCTTCCAGTGTGTCGACTGCAACACTCAGCTTCGTATCATTCACAAACTTGCTGAGAGTGCATTCAATGCCATAATCTGTGTCACTGATGAAGATGTTGAAGAGCAATGGCCCCAAGACGGACCCCTGAAGGACACTGCTGGTGCCCGGCCTCCACTCTGACAGAGAACCCATCCCTGGAGGCACACAAGGCAAGGCTGGATGTGGCTCTGGGCAGCCTGCTCTGCTGGTTGGTGGCCCTGCACGTGGCATGGGGTTGAAACAATAGGATCATTATGGTCCCTTTCATCCCAGGCCATTCTATGAAGATAGAGATTCATGAAGCTTCCCGGTCATTCTGTGAACGCCTGGTCCTGTTCTCTGTACATTCCCTTCTAGGGGAAGAGAGAAGACCTCTTCCTGATGTTCTAAGTGTGTCCCATTGCCTTGCTCACAGTTGGATTTTCAGCACTTGCTGATGATGCTCTCACCCAGTGAGAGCAATGAAACGTGCTCTCAAATGAGCATTCAGGTTGGAAGTTAGGAAGAATTTCTTCTCTGAAAGAGTAGTCAGGTACTGGAACAGGCATCCTGGGGAGGTGGTTCAGTCACTGTTCCTAGTGGTGTTCAAGGAACATTGAGATGTTGTACTAAGGGCAAGATTTAGTGGGGAAATATTGGTGGTAGGCAGATGGTTGGACTGGACGATCTTGGAGGTCTCTTTCAACCTTGGTAGTCCTATGGTTCAATGTGGTATTTGTGCCAAGCATCATGATAAGGTAACATTCTGGAGTTGGTCAGTCAGTCATTCTACCATCATTTTCTGCCATAAAGATGTGTTAGAGGAAAGGAAATAATCCAAGAAATAAGTTTATTAGCTGATTGTTCTCTTTGTCCTGAGTGTCATCCCCGAATCCACTTTGTCCTGAGTGTCATCCCTGAATCATCTGTATCAGGCTCTTTGGGACAGAACTGTTTGCTCTGAACCAGAGCGTTTTGCAACAGAATTTCTGTAAACACTCCTAAAATGACAGTAATTCTCTTTAAATATGCATTCAGTATTCATTTTGTTCCCTGTTGTTCATAATGAAAGCCATGCTTATTAAACCCATAAACACCATGTGGGAAAGAGCTGGAGGCATGTCAGAGCCCAGGATTACACTGAGCTGGACGAACTGCACAAGCAGAGTGAGGCTGGGGCAGAAGTAGGATCAACAAAGGTTAATGCAGAGCTTTTTCCTCCTGTAAGTGATCTGTTGAGGGGTAGGGTGGTTGGGTCACTGCTTTACTGACAGTGTCTGGAGGTTTAACAACTACATTTTCTTGACAATTGTATTTCCAACAGGAACCAGGAACAGACAGCTAGGGAAAGACCTTCTAAAAGCCCAAGGTATGCACAGAATGATCCTTTGTCTGATTTTGTGAGTTTTCTTGAATCAGAGGTGATGCTGAGGTCACTACATTTAATACCGTTCATTAGCTCTATGTTAACTTGCATAACCCCTTTTTTCTTCCCTATCTCTGTTATGTGTATTTGTAATCTTAAAACCCATTGCCCCAGGATGTCAGTGCTTTAAAGCAAACTGTCTGCTGAATGAAACGCGCCCAGAGTGAGGCTGGGATGTGATTGCAGGAATCACATCCTCTGGAGGCATTGAGGAAGCCATCCTCCTGCTGCTTGATGCTGATGAGACCTCAGCAGGGAAGCTGTGCTCAGCAAGGTGCTGAACTTCAGGCAGGGCTTGGACTTCCCGCAGTGGGTCAGCATGAGAGCAATGGGTTGTATTCTTTTCAGATGAGCCTCATCAGTAGAGACTTAAAGGCCTGTGCGTTTTTAGGCTAGAAAAGATAGATGCTTCCTCTTGGCCTCCAGATGCGCAATGCGAGTTGTAAAGAGAAAGAGCATCATGTGTTATTAGCATTAGTAATGGTTTTATAACGCACCAGAGTCCCCAGTACTCCAGTCCATCCATCACTGTGTTCAGAAGTGCTGGAGTCACTGGTTATGTAGTCTGGGGAAGACGCAATGAGCTAAAAACATTGTCAGGTGCTGTGAAGGTACAGTCGATCACGCTGCAGGGAGCAGGCTGGGGAGTGCCTCTTGCTCTGTCATGTTCTACCCTGAATTAGAGGCTCCCCAAGGAGTTTCATTTACCTCTGCACTGAATGAAAGAGGGAGGATGTAATTGCAGGAGGCAGAAGCTGGTCCAGGACATTATTAGTGCTTCAGAAGGTCCCCCGGGATCACTAATAGCCAGAAACAGAGCTAACTCCAGCTGTGCATCATCTCTGCTGTGCTGTAGGAATTCCCATAGCAGGGCCGCTGGGATTTGCCAGCGTTTTCTGTGTTGTTCAGAGCTGCTGAGTAAAGTAAAACATTGTTCAGTGAAATACACCTACAGAGAGGCACTCAAGAAACGTCATCCCTTCATTGAGAAACAAGATATCTGGGCAAGAAAACTGCCCACTTGCTCCTCAGGTTTGCAATGGTGCAATCCCTGAAGCTTGGAGGGAATTAGTGGTCCTGCCTGGTTACCCTTTCTGATTGTGTTTCTGTGGGCTGGGGGGGTGAGGTCTTTTACAGAGTGTGCTAATGCTGTTCTTAGAGATCTGGCTCTCTTTTTTTTGCATCTGTTGATCTACATTTCAATTACAGCAGCCCCAGCGGGAATGCATATTTCAATAATATGTTCGCTGCCATTTGCTTTGACCTGCTAAATTGAATTGTAAATGGAGCGTGTCACAGCTCAGGGATCTCATTCATGGCCTTCTCTAACAAGGTGTGCAGAGAGCTATTAGCCTAGTCTTGGCAATAATCAAATAAGATGTATCTGAGATTTGCAGTGAATTTGGAAGCATCTGGTGAGCTATCGAAGCCTCAGCAGCCAGAATAATGGGAGTATTTTTTACTCCTTGCTTCATTCTTATTGTCTGTTAAATCCAATTTCTTCCTTTTCCTTCCCATTTATTAGTCTACTGGGAGGTGATTTTTTTTATGTAAGACCATCATATGTTAACTAGGAGTAGTAAATTAATTGGACAATGGCAAGTGGTTTTGAACTGAAAGATGAGAGTTTTAGACTGGATATAAGGAAAAAAGATTTTTTGCAGTACAAGGAGTGGGGCACTGGCACAGGTTGCTCAGAGAGGTGGTGGCACCCCGTCCCAGCAGACATCCAAGGACAGGGGACAGGGCAGTGAGCACCTGATGTGAGTGCCCCTGTGCATTGCAGGGAGTGGGACCAGATGGTCTTTAGAGGTCTCTTCCAACTCAAATGATTCCATGATAAATTGGCTGAAACCTTTGCAGTTCCCGTGAAGCAGCCAGAGTAGCTCAAATCTTTTACACTGACAGATGTATCCCCCTGATTACTTCTTCTTCTGCCCCGAGACAGCTGTAGGAAATTGAAAAATGTCACATACCTTGAGATCTGATGTACTAAACAAAGCAGGGGAGAAGAAGGATAAGGATGAAGAGTAAAGCAAAAGATTGAGAATGTATTTAAGTGTAGTTTTGCACCCAGTGTTTGTGGTCTTGGTAGTTAGGTGAGGAGATAATTAAGTCTTTGGATGTGTGACAAAGTGCTTTGAGAGCTGACTGATGCTCCTGTCTGGTTTCTCTTGGGTTTGTGAGTCCCACATCCAACAAAAAAGATGAAAGTCTGTACCCTCTGTGGCCCCTTTTAAGTCGAGGGAATTGAATTCCAGGCACCTTGATTCCGTTCCCAGTGTCTGTAAGGTCTGGTAGATCAACATCCATGAGTCAGGTATTGATCCAGTCACAGGGATACTTCAAGTCCTTGGAGTGCAAACTGCATTGCCTTCATTATATCCATCTGCATCGTGAGGTTCAGCTATTGGATGTACTTTTTGGCAGTGAAAGCTGATTCTACTCTGGGCTCCAATAGAGCCAGTGCAGCCAGCACTGCTGGAGGGCTCCCCAAGACAAGTGGAGCCACCAAACTGAGTTTGGTCTTTGATGCTGTGGTCAGAAATAATACAATCAGAATTGTCTGGGGTGGGAAACTGTTCACATGTTCTGTTGTAAGGATCGTGTGTTCAGATACCATGAGTTATTCATGGAACTGTAAGTACACTGCAGGAGCTGAAGCACTGCACACACTGACAAAATGCTTCAGCTGATATTTGCTCTTGTAAATCCTCAGTTCCTGGTTCTAATGGGCTCAGATGGGAGATGCAGTCATCTTTCATCTTCAGAGATGATTTAATAACCCGCTTGAAGAAGGTTTTCTTCTGTTAATGCAAAGAAATTCCAGTTGGTAATCCGGAAATGAAGAATCATGCCTTTAATTTTTCTTTTGTATTTACTGGATAAATGTTAGCTTGCCTCCTTTCTGCTCTAAGTTAATACTGATAAATGTCTGCAGGAAATTGATTCTTGAAAATGTCAGAAAGCAGTGTAGTGAAGACTCATTAGTAAACTCTTCATTGTATCAGGGAGTGAATTTAATGAACTGGAAACACACTCGAGTAATAGTGGTGCTCCAATTTGAGGTCAGCTCTTGTATTTACTCTTTAGGTAGAGAGCAATTACTTAGGGTTGTATGGCCTTGATCCTCCAGTCAAGCCATTCTCTTGCTAAAGGCAGGTGCAGCCCTGGGCCACTGGATATACAGGGACATAGTAAGGTGTGCACTACCAGAAAATAAAAAGCTTTTCTGGTCTTCATGCTTTAACAAGTTTGAGGACCTGTTTTCTTGGATGTCTCTGTGAATGCTGTTCAAAGCCTCCAGAGGGAAAATAGAAAATGCCTTATGGCAGGGAGAAATTATTCATCCACAGGTCGCATGGTGCTGGGGTTTGAGTAGTTTGCTTCTTCTGAAAGCCTGCCACTTAAACTTGTAAGTGTTCTCCTCTCCAGTGAAGGCCTGAATTTTAAAGGAGCAGTTGGAAAAGTGGAGTTAGATGGATAACAGTGGGGCTGAGAAGAGTGGAGGGGCTCAAGAAGGCCTCACAACAGCCCAAGGGAAGCCGGTGTACATCAATCTGTGTGGAGTTACACAGGCATTAATGTAACTCGTCAAGTCTCTGCATGTTCTGGTGGTTGGTTTTTTTAGGTGTCCTTGTCAGTGCTGGGAAACCCCTGTTGCTCCTGGGCAACGCTGTTAAAATAGCAAGCAAGTCTGATCAGGGAGCATTAAATCAATCAAGAAGTCTAAAATAGCTGTTGGCTAGAGATCCTAGTGCTGGCAGATCAGAACTGATGTGGGATAATTTTCTATGGATGTGGATGTGACCTGTGGGGTGTAGAAAGCCAAAGCTGAACAAACACTGATCCAAGGTTGAGTTTGCATACAAATGAGGATGATGAGATCTGTTCCTGTCCCTTGCCCCTATCTTCAGCATAGCATGTCACCTTCCAGATATCCATTTTTTCCCCCCATTAACTTTTCCACATCACCCAGTCTGCAGCTGGATTGTTCCAGGAAAACAGTTGGACAAGTAGAACTCAAGAAAGCTGGGGAGGTTGGTTTCTTTGTGTACTCAAATCCGTGTGTTGTTGTTCTCCATCCACTTGTGCACATCCCATCTGATGCATTGCCAGGTTTGGGGCAGCCCTGGTCTATTTTTCATTTCCTCTGAACAGACATTCCAACCTCAAGCTTAGATGTCCTTCAGCAAGAATTTGCTTTCAAATGGTGCTTCTCCTATGCATGGTTTCAGTTCTTGACAATTGGATATTTTTTTTTCTGATGAAGAAAGCAAGCTCCTTCCTGCTCTCATTTGATTTTTTTCTGAGCAAATGAACAGAAGACTTCCCATGTTCTGGTCTTGGAATGGGCAGGATCTGGCACGAGAGCGGAAGGTGGTTAATTCCCAGAGGGACTGTGCCTTGAACAAGAGGCCTCTTTGTGTTGGATGATTTGTGGTTCTCAAAGGTGATCAGTCCCTCCCATCACTCCTTTGTCTCCCACTGGGGAGCATGAGCTGTGCTGGGAGGTGCTCTAGGTCCTGGCTCAGATAGTGGCATTTTCAGAGATGCTGGAAAGAGCAGGCAAAGCTGAGGCTGATTATCACCCCTTGTGCACAAAGTTACCACGAAAATCCTCTGCAGTCATGGGGGCTGGAGGTGAAATATGTTTCTGTTCTATGAGAGAGACCCATGGGTAGGATGGTGGGGAGGTTTTAGGCATTGTCCAGCTGTAGGTGTGGTGGAAGTAGGAGGATGCTTTATGCACCCAGCAAAGAGAGCCAGCAAATTTAGTGCATATAATGGAAACTTTTTGCTTGGAGCAAACCTCTGGTTGACTGTACTGGAGACAGCTATAACCTCACATATATGTAAATAATAATTTTTGTCTGGGGTAGGTATACGTAAATACACTCACTGCTTTTTCAGTGCGGTCTGAATTCCTTCCATGTTTTTCAGTAGCTGGTTATATTTGTTAGAAATAAGCTAAATGATGTCCAGTCACAGAACCCCCCGACTGGAAAACAGATACTATCAGTGAATGAAATAGAAAAAATACTTTTCCTTTCCAAGGGATTTTTTTGGACAGGTTCCTGTACACTGTGTTTATTGTAACTTAATACACACGAGGAGAGGTGAGAGAGATTTTTATGGCTGTGGTTTGCACTGAATTTTCAAAATGCAGCACCATAGAGCACTTGGTTTTTGGATTCAGAAAGCCAGCTATTTTAAGAAGAACACTGAAAAACATGTGTTTAACAAGAGGAAGGTGATCTCTGAACAGCTCTGGCAGAATAACCCTCAGTTCTGAGCAAAGGAGCAGTGAGACAAGGAAGGCGCCAGCTCTGCCAATAGCGTTTAATGATGAGTGATTTCCTGGTGCGGTGTGAAATATAAATTAACAGCAGAGAGGAATGTAGAATTGAAAGGAAACTCAATTTATCCGCTTTCCTGAAATAATGAATCTAGCAATAAAAGATGTTGGTTCAAAGCCAGGGCACAGGGAGGCAAGTGGTAGTTCCTCATATAATCATAGAATCACTAAGGTTGGAAAAGACCTACAAGATCATCCAGCTGTCCAGCTATCACCAATAGTTCTCTCTAAACCATGTTCCTCACCACAACGTCTAAATGTTCCTTGAATACCTCCAGGGTCGTTGACTCCACCACCTCCCTGTGCAGCCCATTGCAGCACCTGAGCAGTATTTCCTAACATCCAGTCTGAGTTTCCCCTGGGGCAACTTAAAGCCATTCCCTCTCCTCCTATCACTGATTACAAGGGTAAAGAGGCCAACCCCCAGCTCACTACAACTTCCCTTCAGATTGTTATAGAGAGCAATAAGGTCTCCCCTGAGCCTCCTCTTCTCTAGATGGCACAATCCCAGCTTCCTCAGCCATTCCTCATAAGATTTGTGCTCCAGACCCCTCTCAGTTTCATTGCCCTTCTTTGAACAAACTCCAGGGCCTCAACCTTTCTTGCAGTGAGGGGCCCAAAACTGAACACAGTACTTGAGGTGCAGCCTCCCAAAAGCTGAGTACAGGGGACAATTACTTCCATGTTCCTGCTGGAAACTATTCCTGATCCAAGCCAGGATGCCATTGGCCTTCTTGGCCACCTGGGCACACTGCTGGCTCATGTTCAGCTGAGCATCGACCAACACCCCCAGGTCCATTTCCTCTACACACTATTCCAGCTGCTCTGCCCCTCACCTGTAGCATTGCCTGGGGTTGTTGTGACCCAGCACTTGGTCTTGTTGAAGCTCATTCCATCGGCTTCAGCCCAACAATCCCTGTCCAGGTCCCTCTGTAGGGCCTCGCTACCCCCAAGCAGATGGACACTTCCAGCCAACTTGGTGTCATCTGCAAACGTACTGAGGGTGCACTCAATGCCCTCGTCAAGGTCATCAGTAAAGATATTGAAGAGGACAGGGCCCAGTACCGACCCCTGGGGAACACCACTTGTGTCCAGTCACCTGCTGGATTTACTTCCATTCACCACCACCCTCTGGGCCTGACCCTCCAGCCAGCTCCTTACCCACCAAGAGTGTACTTGTCCAAGCCATGGGCTGCCTGACTTCTATTGATTTCAGTGGGTTTGCTAATCCTTTTGTTGCCCTTCAGCCTCCTTCCCTTTTTGGTTGGTAGTGAACAATCCCCATCATCCTCCCTTTGTTTTTCCAGCAAGGGCTGGGACCCCTTGTAGCAATCTGTGACAAAGGGCTTTTCTTGCTCTCTGTGGTTTACGTGTTTGGCTTCGTTTTGTAAATGTTAGCGATGATCTTCCTAGATTCAAAGCCCTCAAGTGTAAAGGAGTTTTACATCTGATGTGAATCGGTAGCTACTTGTTTTTGTTTTATTTTTCTTTCACATTTTGCTGTTGGAGCCCTGCTTTCGAAGAACCATCTTTTTTCTTTATTGAGTTTTGTTAGAAGAACAAAGCACCTGCAGATCCCACTCACTTCTGCTGGAACAGAAGTTTTTCCTCTGATTGGTCTCAGCGGTGCTTCAGCGTAAAGTTGTTGATGTCTTTCTGGCTCAAAGCCTTTTAAAGAAAACCCACAACCTTACCCCTACATCATGGGGCAAGGTCCCAGTGCCATCACAGCAATGGCATCCAACTGCCTTCCCCAAAAGGCTTCCAGGGACGTACATGCAAATGGAAGGGACCCAGCTTCACCCACGCTGACTGATGGATTGCTGAAAGGATGTTTGCTATGAGCTGTACATGGAGGAATGGAGCCCTTAATCCATCGGGCACCAGCATTTCCTCTCACCTGCTCCCAGTTCAAAGCCGGCTTCTCTCATTCCAGTCCATTTTGAAGCCCTGTTGATTCTGTTTGCCAGAGAGGAAGCTGGAGGTGGTGGGTTTGCTGTTGCAGTTCTGTCCCGATGCCAGGGGGTGTGGGCACATCTCAAGGACATGAGGTCATGCTGTTTGCATGGGATGAGCTGACAGAGATTTCTGGCACCCGCCGCAGGCTCAGTGTTGGCTGTGGGGACTCCAAATACTTCAGTGAAGCAAAGTGTTTATGCTCGACTTCATCCATGAGCCAACAGTAAATCAGCTGGCTGCAGGCTGGGCTTCTGTTGGCTTTAGCAGGACAATCCTAATGTCAGCAGCGTTCTGACCCTTCTGAAAATGCTGTGTCTTCTTCCAGCTGAATGCAAAGGAGGGGGAAGGGGGAACTGCTTAGCTCTTGTCTGAGCATTGCACAGCATTTTGGTGAGCTTCAGGAATGCATTTGGGAGTCAATATACAAATTAATGCAGTCTCACAACATGTTATTTTGCCTCTGTGTCCCAGACAGGGACTTAATTGGAGGTCTTTTCCAACCTTGGTGATTCTGTGATTCTATGGTGGCACACTTCCAGATGGGTTCAGCTTAATTTAAAAAAATATGTATTTTTTTATACTCAAAGAAGAGGGAAACATGTCAATGAACATCACTTCTGATGACCCTGAGCAATCTTGACTTTGAAATTTTAGATTTTCCTCCTCTGTGCTGAGTCCAAATCACACCCCACTATGATCACAGTGCTGTGCTGATCTGGGGACGACAGTGCCCAATTTGTTGATCTATGGGCTCAATAAGGATTCCTCAAGTAAATTACCAAACGGGCACTGTTTTTTAATTTGAGAACAGCACAACACTGAAAGACATTCATCCAGTAATTCTTCAGGGAATAGCTGTGAAAAAACAAATGGGCATCAGCTCTGCACATGGCTGGTTTTGGAAAAGGATCACTTTCTAGTTGTAGCCAGGGCAATATCCTCTGAAGGGCCTACATTAAGAAAAGAAAAAGGCAAAATAAATAGAAATAGTAGTGGTAATAAATGGATTTGCTGTTTGAGAAATGTGGGGAATGGACTCTATGATCCTTAGGGTCTCTTCCAACTCGGGATGTTCTATGGTTCTATGATGCCTTCCAGGACGAGTACAATTAGACTGTAAAAATGGGTAAAGATTAATGGATTCTAATATAGCAAGCTTGACTAAATTAAGTGATCCCTGTAGGAGGGATAGGTGGGATTCTGTGTGCAGATGAATTTCATACAGCCTCCTACAGATCTTGTAGGAAATAAAAATAATCTTCCTCAGCCTGTCTGCTTTCCTGCTCCACTGGTGGCAGGTGGTAAATAATGCTCCAACCTCCTCATGTGTCGGGGTGATAGAGCAAAAGAACCTGGTTTCCTTGGACAAAAGTAACCCCAAACTGGAGAAACTACCCGTGCTGCCTGAAGTGAACCATTTCGACCAAAACTCACAGCCCAGGAACAGGTGAAGCACACAAGCCAGCTTCGCAAATGAATCACAGTTTGGCATTTCGGGGCAATTTCCTTTGATTTGTTTTGTTTTGTCATCATGCTCGCTTTGGAGTTGGCTATGCTCTCACCTGGATGAAATACTGTCTAGTATTTCAAATATTCTTTCTTCAAATCCATTTTAAATGAGACTCTCCATCCTTGGGGCTGTGGCCGTGTTGCTAGATGTGCCTAGCTTACCCCAGGCATCTGTTGGCTTCTTTTATCTTAACCGAGCTCGTGGTACTTCCAGCCTCTTTGCTGGAGGAGAGTGGTGACTCTTCATTTATTGCTTATCTTCAACATGAAATGTTGGTGTAATGGGACTAATCCTGTTTTGTGCCATCCCATGAAATGCAGTGGCCATATCAGCACTAGCAGGAGACGTGGTCCTGAGTTCTACTGCCCATGACCAAAGCTTTTTGGTGATGAGGTCACTCAGGGCTTGCTGTAGCCTCATCCTGTGGATCAGGTGTGTGTTTGTGGTTAAGGAGCACTGACTTCACTCGTGGGGCATCTTCTGCTTCTCGCAGAGCCCTTCTGCACCACAAAACAAAGCACAAAGAGCAGGATCAGAGGGTGAGCTGATTCCAAAATGCATCTGGATGGGGGTTAAGCTGCCGATGCAAATGTGCTCTAGGTTCTCCTGCAGGACGAACTTGAATGCTGTGTGAGATAAACATGGTTAAGCTCAGTGATTAACAACCAGCAGCCACACTTATTTTATCCCACTGGGAAGAGAAAGAAACCTAAGGGGAAAGAGAGAGGAAGAAAATGGGTTTTCTACGAGAACTGCCAAAAATGTCAGAGCTTTTGTAGTCTCACAGAGCTGAAAATGTGTCCTTCTTTATTTTTTCAAGCACCTTTCAACTTTCTATTGGTTCTGCTTGAACTTCTGTAAGCGAGTTGGCACCATTTCTTCTGCCTCCTTATGGCTGCGATTGAGTGGTGGCAGAGACGTGATCCTAAGACCTTTATTTTTGGCAGTAGATGTTGGAGGCTGCTGCACATGGCAGATTTCACTCCGCTACAAAGCATGTGGGAGCTTGTGAAGTAGGAACTTGTCCCTCTTTGGATGAGGGACTGTTGGATGGAGGTTGCTCAGGACCCAGACTGTATCTAATAAGCTGTGCATGTAGATTGGACTTGCTCTGGTTCAGTTGCTGTCATACATCTCAGTGGTGCCGGGGAGATGTTCCTTGTTCTTCTGAAAGCTTCTGCATTTTAACTCACTGGAGTATTCCAACTTGTGAAGACTCTGTTGGGTCTTCCACAAGTGCATGTGCATCTGGCAGGTGTGTCTCGTGGGATAGACCCAAAATAGCACATAGGGATCTCAGCACAAGCTGTGCTATGTGAATGTATATATAAGAAGTCATCCATTCCACCATGTTTTCCTTGGCTTGTTTACCAAAAACGGTGTCATCCGATGCATAAATATTGACCAAAGTTATACTAGGAATGAATTTTTTGGAAGTAACGTTGGTCCAAAATCAAGGATTACTTTCTAACCTTTACTCATATTTTTGTCAAGATGTATAGTAGCTTGTAGAGTAATTAGATTTAAAAATAAATAAATAAATTATGACTGTCATTTTGGCAGTATTTTTAGACTCCTGCGATTGAGTTCTCAGCACTTGAGATGCTTTAAAACTCACTTGCCATGGGAAGCCTGTCTAAGTAGCTGATTCAACTGCATTGCTAGTAAGTACAAGGAGGTGCTAGACCAAGATGGGGAGGAAAACATAGCAGCAAACAATAGAGAAAATGAGAAAAAATAATCTACTGAAAGGGTAAGGGATTACTTCTACCTGGAGAGTTCTGGCGGGATGGAGTGGAGGTGTGAATGGGTTTTGGTTTGGGTATTTACAGAACCCAAAAGTTGCATGAATGAATTTTAATCCCAAACTTCTGAGGTTTGGTTCAGCTGTGCCAGGGCAGTTTCCTGTGGAGGAGGTTCATATCCTGCAGCCTCACTGCTGCTTTTTGGGCCACGGAAGGAAACCCCCGTTCCAATTTCCATATTTTTCTTTTAGGAACCCACCTGTGCCTGTAGTTACAGATGTGTGTGTGAAGTGGGGAGTGGATAGACTCTAAGCTCATGGCAGAGCAATTTGGCCACATGTGTTTGATTGTTTTTAATAGCTGCAGTAGAAGTATGTACACCCCTCCTTCCGATCCCCTTTGCCCCATTTATTCCTGAGATGCAAAGCCTCTATCTCTGAGGTTTGGTAGAAGTTGGATACTAAACTTGAGATGAGTTGAGGAAAGGTTTGAACCATAATACCAGCCAGTAATTAGGGATTTCTAGCAGAAAATATACATGTAAATACATATACATATATATATATGTAGGCACAGAAAAACTTACATAATTTCAATCCCTTATTGCTTTCTTTTTTTGTCATTTATGATAAGATGAAGCTTACAAGGAAGAGCAGTATCAGATGCTGATATCCAGGTTGATGGGAGGTCAAGCAGTCAACACACAGTCAAGTGAATAGTTTCCACCTGGAAGATGGAAAGAGAAGGCAGAGAATAAGAGAGTTGCTTATATATCACCTAAACACTGTTTATGCTGTTTAGATACATCTGCATAATTGAAAAGCCACGAGACAGTTCACTGGAGAAAAGGGCATTTTCAAAAGAGATTAATGGTGTGCTCAGGACTTGGAAGGAAATTATAGTAGTAGTGTTGCTCGTAGACTTCAATTTTCATCCCTTCTTGCTCGCGGTGGGAAGAGAAGATTCATTTGAATGCTTTCCACACCTAATTTATTTCAGTGTCTTGTTCTGAACAAAATGAAGCAGAAATGTGGACTATTTAATGCCTGTGGAGTAAAACTAACAAGGGAAATATGGAAATGGTTGGTTAGGGACAGTTTTCTTGGAGTAGTTCTCTCCATGGATGTCCTTACGGCTTAGGATTTGAGCCATGCCTTTGGAGTGAGGGCGCCGAAAAGCTTTTGGGGGGATTATTTTTACTATTTTGTGGGGTGGTGGTGGTTATTACTTGAAACGTTCATCAAAACTGAACACTGATGCAAATGTCTTTCATCTGGTGCGGGTGTGGCCTCTTCTGCTGTGTTATTTGCTAAAGACTTACGTATGTGGTGGTGGTGGGAATAAATACTGTGGTTGAGTGGTTTGGCCCTACAGGATCTACAGGAGTGCCACGGGGGAAGGAGAGTAGAGGTTCCTATGTCTTGTAGCAGTATATTCCCCAGCTTCCTATGTAGAGTCCTTGCCATGTGATAGTTGTTCACTTATTTACACTGAACTGATGGCAGAGTAAGATGTTGTGTTGCATCTCTCAAACATGGATGGAAAGGTTGATTAAACAATTGCCTCGTGAGCCGAAATCACCCAAACTCAACTAAACAAAAAAAGAGCTCTGTGCCCAGAAATTCCACCTGTCCCAAGAGCTGTCCAAACACTGCACAAGATGTGTCTACATGATGAGTAACACCTCTCCCGAGAGCTGGGGACAAGGGTTGCCTTAAGTTTTGCCAGGGGAGTTACACATTGGATATTAGGAACAATTTCTTCTCTGCAAGAGTGATCTGGCATTGGCATGGGCTGCCCAGAGAGGCGAGGGCATCATCGTCTTCAGAGGTGGTTCCAAACTGTGGAGATATGACTCTGAGAGACACGGTCAGTGGGCATGGTGGGGGTGGACTGGGGTTGAGTTGGATCATGATTCTATGATCTCCCACCTAGCTGGGTTTCTGTTGAAATGAGTGGAAAGCATGAGATCTGACCTAACTTGAGGCTTTCAGGGCTGCTGTATCAAGCATTTGATCCATGAGGTTAGTAACTTAGAAGTAACCCAAAAGTTTCTTGAAGCCGAGATCACACTGATATGACTAAAATCTCACCCTTGGAGATGCCTTCTTTCTCCATCCAACCTCTGCAGCCTCTAGGGAAGATGTGGGACAGGATGATGCAATATTATTAATGTGATTTCTCTTTCTGTCCGCAGTGGGAGCGCCTCTGGTTCCTGATCCTCACCTCATCCTTCTTCCTGACTCTGGTCTGGTTTTACTTCTGGTGGGAAGTTCACAATGACTACAATGAAATCAACTGGTGAGTTGTGCCCACTGTGCACCTCCAAGAGCTGCTTGGAGCCAGGTTGGATGCATTTAGGTCCTTCTGAAGGACTCGTTAATGGCAGTAAATGGGGAGTGAGGCTGAGCGCTCCTCCTGCCTGTCTGCATTGAGGGCATCTCCCATCTCCTTTGCTGTAACAGAGCTTGGGGCAGGTGTACTGCCTTGTAAACAGCTTGAGAGCACGAAGTGGAGGTGAAGTTGTCTAGAAGTCTTTTGTTTTCATCTGTTTGCAATCTGGCTGAAACTTTCTGCAAAAATCCAATTGAAAAAGCATTCAGCCTGAGGCAGAAAAGGGTGTGGAAAATTTTGCAGTGCTGGAAGGAGCTGTAAACAAGTTTTCCACTGGGATGTGCTGGGCAGTTTGGGGTATTGCCAGCTCCCCCCAGTGCTGGAAGCCATCCTCCCTCTTACCATCCCAGCAGCATCCTTAAGCATTTTTACAATACCTTGGGCTCTGTCTTAAGCAAACTGCTTTGACAACATCTTCTTGTCAAAAATAATATTTAAACAGTGTTTGAAAACTTTTTATTTTATTTCTGTCTTAAATAAGCTGCCTGCTTCGGAGGCTGCGTGCAGGAGAGTGTTTACTAACTAAATGTTGTGAGCTGCCTCCTCCCAGCAGAGCGTGCTTTCCTTGTTTGACTCAGACTCACACTGAGAACTGAAACCCATCACTACCATTCTTGCTGTTTAAAACAGGAGCATAAAGGAAATGCTTGATGATTTCTTCACTTGTAAGGCTATTTTGCAGTTCTTTGCTCTTTCAGTTTACACCTTCAGAACAGGATGTGAGTATTCCTGGTCTACTGCAGTGCAAAGGCAAATCTATTGTAGCCCGAAGTTGGAAAAGAACTGCAAAAAAATAAAAAAGCCCTGGGAACGTTGTGAATACACATTGCAGCTGTGGTGCTGCAAAGATCTTTTTCGTTTTTGTATTAGATTGTGTTTTGCAATGGGAGGAGGTTTGGGGTGTTTGATAATGTACACACGTCACCTGCAGACCAAAACTCCTCTCCTTACCGTGAGACCCACTGCAGAGCACATGGGGCTGAAAACACTGCTGGATTGACAGCACTGGAAAAGCAAACCCTCTTATGCACAGAGGAGCTTCTCTGGGTGCAAAATAGCAGGGCTACATCTGTTCCAGCTTTGCCATTTGGCGTTGAGAACAGGTTGGTATATGTACTGTCACCCCAAGTAGGCCCCTGCTCCATGCGCTGGCACCAGAGGTTGTGAAGAACGGCTGGGTTTCTCAATGACAACCTGAAATGCTGTGAAAGGCTGGGAGGGGAGGATGGTGACATGAGGCAAGGTTATAATTACAGCCATGGTGGTTCCAGAGAGAGAGGAAAGAGTTTCCACTGGGTCTGTTTGGGTCAAGCCTTCCCTCTTCCCTTCCAGTACAGCTGTGTGGGTTCCATTAAAACCTAATGGTAATTAGAGAACAGACCTCAGCCAGCTGGGTTGTAAAAGGGATGGAAGCATCATTTCAGTCCCAGCAGAGCTGGGAGTCTGTTGCTGCCTGGAGGCAGTGGGGTGCAGTATGGCTGCTGGCATTTGGGGCAAATCAACACTTCCCCCCAAATTTGGGGTCATCTGAAAACATACTGAGGGTGCACTCAATCCCCTCATCCAGGTCATCAGTAGAGGTATCAAACAGGACAGACCCCAGTACCAACCCCTGGGGTCTGTGACCCCACTGGGACCGGTCACCATCTGGATGTGACTCCATTCACCACCGCTCTCTGGGCCCAGTGCTCACCCATTTCTTTACCCAGCAAAGAGTGTACCTGTCTAAGCCACCGGCTGTGGCTTCTCCAGGGAAATAGAGACAGTGGCAAAGGTTTTGCTGAAGTCTGGGTAAACCACATCAACAGCCTTTCCCTCATCCCCTACGTGGATCAGTGGATCATGGAAGGAGATCAGTTTGATCAGGCAGAACCTGCCCTTCATGAACCCATGCTGGCTGGGCGTGATCCCCAGTTGCCCTGCACATGCTGTGTGATCTCCCTAAAAAAAATGCTGTCGCGTGGGTGCTGGTGCTGTCTCACCAATGCTCAGTAGATGGAAGAGCATCTTCCTTGGTCTGCTGATCACATGCCTCCTCGTGGAGCCCTATGTGTGGTCTGACTTATTCACAGTGGAGGTTCTCCACAACCTTGTGTTCTCCATAACCCCACGCAACCTTGTGCTCTTCATAACACCCAGGTCCTTCTCAGTGTGCCACCAGCATCCTCATATAAAGCCTCTTTATCATAGTGAATCATCAATGGCCAGAAGTCTTTCTCCTCTGCGTTCATTTGGGCAAAATAACACTTGAAATCTGAATTCCTTAAAATGTTCTTTGTTTTCTTAACCCAGACGTGCAGGGCATTGCTAAATGCCTCTGAGCAGCAGAGGTGCATGAATTAAGAGTCAGCAGAAGCCTACAGATGGCCACAGCAAAGTCTGCCTGCAGCTGAAGCAGTGTGGTCAGGGTTCTGCAGAGGCTGCACCCACCTATGTATAAACTGAATGGCAGCACTGGTGGGGTTTGCCTATGTAAATGTGTAGGTTTGGCCTTCTATCTTGTCATGACTTAAGGGACTATTCTGGGCTTGAACTGGGCTTTGGGTAGACAAGGTAAAATTATAGCCTGGCATATTTTGCAGCAGGCTTTTAACCTTTCCCTGCAAGGTTTGCTGCACTGCATGTGCAATGAGGGAGCTGTCAGTGAAAGGGCTTTGTGCTTCTTAAATGTGAAGTACATATTTGTTAATTTTTTGCTTTGAGTATTTTCCTTTTTCATGTCCACTTTTAGTTGCCTTTTCCTTCAGATTTGTGCTTGTCAAAGCTACGTACCGTGACAAAAAGCTTCATCTTGCTTAGTGGGTGCTGTGTTTAGTAAACCTGGCTGCATTTCCTCTGGAGAAGGGCGATTTCTTTTTTCTTCTTCCTTCATTCTAGAGAAGTCTCATCTGGCTCATAACTACCATGGGAACAGCACTTGATGTGCAAATTACTGCTTTAAAATGAAATCCAGAAGGTCACTTTGAAGAAGCATCAGAGCAAAATCCTGAGTGTACTGAAGCTGTGCTAAGGAAGGTGCTAGTGATGCTGTGAGCAAAGAATTCAGAGAAACCCTCATTTTGTTTTCTTCTTCTTTTTGGAATCCTTGAGCAGAACATAGACGTGGGCCAGGAGGTCATGGCAGCCAAGTGCTGCTCCAGGTCTTGTGTTTCTGCTGCTCCTGTGTGAGCAGGACTGCTCTGTCATCCACCCTATAGCCATCCTGTTCTTTCTGTACCAGCACGGGGGTTGTTAACCCAAATGCAAGCCAATGCAGTGATGTTTTGTTCTTTTTTTCCCCAAAATCCACTGGGAAAAGTTTTAATTTACATCTGACCTGAAGTTGCAAGAAGGGTTCTGGGATTTGGCTGCCTCTCTTGTGGTATAGTGAGACCTGGGTGCCTTGGGGCCTGCTCCTGGGGAGATCTTTGCTTGTTTTGATTGAACATATGGTGGCCATAGACAGCGTTGGAGCAGGAGATGTGTCTGTGGGCCCTGCGAGTGCTTTGCCTGCTGGAGCAAAAGATGTTGGTTCAAGAACAACATGCAAAAGCATCCAATTATGTGAATTTTTGTTAAGTATCTTTTACTCCTCCTGGCTGCCCGAGGAAGTGGAGGAGTCACTGTCCCTGCAGGCGTTCAAGAGCCTTGGAGATGGGGTGCTTAGGGACATGTTTTACTGGGCAAAGTCAGTGATAAGTGGATGGTTGGGCTAGATGCTCTTAGAGGTCTGTTCCAACCTTAATGATTCCATGATTCACGTGTCTGCTCTTTTAGAAGTGTTTTTCTGCCTCCTTCCTCCAAGCCTCACTTAAATGTCCAGAAGCTTGCACATGCAGAAATGCTGTTGGTGATACCAGCTTCCAGGCTGGGATGGAGAAGAGGAGGTATCTTTGTTTAGGAGCATGCTGCTCCCTGGGGCTGTATTTCCTGCATTTCTGGACAGTCTGCTAGGCTGGAGGAGGAACTTGACTGGGTCAATCTTGTGTCCTGCTGTGGCTTTGCTGTAAAGTGCTTTGATGACTTTCTAGTCCACCTCCAGGATAGTTTTACTGGGAAGTGTATTGCTATTTAAATGCAAATTCGACATTTGAGACCCACTGGCAGGCACAAGGGACTGTCTCTTACTGTGCTGCCACTGTGAATAATGGACTGCTTCACCTGGTGCTCCTGTTCATAAAGCTCTGGTTGCATTGTGGCTCCATGAAAGCAGAGAGGCAGGCTGCTGAGCTGGAGCTGCCCTCTGGAATATAGGGCTGGGAAACCTGATGAGTGTGATCCGTGTGAGTGACGGTCTGGGCACGTACTTGTCCAGCTCATCAGTTTTAGGCTTTTGCTGCCCTCTCTTTTATGTTTTAATAACACACACATATATATATGTAATGAAGTTTTGTTATTTGTATACATGAACTATGTTTTATATAAGATCCAAAACAATCCCTCTTCGGTACCTTTTGGTGTGGGTTAGTGGGCATGGTGAGGAGGGAGGAGCTGACGGTTGGGCTAGATCATCCTGGAGGCCTTTTCCAGCCTTAATGATCCTATGATTCTCTTCACTCAGTGCAGCCCAGCCAAACCAACAGTTTGGACACCCATGGTAGAAAAACTGGTGGTATCACTGGGACCAGAGCTGGGCTGGGGGCTGCTCCTTAGGGAGCTCCAGAAGCTGCCTGGATGTGGTGCTGGGCACTCTGCTTTGAGTGTCCCTGCTGGACTTGGGTTGGACCAGAGGGGGCCCAGAAGTCCTTTCCAACCTTAACTATTCTAATGTCATCTGTATCTCAATACTATTCCAACTTTGCTTAAGTCCCTGCTCTGGTCCTCCAGAGCATCAGGACATTTCAGGCTGGATATTAGCAAAAATGTATTCTCCCTGGGATGAGGAGCACTGGGATGGGCTGCCCAGGGAGGTGGTTGAGTCACCATCCCTGGAGGTGGTTGAGAAATGTTTAGATGTTGCCCTGAGGGGCATGATTTAGTGGGGAAACACTGGTGGTAGGTGGAAATTTGGACTGGGTGATCTTGGAGGTCTTTCCCAACCTTGATGAGGCTAAGACTGCTGCTGCCTTTAGCCAGCATTGGATCACAGAGGCGTTGAAGGACCCATCTCTTACAGTTCCAAGGTGCATGGCAAGACTGGAACAAGGATATTCACCACACCAAGAAGCCCACAGGGATCCTTCAGACCGAGCAAGCAGACCTTTTGATTGGGTGAAGGAGATCAGAAGGATGCAGCTTCTCAAACCAGACTGACCCCTTTTGGGAAACCTTGAGGCCAATTTCTGTCTCTATTCTAGCAGGAATCATAGAATCACAGAATATCCCAAGCATGAAAGGATCCATGAGGATCACTGAGTCCAACCCCCCGCCCCACAGAGTCCCCAAACCACAACCCTATGTCAGAGCAGTGTCCCAGTGCTCCCTGAGCTCTGGCAGCTTGGGGCTGTGTTCACCACCCTGGGGAGCTGTGCCATGCCCACCTGAACCTCCTCTGCCACGGCTTCATGCAGTTCCTTTGGGTTAAATTGGGCATTCTCTCCACACCAGTGGAATAAGAGGCACTGTCTGATGTGTACAAAAGATCCCATTTCTTCCATCACCTTGTCCCTTTGAAATGAGTTTGTACCTCGGGCACGCAACACAGTTACGCACAGCAACGTTTGTTTTCTTTCCCTGTCCTTGATGTGATGTCTGTATTGAATTTCTTACTCTGTGAGCACATGGGACAGCTTTGAATCTGTTGTTTAGGCAACAAGCAAATGCAACTTTTCTCTTGTTTGTAGGGAATGCTTTTCTGAAAACTCAAGCCCTCCTCTTGTCTGGTTGTTTGCTGTTGTTTTTTTTTTCCCAAAGTGACGTTGTTGCTGCGTTTGGCATAATTGTCTGATTCCTCTTTGCAGAGTTAATTTCCCACGAGGGATCAAAGCACAGGGTTTTGTTTCAGAGTGGTTTGTGCTTTTTGCTGCCTATCTCTCATCTGTGCAGGGGAAGCAGAAAGGCCCATTTTCTACCGTTCTTTTTCATGGTGGTGAAGTTGCTATGACGTTGAATCCCTTAATCTCTGTTTCATACCTATCTTTCAGGTTTTTATATAACCGAATGGGATATTGGAGTGACTGGTCCATTCCAATACTTGTAACAACTGCTGCTGGCTTTACGTACATCACAGTGTTATTGGTGAGTGTCACAGAAATGTCATTTGCTGCGAGTTTGTGCATTATTTTATTTTTTAAAGGGCATGAATTTCTCACTCCTCCTGCAACCTGAGCAATTTTCCTTTCAGAAGTGATTTTTCTCTCTTTCTCTCTCTCGTGGCTTTAAGTTGCCTAAAACAAATAGAAAGTGAAAAATGCTTGGTCCTCGGCCTCAGATGGCACAGTGCAAATATAAACACACTGAAGCTGGTGCTGCAGTTGGCTTACGGTGAAAAAGAATTCTTGCTTCCCTCAGTTATGACCAAGTCCAACTTTGATGGATCGATGAAACCCAAGATGAAGTTGTTTCCACACCTCAGTGTGATGGGGCTCCATTTCTAGGTGGTGAACACGCAGGCAGCAAGCCAGTGGCTTTCCCGTAGAATCATTTCAGTTGGAAGGGAACTTCAGAGGTCACCCAGTCTAACTTCCCTGCAATGAACCCATATAGGGTTCCCAGGAGCTGTGCAGCTGTGGACCACACTCTCCAACTCCCTGCCTCTTGGAGGTCAAAGTCTCTTCCTCCGCATCCCTGGCTTTCAAGTGGATTTAGGTTTTGCCTACCAGACCATCCCCATCCTGATGGGATGCTCTTGGCTGGTTGTCTTGGGGCTGGTGGCGTGTTCTTGCATGTGCAAAAACTTAAAGTTCATGATGCACCATTGTTTGACCCTTGTTTTCTTCTTTCCAGATACTAGCACTATGTCACATAGCTGTGGGACAGCAAATGAACCTACACTGGCTTCACAAGGTAACCAGCTCTTCTCAGCTTGGAAGGGAGGGTGGTCTCAATGAAACATGAGGCTAGGGAGTGGATGCTGGATGGAATTCATAGATTAATAGATTCATTAGTTTGGAAAGGACCTACAAGATCATTTAGTCCAACCATCCTCCCACCACCATCCCTACCCACCAAGCTACTAAATCAAATCCCTTAGCACCTCATCTAAACACTTCTTGAACAGCACTGGGGACAGTGCCTCAACCACCTCCCTAGGCAGGCCATTCCAGTGCCTGACCACTCTTCCAGAGAAAAATGGGATGCTCACTGTCCCTGAGTTTGGGGGAAGTGTATAGTCTTTATGTGCCAGTGATGCTTGAGTTCTCATCTCTGTGGACTGAGCAAATTAGCGGTAGTAGCAATCAAAGCCTGGGAACAAAGACTTTGCTCTGTGGTTGGTGAAATGCTTCAGGGTCCCTGCTGACAGGGGGCAAATATCTGCAGAGAAAACCACTGTTTCGTGAGAGTAACCTGACTTTGGTCTCAGCTCAGCGTGGTGCTCTGTTATAAACCTCTCTCACGCTCCTTTCTGTGCTGAGCCCAGCCCTGAGGGAGGGGCTGAGCAGATGGGAAGCTGTTCAGGATGTGGTTGAAGTCAGTGGTGGAGGAAAAGCCCTGGGAGAACATGTGCACCCCCAGCTTTACAGTGACACAGAGGAGGCTGGGGTTTGCTGAAACCCCAGGGGGCCCTGATTTGCCTGTAAAGCAGCTTGAGGAAGATTTCTGTGAAGTGCAAGAGAAGATGCAGACCTGATGTTTGGAGTACAGAAGGGGAGCAGAGATGGTGCCAAAGCAAATGGCTTGGCAGCATTATATTTTAACTGTCAGTTTGCTAATAGAAACCTGGGGGACCAGTCCTGTTTGTGCAATGCACAGACCTCCCCTCCCCCTCAATTGTTTTTTTCTTTCTAGAAGGGATAGAATTGCTTCTTCCTCAAGGTGAGGGGAGGATGCAATGTAAAGAGGGGGTGGAGGCTGTCTGACTGTTGCTGGCAAATAACTTGTTGATCCTTGAGTCTAACATATGTTTCTTTGCCGGGGGAGATGGTATTTTCAGATGCTCTCCAGGTGGTTGGTGGGTTTGGATGAGTAAGTCCTGAAGAGAAATATGTTGGAGATCAGTCAGTTCTCCTTGCCCACAGAAGCCCACCCTTCCTTCTCTTCATCCAGGAAAAGCCCACTGCCACTCAGACATGTTGCTCTCCCCATACCTCCCTCAGCTTTCTAGGAAGGGAGAGAGAAGAGGCTGCAATAAGTTAACGTGCTCTGTGCAACCGTCCTGAATTACCTTCAGGTATGGCTTGGAGCACAAGGGAAGACTGATAAGGGCAAGCAGCACTGTTTCTTCCACCTTTCTTCTTGAAATGCTGCAACCTGTTCCTATGGAGAGCTGGGGGTGACTTTTAAATAGGCAGATCCCATCTTTCCTTGGATGGGCAGAGATGAGCAGCATGCAGTTTGCAAGCAGCCTCTTGGCTGGTGGGTCCTTAGCGATCTCCTGGTCCTTTTGCTGAGGGCAGCCAGATCTTGTGGCCCTTTGTGCTTTGCTCATGTTCCCATAATGCTGGAGGCTTGGGGTAAAGCCTCTGCTGTCCTACAGGCACCCATCAGGCTGTTTGCAGGTCTCTGGGAAGCCAGGGGAGGAATGACAGGTAGCAACCAAGAGCTAAACTAGAAGACGAATCCTGTCCTCGCGTGCAAATGTTGTGGATGTGGAGTCTTTGTTTGTCTAAGATATTAGGAAATTCTGAAATCAGTCTAGAGAGGTCCCGTGCATCCCTGATGACCAGTTCACTGCCCAGTATCAGCTTGTCTCCTGCACTGATTTCGGGTGCAGACAGTACGTAAGATCAAGACAGCAGCAGCATTCTTTGAATCCAGCAGGCATGCAGCACAGCAGAGGCTGAGACAGCAGACAGAGAGGCGGAGGATGGCAAACTGTTTTTTGATAGACAGCCCACATGTAGTCTGCCAGCTCTTTACAGTGGAAGTTATTTCTACGTCGGGTTTTGATGGTTTGCACTTTTTACCTTCAAGGTAGAGGTGGCATTTCCTTTTTGGCTGCTCTGCTCAAGCTTCTGAGTGCTGCCACTTAGGGCTGGGGGAGGTGGCTGATGGACTGGGTCTCATCCTGCTCAGCCAACGTGTCACCTAGAGCTTCTTCTCATGCTACAGTATCTGCTTTCACCACTCTATGACCATGGTTTGAATGCTGGCCACACAGCTGTTTCCATTTCAAACCCAAGTGCAGTTATATCCATGATCAAAGCTGTGCTGACCCATCTCAGAGATGTATGCTTAGTGACAGGGATGGTTCACTCTTTACTGAGCCATTGGGTATGTCTAAGGTTTATCTCTAAAGAGAAGAGGTGGAGAGGCAAGCTGGGTGGAGCTCTCCAACCTACACAGCAACAGAAGGGCCACAAGATTCTAGGAGCTGCTTGAAGTTGCCTGGCAGAGCCCAATCTCTGTTCAAACTGCCTCAGACCCAGTTTGTTGGCTGGACAAATCACTTCATCTTTCCATATAGTTGACCTCTGTGTGAAGAAAGTGGGACTTCAGCCATCCATGAGGTGTGTCCTTCTGGGTCCAGCATTGTATCCCCCGTGGTGATGAAGGGCAGATTATGCTGGGACAGCACACAAGCCTATCCTCTCTCCTTCTGAGGCAAATGGTCTCAGGCTGTTTATTACATGCACAAGTTTTTTCTCTCCATTTCCCCATCTGTAAAAGCTGCTATAACAATACGAAGGTTCCAGTAAGTACTCTGTTTACTGCAGATTGGCCTGATGACAACCTTGATAACCACCGTGGTGACAATGTCATCGATAGCACAGCTCTGGGACGACGAATGGGAGATGGTATTTATTTCACTGCAAGTAAGTTATCTTCGGGCATGCTTCCCCAGGTGGGCAAAGATGCAATCACTCTGCTTTCGTATCTCTTTCCTTTGAACTCAGAGCAGGGCTTGGCTGGAGACGTAGAGGTGGGAAATCCTGAAGCTGGATGTGACTCAGAGCTGCTGGAGGGAGAGAGCAGTTCCTCTTTGAAAAAGCCATGGTCTTGCTTCATCAGCAATGCTCTGGATCTGGTGTCTGATTTGGGAGTGCCAGGCTCTTCCAGCACCACAGGAGTGCACTTCAGGGTTTATTTTTATATGCATTGAAAAAATAATGGAGCTTGTGGGTTTGGGTCCTGCTTGAAGAAAGACTTGTTCTGTGCCATAGGGCTGTATAAGTGTTATATGAAAATAATTATGAACTGAACTCCCTGACAGACCTTGCTTCTCTTCCTTTTTATCTCTTCCCAAAAGAACTGTACGAAAAACACTTTGCCTATGAAAAGGTCTGAGAGGCTCTACTTGTGGATTATTGCTGAATATTTGGTAATACGCAAATCTGGGGAGAGAAAAATAGCATACACACAAGTGACTAATATTTCTCAGAAGTGCTTCCCCTTTCCTTGCTTTCTAAAGATATAGGCAGACGCTGGAGAATAGAAGCATGACTCAGAGGAGCTGTCCCAAACTTTCTCTCATGGTGCTGCATCACGGTGATGTGCAGACCTACATGTTCAACTGGACTATGGGAGATGTCTCAGTCTCACCAAGAGCTTTACCTTAGGTTTCTTAGTATCTAAGGAGGCCTTTATCAAATGCGTGTTATTGGAGAGGGATTATAGCTTCCCTGCTTTCACTTTGGAGTGGTTTGAATGCCAAAGGTAGCAGTAGGTTTTGGAAGAGATGGCCAAAGCAGTTGCAGGAGCCTGAAGCAGGAATGCTGTGAAACTCAACTCGGAATCACCAAATGCCCTATGAAGCCTACAAGATGAGTGAACTTGGAGGGTGCTGGGGTGTTTAATCACTTTTTCTCTCCTCTTGTTGTGTCCTGCAGGCCACAGCCCCTTTCCTGCACATAGGAGCACTCGCAGCAGTCACAGCCTTGTCGTGGTTGATAGCGGGGCAGTTTGCACGAATGGAGAAAGCCAGTGAGTACCAGCTGGACGTCTTCTCTCTTGCCCTGTGGAGCACCCATGTCCACGTGGGGAGGTCAGGGGCTGCATGTGGTTGTCACACAGTTGGGTCCTCCTGGCAGAAGCCAGGGGGATCTGGAGGCTCAGCTGTTCTAGGGAGGTGGAACGTTCTGGTCAAACCTGGCTGGAGGAGGAGCTCCTGGGCTGGGGATACACCCGGATCCCACGGATCACAATTTATTGTTGGAAACACAACAGAGCTGGAGGTGAAAGGGCTGTTTTTGATGACATAATGACTAAAAGCATCTAGATTTCCACTAATCTGCATTAGGAAGTTGCACCCTCTGAAGCTAACACACAGTGTTATCAGCACTTCGCCTTTCCCCCTGCAGCGTGGATCTTGTTCACATGCATTTCGAGGTGCACCTGTCTCTTGAAAGCCTTCATGGACTGGGTGCTTGTGATACATCGGAGGGCTCAGCAGGGATCTGACCCCAGTGCTTAGGTGTTTCCAAAATGCACACTGAGATGTGGCCACAGGTCTCTAAGGGAACAGGGAAGTGAAGGGCACTCTTAACCACACTTACCTGGTGTAGGGAACTTGCTTTGGCAGGGGGCTGGACTCGATGATCTCTTGAGGTCCCTTCCAACCCCTATGATTCTGTGATTCTATGAACCCAGTTCTTCTGCCTCATGGTCCTATCCACTGAGTCAGGTTCTCTGCATCTCACCTGTGTGTCACTGCCATGAGTTCTCCCAAGTCCAAGCTATTTCTTTGTGTTTTCTTGGAAAATAAAGTTTCTCCTTCTGTACCCTCAATTGCATTTTTCCTGACGGCGCCCGTGAATGTCTTCAGACATCAGTGCCAGTTTCAGAACAGTGATTTTAATTGGTATTTGACCTGCAGCAAGATGCAAGCCCCAGAAGGAATTGGCAACACTTGTGAAAGACTTCCAAGAAGAGGGTGTTAAGCATGAGAAAGATGGTGGCTGGAGATCGAAAGAATTTGATATCCAGAGAGATCTTTCAAAGAAAGAATTTCTCTGCCTTGATGTTTAAATATGCCAAAAAAGGTGTACCTGGTTCTTCTTCAATATGTCCTAGTGTGTAATTACGGTGCCAGCTGGGGGAGGATTTGTGGTTCTGCCTAGCGCACGGGCTCTTTCTGAATTCATAGATTTTCTCTTGCAATTGCATGTCTGATTTTTTTTTTAATTGTAATTTATTTTTAATATAAACCAGGAAGCTGTTTTGCTGTTCTTTTCCTGCTTCTGATTTTTTTTTTAATTTTAAAAGGAAAAATGCACATCTCTTCAGTATCATCAGGTCTTGAATTTCCCTGCGTATTTCAGAATCAGTTTACTTGTTCAAAGTGTCTCACCTGGAGGAGTTCATGTACTTCTTGGTGCAGATATTGTTGAAGTGGCAGCGTAAATTCTTTTTTTGTTGCTCTTTCGTTTAGCTCAGTTTTTTCTTTTCAAAAAATGAAACCTTTGTGAGAACATACAGTCCCTTATGATGGGAAAATTGTATTCCACTCGGTAATAATAATAGTCTTTTGGAAATAACTGGTGCACCTATAGTCATTGCTCCAACAGTATGTACTTGTTCTTTCTTTGAGGCAAGTGATACACAACACCTGCCTTGTTTTTTTTTGTTTGGTTTTTTTTCCTGAATAAATTGGCATTTTCCTTAGTCTTCAGTGCTCTGTATTCCAGACCTGCAGAATAGAAGTTTGTTGAATGTCTCCAGTAATTAAATAAAAAAATACTATCACGTTTTCAAAGCCTGTTTCTGAGGTCAGATAGAGAGCAGTGAGCTGTAGTGAGAAACTTTCCCTGAGAGCTCAGGCCTCTTTGGTGTGGTCAATAAGACCAGGAGGAGTGGAGGAAGAAGGTTGCATCTGAAAGTTGTATGGGCCCTTCCATGGTGCACAAAGTGGGAGATTTGTCATGTTTGCTGAGCTTGGGTGATCACCAAGTGATTTCCTTCCAAAAAGACCATCCCACTGCAAACTTAACAGCATGAACTTTGCTTGTGTTTTTCATGCTTGTATTTTATTTATTCATTTATTTTTGCGTCTTCCCAGTTGCCCTGTCTGCATGGCTGAGTGTAGTTTTCCAATCCATTTTGACACGGTCCATGACCCATTTTGGAGCATCATTTCCTTGTAGGTGCAGACCACTAAACAAAATATATTCCAAGCTTATTCTCTGAATGTGAGGCTTGATTCTGTTGAAGCCTGGTCAGTGATGTTCATAGGGTAAATGAGCATTGGGTTGGGATCACCTCCCAGCCAGTTCTGGTGGTTTTGATGTCAGTAACACACAACATCATGACACCATACCTACATGGTGCAGGACATAGCATGAGGAAAAATAAGCTGAAAGAGTTACTAGTGTTACTTTCTGTTTCTTGAATGAGGCTGCTGGATGCTGGATTCAAAAAGCATGAAACCAGACCAGTTGTGGCCAAAACCATAGCTGAACTGTTCTGACCTTCCTCTAAAATTTGTTTTCTCCATCTTGCGTTTTGTTGCAAGTATTTGCCTTGTGAGTTCAGAGGTAACCTCACTCAGGACTTCTGTGTTTCTGTGACTTGACAGGCTCCAAGAGATTTGTTTAATAGGATGCTTTTTCCTAAACAAGGACATCTGCTGCTGTGCTGGGGGCAGTGGCTGTAGAGCAGCCTCTGCTCTGAAGGAGGAGGAAGGTCAGTTGACTTTTCCCCTATGGTATGAGGAGTTTTGCCAACATTTTCACCATCTTTCTCTCTTTCCACTCCAGCTTCTCAGATGCTGATGATCACTGCATACCTCGCCGTCGTAGTTGCACTTTACCTCGTCCCCCTCACCATCTCATCCCCTTGCATAATGGAGAAGAAGGCTCTGGGACCAAAGCCGGCCATCATAGGTCACCGTGGGGCACCGATGGTGAGTAGCTTCACATTCAGGGTTGTGATGGCTGACTCTTTTGCCTGCCTATGGGATAGTACTGGGTCTAATAGTCTCCAGGATGCCCTCTGAAGAATATATATGGCAAATGGTTTGTGGTCTGCATCCTTTGCAGGTCTTCACCAGTAGTGCTCACGACAAGATGCCTTAAATATGTGGCAGTCTACAAAAACAGACAGACAAACAAGCTGTGCTTGAGCCTACGTGGCTGCACTGTAACCTTTCATTGCAGATCATCTTGAGACAGAGCGAGGAAATGAAACTTTCCTGTCATCTGTCTCTGGGTAGGCCTTGAAATCATAGTGATGGAGTCCCTTCTTCTCCAAGGTTTCTGGATGTGCCCAGACTAAAGATGGGACTTATTGGTTTGGTCACAGCCCTGGTGTAGGTAACGGTATCCTGTTTTATTTGGATGCACTGTTCTGAGTCTCCAGTCTGGGTGCTTTTGGTTCTGTTTCACAGATGTACCCTCATCTCACCCCGCTGGTTACAATTGACCTTGTAACAAGATGGCACAATGCACTGGCCCTGGAAACGTGCTTAATTTTTAGGCACCCAGCTAACATTTTTGTTTACATTCATAGAAGAAAATATCTCAGTTGTTTGTCAGAATGTATTTGCCTGACTGGAATATGCTTGAGCTCTTCTCCAAGTACAAGAGCGAGCACTAGAAGAGATGAATGCCTACTGCAACCCTGAAGTATTTTGTTTCAGTTCTCTTTCTTTCTAATTATTTCTTTAAGAAATCTCCTGACGCACCAGCTCCATTTTTACTACTCTTTTACGTAGGTTGCCTCTATGGGTGATGGAATGAAGTTTTGGGCATTACAAACACTTTTTCCAGTTCCACTGAGTTTGAACCAGCCTTGAATGCCAGAAGGAACTGTGTAAGAACTTAGGAAATCACAAAAAATTGTTAGAAGTCTTTATTCCTGGAGGGTCTGTGCCTGAAGAGGAAAACAGGCTGCTCAGGGGAGTGGTGAAGTCACCATCCTTTGAAGTGTTCCAGGACTGTGGCACTGAGGGATGTGGTTGGTGGAGGTGATGGGAATGGGTCAATGGTTGGACCTGGGGATCTTAGTGGTCTTTTCCAGCCTTTATGAATCTATGATGTGTTCTCCAGATTGTACTATTTCATGAAAAATTGGCAGTATTTATTTCAGCAGATACCCAGTGTTTTCATTGTATTATGTTCTCTCTTGGAGCCACCAGGCAGTCCTTACAGTATCTAATAAATATGCCTGAGGAGATGCTGCTTGCATGTTAGGATGAAGAGGGTTGCAAAGGATAATGAAGAGTAGTGGTGTGGAGGATGTCTTAGTGCAGAATGTGGTACTGTGGACCAAGAGCTGTTCAGCACGGTTCTTCCCTTCATCATTTCCCTGATAAAGTGAGCTGGTTTTCTGTCACCAGAGTGGAGCAGAAGGGGACAATCCCTTCCCTGCCTGCTGCCACCCCTCTGTTGGTGCAGCCCAGGGGACTGTTGGCCTTCCAGGCTGTGAGCTCACACTGCTGGCTCATGTCTCTCTTTTTGTCCATCAGGAGCCCCATGTCCTTCTCCACAGCACTGCTCTCAAGCTATTCATCTCCCTGTCTGTAATCATGTCTGGGGTTTCTCAGCTTTTGCTATATAAAATCATAGAAATAAGATTGGAAAAGGCCACCAAGATCACCACGTTTCAACCCCACCCCACTCCCACCATTGCTGACTGAACCCTCAGTGCCACATCTCAGCAGTTCTGCAACAACTCCAGGGACAGTGACTCCACCACTTTCCTGAGCCAACCTGTTCCAATTAATGACATCCTGGGTCTGGAAAGCTTCATCTAACATATAGTGCAAGACCTAAGGTTGTGCAATGTCACGTCTGCTTGAACAGTCATGATGTGAAGCCTTGCCAAGAGGTATTTCTGCTAATAGGATCGCGTTTTCTCAGGATGACTTTGTACGCTTTTGTTGTTGAACCCAATTATACGTAGGTTTAATTTGGAGAGATGGAGCCTAGTGGAGCTAGAGAGAAGGAAGCAATTTGGAGAAGAGTCTGGAGGCCAGACTGTAGGACACAGACATCCTCCCTTGAGCAATACCAAGATCAAAAGTCTTCGGAGCCTGGGAGTTTGAATCCCGAGGTGATGCTGGATCTAGTGGGACTGGAAATGATAAACAGCACTGCAATGCTTCTTCCAAATCTCCTGGAGCAAGACAAATGTGTTTTGTGAGCTGTGCAGACAAACAGGCTCTCTGATAGAGCCCGACAGCTGCTTGTTTCACCAGACTGGCAGGATCGGGTCTGTAATACTGCACTTACATGACCAATGTTCTTATGCTAGAAAGATACAAATAGCTTAGAGCTGTTCTAATAAGAACCAGCCCAGGAGATCTATGGGATGAAGATGCTTGCTGTCCTGAGATAAAAGATTTTTTTGGGGTGATTGCATATGATTTTAAGGAAAAAAAAAATGCTGAAATGGAGTCTTTTCTTGGGAAAAAACTGTGTGGCTGTTCTTGAGGGATGCATGACCCAGAACATTGATTCACCCAGGATGCTGAGGTAGACTGTTCTTCATTCATGGACAGTGAACTTTCCTGATGCTTTTCTTTACAGCCTGCTGTCCTCCCTGCCTGATACAGCCTATCTCCCTTCTCTCATCCCCGTAGAATAGCTGAGAGCATCCTTTGCAAAATATGAATGCAACTCAACTGCTGTTCTTGTTCTGTGGAGGAAAAAAATGAGGAAGAGAGGCCAAGTGACTCATATAATTTCACTTAAAATGGTGGTGGATGAGAATATCCTTGCAATTTAAGCAGAATGAGAAAAAAACTTGGAAAGCATCTTGGTGTCAGTACCTAAATGAAGCACAACCTACTGTCTCCACAATGGCTGTCAGTTTGTAATGGTGGTAGTGCTCCTCCAAGAGATATCTCTTTGATGTCATCCTTTTCTGCTCTTTAATTCATGTCTAGAAATATTTTTCTGCGTAACTCCTCCTTTCCCTTGGCTAAATATCATCCAGTCATATCCATTTCTCATTGTGCTAAATGTCTCGTCCTATCAGGGTGTTATCTAAAAACCCTTACTCTTAGTTAATCAATTGAAATCTTTTTGAAGGCTCTTAAAGTTAACTCTTCAGCGTCCAGGTCTCTTTCTTTCCATCTGGACTCCCAGGAGAGCATCAGCATGGCAGCAGTGGTGTGTGAGGATTTGAGGACACCAGACCTTGATGTCTATCAGTTTGAAGGGCTATTGTCCTGGTGGGTATGAGAGTCAGCTGACACCCCAAAACAGGAGATCGGGGTCTCTGAAACTTTTGCATGTTAATCTAGCTTGAAGGTATTACAAGCAGGTGTCTTTGGTCCTCCATCCTTTTCATTCTATTATCAGCAGTCTAGTTGCATTCTGTCTTCAGTGCCAATAAATTTGAGTCCTTGTGATTTTTACGCTGAAGATACACCAAAACCTGAGGGAGCGATAAAGCTGAGACCAAATCCAAAATAAAAATGAATAATGTAATCCAACTAGACACAAGTTTCAGTTGCCATTTGCTTCTTTCAAGTCTTCTCCCAGACATCTTCCCTTGTGGGGTACTCAGATCTGGCTCAGGATGTGTTTGGGATTGAGATCTGAAGAAGGCACTCTCAATGATAGTGAGTCCTACTTGCTTTTAGTTTTAGCCTTCAGTGTACGTTCCTTATGAGAAAAATTAGGCTCATCATGATCTCTGACCTCAGATTGCAGGTAAGCCACTCAAAGAGCTTGGCACACTCAGTATTTCAGATGGATCTGTTATCCTTAGGAAATGCACGAAACCTAAAAATTCACCTCCTGTAATTGGGACAAGAAAGGTAAAGGTGGTTCTTAAAATAAACAAAAAATGGGAATAAAAATAATAAACAAAAAACCCCACGGGACTAAACCAGTGGAACCAATCCAAGCACGTCGGAGATGAAAATGGCTCCTAATTTCAGAGCTGGAGGCTACAAATAGCATTGTAACAAGCGTTTGGCAACCCACCCAGACAGCTGGCTCTCGGCGTGTTTCAACAGCACCATCCCAACATCAGTCTGTGTGTTACAGAGCACACGGGGTTTGCACGCTGTTGAGCTCTTCTTGGCATGCAGCAGCTGTCTCCGTGCCATGCACAGGCACCGTGGAAGGGCGTTTTTGGCAGCGCTGACTCGTAGGGTTTGCACACGTTTGGGGTGGAAAAGTACCCGCTGGTGGGATGAGGCACCCTGTGGAGCCAGTGTTTAATTGAGTCAGTGTCCCTGGAGGTGTTCAAGAAAGGTTTAGGAGTTGTACTAAGGGGCATAGAGAATCACCAAGGTTGGAAAAGACCTCCAAGATCATCCAGTCCAACTGTCCAGCTATCACTAAACTATGTCCCTCAACACAATGTCTGAACGTTCTTTACATACCTCCAGGGCTGGTGACATGGTTTAGTGAGGAAATATTGGTGGTTGGTGCATGTTTGGACTCAATGATCTCGGAGGTCTTTTCCAACCTTGGTGGTTCTATGATCGTGATTCACCTTTTGGGATGTTAAGGGAGAAAGTTTTGCCCTAGCAGGGAGCACGTTGCATTGCGTTCAGGAGAATTCCAGTAATATGCGTATGTGAAGTTGTGATTTTTGTCATTTATTTTCTAACACATCTGAAGGTGAAGCTTCCAGCATATGCAGGCAATTCTGAGATGGCATCTTGTCGTATTGTAATGTCAACTACTGATAAAACCATTAGTGAGGACTTTTGGTTGGGACTGTGGCTTTATTGGAGAGCCTTCATCTAGTGAAAACCTGGCGACTTCATTCTGTTGCTTTCTATTTACCCCTAACTGTTAAAGATATGGCCAAGTAACCTGTCCACTGGTCCAGTTTACAGCAGCAAACACAACTCGTGTCTTCTGTCTGTCCTGGAGAGGGGCTTATGTTTGCTGGAACCGCTCCATACGAACTCATTCTTTAATTAAATGAAGGTTCAACTTTTGCATCTGATACACCAGTTATGAGGTCTCGCAGGCTTTGTTATTCAATTTCTAATTCTTTTTTGCTTAGATTTCTATCTTGCTGTCCACAGCAGTATTTTTCTTTTGCACCTTTGAACTTCTTTCCAGTGTTGTAGAGCTTTTTGTGGAGATGTTAGATGTAGGTGCTCTGTAAAATGCCTTGAATTCCTGGGGATTCATGATCCTTTTTGTTTTTTTTTTTTTTGGGGGGGGGACCCTAATCATGAAAATAAAAGTACTGGCAGATCCCAGCCTAAGCCCCACAAAGAGAACTTCCAAAGGACATCGTTTCATGGGAAGGAAAACCCCAATTCTCAGGTGTTGCCCTCATCACACCTTGTACTTGAAGTCCATTGACTGGCTCACAAGGAGATGAGAAGGAAGGGAGAAGTAAAACAGAATTTTAAATTGATGCTTATGGATGAGAAAAAATCCTTAAAGCTCATTGTGGCTGCAATTAGGGTTTGGAACAAATTTGCTTCTTCTGTGCGAGCTTCATCATTGGTCTCCCTAACATGCAAATGATGCAGTGATATATATATATATATATATATATACATTAATTGGGAACCTTGGCCTGCTGGCTAATTAGAAGAAAAACACAGTGTAGGGATGTCCAGCTGGCTGTGCACTTTCACAGTATTCATTAAGGAAGGTGCAGAGCTCTTGACTTCAGTGCTCCATTTGAAAGCATTTGCTTCTGAGCACAGAAATAGTCAAAATGAGTTCATTCATGGGCAATTTTCTAGAAATTACTCACAGGAAGAATCTGAATAGCAGGCTGATTCTTGCAGGGGGGGGTTGAACCTATCAAACCAAGTGCAAAGGAGGAACAGCTTTAAGAAACTGCACGGGGGACTGTGCGTGACCTTCAGTGGATGTTAGCATAGTTTGTAGGGTGGGTTTTGAGGGTGAAGTCATTGCTTTGTCCCCAGGCCTTCCTTCATCCCAGTGCTGACTTCTTAGTCAACAGATTGTTTTTAGTTGCACTGGATTGCTGCAAACCTGGATTTGGGTTTGAGATATAATTTGCTTGACGGTATCACAATAAGGAGAAAAATCATCAGATAAAGTGGACAGAGATGGAGGATAATACAAAGCAGGATTATGTATTCAGTTATTACTGCAGTTTTGCTCTGCTGGGTTGTGTCATCAGTGTGAGCAGCCCGTTCAGTCTCCTTGAGGCTAGAGTCAGCTGAGAGGGTTAGAGGGACCAGAAGGACAGCTTTCCATGTCAATGATGGACTCATTTGGAGATGCAGTTACTCATATTGATGGGACATGACACCAGCGTGGGGCACAGCAGTGCAGAGAGCACCTCTGCTGACGTGTGTGCCATCTGTGATGCTCTTCAGGGTGATGCTCTTCACTTCTAGTGGTGCTGTGGTTAAGATGAAGTTACAGCTCCTAAGTGGGCATTTTGATGGTCGGAACTGAAGTGGCAGTCTGTTTTTGGAAGGTTTTCCAAAGTCCTGCTTCCTCTGCAAAGCCAAAATAGCAACGTAGAATCAGAATATCGTGAGTTGGAAGGGACCCATAAGGATCATCGAGTCCAACTCCAGTGCAGACTTGCATGGAGCTCTGAGTGTTTGTTTAACTTGTTTTTGGAGGTTGAGTTCCTTGGAATGAAGGAGATGTGCCTTCAATGTCCAGACTCTGATGGGGTTCAGTTTTGTCCTTGAAAAGCAAAGCTCGGCCTATAACCTGTGTAAGGACTGGAGATGATGCAGAAGTGAAATATTCCACTCCTGGGGCTGGGATCTTGTCTCAGTGGGGCTTAGGCTCAGTGGTATCTCTTAGCACTGAGGATGGAACCATAATGGCACACTGTTTTGACACTCAATCTCAGCTTCAACTCTGTGCATCTTTATATGGCCAAATTTTTCCCTTCTGACAAACTGAAATCCTAAAATCCCATCTCCAAAAGACTCTTTTCCTATGTAGCTTTTGTTTTTACCTCCATGTGCAGTCTTGGCTCGGTCTAAAGTCAATTTTCCCCAGTCTAGCTGATAGAGGAGACCTTGGCTGCCTCTCCCCACCTCTGCAGAGGGACAGTGCTGTTCTGGCCAGCCTTCTTTGCCCTCTTTTTGCCCTCCTTCATGCAACGTGAGCTCTTAATTGCACAGGTGGGTAACAGCAGTGCCTTTCACTTTCGTCCTACCCTTGGTGAAGGGTTTTACATCGATTAGTGGAGGTAGTCCATCCTGCCTTTTCCAGTCTTCCTTTGCCCAAGAGATGATTTACAACTCGGCACATTTTGTTTTCTATTTCTGGTACATTTGCATCCCTGGTGAGGCTGCTTGCAGAGACGTGGGTTCGGTTGCAGCTTGCTGTCACCTCTTGGGCTGGAACTTGTGCTGCATCCAGCCACCAACCTGGCTTGGGCTGGTGGTCTCACGTCACCCTTGAGTTTCTAGTCTCTGGTTTGAGCACTGCCTGCTTTATTTCCTTGCAACCGCTGCAGTCTCTGAAAGCAAATATTGAGCACTGCCCAGCACTGAGCAGTGGATCGCCTTGCAGTGCTCACCCTGAAGAAACCTGAACTACTTCGGGAAGAAACCTGAGATGCTGAGAGCAGCTCTAGGAGCTGGGTTTGGGATTCTCGTGGGGCTGCTGCTCCCTGGTGACAACTCTGGGCATCGTGCATCTCTTGCAAAAAAAGGCTCTTCTTGTCTGACCTTGTGTGACCCAGCACAGGGCTGGGCAAGAGGATGTGGTGGGATGGCCTAGACAAGCCAGGCATTGACTGGGAGTTTTTCTGGGGGTAGGTGACGTGCCTCTGTGTTGATTTGGTTGGACGAACAGAAAAATGTACTGATGTTGATGTGTGATTTGAGCCAGAGGAGCTCAGTGCAGACACTGTGTGTCTGTACCACGGCTGTGTTGCTGCCATTTCTGAACCGTATTTGGTTGGGTTATTTAGCCCCAGAGCTTGTTGACCCGAGCATTTAAATCAGTCA
This sequence comes from Callipepla californica brunnescens, assembly GCA_023055505.1. Lineage (NCBI taxonomy): Eukaryota > Metazoa > Chordata > Aves > Galliformes > Odontophoridae > Callipepla > Callipepla californica. Next base: position 957,339 of record JALIRH010000072.1, on the reverse strand, counting down.
GTTAATAAGAAAATGAATGCCCCTTAAAGATGCCTTAAACATAAATGTTTGTTGTGCATGTTGCTCACGTGTGCCTTCAGGTCTTTGCTCTTCAAGTTATTCCTCTTCCCAATCCCTCAGCAACTGCTGAAAAACCACAGCTTGTGAATGCTCATTGTCTCTTGATGGAAATCACTGATCCTTATGGGGTGAGTGGAGGAGCAGGGTGCCACAGGTGTGTGCTAAACCTGAAAGCAGAACTGGAAAATAACAAAATGATTTTTCAGAATAGCTTTATTCTGATGAGCTCGTGTTTCAGTGCAGCCTGTCAGGTCTTCTCTGTAGCAGTGTGGTCCTTTCCCTGCTCTGCCTGTCAGTTTATGGGCATTTGGGCTTTAACTGTACTGATTTTCTAGAAAAGCAAAGCAGACATTCTCATTGTGCATTGTTTTTAACAAAGCCTAATTCTGCTGCCATCTACTCCATTTTCAAGGAATGGAATTGAGCTAAAAGTCAAGTCTTTATCTCTGATTGCTATAGGGACACGTTTTCTAGGCCTAAGGCTAATTTTGCTTTACTGTTGATAAATCTTGCTGAACTATTTGTTATGAAGAGAAATCAACTGATTTTTTAGCCTTAACAATAGATCGCTTTACTGACAGAGAGACGTGAAAATAAAATGTTTCCTACAGGACCTGCAGTCTCGTTGTTCCCCATGGTAGGGATTATAGCCTGCTCTGTACACTTTCTTTTTTCCATGATGGCATCTTAATCACTGTTTGCATAGGAAAGCAAGAGAATGAAGAACTATTAAGGTAGCTCCACCTACAGCCTGCGGGTAGAGAATTGGCATCACATGAACAATCACTTTCCATTATTCCAATATTTTCCATTTGGGTTTCTGGCGTTGATGTGTCTACACTGTCTTCCATTTTGAGGGTGAAAGACCCTCAGTGGGGTCAAATGCATTGGTCATCTTCAGACTTCATGTTTTGTACGTATGCCCGCTGACTGCAAAACTTTTACTTCTTTTCTTGGTCATAGCTGGCACCAGAAAATACCCTGATGTCCTTCCAGAAAGCTGTGGAGCAGAAGATATATGGAGTCCAGGCTGATGTCGTACTAAGGTAAGCCTGTGTCATACTCTGGGTGAGCATGGAGGCTTTGTGGACAGCCCAGACCATGCTGCTGGGTCTCTATCTGCTGTCTGGTTGACACTGGTGTTTCCCATTGCAAGGGGTTCTCGTGGTGACCATATCTGATAACTCCCAGGGGAGGCTTTGGTTGGATATTAGAAAAAGAATTAATCTCAGAAAGAGTGGTAACACATTGGAACAGGCTGCTAGAGGAGGTGGAGGAGTCACCGTTCCTGGAGGTGTTCCTGAAAAGGATAGATGTGGCACCTGGGGACATGGTTAGTGGGCATGGTAGGATGGGTTGCGGTTGGACCTGGGGATCTGAGAGGTCTTTTCCAGCTGTTATGATTCTGTGACCTCCTAGCTGCGTCCACTTATAGTGCACTGGTGCTGCGAATCATTCCACTGAGACAATGGCTACAGGTGAAGCTGCCCAGCTGAGAGAACCTGGATTCCTTTTTTATTAAAATAATAGTAATTAACCTGAAGAAGACTGCTGTTCATCCTAGAACTTGCTTTACTACAGTGACACACAGCACTTGGTTTCTAGCATGGCTTAAAGTCAGCCGGTCTAGGGAAAAGGCAAAAATGCTTAAATATGACATTTACTGAGACAGCCTGGAGAGAGAATTGATCCCAAAGTGACTTCCTTGTGCTGCAGGTATTCAGGAGGGTTTCTCAGCCTTGCTCAACTGTCTACAGTGATTTAGCAGCACAGGAGTAAAATCATTCTCCTGCCCTCTTTCACATCCCATTACTGCTGAGCGAAGGAGGAACCTGGTCAGACAGTTTCCCATCAAAAAGTCTTTCCCTGCAGACAAGTCTGGAGTTGACAAGGTCAATTTAGATGTCGTTCAGAGTTACTTCCAGAACCATGTTTTGTTCCAGGAGTGTGATCGTTGTCTAACAGTCTTCCTTTCTGAAATGAATTTTGCTTGTATTGCATGAGGGTGGAAGTGAAGGCAGATGAAATCACCTTATCTTGGTGATGGGATCACCTTATCTTGGTGATCCCTCAGTTTGTCTTAGTTCCAGGTATAAATATAAGGAGGACACAAGGCTGGCTGGTATTTTCTTTCCTTTTTTTTTTTCCTGATCTCTTTGAAGGTTGGTGTTGTTGGAAAAGTAGTTTTGGTGGAGGATGAGGTTCTGGAACTTAATTGCCACAGTGCTTTCTTTCTTTGCCTAATTGTTTGAGAGGAAGCAGCATGAAAACTGAAGGAACTTCTTCCCCTGGCGAGTCATTGCGGAGGGATGAAGGAAGAATTGGGATATTAGCAATAAGATTCTTCTTTCAAAGATTATAGTGTTAATGGTTGTGAAGGGACAGCAGCTTGCTACCCAGAATCACAAATGAGCACTTGTTTCCTGCAGAGACTGAGTAAGACCCTCCTTTATCCCTGACTAGGGAGAAGGATAGACTCTGGGAGGAGGAGAGCTTGAAAAGATCCAAGAGCTCTCCGTGTTGCCACCCACCAGACATCTCAGAGGAGCATTCCAAGCGTCCCACAGCTCAAATGATGATGCCCTTAATGGATCAATTATCTGAGGCCCTTCAGGGGAGATCCAAGATGGTTTATAAAAAGAGGCCTTCAGTGACCTTCAGACCAAAAGCAGAGCTGTCAACACAGCTGGCAGCAGTTTTGGGAAGAGTTTGCTTGAAAGATGCTCTTCATGCCTGTGGCTTGCTGGGTCACCATCAGTTCTCCTCCTGGGATGTTTCCATTCTTCCCACTCATTCCTCCTCTTGAAGAATATAGGTGGGCCACTGGGACATGGTCACGTACATCACATCCTGCTCCCAGTCCAGTGTATGCTCTAAACTGGCTGGTTCTGGTTACAAAGCCAGCACTGGTGCATTCAAAGCCTCTTTGCTTCAAGCAGAAATAGTGTAATATTGCTGCATGTTCCCCTCCCATCTTCCACCTCCTATCACTTCTCTTCTAAAGCTATGATTTCTTGCTCTGAATTACTTCTTCCAAACTGTGCCTGCTGTTACGTTGTGGTTCTCCCTGCACTGGGCTGAGTGACCCCACACAGGGAAAGATTGGGCAGGAGGGAGTCAGTGTGAAGTGCCCCGTTAGGTTTCTGTGCTGTGGTTGAGGCTCAGCAGTATCTAATGATGCTCTGCTACACGATGTTAAGGCTTGAGCTCCTATCTCCTTTGAACACTCCACACTCTTAATACTGCAGTTGTTTAGCACTTCTTTTTTCTTTTTTTTTTTTTTTTACTGTAAATTAAAAACTCTTCTGACTGCATAAGCATGGTGTTGCTGTGTCAGCATGCTGTTTTGGATGAAGGAATAGCTGTCATAATGCATACCAGAAACAGCAAATAGGACTCAAATGACCCTTGTGACAAGGCTTCTGCAGGCAATGATAAAGATGGGACAGCTTTTGCTCCATCATCCCCACTTGCTGTCTTGTATTCCCTGTAGCTCTGTGGGTGAGGAGTGCTCAGAGTTATCTCCTAATTCAAGTGGGTTTTGTTTTTTAACCCCGTCTCCTTTCAGGACACCGTCTGCCTTGTATGAAGATGGGCACTTTGCTTTGGAAAATGTCATTGCCATCAGGCTGGCTGTGCAGAGTTTATCTTGATTTCTGAGTGCAGACAATTGTCCTTCAGCCTCTAATAAAAGCTTTCATTATCCCACCACTGATCCAGCCACAGAAAATTGGTCTGAAAGAAAGCTGAGCTTCTTAGGCTTCTCAGAACTGCTGTTCTGTAATATCTAGGTGGCTTAAAAACCACAGGGCATGCACTTGGCTGGTTTCTTAAAGAGAGGTGGGCTCTCTTTAAGATGGGTTCCTTTAAGATGCATGAACAGAGCTATTCATGTGAATATAGCTGTTTCTTCAAACCAGTTTCAAATTGGAAGAGGTAATTTAAGAATAGCTTTATTACCTTGTAGCCCTTGAATCTTGCTGGAAGCCCACAAGCATCGCGTTCCTGGATAGACTGAGAGCTATTGAAAATCTTGCTCATCTTCTACTTACTAACCATTTGAGAACAGCTTGCATGTGCGTATATGCACATGTCTGTGGATACAAGGTATGGAAAACCTTTGGCAGCTTTTGGAGCTACAGACATTGCAGGCATCTTTGGTTGGTGCTGAGAATTCATGGTGGCTGTTCTTGCCTGAGCTGAGAAGCTGTGGGTGCCCCATCCCTGGAGGTGCTCAAGGCCGGGTTGGATGGACCCCTGGGCACCCTGATCTAGTATGTTATTTAGTGAGTGGCAGCCCTGTCTGCAGCAGGAGGTGAGAACTAGATGATCTTTGAGGTCTCTTCCAATCCAAGCCATTCTGGGATTCTCTGATACACGAGTTTGGCGCTCAAGAAATTCATGAACTGTAGAAGGGTGGGATGGATTAATGCAAGCAGATTTCTAAGACATTTTCCCTCTGGGTACATCTCATTTTGACTGGTCTCGAGGCTGTTGGGGGTGTGTTAAGTTGGTCAAGATCTTCGCAATGATTTTGATGTGCTCCTCAAAGCCATGGAGTGGAGATGGCCATTTCTCTGGTGAAGTGTTACGTGGTTGTTTGTCTCTACCTGTAACGAGGCCTGTGTGTTTGCAGCTATGATGGAGTGCCATTTCTGATGCATGACAAGACACTCAGGAGAACAACGAACGTGGAGGAAGTGTTTCCAGAGCGGGCCTACGAACACTCTTCCATGTTCAACTGGACTGACCTGGAAATGCTCAATGCTGGAGAGTGGTTCCTACGGGTGCGTACCCATAGGATGTCCTGCAGCCATGGTCATGGGATGGAAGCTCGTGCTTAAACTCTCTTTGAGGTAGCTCCTTGAAAGAGTGGTCTGAACTGCATCTAGATCAAACCTCTATGAATTGTTTGTAGTTCACCTCTACTGACACATAGCTTGACATCCCACCCAAAGCATTGACAGCTGCCTTGAGGTAGTGCTGCCCAAGGGCTGGAGCAATGGCCTAGCCTCCAAGAGCATTCTATTGCTTGGTCCTCTCTCTGCCTTGTAACCTGAATCAGGAGAGAAATATCACTCTTTTTCTGTGCTGCTTTCACCATTTGGAAGGAGGGACCGTAATGCCTGGTTCTCTACACAGAAATTCCAGAATCCCCCTGGAAGGGGAAATATGACTGTAAAGAAAACAGAAAAGAGTTTATGTTGCATTGTTACTTTTCCCTTAATCTAAAGTGGAAAAAAAAATCCACAGAGATGTTCAGCTTTCAAAGTCCAAGGAAGAAGGAATTGCCTTGGGGTGGGCTGATCCATCTTTTGGTGCAGCTGTAAACTTCCTGGAGAGCAGTAATTGTGGTCTGGAAGGAGGGCTGCAGCAGCATGGCACGTTCTAGCAAGCTTGAATGTGGCTTACTGCAGTGATGCAAGCTCAGATACTGGTTTCATTTGTCTGTTTGAAGGTCCCTCAGTGATTGCTTGGTAGTAACCTGAGCTGCAGTAGCATCACCACTGTTTGGATCTGTGGTAGGGATGTCTGAATAAGAGCTGCGTGTGCTGTGTCACAGAGACTTGCTGGGCCTACAGATGTGGTTGTTGGAGTGGGAATGCTGTGAAAATGCTTCTTGCTAGATGAGAGGGACAAAGACAGCAGATGGAAGGTTGGTTTTGGAGATGAGACACGGTCATCTCCAACATCCCATAGCTCCTCTCATATTGCTCTTGGTTCCCTTGGGTGGGGGAAACTGAAGTATGGAGAAACTCTTCAAAAAGTTCCAGATGGGCACTGAGTGTAGTTGTCAGCATCCCATACTGCTGCCATGGTGAGATAGAAAAGGAGCTCCACCTGCACCCAGGGAGCCTGTGGTGGTAATGCTGGGATGTTTTGCTTTCAGAGTGACCCTTTCTGGACAGCTGGATCCCTCTCAAGGTCTGATTACTTGGAAGCTGCAAATCAGTCTGTCTGCAAGCTAGCAGATATGCTGGAGGTGATCAAGGATAACACATCACTCATCCTGAACTTCCAGGACCTGCCACCAGATCATCCCTATTACACTTCTTACATCAACATCACCCTGAAGACCATCCTGGCGTCAGGAATTCGACAGCAGTCTGTGAGTTGTGTGGGACTGGTGATATTTTCAAAACTGAACATCCTTATGGGTTCCCTGAGTTCTTGAGCACCCCATTTGATCCATTTGGACGCTTGGTTTGGAATGTTACTTGGTGCCAGGAGTTCAATGCTGGAGCTCCCAGAGGCCACCCTGAGCATGGACATTGGAAAGCCTGCTGTCTTTAGGTTGCAGCAATATATCCTGTCAGCAAAAAGACTTAACCTTGGCCTGTACTCATGGTAGGATAGCTAACAGATCGAGAGATGGGATTATTTCCATTGCTCAGCAATCGTGTCCAGCGTGGGGCTTCCAGAAGACAAATGCTGATAAACTGAGATCAATCCTGCAGATTGATTAGGGGTTGTATGAGGAGGGGCTGAGAGAACAGAGCCTCTTGAACCTGGAAGAAAGAATTCTTTGGAGAAACCTAATGGCAGCTGTCCAGAACCATCAAGAAGGTTGTTGAGAAGTTGGACCCAAGCTCTTTGTTGAGCTGCATGTCTGATGGATGGGAGATAGTAGTCATAAACTGAACCAGCAAAAGGAGGCCTACTCCAGACTTTCTTTCCTACAATTGCCAAGCAATTAATTGCTCAGAGCTAGAAGTTAGGGTCCAGTCAGCCTTGTTAGCTGTGTCCTCTCCTATTCCCAGCCCTCAGCAGCTCCTTCTATGCAATGATCTCTTCTGGAGGGAGTGTCTTTTCTCTCCTATTTCTGCCTGGAAAGGAACTCCAGGTCTTCCACTTTTCCTATGCTCTTATTTGAATGAGCATTGCTTGCAAAATTGCATAATGAGGCTGGTGAATGAGGTGACTACACCACTCATAACTCAGATATTTTATCTGTACCAATTAAATGCAGCTACAAACACAGCCAAGTGCAGCACTGACTCGTGCAGCGGGGTGGCCAGTAGGAAATGGAGCTATTTTTAATTCCCATCTGTCTTTTTAATGACTGATGCTGCCATGCAATTTCTAATTAGTTCTGCAGTCACAGTGACAGTGTCATCCACCAGCCTCTGCCAGCTTTTCTACACTGGGGGGAGGATCATGCTGTCGTTCCCTTGGGTATTCCACAGAGGGATGGAGGGCACTGGAAAAAAAGTCAGCATGTAGGTGTGGGGAGCAGTGAAGCTGCATTTTTCATGCAAGTTTGAGGCTTCACTCTTGAGCCAAAATGTCTGGTAATTAATGAGTGTTGATGAGATCTTAAACATATGGGTTAAAGCAATGCAATGCCCAGTGGGACTGACAAAGTCATCCCACCCTCTGTATGGCACAAGTGATAGAGCTGCCCAGCCTGGCTCCTGCGTCCACTTTATGTCTGGCACCCAAGCCTGTCAACAGTAATTGATCTGACATGTTTTCAAATCCTGGTGTGAACTTTAGGAAATCCTTGCCTTGGGTTAGAGGAGATGTAGCACTAATGAAAGAGAGTGAATAAAACTAATCTCAGCCATGGGATGATGAGAGGCTTCTCCTGCACTATCTTGTGCTGTTAGTATTAGTCCCTGTGCCCTGAATTGGATGGGAAGGCAGGTTTGTAGGGGTACACTAGACCTCACGAGTCCTTGGCTCAACGTCTTTCCATCTCAACCCTTTTCACCTCTAAATTTTCATGCATGATATATTTCTCTGGGCTCCCCGAACATCCTGAAATGCATCTGGATATAAACACAGGGGGCTGTGTGCCTCTCCTAGACCATTCGTATGACAAATAAGGCAAAGTCTATCGTGAATATTTGATTCTGACTGGACCTCCAGACTATCTGCAACCCTTGGCTGGTGCTACCTGCTTGGCAAACCCTCTTTGTCTTGACCTCCCTCTGCCTCTGCAGGTGATGTGGTTGCCGGACACGGAGCGGCAGCTGGTCAGGCAGATGGCTCCATCTTTCCAGCAGACTTCTGGCCTCAAGCTGGATGCAGAGCACTTGAGAGAGAAAGGCATCGTGAAGCTCAATCTGCGTTACACCAAGGTCACAAATGAGGATGTCAGGTACAGTCACAGAATCACAGAATTGCTCGGGTTGGAAAAGACCTTCAAGGTCATCAACTCCAACCACAACCTAACCATGCTCCCTTAACTCTAACAACCCACTACTAAATCTCATCTCTAAGCACCACATCCAGACAGTTTTTAAGCACATTTGGGAATGATGACTCAACCACCTCCCTGGGAGCCTATTCCAATCCTCCCTTTGGATGTGATTTTGACAGCATGTTTGTTCTACAGTGCTGCCATGCTAAATAATACTGTGCCATGCATGCATCCCTGACCCAGCAGCACCTTTCTTGGTCATCCCAGGACTTATCTGCGTGTAAGTGTTGTTTCAGATGGACTTGCTGTTAAAAATTCGAGCTGTGCAAACTCGTCCCTCCCATTATCCGGAATCCAGGCTGTTCCAAGGATTGCATATCTGCTTCGCAGAACAGAATCATGAAGGTTGGAAAAGACCTCTGAGATCATGAAGTCCAACCACCAACCCATCTGCCCCCCTAAGCATGTCCCTCGGTGCCAGATCTGTGCCTCATATGTGATGATCCTTTCTGAAATACAAATCTGTTAATAGTCCTGATTCTTCTTCCACTGTCATCTCTGGAAAAAGGGAATGTGTTCACTTTGTTTTCATCTTCGTTAGCAGCTGCCCTTTGAAATCTGCTAACGTGCTCCAGAGCTGCTATGGCAGATTCTTGATTAGTCCAATGTCTAAACTAGTTTTTAGAAGTTTTTTGCAGACAATTCCCATGTTCTGCTACTGTCTTTTGTCACCTGATTAGTCTGGTTAGGTCTCATCTTTAATGAGTCTGTCACAGCATGCACATCCTTCTGCCAGTGTGTATCTGAAGCACGCACTGTGCTAGCTCATGGCTTTGCCCTTTTCTCAGAAAGTGTGGGTTGTCTCTCATAGAGACCATTTCCCTTTTTTTTTTTTTCAGAGTTTGAATTTATTCCTCAAAGAAGAATTTGAGAAATGAAATATGTTTTCAGATGAAAGAATACATTTAAATGATTTGTCTTATTATAGACTCGGGCTGGAAAGATGGAATAACTGAGGATATGGCCCCTAGCTGTTGGCTTTGTCTCACGGGGAGGACCATATGCCAGCTCTGAAAACTAGAAGATGTATCCCTACAAGTGCCCCTAAAACAAGGGCATGGGAGCTGTAGGAACTGATGTCGCAAACTCAGTCCATTTTTAATTAAGTAGATTGCCTATGAAACGTGATGAGCATCTGAGGCAGATGTTAATTTCATATCAACACGAAGAGGTGGTGATTAGAGAAGCACAGTGTATCCGCCCTTCACGAGGATGTGTCTGAAGTGCACAGGGAGGTGGTGGAATCACCGTCCCTGGAGGTGTTCAGAACTGTGGAGATGTGACACTGAGGGACACGGTCGGTGGACGTGGTGGGATGGGTTGGGGTGGGACTTGGGGATCATAGAATCATAGGGGTTGGAAGGGACATCAAGAGATCATTGAGTCCAACCCCCATCTTGGGTTCTTGGAGGTCTTTTCCAACCGTAATGATTCAACGATTCAATGAGATGAGGTTCTGATGACTGCAGGACTCACCCCTCACTCTCTCTTTCTTCTGGCAGAGACTACATGGCAGCAAACCTGAGCGTGAATCTCTACACTGTGAATGAGCCCTGGCTGTACTCCATCCTGTGGTGCACTGGTGTCCCGTCAGTCACCTCCGACAGCTCCCACATCCTTCGCAAGGTGCCTTTTCCCATCTGGTTGATGGTAAGCACAGAGCACAGGAAGGTGCTGTGGACCCCTGGAAGTAGGGGACACCATGGGGGAGGTTTAGAGGTTGTGGCTTTCTCTGAGGATGTTTGGGTTGGCCTTGAGTATTTTCACCCTCTTTATGTTTAGGATGGTGAAGGATCAGTGCACCTCTTGCACAAACTCTCCTTTCAGATCTCTCCCCATGCAGCATTTAGGGAACTTGTAGATTGTATTGTGTGTTTCATTTAACCCACCCAACTTGTCTGTATTCTGTCAGTGAAAAAACTCCTTTCCAAACCTGCTGAGCGACTACTAGAGTCACAGGAGTTTTGTCTGGTGTTAATACCAAGTGAGGATAGATTTTACCTCTGGCTACTCCATTACCAGACTAGGAACAGAGACCTTACCCATCACATAGGCAGTGTGAAAGCTCTGCTAGCACTTTGGGTCTCTAAACCAAAAAGAAACATTCACATAGGAACGGAGGGAAAATAGTTGCATCGTAGTATTCCCCAAACAAACTCAGATGCAGAGGTGTAGATGGATGTCACGGGGCTATTTTTTGATAACAGATTCTGATGGGGGTAGGACAGGAGAGAGGTCACCCAGAGAGGTGGTGGAGTCTCCTTCTCTAGAGATATTCAGGACCCACCTGGGTGCAGAGCTGTGCACCCTGGGCTGGGAGCTGCTTTGATTCATAGATTCATAGATTCATTAGGTTGGAAAGGACTTACAAGATTATCTAGTCCAACCATCCTCCCACCACCATCCCTACCCACTAAGCTACTAAATCAAATCCCTATGAATGTGAATCCCTTTGGCAGGGAATTGGACTCCATGATCTCTGGAGCTCCCTTCCAAGCCCTACAGTTCTGTGATTCTGCTCTGGGAGATTCCATTGGGAAAGGGGAAGTAAGATGAGTACAAGGGGAATTTAGCAGGTGCTGAATTATCTGCATCTTCAGATGGAGATATGACCTCCAGGCTACTGCCTAGATGAATGAACATCTATGCATCTGTGAATGTTATTGGTCTTAGCTTAACCTGCTGCTTGTGTCTGACAGCATAAATTTGCACTGGTGTGCGCTGGAGCTGGAAAACTGAAAATGATCAACAGACAGATCTGTTGGCATCAGAAGTTATCACTGTCTGAATTCTGCTGCTGCAAACATCTATCTTCCTCTACAGTTGGCAGGAGTTTTGGGTACATCACTGTCAGCTTTTTACTCCAAAATCCTCATGGTCAGCTATGAAAAGGATCTGATGCTTGGAGCCCTCCTCCTAGGGCTCTCCCATCCGCTGAAATTCCAACACAGCATCCCATAGAGGAGGGCTTTGGAAATGAAAAGCTTGAGTTGGAATTCAGACCCAGACTTGAAGTGGGTGCCCAGTGTGGTACTCCGGTCCTGCCTGCATTTTTGAGGTTCTCCCTCGAAGGTTTGAGTTACTTGCTGGATTCCAGTTTTTGTGCTCGTGAAACCTTTGCTAACTCTGAGATTTCTGCAGGATTTTATGGTAATTAAAGTGCTAGAGCTTGCCCAGAAGGTTCTGCTCATGCCTACCTACAGTTTGGGATATACCATGGGAAATACAACTTTTGTCCCTGCAGGAGAACCTGCTATTTTGGGTGTTGTTGTGGAATACTGGATAAGTGAAAAATTGTGTTCTGCAGATTTTCTTGTGACCTAGAAGCCTCCTGAATTTTCATTCAAAACAGCTATGATGGTGTTCTCCAATCAGGAAAAAGAAGCAGTGTATTTTTTGTGCCTGTTGGCCTTAATAAATGCAGAAAATTTAGACAGGTCTTATTGCACTATCAACACCATGTCAGATGTCGCTTCTCTGTAATTAAGTTTGAAAATTAAGGATGGATTGTTTATCAGAAGTGTTAGCTAATTGAAGCATTGCCTTGCTCCTCCTACAGGATAAATTGGGACACACAAAGAGAGAGTGACCAGAAAAACTAACAATTCTATTCTGGGTGACAGAGGTAGCAGTGTTGGGGTTTCCCAACTGGTTTTACTTGCCAGGCAGAAGTTTGTTGGCTATTGCTGGTGGCTGTGATGGCTGGGTGTTTTCTGAGCATCACAAGGAGTTGATTGTTAATAGTTATTACTTAGACCAGCAAATGTAGCAGGAGTTGCCTATGCCTTACAGGACAGAAATTGAGACCTAAGCACTTATATTACAGGAGCTATTCTAATGAGCTAAGCTAATACTCAGAAAGGAACCTGTTTGTCTCACGGGCAACGTGCGTGTGTTTTTTGTTTTTCCACAGACCTGGATTTCCAAGAGCCTCTCACCTCACCCAGAGGTACAGCTGAGTTAGGGAACTTTCAGCCCACAGAGCTCTGAGAAGACATCAGTGTGTGCAAAGCGCTTCAAGACTGAAGCTCCTCCTGCTTGCTTCCTGATAATGCCATCCCGAGTGTCAGGCTAACATTAGAAATGTCATGAGAGTGATTTATCTGAGGCCCTTGCAGCTCTGTGCTCTTCTTTCTGCCCTGGTGGTGACTCCAGCAGTGTGTGGTCTCCCTGTGATTGCACACAGCTTTAAGATCCATGCCTGTTTTTTGTCTTCCAGCCTCCAGACGAGTACCGCCTAATCTGGATCACGTCTGATCTCATTTCATTTATCGTAATTGTAGGAGTTTTTATATTCCAGAAGTAAGTAGCATTCTCATGGCTCAACCCTCGTGTATTTGTGGTGTGTGTTTTCATTGAGAGTGTGGGGTAGAGACGGAAGAGAGGACCATGGTGCTCTTTGGGCACGTGGATTGCCATAGCAGGAAAACTGCTGATTAAAAATTCCTACAAAGACTGCAAACAGTAATTAATCCCACGTCTGAGATGACATTTGAATTTGATGAAGTCACTGCTTTGAGAAGAATAAGAGATCTCACAACGTGACTCCTGGCAGCCTCCTTGCTCTTCTCATAAATGTGCGTGGGAGAGAAACCTTAGGTGTTTTTGGGGAAATGGACTTTCAAGGAGAGGAAATAGTTTAAGTTTCTGCAATTACAGTTTTTACAACAGGGTTATCTTTAGTTTTTCTAAAAGCAGTTGGCTTCTGTTAGGATGGAGAGGGATGCAAAACTGTTACAGCTTAGCAGCTCCAACCAGTTGCCCAACTGGATGCTTGGAGAAAAATTCCCCTTTTTTCAAAGAAAATGGAGTGGCAGAAGCCTCTAGCAGGTCAAGGTCCCTGAACACAGGCATGGAACAGAAAGCCTGGGGGCAGGGCAAGCTTAAGACACTGATGAATCAGTAGGAGACAAATCAACTTGCTAATGGTAGAGTTGGCCAAACCACCCTCTTGATGATAAGGGAGGAAATGATGGTGTTCTCCTGACAATGTGCCTGCTCTCCTAAGAGGCACTTCAGCTGTCAGTGATGGCACTGAAATAACCCTCTCAGGGAAAGAGCTGCTCTTCCTCCAGCGAGAAGCAGCAACCTTCTCCTGGGGAAATGTCATTCTGAAATTGCACCTCTCTCTTTGCCCAGCTTTGTAATCTCATCTGCTTTAGCATGCACGAAGCACTGTACTAGAGACAGCAAGGGGCTTGTGCTTTCCTTCTTTCTTGATCTCCAAAACACCTTGGTGTTAGGAGTAGCAAATTCATTTCCTTCAGCTTTATGAGCCAGTGATTTTGCTGTCACACCGCCCCAGGTCATCTGCTTGCAGCAATCCCTTTCCCTCCCCAGGGCAGATAATTACCTGGGCATTTTCACCATGTTACAGCAAGCTATTGCTCCTGCCAACACCTGCTATGGGTTTGACTTCAGGCCATATGTTGGGTCTGTTGATAATTATGTCCTTCTAAATTTGCAACTTGCACAGTCCCAGCCTGGTAGACCAGTGCCCAGTAGGTCACCCGTTCCAGCACAGCATAATAGAATGAGGAGCAGATTCAGACCCCTCTCAGATTCGATTTACCAACACTTAATGAAAACAACGACCTAAATGAGATTTACCTCAATTTTGCTCAGAAGTCTGGTGATTCAAAATGCAGCCAATTAAACCTTTCCTCCAAAAAGGCCTTGTGGCTGTGTTGTCTGGAAGCTTCCTCTACTCCCTCAAATTCATCAGTGGGTTTAATAAGAGATTTCCCTGCCATTCAGACCTACATTTCTCTGTCAGGTACAGAAATACAATGCGGAGTCTGGAGGCAGGGACTCAGCTCCTTAATGCTCTTCTATCAAGAGCAGAATTCAAAGTCCATGGCAATGAAATAATTCATGGAGTCATTAAGGTTGAAAAAGACCTCTAAGATCATCCAGTCCAACCGCTGACCTTTCACCACTTGAAGACTTCTGCATCATCTCCCAGTGTTGTTTTGGCATGCTTTGTCACACTCAGAAGACCACATCCAAAAGAGTTAAACTAAATCGTACTGTAAGCTGTAGGTCTGCTACATGGGCATTCCAATGTACGGGCTCTTCCTCTCCCCATGATGATTTTCCAGCTTGGAGATGGTTTGGTGGAGCAGGGAGAGAAGAAGCAGGGAGAGGGGGTGGAAGGATTGTGGGATTTCTCTCCCTTGGGACAACTCAACCCCGAATCAGTAGAAGGAAGGAGAATAACTCCAGCGTCAGAAGTTGGATTTTCTACAGCAGAAGAACTGCCGTGCTCCTGCTTTGTGCATCCCAGCCAGGAGACGCCCATGTCCCTGCTCTTCGTGGCTGCTGAAGAATGGGTATCAGCACTGAGTCTGCCAAAAACAAGTCTCAGCAGAGTTGCCTAACTACTCCCTGCTGACACAATTCAGCTCCAGGAAGCAAGGCTTGACATTTGGCCTTCAGCGTGTCGTGTGTTTTTGTTTGTGTGTGTGGTTGTGCTGTTGTTGTTGTTTTGGTTTTTTTTTTTTTTCCTGAAGTCCTTTTTGGGGCAAAAACAGAGCTGCTTCCTCCACGCAAGGACGAGGGGGTGGGTGGGAACAGAGGCACTGCTTCGATGTGCTTGTCTCTCTCCTCTGCATGGCTTGTCACTCCTCTGTAGGGCAGGGATTGCTCCTGCTCTTCTACTACTTCAGCTCTGGGAAAACAGGATCGTGGCAGGCTCTCCAGAAGGGAAATACCAACTGTGATGACTTCTAACCAATCTTTTTTGCCTCTTTGCCTTGTTTATTTTCTTACTGCTCTGACTGTTGTGCATGTTCCTCCTCTTTCTCTCTCTGCTGCATTCTGGCATCTCACAGCTATCACATGATCAGGTAATTCTGGTGCTTTCCTCCTCCTCCTCTTTTTTATTCAGCCTTCCTTTCTCTCTTTCTTTCTCCCTCTCTGCTACGGCTTCACTGCAGATAGACAGTGCGGGACGCAGCTTTTCCATGATGCTTTCAAACATCTGGCTTCACAGGGGGACCATAAGAGTCAGAACATTGCATGGTCCATAGCCATGAGCACCACGGGAGCCTGATGCTGAAGCTGGCGGATGCTTTGAAGGCAATCTGTCCTTTGTTACAAAGATCAAAGTTGCTGCCCCTTAGAACAGCCCTGTTCTGAGGTCCCGCAGTTCCCACTGGAGATGATGCTTTCTCCATGGATATGATTTCACTACAAAATATCCTTTTCCTGCACTTACCAGAGTTTTTTTGAGACCAACCTTTTCTAAGCTGCCCAGTTTGAAAGGAGATGAAAACGTAACCCGTTCAATTATATCAAGTGTTGGTTCTCCAGCCTGGGAATTAATTAACAGGGCTAACAGCTGAGCAGCTTTGGCTCAATGACTGCTGCACTCATTGGAGCTTTGGAGACTTTTCCCAGTTACACTACTATGAAACTGGCAATACAGTCAGAAAATAAAAACAGCACTGAACCCAGGAATGGAATGAGCCTGGGATTTTGGATTTGAAGTGCCATAAATTGACAACCCAAATTTCTACTTACGTTGACTGTTTTCTCAGTGGCAGTTCTCATCCCATTGAAGGAAAGCACTGTCACCTTTCTGCAGTAAAGCCTTTACCACGTCCATACACAGACCAAATTCTCCACGTTATCTTCTCCATTCCTTCTGCTTGGCACCACGGGGTTGCATTTTTGAGGACTGGCTCCTCCCTGTGTGTGCTCAGCCCCCCTCTTCCCCTACCCATCACCTTTGGGGTTGGGGTTGGCCATATGGAAGCATCACCTGCTCCACCAGGCGCTTGGACTTGCAGTGTTCCACCCTCACATCACCTCACCAAAATGGGACTGGCTATGTGGCAAAGGAGGTTGAGTGTTCTCCTCCTTTCAACTCTCCATTGCTCTCTGGCACTTTTTATGTGGGTAGGGAGAAGAGAGAGCCCCAGAGGAGTTGGTCAGGCTTTAGGCAAGAGCAATGGAGGTGTTCAGAACCAGGTTGGATGGGGCCCTGGGAAACCTGGTCTAGTACCAGACCTGGAGATTAGGGCCCTGCCTGTGGCAGGGGGATTGGACCCTGATGATCCTTGGGGTCCCTTCCAACCCAAGGCATTCTATGATTCTGTGAATAGCAGGATGGGGACTGTGTGGTTGTGGCTGGCTTGGCTCTTGGCTCACTTCCATCCTATGACCTCGGTATCAACCAACTCTATTTTCTTCCCAGTCTCTCCTCTCCCATCTCCTTTCCCTTCCACTTCTCCCTCAACCCAAGCACCCCAGTCATGGCCCTAACACGGTGTGTGCTGTCTCTGTGTTGTTGTCCCAGTATTTTTTAGTCTGTTCGTACCCCATGTCCGTCTGGTCTGCTTTGATGCCTCCCAGAACACGACCAACCTGCTGTCTGTCGGGCACAACGAGCCCTGCTCTGGGCTGCCCTTTTTGCACGTGTGGCCGGTCACAACAGAGTCCAAGGGGGTAGGAGAGGTGTTATTTCCTATTAAATAAGCTTCCTGGTGACCCTAAGTCTACTGAGCTCAGCAGAAAATGTTTCATGCAGCATTGATTGGTGTCGCATCGTGGTTAACTAGACTGATGGCACCTCTGCTAAGAGTGTCCTTCAACATGGGGGTGGTTATTGGGAGCTTGGTTTGCTTTGCATGGGGCTGCAGGCAGCTGGAGAAGCTAACTGAGTAATTGCATGACCCTTGCAAATTTGGGCTGGTTTTGATGTTGCTCCTTGGGTGCGTTCTATTTGAATATGCATCCCAGCTATGAGCCCTGCTCTGCTCCTCTTACCCGGAGCTAAAATTCCCTCCTGGATGCTCAGGAAGTCCTGGCTGGACCTACTAACACTCTGAACTAGCCCAGAAAAGGGCCACAAAATTTTAGGGGAGAGGACTCAGAGGACACCTGGAGTCAGTGTGCTTCAGCTCAGGTGGGTGCACAAACTTTACCTGGAGAAGTGGTACAAGAGCTGCTGGAGCTGGGGTGTCCTGTCCAGAGCTCTGTGCCCTAAAGGGGCCCGTGCCCTCTATGGGATGTCTTGACCCTGTGAGCAAGAGATCACCGTGCCTGTCAGCCATGCAACCCAGCCTAATAGTGCACATCCTAGTGCTGTGGGCACATGGAACACTTATCGTGTTGGCAAAGTGTTTTGGTCCTGATTAAAGGATTTCTTATCCTGTGAGACCCTGTGCACATACCAGTCTTAGCGGGATCTGCCTCTGTGGGGCACCAAGGGAAAAATGGACATCTTCCAAGTTAAAGTAGCTCAGATTAGATGGTGATGATAAAACAAAAATCGTGTTTTTAGGTTTGGAGTTTTCTTCTTTTTCTATGTTTTAATATCTTCTCCACCCCCTCTTGCTGCTGCTGGGTTGCTTTTGTGCTTGGGTCCATGATCTGTGCACTGTGGCCGCCCCCTCCATCCCACTTCATCCTCCTTCTGTCAAACAGCCCTGTCTGCATCTATACTCCAACAGTGTAGTGTCACCCACTGGGATTCATGAAAAAAAAAATTAAAAATAATGTGGAAACCAAAATCAGCACCAGACAGATTTATTTCATTTCATTTTGAATGGAAAAACGCCAGGACCCCATGTGTGATTGTTTCAGGCCCACACTGGTGATGTGTGGAGCTTCTCAAATCTGCTCGTGGGGTGGGGATAGGGTTAGAAATGTAAGAGAAGGCAGTTGTCACTCACCATCACCCCACCTCCCTAAGGAAAAAAAGAAAAAGAGAAATAAAATGAAAAACCCAGAGATAGCACATTTTTATTCTGTGGATCAGCCACTAGATGGTGCCAGAAGATTGGAAAATCCGTAGGCCACCCTAAATCTCTGCTGTTTTCCACCCAATGGCTTTGATATATCCCTGGCTCGGGCAGGGAGAAAGGGAATCACTGAAACCTTCCACTGTGTGCAGGAGGTGGAACAAATCGTTGGGGTTAGGGGCTGTGAAAACCCACTAAGCTGCAATTTCCCTTTACTTGAAGGAAATATTCCTCCAATTCCTATATTTCCTTTGAGGATCTGTGTGACAGGGATGCTCACAAGGTGAAAAAAAAAAGAGCTTTAAAAGCAAAACCCTACTTGGCTTTGCTGCTGCTGTTTATTACTAACGTCCAGCATTTTCCTTATATGCACTTTTAGAACAAAAAGCCTGCCTGGTGTTAATGTGCAGCCAGGTTCTCATCAGCTCTATGTTGTTGTCCATGTGATGGAAATTTCTGGTGAAGATAAATAAAAAAATAAAAAATGCGTATTTTGGGTTGGAAGCATTTAAGCAAAGACCTGGCAAGTGGGGAGGGAACTGCCCTGGGAGAACTTCCATTCAGGGGCATCGTATGTGATGATCCACCTGCACTGAGAGAGCTCGTGCTTTCCTTCTGAGCATCTCATGCTGATGGCTTTGCTGCCTCTGGACTGAGACGTGAATTTTTCTTTGAGTTCTCCTCTCCTGCAGATGTGAGCACGACACGCAGTGAGGAAAAGGAGATTTCTTTACTTGGCTCAGTCTCTGTACCCTCGTAGCCATCCTAAGAGTCAAAATAGCTCACCTCCTGAGGGCACTTGGCCAGCTGATGTGGTGCAGAGAGGTTTTGGGTGTCTGCAGTCCTTGTTGAAATTAGCGGGATTGGGATGCTGAAGGTGGTTTAAAGATGACTTGATTTTATGTCTGTACCCTCCCTGAGATCACATGCTCATCTCTGAACATCCTCCTACCACGCGGGGTTGTGTAGGTACAAGGGCACGGAAGCATTTGAGGGACTGTGGGACTTGGTCTTCCTGGTGTTGGTGGCCACTTTGAGGGAGACCCATCCCCTGATATCCCCTTCATCTCTTGCAGGTGGCGCTTAGGAAGCATCAGGACCTACAACCCAGAGCAGATCATGCTCAGTGCTGCCGTCCGCCGGTCCAGTCGGGATGTCAAGATCATGAAGGAGAAGCTGATCTTCTCGGGTACGGATTGGGGCTGGTGGGTTGAAGCTCTTCATCCTTCAGTTATCGTCCAGCTACTGGAGGAGGCAGAGTCATTAAGGGTGGAAAAGACCTCTAAGACCACCAAGTCCAACCCCGACCCCTCCTCACCACATCTATTGACCAGATCCCTCAGTGCCACATTTTGATATGAGTGTCGTCTCCAACTGGTGACCCAGTTGTGAGATAAGGTCACTTTTGAGATGTGGTTCTGGCTCATCAATCTCATACAGGTGTGGGTCTGAGCACCGATTTGTTCTTAAATCCTGCATTTAACATTAACAAAAAGTTTTGGGGAAGGCCTGGATCCTTGTCATCCTCCCAGCCATTCCATGTTGGCGTTCCTCTCAGTGTGTCCAAGTCCACCTCCAAGAAAGGTCTCAGGAATGTGCACCAAGAAGGAAACATTCACCTTCACAAAGCTGAAGTCAGTGTGTGAAGCTGGAATGCTCACATTTGAAGGAATATGACAATAATCTGCCCCTGGCAGATTATTCTTGGCTTTCTTTCCTCGTATCAGGGGCTAGAGAACTCCATCGGGGATTAGGATTTATTGTACAAAGACAACTCATGCTTCAAAGATTTTACTGTGGGGAAAGCAGGCCTGATTCCACCCTCCGAGATGGTCCAAATGAGCACTAAACCCAGGGAAAACAGAGTAAGAAGGCAGTTGATAAGAGGAAAATTAAGCCTCCCCACTGTTTTCTAGGCACGAAATCTCTTAGAGAAAGTACTCTCTGAGGTCATGGGTGCATATTAATATTCTGTGCCTCAGAAACATATGGTTTTGCATAGGGTTGGTGTATGTTATTTGAAACATCAGTGGGTGTATATTTTCCCCTGTGAAACCAGTGACTGCAGGAGTCTTCCCAATTCCAGAACAGGGAATAGGGTAGAGATGAAGTTCAGATGTTTCTTTTTCCAAAGGTGAGTAATTCAGCTTGTGGCACAGCACCACGTGTGTGACAAGGTCCAGTTTTGCTTCTGATGATGATGGGGCTTGCAGGGTCTGAAATTTAAAGATGAGCTCCAGTTTGGAGGTAATTCATAACTGGATTTTGAACTGGGTTAAATGCTACTAAAGCCAGGGGTGAAATCCCTTTGGGATAAGATGGATCTCAATCTCAAGTCTCATCAAGGGAGATTTAGATTGGACGTTAGGAAGTTCTTCTCAGTGAGGGTGGTCGAGCATTGCCATGGGCTGCCCAGGTAGTGGCAGGGTCCCCATCCCTGGATGTACTTAAGGGACATGGATGTGGCACTAAGGGATGTGGTTTAGTGATGGGACTTGGGAGGTCAGGTTGGTGGTCAGACTGGATCGTCTTGAAGGCCTTTTCCAACCTAGGTGATACTCTGATTTTTCTGGCTACTCATCCACGAGGGTCTCATGTATCTTGCACTACTGTGACGATGTCCTCCCCTCCTTTACCCTCTCCAGAGATCAACAATGGTGTGGAGACCACAGACGAGCTGTCCCTCTGCTCTGAAAACGGCTACGCCAACGAGATGGTCACCCCCACAGATCATCGGGACACCAGGCTGCGGATGAACTGAGGGGCTCCAGCCCCACCCCACGTGTGGCCAACCCCCTGTTCGCTCTGGCAATGAGAGCTGCGCTCTCCTGCTTGCCATGGGATGGGAAACTATGAGGAACTGCTGGTTGGGCAGAGACCCCTTCCCATTCCACTATCAGTGGCTGCTCCACCTCCCTGGTTGTGAGATTGAGGGGCTTTTTTTTTTTTTTTTTTTTTTTGTAAATATGTAGAAAATCTGAATTTTTTTGTCTTTATTTTTTTTTCTTGAGTGTAATTTTTCCAGGGCATGAGTGGAAATACCATGTTCATTAAACCCTCTACATTATGGCTGAAGTTATTTGAACCTCGACGTGACAGCCTAAGTCCCCTCTGGGGGGAGTTTGGGACAGTTCCCCCCACCCCGCTCCATTCCTTCCCTTGATGCATTGACTGTGTAGCTGAACTGTTTAAACTGTATGTTGTGAAGTTCTTGTGAAGTGTCATTTTTCTTCTGTTCTCCCTGTTTTATTTTTGTTCCTCCCCCCCCCTTCCCTTCCTGGGCAATGAAGTGATGGCTATGATTGAACAGGAGGCTGCTTGGAGGAGAGAAGCTTTCCTTGGAGAGGAGATGGCACTGCTCTTCCGTGTCGGAGTTCAGAGCTGGGGGAGGAGTTGCACTGGCTCAGACACTTGGGCACGTTCTCTCTGTCCCATCCTCCTTTCCCCAAAACCTGGATGTTGACAGAAAAATGTCCTTCTTGAAATATCTGTAGGCAAATCCTGGGCGGTAGCTGCAGATTGGCCTCTGCTGGCAGCAGGGCTTTGATTTTGATGTTGTTTTTCTGTCTTCTCCATGAGCTGGGCTCCAGTGGGTGCCTGGATGGCTTGCAAAGAGCAATGCCATGGGCACAGTCACTGTTGCCATCTGGCTGAAGTGCCTGCCACGCCAAGTGGCACTCGTGGTTGCTCCTTACTTCACTGCATCCATGCAGGAGGAGGAGGAGCAGCAGCAGCGTGAGCCCCTCTGTGCCCAACAGATGCCCTTGGGTGAAGGAGATGTAAATAGTTTGGAAGCTAAAGTAGCCCAGGACAGTAATTTATTCCTGCAAGGAGATGTTTCCTCCTTGCTTTAAAACCAGCATCTTTAAAGCTGCATGTTGGCGTCCTCCAAAGGAGCAGCGGTCTTGCAGCAGATGCTCACTCCCAGTGTAAAAGGCTTGAAAACAAAATCCTAGAGCAGAGATTTTAAAAAAGCAACCATGAAATAAAGCTTAGAGACCACAGCAATGGCAGTTGCATTTTATCCCTGTGCCGATACAGCCCAGGGGTGTGCTGCTCAGCTCCCTGCTCTCGGTCTCCAAGGTCTCACTGAGAAGAGCCTGGCTTTGGGTCACCATGCTGTTTGCACCGAGCTGGTTCCCAAGGCAGCTGAATGAAGCTGGAAGGCTGTCAGTGATGTGAATGGCTCTTGGCTCGATCCCCATGGCCTTCTG
Source organism: Callipepla californica brunnescens (assembly GCA_023055505.1). Taxonomy (NCBI): domain Eukaryota; kingdom Metazoa; phylum Chordata; class Aves; order Galliformes; family Odontophoridae; genus Callipepla; species Callipepla californica. The sequence continues at coordinate 935,110 of JALIRH010000072.1, read as the reverse complement.
GTGTTGGGTCACTCCTTTCCTCACCAGATCTTGGTCAGTACAGTGTGCAAAGTGGGAAAGCCCATTGAGCGCAAGCTTCCGTTGAAGCTTGGTGTGCCCTGCCTTGGAAATGCCAGGACAATGGGAGTTGTTTCCCATGGAGGGAATGTGACCTGAAGTTTGCGCTTTGGGCTGAGTCCGCTAGCTGAGCCCTGGGAGAAGTTGCCTTGCAGAAAAGGGAGGTTTGGAGGATGCTGATGTGCCTCCTGCTGGACACCTAAAGGAAACCTGGAAAAGCCAGAAAAGCAAGCCACAACCATCAGCCTCGAGCAGGTTGTCCTTGTTGTGGCAGCACTGAAGTTCTGAATTTTGAATGTACTGAAGTAACATTTTGGAACCTCAAAGTCTTGGGTTCGGTGCATAAGAATTAGAGTGCAGAAGAGGTCACTGCAGCTGTGTGAAAGAAAAGATGGCATGCCAAAATGAAGTAAGGAAAATACCTCTATTAACAGTGCAAGTAAACAGTTCCAAATTGTGATGCTTTAGTGCACACCTTCTAAGCAGTGCAAATTGAGACTTTAATTCGTCTGCATCTACCCTGGGTTTTCATGAATGTAGATGGAACAAGTCCCTAGACTGTGCTCCCTCTTATCCTCCTCAAACACTGATCTTCTAAATGGTACTCTCTTGAGTCTGTGAAATGTGGTGGGCAATGATTATCTTTTTGGAAGAATTGCAAGGTTTGGGTGGATGTGAAGGTTTTTGAGAGCAAAGTTGCTTCTCTCCTTAATGAGGTGCTGCATTGAAACCTTCCTGGAGGATTGTCCTTGCCAAGTGAGAGCTGTTCTTGAGCCTTGGCATCAGTTGATAATCACCCGCATGTTCTGTTTCTATCCTCAGAGATGACATTGTTGAAAGGTGAAGTGCTTAAAAGCTTGGAAGTGTTAAAAGCAATCCAACCAAGAGTCACTGTCTTCACAATTCATTTGTTTTTTATGACGAGACCCAAACTCAATGCGTAATGCACCGACTGTTACCGTTATCGTCCTGAAGATTTGCTACTTTTTTTTTTTTTAAGGAATATACTTTTTTGATGAAAATAGAGCTAGACCAAAATGAACTCTGCGATGCTCTGTGAAATAAACTGTCAGTATTCCCCTGCCAGTCTGTGGTGCTGTTGTGTGTTCTGGGCTCAAGCACTCTTCTTGCATCAACCTTCGTGAATTTCTGCATTTTATGCTTTGTGGGAGAACCTCAAGGTCTGAGCTTGGGCTGAAAATAAGGAACAATTTCTGTTTCTTCTCTGAAACAGTGTCAGTGCATTGGCACAGGCTGCCCAGGGAGGTGGGAGAGTCACTGTCCATGGAGGGGTTCCAGAACTGTGGAGATGTGGCACTGAAGGATGTGGTCAGTAGGATGGGTTGGGCTTGGGCGTGGGGGTCTTGGAGCTCTTTTCCAACCTTAATGATTCTATGACCAGAGAAAGGTTTGGAGGTCCTCCTTTCTTAGATCAGTAGCTGTGCTGCATCCTCTCTGCCATCCACATTTTGTCTGACATTAGTTGATGAGCAGTCAAGTGGAGAGGATGCGGCTCTGCAGACCCAAGTCTTGCTGAATAAGTATTTGGTGCTTGTGGCCACGTGGGGACAATGATACACCCGTATCACTCATCTGGCAGCAGTTCTAAGCCAAAGAAACAGGAGGCAATTTACTTCTAACACTCGCTATGCAAGCCATTGCCCCAGGGTGCTGTGAAGACCAAAAAACATAAGCGTGTTTGAATTGGAATAGTTGGCTCTTATGTCCATCAGCACTTATTAAACACAATTGCCCGGATGTAAGACCCAGCTTGAGAAGTCCCTGAGCAGTACTTTGCTGAAAGTGTGTATTAAAGGAAAGGCTTGCTTGGTGTTTGCTCTAATTCTTATTTTTCAGCCCAGGATTTGCTACCAGCTGCAGACAGAGGGTGCTTTGGGTTTGAAGGGGATCTCATCTAGGCCGGGCTGGGACTGTTCTTTGTTAAGCAGCTGTTTTCTCCAGCCCATGAATGGCTGCATTAAGGGATAGGTGAAAGGGATTAAAGAAAACACAGCAGTATCTCATTGGTTGCTGATGGATAGTCAGTGCTGTGTCAAGGGTTTGACTGGCTCGGGGAATACCATTTGAGTGTGAAAAATACAATTGCCCTGAGGGGAAGAGGGAGAGCTCCTGATTTCCAACAGTACTGAATAATCCCTAACAGGAGGCTGTGATTGCTGAACCCTTGGGAAAGACACTAAAAGTTGAAGGGAGAGAAATAAGAGTCATGTAGCCTGTTACTCAAATAAAAGAGCTGAGAATTGGCTGCTGGCTCCAAGCCCAACTGGCTTGGAACAGCCAACGTTGTGCTATTTAACTCTTTCTTCTTCTCTAAAACTGCCCTTATTCGTGTAAGTTCAGTGGTACAGCTGTGTTAGCTCTCACAGGACCTGGAACTCTCACTTTACTTGTAGTCTTGGGTCTGGGAGGTGATGCTGATGTGGCCGTGCCATAGGTCTACAGTAACCTGCCATACAAAGCATCTCTTATGTCCCTGCCAAAGCTTTCATGTGTCTCAGAGCTTGCAACAAGTGGCCATGAAAAGTCTAGCTGTGCTATGAGAGGCAGCAGTGACTCGGGGCTGGAGGTTTGCTCTTGGTGCAACATCTGCTTGGCTGGACCAGAGGTCAGGTTGGTGTGGGGAGTGACCACGGGTGAAATAGGAAACTGATATTTCTCCTCTTAAGCATCTTGTGTTTTCTCCCTCTCTTCTTCCTGGACCAAGTTCCTGCTCCAGTCATTATTCTGTCTTCCTCATCTTTTTCACTCTTCTGCCTTGGCCTCTTCTCCTGGATGCCTTTCACTGCTGCTAACTGGATGAGGGTAGGAAGATTCTGCTGACTCTCTGTAGCCAGGTGAAGCCATGGGCAGTGCTGGCAGCAGCACGCAGACTGCTGTCCTGGGCTCTATGCACTTCCATCCCTTCCCCTTCCTGTTTCTTTCTCTTTCTGACACAATTACTCTGCTGCTGCTTTCATTCCATGTTCACAAGGAGCTTTTCCCACAGTTCCTGTCTCTACAAACATTCATTCCCCTTTTGTGTCTTTTTTAAGGCATGGAGCTTTGTGCCTAGTGGCTTCAGTAGGCCACGTGCCATGGGTTGGTTATCTTTAATGTGAAAAAGATATTTTAGGGTGGAGCAGGGCTCCCAGCTCACTGCTCCTAGTGTCTCCATCAACCCTGGGAGGAGACTCAGGGCACTGGGAGCAAACGAGAGGATGAACTCCTGCCCCCACACAAGGTGTCCTCACTCCAGTGCTGCCTATCAGACACCCCAGTGTCCTCTTGCAGATATCTGGGGTTCTCAGTTTCATGCAATTTGACCATAAGCAGTGGGTGTAGCACAGCCTTTACACAGTGACAGCCACCTTGGGGCACAGAAAGAGCCAAGCACAGTGCAGGCTGCCTGTGCAAATGTGCTATTAGGTGGCCTGGCATGAACACAGGGGCAGCTGCAACCCTCAGAGTCTTCCCTTTGCAGTCACTTGGAGCATTTATGATAACCTACCAACAGGCTGCATGCCTGGCTGGAAGCTGCGGTTTGTTTTCAGGTTGGTTGGCAAGGTGCTTTGCAACTTCAGCAAAGGGTTTCCTGTACTCAGGAGATCCTTTTGTCCCAAAGGGAAGGATCAGGGCTGTGCTGCTCTTTGTCCGGATGACCCAGCTCCACCCACCCATCCTGGATGGAACCCAGGAGAGCCAACTCAATTGGGGATGGAAAGTCCTACTTCCCCAATCCTCCCAGCCCACAGCAGAGGCTGAGAAACCACAATCCTTTCCAGGTTGCTGCCAATCACGTGCAAATGTTGGCAGTGAACGGGATGCCAGCTTGTGCCCTGCATCCTACTGATGGGAGAGGAGCAGAAGGGATCCAGCTGGAAAACACAGTGGTTGTGCACCAAAGAAAGATGGCTTTACTGGGCTAGCAACATGCAGGGTTGGTTGTTCTTTGTATTTCTGCTTAGTATGAAATAATACAAAGTGATGCTGAGCAAGGGAGGGAACAGGCTGCATTGCATCAAGGGTTTTAGCAGTCTTGAGGTGGATGCTTACCTCATGGAGCCAACATTGGCTTCCTCAGGGCTGCTTTGTTCCCTGCTATGATCTAAAAATTCAGCTAGCAATAGGATTGAGTTGGAGGGGAGGCTGCTGAGAGCCACATAGGGCAAACCTTCCTGTCCGTCCTTGTGGATCTAATTACCTAATTATCACACATTAATGAGGGGCACTGTGTCTCCTGCCCGACTCAGTCTATCCCTATTACAGGCACCCTATTTGCTCGCAGAGATGTATTTTACCTATTGGATTTAGTGTGATTTCCAGCAAGCTGGAGTCTCTATCCAGTGAATCATTCCACCTGGACCCCAATTTGCTCTCCAGATGGCTCGTCCCTCTTAAGCTTGCCCTGGTGTGCTGTATTTTTGCCGATCCTCTATGAGTTTTCCCTGGCTCCTCCCAGGCTGGCTGTTACTGACAGCTGCATGGCTAATGCCCTGTAGCTCTCCGTCAGAGAAACAAAAGCAGATTTCTCCCCCACCTCTTCAGCAGAGAACATAAAGGCAATGCTTTTGTGCTTCCCCAAGCATTGCCAGGGACAGGCTGAGCGTGCTTAGTGGAGGAGACTCATCCCTGTGCAGAACCCCGATGTGGATGATTGATCTCCACGAGGGAGGCTGTGTTCATTAGGTCCCACCTGGAGGACTCAACCATTGGGTCAGGTAATGTTGAACTTCTTGTTCTAGCAGCTGGGAGAGCTTTCTCCCCACGTATACAGAGATTTCCACTGTGCAATGCTGGGATAGAGGGAGTGATGCGGAGAGCAGTGTGCATGGGTAAGGGCACTGGGATAAGCTCACTCTCTCCTCAGAGTTGACATCGTGGGTAGATGAGGAGGGATGTGAGCTGCGGAAAGAACTTTGGGTTTCTCCAGGGGAGGTCTCTCTTTGTAAGCTTACTGACACCAGGGGCTTGGAAATTTGCATGGATCAGGGAGAGAACTGATGAAACGAGGGCTGTTTGTCTTCTTTAGCTGAAGCTGCCCACACTGGCAAAACGCGGAGTTCACTGTGCTGCCTTTGTTGTAACTTTCCTAAATCATTTTGAACTGACAGCATTCCCCTTCTGGAGCACGAGCACCTCTCAGTGCCATTTGGGATGCCTGGAGCCTCCACCCGTTCCCCCAGGGTTGCTTAGGGGTTTATGTAGGGCTTGTTGCACTGCCTCACTGCTCCTCAGGTCTCTCCAGTACCCCCATGGCAGGAGTAGGATCCCTCCTTGACACCCCACCTGAAAGCTTGGTGCTGGCTCTTAAAATAGATGGCATTGCCATGTCTCTTATTTAACTCTCAGACGATACAGCAGTTGGGCAAGCAGGGGGAGACCTAGGTTCAATTGCTCCCAGGACTTGTGTCTGTGCAGCAGCAGTTGATGGGGGTGGTTCTTGGGAAGAAGTGATGCACGGATGGTTTGAATTTGGTAGGGTGGGGAAATGAGCTTAACAGGAGCTCTGAGATGTCAGGAGAGAATGAAATCCTGTGGGACATGTAAATAAAGAATCGACTGGGGAAGGCAACTGGCTTATAAAGAAAAATCTACAAGCAAAAGAGTTTGGTGTACTGGGAAGGGGTTGGGAATATACTAGAGGCCACATTTGGGTTTTGTTTTTGAGAAAATGTTGGTTATGGAGGATGGGCTCCTCTGCGTGAGGATGAAGTCTGTCTGTCTGCCTGGATTTGTGCTGAGAATGACACAGAAACCACAGTGCTGTTGGATGCTGTGGTCAGGTATTTCAATAACCATTCCGATCTGTCGCTTCCTTCACTGCTTCCCAGTCAACATGCATCGGATGATGAAAGAAGAATCAAGCTACAGGACGAGTGGCCTGGAGAACGCAACGCGTGACACAAGCAAAGAGCAGCTGCACGTGAAGCTCTGCAGCGGGTCCTGCCACGCTGAGCAGATCCTCCAGACTCTGAACGCCTACCGGCGCGGCGGCATCTTCACAGACGTGGTGTTGTTAATTGATGGGCAAGAATTCCCCTGCCACCGTGCGACTCTGTCAGCCAACAGCACTTATTTCCGAGCGATGTTTGGCGGCAGTCTCAAGGAAGGCCACCAGAACATCATCAACATCCAGAAGATTTCCGCTTCCACCATGTCTCTCCTTCTTGACTATATGTACGGGGGAAGCATTGTCATTCAAGAAGACAATGTTGAGGGCATCTTGGAACTGTCTGACTTGCTGCAGATCTCCAAGCTTAGGGATGCTTGCATCAGCTTCCTTGAAGGGCAGCTTCACCCCTGCAATTGTTTGGGCATCATGAAGTTTGCTGATTCGTTCTCCATCGCTTCGCTGACAGAAAAAAGCAAGAGGTTCGTGCTGGAGTGTTTTGTGGAGGTGTCGTGCCACGAAGAGTTCCTAGAGATGGGTGTGAAGGAACTGGTTGAGTATTTATCTGATGAGCAGCTGGTGGTCCCCAAGGAGGAGGTGGTCTTTGAGGCAGTCATGCGCTGGGTGCGACACGACGTACCTGCTCGGAAGGGAGCCTTGAAGGATCTCCTGGAGCATGTGCGTCTGCCACTGCTCAACCCCACCTACTTCCTGGAGAAGGTGGAAATGGATGAGCTCATCCAGGACTCAAAGGAGTGCATCCCTCTGCTGCACGAAGCCCGCAAGTACTACATCCTTGGGAATGAGGTCAGCTCTCTGAGGTCGAGGCCCAGAAGGTAAAACCCAGTGTCACCTTCCCTAGACCTGTGTGGTTCAAGTTCACGTATCTTAAAGCTGGGATGGAGTTCTATGATTAGTGTCAGAGGAACATGAAGGTTGGAAAAGTACTCCAACATCATCCAGCCCATCTTCACCATGCCCAATAAACCATTGCTATTTAGAGTAACAGTTTTAATATTTATAGTAACCATTTTAAACTAAAATAAGGGGCATTTATGTCAGATATGAGAAGGAAATTCTATCCTTAGAGGTGGTGACATCCCAGCACTGCTGCCCAGAGCTGAGGTGCATCATCCCTGGAGGTGCTCAACGTTATTGATGTGGTCCTGAGCTGATGGGGGACACCCAGCCCACAGCAGGGGTTGGGGCTGGGTGGGCTTTAAGGTCTTTCCAATCCAACCATTCGGTGATTCCTTTTTCCTTTTACTTCACTTTAGCCTTCCAGCTATCAGCACGGTGCCTAGCTCACAGGCACAGCTGCAGGGTCAGGAATTAATGTCCAGGAAAAAAAAAAAAAGGAAGCTACAGTCCAAGTAGCTATGTAGGCACCTCAAATTCTTCTTTTTACCTCTGATTTATTGATTGACAAGAAGACAAAAAATTCTGACCCAGGCAGCTGGCAGTGTAAAGTGGAAGATATAAAGGAAAACATATTTCTGGGGATAGGAATCATCTTTATGTGTTTGTTTGGTTTTTTTTTTTGTTGTTGTTGTTTTTGTTTTTGTTTTTTTGACATTTGGATTTTCTAGACTTAGATATATTTGAAGCCAATGCTACTGCTTCATAGTTACACTGGTATCTTCAGCACATGCTTGTTAAAAACACCAATGGAGGAATGAATAATTCCATTGAGAACACCTCTGCTCTAGAATGGGTTGCTGTATCAAACCAGATGGTTTGTATGGCTTCCCCTGCTTCTCTAGGGGAGACTTGTGGCTGTGGGACCAAATTCTTGTGTTCTTCTGCATTTTGGACCAGGAAACCCAGATTTTTTTTTTTTTGCCTCTCAGTGGAGCAGCTTGGGTAGAAGATAAAAGTGTGGAATCATTGGATCATTAGGGTTGGAAAGACCACTGCTGTTGTCAAGTCCAACCATGAGTTCATGCCTGTGACTGCTCTGGACCGCATCACTCAGTGTGACATGAGCCTCTGGGGATGGTTTAAGTCCCTTCAGTCTGATGTGATGCTTGGAGTTTGTGCTGAATGTGACAACAGGCCACTACACGAATTACTGCTCAGTAGCAGTTTGTGGTGCCTGCTTCAAGCACACAGACTAAAATTCACTGAGAATAAATCCCACTCACAGCATTCCCATTTTAGCTCCCTTCCTTTTGCAACTTCTGTCTAAAGTGAAATGTCTCAGGCTGCACAAATCAAGACAGAGCTGGGGATGGAACCAAGCCTTTCAAATCCTATTCTGCCTTCTCCCTTCCTCTCCTCTCTCCTCCTGCAGAGCTGTTCCTCTCTTGCCACCTACTACTTGGCAAGACTTTCCTGCCCAGATGTCTGTCTTGCCTGGTCTCTGCTGTTAGGGCTGCAGAGAATGAGATTTCCTGGAAACACTTCTCTCTCCAGGCAGAGAGCATGTTGCAGGCTGGCTGCCAGGAGCGGATTTCCATGTCTGCAGCCGTGTGTTGAGGATTAGTCTTCACTGTGCAAGAAGGGAGAGGATGAGGGGCAGGAGGCAATCTCACGAAGGATTTTCGGAGGTTGTTCTCAATTTTCTTTCCCTACAAAGTTTGGACCCTTTCCCATTCCAGCTGAGATATTTGAATGTGCAGACAAGAGGGAAGGTGTGTGGGTGAAATGATTTAACTAGAAAATTGGTAGTTGATGGGGGGAAAGAGATTTCCCTACCCACTGGCCTGTGCTGCCAATATCCTAAATGGGATAGGGACTTCAGGACTTACCCATGCCTTTTGTGGTCTAGGTTCATGGAGCTGGCAGAAGTAATCATCATCATTGGGGGCTGCGATAAGAAAGGCCTTCTGAAACTGCCCTTCACGGATCTCTATCACCCAAAGAGCAGACAGTGGACGGCTCTCTCCAGTGTGCCTGGCTACACTAAGTCAGAGTTTGCTGCTTGCACACTGAAGAATGATGTCTACATATCAGGTGAGGTGTCCTGGGACAGCTGTAGTCCCTGCCTGGACCTCTGTTTGGCTCCTGGGGTCTATTCACTGGAGCTCATTGACATGCATCTCAGTTCCAGAACAAAGTCACTTCTTAGTGAAGGTTACTCTGGATTTTGCTGTCCCAAGAAACAATTAGAGTCTTCTGGGGAGGATGGCACTACTGGGAAAAAACTTTCCTTCCTGATTATCTGGGGATTTGTCCACAGTGTTTTGCAGTGTAATGAGTTGGTTTTAATGTGCCCTATCATGTATCCTACCACACTGCAATTTGTCCATCCTTCATTTAAAATACAAGGCCTGTAGAAGAGCTCTGTAGAAAGGACAGAGTAGAGTAACAAGTGCCTTGAAATTCAGAGGGTATCTTCCCTGGGAAGCTGAGTTTATGTGAGAGTAACCCAACGGCCATTTCTGGCCTGGATTGTTCCTTGGCATGGAAGAGCCATGCAGAACAGTGGTGTGCCAGGGTGATGGGACTGTCTTTGGAATTGTACCAACCCTCTGTTCCTCCATTTTCCAGGGGGACACATCAGCAGCAATGATGTCTGGGTGCTGAGCTCCCACCTGAATGTCTGGATCAAGGTTGCGTGTCTGCAGAAAGGCCGCTGGAGGCACAAAATGGCAACGCTTCAGGGCAAGGTGGGCACTGGCTTGAATTTTGGAACAAACCCATTTGTAACAGCCTTCCTTTTTTCCCAGTTCCCAGTGCAGTGAGACACTGTCAGTGCGTGTTTGTCTTCTGGGTCATTTAGTGGGGGTTTAGATGGGAGAAAACCAGGACGTAATCATGAAACCTGAGCTCTGGCTGTGTGCTTTTTGCTGCCTGAGTTAGTCACAAAGGAACCTGCAGCAATAAGATCTACCATGGGATGCCAACAGACTTCTGCAGATGGCTGTGTTGAATCTTTGAGTGAAAACTAGGCAGTTTGGGGTGTCTCAAACGTGGTGTGTGATGGATTTAAGGAGAAAACATCACTGTGGCTGAACAAGTGTTATCTTCAGCTCTAGGACACCGTGATAGTGTGTAGTCCAGCTGGTGAGTCCAGGAGTTTCTAACCGGCTTGCTTTGCTCCTTTTGTGGCAGATTTATGCTGTGGGAGGCTTTGATGGTTTTTACCGCCTCTCCAGTGTGGAGTGCTATGACACCTTCTCCAACAGCTGGTCCTTCTTGACTCCATTGCCCCAAGCCGTGAGCTCAGCAGCTGTGGTCTCCTGCCTGAACAAGCTCTATGTGCTGGGCGGTGCTGTGGATGACACTGCTAACACTGACAAGGTATGGCTGGCGCAAGAGGATGAGGATGGCTGGGAGGTGGAACTGGGACCAAGAAGTGCAAAATAAGCAAGGAACATTGAGAATGGAAGGAGACTTGAAGGAATGGGGGGGAGAGGGGGTTAAAAAAGATTGTTTTCCTGGGAAGGTGGCACCTGAGCTGCACTGAGAGCAGCAACGGGGGGGGTTCAATATCAGAATATTTAACCCTGTGCTGTGTCATTTAGGACCAGTTGGTAGTCTGACTGGGAGTGATGAAGGCACAGACCCTCAAAAGAACTACCCAAGACCCCAGTCAGATGAAGAAGGAATGCTAGAACCACCCCCATCTCTGTCATGAGAGGCACTGTATCCTCTGAGTGTTGAAGCTCCCATCCATGTTTCTGGACCTATTTTCTTTTATTTCTAGTGGATATCATCTTCATCCGAGCAGGGAGATGAGGTAAACTTATGTTCCCATAGCTCCATTTTTCCTTCCAGGTCCAGTGCTATGATCCAGAGGACAACAAATGGACACTTCTGTCTCCCACTCCTTTCTACCAGAGGTGCATCAGTGCCGTCTGCTTGGACAACATCATTTATGTTGTAGGCGGTCTCCTCAGTAAAATCTTCAGCTATGACCCAAGGAAAGACAGCTGGCAAGAAGTGGCTGTCCTCCCTGGGCCCCTGGTAAGAGAAAGATTAGGAATCATAGAATTAAGGTTGGGAAGGTCTATAAGGTCATCCAGTCCAATCAACAACCCATCCCTGTGACTCCTATAGACCGTGTCACCCAGTGTGACGTCAGCCCTCGTCTTAAACACTTCCAGGGGCTCACCACCTCCCTGGGCAGCCTGTTCCAGTGCCTGACTGCACTTTCTGTGAAGAAATCTTACCTAATATTCCTATGACAACATTTCCTAATATCCGGAGAGAAGCTCTGAGCCTTCTCTGTAGAATAAACGTACCCATCTGTGCTTTGCTGAGATTGAAGGTAAAGGTACTATACCAGGGAGCTGGCATTGGTTTGAGGTTCTTCAAGTGCCTGAAACCATAATAGTGAAGTACCCCAAGAGCCATACCCCACTCATCCTGCTTATCTCCCCCCATGCAGGACAGGTGAGGGCTGAGCCCGTAGCAGTGATGCACTCCTGCTCAGCCCCACTGCCCAGAGCTGTAGGGCCGTTCCTCAGCTCTCAGCCTTTCCTTCTGTTTTCCAGGAGAGCTGCGGCCTGACAGTGTGCGGAGGGAAGATTTACATCCTGGGTGGCCGAGATGAGAACGGAGAAGGCACGGACAAAGCGTTCACTTTTGACCCTGAGACGGGAAGCGTGGAGCAGCAGCCCCCACTGCAGCGCTGTACCAGTTACCACGGCTGTGTCACCATCCTGCAGCACATGAACAGATGACCACGGGGCTTCGATAGCATCTTTCTCATACCCAGAACCTCCCCTTGGGTCAGTGGCCACGTGTGTGGACAGGCAGCTTGTCCCTCTGCAGGGAAGGGCAATACAAGCCACTGAAGGTGCACTCCCACCAGGCTCTAAGCAGCCTGTGTTCTGTTGTTGTTTTCTTTTCCCCAGGCCTGATGATGCCAATGGTTTCGATGCTGATCTAGGTGAGAGGATGAAAGAGTGCTGTGCTGTGTGAAAGCTGCATTGCAGACCTTGCCACCCTCAGATTCAAGTAGGGTTGCAACCCCTGGAACTGCTGAGTTTGACTTCTTTTAGGTTTCCCTGAATCGTAGAATGGTTTGAGTTGAAAAGGACTCCTAAAGGCCGTGTGGTCCCACTCCCCACAATGAGCAGGGACACCCAAAGCTCACATCAGTGCTTAGAGCCCTGTCCTCACTGCTTGCTGTAAAAAAGACTAATTCCTTATATGGACTTAGATTGTGATTTTCTGTACTGTTGGTACAAGGCTTCTCTCTGACACTCAGGGCTGTTACAGACACAATTGCGTTTGCAGGATCCAGTTCTTCAGCTCTCACATATTTCTGCATTTAGCTCCATAGTGCCCCACGTCAAGCCATGCTTGGTCATCGATGCCCATGAGCAGTTAGTTCTACTACAGTGGACAGCTGAGTTTGAGACCTCATAGCTGGCATCCCAGGAAAACTTATCTGCTAAATCCCTGGAAGCCCAATTAAATAGGACACACTGAGTCTGTTCTGCACTTACTGTATGAGGCTCTGTCCCCTGAAAGCACAGAGTGCTGTCTCTTCTTATGGATTGGTGGTGGGCTTGCAGTGGTAGGTGGATGGTTGGACTTCAGGGATCTTGAAGGTCTTTCCGATCTGAATGACTTTGTGGTTCCTCTGAGGAGAGAACACAAGCTGGCGAAGGGCAATTTAATTTGCAATCAGATTGCATCCACAGTTAGGTTTACAATGCAAATGGTTACTTCAGAAACTGTCACCTTTCACTGAGATAATTAAATGAACGTGAAAGAAAGCATGATCGTATCAGTGCAGGTTGTTGATAGACAGGGGCAGAGAGACCTTAATTCCCCTATAGGCTGATGTTCTGAGGACCACGAACTGCAGCCTGTCTCCTCATAAAAATAAAAAAAGCTCTCTTCCTATTCCCTGTGCAATTCATTCTTTCAGATGTCTCCACCTTTACTCCCATGATGTCTTCTTGAAGGGGTTCTTAGTTCTCCGAAGGACTGCCTGTACTTGGGAAGCCACTGCAGATGTTTCAAGAGAAGGAGAGCACCACAACCTTACAACACTTTTGTATTACACTTTTGTGTTACACTTTTGTGTTTTGTACCTCTGTTTGGGGTGTCCTAATATGGTGTCATAGACTTTTGGACATGAGTTTTCCTAGTCCTAGGATGGGGCTTTTTCTTAGAGCATCTGACACGAGAACTGTGCTGAAGAGGATTCATGGTGGTAGGTTTGGTTTTGTTTGGTTGTGAGTGTTATTTTTGTTTGGTTGGTTGTTTTTTTTTCTTATATGGAAATGCTCAGAAATATGTTATTTCATACCAGTAAAGTCAAGTGAGGAAAACCCTAACACCACTGCAACACAGGACTGTTCTTCTTGCAAGTTCCCTTTCTACAGTCTTCCTTGACCTCCCTAATTATTCTAAGGGTTGCTTGCTGTCCTTCATCCCTTTGTCTTGTAGAAATGAGCTCTCTCAGAAGAGTAGATGTCCTGGTCAGTTTTACTACCTGTTTTTGACATGTGCTCTGTGTTGCATCAGGTGTTGTGGTGAAAGTTGTGTAGGTACTAAAACATCTTCCATTTTCTCATTGTAATATTCATTGTGCCACTGAGATGTGTTCGTATTTTGTGAGGGCTGCAAGCTGCAGGTGTGCAGGGGAGGTAGAGGGAAGAAATTTAACTTGTTTTTCTTAGAAATAAATGTTTTTCTTGACTCCAAGGTGATTTTGCTGCAGGAATTTCATTTGTGAATATTACTTCATGGTTTTCTATAAGTGTGTAATTAGTGGAGAGCAGTTGGATAACTTAAGGATAACTGCTCCGAGGGAGACACCACCTTCGAGTTGGCCACTGACTTGACACCTGCTTGTGACACCGTCAGTGGCAAAAGAAGCCATTTCATAGAATGGACAGGGTTGGAAGGGACCTCAAAGATCATCTAGTTCCAACCTTCAAAGTCTATTCCTCCTCCCTCTCCTCATGCTGCCCTTACACATCTCTCAAGCCCAAACTTTCCATTTTTGGCTTGAGACACACAGACTTGACCTCCAGAGCGATTTCTCTTACCCGATGTCATCCTTGTGTATTGGGATGTTTTGCTGGCTCCTGTTCCTCCTTGTCCAACCATGTCAGGCCTGATGCATTTGATCTCCCTAACAAATCCGATTTACTTTTGCTTATGGTAATTGTTGTCCTGAAAGCACAGAGCTGCACAAGCACCCCTCCCAGCATGAAAATGGCAGGGTATCACTATGCCCCTGCAGGTGCTGAAGCTGTCTTTGCATTTAGCTTTCCGGCTGGCAGGGGATGATAATGTTGAGGGCAGGAGAGAAATGCTCAGGGGTGCAAGCCCCATCTGAAAGGATGAGCTCATGCTGATTAACTCAGATTAAGGGTCACAGGAGCCAGCTGGGAACTGGTGGGCAGAGATAATAGCAATACCAGTGGCTGTCTCTCTGCTTTAAATATCCCTGTATGATAGAGAGAAGGGGAGGAACTGTATCAGATTCATTGCAAGATTATTGATGTGATTAGACTCGTTTCCTAATGGTGGGAGCAGCAAGGTCATTGGGACCTTCAAAGGCCCACTTCCATGTGGAAGAAAGAGTTTGCCAGTTGGCAGTGACAAGGACTGTATCCTACTTCTAGGACTCACACCCACACCATAGCTCTTCAGGGATGCAATTGGGTTTTGTATGTAGGTACAGCAGAGGTTGTCCAGCTGTTGGACTGCATGTGTTGGTTCCCATCTGTGCCTCTCACATGTGGTGTTATGGCTCACCTGAGAGAACTTGTGTCTGAATGCAAAGAGGGGATTCCCATGCCTTGGCATTGTGTACTGAGCAGTAGTAGATGTTTCTTGGTCTGTATGTTGTTATTCAACCTGTGGTCCATATGATGTCAGAAAACTGACTGAGAATCGCTGCGAAGAGAAGGAAAACGTGATATTCCTAGGCATGCAAAGACCAGACCCAACCAAGTGACCTGAAGGTCCTAAATATTGCTTATCGAACTAAAAACTTATTTACTTACAAAATAGCTACGCTGAGAACCTAGGTCCTCTGCGAGTTTTATGCTCTCAAAGTATTTCTTCCTCTGATTTATATGTGTCTCAAATTAATGAGAAGAATAAAGAATGGGGTTGCAGCAATCTAGGGATTAATTAGAATCTCAAGGCTACACCCCCCAAAAATAAAAGAGAAGAACTTCCCCTGAAGGGCGTGAGGGACTCAGTGCTTTGTGGCAGTGATCGGTTAATGTATGAAGCACAAGTATTGCTGGAAGAAGGGCACCTGAAGATGTGCCCACAACACCTGGAGCATAGGTGGGAGAGGATGGTATGAAGGTGATATCTTGATCAAGCAGGCACTGTGCTTGGAGCAAGCATTGCCGCACCACTCAGTTGCAGAGAGACAGAGACATAAGTACATAGAATTCGTTTTGTATCAGTCGGTCATAGAATTATAGAGACCATCTGATTTGGAAGGGACCTTTAGGGGGCATCGAGTCCTACTCCCCATAAAAGTCATGACAGAATGACTGAGTAGTTGTGCCCAGAGAGTCTGTGGTTGCCCTGTACCTGAAGATCAAGTTGGACAGGGCCCTGGGCAGCCTGATCTAGTGGGTGGCAACCAGCCCACGGAAGGAGATTGGAATGGGACACTCATTAAGGTCCCTTCCAACCCAAGACATTCTATGATGACTGAGGTATGAACGCCCAGCCCCAGAGAGCCCAGAAGAGTTGGAAATGTGCATCTTAGGAAATTTGTCATGAACAAATTACCTCAAAACACCATTGACTGCAGAGGAGTGGTTGAAGCCTAAAGCAGAGAGGTTGGAACGAGATGATCCTAAAGGTCCCTTCCAACACAGACCATTCTATGATTCTGAGCTAGGGTTGTCCCTGTGCCATGCAGGTGAGCAGGGGATCCCACAGGGAACATGTCGGAGGAATGCACATCATGTCCCCCAGCACTGGCTGAGGGTACCCAGTGCTCTGCATGGGAAGTTTGGCTGGGCCCCCATCCAGTCCAAAGTGGCAAAGTGCTGGTCATTGACAGTCTGTGCTGGGTCTCCCATGTTGGCTCCCATTAATCTCTGCGGAAAGAAGGATTCAGAGACACTCCTGGGATGTGGCCAGCAGCTTTTGTTCTGCTTTGGTGAGAGGGCCTGTTGTCAATGAACTAAGGGGAGTCTGAAAAGCTCTGTGTGCAGCAGCACCCTCCAGCAGCAGGAACACCACCCACTCAGGGCAGCTATTCTGTTCTGTTCTATTCTCCCCACGTCAGCTGCTTGGGCTTATGTGCAGGGTAGAGGTGCCCAAAAGAAGGGTGAGAGCTGGATGTGAAGCAAAACGGAGGTGACTTTGTATTAAAGCACAAAAAACTGAGGTTGCTTCAGGAATTAAGTAGTTCTTTCTAGCTCCCGCCACACGTAGCTCCCACTGTTGAAATATCTCAGTGCTTTGCTGCTTTTAGCACTGTTGAGACATGGGGAAATCATGCTGAAGCTGCAGCTCAGTGCTGAGCTCAGCGTTGGGCCCCTCTCTGCCTGCACCAGGTCAGTTCTGTGCACTCAAACAGTACCCACTGCCCCATACCTGTAATGGCTTTAAGCTCTCAATGCATCTCTTTAAGAGAAGTTTGCTCAGCTTCCATGCAACAGAGGCAGAAGGATGCCTCCAACTTAGGGAGTATGTCTGCTACTGAACCTGATGGGATATGGACGCCTGGTACCCAGAGGAGACATTGATCTGCTCTGTTTGTTGCCCAGCAAGTCAGTGGCAGAGCATGGATCTCAACCTCCATCTCCCATAGTCTGTGCCAGGGCTTTTGCAGACTAAGTTCTTTCAGCTCCTGCAGTCTGCTGCTGGCATGCAAACTTGAGCCTTCCTGGTTACAGTTCCTCACATTGTTTGCAATGTCCTGGCCAAAGAAAATGAAAGCAGCCATTGCATGGTTCCAATACAAAAACACAGGCTGGCTCAGGGAGCTGGGAAAGGCATCCCTGCATAGGCAATGACTTCTTAGCCTTAAAAAGAGGAATGTAAGAGATGCCTCAAGTGGTTAAAAGGTGGAAAATAAGGAATACTTGGTCACTTCCAGAATGCACAAACTAAGGGGCAGTGAATTAAACTGTGGAGTGGAAAGCTCCAAACATGGTGAAGATGTTTGGCTCCACGTTGTCAGTTGGTGAAACCCATTGTCACAAGATGTTTTTGACACTGAAATTGTACACATGCACAGGAAATCAAACGGAAAAGGTTAAGAAAGATAAATACAGTAGAGCAAATTAACACAACAGTGCCATTTCTAGCTCAAGAAAACCATGAGCTCCAAACTGTTGAGGGAACAGAAACTGAAAGCATCATCATCTGCTTGCATTCTCTCCTGGTCTTGAAACTAGAAGTATTTTTAATCTGAACCCAAATAACTGTTGTCAGTGTCTGAAAGGCTGAGTCAGCCAAGGGCACATGTAACCCTCACTGCAAAAATAGCAGACCCAGGTGCAGCACCAGGCTTTACACAGCATGCAATACGAATTAATCTAAAAAACCTACTGGGCTGAGCCGACTTCGCCTTGGAGAGATGATTTGGCCTTTAGTAGCTTTTCTGGCAGAGACTAAGAGAAATGGGTGCTGCAGAGATGGCTTAAGCCAGCCACCTCCACCGGTAAATGATAGAAATAATCCTCATTATGGGTCTTTCATTTGCATGCAGTGGAAACGGCGTGGATTTATTTGGGACAGGGGAATACTGAGCAGCTGTTCACGCGCTAAATATTTATGTCCAGCTGAGGGAATTCCCAGAGTGATTGTTTCCACCCATCGGTAATGAAGCTGGCAGCAGAGCTCATTAAGGTAGTGATGACAATGCCCATAAATCCAGATGATGGGACTCGTCTAGGCAGAGGGCAGGGCTGAGTTTGCTTCAGTTGCAGGGGAGCTTTTGGCAGTGGATCAGATGCTTTTCCAGCTCTGAATTGGTGAGACTGTCCCTTGCTCCCCTCCTACGCTTCAATGGATGGTGACTATTTGCTGCCCAGTCGAGAGAGCTTCTGGCTTTGACTGCAGAGTCGGTTCCTCCGACAGCAGATAAAGTAAAAGACAAAGGCTCAGGGCACCCTGCTCTCTCGTGGCACAAAGGGAACGGCCGTGATCTTCGTGCTCACAGGGCCCTAAAGACAAGTCAGGCACCAAGTGAAGAAGAGCTCGTTGCTGTCTTTCTGACACGGGCAGCAGAAGGCAGCAGCCCCATCCCGGGCAGCACCAGCTCTGCTACATCAAGGCCACAGCACGAGGGGCAGCCACCAGCTTCAGAACCTGCAGCCGTCACAGCCATGTCACAAGAGCACAGTGCTGCTTGGTGGTGGTCGTGTTCCAGAGCCAGCTTGGTGTCACAGCAACCCGCAGGGCAGTGCCAGCCACAGATCAGCGCCGAGGAGCCGAGGGAGCGAGGGCTGTGTCGAGAAGGAGCAGCCCATGGGGATGGATGGCAGCTGCTCCTCCCTTGGTGCTCCTCCTCTGCCCCACAGCCACACACAGGGACACGGACACAGCAGCACGGCCACACACTCCTGTCCTCAGCCGCCTTTGTCTCCGAGCACAGGGCAGCGCTCTACAGACAGATAAGTCACTCCCACACTAGACCCCACCTGGCTCCTACGCGACCCTGCGAGCTCCCCAACATCCCCCTGCCCTCACCCCAATGTGTTGTGCGGCTTTGCTGAGCTCTGGCCCCTCTGCAGCTCCTGGCACTGGACCTAGGATTGGAGAGGCCATGTTAACCCGTGATGCTGATGAGATCCCCCCGACTGACGCCACAGCCACAAGAGAATGCAAGCACCGTAACCCAGCGTGCTCCTGACATCAGCCACGACAGCTCAGCAGCGACCAAGGCTGCCAGCCTTCAGACCGCCGCTCAGAAGGCAGCACACAATTAAAAGCATCAACAAAGCTTCACAATAAACTTTCTCATTCATTCAACACACGATGCTCCTTCCCTCTCGTGACATTGATTCTCCATGTTTTTTTGGGGGGTGTGTTTCCTTACACTCATCGTCTCTTTCTGTTTCTGCATCTCTCTGTGCACAGCAGTGCAATGCCCATTGGCACACGCACTCTTTCTACGTGCACGTGTCACTGCCAGAGCTGCACAGAGGTTCCCGGGCACAGTTTGCAGATGACACAAAGTTTTGGGGAGGTGTGGATGTGCATGGAGGTAGGAAGGTCCCACAGAGGGACCTGGGCAGGCTGATCGCCGGGATGAGGCTGTAATAATACAGGGCACAATAATATGATATTTCCAATTGTAATAACAGAGTAACACCTTATGAAATGGGCTGTCCAGGGACTATGTGCTCTTCCAGGAGAGCTCTGTGAATACAACAGCAGTGCCCAGAGGAGGAGGTGGATTTGGAAGAGAACTGGTGGAAGGTATTGCCCAGAGAGGTTTTCAGTCCCCAGCTGAATAAATCCCTGGGTCATAACACCAGAACTGACCTGGCTGTGGGCAGCAGCTTGAGTGGAGACTTCCTGCAGTCCCTATTAGCTGTGACCCTATAGGATAGCTGTGTCCCTATGGCAAGAGCTTTCTTGCCAGGAGAGGATGCTGAGCATTGGAGCAAGCACCTCTCCTGCTGAGGTAGGTACAACCTCCCAGCAGATCCCTTACAACTTCTAGGGACAAAACATCAACCTACACGTGTACTTTGGGGCTGCCATGCCCCCAGATGCACAGGACTCTTCGTGCTCATTTTATACTCTTTGTTTTAGACTCACTAATCACACAGGCTAAACATGTTCCATGCAAATGGTTTTCCTCCATTGAAAAGGCTTTCTCCTGTAGGTTTAATCTTCTCCCACCCCAGAAGTGTGCAGGCTTGGTACCTGTCCTACACCTACCCCCCTCCTCTTTAATTGCACAAATATTAGAAAGAAATGTCGCTTCCATTAGGGTCATAATGGAAATGTGGAGATTCTCAGCATGAAATGTGTTTGTCCTCCAGCTGACACACATGGAACGTGTCAGAACAGGGAATTGATGGGCTGAGCATCCCCCAGCCGTGTACAGTCAGAGGCAACAGCCAAACCAGCCTGGGGACACCTCTTTATGTGCAGATCAGTCCCCAAAGCCACTGCTAAATAAATGCACTTGCAGATAAATGAACGCTGCAGTTCCTATGCGTGCAGATGGGAAGGGACAAGAAATATTTACTCCCTCCGCTGCCTCAATCTTTAACCAATTTATTCCAGGAAAAATGGAGCTAGTGAGGAAAATGAAATGAGTAATAAGTCAGGAATGGGGCCACCCCGCTGGGAATGCAACTGAGCAGATGGATCGCCCACTGCATAAATATTTGATTGTGTTTTTGATCAAAGGCACGTAGAGTAATTCAGCAACCTGTGCTCAAGTAGGAGAGGAGGAAAACCTTCCTTTTAGTATCAGTCTTGCCTCCCACAAGCCTGCACCTTTAAAGAACAGCAACAAGAGGGGGGGAGAAGCTTAAAAAAAAAAACAAAAAAGCAATTGTAATATAGAAATGATCAAGGAAGAGCAAAAAAAAAGGTCAGAAAATTGCAATTTCTCATGGGTTGCCTGGGGAGCAGAGCAGTGGGCAGGAACAATTGTTAGGGCAAGCACGGCTGTTTGTGTCCTGCCACAGGGGATGGCTTTTAGCTTTGTTTCAGCCCCTACCGTGTGCATGTTGTTGGCCACAAACTCCTTCTGGTGAATGACTTCGCCTTCCTCTTCTCCCTTAGGGAAAAAATAATCCCTCTTGCGCACAGATCCTTGTGGGAGAAGCCCTGGCAGTCCTCACACCCACCTAGGGGATAGCACTGATTTTGTTTCCTCTTTTCAAGGTATTCCCTTCCATTGGGTAACTCAGGTAATGAGCTTGCCATCTGATGGCAGGACATCATGTCGCAGTGCACTTAGCCTCACCGTTTGGAAACCAGCTGATTTATGACTTGCATCTCAGTTTTGACCCCCTGTTGTCTGTCATATCACTCAGCTCCTTGAAATGGGTTTTAAGAAAAAGTCTGAGAAATCAGTCCAAGCTTGCAAAGGCTTGAATCTCATCTGTAATGGATGAAGTGTGTGTGTGTGTTGGTACGTGTCGACTGTGGTGTTGCTGGGATGAGCTGCTACAAAGTCAAAACTGAGAACCGAGATGAACTTTCATATTGCAGAGTTTGCCCTCCATTTGTATTGGACAAGACCAATAGAAAAGGGCAATAAAGAGCATCAGTTCTCCATGGAATAACTATTTTTTTCTTTTTGGCTGAATGGAAGTATTTTGCTATATTGTTCATGGAACTGTGACCCACAAAGAAAATCAATATAAAGTAATTTTGACTAAAATGATGAAAAATACTACTTCTCATTGTAGATAGCCAGATGTGATATTCTGATTTAACTGAAGACTCTCCCCTTCTCTACCCTGAAACGTGGTGGGGGGTTTCTTCTGAGAGCATTGGGAAGCCCTTCTGAAAGTCACACTGCAATGCGAGTAGGACTGGATTCGGTTTATCTGGAAGCTACACCTGCTCTCCCTGGTGATGGTGATCATGATGAACCCTCGGGAGCCACCGCCTTGCTTCATTCTTTTTCTGCTCGGAGAACAAAGTGTCGTTATTCTCAGCTCCATCTCCTATGCAGAAGCGCCATCTGCTGCAAGATCAGCTCTTCTCCATCCATGGACAAGATTTTCTCAAAAAATAAATAATTTATATTTATTATATATATATATAGTTTGGAGAAACTGTGAAAGAAGGTGCTTCCCATCTTCTGGAATAAATGGGGACTGAGTAATACACAAAGCCCTAATCTCAACTCTCCACCCATGCCCACTGACCACATCCCCACAGTTCTGGAACACCTCCAGGGACAGTAACTCCCCTTCCCCTCCCCCAGCCCCAGTGCAGCCTGTGCCGGTACCTCACCACTCTTTCTGAGGAGAAATTTTCCCCAGTATCCAACCTGAACCTCCCTGGCACAGTTTAAGGCCATTACCTCTCATCCCATCATCAGTTACCTACAAGTTTCCTGTGCACCTATAGCTGCCAGCCCAACCTGTATGGCTGCCACCTGGGTTGGTCCACCTTAGTGGGATGAGGGGAGAGAACAGTCAAAATGAGTTTTGGAAAGGGGCAGGTGCCTTCTGTTACTCAAATGAAGCTGAGGAGGTCCTGATGAAGGCTTATAGGATGTATTAAGTTGACTCAAGCTCTTCAACATGTCCTAGCATTGGTTTGATGCAGCCTTGTCTGACTTGCACTGTCTCTTCCTGCTCTCAGCTCCTCTGGTCCAAATCCTACTGCTTGAAAGTGAAGATGGGGTTGTGATGTGGTGGATACCCCAACCCTGGAGACATCCAAGGTCAGGTTGGATGGGGCTCTGAGCACCTGCTGGAGCTGTGGGTGTCCCTTTCATTGCAGGGAGTGGGATCTGATGGCCTTTAAGGATTCCTTCCAACTCAAATCACTCTGATTCTATAATACCTTCTTGCGTTAGGACACAGAAGACAACATCTTTCTCCAAATGACCACGAATACTAAATTTCCAAATAACAGCTATGTATTTTATTTCAAGTCAAAATCTATGTGATTGGAAATTGCCTGCCCAGCTTGAGGTGGGGGCACACAAGGGGTTTTCCAGGGGTGCAGATGAACTCTGAAGGAGCAGCTCAAAGCCCCCTCCCATCCTGTGATATGTGTGCCCAGGACAGCAGCAGGATCACACCAACCCCCATGAACGTGTCATACAAATCCCAGAGAGACACCAGGGTGTAACCTCATGGGTTTCACCCCTGCCTGGGACCTCCTGAGCTTTGCATGTGATCTGAGAACTTCCTTTCTATTTATTTTTCTTTTTTTTTTCAGTCAGGTGCTTGTTTTCTCCTGGATTATGCATTTTCTGGGCTAGGAACCCCAGATGTGTGGCACAATGGGAATGTTAAGTGATCACCAACCACATCTGGACAGTGGTAGATCCCTTGGTCACGTCCCAGTGTGATGATACAGAAAAGAACCGCCTTGAAACCACCATGGATGTTTCCAAAGCCAGGACAAGCAGCCACTGACGAGCCACAGGATACAGTTAAACTTGCTACCACTTTTTTGGTGTAATTCTTTTGATGTGTCAGTTAAATCTGATCTCTTCTAAGGATATTTTGCTAAAATGAACATCTTCAAAGGTTGTTTCTACGCAAGGCCAACACATCGCCCTGCAGTCTTGCTCCTCGCCAGTGGGTGTCACTTCAAAACCACTATCCCTGGGCTGCTCCAGCTAGCCCGGAAGGGTTTCCCTGGCCTGGGAAGGGTGGTGTTCCCATATCCACCCTTACCATTGCAAATAATCTGTTTTTAACCCATCACCTCTTTCAGAAGTACTGACCCATCGTCTTTTTTGAGACACAGCGTCGACAGCAAAAGACTGGGAGGGGCTGCTGGGGCAAAGAGAGTGTGGGTGGCTTTTTAATCTCAGCAAAAGTATGTTTGGGATTGTTAGAATCTGGAGCAGATTCTACAGAAGGGCCAAGATAACAGAAGCTGTTTCAGCCCTGGGATGCTGGCATTCTGTCTGTAAACATTCATCCTTGCCCTGGCTGAGCTCTCAGCCTTTTAAGACCCCAAGCAAACACATCCCTGCTTGCAGCAGGCATGGAGGTAATGACAGCTATGGAAAAATAGGAATCCAGTTTGGTCTACAGAGCAAGAACTGATGGTGGGTCCAGGTTTTTCCCCAAGAGCATTTAAAGCCCATTTCTAAGCACCTTCTAAACACGTGTAGAGAAGCAGGATGCCTTATAGAATCATAGAACTGAGTAGGAAAGAACCTTTAAGGGTCATCTAGTCCTACTCCCCTGCAATTAGTAGGTTCTTCGGAGAAACACTGTGGCTTAGCATCCAGCTCCACCATCCACCTGGCCTTGCCAAACCCCTCACTGTAGGCAGGTTCCCAAGGGCAAAACAGGGAGTGCCATCTTGAAAAGAGAAGCCCACCTATTGCTCAATAGAGCCCTTTTCCAAAAGCCTCAGAGATAGAGGCTTTATGATTATAAATTCCCAAAGGGTTAAGATGGGGTGAACTGAAGCAAGGAAGTATCTCAGGGCACTGACTCCACTTCCCAATTTCTTTTCATCTCCTTCCCATCAACTGGGGAAGTAAGATTCCCAAATAACATCCCACTGCCTCTTGCCACAGAAGTGGCTGAGCCGGTGCCATCAGAGTTAAGTACAGCGTTAAGCCACTGTGTCCAGGTTTGAAATGAAAACAAAGCCAAACACGCCAGGCATGAAGGTGTGTGTCTGTTGGGCTGCTGTCTGGAAGGACCACAAAGGCAATTGCTCCTCTTGGAAAAAATGGGCTGGGATCAGGACACGAACCTAACTGCTAATCAGACGCAAGGCCAGCCCTGAACAGACCATGATCCCTCGTGAAAGCAGTCTCAGTGAATCACATCTGTGATAGAAGCTTTGCTTTGAACACTTTGACCCTCTGGCCACAGCAGATTGTGGCTCCTCCAGCACTTTCCACTGAGCAGAGAAGATGATTTGAGCACATTTTCCTGGAGGCACTGGTATGAAACAGGAAGTTGAATGCACGCCATGGAACACAACCATCTCTTCAAGTGTTATTAGCAAAGCACTTTGCATTTGCACCCTCTGTTTATGAAAAGGCAGAGCCAGCAGATCCCATCCTGCCCTCATGGGTACGTGACTTGCTCCACGTGGCCCTGGCCCAGCCTCAGCTGTTTCCTGACCACAGCACTTCCATGCAGGGGTTTGGAGGATGCATCACTCATATCACCAGGTTGGACTTTGTTTGAGGTTGGCAGAGAGGAGGTGTCATTGGCACAGTGCTGATATTTTGGCTTCTGGGGAATACCACACAGAGCATCACTGTGAAGTATCTCTGAGCACAGTCTCTCCAAACTCAGACTTTCAGATGAACCTAAAATCTCACAGATCAGAACACTCTGTACTGGCATCAGTCTTATCTAATCCTAAAAGCTGCCCCCAGTGCAAATGGAAACCTGTTTTATTTTTTTTTTTCAATGAGGTCTTTGTACTTCATTGACAGAACTCGCTCACTTTCCCTATTTGCTTTTATTGCTTCCTCCTCAATGTCTGAGCTTGGTGATTTTAGTGGTCTTTTTCAACCCTAATGGCTCTACGATAGCAGAACACCAGCCCAACAGCATCTGGCAGCCTTGGCCCAATGAATCTCCTCGTCTTGCTATTTCTCCTTATTCTGTTAGATCAATTGGCAACTCTGAACTCTTGGATTTTTTAGTGAAGATTTGTGGAGATGCTGGCACCATGGAAGGGCTGAGTGCTTTGTCCCTGTGCCTGTTTTCCCCTCTCTGAATGGGACATTTTTGACTTGGCCCACTGTGAATGTGCTCTGGTCAGGCACTAAACCCCACAGCTGGGTTGGATGGAAAGCAGGTCCTTGTTATTGCACAGGGGAAAATGCAATTAGGATTCCTTTTGGATGGGGGAACAAGCTTTGTGATGTCACTGATGGAGGTGTTAAAGAGCATTGGTGCCAGTACTGGTCCCTGAGGGACACCACACGTCACTGATCTCCATCCAGACACTGAACTATTGACCACCACTCTCTGGGTATGACCTCACAACCAGTTCCTTGTCCATTGAACAGTCCACCTTTCAAATCAACATCTTTACGATTTGGAGAGAAGGATGCTGCAGGGAACGTGTCAAATATTGTAGGCTTAGCACCCAAGGCCCCTTTCAGTAACGTAGATGCCCTACCATCTTGTGGTGGATCTTGCAAGGAAAGCAAATGTCGGTCTCTTGCGCAAAAGAAGTGACTCCTGGAGCAGCTCTAGGAATGTAGCTGGGCATTTTCAGTGTCTTTTTGTCCCAAGACCCTCAGGGGACAAGTTGTGCTGTTCCAGCCTATTCTGCGTGCTGCTGTCCTGGCTCTCCCCAGCCCCAAGAGCCAACCTCTGGAGCACTGCTCTAACACCTTCCAAGCAGTGAGAAAGGGAAGGAGCTCTTTCAGCCACATGCTATTTCACTGTCACACAGCAAACACGCCTGCATTAGCCCTTTCCATCAGTCATCCCTCAATTACACCTCAGCTGATTGACTCCTCTCTCCTCTTTCCTTTCAAAAGCACAGCATTACTGGGTGAGAGGCCGACTGCACTTCACATTAATTCAGTCAGCCGGGCCAGGGAGTAAAAGGAACATTTTCCTGAGCTGGATTTACTCCCCCGAGAGACCGCTCTCCCCCATCCTCCCCTCCCCTTGCCATCTGCTCATGACAAAGTGCTCTCGGCTCTCCTCCTGGCCACCAGCATCCATCCATCTCCATCAGCACAGCGAGCCGTGCTGAACGTGCTGCATAATAACATCTCTGCTTCCTAATTAGCCCCATGTATGCTGATTTCCTAGCCACAAAAAATCGGTTAAAAGGGCTGGAGAGCAGGGAGTGGGAAGGTACCTTCTCCTTAAATACCCATTTGTTCAAATTATGAATTCTACAGAGCTGGGTGACAATGAGAGGGAAACGATTTGGATTTTTTTTTGTTGTTTCATCTCTCTGAATGCATACAGGGATTTTGCTTATGATGCATGCAGAGGTCGTCTGTCTGATTCCCTTGTTTTTAGGGCTTTCTTGGATCCAGAGAAGAAATTCCCTGAAACTTTTCACAGTCCTAGTACCACAGCTCCTTCCTTCTTTGGGTCTCAATTGCTTTAAAGAAAAGAAGCCTAGAAATCATAGTTGTTTTATTTTTTTTTTCGGTTTTTTTTTCCTTTTTTCCCCTTTTCTTCTGAAAAAAATGAAAAAAAACACATGAAAACAATTAAATTTCTTACGCATCGAACCTTTCATTTCTTTCCTACTCATTTGTTTTACTTCCTCTCACAAAATGCTTTACATCTTGTAAATAGGGATAATTATGTGTGCCCACTCCTGAGGTGTCACAGTGCATCTTGCCCTCAAGATAAAGCCGTCATTTCCCTTCCCTTCCCTTCCCTTCCCTTCCCTTCCCTTCCCTTCCCTTCCCTTCCCTTCCCTTCCCTTCCCTTCCCTTCCCTTCCCTTCCCTTCCCTTCCCTTCCCTTCCCTTCCCTTCCCTTCCCTTCCCTTCCCTTCCCTTCCCTTCCCTTCCCTTCCCTTCCCTTCCCTTCCCTTCCCTTCCCCTTCATTTATTCTTTTGCTGTCTACATTATCTCCTATTCCATGCTGCATATGATTTATTAATCTTTGTCCCCCCATTTCTAGACTGTTCGTTCTCTCTTTTTATTTTCTCCAATCTTCTTTCCTTCTCTTGTGTATATATATTTTTGTGGTGTGTTAAATATAGGTTGAGGAAGAAGATCTCAGCAGGACTGGTGAATGGGAGATGAGCCACACGTGGAGAACCAGATTCATCCCAGTTGTGGCTGAGAACATCATCATGGCCTAGGGAAATTGGAGGCATGCTTTGGGAACAGCAGGATGATGAAAAGGCTCTTTTTCCAGGTTCACTGAGTCACAGAGACCTGAAAGGAGTGGGAAGAGCCCTGGGTGCTTGGGTTGCATGGCTCCCAGTGCTGGGACAGCAGGAAGAACATTCCCACGGATGGAGATGCTCTGCTTCACCAAAGGTCTGCAAGAGCTTCAGGCTTCTCTGCTCAGCTCCCACTCTTTTGTGGCAGTGCTTGCAAAAACCAAGAGGACTGGGCAGAAATCGAACCACTTCTCTGCTGGCTTCACCACAGAAATCCAGAATCCAGACCCACACAGTTGTCTGGGTGCCCAGAAACACATGGGAGAACATCCCATCACCTCCTTGCATGATGGGCATGTGTGTAATTTGGGGACCATCTCCACACATCCTCCACATCTTCTACAGAGCTTTTTTTTTTTTTTTTTTAACCAGCAGATCCTTCCATTTTAATTTTTAATATAACTTGGAGTGTGCATGAGTGCTTTGAAATCAGTGGGAGCACAAAGATAGAATCATAACAACTCTAACATCCCCAAGCCCAACCCCAGCCCACCCCACCATGTCCCTCAGTGCCACATCTCCGCAGTTCCTAGACACCTCCAGGGATGGTGACCTACCTCCCTGGGCAGACTGTGCTAAGGCCCAGCTGCTCTTTTGGAGAAGAAATATTCCCAGTATCCAACCTGAACCTCCTCTGGTGTAACTTAAGGCCGTGTACCTTGCTATGACTTCCTTTCAGGAAACTGTAGAGAGTGATGAGCATCTCAGCTGTGAAAATGAGTTCAG
Source organism: Callipepla californica brunnescens (assembly GCA_023055505.1). Taxonomy (NCBI): domain Eukaryota; kingdom Metazoa; phylum Chordata; class Aves; order Galliformes; family Odontophoridae; genus Callipepla; species Callipepla californica. The sequence continues at coordinate 907,014 of JALIRH010000072.1, read as the reverse complement.
CAGGTGAATGGTGAGCGGGTCATAGCCTCCAACCACTGGTTTAACCAACAAATTGTTCATTAAGCCATATCCCAGGAGTGGCTCTGAGTTTTGCACCACTAAAATTGAACTTTAAGCAGGTTTCCCTGTGATAAATGGTCAGATCAGTGCAGTACTTTTCAGATACAACCTAAAGCTTCCAGGGGAAGCCCTGCTGAGGAAGAGATGTAGGAGGAGCTGGGAGATTGCTGGGAGATTGCTGAGGTGTCATAGATGTACAGACAGATGAGAAAACAGGATGCTGGCAGCACGTTTCAAAGCTGTTTGCTTTTGCTTTGTCTATTATACTTTTTGTTTCTAGTGTAGCTAAAGAAGAAAGGACTTGCTCATTCTCCCAGTAAAGCAGAGTGGAAGGCTCTGGTGTCTCACGCTGTCTTGTTGCACTAGATGTGAAGACATTACTCAGGGCAGTCTGAAGGGTGATTTTCTGGGGGTGATGGGCTTGGAGAGAGTGAGGAGCATCCTCATGGTGACCCTGATAGCAAGGGACCTCAGGACAATGTCTTGTCCAAGCTCTCCCACTGAGAGAAGGAGTGCTACATCCAGCTCTGCAGCAAGGGTGCCTGAAATTCTTTTATGGGACAGATGCCAGCTTTGGATCGCAGGAGGTGAAGTTCATCCGGGCTTTGCTGACCTTAAAAAATGAGCAGGAAGATATCCCACTCTCTGAAGCACTTGACTGCCTCCATCTGCTTGGACAGGTATCACATCTTCCAAGTTTAATTTCTATGGATGCTGCTGTTTTTCCCACTGCGTACCAACTCTGACACGCATTGCAAATTGTTATGCCAAGAAACACAACATGCTTAGTAGTGAAAAACAAAGGAACAACAAAGATCCACCTCCCTGCAAAGACAAAGAATCCTACAGAGAAGGCTGGGCAGGACTGCAGTGCATGGGCTGGGAGGAGTTATTTTTAAGGCTTTTCTCCAAGATAAATGTAGAAATAAAGTGCATTATGGAAGACTTCAATATGAAAGAGAAACCCAGGGCAAGCTCACGGAGCTGGTAAGAAGCCATCAGGAGAGTTAATGAAATTAAAGTTAATATGCTTTTCTAACACAAAAAGCTTTTGCTCTAAGCAGCATGAACAGAGGGTGAAGATAAATTGCTGACTGGGAGCTGATGACCATCCAGGGACAAGGGATGTTAAATCGCTTGCATTTAATTTGAGTAGATAGGGCAGCCACAGCTGGCATCAGTCTGAGCTGAGGCTTCACATGCACGTGTCTGTACCTGCAGTCAGTGTGGATTATAAGCAGGGCTGATTCCCAGAGAAATGTTATCATTTAAGTTTGCACTTTGACCCCCCCCCCCACACACACACTCCCTGGGCAGCTGTGCCAGTGTCTGATCACTCCTTGGAGCAGAAATTTTTTCCTGATATCCAACCTGACCCTCCCTTGGTGCAACATAAGTCTATTACCTCTTGTCCTAGAGGTCTTATTCCATTCTACAGTGCATGTAAGATTTTCTTGCCACCTACACTGTTGATGTTGGACCAGAGGAGCTGCTGACCCCGGGGCCAAGTCAAGCACATTGTGCCAGCTGAACCATCCTGGCTGCCCAGCTGCAATAGCTGCAGCTGAAATTGCTGGAGTAATGAAGGCAAGCTGTCTGACAAGTGAAGGCAGGATTTAGTAGGGGCAGAGCTTTCTATTTGGCTCCCTATACTCCCATTCAGATGCAGCCAGTCTGCTGTAGCAGCAATGAATTGCAACTTGGTTTTGCAGCCAATTGTGGGGTTAGGATGGGAAAACATCTGTCTGTTCCCTGTCTGATGCTTCTGTGCCTCCAGCCTCTGCCAGATGCTCTGATTTACAGATTCCCTCACTGCTGCAGACAAGACCCAATCCCATCCCGAAGAGCTGTGACAAAGAAGGACAATTAGGCAGTTGTGCCAGCACAAATGAACAAATACTCGAGCAGCTGAGACAATCTGAACAGATTTGTATTAGGGAATGGAGCTGCAAAAGGCCATATGGTCCACCATCAAAACAGTGAGCTCGTTCTGTGAATTTCCACTCTGAGTGGGCACGGTTTCTCATGGCCGTGTTTGTAAAGTGAAAATTCTTGCAAATATAGCCCCTTTGGGGAGGTACACGATCCAGTTCTGCCCTGCTTTTCTAACTGCTGGGTACTGCAGGGCACACATTAGCGTTCCCTTTTCATTTTCTCTATGGCCCAGTGCTTGCAAGATGCTAAACACACAAGCTGGACACCAACAGCACACACCAACTAGGGCTTTCCCAGAGGAACAAGCTTACTTTGAGGTATCCCTGCAGCTGTGGGCAAATCCTGCAGTCATTTCCTTTATAATAAATACACTTAGTCTGAAAAGATTTGGGTACAGATTACTGGTTTTCACTGAGTTCCTCTCTGCCTTCTGTTGCCATGCCAGTTCACAGACTGGATTTGCCTTTTCTTCGAAAGGGAGGAAAAACTGTGGCTGTAAAAGCAATGCCTCATTACAGCTGCAAATGGTCAGCTTGCAAAGGGCCTCGAGAGGATGTCAGCTGTGTTTAACAGCCTTTGGATGTGATTTACGACTCTGTTCTGATGGATCAGAAAGGAAATGAGCAGATCTGACCAGAAGTGGCTCAGGTGGTATGCAGTGCAGGCACTGCTGTACTGATCCAGCGCTGACCTGCAGTTCATGGGCTGCTAATGAGCTTTAAAACCACGAAAATGAGTTTTGTGAAGCAGAAACCCAGGGAACGTTGCCTCGTTTTAAGAGTTTGTAGGCATCATCAAGAGCTGTTTCTGACAACCATCAGTACCTGCACAACCGGCATGGAATCATGGTTATCATAAATATAATTACCTTTATTATTATAATTATCTCTGTGATTAATTTCTTAGGGCTTTTGTTTATTTGGTTGGTTGGATTTGTAGTCATCATTGTAAAGCTGTGCTTTTCTACAGCAACATCCTTCTTTTTTACAAAGGAGAACATTTTGCTTATTCCTACATGCCTACACTGTTCTATTGATTGCCAAACAACTGATACCAAGTGCAGTGCATTTCCACATTGCCCTGCTCTTAGATGTCTTCAGAGTGAAGTAGCTTCTGCCATCCATCCTAAGTGTAGTGGACAGCAAACAGAGTAACACAGAACACCCCGAGTTGGAAGTGACTCATAAGGATCACTGAATCCAACTCCATGAGTTAAGAGAGGGATCAGCTCGGCGAGATGGAGTCAACGTCACGAAGTGCCCAAGAGATGTGGCTGTCGTGTCCAAAAGTGAATGAGTTGTGCATGTAGGAGAAATGCAGGAGTGGGTTTGAGCTGTCCTTCAAAGAGAGCATCTTGGGAGAAATCTGCTACATTCTTCCACTGAGCAAAATGTCTGAGCTAATTCCTGGAGTTCTGATCCATACTTATTGAATCTCATTGAAATTTAGACAGATTTTCCCTGAGAAAGTCAGAGAGTAGCACCAAGATTTAAGCTGCACGTCCAAAGTTTGGTGTGCAAAGGAGGGAAAGAACACTGGTTCAAGAGGTAACAGAATCACAGAATCAAAGGGATTGGAAGGAACTTCAAGGGATCATCAAGTCCAACCTCCCTGTTGGAGCAGTACCCTACAATAGGTTGCACAAGAGGGTGTCCAAATGGGTCTGGAATATCTCTATAGAAGAGACTCCACCATCTTTCTGTGCAACCTGTGCCAATGCTCCATCACCCTTACCGTAAAGAAGTTCTACTGCGTATTAGTACAGAACTTCCTATGTTCCAGTTTTAGGCCATTACTCCTTGTCCTATCCCTTCACACCATCAAGAAGAATCACAGAATCATAGATGTTGAACAAAACCAAACTCAGCACCAAACCCCGGAGGACACTGCTAGTTACATGCCTCCAACCTGACTGCCCCACTGAGGACAGCCCTGTGATGGTGGCCAGAGCTGTGAGACGGCATCTTCAGCATTGCGTGTGAACCACTCCAACTGAAAACCTCAAAGCAAAAATAAAGAAGACTAAAGCTCCTGGAAAACTCAGCTAATGATTTAACTTCAGTAAGTAGTACAGACAGTTCTTCAAATGCATGAGAATACTATGGGGTCAGGAAGGACCAAACTTTGATGTTTGCACATCCCACTGTTTCCATTCAAGGTTCTCTTGAAGCACAGGAGGAGAATGGAAAATCTCATGGCTGCAGAGAGCTTTGCTGATGGAAGTACGCAATGCTCATAACTTGGACTTGGCTTTTTCATAGGCTCAAAGTAATCTCCCCCTACTATCAGCACAATAAATGACCTTTCTTGAAGTAGCAGAAGCACCGTATCAATCAAGGTTTTAATTGAGTTGAAGACGAACATTGCTAGCCTTTCAGATTTGATTTTTCTGCTGAGCAAGAGTCAGATTGAAAACAGCGATGCAGAAAGCAAAGAACAAACATGAACACAAAACCAGGCAGATCTCAGGCCATGGATATTCGTTAGTGAATCACTGAGATAATAAGGAAATGAGTCACAGACCTAATGCCCTAAGAAGCCTTCTACACAGAACGTATTCTAATCAGAATTTTGAAGGACCAAATCCTTGACTTAAAGGTTTTGTATATATTTTTAAGAACTGTCCATTTTAATAAATGCTGATAGATTAGAGATGCACAGGAACCGGTGCATGGCCACACAACATGTGGTTCCACTTTCTTCCTTAGGGTTGGCCCTAAGCACCACTTTTATGTCCTGGGAAAGGTTTATTCCTAGCAGTTCCAGATGTCTTCCTACAGCTGGTTCATAGAGGAGACATGTAAGATAGGCAGGGACTTTGAGACGACCTCAAACTCTTCACTCATGCACTTGCTATGAGCACAAAGGCCTTTGGGCATTCACCTTGTTCTGTCCTTGGAGTAGACACTTGCTGTGATTCTTATCCAACCTCAAACATCAACAAAAGAGAGACTTCTCCTGATCCGGTCAGCCCAGAGCTGACAGACCCATTATTCAGTGTGCCAGGAGCCTGCCTCCCTCTGAGCCTTGTAATACCATAACAACTTCACCCCAAGGTGCCCCTCGCCCCATAGAGGTAATGCTGAATGGGACAGCTTGTCCAGAGATGTGGTGGATGCCCCATCCCTGCAGACACCCAAGGTCAGGGGATGCGACTCTGGGTGGTACCTGATGGAGCTGCAGGTGTCCCAGTTCATTGCAGGGAGTGGGACCAGATGGCCTTTAAGGCCTCCTTCCAACTCAGACCATTCTGTGGTTCTATGAATGTCTGCACAGGAGCTGAGGCACCGGGTAATGTTTCTGTGAGTGAATGGCACTGGCCAACTCTGCTCTTCTGCACAGTGAAGGCAGGCAGGTACACACAGCACATGGCATGGCTCTTTCAGCAATGGAGCTGGAGCCCCTGCTTAGCTGGCCAAGCTCCCTTGTACTCTGATTTTCTTTCTGGTTGCTCAACAAGACTCCCTTTGCAGCTTTTGTACAACGCTGATGCTGTGCCCCAAGGCTGGGACTGCAGGACTGCTGCTTACAGTGGAGTTTTCTTGTTGCTTCTTCCTCCATCTCCCCCCCAGAAGGTGAGGGTATATTTAATGGAACAAAGCCATCCATTCCACTCTGACGTTTCCCAGGGAGCAGTAGAAAGTTTATTTCTGGGGTCATGAATGCGGTCCCCTTGCTGCAGGTCCAAGCCAGTCCCATGGAAACTGCATTTCACGAAGGCAGTCTCACTGACTGCACGCACTGCTCTGGAAATGGCTTTTATGAAGACTAATTGGTATGAGAAAACAGAGAAACCAGGAAGGGAAGTAATTATCCAGCATGCGGAGTAAGCCTCCAGGTTTGGGTTATTTTTAGAAAGGGACCAGGCTAAAGGCATAAACCAGAATGTATGGGTGTGGAAATCATGGGAGTTCTCAGGAAAAGAAGTGGAGAAATATGTTTCCAGACACTGGGAACAGGAATCAGAGGTGCTCAAACAAAGTGGCAGATTTTGCCATGCAGAAGTCAGTGAGGAAAGTGAATAACTGGAAAAGAAAGTCTATGGGAACATGAGCTCCTGATGCAGTGGCTTCCATCCCTCTTTACAGAAAGGTTGGATTCTCTGCATTAAACTCATCAAAGAGCAGTATCCCAAGGAAGATATAATCCATCAGGGAACTGATTGCTGAAGGTGTCCAAATCCAATGGCTACAGAGCCCCTCCAGGTCCTTGAGAGGTGCATTTTAGGGACACGAAGTGGGATTAATGAGTCCTCCAACATTATTAGATAGAAGAACAGCCTGAGGCAAGCCCTGAATGACTGGATGAGCTCAGGTATGGAAAGGTTGGGTGATCTTCTCGTGGCCATAGAGAAATCCATGCAAGGCCCTCAGTAATGCTCTGCAGTAAGACCAGCTTTCTGACACTGGATTAATTCCTTTGCTGCTCCTTGTCTCTGTGCCTCCCTTGGGCCTGATTTGACCCAAGTCTCAGTTGTGAGCTTCGGGTGCTCCCCACGCACCTCGAAGCCCATGGTGTGGATGAAGAAAAGCATGCACCCCATGCCCTAAAGCTGAGGTACATCTTAGCAGACTTCTTTCCCATAGCCAAAGTTCCCAAACGGTTATTTCATGTGTGAGGCAAGGCATGTGGCCTTGCCCTGCAGTGGGAAGTTATTACATTGAAAACCCCCTTTATGAGGCATTATTTTTCTAGATAGGTCCTGTTCAGAGCTCAGTAAGAACATGAGGCAGCTGGGAGGGAGGAATGATTGATGTGGTGTTGTTAAACCCAGAGCTAAACCCCACCACACACTTCTGCAGCTCCTTGGTGTCTTTAAGGTCCCAGCGTACGTAAATTTTCCTTCCCCCCCTCAGTGCTGAGCTCTGAAAATGAGAGCTCAGCTGTAACCAAACAGCATGGTCCATGGAAGGAAGAAGTCGTGGGGCTGGTACCTGGTGACCCTGGGGTACGTGCAGGTGAGGGGTGTCATTTATAGGGAGATTAGGGGTCACCTGGATGGGAGGGATGGGGGATAGAGAGGTTGTACAGGTGTAGACGTGGACACATCGCATCCAGCAGCTCTCAGCTTTCAATAATAACCAAGAACAACCAAGTGCAAGCAGCCCTGTGTGCAGACACACATGTTTTGAGCACGTAGTAGGTTTGCAAGCATGAAAGACTCATGCAAATTAGGGCTAGAGATGAACGCATTCATTTGTGAAGTCAAGCTCAAGATTTGTCTGGAAGGGATGAATGATAGATGACTCTACAGGAGGTTAATAAATCTCATAAATGAATAGACGGGTGATCTAATACCCCCCTTTTTCATTTTCTAAGTACTGTGATCTTAGAGGATACTTAATGGCTTTGTATAATAAACAGCTCTCCAAATGGAAAAAAAAAATGTCATGCAAAATAGAAATGCACCCAACTGAAGCTTTTCCTTGAGGGGAAAAGAGATATCAGCTCATTCTGTATTTTTCCTCTGTGTGAACAAAGGGACATGATTTGATGGCCGTGGTGGTGATGGCCTGGTGGTTCTACTTGATGATCTTAGTGATATTTTCCAACCTCAACGATTCCATCATTCTATAACAGTCACAATTAACTGAAGAGGGACTTTTCTCAGTGTGGTCACCCTGACCACATGGGCCAGATGAAACTGATATTTGGGTCATCTTCTCAGCTGCTTCTGCAGCTCTTTGACATGGTGCAAAATGGAGAAGGCTGTGCTGTCCCCCAGAACACCCCTGAAGGACACGCTCAGCAGCCAGGTGGGAAATGCAGGGGAGGGAAGAGTTAACAGACAGGCACTTTTGGCAGTAAATCATCTGCCTGCTGTGCATCAGCAAAACCTCGTCTCCATTCATCACAGCTCAGGAAGCAAAGAGTTCTCGTCTGGCTGGCTCTGCCTATAGCCAAGGGCTGAGCAGCTTGTTCTACTCCACAGATGAGCTGGGCTGTCTCTTGTGCTCTCTCCATGCCTTAATTTTGATTGATAATTGCACGGGGCCATCTCCGTCTTGCTGAAGTGTCATTTGAAGACCTTGTTTCCTAAAGCAAGGCTGGATGGGAGCGGCCAGACTCCACGACAGGCTCATAGCAATGCTGGGGTATGGGACCTCTCAGCACCTGTAGCCTGGCCTGAACCAAGGATGCTTTGACTCCATCATCCCATCATCAACTCCGTCATCATGGAGCCAGGTGTCGGGCTCTGTGATCTTTATGGGTCTTTTCCAACTCAGGATATTCTATGATTCCTCAATCCTCATCAAGTAATTACTTGCTGGTCCCATTAGATACCTCCATAACATCTTTTTTGATGGCCAGCAATCTTCAAGGCCAATCCAGACAAAAAACCCACCTTCAAATATGTGAGGAAGGGCTGGTTTGGCTTATTTGTACTCTGAATACACGGGACTGCATATCACCTAGGGAATGTTTGTCAGTATTAGTGGTCAGAGAAACATTTCCTCCCGATGCTGATGTATTTGAATCACATGAAGCGCTGAGTGGCACTTCTTTGGCCCAAGAGTTTATTTACAGAAAAGCAAATGCAATTCTAGGGATTATTCAGAGCCGGATCAAAGACCACAGGAGATTGTTTCAGAGCAGCGGGCTCCGGTTGGTTGGCTTTTTAGAAAGGAGTAAACATTCTGTTTGGACGCTTTCAAAATGAACCACAGAAAAAAAAGAAAAAAAAAACACAATAATTTAATATGGCATCTCCCAATCACACTTTGTTAAGCATAGACTCCAACAGGGAAAATGGTTTCTGCCTTCTTCACATCTATGTGCATAAACTGTGGCCAGAACTGAATATAAAGTATGCGGGAAAAGTTGCTACAGTGTTCAGAATAAGAATAAGTAATTTGGCATTTGGGGTCAGTCCAAGACTATTAAAGAAACAGCAGTAATTTTCCTAACTTCGGCCTGACCGTGCATCAGAATCATCAATAACAAGAACTCACCTATTTCTGCTGCCACGAAGCATTTTAGCATCCTGCTGAGCAGAGAATGAGGGCACAGTGGGGGATCCCAGAGGAGGATAAAGAACTGAGAGGGGCAGATGTAAGCAGATTTGTTTGCATATGGTTATCCAACGCAACGATACGATGGCTGATGCTATTGCAGGACCGCTCTTGGTGACGATGACTTGTTATTGTTCCTGAGGGTTGGAAGAAAGGAAATACTGCTCTTTTTTTTTTTTATTTTTATTTTTTTCAGGAAGAGCAAGAAGTAGAAATTGTAGATTGGCTGGAATTGGCAGTGTGCACCGTGATGGAGTACACTGTAAATATTCTAAAGCACGTGAAGGACAGGAAGAAGATGGTGAGTAATTAACGTGGATTTACAAAGGGGAAATCATATCTAAACAACCTTATGGTCTTCTTTGATGAGATGACTGGCTTGAATGAGCAGAGAATTGTGGATGTTGGTTATCTCAACCTCAGAAAGGCCTTTGATGCTGTCTCCTGGACCATAGACAAACTGCTGAAGTGCAGACTAGGTGAGTGGACAGTGAATTGGTCTGAAAACGTACAAAATGGCTGTGTCAGTGACAGGAATGAGGATGGTTGGACTAGATGATCTTGTAGGTCCATTCCAACCTAATGAATCTATGAATCTATGAATCTGTAAGAAGCCCAGCTGAAGGCCACTGGCATTAGGACCATTACTGTTTAGATACATCCCTGTTAGTAATCTGGATGATGGGTAGAGTGCCTTCAGCAAACTTGAATCACAGCATAGAACCATGGAACCCTAGAGTTGTACAACCATAAAATCATGGAGACATAGAACTATGGAACAGCTTGGGTTGGAAGGGACCTGGTCTGCCAGCAGGTCTGGGGGAGGGAATGCTTCCCCTCTGCTCATCATCAGTGAGACATATGTGGAGTGCTGGGTCCAGTCTGTGGCTCTCAAGGACAAAAAGGACATGGAGATACGGGAGTGAGTCAGTAATGACCACAGACACAGACTGGAGTATCTCTCCTATGAGGAACAGCTGAAATTTCTTACACTGGATAAAAGAAAACTGAGAGAAGAATCTTATCGAGGTGCAAAATAAATACCTGATAGGGCAGAAGTGAAGATAGAGACAGGTTCTTCTCAGTAGTGCTCGTTACAGAACAAGCAGCAATGGATACCAATTGAAATGTATAAGATTCCATTTAAAAATAAATAAAAGCTCTTTTCCTGTACGTCAAACACCAGGACAGGTTCTCTGGAGAGGCTGTGGATTCTTCATCCTCAGAGATATTTGAAGTCTGAGCAGAAAAGGGGTTCACCATCCTCTTCCAGTTGACTCTGAGCAGGGAGCTTGGACTGGATGATCTCCCGAGCTACCTGCCTACCTCAGTGGTTCCGTGGTTCTGTAATCCTATGAAAAATGACCCATGTCCCCTCCAGTGCTAAAGTCTTTGGCTATGTGTGCTGAACAATGAATGGTTCTCCTGGTTTTCTGCCATCTCAGAATGATGCATACAATGGCCTGCAATTTGTAAGTTCTATGGAGAACTATGGGCTCCTGTAAGAGTATACATAAAACTCCCACGTCTGTGCCTTCATACAGCCCAGGTTTTGGCATCAATACTTCCTTCCTTGCCCTCTCAGCAAAGAAAATTATGGAGGTCATCCTTTAGTTAAAGCTGACACAGACCAAACTGTGAACCAGCAGAGATCAGCAGAGACAAGGGACAGGAACAAAACTACCATCAAAGTTCTTGTGATGTAGGACCAAGTCTTAAAACTAATTTTTTTTTTTTACAATTAAAGTCCAGCTCGATTTTTCCTTTGGGAACCTGTGCGTCTTTGGGAGTGGGTACAGGATCTACCTGTGAGGGGGAAAGCAAGGGGAGCAGGGCTGTTCCTCAGCAGCCAGGCTGGGTGTGAGTGCCGTGGCTAATTGCTGTAGCTGCATCCCAATTTTTCACGGGGGAGGGGGAGGTAGGAGGGGGAGGATGGGTAATTTTATATGAAATCTTCCCACAGACTTCAGGCATCTTGATGCTATGGTTTTCCCATAAATAACTGAGAATAATTGTCAGTCTTAAGCACTGACAAATCTTCATAACAGCATCCCACAACAGAGAGAGAGAAAAAAAAAAAAAAGAAAGAAAGAAAAAATTATCTCCGCTGTGTTCATATCACTACTGAAAAGAAACATCAAATATTTTGGCTGGGACCAGGTATGCAGTGAATGGCATAGTTATGGTGTTTCTGACTTCATATTTATGGTATTAGAGCTTCTTCTGAATTAGAAAGAAAAAAAAAAAGTATGTTAATGTGGGAGGAATAGAACTGCAAGAATAAATCTTCTGCTGGGAAGGAAGTGGGGAACACAGAGAAACCAGAGGAAGGAAGCATTTTCTGCATCTCAGGCTTGATTTGAGGATAGAAGTGCTGGAAGTGCCCCAGGTGGGCTCAGGCTGTAACAGCACCTCCAGAAATCATCTGCCATCCTTCAGGACTGAGATCAGAGACGATTTGGGGAAAGAAGCCAAAACGTTACCAAGGGAGAAATCTGACATTTTAACCAAAAATGTCGAAGGAAATATCTGCTTTCTTGAGATGGAGATCTTGTCCCATCCCTCTCCCTCATGTCCTGGCAAGGACACCGTTGGGAATGTGCTATTCCTTGGCATGGATTCTGATGTCACCCCATTCCTGTCTCTTCCCCACCCCAAGAGCCCCAGAAAAAGTCTCTTCTCACTTTATTCTATTGCCAGCCTTGCTCCCATCTCTATTCATAATCTAAACTACAGAGAAGGAAGTGGTAAGATAACCACTCAAGGCAATATTTCTTCTGATTGAGATCATTACTATAACAGCCTCAAATTTCCAAATGGAAACATCATCTGTGGCATGAGCATATAAAATGTTGCCCACGGCAAAGGTGCATTTCCGAATGTACTTTCTACAGAGCTGTTTAAAAGCACTGCAGAGGACACCAGCTGGTACCCCCCTTGTCCTGTCTGTGCTCTGTGATTAAATGTGGCAGGATGGATTTTCCAAAATGAAATCCAAGTCGCACCGGTTGGGTGATCATCGTAGATTACAGAGTTATATGTTGCAGCTCTTATATTTTTAAGCACAATGACAACGCTGCATTCATCCTTCTGATTTCAAGCAATTCGCCTTTTTTATTTCTTGGCTTAGCAGTGAAGAGTTGAATTTGTCACCTTCCTCTGCACAGAATCGTATCATGGAATGATAGAATGGTTTGGGTTGGAAGGGACATTTAAGATCACCCAGCTCCAACCCCCTGCCAGGGGCAGGGCTGCCCCTATCAGATCATGATGCCCAGGGCCCATTCAACCTGGCCCTGAACACCTCTAGGGGTGGGCATTCATGTCAGAGAAACAGGGTAGATGAGATAAACTAAGAAGAAAAATCCCACCTGCAGAAACATGACTGATATTTAGGACCTTTTCAGGCAGAGCTAATAAGATACCAAAAATGTTACGCATTGAAACTCAGAAGAGAACTGCTCAAAGTCAAAACCTCCTCTGTTCAGCATCCCTAATTACAAACATAAAAACAGTGGCAAGAAAGGATGGTGGGCACCTTCTCTTACAGGAAAGAAGTTCATAAAATGAATAAGACAGCTTGAAGGCTGCCTAGAGAAGTACGTAGTGGCTGCAGAAGGAAGAGCAAAGAGGTGCTGCAATGGGGGTGGAAGAAATCCCTGCACTGGGTTAGAGGCATCACTAAACAAAGACAGTAAAATCCTTAGAAATAACATGTTGCATGCCGTGTTTTCCCCACATGGCAGTCGCAAAATATCTCAGTGTAACCAACAACAGAAGGAGATGTTAGTCAATACGTAATAATGTGGGTCAATAACGTGAGGAAGCATTTCAACCAGCAGGCATCAGGGTGACCTGCCTGCTCCAAAATCCCTGATGGCCTGTGGGTCTCCCAAGCTGAGATCCACAGGGCCCGATACAAGGCTCAACGCTGCTTTGCATTTTCCTCAATGATCTGAAGATAAATATCAAATCACTGCTGACATAAGTGGCAGACAGCACAGCGACAGCCAGCACCAAGAGCATGATGAGTCACACAGAGTGATCCGGATCGCTCGGGGCTGCGCAGCCAAAATGAATGCTAATAATGCCAAAAGCAAAGTCAGAGCAGCAGGTCGTGGCCTGAGGGCCAGAAATGATCTCTCAGGAAGGACTACAGTAGGATTTTGGGTCAGCAAGGGCAGGCAACCCATGGAATCATCTGGGGGAAAAGGGCTAGTGCTATTCTTTCAAAGGGAAAGCATTTCCTCCACCAAGAGGAGCTCCTCGATATTCAGTGGGACTATTTGGCATCAGACCTAACAGAGGAAAGAATTTTTGAGTGTCACAAAAAAGATCTCCACAAGGTCTGCTGTTACTTCCCCAACTCCGGGTGCGTCAGATAAAGGTGGGACACCATCCAGAATGAGATGGATTAACACTGAGCTGTGTTCAGGCCATAAGTGGGAAGAACTGCAAAGCCTTGGCCACAGCCTGCCCAGAGAGGACAAGTGTGGCCATTGGAGGGTGGGGAGGGGAGTTTGCAGGAAGCTTTCCTCTCCTGCAGACCCACTAACCTATTTTTACTTCTGCATGACTGGAAAGCCAAACTACGAGTGCTCCATCCCACACACCGCATTTCCTCCTTATGCAATTGTTCTGAAAATTGAGCCTGGTTTCACAAACAAACCAAAGCAAAGCCTTCTCCTGCCAGATGCACCTCATACTACAGAGCAGGTGGCACGGAGGAGCACTGCTGCTGCTAGCCCAGGCAGGTGGGCTGGGGAAGTAAACTGGGGTTCATTCAGCTCTGAGGAAGAAACAAAGATCTGCTTTTCTTAAACTCCGAGTTTAATGGTTGATCTGGGACACAGCTGTCACACTCAGGTCTGCGAGCTGGGTGGTGGCACACATTTCCATACATGCGTGGTCCCAGATGGGTGTAAGGACTGGGGTCTTCTGGATGACCAGACCAATGAGTCTGGATGTTTGGATGGAGGTTCCCCCAGCAAGAGCAAATTCTAGCACCAAGAGTTGCCGTTGCCGTTGTGTACAATAACAGGAAACATTTATTCTCCTAAAGATTGGTGATGGAGTGGCACAGGCTGTCCAGGGAGCGATGTGGTCACCATCCTGGGGGTGTTCAAGGAACTGTGGTGATGTGGCACTGAGGGACATGGCCAGTGCACGTGGCAGGGGTGGGTGTCAGGATCTCAGTGGTCTTTCTAACCTGAATGGTACTGTGACTACCTAATCAGTTGAGTGATGGAGCAGTACTACCCCAGTGTACTGTTAGGGACAATGCATTTCTATACCAAATTAAACTCCAGTGTGACCGGGCCAACTCCAGCTGGCTCAGAGGGAAGGTAGCAGAGATGCTTAATAGCCAATGACAGTATGGACTTGTGGAATGTCTGGAGTCTCTTTTAGAATATAAATATGCTCAGCCTCACCTCATTTCGTGTTTTCCTAGGGCCAGGCTCAGACTGCTCAGACTGTTTCTAAGAGTGTACACCCATTAGAACCTGGAATTGCCCTGCATTTCTAAGCCAGCATGTTTGCAGCAGGAGCCTGATCAGAAGGTGACACAGCCACAGGTCGTGGTGGAGACAGAAAGAAAGTAATACATTTCATTTAATACGTGTGTTTAAGCCTCAGAATCAGCAGAGATGGAAGACATGTCTTCATGGAGAGCAGTATGAATGAGTTATAGAAGACCAGAACTTCAGGTTTTCATATATGTTATGGAGATATCAGCTTAACCATAAAGATATTGACAGGTAAATAGTGGGCAGGCCCAGCAATAAGCAGTCTGTTACAAAAATTACCAATGAATGCACAAGGTTGGGCATCTATACCAGTGCAGGGCTGCAGCAAACATCATTTTTCAGCTTAATGCATCAGTAGATGCTTTGTGGCAAACTTTCCCAATGCATAAGGAGAGAGATTTTTCTCCAGTGATGATTGCTTTGCTGAAATTATCACTACAGAAGAAAGCTGGGGAGACTCCTACCGTGTGTAATGTGAAGTGATATCAGCATCTGAAGTAGGCAATGTGGGAGGCTCAGATGCTGTTTCTGGGGACAGGGGAAGCAGAGTTCCTTCATCCTTTCAATCCAAAATCCAGCTAGTTGTACTGAGTATAAGGGAAATCACATGCACATGAACAAGAGGCTAACTGTTGTTTTTTGTTTCCCCACACTGGAAATCTAGCATCACATCTGTCTTCCATTTTTCAGTGAAGGTCGTGTTAGAAATCCAGAGCTGAAAACTGGATTACTTGCACTGGAAGAGGTGGCATTGCCCTTCTTGTCTGCTATAGATCCCATAGTGACAGCTGTCTGCCACTTCAGAGAAAATTGGGTGAAAATGGTCCAAAAATATCCTATTATGAGGAGAAGCAGCTTTCCATCTTCCAACCCAGTACTTTTGAACCCAGTCTTTAGAAAAAAAAATAAAATAAAGTCTATCCTAATTAAAGTTAGAGCATATATTTTTCGTGCCCATACAGATATTTGTGAAGCACTCTAACACTCTGAACCCAGAGTCTGCTTGAGAAAAGTTGTAGACACCATGGACAGCATGGGAGCGTAAGGAGCACCAAGGTTTTCCCAGATATCCTGGGGATGCTTTGAAGCACACCTTCAGGTTAACCTTTTCCTCACACTTTTCACTAAAGAATCCAACCTACTTTTTCCATTATGCCATGCAAATCAAGACTAATGAAAATGTCACTGAAGTAATTATGAACAATGCGTGTGTATCTAAACAGAAGCAGCAAATCCATTAGTCACCCCTTCTTGAACTGCTTACAGGAGGGAGGACAGCTGGAGATAGCATTTACGTCTTGTCTCGATAACTACCTTTGTCTTTGTGTCATAGCATGGCTTGGGTTGAAAATCATCTCAAAAATCATCTAGTTCCAACCCCAGCACAGGCACGGTTGCCAGCCACTGATTCAGGCTGCCCAGGATCCCATCCAGCCTGATCTTGAACACCTCCAGGGACAGGGAATCCACACACCTTGGTCTTGTGATCAAGTCAGTGACTGAACTACAGCAGAACAGCTTGGGACAGAGGAGACCCAACAACACGTGCATCATACAGCTAAATACAAATGTAAATATTGGAGACAGCCATTGTTGGCTTGGCTCTCTATAACACAGACCCAAGCAATATTTTTGTGTTTCCCTTAGGATGAGATGTACTGCCTCTTGGAATTGCCTGTTCCTCTACTTTTGCTCAGAAGGTGAGGGCTTCTGTGCTTGGATAAATCCTGATTTCAGGCCTTCTGCCCTTCTCTTCTGCTGCCTCACTCCCAGGTCCCTGCCTGGACAACTGCCTAGTCCAGCTTGGCTGTCTGCCTCCTTCCTCCTCCTCCTGGGGGAAGGCTGCACCGATCACCCATTCAGTGCTTGGGCTCTGTAAAGGCAAAGGGACCAGTGCAAACAAGGAGATGTTACAAAAGGAAGGAAAAACAAATGCTCACCCATCTCCAAGGGTCTAGGCTTGCAGGGAAAAAACTCCAAAGAAGGGATCTCCAACAAGAGAGGCCATTTAAATGCTTAACTAAGGACTGTTTTAAAACTTACTTTAAGGTACTGGGATTTGTAGTTGAAGACCAAGAGAAATTTTCCCTTTGTTTCTATGACTTTGGCACAGAAAAGACAATTTCATCTCATACATATCTCTTGTGATAACCCAAGTTGTGATGACAAGCAAGCACTGTCTCGTTCCATTTAGAAGGCAGTATCTATATCCCCACTTCCCCAGGAAGCCTGCAGTTTTGTCTGTGTCCACAGTATTGTTTGGTTTGAGGGAGCTGTGAGACTCGACATTCAGTGTGAAATCCACTTCCCTCTTCTAACAAAAAATAATCTATCTCCTGCCAACATTGTCTCACAGTTATCTGCAGTCCACCAGGATGCCAGCAACATCAGTTCACAGTACAGTGATGGTGATAAGAATCCAACTACTGGATCTTGTCAGCTAATTCAGCTTCCTCCTTGCCTTGAAACTTGTGGCTTATCTTGCATCAAAATACCACAGGGGACAGTACCTTCCAGCCCACCCCCATTCCATTACCCCAACACAGAAAAGCCATTTTAGGATGGTGATTTCATTATACATCATTGATAGAAGATAAATTATTAAAGCAGATTCATAAAAAATGAAAGACATTTTACACAGACAGGGAGTCCTGACAGTAACCTAGATATGTCACAAAAACTGATTGCCACCACATAGGAAAACCTGCCCCTCGCTGGAGCAGAGAGGGGTAAGTGATGAAAGATGCATGAGGCTGGAAGAAGAAACAGAGTGTCTGAAATGACAGAGTGGGAGATAAACACATCAAGGTGAAGGCAACAAAAGGGAGAAAACAATGGAGGAAAGAGAGAGAGAGGGTGGAGGTTTAATAATTCTGGTCAGGGTTTTTGAAGAAACAAGGGAGCGTGTCACTTACGAATCACTGGAAAATATAATAAGAAAACATTATTCACTTCACCAGAAAGAGCTGTTGGTCTTAGCCACTCATCCAGACCTTAATGGGTGTAAACCAGCATAGAGCAGGTCATTCTGGGGGTATCTGCACTCTCTTGAGGAAGTGGCCCATAAGTCAGATGGGTAAATCCAACAGATGCGACTCCAATAGTTTTGGTGTGTGCAGCACTGACATTGTTGGACTCAAATCCTGATTGGATCCACCCCCTTTGTGCCCTGGCACTCGATGGATCTGCTCTCCTCTGCCACCACCTCATTAAAGGGAAATAACCCTTCAGATTAGGAGTTTTGCATCATTAATCCGTGCTGATGCCCTCAGTGCCTCCTTTATGCAGCTCCTCAGCCACGGAGATGCTTTTCCCTGGAAAGCAGTACAAGGCTCCAAGCTGTGCATCCCAAGTCCTACAGAAAGTGAAATCAACTCTGAAACATGCTCGTGACCATTTTCCTCCTCTTTTTCTCCTGGGGGTTTGTTGTTCATGGCCCAGTTTTGTTTCCCAGCCCCTGGGGTGGAACAAAGATCTTTGCCTCCTGCCTCTATCTTCCTCTCTCACAGTTCATTTCTGATCTGGAAATATTCCCTTCCTTTCCTTGCTCTAATTTTTGGTCTCCTGTGTTGCTCCTATTTTAGCCTCAGTTTTGCTCACTTGAGGGATTCCCTCCCCTCCATTAGCCTCACACTGCTGACACAAAGCACAGCCATGGCTGTACAGATGTACCAAGCACACTAAGGATGAAAGCAGTTCTGCAAAATTCAGCTGCATTGAATTCGTCTTGCTGGTGGAAGTGTAATTCCTATTAATCATGTCTATTACACTGAAGCCTCAGGGTAACTGAAGGATGGGAGAGCAGTGAGCTGCCTCAAATGAGGGAAACTCCTGGCCCAGATGCTTCACAATCTAAAGAGTACAGTAGGAGATGAAGTACAGTACCCTGGATGGGCAGTACGATGGTTGGTATTAAGAGTGGGAGAGAGATGAGTGGGAGGAATTACGCAGGGGAGACAAAGTGAGGTGGAAGGAAAGGTGAGGGAAGCAAAATTTGATAGCAGTAGTTGTCACCAGGAGGAAGAGGAGGGAAGTTTTAGTGATGGAGAAGAGAATAAACTGGGCACACTGTTAGCATTTCTTAACAGAATATTCCTGGATATTCAGAATCACCATGAATACTCAAAATCATTGAATCCCAGAATGGCTTAGGTGTGGAAAGGACCTCAAAGATCTTCCAGTTCCAACCCCCTGCTGCCGGTAGGTTCCAGTCACAAGATCAAGCAGCAGATCTTCCCGGGGCCCCATCCAACCCAGCCTTCAAAATGGAAATATTTGGGATGAGAACGGGGAGATTCTAAGTGACATCAGAACACTTCATTTGTAAATGAAATGAAATCTGAATCGTTTTTGCTGGTTGGTGTGGAATACTGTGTCCAATTTGGCGGGTGAACCAGCTCTGCTGTTTCCAAACCTGCTTCCATGGAATGTCACCTTCCTACTTCAGAAGCATTTCCCTAGAGCTCCCACTGGCCCATCCCCATCCTTGGCCCCATCCCTGCAGACACCCAAGGTCAGGGGATGGGGCTGTGAGGACAAATCCCTGGATTTGGAAGAGACCTCTAAGGGTCCACTAGTCCAACTCCCCTGCAATAAACAGGGACTCTACAACTAGATCAGGTTGCCCAGGAAATATCAATTCCCACCATCCATATCTGCTTTACTACATTTAGGTAAGATTCTCAGCTGACTTTTTCCCTTGAACATATGATCCAGAGAAGAGGATTGGCCCCAAGGCATCAGGAAGCCCCCAGTCCCACTGCCCTGGGATACCTACAGCTCTGGGCAGGAGCAGAACTCCTGATGTCTGGCGCTGACACTTTGGATGGAACTCCTCTCTAATAATTGTGTGATCATGGTAATTAGACACAAAACAGATCTTAATTACTTAATTGTGTAACAAGGACCCTTCAGCTAGTAAGCGAGGCACACACTCAGAGCTATTATTCACAGGCATGTAATCTACTTCCCTTTGTGCTGAATATTTCATTAGCTGCTATTCACATCTTCTCAGAGGTGCTTTGCAATGGTTCAGTGATTGGATTTGCTCTGATTTCTTCTTGGCTTGTAAAAATTGTGTCACTAGAAATATTCCTCTGTGTTTTATCCATTTAACAAGAAGAGAAGAATCATTCCAACCTTGCTGTTGGCAAAGAGAGAACACACCACAAATCTCTGGAGCTTGAAGTGTGTTTTGGTTACTACTTTGCCTTCCAGTCCTTTGGGTGGATACCACAGTTTTGGCACCTTTGGCATTTTGGACATCACAGAGTGCCTTAGAAGTGGTACAGTATGAAGACAGTAACCAGTGGTTTCTGCAGGTGAGGGAGACTGGATATACTACATGTTGGAACTCCTTTTAAAGTTGGTCCAGCCATGGCTGGAAGTACTCTTGATTTACTCTTCAAAACACAGAAGACTGAATAGGAGCACATGTGTAGGAAGAGGAGATCTATCAGGCCCAGGGACTTGCGACTACACTTTGAACTGCTTGAATGTCTTCTCCAAGCCCTAGGCAGTTTCCTTCTAAACCAGACCCAGCAAATCAGCCTCGGGTTTTGGTGCCGCCGTATTTCATGGACAATGCCCATCTCTCCCCACTTCTGCTGCCTTATAGATTCATAGATTCATTAGGTTGGAAAGGACCTACAAGATCATCTAGTCCAACCATCCTCCCACCACCATCCCTACCCACTAAATCCTTGAGTAAATTCAAGAGGGAAAAGCGGTTTTCTGCTTAAATTTAGGGCTTGTGAAAAGTTAAATCCCCGCTCCAAGTGTCACGGCACCCCAGCCTCAACCGAGAAGTGTTTATTAAAGTCTGGATGCTTCGTGCTGTTGGCCATCTATAATGGACAGGCTGTAGGGCTGGGCTGCACTCTCATTATGTGCTGCATACACATGGACATAGCATCCTGACCCAGAAAAGAAGATGGAGATATCATAGAGTCATAGAACATTATGGTTGGAAAAGACTCAAAAAAGACCTTTCAGATCGTCAGGCCCAGCCATTAATCAGCCCATCACCACTGTGCCCCCTAAACCGTGTCCCTGTAGAGCTTTTTGCCTTTCAAGGACTTTGACAGGACGTGCTGATGCTACCAGCTACACTTCCAGGATAATGTCTGAAATCAAGAATGGTTCTCCCATGAGTTATGGACACAAATCTGAGTTCCCTGTTGCCTGTGTTAACCAGAGAGATCAATGAAACCACTGCCATTCCACAGCTATGAATAAAGGGAGCATTGGACCCATTTTCTTTTTCTGACTTTACTGAATATAAATCAAGGCACAGTCATGCTAACTGCATTACACAGATCCTGGTAACTTCTCAGTATTTGAGAGACAAGAGAAATTATCATTCAACTCTGCTCATCAGGTTTATTGTATGCCAGCCAGACGATACACATTTCATGCAGACTATACGTTTGCTCCAACCGCCACTCGGAAGAAAGGGCTCAACTTCATGTGCACTGCTCCTGCACTAAGGTACTTGGTTCTTGGTCTGTAGCACCAGTGATTTTTTCAGGTGTCCTGTAAGCAGAGAAAGAGCATCATTGCAAAGCTGCCAGAGCAACCGGCTCGTGTCCCACAGCAAAATGCCATCCCCAAGACAGAATTTGCCCCATGACTATTGACTCGACAGATCACTCCCCATGCAGCCCTGCATGTTTGGTATGTCCTCAAGGTGGCTGGTGAGCCTGGTCCTGGTCCCTGTAAGAAGACTCTTCAGAATCCACAGATGTCCATTACTTTGAGAGGGCTGGAGCTTCTAATTCACTTAGGACCGGGATCAGGCTCACTTGTCAGCTATGAAAAATGCTTGCCAATTGATTATAACCTGCATCAAAAGAGCACCTCGCTGTAAAATTGTCTCACAAAGAAGCAGTTTGTTTCACTCTAGGTGGTGAAAGCCCTATAGAACAGGGGAGCAAAGCTCTCGTGCTGCTTAGGAAGTACCCAGTGCCTGTTAAAACAGCAGATAAGAAAGAAAGTAGAGCTAATGTGTCCTAAACCCCATCTGAGAGCATCCCTCCTCCTTCCTTGCCCCCAGAAGACACCAGGAGGTGGTGGTGACACCAAGGTGTAGGACCTCTGTTGGAATCAGCTCTGTCCCTGGGATAAAAAAGGAGGGATGCATCAGTATGAGCACACCAAGTTTCAGTTATGCTACATATGCTATGGGTAAACTACAGCTTGCATAAAGTAAACATGATGTGGAGCAAGAGAAAAGAATGCTCTGGAGTTCAGATAGATGCTGTCAGAAGTTTTGCATGGGTGTTGAAGGGAAGGATGGATTCTTGCTGGAGAGAGATTGGAGGGAGTGCAGAGAGAGAGACAGAAGACTGGGAAAAGAGGATCTTCAGGGCTGAGGAGAGATGGGATGGATGGGGAGGGATCTGTGAGGCTGCAGAAAGCAAATGGAGAAGCAGCAGAAACCTGTTCAGCTTTATGATGGTCGCTTGGTATGGTGGTTACATTAAGGGAGTTCTGCTCAGTTCCCCATCCTGACCTTGGCTTTGCATAGGAAACAATCCCAGCCCTGAGCTTAAAGGGAAGAAGGAGAGGATGGCACCAGGGCCAAGAGAACACTGACCATCTCCTTGGCCAACGAGACCAGCAACCCATACGTGAGACCAATGCACCCTGAGTGAGCTCATGGGACTGCTCAGTGTGGACAGCTCTGGCCGGACGGCTCTCACCCCAATACTCACCTTCATTCTGCACTTCATGCTTACACTGAAGAGACTTTTGTTGGCAGATTCTGTTGGTAGAGGCTGGCAATGCCTTCCCCAGTGGGACCAGCAGGCATTGTTTGGAGACAGCTTGTGTAGGAATGTTGTTACCAAGTCCTTCCAGCCTACGGGCTCCCATTACTGGGAATTAGGTAAGCCCAGCACCCTAAAGGAAGGTACTGGGAAAAATGCAGGACAGCTCTTTGGAAAGCTGTCCAAAGAAGAAGGCTGAAGATGCCTGCATATCCTCTCCAGCAGTCAGCGTGTCCAAGGGCATGGGCAGACCCAAGGCTGTCAGCAGCTGTTCCCAGGAACAAAGCAGGTATCCACATCTAGTCAGTGATGGTCAGTGATGATTGCCTAGTCAATGATGATGACCCAATGAGGCCAGAGCCCAGGTCTTCCTGTGCCTGGGCTCATGTGATGCTCCAGACTGCAGCAGGTTAGTGCCAGATTAATCCCAGCTCTTCCCTGAGCTTAGTGTTCAACCCTGACCAAGTTATCAGAGGAATTTACTCTTCCCAGAGGTAGCTAGGAAAGCTGGTGCATGCTGTGTCTGCAGGGTAGCTTCTGCTCCTTTTTAATCTCTTGGCTTGTTTCCCGTGACTTGGTGCATCCTTCAGCCACATAATTGGAGAAAAAAAAAGCTGTGCCCCATTCCCAACCCCCACCTTCTTCGTTTGCATCGAATGCATATAATAGTATGGTTGCAAAGCACATTCAGAACCTGCTTTAAACTGAAGGAATATAGAAGGGGGAGAAAATTACATTAATTTCCCTGGGAATTGGCACTCAGAGACAACACAGCACTGCACAGCCTCTCATCAGGAGGAGAGGATCCAGCCCTGGATACCAGTCTTGCAAAGAGTGTGGTAGGAGGATGAGAATTGGTGGGTTGATTATGAAATATAAGGAATCCTAGCACACAGGTAGCAACATTTACAACTGATCTTTGGCTTAGCCAAGTGAGGGAACAGTCTGAAGACCCTTGCACCTACGAGGGTCATCAGTGGCAAACTGGTCAAACTGATTTGTGTTGGAGAGGTTAATTATGAGATGCAACTGGGTGAGAAATGGACACGGATTGGAGATGACACTGTTATTCAGATTATGGCCAAGAGATAGAGATGCAGAAAGATCAGAAGGAATTCAGCAGGGGTTGGTTTCCCAGAGGCAGCACCTTCTGTCTGGAGAGCCGTTTCTCATCCCACAGAGGACTGTGCTCTTTTGACTTGAGATTTAAACTTGCTTCCGATGATGATGAACCCTGGCAGTTATCCCGCTGGTCACAGATGAGGAGGACCCGCTCGTGGCTCATCCCTGTTCTTCTCTAGATTTGAGTCTTTGTGTTTTGGTAAGCTCATTTCAAAACAGGGCTGGCGATGATGCTAATCCACCTCTGCAAAATTATTTTAACTCAGAGCATTTCAACTATTTGGTAGCTGTAATGAGCCCATACAGAATCATAGAATCATTAAAGTTAAAAAAGACCATGAAGATCATCTAGTCCAACAGAGACAGCTCCGGGTACATGAAAAATTAGAAGCTGCTTTCAAGAGCAACTAGAAGAGATCCTCTACTGGTGGCTCAGGAACAGCTCCAGGCACATATGTCTGTGAAGTCTGACGTCAAAGGGATATTTTTTGCAAAGAACTGTGAGAAATCTGTCTCTTCTTTCCCAGATAACTGAGTTTCTAGTTGGGGCCTTTGTCCAACAGAATAGTAGTATTCGTGGTTCCTGGAAGATAAGAATTCATCATCTCCTTGGGAAATGCTTTGACAGTGAGGTCAGAGAATGTGCAAAATCACTTCTTCTGAATGTTTTATTATACTTCATGAAATGAAGTTTGCTCTCTGTGATAATAGCAACAAAAATAATTCCTCTTTGACCTGGGAAACAGCCATAACATTGTACTCAATAATGGTCACAGCTACATTCCCTGGAAGGGGCCACAGCACCAGGTAGTGGGAGATGAAGCTCGAAGTTAAAGCAAGCAAATGAAGAATTTCAGCATGGATCCAGACCTAATCTAGAAGATGTTCCAGAACTTTGTTCACTTCTGTAGTCAAAAGTAGGAGCCTGGAGGCAGACGAGGCCCCATGAAAGAACAGCAGTAGTATGCAGACACAAGAGGCACTGCCTAGCTGGGAGATCCTCTTTCCTTCTTTGCCTGTTCTGTATCTACACCAAAATCCAACTGCAGGTCTCCCCTGTCCTCAATGAAAACTCCAGGCTTCAATTGTGCTCCGCTGTACTCACAAGTTGAAGGGTCCATGGATCCAACCCTAGCCTGGGATGAAAGAAGCATCTTCTGGTCCTCAAGAAGCTTCCCGTGCATCCATCTCTGAAACATCTCCTGCTGCTCTGCCAACTTCTGTTCCTTCCTGAGAGCTGTATCTGCTTGTCTTTCCCCTTCTACTCACTCTTTTCTGTATCATGCTGAGAAACATTTCCTTTCACATCAGCTTCTCCTGATCTACAGAAGAAATATTTTCTTAACATCAGCTTCGTCAGCCCTGGGCTACAAGATTTCTCCCTTGTTCTCCTCAGTTGTAGAATTTGTTGTGTCACCTGCCAGCCCAGGACATCTCTGCACAAAGCTGGAGAAAAGCCGAACTCTTATCAGATGCACCAAAACTGAAAAGGAAAGGATGTCACGGTGTCCTGAACATGACTGGCTCCCAAACAGACAACAAAGCTTGCCACTGTGGCTGTAAAAAAATAAATTTAAAAATTAAACAAAACAAAGGTACCACAGCACAAAAAGGTGAGCAGAGCCATCCCAAAAGGCTACAGATAGAGCTGCAGGAGCAAGACCAACTGCTGAACTGGCCACGAGGACAGACAAAAGTGCACTGCAGACACAGCTACTGAAGCCACACCAAGAAATGAGAAGGGGCAGTCGGTTGGTGAGGTATTGTTTATTCCAAGCAGAGCACGTTACCGCACAGTACAGCAAAGAAAAAGGCTTACAGACCAAGAGAGACAAGACCAAACATGAGACAGTAATAACTTGGGGAGGATGGAAGAAGGTTCCTGGTGAAGATGGGTGTTTAGGAAGCCCTGGAGGAGACAGGAGTTGGAAATGGGAGGACAGGAAAGGACTGGGGAAGCAGCTGTGGGACAGATGGTGAAAAGATGGAGGAAAAAAGAATAATAGAATCATTTAGGTTGGAAAAGACCTCTGAGGTCATCAAGTCCAACTTCACCTACCACCAACACTGCCCACTATACCGTGCCCTAATTACTACAGTCACCCTTTCCTTAAACACCTCCAGCAACAGTGATGCCACCACCTCCCTGGGCAGCCTGCGCCAGTGCCTGACAGCTCCTTCTGAGAAAAAATTCTTACTAATGTCCAACCTGAACCTCCCATGGTTCAATGTGAGACCATTCCCTCTTCTCCTGTCAGTTTTGAAGGTAAGAAGGAACACAGTGGATGAGGTCTAGAGGACTGGTAAGGACACTGAAGATAGCATAGGAAGGAGCTGACAGAAAGCTCTGATCAGTGCTGGGTCCTAGGGAGCAGGGAGGGAGCAGGGGCAGTGGGGCAAGGATCACAGACCCCGAATCATTTAGGTTGGAATAGAGCTCTAAGGTCATAATTTCCAACCATTAACCCAGCACTACCATCTACCACCTAACCACACTCCCAAGCACCACATCTACACATCTTTTAAACACCTCCAAGGATGGAGAGTCCTCTGCTTTCCCGGGCAGCTCATTCCTGCACGTTACATAGGCACTGCCCCAGAGCACTAACCCATCAGAGGTGCCTATGGGCTTGTGTCACAGCTGACAAACCTTTTGGAACACAACAAGGTGGCCACAGTCAAATTGTTCCTCAGTTGGGTAATAAATCCTGAACCAGGCTCAGGAGCAGGTCAACTCACAACCAGGGAGTGCTTTCAGATTGCCTTGTCCATTGGGTACTGGCACCTTCAAGTGCTCCTGCGTGCTATTTGGTTAACTGGGATGGACCTGTCTGCCACTGCCATCATGTGATGAGCTCTTCTCTACCGTACCCCATGGAGGATTCCCCCCACACTTGGCTGGGACCCGGACCTCAGAGCTAGGAAGGGCACATACATCTCTAACTCCCAAAGAACAACAAGAAGAATTGTTTTTTCAGAGGGGCTTGGGATTGCAGCATGGCTTGGCTTAGGGAGGGGAAGGAGGTGTGCTGATGACAAGTAGAGGAGTTTGGAAATGTTTCCCCTTTTCCATCTCTCACTCAATATACTGTTGACACTGAGGAAATGGCTATGATGCCTCTGTGCCCTCACATGCCCCTGAGCTCTTGTCACTGCTCCTCATCCATCATTGTTTTGGCAGCTGGTCCATGCTGTTGTTTTCTGTGGAGCAGACATCCTGCAGGGAGAACTGGCATTTCAATGAGCATGAAGATGCCTTCCATCCATTAATTGGCTTCCCTCTTATCCTTGGGCTCACATCTCCTCCAGATGACAGCCCTGATTAGAGAGCTGTTTCCAAGGCATCCTGCAACAGAAAATAACATCAGTCACACACAGTCTCCCCATTCCACAGAAAATGACCGGTCCTGGAGTGCTCAGAGCTGTGTGGCCCTCACAAGCCAGCAGCTGAGCTTGGGAGCAGAGCCAGTCACATTAGTGGAATCACTTCCCACCCACAAGGCTCACGTGAATAAGGGCAAGTGGAAGTAGGCTGTCAAAACCCCAGTGGGATCAAACTTACCAAGGGAGCTGAAGTCGGGGTCTGCGCATCACAGTATTTTGCAACAGTGCAAAAGATCTTAGAGGTGTTCTTAGAGCTGAGCATGGTCATGTCTTCACAGTCATACTGGGAATTTCTTTACACCTCCTCTTCTTTTCACATTGATGTGCTGTTGGGAATGGTGGTTATTCCCTGGATGCCCGAAGGTATCAGCTATGGCAGAGACATCTTCCTAAAAGGTCCCTGCATGGCACATCTCTAAATAAACCCAAAATCCAAAGGGTATTGAGAAACAAAAGGCTGTGCTGGTATAAGGGCTGATACGTCAGCAGATGAAACATCCCTACTCATCTTTTGACTTCAGTCAAATTTCTAGTAACTTATTTCCAGCACTTTGTAGTGATACCATTCTTACAACAGCCTTTGGAAATCAGTGGACAGTGCCAGTCACTAATGACCTGGCAAGAATTAATGAGTTAGACAGCAGCAATGGATGCAGACAGGGATGACTGAAGAACAGAGTTCCTAGGTCTCCATGCCCATCATCAACCCAATTGATCCTTGTCTCCTAGCAAAGCATCCTGCCCTCCAAGTTTGGAGATGATGAGCAAATTCAGACAGCAATAGGGCAGCGAGGGCCCATTTTACAGCACTGATTGTGGGTGGCTGGGTGGGACCTTTGCATCTTGGCAAATATTTTCTTCAATTCCAGACATGGAGGGGTGAAATGATAAATCCCAGTACCAAAGCACTCTAAATCTGATGTAGGTATGCATGATAGATGAGCAGATGAAGCTGGTGGAAAAGGGAGAGGGAAGGCAGAGTGATACAGCGGGTCAGAAAGTGACTTGTAAACCAGAGAGAGATGGAAAAGAGCACCCAGAAATGCAGGAAAGAGAGGGTGCTCCATGGAAGACAGCAGTGCAACACTGAAAAAGAGATTTCAGGAGACAGCCCCAAAGCAGAGCATTATTCCCAGGTGAGTGGGGATGTTATTGGAACATCTACTGGAAGAGAAAATATGGCTAAAAATAAAAAACACAGGTAGGAGCTTACAGGTTAAGAAAAAAAAAAAGAGATGGAACTAAGAGCAGAGTTTACCATTTGCAACCAAGCACTCCCCTCACTTTCTCCATACAGTCAGCATTACCATTATACATCAATCAGAGCTTTGCATTTCCACAGATGCTGCCAAGTGCCTGGCCATGTGCTGAGAGGGCTCAACCCAAGCATCTCCCATCTCCTTTCAACAAGGCCTTATGGCCCTTCAACCCCCTGGGGGTCCTTCAGGTGGTCTGCGGCACAAGCAAAAGCTGTAAGCAGTTGGGAAAAGGCATGTCATTAAATCCCACAAGGCCACAGCATCTCCCCTCCCTCCATCTGTTTGTGGTTTCTGCTCCCTGATGCAATGCAATGCAGACACAAGGCTGCATGCATGGCACTCACCGCACAAACCCTCTGCTCGACACGACATGGGTACAGAGAAAAAGAAAGCAAACTACCTGCTCCGTCCACACGATTTCACTGTCCATCTTCACCTTTGCAAACGCTTAGCTCTCAGGTCAGGCTAGGCTGAGGGGAGCAGCCTTCTAAAGGGAGCCAGGCTGCAACAGCTCAGTTGTCCCTATGGCAGGCATGGAAGTGGAGGCTCTAGCAACACAAATCTGATTATGGTTGGAAGGGTATTTCACTTAACTGTGCTTCTTATCGAGAAAACAAGATCAAGGAGGTGGTATTTGTCTTTAGCATTTATTTATCATTGAAAAAAAACCCTTTGAGCAAGCAAAGATCACAAGCACGTCACAATCAATTGGCTATACATTAATTTGTGTGTGTGTGTGTGTGTGTGTGTGTGTGTGTGTGTGTGTGTATGTGTGTGTGTGTCATTCTCATACGAACAGCAATGAAAAAGCACCACGAGGAGGTGTGCTTCACACGGTACAAGAGACAACCTGTGATATGCAACCAAACCCAGGCCACAAAATATTAATTAGACACTTCCTATCTGCCTCCAAGAGGCAAGAGTTTGTGGAATTCATGGGAGCCATGTTTTCACAGCAGACGCGTTGCAAATGAAGAAGCAGGTGATCGGTGTGCAAAGCAGTCAGAAAACAGGAGCTCAGTAAGCAATTAGCACCATTTTGCAGAAAGGAGTAACAGTACAATACAGTGGAAATGAGAAAGCAAGCAACCGACAGCACAGGAACTTTCACAGGGTAGAAAAGCACGACATCGTCTTTTTTCTTTTTACACGAAAGCAAAACATATTACAAGTTAGCGGTGAAACGGAATCAGCATCGTGGCAGCTGGAAACACAGAACAGCAGAGCACTCTTTCCCAGTGGGATTGACAAGCTCAGAGTCCAAAGTGAACTTGGAATGGCAGAGATTTGGTCTCTCTCCCAATAAACCTGAGTGGGTCGGATGGGTGTGAAGTCAATGCAAGGTTGAGCAGTGCAGGATTTCGGCCTGACTACTGCTGCTCCTGGCATCAAACGTACAGCTCAGCTGTGTGCTCAGATGTATGCTGAAGACCTGGTGCAGATGGAGCGGGGGCCAGAATTTAGAGCTCTACTTTGTGGCTATCGAAAGATGGAGGCCCTGAGTGTTTCTCAGCCTAATTCTGCAAAAAACTGAAACCTTCCCAGGGTCGTTCATCCCACACCAAAGAGGTGCCCAAACCACGTAGGTCACTGGCTCCTGGAAGGTGTCTCCACTGAAGGAGCTTTGTCTGGCTAACACTTCACATCTAGCCTTGTAGTTGGGTGCCACCCAAATCATCACGTATTAAGGAAATGTGAGGCCATACTCTGACCACTCATCATGCATATTTAATGCACGCCACGATGGATGTTGTTCATTGTGAAGAAGCAATCCTGAAGACCTGGATATCGAGTAGTTGATCCAGGCCGTGGACATGCTTGGTGCAGATGGTCTGAGCATGGCTCTTACTGACAGTCCTTTGGGCAAAATTTGGTTCCCGTTGAATCAAGGGACAAATTACTGTTGAATTCAAATTGAAACGGTGGCAACTGCACTATCTCTTCAAATGTGAAACCTAGGGCCAAAAAATTATTCCAAGAATGGTTTTGTGTGGTCTTTCCTTATGGCACGGTGGGCTACTGATAACTACCTACACGCCTTCCTGCCATTTTCTGCCTGCTGTGACACGTCATCTTCACAGCTGTTGCTATGTCCTGAGACAAGGATGGACTTTATTGTGGAGTGTGAAGATGGCTGGAGCACCTAAATGCCAAGAAATCACACAGAGTCCTGGAAGCTTAGGCTCCTCTGGCCAGCTGTCCCTCATATGCTGGGGTGGGAAGAGCTGGGAGTAGCATTCCCCTCTGTGAGCATAATGCAAGCCTTCTGCTGAGCTGCTCCGCAGGCAGAGCTGAGCTTTGCACTCCAGCAGTGCTGCGGGGGATTCTGAGCACTCAGAAAAGCAATGGCCACTATGGACAGGTCAGCGTCTCCATGGAGCATGCACATCAAAAATGCATTACATTCGCAAAGATTTCCACAGTTTTACTTCCTGGAGGATTTCCCTGGTTTCCTCCTAAATATCGGAGGCTTAAATATATATATTTCTATATATGAATATATATTTTCCACATACACAACCTGACTAGCTCATAGCACACAGTTCTAACACAGCTAAGCTTGGAAATACACCACTGAATTCAGAACACTACACTTACTTATACTCAAAGCTTTAGGCTGTTAGCGCAAGGCAAACAGGACACATCACACGATACACTGAACTTGGCATTTATTCATCACTAAGGCCAGCAAATGTCACTACCTGTATACCACAGAGCTTACCTCCTCTTTGGAAACTTTCTCTCAGCCTCTTAGCCCATCACTCATACGTGTTTCCAAAAGATCCGATTCTAATGGGGTGAGATTCCAAAACAGAGACTCTTCACCCTCTCGGCCCATTTATTTTCCTATTAGATAGTTTCACATCTCTAAAACACCCTAGCAGCGAGACGTTCCTCACTTCAACATCTCTACAGCAACACAATTCTGAAATTCCTCTTCTATCACCTTCCCTGACCCATCTCCTATCTCCTCATTCTTCCCAACTGTCTGCTCTGTGAAAGTTTCTGCAGGTTAGGATGGAAACATGGAACTCCAAAAACAAAGAAGGACCCTGCACCTTGACTTGCACCCACTCCATGCAGTTGGTGCAAGAGAGTTTCACAGCTCTGTTTGATCAGATCAGAGTTAATCCTGATATATTTAGGACCGAATCCAAGAGTTATGCATGCAAATTTGGATTGGGACCACACCTCACCAGGTTCCCACTGTCTCTGTGACCCAAATTCTGGAGTGTGCTATGCCAGTCTGGTCTACCAGCATGTGAAAATCTGCCTGATCTCATCAACATGAGGTGCTGGCCTACTTCATACTCACTAACAAATAGTT
Organism: Callipepla californica brunnescens; assembly: GCA_023055505.1. Classification (NCBI taxonomy): domain Eukaryota; kingdom Metazoa; phylum Chordata; class Aves; order Galliformes; family Odontophoridae; genus Callipepla; species Callipepla californica. Next base: position 875,616 of record JALIRH010000072.1, on the reverse strand, counting down.
CCACTCTGCTTGCAGCTTCCAAACTTGTCTTCCTGGGCACAGTAAATAGCACTGAAAACCTGAGATCCTGCTTGAAGGAACTCTGAGGATTTCAGCAATTGGTTTAAGGCCCTGGTAGGGTGCTTACAAGCCAACATGAGCTCCAGCAGCTGGACTCAAAATAACAGAGTCTGTTGGCCACAGCCAACCTTGGTGACTCATTCCTTTCTACTCCTTGGAAAGACAAATCTGCAAATGAAACCTTGCTCTGGAATCTAGCTCCGTCTACTGGCACTCCAGAAGTAAAGAAAGCAGACCAAGATTTAAAGCAAACCTGAGACAATCAAGAAGATGCACATCTGAAGGGAAACAATTGGGAAGAACAGCCTGCAGATAACCTGTCCACACAGCTGGGAAGTCTCCCGCTGACCTCCATGCCTTCCCTCACTCCTCTCTTGTATCAAGGCCTTCAAGTGGTGCTGATGGGTGAAGCTGCCCTGATGCAACAACATCAACAACAGCTACGCCAGGGGATGACTTGGCCCTTAATTTGCAACGAGATCTCCTTCCTTGTTGCTGGAGCAAAACTCCGACTGGTGTCACCAGGAGAAATGGCTCTTCTCACACCACCAGTTCTAAAGGACTGATGGCAGATCCACAGCACTGCATATGAACTCTGATCCTCTCCATGTTCAGCGGCCTGCTGACACCGGTGGGAGATGACCAAACAACAGTGAAACACCAAGAAAGGCCCCCTGGGAGGAGAGCACAGCCCCTTGGCAGCTCCGTGGGCACTTAAGGACCAAGGACAGGGGCAGGCTGTTGGACACAATGGCAGCTGACCCATAACCTCCATCTCCTACAATCCTCATGCATTCCCTCATCCCTCCTGCGCTCGTCCTCACTCTGTGCAGAGCCGTGTTGTGCAGGCAAAGCAGAACAACCTGACCTCAGAAACAAGGATTCGCTAATCCTCCTCGGAAATAAAACAGAAAAGCTTCTAATACAATCAGAACAAAAAGCAGATTAGAAGCCTCTAATTAATTTTGTGGCCTTTATTTAATCAAAGGAAAAGAAAAAGAAAAAGAAAAAGAAAAAAAAACAAGAAAAGGAAAGGAAGAAGGAAAAGAAAAAAGAGAAAGAAAGGAAAGTGCAGCGACATTTACTCTTTTGCCTCAGCCAGTTTATTGTTCATCTCTTTACTTTTCTCCTTGTCCTCTGGCTTTGCTGTGTTGGAGGTCTCGGCGCTCTTTTTCTTGGCAGCACGTCCAGATGCAATCTGCTTGTCTTTGGCCTTTTTCAGGGGTTTATGGCTTGTTGTGGTCTTTTTTGGTTTGGAAGGCTTTACGCTAGGCTTTTCCACCTGCATGGAGGGTAACATGCCAAACAACACAGAGACAGAGAGAGGGAGAGAGAGACACAAGGACAGGTGGAAAACAGGATTTAGATGAGAGCCATCATGAATGTTGCTTATATACTCAGCTGTGGCCTGCCACAAAAGGAGGAGAGAAGTCCTTTGACTTCAGGAGGGCTTTACATGCCCAAAAGGGACTGTTTCTCTGGGTTGAAAGCTGAAAAACAATGCTCAGGATAAAGAGGCAGGTACAAATCCAAATCGTTTGGGGACAGTTGGGGTGTGGGACACCGAGTGACATCTGAGTGAAGTCTACAGCCGTATCCCGCACCCCCCTGTTTCTATAGCCCCAAAGCAGGGGAGATGACTTCAAAATGAAACAGAAGTTTTAAGCTCTTCTGTGCTGGCCTTGCTATCTCACCAAGATCTCACAAGTCAAAGCAATTACAAGCTCTGGGGAAAAAAAAAATGGTCCCAGGTTTTACTTGGAGAAAACAGAGGCTGGACAAGATTTCAGTCCAAGCTCTCTTTGACACATCATCCATTTAACCAAAGCCCAAAGGGCTTAATGTCAGAATCTGTGAAGCTCTCTGTATTCAGTGCAGATGAAGATCTGGCTCTTGCCAGGTCATTCCTGGGATAAAGTGTAACGTGGTGTGTCAATAGCTTTAAAGGGAAAAAGAGAAAGCCATCTAGATTAATGACCTGGGAAATAAAGCCAAATACACTTCATCTGGGCCCTACCCTCACTTCTGCACAGCTTTGATTCCAAAGTACATCAACCTACCCTAGACCCCAGCTATGGAACAAGGTGATCTTTAAGGTCCCCTCCAACTTAAGCCATTCTAAGCCAGCCCTGAGGATGCACCCATTGGTCAGAAATGGATATGCCACATAAGAGAAACAAACACAAGTGGTGCTCAGCCCAACCTTATAGTGCTAGACTCATCCCACCAGGAGCAGGGGTGGTCCTGGGGCCCTTTTGCTGTGTTCCTCACCTTTGGTGGTTCTTTGTAAGGTTCACTGTAGAGAGTGCGTATCCTTCTGCGCTCCAGGAATTTGTTATCAGCTGGAGCAGGCTTACTGGTTTCCCCCTTGAACTGAGCGCTGTAACTGGTTTCGTGGGTCATTTTCTCCTCTGGAGGCTTGTACTGGGCCTTTGCTTTTATAGCCTTCACGGGCTTGACGTCTATCCAAGGTCTGAACTCGTTTCTGAAGATCAAGAAAGAAAAGATCTCATGAATCAAAGCAGAGGGAAAGTAGTGGTGGTATGGGAACAAAACGCACTGCTCAGTGAGGTCGAATAGAAGGGGTTTTGCCCTGACGTTTTTCACTACATTAGGCAAAATTCAAACTCATGTTTCAAAGGCCTTTAGCATGTGCTGGACACATTCTGTTCCCCATCCTTCTCTTGCATTTTTTACTTCTTCCCAAAAGAGCACCACTATCTTTGCGGTTTTGAAGCAAACTATTTCATGTTGTCCCTAAAAAGTGCCATTCATCAGAGAACGGAGATGGAGAAGCCCCAGCATGTTGCTGCCTTAGATAGGGTGTGCTAAGACACAGTCCTTTTAGATCCTAAAGTCTATAGCACAAGCTCCAGGAGTGATTCCAAAAGCAGTGACCGAAGCACTCTGCAAAGGAGTGATTTTTCCTTGTTCTTAATGTGACTTCTGAAGCAGGGGGAGGTTGCAGACCCTGTCCCTGCCATTTAGCCACCCATGGGATGCATCACCAAGCCCCATCTTGGGGTACTATGCCTCTGCCAGTCAGCCCTTTCCTGAACAGCTTTGAGCATCTTAATCAGCTTCAACCAAGTCTGACAAATGGTCCCAAAGATGCTCAGCTTTTACTTTTATTAAAGTCGGCAGCTGGACTGAGGCCAGAGGCTCAGGAAGGCTTTAATACACACACACTCCTCCTTCAATTAATGGAATGCCTACATTAAGGGCTGACCACATCTGCAGGATGATTACGCCCTTGTATTTAACACAGACACAAAGTCTGCAGAGCCCGGAGAGCCCTTCCTATCCCAGAGGTGTGGGGCTGCCTTAGGGTGACCCGGATGGCTCCTCAGGCTTATTTAGACTGTTGTATCTATGAACCACATTCCACTTCCATCTCTCCTCCCTTTCTTAGTGTTGATTCCAGACCTATCTATTTTTCCCCCTGATTTCTTCACATCTTTCCCCCATCTATTACTGTTAAGCCCTTCTTGTGCTTGGATAATAGGGCTACAGGGCCACAGATACTGCCTGTATGAAGGATGCTATTCTTCATGGAACTGTGTTGCACTGAACAGAAAGACATGAATGGGCTCATCTGTGTCCCCTTGGGACTCACCAAACATTACCCATTCATCTACGAACATCCCTCTGCAGCCCATTGTTAAAATATCTCTTCCAAACAAAGGATTGATAAAAAAAAGGATAGGAAACATCTTTAAAGAACTGGATTAAAGATCTGGCTTTACTCATAATGTCCAGCTGCAGCTCCTAAGGAAGATAGGAAGCTTCTTCCTAACACCCACTTTTGGTCCATAAGCAGATCACATTTTCAATCTCTTTTAAAGGAAAAAAATCATACAATATTTCTCCTAGTTCAGGTCTATCTGTCACTCAGATCCCTTCCTAGCAATGCCTGAACCCGTTACCCCTTTTCAGATGTATTTGAGGCAGGAAGCCCAGAGGTGAAAATTAGAATACATTTCGTCGGAACCAATGTGGAACAGAAGGAACATCCAAATGGTGTTCTTCAGCTGAGGGAATGCCAGGTAAAATTCATTTTCCTACCCATTCTCAGGCCACAGACAGGTGGTCAACCAACCCACGCGTACCAACAAGCCAACCTGCAAACCTGAGCTACCACTTATGGCATCAAACAAATTGAGACCAAGGATGGAGGCAGCAGTCTCGTGCACGTAGGGTCTGGACCTTAAAGGTGGAAGACAAGCCAGGATTTATTCATCCTGCTGCTCACAGAAAGCTTGCAAGCAGCATGACTGTGTTTGTTACCATAGCATCTGGCATCCTCATTATGCACAGCATTATGCAAACACACAGAAAGAGACGGATGCTCCCGGAAAGCCCAAGATCTCTACAGACAAGACAGACACATGGGGTGGGAAAGAGGGCTGCCAAAATGCTAAAGCAAGAGATCAAGCACAGAGCTGAGCTGTGATGTCTGCAGTACTACAACCAGACTTACTACTGTTGTATACACCATAGCCAGTCCCCGCAAGCACCAGCAAGAGCGTGGGCCGTGCTCTCATGGAGCCCCACCATCCCTGGGGTGCACCAGCTGCTTTCTTCTGGGATCACCCTCATGCTCTGAGTGTGCCCACTCTGTGGATCTGCCATCCGGAGCAAAGGCAGAAGGAAACTCCAACCATCTACTACAGCTGAACACTGATACGCTCTGCACGGGCAACAGAGAATGGAGAGGAAAAGCAGCAGCTCAGAGTTGGGTTTTTGGATTCTTGGACTAGTAAAAGTGCCAGTTGTCCAAGGTATTGTACTGGATGTTCCTAAAGCAGTAAAACTACCCTAGCTTGGAGATCCTGCAGCCCTGAGGTATACCCCTAAGGACTATTTGACATCCCTATTACCCACAGTGTGCCAAAAAGTTCCAAATTCCTGCTGCATTCTGCAGTGGGCACTAAAAATATTCTTCCTTGCTTTGAGCATCATTGAATCACAAAGGTTGGAAAAGCCCTCCAAGATCCCCAATCCCATCCCATCCCATCCCACCATGCCCACTGTCCACATCCCCACGATTCTAAACACCTTGGGAAGCCTGTGCCAGTGCATTTCCACTCCTTCTGGAGAATAAATTTTCCCTAACATCCAACCTGACCCTCCCACGGAGCAACTGAGAGCCATTGTGCCACATCCTATCACTAGTGACCCTTTGGTTCTAGCATCATCAGTCCTAGGAGAGTCTGGAGCAGCACAGAGCTCAGCCTTAAAGCTCACCTACACATCTAAGAAAAACCCTTTGCTCACACTGCATGGTGAGACACATGGAGTCAGTGTGGCCGTACCCAACTGGCCCAGTTCTGCTTTCTTTATCTTCATTGCTCTTCATTTTGCTGAGGAAGGTTTGATGCATTGCTATCTCTGCACGGCACAGAGGGGCTGAGCCAAAACAGCAGCTAACTCCAGACCTCATGATTTTCTGCCCATAAAGCCTTATGAAGAATAATCAGTGCTGACCTCAAATGGAAATCGAAACTAAACTCAACGACAGCAACAAAAAGATCTTACCAGACACTGGATGACCTTTCATAAACCAAATGCAGCAGGGAAACCTCCTAGCAAGGATAATGGCATCACAAACCAGAACGCAGTAGTGCACAGGATGAGAAGGCACCTTGCACATCAGCACCTGCGGAGGTGGATGGTGGCTTCCAGCAAAAGGAGGATGGAAGGGGAAGCAGGTTTAACCAATTCAAAAAGGACCTCAAGGAGAGGTTACATTTGCTCCCAATCAGCCCATGATGCTGAACGAATTCTGATGATGGCAGTTTTACTGCTGCTGACCCAACAGTAAAACCCCTCCTCCCAGCGTCCAGGCATGAAGCAGTGAACAGCACAGGCCAAGGAGGTGGGGAACTTCCCCAGGGGGAGATCTCCAGCTTAATCTGGAGAACAGCAGCTGAACCCCAAATGGAGAACAGTCCAATTTTCCACAGAAAACCAAAATTCTTTTACAAAATGTTTGGCCTGAGGTGCTCAATTCACCCTCAAATCAAATGTTGTGTTTCTTTTTCAGTCCCTTCAGTTCGTTTCCATCCCGTTTGCTTTTCTCATTCTGATCAGGACAACATGAAACGATGGATACCACTACGAAAGGAAATGGTAAACTCCTTCAGAAGGAATATTTCAGAATATCACATCTCTCTTTAATATTCCTCAAAAATTTAAATTAAAAAAAAATATATATATATATATACATTTTGGCCAAACTAAGTAGTGAATTATTCCAGGATTCTCAAATAATCTTGCCTTCGTCAAACTGCAGCTTTTCAGAAGCTATTATTTCCTCCCAAGCGTTTTCCTGTTCCCTCCTTTCTTTATTAACACAGGAAAAGAGTACCCAGTGGAATGAAACAATGGGAAACCCAAAAACCAGGCCAGTGCCTGGTCAGCCTCTGGAACACACTGCTAACGAACATCACAAAAGTGCAGCAGATGATGAGGTTTAATTAAGACCTGGATAATGAGAATATTTACAGTTATCAAAGGACATTTCAACGATACATACACAGAACTGTGGAATCCTTAAGGTTGGAAAGCCCTCCAAGAGCCCCAAGCCCAACCCCAGCCCACCCCACGATACCCATTGCCCACGTCCCTCAGTGCCACATCCCCACAGTTCCTGAACACCCCCAGGGACGATGACCCCCTACTCCCTGTGCCAATGCTTGACCACTCTTTGGAGAAGGGATTTTCCCTAATATCCAACCTGACCCTGAGTTTAGGCATGAGCTGTACCCATTGGTCTCCCCATCTCCCTGCAGGTGCTCATCCTGGACAGCTAGAAGATATCAGAGTAGCCAAGCTCTGCAAATGTTGGTGCACCTTCCCTTCCCTGCTCACAAAGGACTGCTCGTATGAGGAGTGTGAGCACGTTTTGCTCCTGAAGTTGCCCACTTTTTTAACATGAAGAGAAAAAAAAAATCATTTGGGTCTATAGCCTAAAGAGGCTGCGTAGCATTCAGCAAACACAATTATAAGTGCAAACGACTGGTGGTTGGACAGTGACCTCAACCACTCTGCCACACTGTGCATCCGTACTTTTTGGGTTGAAAGGTCAACTCCATCTCACTCCTATTGCAATGATCTTGCCAGTGTCCAGAATTCTCCACCACCAACGCACCAAGTCCGCTGCATTCATCATCTCCAGCTCTTATAAGACAGCTTTATCCTCTAATCCCCACGCCATTATTTTGTACACAATAATTTACTGTAAAGCAGTGTTGGGACTGTGAATGGTGTCACAAAGCTCCTGGTGCCCGAGGTTATTTCTTCCCAAACGTTAATAATCAACCTCTAATGCATGCATGCACACACATACAGGCACAGAAACCAATATCTAAACAAGAAGTGCACACAGACTGAAACAATGCAATTGATTAATGTTTGAATGCGATGCTTTGACAGTGCACAATGGAGCACATGTAAGCAGGCTGAGGAGGGGAGGAAATCCATATATCCCTGGGTAGGACCTGCCACCTACAGCACTGGTATAGAAGAGAGGAATGTGCTGAGCCTCCAATAGGGCAACTTAACACCGGCTGAAGCAGGCTGTGAGCAAGACATGATTAATGGAAGGGATGAAGTCAAGTCTTTTGGCAGAACAGAACCGTGCTGCAATCCATTTATGAAAGCTGCTTGAATCAGCAGCCTACAAATCATGGATATTGCACTGCCCAAGGGCCACGCAGCATGGTTTTCCAAGGATTCAGAATTACTGCTCTTGTTCAAAATGTCCCAAATATGTGACTGAAGGTGACAGTGAACATCACAGAGGGCCAAGAAGCTAGAAGAGTGGCAGAGCTGCTGAAGACCGACCCAAATAGTAACAGCCCTGGCATTGCTCTTGCTCTGGGATAAGAGATATCCAAGAGAGCTGGTGGCTTTCCCTAAGGAACAGTCAGCCTTGGGACACTGCACAATGTGGAGAGGTCCAGGTATGATAGAAAAGGATGAAATGCACCTTAAATTCAGGGCAGGGGGCACAGCTGGGCACCCAAGGTCCACTTATTGTGGGCCAACACCAACACTCCTGTGACCACCTCTGGGGAAAGATAACAGGAGATCCCACTGTTTTTAAATGCCTATATTCATTGAAAAGTCCATCTAGAGATCTGGGAAGAGGTTAATTCCAACAGCTTTGAGACCTCAGGAGCCTCCCTGGTGTAAGTCACAACCTCGCAGAGACTTGCTGGTTTACTCCAGTCTGAACTCTCTTTAATGTTAAAAGCTCATGGGTTCTGTTGAGGAAGGGATAAAGGGAAGAAAATGTGAAAATGATACTGGGTTTCTAATAGTCTTATTTGTAATACAACTCTACACAACTACAACACTCCCCTTGTAACAGCTGACCTTCCCAGGGTTAGAAGGTGACTACCCACAACATGCCTCACTCTCCTGGGAGACCCAACACCCAATTCTATCCAAACAGAAAGATAAGGCATGGTCTCAGCATCCCATTCTGGCAACCACAGCCATATCCTACCCCAAACCATGACACCAACAGGCCACACGTTGGCCATACCTTTAGGAAGTTGCTGTGCTGTCATTGTGCATGCTCAAGCTTCCAAAGTCAGAGGTATCAGTGGTGAAGGCTGCTAAGAAAAGTTCCGAGGGTGATCTCAGCCCTGCTTTGGCAGGGGGGTTGGACTCGATGGCCTCTTGAGGTCCCTTCCAACCCCTATTTCTGAGCAAGCCTGCAGAAATAACCCATCTGTAAACACATTCACCCCTGGAAAATGGGTGAGGTCAAAGTGCTGCTAACATCCTCCTTCATGGTCTGTATGTCTATTCTCCAGCTGGTTGGAGCAAGAGCAGTGTCTCATCCCACTTTTCTTCCCAATGAGCAGAGGACTGTGAAATTTGCCATAGACTTAAACAAAAAAAAAACAGCTCATGGCATGGATGCTTTGACACAAGCACCATTGACAAGCTGTAGCAACAAGATGAGGACAACCGTGCAGCTACCACTGAGCAATGGACGCATGTGTTAATGAGGCTCTTGGTGGTGGAGAGAAGTTCTTGGCATATATTATATGAATTAAAAATGCATTATTTCAGTTCAGCAAAACACTTCACTATATCATGGTGGCTCGTTGCTGCTCCTTACATGTAAATACGGGCATAAGTGACATCCTGAATCACGGATCGCCTTGAAAAAGCTACATGTGAACCCACAGACTGAATTTTAAGAGGAGAATCTAGCACAGGAAGATATGCTTCTCAAGGTTGAGGAAAATGAAGCTTTTTGGGTCAAGCCAAGGTAGTCAGGTTGGATAACAGGAAAAACTTCTCCCAGAGAGTAGTCAGGCACTGGAACAAGCTGCCTAGGGAGGTGGGGGAGTCACCACCCCTGGAGGTGCTCAGGGGGCAACAGTGCTGGTAGGTGGACAGTGGGATTAAATGGACTTAAGGGTCTTTTTTAGCCTTAATGATTCTACAATTCCATAATTGCATTTCATGACCCCTCGGTACCATCAGTCCACTCAGAGATCCAGCAGCAGGATGGGGTGGGAACCCAAAGGCAGCCCCATGCAGCAAGGATGGGCCAAGCTCTTACAGCAATGAAGAGCTGCTGAGAGAGTCCTCACAAAGTCCATCCACCCCTGTGGTCCCGCAACCAGGCACTGCTGAACTGACTTTCTGGGAAGCTCTGGCTGAAGTCCCATAAGCTCCATGTCAGCTCTCGTTCCTGAGACCCTGGCCCTTCTCCAGCCTGGAGATGCTTTACTGATGCTGCAGTTCAGCTGCATCAGAACCGCAAGATTTGTCCCTGAGTCAAAAGATACAGACAGGCAGTGCTGGGGCTGGAAGGTAAGATTTTGTCTGAATTTGTTCAAACCATCATCCAAATTAAGCTGCAGAAGAATGGGTGTCTCCAAAGGAAGGTCAGGAAATGAAACAGGAGCTCTGGCTTTCTGCTGCAGTGATGATATTCGACTCGCTGCGTGTTTCTCCTCCCTTCAGGGAATCATTACTTCCCTTCTTTCTGCTTCTAATGCAGCTGAAAATTAGCGTTGCGCTTTGATTGCCTTTCTCGTCTGCATGACAGGGTAATTGCTCATTCCAACACGGAAGCAGAAACAGATCCAGTGGGGAAGAGGGTGAAGGAGGAACAGCATGAAGTTTAGGCAGCAGCCACTGTTTTGCCATTGCACTGATGACTTGCTTACGTCTGAGTATCCTTTGTTTGATGTTTGTACACCAGACGTTCTACGACTCAATGGTACGCATGAAAAATGAAGGAATGAGTTAGTCCGAATTTCAGCAATGATCAAAATGCAAGGCTGGTATCATCTCTCATGTAAGATGCAGTCACTTGATTGTACGAAGTGTACGTGCATAAGACGAGGTAAAATCAACGGTGATGTGGCCAAGCAGGGAAAAGTGAGAGCTTGGGTTGGGATGCCCTTGAACATTCGAAGGGGACAGACTCTTTAGCAGGGTCTGCTGTCATAGGACAAAAGGCTTCACACCAAAGAGGAGATTTAGACTGGATATAAGGAAGGAGTCACTTACAACAAGAGCAGTGAGGCACAGGTTGCCCAGAGAGGTGGTGGTGCCCCATCCCTGCAGACACTCGAGGTCAGGGGACAGGGCCATGAGTGCTGATGCAGCTGTGGGTGTCCCTATGCAGAAGAGTGGGACCAGATGTCCTTCAGGTGTCCCTTCCAACTCAAAATATTCTATTGAGAATATTTAGAGTTATCAAAGGAAGCTTCAGTAACACATTCATACAACCATGGAACCAATAAGGCCCAACTCCATCCCATCTCACCGTGCCCAATGCCCACGTCCCTCAGTGCCACATCCCCACAGTTCTGTTCACCTCCAGGGACAATGACACCCACCCACTCCCTGAGCAGCTGTGCCAGTGCCTGGCTGCTCTTTGGAGAAGGAATTGTTCCTAACATCCAACCTCAACCTCATCTAGAGCAGCTTCCATACGTACTGTCCATGGCAGCAGTCTAACCCTGGCATCTCTTGGCAGCAGCCCTTGTACCTCTGATGCTCCAGCCACTCACAGCAGTGAACCATCCTCCCCAGTGGACAGAGCAGCCTGCAGCACAGCTTAGGGGCCAAGGTGCAGTCAGCACAGCTCCTTATTTTCTGTTACATCACCTGAGCGTAGGAAGAACCAGGTATCTCCAAAGTGATCTACTTCCACAGCTCAGATTCTCCAAGCTAAAGTATCACACCAGAGCAAAGCACACGCACATACTTAGGCTCCCAGGTCACTTGATTTTATCCTATCTTAGTCTTAAGAAGTAAGAATATAAAAAATGTGTTCTAGATGAACAATCTTTGGATGCATAATAACATGTTCTTGCAATTCAAATCAATGACACCTTACTTCATCTAGCCAAAAAGTATGTTTGCATTTAATAGGGGGCAAACAGCGCAGTGTGGGTGCCCCATTCTGGAGGGGTCCAAGGCTGTGGATGGAGCAGCCTGAGCTGGGGGAGCACCCAGCGAAGGGCAGGTTGGGGCTCAGGGAGCTTCAAGGTCCCTTCCAACCCAACCACCCTGGGATTCTATGAAGCCTCAGCACTGCATTCCCACTGTGTGCATGGCTGTGGTTCCCCACAGATCACTATAAGTCCAGCAGGACCCCCCCTAAGCCACTCAGCTGGCAGCACGGGGGTGCCAGCTCCAGTATAACATGCATTTCATGGCCAATGGTTCCACAGCTCAATGAGCTGTGTGTCTCAAGCATGCAACACGAGCAGGTGAAGTCAGGCATGGGGAGGGAAGCCACACACAACATATGCAGGGTGACAACTACACGGCTCCAAGTAATGCAGGATGAAGCAGACTGAAGATTAACCTACATTTGGCCTGACCACGTGCTTGCTCTGTGCCAGTGTTTGTGCACGTGTCTGAGCTTCTGGTATTTCTTTACAAGATTATATTTTTTTTTAGCACATATGTTGACCAGAGTGCTGCTGGGTTTGACAGAAAGGCCTGAACTCTGCTTTCTCTTTTATGCCTCCCCATGCAACTTATCCATTGAGTTAAAATGACAACACTGTGATTATTTTTAACTGGAAGAAGCATAATAGAGACGGGTGTGATGCGCACAGATGAAAGGAGAGAGCTGAGTCTTGGTGGAGGATCCTGACCTCAGCTTTCTGGTAGGGCACTGCCATAGGCTGTCCAGGGAGGAGGTGCAACCAGCACCCCTGGAGGTGTCCCAGAAAAGGGGAGATGTGGCACTCAGAGACATGGGTTAGAGCAGTCAGATTTTGGGCTGATGTTTGGATGGGATGATCTTATTGGTCTTTCCAACCCTAATGATTCAACGACTTTATGATCCTATGATTATGGAGCTAAGGGAAAGCAGTGTGGGGTTGTATCACAGAATTGCAGGGGTTGGAAAGGACCTCTAGAGATCATCCATTCCAACCCCCACAGTGAGTCACATTCTCCCCCACCTTGATCCTTAATTGACCCAAAACTGAGGTGCAAATTTGCATTGTGTAACACAGAGCAGAACGGTGCCAGTTTCTGAAGATATTATACTATTAAAACATCACATTTAGCTGAGCAATGCTCAGTGCACGCTGCTTACAGTCCACTCATCTTTCCTCAGGAGCTCTCCCTGCTTGCCAAGGGCATGAATGTGGATAAAGTGTAGAAAATGTGTAAAAAATGCCCTCTGTGAGCTTGTGAGTCATTAGCATCACTGGGGCGTGGATGAGGATGCAAGGGGAAGACAACGCTGTCTCAGCTCCCCATCACAGGATCTGTCCCATGGTATTGGATCTGCAGACACTGGGACCATCTCGGGGGAGTCTGGGAAAGGGACAGCACAGAGCACGGTGGCAGATGGCTGCATTGCCACATCTCCTCCTAATCAACCAAAACGAGGGCTGGCGTAAGTGCACAAAGCAATTATTGGGCACTGCTGGTCCCACGCTGACTGCACCAAAGCTGTCGTGAATTAAGAGAGAGGACAGAGGGCTGGGGAAGCTTCGCAGGAGGAAGCAGGCTCTCGGAGAAGGTTATTTCATTAGGGACTGGCAGCTTTCAAGGGTTTGTCCTGCGCAAGGAATGGAGAGCCCCAGAGGCAAAGCGCAGACCCAAGGGGCTGCATTCATATCAAAGGAGCATCTCACATCGACACGTCTAGAGCACCCAGAGCGTGTGCTCAGGGTGAGATGCCATCCCCTTCCTAAAGCGAAACCGAACCAAAAACCAATTAAAGATTGGTGGAATGAAAAATAAAAGCACATGTTTACAGCTCACCTGCAAAGAGCAGGAAGGAGGATTCGCTACTTCTAAGCACCACCGTGTGCGTAGCGAAGGATTACGGCCCCTCCACGGGGCAAATAACATGCATTTGGAGAGCAGACGATGTGCAAATACCTCTTTTGGAGCTGTTCCAAGCTTCATCAAGAAATAAAACATGCAAGGGATAAGTGTAGTAAGCAGGTACTTAACTGAGAGACCGCCCCCAGGCACCGCGTGCATCCTTCAAGCACGCTCCTGGACTGATAGTTATTGCAACTGACAGAGCAGGAAGGCTTGGAAAAAGCACTCCTTCCCCCTCCATAAATAATTCACCCATTGTAACAGTTCATAAAATGTTCATATTAAGTAATAGTTAAATATTGCATTGCCTAAAAAAAATAAATACCTTATGCTGCAGCCAGGAGGAAGGGTGGGGAGAAGCGTTTGCCCTGAAGCTGTCACGTTGGGTTTGCTCTGCTCAGTTGGCCCAGCAAAAGGGCTTTTTCCAATGATCTCCGTGAGAGGAGAACACAGACCTGTTTTCACATGTGGAAGCTATGTGGTTTTCCATGCAAAGGTTTCCAGCCAGGCAGGGCAGGTTCAGCATTCCCACATTAACCCTACTAACTGCTGAGCAATGGCTTTTGACTTCAAGCCACTAGCTACGCATGCAGGCTTTGAGCCCATTAATGGATTATTTGGTCTTTGGTCATGGAGAAACACAAGGTCCAATGTGGCATCAGTCTCCAACAGCTGCACCTCAGCGTGGGCTATAGGATCAGCAGCCTGGCAAGAGAGAGCACTGGGGTGATGGATGATAACATCAATAAAATATCAACACGCACACACCCAGGCACCTCTGATTAAACCTTTAATTGCTTGATCCAACCTGTGCCCTGGGGAACACAAAGAGAAGCAAGCAGCACCAAGGTCACTGCAGGCAGAAAATCAATGCAGGCAATGAATGCTAATGACTTTTCTCCCTAGTTTCAAAGCAAGGGGCTGTGCAGACATCCTGCTGGCATCTTCTGAGATGCACAACACCCCTCCGACCTGCTCCAGCAAAACACTGGCTCTGTTTTTACACGCAGCACCCAAGCCCTGCTCCTCTCAATGCATTGGAGCATCCCAATGGACCGCTGCATCTGTGCAAAGACAGTTACCCACTTCCTTACTGCTCTGCTTCCTACCCACAATAACTGAATACCATCCCCCTCTGGGGTGGCCGTGCTTTCTGCACTCCTCACCTCCCTGATGAACTTCCTTTGGTCCACAGCTTTGCCAAAATACAAAGACAAATCCTGAAGAAGAGTCAACCTGGGGCTCTACTAATATGTAAGAGCGGCACATCTTACACATCACATTCCTCTACACACATACCAGTGCATTATTTGTGTGTGTGTGTGTGTGTGTTTATGTTTTTGTTATTATTATATTGTTATTATTACTATTTCCTAGATTTTCTTTTTCAATGCAATAACATTACAGACATTTGGTTTTTGAGGTTGGTTTCTCCCTTTTTGTCATACCAGGACTACTCCACAGTTATTTTAGGCCGCTTCTCCAATAGGTCAGGATCTCTTCAAATTCCAATTCCAAAATGATTTCACTGAACACAAGTGATGAACTCAGCATACAGATGATGGCACCGTACGGGCAGTCAGATGGGGCAGTCCTAAAGCCCCTTTCTGCCCTTAAAAAGCTGCTACGTGCCATAAGGGATGGGTTACAATTGCTCAAGGGAGGTACTGTCCATGATAACTCACAGGTAACTAGTGATAGGATGAGAGGTAATGGTTTTATATCACGCCAGGGGAGGTTCAGGTTGGATATTAGGGAAAAATCCTTCGCCAAAGAGTGGTGATGCAGTGACACAGGCTGCCCAGGGGGTGGGGGAGTCACCTGGAGGTGCTCCAGAACCATGAAGATGTGGCACTGAGAAACATGGTCAGTGGGCACGGTGGGATTGACCAGGCTTGGGGATCTTGGAGGGCTTTTCTAACCTTAGTGATTCTATGAGGTATTTAAGACTGGTTGCATTCTTCTTCAGCAGACATGAGCCCTCAACGACCAACCAGTGCTGGGTGTGCGTGGGGCTGGAGCTCAAGGAGCTGGCTGGATCTGTGATGCTCCTGCAGAAATGCATGCATGCTCCAAGCTATATGTAGGGATTTTTTATTTTTTTTTTATTAACTCCATTGAGATTTGGATCAAGCTCTTGGGAGATGTCTCCAGAGCTCCGCAGTCTTGACAATGGGCCATCAAGAATGAAACAGAGGTGAATAATGAAAATATTAAGACAGGTGTGACTGAAGTACTAACGAAAATGTGTGTATAAACACCAAGAGAAACAGAAGAAAAACTAACAAAGGTTGCCTTTACCAGCGGATCAAACTGAGAACTTGGTTATTTTCAGCAAGGCCAGAAGATCAGTGCTCTCACAGCAGGAGGAGAGCATTATGGCTGCAGCATATTACATACAGTCTAGGAGTAAAGGAATTAGAGTTGTAGAGTCATGGAGTCATGGAATCATGAAGCCATGGAGCCATGGAGTCATGGAGACAAGGAGCCATGGAGCCATGGAGTCATGGAGCCATGGAGCCATGGAGTCATGGAGCCATGGAATCATGGAGTCAAAGAGTCAAGGAGCCATGGAGTCATGGAGCCATGGAGTCATGGAGTCAAAGAGTCAAGGAGCCATGGAACCATGGAGCCATGGAGTCATGGAGCCAAGGAGCCATAACGGCCTGGATTGTAAGGGACTTTCAAGACCACCTAGCTCCAACCCCCAAAATAGGGTGTTTCTGCCAATCCTTCTCCTGTTAGCCCACTAAGAAGACATGTTAGAGCAAAAGTCCACACAGAGCAACTGGTACGGTCTAAATGATATTTAAGATGTGCCCAAAAATTAGCTTGCTGTCATCAGCTGAGGGAAACCAGGAGGTGCAGTAAGGACTTGGTAGCTGATGTCTCTTGGCCTATTTGCTGCACATCAGTGATTCTGGTTAGACCACATATTGGTACCTGTGAGTACAGAATTAATGTAAATGAATAAAATCTACACAAGAAAGAGGCGAAACCAATGTATTAATATATTTTATATATAAATATCTTCTCTTTCCGTAAGATCTCACACAGAATTTTACACACAACTTTCCTATTATAGCATTCCCATATATATCATATCATAGCAGTGTGTCCACTTGCCCCTGCTCCCAACACATTTGCAGCACTCCTTCCCCTTCCCAAGGGATGTCTCCATGTTTCCCAATGCCACGGGAATGGGATGGAGTGCCCATAGCAATCAGAGCCACAGTGATCCCCCTCATTTTGCCTTCTGCATAAGACAGCCATGCAACTTCTGTACCAAGGACACAGCCACGAAACTTGGGTCCTACCAGACTCTGGTCTCACACTAAGTAATATTTATATGGGCTAGAACGTGGTGTCTGCTGAAATCCAGAACTGGGACCACATCAGTGTCTGCCTGTATGAGAGCAAAATACAGCCTTTCCATATTTCAGTAAATAAGACATGTAGAGCAGAGTGGCTCTGAAAGCATCCTGTACAGAAGTAGGTCACCTCTAGACATCCTAACCCTTCCCACTGCACAAGAACAATGCAAGCCCTTGTTTTTTTTTCACATTTTGCATCACATTTTGCACTGTGTAGAAGCAACAAGACCACTAGAAATGCCTGAAGAGACACTGAAAGACCAGATCATAAAATCACCAAAGCTGGAAAAGACCTACCAGTGTAGGTCTGCCTAGTAGCCAGTGCACCTATTACCAATAATTCTCACTAAGCCGTGTCTCTCAATGCAACATCTAAATGTTCCTAAAACACTTCCAGGGTCACTGACTTCACTGTCTCCCTGGGCAGCCCTTTCCAGCACCTGACCACTCTTTTGGAGAAGCAGGTGTAGAGATATTGTAGTAGATACTGGGGTAGGAAGGACTGAACAGACAAGCCTGGCTCCAACTCAAAGCAATGGCACTTCACATTTAATGAGACATCTTCCAGTTGTTCACTAACATCTTCATATATCCCACCACCCCTGGTCCAAACTTCCAGGAGCCAGGCTTTGCAATAGCTGCCCAGGTGTTGGACTTGATGACCCTTATGGGTCCCTTCCAACTCAGGACATTCCCAGATTCTGTGACAATATGACAGTGCTGTCAGACTTCTAACACCCAAGATGGATCCCAGCATCCTGGCTTCCACAAGACCAGCAAAACAATGGAAAAATCAGATTTCTGCATCTAATTCCCCACTTATTTAAAAAAAAATCCCCAAAACAGAGCTTGCTCTGTTGTCCTGGCAGCAAAGTATGGCTCAAATGACACCTTGCAAGATGGTCTCCTGGCAGGGCTCAGGGTTGATGGAGCCCCAGAATCGATCAAGTGAAGTGGGAAGGGAAAGGGTAACCTGCTCTGCTGGGAATGGCATCCCATTGGTACCTGCTCCAAGAAGGTCTCTGCCAAGAAACCATCGGCCCTACTGCTTCCCACACCAGGGAATGAAAGAAGTTGAGATCTGTGTCCCTGCCTTTGCTTTCAGCCCTGCCTCCATGGGGAGAGGCAAAGGGAAATGCAGGAAGGCTGAAGCTCAGTAATCAAGGCTGGTCCTGAAGGACTTTCTCACCCTTCATCCAGCACCCAGACACAAAATTTGGGTTTCTTTACTGCAACACACTGGCCTGCCTAACTCTGACCTCAAGTCCAATTTTTATCTGGTTTGTTTGGATTTCTGGCTGAGCCCAACCCACCCAGCTCCCCAAAATGCAGGCTTTCTTGTCTGCTTGTCTTTGTATTAGGAGAAATACATCAGATCCCCTTCTATGGGAAATAAGCTCTCTCCCCATCTCTCCCTCCACCTGTGTGGCTGGGTTAATGGGAAGGAAGTGGTCAGGCTCTGGCACAGCTGCCTGGGGAGTGGGGGTCACTGTCCCTCGAGGAGTTTCAGAGCCATGGGGATGTGGCACTGAGGGACATGGGCAGTGGGCACGGTGGGGGTGGGCTTGGGGATCTTGGAGGGCTTTTCCAGCCCTCATGATTCCACAGTCCTATAAATCAGGAGAAAAACGGACAAAGAAGAGGAAAATATCCACCAGTTCACCTAATAATTAATTGCATGTAAGCACCATTTAATCAACAGCTCTCATCTACACAAAGCGCTCCCCCAGGAAGCATACTGTTTATAAAGGCAGCACGACGAGGATGAGCGTGGAAAAGCAAATCTGATGCACCAAGATGAGGATTTAAACACCCGACAAAACCCATCTGCAAGACGACGTGCTGTCCTGCAGGGTGTGGGCACACACAGCAGCCCTGGCATGGGCACCCTGAGCACTGCTGCTTTGCTTTGCACCATGCAAACCACGGGGAGCCCAAAGCAGCAGCAGCAGCCTCTGCATGCATGCACTGGTGCAGTGCTGCAGGGTTTCCTCAGGTGAAGGCACTGTGTAAGAAAAGGAGCTATTAATAGTAGAGCAAAACGTGTTTGGCTACAGAGAACCTGCAATGCTGGGCTTGGGGAGGGGAGATGATGCAGAGGTTAAAGCAGCCACTGGCTGAGCAGCCCCGTGTGGGTGTATATATGAACACAGCAAGGGAGGGAGGACATCTGAAGGGTACCCGAGGTGCCGAGCTATCAATCCAAAGAAATTAAACTTCCATCCTCTAAGGGTTCCCTGAAGCTGCCCTTCCCTGCTGCTCAGCCCAGCGCAGCGAGGCTCACCTGCAGATATCAGCACCAGTGCCATGCTCAGGTCCAGCTAAGAGCAAAGGAGAGCAAGATTGATGGAAGGGAGAGTGTAGAAGTACTTAGAAATCGAAGGGCTGTTCTGCCACTAGGAGATGGGGAAAGCAAAGGTCATGCTCTGCATGTGAGAGGAGACAAATTTACAACAGCTATTTGTGATTTATTTGGCAAAGGAAGGGCAGAGAGAGTCCTGCTGTCTAAATGAGATGATCTCTCTCCTCTTATCTTTATTTATTGTTTGCTTTACAGCAGTAGCCTGAAGCTGCCAAGTGGAATTGGGGTCTGCTCGACAGCATCTGCTCCTGCATGCAGAAGCTGGTGGTCCAAGCAGGCACAGCAGCAACAGGGAGGGGAGGACAAGGAGGGATGTCTGACACGTCCTTTGATACTATAACTGACTTAGCAGACAAAGAAAATGTGAAAATCTATCTAAAGCATTTGATACTGTGCCACGTGGGAAATTATTAATTAAGCCAGTGAATACGAAGATCAGCAGAACGAGGCACTGGGCAAGGAAATGGAAATGAGAAGTGTTGCAAGGCTGGGCCACAGCCTGGAAGGAGGTTAGCAGTGCTTAATGTTTCTGAGGTTGGCTTTGGCACAAAAAAGTAGGACAGCGCTGATGGGGCCTCCTAATGGCACAACACTGTAGGTAGCACCAGCAGGGAGGAGGATCGGGATGGCTCAGAGGAAGAAAGGGATTGACCTTGGCTGCCATGCTCAAAAATGGGGTGAAAATTCAGCATGGAGCTCCAGGCTGGGCTCTCATCACCAGGATTTCTTGCTATGGGATGGCAGCTCCATGGCTGGAAGAGACTAAGGAGAATGATGGGGTCAGAAGAGGCAGTGATGGCCACAAAGTGGTGTGGTGGCATCAGGAAGAGATGGGCACCTCCCCCCCAAACCCAAAAGCAGCATGTTATACCCACATTTTAGAAATGCTCGTTTCCCCCAGGAAGAGGGAGGGAGGAACTGCTAATTTGGGGAATGGGAAAGGAGTAAGTAATTGGATGCCTATAATTGGACTTAATGGATCAGCGAGTTCCATCTAGTCCTATATGCCTTGAAATCCTTGCCAAGGTGACCACAGCAGAGCGGGAGCAGAGACAAAATTGCTCAAGTACATCAACACCACCACCAGAATGCCACCTCCTTTTCAACCCAGTCCCACAGCATGCACAGCCACACAACACTCTGTACTGCCCAGCTGAGTTTGAGGCTGGATATTGTCCACTTGAGGGTGAGCACAGGGATTATGACTTTTGGGTTGGAGATGCCACCAAGACCCTTTCCCAGCTGATAGACTGATTACATCTGGAGGAGACCAAACAAAAAATCATAGAATCATGGAATCCTTAAGGTCAGAAAAGACCTCTCAGATCCCCAAGCCTGACCCCAACACATCCCACGATGCCCACTAACCATGTCCCCAAGTGCCATATCCAACCCTACATTCCCACTTCGGTAGTGATGGAGTACAAATTCCCCATCCTTATGTGAGTGGCTCCTGGGAGGACATCCCTCCCCGAGTCAGATCCTCTGTGTCTCAACACAACTCCTGTGCTTCCCATTTGCTCCATGTCTTCAGCACCTCCAGGGCTTTAGACGAGTGGCAGTTGCATTAGCAACAGGCACTCCATTAATACTACACATCACCCTGCAGTGATGCCACCAGATTCTCCTGTGGGACATCAGATCACTGAAGAAGAGTGGGCTCAACCCAACAGCAACCCCCAGGCGGGATCTGTACTCCTCTCTGCCCACCCATGTGGGCACAGTGGGGGTGGCTCAGGGCTGGACCCAATGATCCAAGTGGTCTTTTGCAACCTTTATCATTCTGTGGTTCAAACTAAAAAGGGAATCAGCCACAAACGCGATTTTCCTCTGTGCTGAAAGATGTCCTGGTCCTCATGAGGTCGCTTGAGGTCCACAGGGAGCAGAGGGTGATGAAAGCAGTGTAAATTGGCCACTAGCTTTGCCTGGGAAGCCCACGTTTTGGGAAAGGATCAGGCAGGTCCTTGTGCAGCCCTGCCTCTGTTTCCCCACTGCAGAAGAGAAGTAAGACCCTACGTGGCAAGCAGATCCCACCATGCACAACTTGATCACCTTCAAGCCTGCTTGCTCCCAAAGGGTTCAAACTACACACTGTCCTAGGAGTCACTTGCAGAAACCATTAGGATTGGACACACACTTGGCCATTTCCTGACAGAAATGGTCTTCCCATTTATCGTGTAGGATCTCTGTGGCATGTGGAGTCCCCTGCAGATGTGCAGTGCCACCATAGCCGCCCTGGACTCACTGAAGACCTGAGTGAGCGCAGTGGGGACGGGCTGTTGGCTGGACTTGGGAATCTTGGAGGACTTCTCCAACCTCAATGATTCCATGAGTGGGCATAGTGGGCATGGTCTTGGTCATCTTTTCCAACCTCAATGATTCTATTATTCTAAATAATAGAATAATACAGAATAATAGGCCTCGAACTCCATGAGTGGGCATGGTGGGGATGTGTTGATGGTTGGACAAGATGGTCTTGGATTCCATTTCCAGTCTCAATGACTCCATGATTCTATGAGTGGACACGGTGGGGACGGGTTGGACAAGGTGGCCTTGGATGTCTTTTCCAATCTTAATGATTCTATTATTCTAAATAATCCTCCATCACCAGGGCTGGGAGCAGCCTCCATGCTCCATGGCCATCACCATCAGGAACTCCACGAGTGGGTATGATGGGGATGTGCTGACAGTTGGACAAAATGGTCTTGGACTCCTTTTCCAGTCCTTATGATTCTGTGATTCTATGAGTGGCCATGGTGGGCATGGGTTGATGGTTGGACAAAATGGTCTTGGACATCTTCTCCAATCTCAATAATTCTATTATTCTAAATAATCCTCCATCACCAGGGCTGGGAGCAGCCTCCATCCGCCATGGCCATCACCATCAGGAACTCTCTCTGCTCTATCAGCCTGGGCACACTCAGTCCCTGAACTATTCTCTCTAAAGAGACAAAAAGAGGGAATTTCTCCCTTCCTCGTGCACAGATGACCTTGAGCTCATCACTGAGCACATCCTGTGCTCTGTTCCAAACTCCCCAGTAAACAACACAGCAACACAGCACACTGACAAACCATTAGTGGTGTGTTCTTTGGTTTCACCAAAGGCCGCTTCCCAGCCCTGGAGCATCACATTACGCTGATTCGCAGTGCTGGAAGGAAATCTCCCCCAGCTCTGCCTCCAGCTGGCAGCCACACACCAACAAAGGGCAAGGAGGACAAAGCCCCATGTTAGCCATTAGGGGGTAATTCTGGCTGCTGGGCCACTCTTGAAGATGTTCAAATCTCACCAAACCCTACACAGTCCTAATACAGGTAGGGGAACCCGGCAGCAATGAGGTTCTCCATAGTAATGGGGACTTCTAGAGTTTGGCTCTTAGAAAGAACCCATACAAGAAGCAGCACTTAAAAGATGCCTGATTTGAACTGAAGGTGAGAGCAATTAGCCACAACATCAAGCCTTCACGTTCCTCTTGGGTCCAACACCTGAACCCATCTGCCCTCTGTGCAGCTGTATGCATTTGCTGGAGTAGAGTAGGGGGCACATAGGGGAGGAATGGCAAGCAATCTGCATCCAAATAATTACATAAATAAACCTAATTATCCCATGTAGCAATGGAAGAGTGCAATGTCACAGCTCTCCAGCTCTACTCCCAACCCCGAAACAGACAACCTGAAAATCCCTGCCCATTCTCTGCCATCTCAGAGCACCTGAACCACCACATCCCCAGAGAGATGGACCTGATTGCAAAACACAGTGAAAACAAACAAACAGAAACCCTAAACCCCATTGCCTGAGATATTTCCCACCTGGAGAACGGGGACAGTGGGACACAAAACCCAGATTCACAGGAAACCTGCAAAGATTTACAACCAGCTTGGTGGCAGAGTATGAACTCCAACCCCCCCCCTTAGGGAAATAAACGTTTCCCCAACCCACTGCTGTGCGCATAGGTACAGGGACAAGAAAGAAAGCTGCAGCCACACCTAGGTCACAAGCAGCCCCCCCCAGCTCTGCTCTCTGCCATCCCCACCCTCAGCAGAGGTGGGCTCTGCCAAAGAAAGCTCTGGAAAACACAACCACAGCAAATCCTCCCTGCGAACACCCGTGCAGGGCAGCAGCCACTTTGTTTTGCGTTCCGACACACCCGACCCCACGATGAAACACCATCGAAGCGAGGAGAGGAATGCTGCCAGTGCTAAAAGGGGTGAAATCAGGGCACCGAGACCGGGGAGGGGAATCGGGGGTGGAGGGGGGGACCCAGGGACGTGCCACCCCACGCCATGCCGCGTTAAACATGGCAGTATCCCAAGGCTGCCCCACCCAAGCAGCACAGGACGCGTCAGCTGCATCCCAACGCGGCCCCGGGATGCTTTGTCTTGGGGATGCTGCCGGCCCGGCATGCCCAGGGACGGTGCTGTTGGGATGCAGGGGGTTTCTGTGCAGCCAGGGATGCTTCAGGATGCAGGGATGCCGTCGGGATACAGGGACATTTCAGGAGGCAGGGACGAGGTCAGGATGCAGTGGGGTTTCTGGATAGTAAGAGACAGGGATGCTTTAGGGATGGAGGGATGCAGCTGCGATTCAGACATGCTGTCGGGATGCAGGGGTACTGTGAGGATACAGGGATGCAGTCGGTATGTAGGAATGCACTAGGCATACAGGGATGCTGTCAGGATACAGGGATGCTGTTAGGATACGGGGACGCTGTTGGGATGCAGGGATGCTGCTGGGATACAGGGATACTGCTGAGATGCAGGGATGCTGTGGGGATACAGGGATCAGGGATGCTGTGGGGATACAGGGATCAGAGATGCTGTGGGGATACAGGGATCAGAGATGCTGTGGGGATACAGGGATCAGGGATGCTGTGGGGATCAGGGATGCTGTGGGGATCAGGGATGCTGTAGGGATGCAGGGATGCTATGGGGATACAGGGATGCAGGGATGCTATGGGGATACAGGGATCAGGGATAATGTAGGGATACAGGGATCAGGGATAATGTAGGGATACAGGGATCAGGGATAATGTAGGGATCAGGGATGCTGTGGGGATACAGGGATGCTGTGGGGATACAGGGATCAGGGATGCTGTGGGGATACAGGGATGCTGTGGGGATACAGGGATCAGGGATAATGTAGGGATCAGGGATGCTGTGGGGATACAGGGATGCTGTGGGGATACAGGGATGCTGTCGAGGTGCGGTGGGGTCTCTGAGCACCCAGAGGTCCCCTCGGAAGGGATCGGCAGAGAAGTGCCCCAAGCCCCCGCACGGTGGGTGGGGACGACGCTGCAGACCCCCCCCCCCCCGCCCCGCAGGACCCGAACCTTCACTCCCTCCATCCCAATACAACGGAACGGGCCGAGAGCCGGCAACGGGGCGACAAAGCGAAAATCCTGCGGAACATCACCGCCCCGCCCCACGGGGACGGCCGAGGGGGGGTCTCACCTGTAGGACGAGCTGACCCCCGCCGCCACCACCTCCTCCTTGATCTGCCGGTTGAGAGCATCGGCGGCCGCCCGGCCCCGACCCTCCTGCCCGCCCGCCTCCTCGCCCCTCTGCCGCCCCTTCTCTCTGCCGTCCCCGGGCCGGGCCGCCTTGGGATGCTCCTCGTCCGCCTCCGCCGCCTCCTCCTCCTTCTTCCTCCTCTTCTCCTGAGCCGCTTTCTCGGGAGAGCCGCGCTCAGGGCCGAGCACGGGGGAAGGACCCGGTTTGGGGATCCACGGGTGGTCCCCTCTTTTAGGGATGGGCCAAGCGCGGAAATCCTTTTGGTACTGCGTCTCCTTCTCGAAGGGCGTATCGGACGGCTGGTACTCGCTTTTGGGTTTGCAGCTGGGCTCGGGGCGCTGCACCTTCCAGGGTTTGTAGTCGTGCCGCATCACCGAGTCCGCGGGCGGAGAGCCGTGCGGGGCCGCGCCGGGCCGTGCGGGGCCGGGAGCCGCGTCCCCCCCGCCCGCAGCCGCGGCATCGCCGCCGGGTTGGGTATCGATGGGCGCCGCCGCGCTGCGCGGGATTTGCGCGGGGAGGGGCTGCTCGGTGGCTTCGGAGTATTTGGTGAAAACCAAAGGGACGGCGATGTCGGCTTTATCCAGCTGGTTCCAAAAGCGGGCGATGCAGCAGGCGCGGGTGATGCAGGGCCACGCCATGGCGGCCCCGCTGCGCGCTGCTCCGCGCGCAGAGAGCGGAGCGGCGCCGGGAGCGCAGCGCACAGCACCGCGCAACCCCCGCGCAGCGCAGCGCAGCGCGGCACCGGGCGGGGCCAATCAGAGGGCGGGGATTGCGTGCGAGGGGCGGGGCTTAGCGGGGCGGGGCCTATCAGAGGGCAGTGCTTTGTGAGAGGGGCGGGGCTTTTTGGGGGGGCGGGGCTTAAGAACAGTACAGCTCAAATGGGGGGCGGGGCTTTTTAGAATGGGCGTGGTTTAACAGTGGGCGTGGTTTTGAAATGGGCGTGGCTTACAGAGTAGGGGGCGGGGCTTGCACGTTTGTTTGCAGGTGCATGATGGAGGTGTGCGCGCTGTGTACATGCGGGGATGGAGGTGTGCACACTGTGTGTATGCAGGGATGGAGGTGTGTGCACATGCTTTGCAGGTGCATGCGCTGCTCAACAGCCTGGTGCACACATGTATGCGTGCACACACACACACACGCGTGCACACGCAGCTCACGCGTGCACACGTGTGGGCACACACACGGGCACTGCGCACTGGGATCGTGGCTGATTTATTTCCCAGTGCCGTTTTGTTGTAGGATTGAAGCTGCGACACCGAACCAAACCACATTCCCTGCAGGGAGCAGCTGCTGGGGGCACAGGGAAGAGCAGGATTACCACTGCTGGCACTGCTGCCTTCCTTCCCTGCTTGGCACATCCACGTTGCCCCGTGGGACCCCCAGATCTGGGCCCGGTTCTGCACGGCTCTGCTGACGTTTGTAGCTGTAACCCTCTTGCTGCCAGGGTTGGCTGAACAGAAGAGGAAAAAACAAGGCGTCATTTGGTGATTTCTGTGGCTGTTATTTACAGAAGGAGGTGCCACTACACGTGTTGTTTTATCCACCAGGGAGACGTCATCCTTGCTTCTGCATCCAGCTCAATCAGAATTGGGAGGGGGGGATATCATTAAAGACATAAGAAGCTTTTCAGCACTGGGGTTCACATCACAGTTTTCCAGGACCTCGCTGCTCTGGGTGTTGCATGCACAATGAGCGTGCACCTGCAACAGAAGCACCAATCACGGCTTCAACCGACCTAATAAAAGCAAATCCAGGGGGGAGCACACCAGCTCCAACCACACTGCAATGCCTTTTTGCAGCAGCATTTGGCCCCAGAGCTGCACTTCTTTGCACACTGCTGATGAGAAAGCAGGAAAATACCAACTGAGGTCTGCAAGGTCTCAAAGGGATCGAGCCAGCACCAACCCAACCTGGAAGCTCCCACCTTGCAGCTGCAGTGTCCCAGCTCTGCATCCAGCTCCCTGGGGTTTCGCACGGCACCTTGCATCCCTCTGGGGGCTGGGATTTTGCACAAAGCCACCGTGGCAATGTTGAGTGTGTTTCTGTTCTTTCCCCCTTTGCAACGGGTCCATTCTGCAGGAAAGCGCACAGTCATGCATCCCTCATCTCTGCTTTTTTTCCTGAGCTCTGCAAGGTTTGGCAGTGTCAGGAGGCTCTGCAGATACCGAGCAGACCTGGAGGAAGCTAAAAGCTGCAGGAAGAACAAATCACTCGCTGTCTCCTGGAGTGAACTGTATGGTTCTATAAAAAAATCCTGGAGCATGGCTGCTCATTCACTTTCAGGAATCAGCAATGGAAATAATTTAATCGCTTACGTCAGGTAAAATCCATTAGTGCTAATTAGCCCAATGGAGTTGCTGGCTGCAAACCTCTCTTGGAAGGCACGGAATTTGAAAAAAAAAAAAGTTAAAGAGCCTCAGAGTTCAGATTACAGCAGAAAGCAGGAATGGCTTTCCCCATTCTCCTGGGAAAAGGCCGTGGTGCCATGGTGGGATGTTGGGTTGGGTTGGGGAATAGCTTTCCCTGTTCTGGGAAAAGATTGTGATGCCATGATGGGATGGTGGGTTGGGTTGGGTTGGGTTGAGTTGGCTTGGGTTGAGTTGGGGAATAGCTTTCCCTGTTCTGGGAGAAGACTGTGGTGCCATGATGGGATGGTGGGTTGGGTTGGGTTGGGTTGGGTTGGGTTGAGTTGAGTTGGCTTGGGTGGGGAATAGCTTTCCCTGTTCTGGAAGAAGACTGTGGTGCCATGATGAGATGTTAGGTTGGGTTGGGTTGGACTGGGGAATAGCTTTCCCTGTTCTGGGAGAAGGCCAGGGTGCCATGGTGGGATGTTGGGTTGGGTTGGGAATGGCCATGGACACTGCTGTCACTGCACTGGGGTTTGCCCAGTGGGGTTTGATGCCATCCAAGAAATAGAGTTTGCATGGCACTAAGTGTATCACACTGGGAAGCAAAGCAGAACAATCCCTGAATGGTGCAGATCTCTGAATCAGCGTTGGCTTTTGGGAGGCAGCCAGGAGGCAGCACTGGGTCCCACCTGTCAGGGTTGGGTCCCATCCCTGGTGCAGAGGGAATAGCCCCAGGCATCCCCACAAAATGACAGCAGGAATGGTTTGGGAGCTGATGAACAGGGTGCTGGTGAATCCTTTTCAGGCATCCTCAGATGAAGTCAGGATGACTTCCAGTTGAGCTTCAGCTGATGGTGCCCATCTCCTGCTGCCACTCACCAGATTTCTATTTTTCTCTGCTAAACTGATGACAAAGAGTGATTGTCTCCTCGTCTCATCACCGACTGACATCTTGTCATGTACTGTGTGTGCAAGATCCCCCCCATGCACACCTACCCACCAACTTCTGCAGGTGATAACGGTATGCCATTGCAAAGCTCAGTGTAAGACCTTATGAAAAAGAGCTTGATTTAAAACAATTAAAATAATAACAATAATAGTAATAATAATATTTGGAGGTGCTGAGCGGAGCCAGGAGTTGAACTCACGGATCTGTACGGGTCTCTCCCAACTCTACAGCTCTGTGATTATGGAGAGACCCTCAGCATCAGTTTCACAGGAGAGGTGAGGCCCCAGCTCCAATTTGGACCTGGGTCACCGCTCTCCGAATGAAGTGCATTCAACTGGAGAAGTGCATCCAGCTCCACACTACCTTGACTAGGTGCAGAATGTTCTTTTTAGCTATATTTGTATTCAATTTCTCTGCTCCTTCCATGCCCAAGCCACGTCTTTGAAGCATCTTCTCTGTACTAGTGGTGTCCCAGCAAGGACTGTGGCTTGGGCACCTCCAAGAAAGAGAAACCAACAGATAATGACTGCAAATATACTTTCAGTTTCCTCCTGGTAACTTCCTTCCCACTGGACGCGTGTCCTTTTGTTGATCCATGCAGGTAAACCCTTCGGGTCCTTGGTCCTGGAGGACCAGCTCCACACATGCAACCTGCTCTGTTCTGGGTGCAGAGTCTTGTGGGGCCACCCCACTGTGCTGATGTGCAGAGATGGATGACTTGCAAAACCCACAGCTCGGTGACTCAGGGCTTCATGGGTTTGCACTGGGAGATGGACATTGATCAACCCAATCACACTGGCTGCTGATAAAGGGATTACAGAGGACGACCTATTGAGGGATTAAAGGGCTTTAAGCTCCTGGGCTGAATGCAAGCCATAGGAGATCGAATGAATGACTATAAATACCTGAGAAGGAAAAGGGCCAAGGGGAGTGTCACTGGAGGGGTATGGTGGAGAACTTGTGTGAGAGAAGGGAGAATGGTGAGAAACACTGGTTGCTCCAACCTCCCCACAGTCAAACCCAAGTCAGTGCAGAGAACAACAGGAAGAGGTGAAAGCAATCAGAGAAACACACAGGAGAGATGGGATGGGGGAGTCACCACCTCATTCGTAGGATCACAGAAGGCTGGAAAAGCCCTCCAGAACCCCCAGCCCTCCTCCACCATGCCCACAGCTCTCAGTGCTGCATCCCCACTGCTCCGGAACATCCCCAGAGATGGTGACCCCCCCCCTCCCATTCCCAACCACTTGCAGTTTCGATCATTTCGAAGTCTTTTTCTCTCTCCACTTGAGAGATCGTAGATACAGAAGGCAAATGGCATGGCCAGGACAGAGCAGGACATCAATATTTATAACCCAGCTGAGCCTTGGTCAGCTTTTCCACGAAGCCAACTCGGACATCAATAAATCCAGAACATGATATCTTTTCTTGTAATAATCAGCTACAAGCAAGGAGCTGCTCAGGGAATCAGTGGTATGGCAGAGGGGTTAGCATGATATTTATGGGGGCAAAAGGCTCTCCCCACCTGTCTGGGCCTTCTGTAGGGCTCAAGTGGAGTCCCTCCCAGCAGTGCAGGCACAGAGCTGCCCAGTGAGCCTGCAGGATGGGAGCTGCCCCTTGGAGCATCACCAGGAGTGTCCCTGCAGGGAATGTCTCCTCCCTGGTCCCCACTGTGTCTCAGTGTCCACTCAGAGCCCAGAAGGACCCGGACCTGCGTGGAGATGTGGCACCTGGGGACATGGTGGGGTGGGATGGGTTGGGGTTGGGCTCGAGGACCTTGAAGGGCTTTTCCAGCCTTCGTGATCCCATGATGTGTGCAGGGTGGTTTTTATTTTTGTTTGCTGGTTTGTTTCGTTATTGTTGGCAGCGGTGGATTGGTGGGGTTTGTTGTTGTTGCTGTTTTTACTCGAATGCTGGAGGGAATTGTTGATGCTTTCAGAAATTGCTGGTGGGTTCTCACTGGGAAACGTCTCCGAGCAACAGAGACGAAGGAGTTAAAAGCTTTCCCTTTCCCAGAGCAGACAGGGCCAGAAAACAAAGGACGGGGATGGGGAGAGATGCAAACGAGACCAGAGCCAGCCTTAGCTCAATGAAAGCAACCGGTGTCTGTAGGAAAAGAGCCCTCGGGCTTTCACCAGGGAAGAGTATTTCCAGCAAGGGCAGAAACCAGAGGCAGAAAGAGACTGTTCCCCCCAGCCTGGGCCTGACAAAGACGAGGGATTCTTTTCCAGCTCGCACCTCTGATTCGCTTTTGCCAAGGATTGTTTTGGGCTTTTGTTCCGACATCCTCGGCCACAGCGAGCAAGGGGATTTGCGGTCCCCACGGGGAAGCACAGGATTCCTTTGTGTGCGCGGTGCTCAAGCGGTCAGCTCGCTGCTGAATTCATCCAGCAGCTGGTTAATTCCGTATCCTGGTTACTGCCGAGCCCCGTGCTGTTCTCAGATGATCCCTTTGTTTACCTGAGCAGCTTGTCAGTTCTCAAAGGATGTTTTCCCCCAGATTTCTCCATTTTGCTTGTTTGTTTTTCAGCCGGAAAATTGCAGGCTGGAATTTGATGCATGTGGTTTTTCCAAGGTGCAGATGCTAGGAGGTAGAAATGGAAGAAGGAGGAAGGGTTTCCTGGCTCATGCACCCATGTAAGTCTATGCAAGGAGGCACGTGGACACTTGCCTGTCCCCTCCATCCATCCATCCATCCATCCATCCATCCATCCATCCATCCATCCATCCATCCATCCATCCATCCATCCATCTCCATCCATCCTCATGAGATTTAACAAAGCCAAATGCAAGGTCTGCATGAGTACAAGCTGGGGGATGGAAGGATGGAGCACAGCCCTGCTGAAAGGGACCTGGGGGTGGGAGCTCAGCATGAGCCAGCACTGTGCCCTCACAGCCCAGAAAGCCAACCACATCCTGGGCTGCATCCAAAGCAGGACCAGCAGGGTGAGGGAGGGGATCTGCCCCTCTGCTCTGTGCTGTGAGGCCTCACCTGGAGCACTGCGTCCACGTGTGGAGTCCTCAGTGCAGGAGAGACACGGAGCTGTTGGAGAGCATCCAGAGGAGGGACACAACAATGATCCCAGGGATGGAACAGCTCTCCTGTGAGGACAGGCTGAGAGAGCTGGGGCTGTGTAGCATGGAGAGAAGGCTGTAAAGTGACCTGAGAGTGGCTGTCAGTATCTACAGGGACTGTGGGATAGGAGGAGACACACTCTTCTGCAGGGTCTTTGTGATAGGACAAGGGGAAATGGTTTCCAACTAAAAGAGGGGAAATTTAGATTGGATATAAGGAAGAAATTGGTTACAATAAGGGTAGTGAGGCACTGGTGCAGGATGCCCAGAGAGGTGGTGGTGCCCCGTCCCTGCAGGCACCCGTGGTAAGGAATCAGGACTGTGAGCACTGATGGAGCTGTGGGTGTCCCGGTGCACTGTGGGGAGTGGGACCAGATGGCTTTTAAGGGTCCCTTCCAATTCAAACTATTCTATAATTCTATGATCCATCCATCCCTCCACCCATCCATCCATCTATCCATCTCAATCTGTCTGTCATCCATCCCTCCATTTGTCTAACCATCCATCCATCCCTCCATCCGTCCATCCATCCATCCATCCATCCATCCATCCATCCATCCATCCATCCATCCATCCATCCATCCATCCATCCATCCCTCCGTCCCTCCCTCCATCTCAATCTGTCTGTCACCCATCCCTCCCTCCATCCCTCCATATCCCCCGGCAGAAGCAGGAGGTTGCTCATGCATCCTGCACTGCAGTGCAACACTCACACATAGTTTGCATACCTCTTGGCTCCCAGCCCTTCCCACTCCCAGCAGACACAGCCTTGAGCTTTATCTACACCTTAAACGTTTTGAATCGTAAAGCCACTCCTCTGGAAAGCCTTATTTCCTCCCTCCCCTTCAGTACAGCTTCAACAAGCTCCTTCCTGCCTTTCCCTCCCGCTCTCCCCTGCAGTTGCTGTAGCACAGGGAGTGATGGATTTCCCTTTTGCAGAGCTGGAAGATTCACGCAGCACCTAACCAGGCGGCGTGAAGTCAGCAACACCTCCCAGCACTGTCCCCTGCACGTTGCTCAACCCCCTATACTGTAAGGCTGCATAAATATTGACAGGTGACTTTGCACTTTGCATTCACCACTTGCTGAGCTTCCTCCTCCTTCTGAGACCTGCAGGCCGAACCCAGGATGAAGATTGAGTTTGCTCCGCTCTCCCTGCCGCTGCAGAGGAGGCTTCAGACCGCGGCCGTAGTCCAGTGGGTCTTCAGCTTCCTATGTCTAGGTAAGAGGCAGATTCTCTTCCTCCTCTGAGAACCCAGAGCCAATATTCAGGGGGTGCAAAGTGTCCAGGAGCCAAGCTGGAAGGTGACATCCCAGGGTCTGCCATCATTGTGCAGCTGGCCTCTTAACCCGGGTTGAAGGCTGTGTGAAGCCTGGGTGCTCCAGCAGAGCTATGGGGGTATCTGTGGATACACACATCTCTAAAATGGAATCTGCAAAGTGCAAGCTCACTGAGTTTCTGAGATGGCTCCATCAAACCTCTGCTGCAGACCTGGGGTTAGATGGCTCTGCAGCAGTGCCTGCTGGCCTGCAGCACTGGCCCAGAGGGATGTTTGGCTGTTTGCATGCTTTGTGGCACAACTTCAGCCCATGATAAGTGGTGTTTTGCCTGACTCCACCTGGGCCCTGTTTGCAGCATGTCTTAGGTTTAAGGAGAATGGATGGTGTCTTCCAGCAAAACAACCTGTCCAGTAGTTTTAGCCCTTCTTAGTACCGGGGTAGGGCTGGCACTTGATTTTTCAGTGATGGAGGCAGCTCAAAGCCAGAAGGCGGGCAGAGGGGAGGAATCCCCCATGGTCAGGGTAATGTGGAGCTCCTCAGGACACAGCCTCCTGCAGGGGAATTGGGATTGCCCCCGATGAGGACAATGCCTCAGCCTGAAACCTCCACTGCTGAGCTTCCACAGGTTGCTGGCTTTCTCTGGAACAGCTCTACTCCGATTTTCTCTCCTCCTGACACAATTTGAGGCCAAAAGCAGTTAAGAAATGCTAGAATAGAGACCCTCCATGAGCAGAGATTGCCTCTGGCTGCTCAGAGGTTGTGATTCTACTGCCAAAAAAGTGCTCTTGCAAACATGCAGCTGCCCTGCCAGGCATTTGCACTGCCTTGTGCTGCTGCTATGGTTGTGCAAATGCATCCCCACGAGGGGCTGTTCCTTGCTTTAAATGCTGATGGTTGCAGGATGGAGGGGTATGGAGCAGGGACCCCATTGCTCCCACTGGCAGAGTCCAGTACAGGCCAGTGCCACCTCTCTGTGCAATGGGGCCAGGCTTCTGCAGGCACCAAAATTGGCATGTGGGCACCCAAATTTGGTCCAGTGCTTCCCCTGGCTTCTCTCATCCCTTGTCTCCATGGGCTTGGGCATGGCCATCTCTCCAGATGCTGTACGCAGAAGCTTTAATTTAGAGCTGAGCTTGTGCTGACCAACTCATGGCAACCTGATCCTTATGGGTCCCTTCCAACATGGGATATCCTATGATTCTGTGACCAAAGGGGCAGGAGTTCTGTGCACGCTGTCTTTGCAGATCCAGCATGGGCAGCCAGCCTTTGGACCCTTTCAATCAGCAAGGTTGGCTCAAAGGACATGCACTGCCAGAGTGAATCAGGAAATTTGGTTGCTGAGCATAGTCCACAGCCTCAGCTTGGCTCTGCTAAGGGCTCTGGTCTGGCCTTGAGGTCCACAATATGCATCTTGCAAATCCTCCTGGGAACTTCTTGCAGGAATTACCTGCCCTGGGGCACCTGCAGCACCAAAAATCTCTTTCCAAAGGCTGCTGTTCTGCTTATTCCATGCTGAAGGAGTAAATTCTGGAAGAGCATCAATGCTGAGCCTAGCAGGTCTCTGACAGGTTGGGGTTCTTGTACAGACTTAGCCAGAAATATCATGCTTATAGCTCGCAGCTCACTTGGAGTCCATGGCATGTGTGGGGTATGTCCTTGGCTGTGGTGCACCAAGGTTCACTTCCCTACAAAACCATCTCTGTCGCATTTCATCCTCCTCTGGTACCTGGCTTCCTCCAGAGGAACAATAAAACCCCATAGCACAAGGTGCCCACCACCAAACGCTTCATTTTGGCTTCAAGCTTCATTGAGGGAAAGAAGAAAGAGAAACCTCCTGGCTTCTGACCTAAGCAGAATCTGTAGATTTAGGGTATGGAGCATTCCTTGCTGTCAGAGACCCTTTGGTCTTGGTTTTGCTGTTAGGTTAAAGGGATCTCTCCTCACTTTCCATGGCAGTGTAGGCAGTGCTGCAGTCAATCTCAGCCCAATCTAGGGTTATCTGGACACTTACTCCAGGATGAGGGACATATGGGAATGGGGGATGGGTTAACAGTTGGCCTAGATGCTCTTGGAGATCTTTTCCAACCTCCACGAATCTATGGTTCTGTAATTATTTTCAGATAACTGGCGTGTTTGTAAGGACACTCACAATGCCCTCAGACCTTGAGAGGTCTCATAAAGCCTCAAGCCATTTCTGCATCCTGCCAGTCCTGGTTTTCCACAGGGAAATATTTACAGAAACCACTGTTTTTATACAAATTTGGTGCTGGCTTCCCATGCAGGACTGTAGACATGCAGGAGGAGGAGGAGATGAAAATCAGGTTGCTTACCTGGCCCCACATCCTTTGTGGGAATAGTGGTGGAGTCCCCATCACTGGAGGTGCTCTAGAACCGTGGGGATGTGGCACTGAGGGTCATGGTCAGTGGGCACGGTGGGATGGGGGGAGGCTGGATGTGGGGATCTCGGATGTGGGGATCTCATAGATCCCCCCCTTAATGATTCCACGTTTCCGTGATTCTGTGGCAGCTTGTACGTAGGCTGCAGTTTGGGCTCAGAAGGAGACATTGCCAGGATTCCCTGGCCAAGGGCTCAGTGACACTTCTGTTGTATTCTTTAAAGTGTTTGCCTGGCAGGTAGCCCGGAAAATGACAGTTGTTTGTAGGAATGCCAAGGGGGATATGGCTGTCACCTGGGCTGCTCTGACGTGGTCGCTGTTGCGGGGAAGGACAGACAAGGAACTCTTGGCTTTCCCCATCCTCCTCGTGGGAAGAAAGCAGTGATTACTGGGATGGACTCACAATAAGCAAACACTTCTGCCAGTAGCCCTTCCGTTCCTCCCTGTCCCACAGAACAGAAGCTGGAGGGACAGGGATGTGGCCTCGAGTTGTCCTTGCTGCTCTGCCTCAGGGACCATGGCTAGAGGGGTTTGTGTGGACCCCTCCAGCTTTGATTCAGGAAAAGCTTGAAATGTGCAGGAATCTCAGCAGCAGGGACAAAGCTCCACAGCAAGAATCCTTCTCTGCTGGCCCACAGCATCTCGGTGTCTCACACCTGGCATTGCTCTGCTATATTTCTGTGGAAGGGTTTGAGGTCATGGCACTGAGACATCCACAAGCAAGTTGGATTCATGCTGGAACAGGTGCAGAGCACCATAGGATTTCACAAAGACAAAAGAGAAATCTTCAGATTAAGTGAAGGTCACTGTGTGCAGATTTTGCTCTGCAAAAAACAAACAAACAAACAAACAAAAAAGCTGAATCAAGGAGCAAATGTTATTAATTTCACCCATAAATGAAGTGAGGGTAAAATTAATAACTATGTATTGCAAGATAAGAGCCTCACTTGGATGATAAGTGGATAGATCTGGAGCAGAACAACACCTTCACTTTGCAGAGCACACCTTGAGCTTTGCACAGTGTGATAAAAAGAGAACAAGGCATTGCACAGCTTTGCAGCGGACTCGGTGACCTGGCTGGTAGAAGCAGTACAGCTACAACCTCTGCAGTGTTCCTCAGTGCTCATATCTTGTCTGCACCTTGGAGCTTTGTTTCACACCTAAGAGCTGTACAGGCTGTGACTCTTCAAAGGAGCAGCACCAGGCATGAACAGTGGTTTGTTGTGATCTGGAGGCTTGCACTGCGTGTGAGACCTGCTGCTGCGCTTCAGTCTACCAGTGCTTTTTCATTCTAAACCTCCCTCCATCCATCCCTTGCTTCCTCCATCCATCCCTCCCTTCCTCCATCCCTCCCTTTTTCCCCTTCTTCCTCCTTCCCTCCCTCCCTTCCTCCCTTCCTTGCCTCCTTTTCTTCCTTCCTTCCTCCCTCCCTCCATTCTTCCCTCCCTCCCTCCCTCCCTCCCTCCCTCCCTCCCTCCCTCCCTCCCTCCCTCCCTCCCTCCATTCTTCCCCCTCCTCCCTCCATTCCTCCCTCCATTCCTCCCTCCATTCCTCCCTCCATTCCTCCCTCCCTCCCTCC
Source organism: Callipepla californica brunnescens (assembly GCA_023055505.1). Lineage (NCBI taxonomy): Eukaryota > Metazoa > Chordata > Aves > Galliformes > Odontophoridae > Callipepla > Callipepla californica. Next base: position 839,340 of record JALIRH010000072.1, on the reverse strand, counting down.
CTCCCTCCCTCCCTCCCTTCCTCCCTCCCTTCCTTCCTTCCTTCCTTCCTTCCTTCCTTCCTTCCTTCCTTCCTTCCTTCCTTCCTTCCTTCCTTCCTTCCTTCCTTCCTTCCTTCCTTCCTTCCTTCCTTCCTTCCTTCCTTCCTTCCTTCCTTCCTTCCTTCCTTCCTTCCTTCCTCCCTCCCTCCCTCCCTCCCTCCCTCCCTCCCTCCCTCCCTCCCTCCCTTCTTTTTTCCAGTAGGAATTATCAGCACACCACGCCAGGACTTTAAGACATGACTTTTTTTTCCACACACAAAGCTCCAAGATCAGGATGACTTATCACAAGAATAGCCAGCAAACCAGACCTACTTATCTTTATCGAGATACTCTTTTCCAGCACGGAGGTTTAAAACACTCCCAAAGCCAAAAAGAGGCACTGCCATAGAAAAGAGCATTTATTTTTTTCTAGAGAAAAATGCATTAAAGCTCATCTGGTGGACCATTTGTGCAACTGAAAAAGCAACTGAAGTGTGAAAAGAGAGTTTTGTATACATCTTCTCTGATAGACCTTAGGTGAGAGCAGCTGGAGAGAGCGAGTGCCAGGTGAATCCCACAGAGATGAAATCCCAGGTCTTGAGATGAGGGCATGGATGCTGAAGCTGTGTCTGAGCTGAGCTTCTCCACCCCCGTGTCCTTCAGCCCTGGATCTGCAACAAGAGCCCAGAGAAGGGCAAAATATAAAACTCACGGTCACAGAATCGTAGGATTACTGAATCATTAAGGATGGAAAGTCCCCTATGATCCCCCTGCCCAGCCCCAGCCCACCCCCACCATGCCCCCTGCCCATGTCCCTGTGCCACAATCCCATGGCAACACCTCCATGGACAGTGACCCCCCAATCCCCCTGCACATCCTTTGCCAACGCCCGATCACCCTACAGGAGAAGGAATTCTTCCCAGTACCCAACCTGAACCTCCACTGGTACAACTGGAGGCCATTGTCTCACATCCTAATGTCACCCATGAGCTGGGGAACCGAAAGGACTTGGGCCAGTGTGGATTTTCAACCCATTCCCACTCAGACATCACCATCACCTTGATGGACAGGGGGACAGGTGGAGAGGACTCAGCTCTGGCTGCTGTCTCCCAGGCACTTGTTAGGGAATCTTCTCTAGCAGGTGGCAGCTCAGTGGTCCTCAGTGCCTCCCAGACTCTGAGCAGCAGACAGTGCTGGGCTTGGGTGGGATCTGATGTGCCAAGTGATGCTTGCTTGCACGCAGACTTCTCCTCCCTTGCTCCCCTGCCAAAGCACAGGGCATGAGGGAGGCAGGAGGTAGAGGACAAAACTGAGTACTGACTGGAAACAACTCTGAAATGTCTTTAATGACTTGGGCAAGTCCCAAGTCATTAATGACTTCGGGAGCGAAATAGAGCGTGCCTATAAAATCTGCTACGACACCACGTCAGAAAGACTGAAAATCCTCTACTGGTCAGGATTTAAACAGAGGAGGAAAAGGTCCAGAATCAATAAGAAAGAAAAAAATCAATAAGGAGTAAAATTCTTCTATATGGGAAGATGAAATATTAAATTCAAAACAGAGAGGTGCATCAGCCCGGAGGGGGGAGGCGGGCATGGTGGCCCTTGGAGAAAGGGATGGTTCCCTGTGGTTGGGGTCGAGCTGCTCTCGGGGTTGCTGGGGCAGACAGGCAAGAAACCACTTGTTTGCACCCATCTGCCCTCACACAGATGCAGTAATCCTGCAGTGAGCCCAGAGAAGGCTTGGGCTGCACCCCAGGGCTGCACAGAACAGGTCCCTCACCGCTTGGCTTTCCTCCCAGCACAGTGCTGCACGGCTGCCTTCATCGGCCTCCTCTTCACACGCTTCTGGCTGCTCAGCGTCCTCTACGCCGCGTGGTGGTTCGTGGACAGGGAAGCACCGCTCCGGGGCGGGCGGCGGATCCACCTGGTGAGGAACAGCGTTGTCTGGAGACACATGAGGGACTATTTCCCCATCACGGTAAGCATCTCCACTCTCACGTTGCTGGAGCATCCTCCTGAGGGCCAACCCCGGGGCCGTGCAGTGCTGGAGGCAGGATGGCCTTCCCAGCTCTCAGAGTGACCGTGATCCACTGTTTTCCCAACGCATCTTTTAGTCATCTGCCTTAGGTGCACCCACTGAACCTCGCTGCACAGGTAGGGCCGTCTCCCCGTGCCCGCTGCTTGTGATTTATTGCTGCTCTCACTCTTCTGGCTGCCTAGCATTAACACAGGGCCACATTTTGACCAAAAACCTGAGAGATTCTGTTTCCCTGGAAGCTCAGCATCCCTTTCCACCAAAGAAAGGGCTGCGTGGGTAAAGCTGAGGGTGCTCAAGGCAAACCCACAGAGATGCTGCTCTCCTGAGAAGGACTCTCGCAGCGTTTCCTCTTTATTTAATGCACGTGGCAGGCCTCTGCCCTTAATCTTTCTTTAGTTTCCTATTGACTTGACATGACTGCATGGACCCGGACGAGGACCTGCCTCAGGGCCAGCACAGATCTGTGCAACTCTGAGCCGTGCACCATGAGCCACTCTGCAGAGTGGTTTTCTAGGGCAGATAAAGCTGAGCATCGCTTTGGGGATTTTGCACAATAATTCCTGGTGTGAAAAATTGCATGTGAGTGCCCAGTGCATCTCCCCTGCAACTCATGACCTTATGGGAAGTTCTTCTTTTGTTTTCTAAAGAGAGCCCTTCTCTTCTCCAGACTCAGCAGCCCTGGAGCTCTCAGCCTTTCCTCATAAGGAAGATGCTCCAGGCCTCTCATTGCCTTTGTGGCCTTTCAGAGGACTCCTTCCAGGAGATCTCTGTCTTTTCTGATCTGGGGAGCCCAGCACTGGACACAGTATTGTAAATGTGGCCCCCCCAGGGCAGAGCAGCGTGGATGGATCCCCTGGATCCTGCTGGCCATGCTCTGTGCAGTGCAGCCCACGTTCCATTGCCCTCCTTGGCCACAGGGCACACTGCTCATGGTCCTGTGTTGGCCACCAGGACCTCCAGGTCCTGCTCTGCAGAGCTCCTCCCCAGCAGCTCAGCACTGACCCGTACCAATGCTGTGGTTATTCCTCCCCAGGTGCAGGACTGTACACTTGCTCATGTTAAACCTCATCAGGTTTCCCTCTGCCCATCTCTCATCCAGCCCAGATGTTGCTGAACAGCAGCACGGTCTTCTGGGCTGTCAGACACTCCTCCCAGCTTTGTTCCATCAGCAAAGTTCAAATTAATTTCAGGGTTGGACACTGTGGAAAGCTGTTGCAAGCCATCCCCCTCCTTTCTGGCCTCTCTCTTGCCTTGTCCAGAGCCTCTTTCCAGAGCTTTTGCATCGATTTAAGGGCTCCTGGCCAAGCATCAAAGCACATCCCCCAGAATGTATATCATAATCTCCTGGGGAGGAATGTGAGCACGACACAGGAGAGCTCCTGGTGGGTTTTACCATAAGAGACAGAGAATATAATGACATTCAACAGGAAGCACCGAATTCCCAAGTCATTATTCTCAAGGTTGCTGCAGAAACACTGCACTCTATTTATGTGACTGTAAATATTACACGTCGCACATGTTCTGCAATTCAATTCTGGACATAAAGCACAGCTCGAGCAGGGTCAGACCACTCTCCTTGCTAACACATAGGTAACACACAAGCCCAGTGATACCTGCCTGCCTGTCCCATGCACACTCCCTCATGGGCTGCCCGTGTGTCCTGGGGATGGGTTGGTGGCTGGGGATGGGTTCATGGTTGGGGATGGGTTTATGGTTGGGGATGGGTCCATGGTTGGGGATGGGTTGGTGGCTGGGGATGGGTTGATGGTTGGGGATGAGTTCATGGTTGGGGATGGGCTCATGGATGGACTAGATGACCTTAGAGGTCTTTTCCAACCTAATTTCAATTCTGTGATTCCCTGCCAGGTGGCAGAAAGACCAGTAGAGGGAGCATAGCTACTGGTTTTGGTTACAGCATACTGGGATGCACAGGCAGGGTTTGGAGCAGACTTTGTCCTTGCTGCTCTGGGAGAAGTTATGCACTTCCCTCCCTTGAAAGGCATTTTATTTCATATCCTTTGAGCATGAGCTCGAATAAATGATTTGGGAATGAGAAATGATTTGTCCCTAGCAGTGTAGATGTTAAGCACTGCAAATATTGTTTTTGCCATCCTGTGAGCACACGCGGAGCAGAACTGTGCTGAGCTTTTGCTCTGAGCCACACGCTCCTGCTTGCCCCAAATCCCATCCAGAACAGAGGCAAATGGGGAGTGGGATTTATGGGACACGGATCCAGCACCACGGGCTGTGTTTGTGTGTAGATTGAGTTCGGCCAGCCCTGGAGGATTAGTTATTCTGGGAAGATTAAATGAGGCTCCTAATCCTCCCAGATCCCCTCTGCAAACTTACTGTGGTCAAGCGTCAGCGTCGGCAGGTGGGGAGGCAGCGAGAGCTGCCTGCACTGCTCTGCCCTCGGGTATTTCAGGAAAGAGATTTAAATGCTGCTCTTATGGATCCCTGGGCGTGTTTGCTGCTGCTGAAGCAACGAGAGGTCGGGATGAGCATCTGTTTTCTGGAGATCTAGGCAGAGTGAATTTGCACTTTGCTGCAGAGAGGATCTGCCATGCAGGAGCTCTCGGGCTCCCAGCGCGTGCGAGGAGCACCCTCTGCCGATCTCAGCTGCACAGAATTGCTTCGCTCTTTGCTTTTGCCCTTTTTTGAAGTGAGGGGATTGACAGGGCCTGAGTGAGTTTGGGTGGCTGTAAAAAGTGGTTGAGCACTGAGGTCCCAGGCATTTTCCCAGGAACATCTTTCCCAGGAAGGTTTATTTTTATTTTTTGTATTTCTACCATATTCTCATCTTCATTTTTGCACGACCACGATAAGCCTGCGAACTATGCTGAGCTCAGCTGAGCCTTAGAAGTGGAGAGAATATCCCCAGAAATGCATGACAAATCTCTCTGGGCAGTCCATGGCTGAGCAGATGTCCCACAATGTCTGCTGGGGCTGATGGTACCTCCAAGTGAGATTTTGGATGCCACGCATGGCTCTACCAAAGCTGTGCTCCATAAGCAGCCGATGATTTGCCTGCCACTTCCAGGTCTCTTCCCAAACTCTTGCCTCCTTTCACAGAGGTCCTTCCCCACCAGAAGGAGCATCCTTTATCATCATGGCTTCTTTATCACAAGGAATACTCCCAGCATTGCAATTTTTCCATCATTGATGGGTTGATGGTTGGACTTGATCTTGGTGATCTTTCCCAACCTGTATGATCCTTCAATTCTATGAGTATTCTATGTGGCCAAGACGTAGCACATCTTCCTGCTCATCACCAGCCTTCCTCCTCCAAGCTGCTCTGGTAACCTCAGCTGAGGAGCACCATGGACATGCGGAAGGGGAAGGCCTTCAACAAATCCTGCCTTCAGGTGCTGTCATCAATCAGAGCAGCCCAGCAGGCTTCATCTCACCAACCTGAAATACGTCTCCGTGTGCAGGAGATTCCTGTGGTCCTCAGGGCACGTTTTCCCCTCGTGAAGAGCCACAGGACACATTTTACCATCCTTGGGGTTCTCTTTGAGGGCTCACTGGTTGGACTAGATGATCTTAGTGGTTTTTTCCAATGTTAATGCTTCTATGCCTCCACAAGTGCCAGTTGGATGTTGATATCTATAGCACCTGGCAGAGCCTCAACCTCTTTCACTGTGCTTGGGCTCTTGCTGGGTTTCTTTTTGTTGTTGCTCGCATAACTGCAGACCTAGTGGACCCCTGGGAGCTCATTCATTCTCATCATTGCACAAACCATGACAGGGGTATTTGCGTGTGCTGTGGTTCTAGATAAGCACAGGGCACTGCAGAGTGGTGTGGTCACACACGTGAACTAAGCCCTGTCAGAAATATTTCCTTACTTTTCACAGCAGAACGGTATTGTTTGTAGCTGGGGATCTTGTGCTTTGGCCCATGGCGTTAAATGTCATTTCTGATTTCCAGTACTTCTGGCTTTCATTTTGCTTCCTTCTGTTGGCTAGAGGAGGGGAGAAGGATTGTTCAGACAAAAGTAGCATGCAGCACAGTGACCCAAAGTTAGATCTCCCCTATTTTCTGAAGAGCTTCCTTGCCCTGTGACTTGAACCTCTCTTTTCTGCCCTCAAATGACTTTGGTACTGTGGCACCTGGAGTAAACATCAGTGCCCAAAGTTGTTTTCCCAGGATCTTTCTGTTGCTGGGACCAGAACCTCATTTTTCCTAAACAGATGCTAGCACTCAGATAATTGCCTTCGCCTTAGTTTCCTGTCACCCTTAGATGATGTGATGACTTCTTGGTACAATTTCTCCTTCCTGGGGCTGGCTCCTCAGGTGCTGTCACCCCATGGAGGACATGGCTGCATGCTTCTTCCTGTGTGAGATGCTTTTTGGAGGTGCCTGGGTGGGAGGCAAGGGACCTGAGGATTTGCTTAGGGTGAAACTTTGGTTGGTCCTACTTAAGAACAACAGATTAATGAACATAACATCAGAGGCCAGAGGGTGATAGAAATACAATCACGGTTCAGTTTGGGAAACTAACAAAGAAGGTACAAGTTTTCTGACCAGCTTACCTGACCAATCCCTGTCTCCCACCGCATGTTCCTCTGTCCCTTAGGATCTGATGACATGGCAAGTCAGCACACTCCCTGTCTGCCTGCATGCTGGCACAGCAAGCACTGTGCACTGACCATGCTCATCTCAGCCTGACTCCATCCAATTCTCCACTTAACTACTTTTAAATCCCTCCAGCCCTACAAACAAGGCTGTCTGGGGGCTAGGTGTTGTTCTGACTCCAGGATATGCTGATGTAAAACAGAGAATGTTGCTTTCTTCGAGCACTGTGGCGCCAGTTTTACATGAGGCCTCATCCTCCCTTCTCCCATGTTGTCCAGCACACAGGTGACAACCAAAATCCCCAGCCACATCTCAAAGGGTGAATTAAAACAGCCTCATTAAAGCAGTGCTGAAATCCTGTGCTGATGCAGTCCCTTGGAAGCCCTAATTAGACTAATTCAGTTGCAAAATGAAATGAAAAACCAAACAAATAACAAATGAAGGCCACTTTAATTCCAGCTAAGAGCATCTACTTGTGATGTTATTGTGTTTTAGCTGGTCCAGGTTAAAATTAATTTTGTTTATGATCCTCACCAGTATGTGGTCTCTTACTATAGCCTCTAAAAGTCTCTGAATGCGTTTTCCTAATGTGGCTGGTGACCGTGCATGGGCCAAATCTCACCAGAGATCTGAGGCAGGGTTTTTCCCATGTCCTGGACCCACGTTTGGTACACAGAATAGGGGGAGGTTTCTACTTCCAAGGAGTCATTGGGAGCACTGGACCTCTGCAGCGATGTTGAAATCCACAAAGAAGGATAAATTAGAACCCATCCTTCAAATTTATGAGCTGGGAGGGCCATGTTAACCCCAGATCTAGAATTTAGAAGCTTTCTGCCCTGCCACCAGGACTCACAACACACTGATGAGGGGTCAGGGCTGCAATGAGCAGCCAGGACACAAGCCAGCATCCCAACCATGATAAGAGGAAGCCCCACAAGCCAGCACACCTATGTAGTTATGACCCCATGCTGATAACAGCTCTCTGCTTTGGGGATGAAGGTTCCATGCATTAATTTGTCACCCCTCTGACATGAGAAACTGGTCTTGCCTTACCAAGAAAAACTTCCAGACAAGAATGTATCTCCCTTAGGTGTTTACACACAGACCGGCTTGGCTGGACCCTCAAGTCCTTTGACAATTATTAATGCTCAACTCACCCAGAAAGAGCAGAGCAGCAGACGTCATTCAGCAGGAGCAGAGGTGACAACCTAGCCAAGCCAGGAGGAACGAGATTCCCACCCCTTGCACCTCTGCCCCATTGTGCGCTCTGGTTCCTGGTCTTTTTCAAGTAAATGGTTTCTCGGTAGGCTCTGGCCAAATCATGAGTCCTGTGACAAAGACTGGAACACCCTCTCCCTTCCCTTGCAAAGCTGAAAGAGGCAATTACTTCAACAATGCCATTAAGATGTGGTTGGTGCGGCAGGGGACAGCTCCCCCTTGACCAGGCCATCAGACTTTGAGCATCAAGGCCTCTACCATCCAGTTATCCTCAGCTTAGGGCAGGGCTCTGGATGTTCAGCTCGTGATTGAGCCATATAACACGAGTGGTTCTAAAGGCCCAATTCAGACCCAACTACAATTGGTAGCACTCCAGATTTTGGTGGCACTGATTCCACTTAGAGATACAAGGAGTCATGTATCAGAAGCAATTCCTCCTGTAAGCTCCACTGATTTTCCATCCTCTTTCACTGAGGACAGTAGCAAGCAGCATCTCCTAGGGAGGACTTTTAGGGATGGGAGGTGTCCTAGCACGGCTTGGAGCAGATTGCAGGGCTGGGTGCCTGCTCAAGTCCAGTTTTCATTAGCAAGGAGGGTGGCACAACCTCGGGGTGCACCCAGGTGCTGAGCCCTTCTCACACAGCAGGAGATTGAGTGTCTTGTGACACATCCCAGCATCTCGCCCTGCTTATAAATCACGCAGAGATGAAAGGTTGTTTGGAAGCTGAAGATAAGTGCAGGATATTTTGATGCAATCTGAGATTACTCAAAAACAGAGCAAATCGTGGCAGGGGCTCAGCAATTCAGCCATCTGCCCCTCTCCCTGCGCCTGGGTGGTGATGGGGACTTTGTTTGTCTCTTCCTCTCATTAGGAGCAGGCGCTTCAGTGGGCACATGTGTACAGTCAACAGTGCTTTAGGACAGATGGGGAATTAGCCATGATGTCAAAAAGTAAAGTGTAACTCAGGGCGCCGGGTGCTTCTAGGAAAACACACGCCCCATTAGCTGCTGCCTGCATAATGGTTGACCCCAAAGCACAGAGGGCTTTGTTTCTCCTTGTACGTAAGAGCTTTGAGCTGTCTGGAAATCCATGGAGGCTTTGTAATGGGACCGAGAGCGTCGACTCAAGGGGTGCAAAGACAGCATTTGGCTTTTGGATGCTTCTGGCAGGGTTTTGTGCTGTCTGCGCAGCGTTGGGATTGCAGGGTCTCCTCAGTGGCACTGCTCGAGGCTGACTTGGTCACACTGGTCCTTCCATTCCAGGTTACAAGCGTAACCCACAGAGGCCAAATCTTTTCTGTTATTTGTCTTTAATCATCCCCTCTCCTTCTGGGTGACCCATGCAATGCTTCTCACTTCTCAAAACTGGCCCAGAATTTTGGCTTGCCCCTTAGCCAACCCAACCATGTGCTGCAGTCCACACTGTCCATCCCTGAGGGCTGAACAAGGTCAGTGGTCATGGTGCTGGTGAGCTGATGATTGGACAAGCTGCTGGGTTCCTGTAGTGTGGTCCATCATGTAAAGAAATCCATTCTTTTTTTTTTTTTTCCCTGGGAGCTGGGGCTCTCACCTAACGATGTACAGAGCATTCTTCAATCACTCAGTGTGTTTCAGGATAGGGCAGTCACTACTAGGGTGGTTCTGTTTGTGGGCTGGTGGCTATAAGGAGCTATATGGGAGGGGAGGGAGGTTATTTCATTTTTTGTGTTTTTTTTCCCATATTGCAAAATGTACTGGAGGAGGTTTTAAAGAAAGTTTGTTCCTAACAGCATTTAGGCCAGCTCAAAACAATGCAGGCTTTGAGAAATCTGTTGTAGTGGAAGGTGTTCCTGTCCATAGCAACAGGGTTGGACTAAATGATCTTTAAGGTCTCTTCCAACCCAACCCATTTATAAAGAACTGTAGCAGTAGAAAAGTCATTTTTGGACCAAGAAATGGGGGTGAGATATAAAAACATGCAATGAAATACATCTCAGAGAACAACATTCGAGCTGTTCCAGTTGATCCTTGCCAGAAGAAGTCAGGATGGATGCAAGGGGCCCCTCCCATCCTCCATCGCCAGAGGTCCATGCACTGAGGTGACAGCATTAACTCCTGTCCCATCCGTTGTCCAGCTGGTGAAAACAGCAGAGTTGGACCCCAGGCAGAACTACCTGGTGGGATTTCACCCCCACGGGGTGCTGGCAGTGGGAGCCTTCATCAATTTTGGCACAGAGGCGTCGGGGTTTTCCACCATCTTCCCAGGCATCACCCCTCACCTGATGATGCTCTCCGTATGGTTTCGCATCCCCTTCTTAAGGGACTACCTGATGAGCGGAGGTAAGCAGAATGGAAGCACTGAGAAGTGGTGGGATGAGTGGGTGAACTGGATGTTTTTTAGGGAGCGAAGAGGGAATACAACAGGGAGGCCCAAGAAAGTCAAGGAGTCCTTTGGCCTTAATGTGTAGCACCTACAGGTGTTGGATGTGGCACCCAAAAACTCTCTGAAACAAAGCAGTTACCAATGGCAGCTCACGGTGTTGCACAATACCTGACAGGACAGGAAGCAGAAAGGAAAAGGGGTAGGTAAAAATTAAACAGAGAAAGGGAAAGGGCTCCAGAGAGAGTTTTGGAGACCTGGACTCCATCGCTCCACACTGGTGTGCTTGGAGTACAGCCAATTCTCCATCTGAATCAGCTTTTGGGGCCAGTGGGGCATCCAGCCCCACCTGGGGTGCCCAGGGCATCCAGCCCCCTCTTGTCCATGTACACTCCTGCTACTGAAAAAGTATTTACACAGAGAGGGAGGAATTGCAACAGCAAGGTCTAAGTTCCCAACTCGGGTAAAAGGAGTGTGGACTACAGTGTGTTGTGAACTACAGCTGAGGTTTCACTGATTCTGGAAGGATTCGGACATGGTTTCACCTCGCAACAAACAGAAACAGATTTTCCCTGGGGCTTAACTGCAGCTAAATGATGTGCTGTGATATGGCAGAGCAACACACGAGCCCCACACCACTCTGAGGAGTTGGGCTGAGATTTCCAGAACGTTGGAAAACTGAAAACAAAGTGTCGAGCACCTCTCTTGAGCTGGATGAACGGGGAAAATGGGAATAAAGCATATTGGTGAAGGTTTTAGGGATGATCCGTTTTAATTCCTCTCTACCTCCCAGGCCTTGTGTCCTCTGATAAGGAGAGTGCCTACCATGTGCTGCAGAGGCCCGAGGGGGGAAACCTGTTGGCCATCATCGTTGGAGGAGCTCAGGAGGCTCTGGATGCCCGTCCAGGATCCTGCACCTTGCTGCTGAGGAATAGGAAGGGATTTGTCCGCGTGGCCATCGAACGGGGGTGATGCAAAGGATGGGGCTACAGGGTGCTTGGGGAGGGATGCTCTGCTCTGCTGGTGGTCAATAGGATGATCCCAGTGGATTCTGGGGGGTAGGGAGGGTGTTTCAGGGTTGGCCTCGCTAATCTTCATGGCCACGTGTTGGGTTGGTCTCCCTGCAGCACCCCACTGGTCCCTGCCTTTTCCTTTGGGGAGAATGAGCTCTTCGACCAGGTGAGCAACCCCAAGGGCTCATGGCTGCGGTGGATCCAGCACCAGCTCCAGCAGATCATGGGCATCTCCCTTCCCCTCTTCCACGCAAGAGGTATCTTCCAGTACAGCTTTGGGCTGGTCCCCTACCGCCGGCCTATCAACACCGTGAGTAAGTCCCTCCTCTGCAAAAGCCTGGCCAAAGTGTGGCTAAGGATGGTCCTTGGGCTGTGTCTTCTTTTTGCTGAGCCAAAGAGCATGAGCTGCCATGGGCTGGAAACTTGCTGGCAATGGAGCACCTCCCACTGCTCCCCTGCCCCTCTCTTGGCCCTTTATTTTCATTTAAAATAATAATATATATATTTTTTTTTTAAATGTCCTTGGTTCTGGGATAAGTTTCCCTAAGGCAGCAAAATCCCCCATCTGTGGATGGAAAGAAAAACTTAAAAATGCAATTGTCAAGTCTGCCTGAATGCTCGGGCAGCTCTGGAAGCTGTGATGTGACACACTCAGCTGAACGTGGTATTGGAGCATCTTCAGGGCAAACAGGTTAGCACAGAGAAAGGATAACACAGGGCTCCCCGCATACACCAGTCTGGGACTCTGGCTTGGTCATCCTGCAGAACCCCAAGTGGTCTGAACAGTGCTGAGATAGCCCCAGAGCAAATTGAGGTGCTCCATTGCATCCAGTCTCAGTCCCACCAAACAAAGCCGTGCAAACACCTGCCGTGGCATCAGGCTGAGCTCACAACCCAATCCCACAAGCATAAGTAAGACAGGGCCTGTACGATCTGCCCAGCACCTCGTGCAGATGCAGGCACGAGCCCCAGCCTATCTGTCCACAAACAAGCCAGGCTGCTTTGATTGAAGGCCGTGCACAAGGGAGACTGAATTTAAAGAAAGGTGTTGGTTGTGATGAAGTTCCACCTGGTTTCAACAGCTCCACGCTTGGCCCACGGTACAGCTGATGGCCCGAATTAATGTAATTAAAGAGGCTGTTTGGAAAGGCCAGGGCTCAACCTGCTGATTAGGTTTGACAGCCAGCAATTATTTCTAATTGTTTTACAGCCTGTTTGGATTGACTCAATGGTTTTACAAGCAGCACGGTATCAGAAGGGTTTCTCATTAGTTCGATGAGGAACTGCGTTACACAACGACGAAGCTTGACAAACACAATTAGAGTCAGCAGACAGAACAAGAGAAGTGTCCTTCTGCCAGTAGCTCGGGGAGATGGGAAGGGAATGGAATCAAATTATGTAGATTTGACCTTGAAAAATGCATCTGAGATATTAGGAGCAGCTGTAGGAGCTGCACTGGGCTGGACCTCCATCTCCCCACCTCCTTGGCTGTGCTGTCTCCCAGACCATGACTGGTCATATCAACATGCATCCTTGGAAAGGTGGGACTCCATCTCTGTGCTAACACGTGCAAAGCATCCAGAGACACCTGAGCTAATGGTCACTCTTGTTTTCCAGTTGGGAAGCCTATTCCTGTGGCGAAGAAGCACAAGCCGTCGAAGGAAGAAGTGGATCAAGTCCATCAGAAATACTTAGAAGAGCTGAACAAGCTCTTTGAGGAACACAAAGCTAAATATAACGTCCCAGAAGACAGTCACCTCGAATTCATATAGGGCTCCTCGTGGAAGGCAGAATCGTGGGCATCGAGCTCCGAGTTTTGCTTTGTCCCAGGGACTGTTTCACTTCAGCTGTGGGTAATTCGTGGTCCACACAGTGTGGGGAGAAGGACTTGGTTTTCCCAGCATTTTCATCACTCCTCCCTGTAGGACACACAGAAAACAATAAAACAAAATCCTGTCCGACCGACCCCACACCTTTGAAACTCCGCAGCGTAAACTCCCACCTCCCGCCTGTCCTCCATGCCATAGAAATACCCTGAACAGGCAGAGATGAATTGTTCTTTCCTTTGCATTACAGTTCAAGTTTCATTTTCCCGGTCTACCTGCATAAAGTTTGTGCTGGAAAAAAAGTTGATTCCTCAAAGATGCCTGAAAGGATATGAAGACCTTTACTGGAAAAAAAAAATCACTTCTTGTGTGAGGAGCACTGCTTACAATGAACCTCGGGTCCCTCCAGTGACTCGAACGATGGCATTTCCTAAGGAGAGAGGGACAGGAAATATGGCCCACAAAGCCATGCGTGGCAAGGGCTCAAGGCTTTAAATAGCTGCTGCTCCTCGATATCCAGAACTTTATTAAACTCTGCGCTTAATGGGATTTTGCAGCGTGGAAGTTTTAGGTGGCAGGAAGCCATCTGCTCAGATCAGCTTTGTTTTGCCCTTAGAGAGCCCTTATACAATCACATTCCCTCTCTCCTGTCTCTTCTTTCTCTCCTTCCCACCTGTGAGGGTTTTTGTCACTGCATTTAACGAGCTGAACACACAGCTCTGCTCCTGAGCCGGTGACTCCAGGGCCATCGCTGTGGGATTTTTGACTTTCACCTTCTCCCTGCTTCAGCCACTGTGAAATTACTCCACCTGAACGACTGGCTGCACATCCCTCCCGTCCCCAGAAAACCAGCAGCAGTGGGAAAAAATTGCACGGAGCCCCTATTGACATGGCTAACCACTCCTGTAATCCCCCACTTAATCCAGTCAAATAAAGCAGGTCACCTGCTATGATTTCTTGCTGGTTTTCTATTAATAGATTTTTTTTTCTTTTGTCCTTAATTAAGAGCAGAGGTGCCTGAGCAGGACAAAGGAAAAGAGCAGTAATTATTTCCCATCCTTTTCTGTTGCTGTTCATCAGCACCCAGGAGCTCTTTCCTGTCCTTCCCTCTGCCTCCCCCTGTGCTGGTGCTGCTATCAGCAACAACACTGTGACCTCCTGCAAGCAGCCTGGAAGGGGTCAGTGCTGCAGTGGGACGTCCCTGAGGGTGCAGATGTGGTGATATGGGAATGGGAGAGGGCTCTGGGGACAGGGATGAGGAGTTGGGATCTTGATGCAATGGGAAAATAAAAGGGGGGGAAATAACCTGTGCTCGAGGGATTTGAGGTGACATTGGATGGGCAGCTGGAATGGATTGGGTGACTGTGGGATTTGGGGAGATGTTGGATGGTGATATTGTCGAGAGGGAGGAATTTAGGAGGAAGCAGGGTGTGAGGTCTCATTTGTGGCATGGACAAGGATCACACGTATGGGTACAGACAGGAAGGTCTGGATCTGCAGAAGTGGCATGACCCCAGCCTGACAGAGGAGTCACATTAAAGGATGGAATCCCCCATTTTTCATCTCTTCCTCTTTATGGATCCACATGTGTGATGCTTATGATGCCAGAGAAGCACCTATCTGAGAAATGGGATGGTTCAGCACCTTCCCAGCCAGTTACACCACCCCTGGAGATAGAAAAGGCAGAAAACTGATAACTGGGAAAATATCCCAGGAGGAGATGGGGAAAAGGACACTGGAGCTTCTGAGGGCTTATGGGGCATTTGGAGACACACAAGACCCCAAGCCAGAAAATGACGAAGCTGGAGGAGAGGGGTCAGAGAAGGGCAGTGGCTATATATAATTGGCTTCACTTGAGGTCAGTTTTATCTCCAAGGCTGGAACGTGTCCTTGATTCCTTAGGGACCTGTATAACCCAGGAGAGGACGGTGTCTGGGGCTTGCATTAAATATAACATGAGGAATAATGATTCAGAGGAGTCCTTGCTTCTGGGGGCTGTTCTGGGGGCTCAGAGCAGTGTAGGGTCTTCTTGAGGGACCAGAGATGCCTCTGAGCAAAGTGCTGTAAGACAAGAAGCTTTTGTGCTATTTTGGCACATGTCTGGAGGATTAAAACTCCTCCACTACAACACAAGACAAGATAAACACCAGGGAAAGCCAAGAGCTCGGGTCAGTCAGAATCCCCCCAGACTGCAGTTACGTTCGAGTTTGGGCTCTGCAGCCCAGGACGGGCTCCATTAGAGGCATAAAGGGTCACCCAAGCTGTCAGCCCAAAGTAACCCCAGAGCAACACAGCACGTTTAAGTGCAACATTCCCACTCCCTCTTCCTGCTTCCATTTGAGAAACGAGCACAAGGATTGGGTGATTTGGGGAGATGGTGGATGGGCGGTTGGATGGTGATATTGTGGGGATGGAGGAAATGGGGAGGAAGCAGTGTGTGGGGTCTTGTTCATGGCACGGACAAGGATCACAGGTATGGGTACAGACAGGAACGTGCCTCCCATGCAGACAGAATAAGGCTGGAGTAATAAACTTCAGCCTTCTGGGGCACCTATGGAGATCTTGAATTCAAAAATAGGATAATATTTAGGAGAGCAGTGAGTTGGTGTTCCTCACCTGCCTCCATCCAGCTCCCTCTGATCTCTCCTGTATTTCTGCTGCGAGAGGCTCTAATCTGGATTTGCCTTACTTAGCGGGTTCAGATCACGAGGCCCAAAAGAAAACCCTCTGACAAGTGATGAATACGAAATACGGGCTAATTCCCCAAGAGGAGGAATGCCAAGCAAAATACAGCTTGTCCTTTCCAGCCTTAATATCTCTGTGATTCCATGAGTGGGAACGGCAGTGATGGCTTGGTGTTTGATGATCTTGATGGTCTTTTTCCAGCCTGCCTCACTGTCAGAGGAATAACCTGCTTTGATCCATGTGCTGCATGCAGGAATAGTGGGGATGTCTGATGCATTTTTTAAGCCTGTGCCTACTCCTGGCCCTGACCTTGTCACAGAATCATTGATTCACTGCATCATTAAGGTTGGAAAAGACCTCTCGGATCTCCAAGTCCAACCCCAATCCACCCCACTATCATAGGCTTACATAATCACAGAGGTTGGACAAAACCTCCAAGATCAAGTCCAACCATCAACCCATCCCTGCCACGTCCACTCACAGAATCACACAGGCTGGAAAAAGATCATCACGATCATCAAATCCAAACACCAACCCATCACCGCCATTCCCACTCCTGGAATCACAGTGATATCAAGGCTGGAAAAGACCTCTCAGATCCCCAAAGCCCAACCCTGGAACTCATCCAGGGACAGTGAGCTCACCCCCCCTCCCTGAGCAGCCAGTGCCACCACATCACTACTCTTTGGAGAAGGAACTGTTCTTAATACCTGACCTGAAACCTGGAAATGTCCATCCCCAGCTGGCTCTGAGTGGCACTGAGCCATCTTAATTCCACACTAGTAACCTGCCAAAGCAGCACACCTCCGGGGCATGCGGGGGTCCTATGCTTCAGATCACACAAGACCTTCCATAGGAAGCATTTGTCCATCAGTGGGGGAAAGCTCTGAAACAGCATCTCGTCACAGCCCTACATTTTGGACCTGGAGTACGAAGCAATGGCTCTGAGCTAAATGGATTTGTGGCTTCTTAGTCTGGCTGAGGTTGATATATCAGACAGAAAGCAGACCAAGTGTTTGTGATGAGCAGCTCAGCATGGACTGGGCCTTGCAGACCGAAGGCACTATGGGAATGGCTTGGAAGCACTGTGGGAATGGTTTGAAAGCGCTTGGAGTCATGAAATGACTGCAGCAAACACATGTGCTGGAAACACGTGCAGCAAATGGTGCATGAGCAGAAAATCGTGCATGCACAGAACATATATACATATTTACGTGTATATTTCCCCAGGGAAAGCCGTGCTCTGGGCTGTTTTGGTCACCTAGAATTCAAGAGGGACAAATGCAAGCAAGCAGGACTTTTATCTTCAGCTCCATCGGGGTGTTTGCAAGGACAGGACGTGGTGGCTGGCTGCAAACAGCCTCATGGCCAAGGGTACGTGTGGGTGCTGGAGGAATTCAGCTCCACATCACGGAGTACTTTGAACTCAGAGAACAGCCCCGCGCTGCCAGGGGTGTATGCACACAGCTATAGGATTCCTCCAGCAGGGAGATACGTGAGCTCAGGGTTCTCAGGGGTGTTTACAAAGTGCTTGGCTTCCACCTTCTAAACAGCAGATCCCCTGAGCTAAGCACCTTGTTCTACTCCACCAGAGAGACACGCTCTGAGCCCCCTCACCCAGATCACCCCGTGTCCCTCAGGTAGCAGAATGAGGGTTAAGGGTTTTTCTGGTCTGTTTCATATCAGGCTGTGGCATTACCTACAAATCCCTTGCTTCCAAGAACTGAAGAGCACTTTACATGTAAATGTGACCTATAATCCCCATAGCAGCAGAGCAGGAGCTCCTGTGACCCCAATGATGCTCTGAGCCTGAGCCCATGAGCATCACAGCCAGTGTGTGTCAGCACCCTGCACTTCTTCCCCAGGTCACAGGAAGCTGTCAGCACTGGAGGAGACCACAGCAGGACAGGGTGAAAATAACAGCAACCCCAGGGATGTTCTGTGCGAGGATGAGAATGGGTTTGGCTCACGAATACATGAAGAGAAGGAGCAGAAAAGTGTCCTGGGTGCCTTGATGGTCCTTTTCTGGTCACATCCCCCTCCACCACTCACTCTCTTTGGGGGAAATCTCTCAGTAGAAAACGCTTTGGGAGCACTGAAGGACTTGGGAAAAGATGGACGTGTTCACAGCCCAACCCCAACATCTCTTTCCTGTTGGAAGCACAGACTCATGGCAGCCCTGGTTACAAGATGTGCTGATAATCAAAATATAGATACAAATGCACGCTTATCATAGAGGCTCTGCATGGCCTGAGTTGGAAGGGTTCCCTAAAGGCCATCTGGTCCCACGCGGATGGGGGAAACAGCAATGGGTGTGATTACCACCAGGAATATGGTTTGGAACAGAGTGTCTGGAAAGGTCGTGGCTTCTTCATCACAGAGGGTCTTTGAAAGCACGTGAGCACCGCATCATCCAGGTGACACATGGCACGGGTGTACCTGAGTCTCCCTTTTAATGTAAGGGAACAGCCCTGCTGACCTCCTAACATCGCTTCCCAGCCCCATTTCTCTCTGTTGGCAGTCCTGGGAATGGTAATATCATCTGCATTCTCACCTCCACTGCTCTAAGAGGATTTCCCCCAGGATGTGCCTTAGCTAATAGGCTTCAACAGATCTTTTGTGGGGCCAGCTTTAGCATGACCCGTTAGGAAGTGATCAATACCCCTTCCTTCTTACTGACACCAACGCCCAACATTTTCCCCGTTACTGGGTTTTGTTGCTTCTCTTGCTCTTTACTCTGATCAGTACATGAGAAAATGAAGGGATGGGAGACCACTTGACCCAAATAGACCCCTTGGTGAAGATTTGTGGTTTATTTGTGGATTGAGGTCCTGGATGCAGGCTCTCAGAGCAGGAGGTGAAGGCACCTGGCTTCGAGGACTTGCTGCTGTCTCCATTTCTCTAGCTCTTGCCCCATGGTTTGGGTCTGTCTCAGGGTTTCCAAAGATGTGTCCTGGGCTCCAGGACTCAGTGCTGCAGGGATCATGTTGCTGCCCAGAGCTCTTTTCTTTCTACACTGACAAGCTGCAGATAGGCAGTTGACTTATGTGTTGCTTCTCCAGCACACCCAGAGCATTTCCAGCCTCAGCTCCATCTTCACAAATCTCCTCCCAGGCACGGGTTGAAAACATGGAATAGTTTTCTTCATCAGCTCTGTGTTTAGCACTGGCTAAGCACTAAGACAGACCTGGGCAGAGACTGAGCTGCACTCTTCCTTGTTTTATTGAGGTACCATCTCTCCCGCTGCTGCCTTGGCCATGCCCAGCCCTGAGGTTTGGCAGTGCAGATGGTGTGTGGTGGGTCAGGGCAGCACTGACCTCTGCCCTGCAGAGATGCTCTGAGCTAGACATGAAATCCATCCTGTCCCAGTCCTCGTCTGGCAGATGTGGATACCCTGGACACAAGGAGCTCTGATACAACAGGACTGCAAGTTTTTATCAGGGAGACAATGCCAACTAGTCTGGCCAACTGAAAAAGAGCAAGAGAGGAAACAGAGGCTAACAGAGATGGCCGCTGCAAGAGGAGATGAGGCCGTGGGGATTACAGAGCACCAGGGCTAACATAGAGAGGCCTATTGCTTTATCCTTGTTAATATTCATTAAAACCTGACGTCATCTCTTTATTTTCCATTTTTTAATGAGAATGTAGCGATCCTGCTCGCTTGATTTAAAATAAGCAGTGATTTCAACTTCTTGACTTGTTCCTTTCTAGACTGACGCTCTTCTTTCTCCCTCTTCCTATATACCTATACTTCTTCAACCCTGTACTTGGGTCAGCCCCAGAGTAGTCTGAATGTTGGAACTGAAGGTTTCTGAAAATGAAACTGAAACTATTCTATTTTATTATGTTCTAATCTACTCCGCTCAACTCTACTCTCCTCTACTCTGTTCTACTCTTCTCCACTCCACTCTACTCCACTCTACTCTACCCTCCTTTACTCCACTCCACTCCACTCCACTCCACTCCACTCCACTCCACTCCACTCCACTCCACTCCACTCCACTCCACTCCACTCCACTCCACCCTACCCACCTTTACTCTGCTCTATCCTACCCTATCCTATCTACTTAGACACCCCGGTATCATGGGGTGAGATGAAGAGCCATTTAGAGGCTGCACAGACAGTAGAAAAATCAAGACTGACCTGATCAAGTTGAGACCTCCAGGTTGCAAATGCCTGTTTTAAGAGCAAGGAGTACCACTCTTTCTCTAAATTTCCTGTCCTGATCATGCAATCCCAGGCTGCACAGAGATCGTTTGCAGAAGCATTCTTGCTGCAGTGAATGGGAGTCCCTGGGTAAGTAAAGGGTTGCAGGATTGGGTCTGTCTGGTGCCTGCTGCCCACACGCATCTGGAACAACTCCACAGGGCTTGTGAAATTGGGCTAGGACCTTTTCCTTGCAGACTTTGTTAACTCTGACTTGTTCTATATTTGTCTGTGATACACCCCCCATGTTTAATACTGTGAGGGACCAAAGTCAGCCCTTCGGTGTGTAGACCTGCCTCCACACAACATGCTCTGGATTTTCAGGACTACAAAAACCATTGCAAAAATGATGTGCTTCTGACAGGACGTGATTTGCAAGCTATTCAACACTACAGGAAGGCTCGGGTTGTTGTTTCGATGGGCTGAGCTAGGAGCAATCAAAACCAGCATTCTATGGGATGTCCACCAACCCCTTCTGCCATACAATTCACAGAGTGCCATAGGGACGGTGCATGAGCGCTGCTCAGCTGATGTTCCAGGGCAAGGAGATGCATTTCTATTCCAAGATCCTTCTTCATTCATCAAAAGAAGGAATTTTCCACCATGCTCAGGTGTCCCCTGGAATGGGGCACCACCACAAGGCAGACCCGGTCCTTGATGGGCAGTGTCCATCTCCTCTCCTCTCATGGAAACGAATCTCTGGGTATGGATATGGATATGGATGTGGAAATGGTCTCAACATCAAGGCCACACCTGTTGTCCCCAAACTATCATCTCCCCTGCATCTCTGCAGGGCTGGAACCAGAAGGGAAGAGAGTAACATGGTGGGGTGAAGGGAGGGTTTGCCCAGCTTTCCTCTGTGCCCACAGCACATGGGTGCACCTGTCTGATGGTCCCAAACTGTTTGATGGTAGTTGGCAAAATGCTTCAGGGATGGAAAGCACCAGAAATGGGGAGATCCCAAGGGATGACTCCTGGCTATGTCCATGCAGGTTCTGCTCAGAGGGCCAACTTCTCCTTTTTGTTAATCCATTATTTCTCGTTAGCTTGGGATGATGGGTCCCATGAAGGATTCGAGGATGGAGCGATGGTGAGCCCTGGAGGGGCTGGCAAGGAGGTCAGCGTGGGACAGGCAGCCTCGGCTAATAGCATTACAGGGACGAGCCCTGGGGACAGAGGGAATAAGAAGCTTTCATCAGGGATTCTCCCGGTGTTGAATCACACGGTGCAGGCAGGAAGGCGACGAGGAGCACCGCTGCCCTCGGTGTGGAGCTCTCCCAACTTTCAGCAATAGGACGTGCTATTTTTTCCCCGTTGCATTTAACCAGATTGCCATTCCTAATACCTCCACGTCCTCCTTAATAAAAGAAGCAAACACCACTGCAAAAAGCACCAATCCTCCCTATTTCTTGCATGCCTGATGTGGTTCTGAAAAAAAAACCCTCCCAGCTGTGGTGCATTGCAAGCAGAGCCAGTTCTCTGTCTATTACTAATTCTCCAGTGCTCATTCAGTGCAGGGACCAAAGTTCTTTAGCCTTACAGTTAATTTTTAGGTGCTCTAATTTTAGACTGTAGCTAGGCAGCTAGACCCTGACTCGCTGCCAGCATCCAGAATCTGGCTTTGCTCAGTGACTTGCATAAATCTTCCTGTCTTGAAGGGAGAAGAGAGGGTGCGGTGAGCTTCTATTATTTTTCATACCCTTTTTTTTTTTAATGCCCTCCAGCACAGAGCTCTCCGTGAAGTATCCCTTGCAGTCCGGGCCCAAACTTTGCTTCCCGTTGTGAAAAAGAGCTTCAGATCATAATTAACTTCACAGCAGAAGAAGGAAGGCCTGCGGATGGAGCTGACTCCAGCTTTGTGCATGGGATCGTAGCATTCGTAGCTGCTCTCTTTGTTCTACCATTGCCCAAAGCTCTGCACCAACAGTCTGCTCTTCATCCAGACTGGCTTTTAGTGCAACGTGGATGAATGCAAGCTTCAGAGCTTGTCATTTCTTTGCCTCTTTCCTGAGATCATGGATGAAAACGCCCATGAATGTGCTCGTACATGCCCGAGGTGCCCACGCTACCTTCAGAAACCACTCTGGAGAAAAGGCTCTGTTGTGCAAACATCCCCTTCCCAGGCAAATTCTTGGAGGGATAAACCTGATAAATGCCTGCGAGATAACAGCTCCGTGTGACACTAGGGTCAGGGGGGAGGGTGTAAAGCACAGCTCCGGGTGAAAATCAATCCTTTGGGCGGGGGTCTGGGCAAGTCTTTGGCTGCTTGGCTGGATTCTGCTCCAGATGCAAAGGTCGGCGTGTGCAATGACCGCGGCGGTGCTGAGCCATGTGGGTGAACCCTCCTGGGAAGGGAGTGCTGCTCTGTGCTCACTCAGCTCTTTCCAGCTCCAGACGTGGTGCTGATGCCTTTGAACCCCTTGGAATCTGGGACTGCTGAATCGTGCAGATGGACTTCGCCAGGGCGACTGGATATGCCCGCTCCATCACGCTCCAGTTAGGGAGTGAACGACCCGTGGCTGTTTGTGCGGGTGGTGCGGGGAGGGGTGGGATGTGCAGAGTTTCTGGTGGGGTCAGAAGCGTCCTGGCTGCTGCCTGTGCCATGTAACAGAAATGTGGGTGGTTTCTGCCCGTTTGAAAAGAGCTATCTGAGGATGGAGCATCGGGAAGGACCAGCCCAGGCTCCTAAGGTCATAGCACCTCTGAACACCAGGTAATCCAGGCACTGCCATGCGCTCAGGGTGACAAATTATTTCCCAACACAGATTAACAAACAGGTTCTACAGGAACACACCACAAGACACAGTGAGGAAGCAAGAGAGACCGCAGGGAGCTTTGTAGCTGAGGAACTTGAGACTAAGAAAAGGGATGAAGGATAAGCAGGGGATTCCTACCACCATCTGGATCTGCAGAACCATATCCAAAAGGATATGGTAGTTTGGTTCCACAGCTGGCTGTGCCTCAGTTTACATCTCCATACGCAGCTTTTACGTCTCCACACTGAGGTCTTACACACCTTTCACATCTTATCTGAAGCTCTATAGAAGCAGGTGATGTGTGTGCATTTGGGAACGTACCCTTTCACCCCAGCCCAGCTGTCGCCCCGGGCTCAAAGTTCACATGCATCACTCGGGCAATGTATGAGCCAACATCACACCTCCGTAAGTAACACCTGGACTGTGAACTGTCCCCATCGAGGCAGGAGAAAGGATGGAGGCAAAGGTGAACCCTCTCACCTGGAGGCCCAGGCTGTGCTCAGGGCTGATGGGAGAAGCTCCTGGGCCCCCATGCCCACATTTACCAGTAGAGGAAGAGGACAGGAGGTCTGCAAGGGAGAGCTCAGCCCCAGTCATGCGTGGCAGGTGGAAAAGCAACCACTGTAAGACTCAGAAGGGGTCTTTTTGCTGTTCTGTTGGCTTGGAAAGTTGACAAAGTCAGTCCTGCTGCCCGGGCGACTCAGGTTCAAACTCATTAAATCCCGGACCTTATCGCCTGGTTCATCACTCATTATAAGAATTCCATTGGCACAGCTGCCCAAGGAGTGGGGGATCACCGTCCCTGCAGGCGTTCAGACCTGTGGGGATGTGGCACTGAGGGACTCAGTCAGCAGGCACTGTGGGGTGGGCTGGGGTTGGGGATCTGAGAGGTCTTTTCCAACCTTAATCCCACAACATCCTTGTTATGAAACTTAATGAGTCTATGATCCTATTTAGGGACGGGGTTTAGAGAGGGTGGTGGGGATGGATTGAGCTTGGGCTTGGGGATCGTAGAGGTCTTTTCCAACATTAATGGTTCTGTGATTTGGCTGCACATGTAGTGGGTACGTCCAACAGAGTCCTGCTCAACGCCAGGCTTTCCCTTTCTATTCTGACACCACTCCTGCAACAGGACCTGGGGAAGCCCCTTATTCCCAACCCAAATTCATCACACTGTAGGCATCGGAAGAAACACAGACCAGGTTGGACATGATCGTGGTGCCTGAGCTGTGGCAGTGGTCGCAGGAGGGAACTGAGGAAAAGGAACATTTTCAGATGCTGTGACTGAAGCCTGTAAAGGGGAAATGGAGGCAGAGCAGAGGAGAAAACCTGGCAGCTATAAACCCTCTGTGTTTAACCACAGAACCATTGTTGGAAGGGACTCGCAGGGATCACCAAGCCCATCTTTGGCCCTACACAGCACCCCCAGAGCCCGACCCTGTGGCAGAATGGGGCTCCAGCAACTCAGAGCCATGCCCACCACCCTGGGGAGAAAGAAATAAGGAATGAGAGATGAGAGCATCTGGAAAGAGAGAATTTAAGAATTCCTCAATACAGGGCTGCCACAGAAATGGCTCTAAGTTTTAAGCCAGAGAAGGAAAATTACTAAGACAGAGAAGATCAACTTGAGCACGTGCTAAACACAGGCAGCGTCATCCGTGCACCCAAACATGTGGCCTTTGGATGAAGACTGAACTCTGAGCCTCACTAGGATTGAAAATAGGGCATTTTCTGCTCGGTAAGCATATAGGAACAACACTACAGCACGGTGCAGCAGCTGGCTCTGAGTGCTGAACCCACTGCACACCTTGCATGCATTTCCCACCCCCCACATGGAAACAGGGAGAGAAGAATGACCAGCACCCTCAAAACCATAGGCAAAACCCTAGAGCAAGGTGCACTAGGAAACACGACTCCAGCAGGATGTGTTGCTGCTCTGCTGAGAGGTTCAGGTGCTGCTGAGCAAAAGGAGGAATCAAGGGATGTGAAGGCACTGCGAACTGCAGCTGTGAGCCTGGAGTGCGGGCGGACTCCTGCCCCTGTGCCTCGGTGCACAGCCCGTGTTTTGCAGGTGCAGGAGACGTAGGATGTTTGAAAGGATGTTATTGTTGAAGAGTAACCTTGCCAGACGTGCGGGTTAATGACAGACAGGGTCGCACGCCTGCTGTGCCAAGGGAGGAATGTAAGCAGGGAGCAAAACAAACCACGGGCGCCGGCAAAAACAAGCTTTGAAGGAGCGCCGCAGCGCATGCCTTCCTGGTGGGAAAACTTATCCTGGCGGGGAACGGAGCCAAGATGCTTCTCACGGCTCGGGATGGCTTTCTGATTTTCCCCGAGCTAAAGGGGGCAGAGGAAAAGGAGTCACAGAGTTCAGAGCGGTGAAACCAGAGCCGGGCGGCAGCCGCTGTCCCAGGGCTCAGCGGTGTCCTCGTGGATTCTTCCTCCCAAGAACGGCAGTGTTGCAATGCACACCTGCAAGTGGCACACGGGGCTGCTGCCCGGCCTGCTGGCACTGCTGCTGTCCCTGCAAGCCCCACTGCTCCGTGGAGCAACGAGGGTTTTGCTGTTGCCCTTCCCTGCGGTGCGCTGGTGAGCTTTGCTCTCCTCCTAACCCGGAGATGGAGTGACGCATCCATTGGGATCCACATTAGTGCAGCAGGGTGGGTATCCATCACGGGATCACTGCGGACCACCCCTGACCCTCAGGACAGACGGTGCAGGCGGCAAACCAATGCTCACCCACCATCCCAGCACCTCGCAGCCTGAATTTCTGCCTGCTTTCATCTGGCTTATCCTAAGGAGCACGGCCCATGCTTTGCTCGCAGGGGACTCTAAGCCATCAGAAGACGTGCAGGAGATCATTCCCCTTTCGCACAGCAGTAGTTCAGCAATAATTATTTCTATTCTGGGCTCTCCTTTGCAGCTCTTATCCAAGAGCTGTTGGGCAAGGCCCTTTCTTCACACAGGCTCTCGTAATTTTCCATTTTTGTAGGGATTTCGACAGGCCACCACAACTGTTGGAAGACGTCCTCCGGCCCCGATGGAGTCCCGGTGCCAATTCAGCTCCTAAGAGGGGATCAAAAAAAAAAAAGTAGAAATGCCAAGCTCTTTCACCTCCGAATCCGCAATTGGAGCTCTCCCCAGTGCAGGGCTGGCTGAGAAGGCAACTCTTTGCACAACACTGGTGGACTTGTTTCTTCAGGACAACAAAAGCGGCTGTGGCAGCGGCAGCAGGGCGAGCTGCTGCCCCGCAGGGCTCAGCCCCATCCCACCCTGGCAGCCAGGATGAAGCTGAAGGCGTGCACAACTTGAGCTGTGCAGGTGGTTGTTGCTGTCCCTCCTCCCTGTACAGGGATCCCCCAAATGCTCTCTGTTTTCAGTGGGGTATTCTCTGTAGGATTTCAAGGCGCCTCTGTGATGTAGATTCCTTTTATTCCTTCAAAATTACAGACAAGCTGGGGCCGAGGCGAGCTGTCAGCCTGATCCTCCTCCCCCTCCAACAACAGGGCCAGACGTGACCCTACCGTAAAGAATGCGGGTTTCTGTCTGGGAGCTGGGGCAGACCCACCTGTCCCCATCTGTCCCGCATCGGTGAGCTCAGCTGAGCTCTCAGCCCGAGGCAAAGCAAAACATCCCCTGCGTGGTTATGGATTTACAGAGCTCTGAAACTCTAATAATGGGATAAAAATCGAGGCAGAGCGCGGTGCTGAGGGCAGTGCATGGCTGCACTGGATCATCCCAGAGCTCTTTTCCAACCAGAGCGGATCCACTGCTGTTTTGGGGGTGGTCCGGATACAAGCTGCGCTCTGGATCTGAACGAAGCCGGGAAGGCAACCACATTGCTAGGATTTTCTCCTTTATACTAATTTAACAACCCACCCCCACCCACCCCCATCCCGCTGGGGCACCGAGAACCGGCACAGAAGCGAGCGGGCGAGAAGGGCAGCGCGGCATCCCACCCAGCGCTCTGCTAACAGGGATCTCCCCCAGCATCCCGCAACCCACGGCCGTGGGGTACCCCGCCACGAGAACGGCACTGCCACGACCCACAGCTCCGCTTGGGGCGGAGGGACCGGGCGTGGAGCCCCGCCTCTCCCTGCCCTCCTCTTCCTCCTCCTCCTCCTCCTCCTCCTCCTGCAGGGCTATATAGGGCCGCGCTCTCACCGCCCATCCCGCACACCGACAGCACCGGGGCCGTACGTCCATTCCCCCCCCCAATCCCGGACCCCCATCCCGGACCCCCATCCCTGCATCCCGCGGGCTTGGCCGGGCCGGGCCCCGCTTCCCCCCCACCATGAAAACCATCATCGCCGCGTACTCGGGGGTGCTGAGAGGTAACGGGGCCGGAGGGGCCGGGGATGCTGCGCTGGGGGATGCGGAGCGGGGCAGCCCCGCGGGGGTCTGGCCGCGGTGTGAAGCGTGTGTGCTCGTCTTCATCCCGCGTGGGGAGGGGGTGGGGAGCACGGGGAGAGCTCGGGGGGGCTTTGCCGCAGCGTTTTTCGGGGTGCAGTTTCTCTTCTCGACGGCGGCTCCGGTGGATCGCGGCGGCCGACGTGGGCGTGTGACGTCGGCTTAAAAATGAGCCGTTTCTCCTTTTATTTTGGGGTTTGGTCCCCCCCTCCCCCCTTCCCCCTCCACCTTCTGGCGGTAGGAAGCGTTATCAGCATGCCGACGGAATTCAGCTTGCGGCGGTGGGTTCGGCTCAGCTCCGTCCTCCCCACCTTTCCAGCAGCAACAGGTTGAAGGTTGGAGGAGGAAAAAAAAAAACAAGAAAGAGAGGAAAAAGGAGTGGAGAGAGGAAAAAGGAGTGGCTGTTTCTTACTGCTCTGCAGAGGAGGAGAGGAGGGCTCCGTGCGGTACCGAGAGGAGGTTGGCGTTGCAGAGCTGGGAAGGGACTTCCCGGGTGAGCAGAGCAAGTTGGGTGACCGTGGGGACACTGTGCAGCCACCAACGGCTTCCTGCGGGCGGGAGGGCAGGGATGCTGGAGGGAGCTCGTAGGAGATGGGTGGGAAGCAGAGCCCACGGCTCGAGGCATCTCACGGGGCTTGGTGCAATGCTGCAGTGCTTGCACGGTGCAGATTTGCAGCCCTCTCCGTTGCAGATGTGTCAGGGCTTGAAAACACGGAGCTGCGCAGGGAAGTGCAGAGCATCCACCTGAGCAGGCCCTGAACAGTGGCTGTGCCTGTGCCACCGAAGGCTTCCTGCCCCCAAAAAAACAGGCTGAGTATTCCTCTTGGGCTGAGAAGATGGGGAATGGCTTGGCTTGTTGATTAAGTGACTCATTAGTGGAGCAAGGAGGAGCTGAACCTGGTGAGTTAACCCGCACCGGCCTGCCTGTGTTCCCCGTGCCCAGCTCCGGTCCCTAAGGCAACCTGGGTGCAACAAGCAGAGGCCAAGCCACGTTTTGAGATCAAATATATCCCTTGAATGAAGAGCACGGGAGCTGTTAAACCGGGAGCTAACTGCGAGCCAAGTGCCGAGAATAAATCATTCAGGAGCCCTATGAAATATGTAGGGCTGAGCCCACACCTCCGCGGCCAGCCCGCTGCTGCTGACGTGTTAGCGATGGATCTAGGACACGTGCATAATTCAAAATGGAGTGTGGGTTAGGGACAGTGATTGGCCTCATCTCTAGATAATCCTGCTTAGTGCAGGAAAGCTCTTTACTCTCCTTGGGCCAGTTTTGCTCGGGGGCGGCTCCTGGGGGTCCTGCAGCAATTTTGGGGGGGTTCACCCATTTTTGCATGCTGCCTGTGGCTGGAGATGGGAGGCATTGCCCTGACAGAGGCCTCTGCTGACCTTGGTGGTGTGGGGTTTGGAGGGATCCCGCTGCCATCAGGCTCCAGCCTTCCTGCTGCCCTGGCTTTGCCCCATTACCAAAGCATGGAACGTCAGCAGTGATCTGTCCCCACCTGTCTGGATTTGGGTGGGTGTGACAGTCAGGTGAGCTTTAAAACAGAGCAGGGAAAGGCAGCCCCTTCTCCCAGACAGCAACAGGATGAACAGAACAACAAAATGAAAGCCCCCAGTGATGGCATCTCCCCGCCTGCCCATCCCTGTGTGTGTATGCGGAGGAACTTTGTCAGACACTGAACCATGGGAATGTGGGGGAGCCCGCATCGCAGCCTTACAGCATTTAAAAGGGGAATGAACTGCCCACAAGGGTGGAGAGCGATAGGACAAGGGGGGGAATGGTTTTAAGCACAAGGAGGGAAGGTTTAGGTTGGATGTCAGGGGGAAGTTCTTCACAGAGAGAGCAGTGAGGTGCTGGCACAGGCTGCAGAGAGGATTCATAGATTCATAGATTCATTAGGTTGGAAAGGACCTACAAGATCATCTAGTCCAACCATCCTCACACCACCATCTCTACCCACCAAGCTACTAAATCAAATCCCTTAGCACCTCATCTAAACGCTTCTTCAACAGCACTGGGGACGGTGTCTCAACCACCTCCCTAGGCAGGCCATTCCAGTGCCGGACCACTCTGAAAGAAAAAAATTTCCTCAAATCTAATATAAATCTTCCCCGGTGCAGCTTGTGGCCATTCCCTCTTGTCCTGTCATTAGTTATCTGGGATGTGGGTGCTCCATCCCTGGAGGTGCCCCAGATCAGGTTGGCTGGGGGAGACGGATGGATCTGGAGGATGCTGGCCCTGCCTGTGGCAGGATCTCAGTGATCCTTGGGGTCCCTTCCAACCCAAGCCATCCTGTGATTCTGTGTGGCACGGAGGGGACGCAGGCAGTGGGCATGGTGGGGTGGGTTGGGGGTCTTGGAGGGCTTTTCCAACCCGAGTGATTCGATGTGGGATTGTTGTCTTATCTTGACCTGACCCACTTTGGCCATAAGCTGCTGAGGTGCTGCCTTGCTTCTCTGGCACAGCATCAGGAAGGATGCTGGCATCAAGGCATTAAAGGTTGTCCTTCTTCGTAGTAGATTCCTTCCTTATCCCGTTTCATCTTAAAGAAGTCCCTCTGCTCCTCTGCTTTGGCTGAGCTGTGGATAAGAGCTTCAGCTGAGAGATTGAACTTCAGTGGTATGGAAGCTCCAGGCAGAGGCATGACTTACTGCAGCTCGTGCAGGGTTATTAAGGAGTCTTCTGGGGCACCAGTGAAGTCCTCCTGGGCATCCTAGTGCTGCTGTGCCCAGCTCTGCTCTACCCCCGGTGTCAGCTGAAGGCGTAGCTCTCAGGGGCTCTGGAGGGGCTCAGCCTTCACGGGTTTGGGTTGAAAAAGACCTCTGAGGTCATCCAGTCCAACTGCTGATCCAACATCACCGTGCCCACCAACCAGCACTGCTTTCATCACC
Source organism: Callipepla californica brunnescens (assembly GCA_023055505.1). Lineage (NCBI taxonomy): Eukaryota > Metazoa > Chordata > Aves > Galliformes > Odontophoridae > Callipepla > Callipepla californica. The sequence goes on along the minus strand of JALIRH010000072.1, from coordinate 809,337 downwards.
TAAGTAAGCGTCAGTTCCCACCTGATGAGAACTGATTCACAGCTGAGCGTGGTGAAGTGCACTTCTTGGCAAAGGGTTAGTGTTGACAAGAGTTAACGTACTGCCTTGTGAACACACAAGATAAAGCCTGATTTAGCAAGCGTCCAGCTTGTAACTCTCTGTAACGTTTGTACTTCCTCATGGCTCCTTTATTTGGCTGCTATTACTGTAGACTGAGCTTTCTGGTGCCCGAGCATGACGTCCTGTTTATTTCTGCTCCTGGAGCTTTTGGGTCTGCCCCCTTGCCTACACAAATCATGGTAAACCCATGCAAACCTGAAACAAACTGCTGGAACAACACCAGGTGCTGTTGCAGCTGGGAGTCAGCTGCTCCCTCCAGGAGCTGTTGGGGTATCTCCTGTGCCTGGCTCTGGCTGCTGGAATGAGGTGTGTGAAGCCACAAAGCTTGGAGACAGCGAGCTGCAGTCGCCGAGCTGCCCTGGGAGGAGCAGGATGGCTGCATTGCTCAGCAGCAGCGAGGTCCCCTCTGGAGAAGCTGCTTTTATGGCCACCATGCCAAGCAGCATCCTTCTGAGCCACATGTCTCCCATCGGCCCTCCAGGGAATTTGTTAGGGTTGGAGAAGACCTCCAAGATTCTGGAAGGGTCTGGAGGGCCAAAGGTGTGAGGAGTAGCTCAGGTCCCTTGGGCTGTTCAGCCCAGAGCAGAGGAGGCTCTTGGTGGCCCTGCAGCCCTTTTGGGTGGCCCTACAGCATGGGAGGGTCAGGAGGATGAGGAAAAGCCTGTGCCCTGAGCTCAGGGTGCTGGGACAGCACTCTGACATAGGGTTGGGGTTTGGGCTCAGTGTCCCTGTGGGTTTGTGCCAACTCAGGGTATTCTGATATTTTTTCCTCTGAGTCTTCAGGAGGTGAACAGCACTGGGTGTAGGCCTGTAGGTGAGCCCTGGGGAGGATGGGGGTTTCTCCTAAAGAGTTGTACCCATGTGTTGAACTCCAGCACAGCAGAATAACCCTCAAAATACACAGTTCTGATCAGATACGGAAACTCTTCTGCCCACATCACCAGCAGCCTCGTGCTGTAGAGCACCAAGTGCTTTCCGCATGGGTTGGTGCTCCGTAGGATGCTCACGTTGTGCAGCTCGGTGCCTGTGTGCAGGGCTGGCAATGCCTGCTGTTTGCTGAGCATCCAGAAAATGCTGCAGTACAAATCCATTCGGTGGGTTAAACGGTTGTTTGGTCTGGGGAAGGGGATGGATTTAGCTGATCTGGGCCTGGAGTGCTGGGTCCATTGATCCGTGGGTGTTCTGGCATTGTAACTGCAGGTGCACAAAGGGTGAACCAGGTGGGGCTCTGCTCCTGTTGTGGATCACAAGCAGTCTATTACACTTTGGGCTTATTCTGAGGACACAGCAGTGTCCCTGGCCGTATCCCTACTGTAGGATGGTATCTGGGAGGTCCATCTGCATGTACTGCTGTAAATGACCTTTCTGGGACTGCCTCTATAGCAGCTCCAGGAACACTCTGCCTCTGGCTGTTGCCTCTCCATGGCGATGGTAGCTTCTTCTGCCCATCGGGCCGGTGGCTCACTATGAAAACAGGGCAGAGCTTGTCATGCTCCCCAGATTCGTGGCCCAACTTGAGCCTTCCTGTTTCGGTACTGTGTAGTCTGAAGTGAGCACCAGCTCACTGCCGGGCCAGCTCCAGTTTGGGCTGCTGCCTCCCATGTAGCTGCCTGTGGGCGTCCTCTCCTAGCAGAAGTTGCTCAGGGCAGCGTGGGCTCAGCCCTGGGGGACTGTATGGGAACTGCTGAACCACGGCCTGAAGCACTGATGGATCCCCTGAGGTGAGCACTGAGCCACGGGAGCACAGGTGAAGGCAATGCACCTGTGTGACCAGAAGGGGTGGAGTGTGAGTCCACCTCTCCCAAACCCCATTGAAGGGCTGAGCACCACTGGGGAAGGATCTCTTGTTAGAGATCCCTCCTTTGGAGTTTCCTATTGTGTTCCTGGGATGTGGGTGAGCCTTTCTATTTATTTCAGTTGTCTCTTTTCCATCCCAATAGTCTTTCTAATCGTGCCATCTATAAATATATCAGCTAACAATACCGTGTGCTATTATTCATTGTGTTCACTTCACCCCTTACGGGGACCCTGAAGGCCCGGTGCCCATGAAGGGGAGCTGCAGGACCAATGCAGCAGTCAGTCCTGCTGCCGCGGTCAGTGGAGGCAGTGGTTAGCAACCACAGCGGAAAAGCTTTTGCATATTTCAAGCATGCGTAGATGAAACTTGTTGTGTAGCAAATACCAAATGATTAGAGGCTCTTCTCCGTGGAATTTCTCCAGCGTGAGCTCTTGCTGTGCTATCCACCTCCAGCAGTGGTGTGTCTTGTTAGCCAGGGCTGAGCCCATTCAGCGGTAACAGCTGCTTAGCAGCATTGCATCCCTTCTAATAGCAGGCTGATCCTTAAAAGGAGAAGGAAGTATGTCAACACACCTCCTAATTTGTTCTCAGGCCAGCAGTTTGATTTACATTCTTGCCTGCAATTACCGTGCTTTCAGATAGTAAAAGTAATGACGAGATGCAAAGGAAATCCTGCATGCTAGTGCTGCTTTCTGGAGGCTTAGAGCCTATCAGCAAACCCCAGCGGGCAGTTCCTCGTGGAAATCACATCTTTGGGTTCTGTCTTTTGGACTGGAATGGTTTAGAATTCTGGAAGTGGCTTTCACCTCCTCCGTGCTATAGGAAAACAGCCGTGGTTTCCCTTGCTGTGGGTGCCCAGGCTCAGACACACAGCACTTGTGCAATGGGGGTGTGAGCAGGAGCTCAGAGCACAGCCTGGTGTGTGCCTGCCCGTGGTGGCTGATCTCTGTCTGTGCTGGGTGCCGCTCTCAGGAGCTGGCAGTTGGAAGTGAAGCCATGTGTTAGTACTACTCCCTCTAAAAGTAATGTCTGGAGGTGTCTGAGGCCACGGGCAGCCTGAGCCAGGGGTACCCAGCCCACGCTGGGGGCTGGAGCTCATGCTCTTTGAGCCCATTCCTGCCTCCACCACTCTGCAGTCGGTGCTCTGTGTGATTTGCCTTCTGCTTTGTCCTTAGGTACGGGATCGAGCATCCTCTCCTCTCTACAGGACTTGTTCTGGCTGTCTAAATCCAAAGTAGAGAAACAACTGCAGATCATCTCCGTGCTGCAATGGGTCCTCACTTTCCTCGTCATGGGTAAGAACGCTCTGGAACAGAGCTTTTTATCTTATAAGTTCTTCAACAACGTTAGTGTGTAAGACATAAATTGTGTCCTAGGGCACAGGGTTGATGTAGGGAGCCCTCGGGTTTGTTTTCGCTGTTCCTTCCCAACTTAGCTTGTTGGAACAGCACAGTGCTGTGTGGGGTGGGGTGCCCGGTGTTGGGAGCAGTACCCAGCAGCAGGGCTGCATGGCTGGGGATGGTGCACGGCCCCAAAGAGTTCCCACTGCTGCTGGTGGGGCTGCCATCCCACTGTCACACCAGGCACCCACTCAGGGGGAAGCTGTCCCATGATTGATCTTAGCTAAATCCAACTTGATCGAGGATTAATGGCATCGGGTTGAGACTGAGAGCTTGGTGTGGAAGGGTCAGAAGGCGAGGGGCTCTTAGTGCAAGCAGGAATGCTCTCTGCAGACCACAGCCTGACACCAGCTTGTTTTCTTCTCCGACATACCCAGGTATTGCTTGCACTTTAATCCTCATGTACATCCTGTGCACAGATTGCTGGGCAATCGCTGCTCTGTATTTAGCCTGGCTGGTGTTTGACTGGAATACACCAAAGAAAGGTAAATAATACCGATCTGACTCCTGATATCTGTGTCCTCCTCTTCCTGTTCGGGCAGAGCTGCCCTTCCTTGTGCTGGGTGTGTTCCCTTCTTAGTGGGACTCGGCAGGATCTCCTCCTGGAAGCACTGTGCAGATTGCAGGCTTTGATGCTGATGGCAGTGCAGTGCCAGTGGTCAGTTATGCAGTTGCTGGCTTTGTGGCAGTGGATTTATGAGGTTTAGAGTCTAACTGTGCACTGGAAATACCTATGCTGAGATTCAGTAGCCCGCTGTCCTCTGCAGCTTTTGCACAGCCCAGGTAGCAGCATGGACGTGGCTCTGCCGTGGGGTCTGTACTGCTGCAAATACAGGAGGAAACTTAATGTTGGAATAGACCCTGCAGAAACCAGCCCTGAGACCCACGATGGTGATGGCAATGAGCTCTGGCAGCTCTTCTCAGGGCCGGGTTGGCACTGTCACTGCAGCTTTGGGGCTGCTGAAATCATGCAGGGTTTCTGTCTCCCTCAAAGGAGAAATGTGAGGTCAATCCGGAGTTGTTTCTAGCTTGAGTTGTCCTGCTCCTGTCTCCAACAGGATCCCACATCTGATCCTGCCCTGAATTTTTGGGCTAGCCTTACTTTGCTGAAGTACCTCGGAGTCCCAAACGCTGCTTTGCAGTGAATGATGCAGGTGCTGCACACCCCAGGAGGAATGCAGCAGTCGCTTTCTCTGGTGGGATCAGCTCCTGTCTGCATCCCCCTGGGTTTCCTGCAGGGCACCCAGCTGGAAACGGCTTTAATAACACAGCTTTTCTTCTTCAGGTGGAAGAAGATCCCAGTGGGTGAGAAACTGGGCTATATGGCGGTACTTCAGGGATTATTTTCCAATAAGAGTGAGTAACAGCTTGACTGCACGCAGTGGGACTTAACTGGTTTAGACTTAGCTGTAATATCCTCTATGAGATGACTTTGGGCACGCAGTTCTATCCACAACATTGACCTACACGCAGTGCACTGCAGTAGAGCTGCCTGCAGAGCTGTGTGTGAGATCAGACACGAACAACTCGTGACAGCATGATTTGCAGGGGATGCTTCTGATGGTTTAGTTGCTGGTTTTGTTGAGGCAGCCTTGCTGAGTGCACTGCTTCACCAGTGCTAGCTCTGACATCCATCTGCTTCGGGGTTGTGGGCGCCCAGCAGTGGGAATTGCTTCTGTTCTCTGGTTGTGCCTGCTCTTCCTCTGGTGCTGCAGAGGGAGGCTGGTGTATGGGAATTGTATGGGAGCTGCTGAATCGTGGCCTGAAGCACTGATGGATCACCTGAGACAAGCACTGAGTCAGCCATGGGAGCACAGGGGAAGGCAATGCACTGTGTGACCAGAAGGGATAGAGTCTGACTGCACCTCTCCCAGACCCCATTTCAGGGCTGACCACTGCTGGGGAAGGATCTCTTTCTGGAGATCCCTCCTTTGGAGTTTCCTCCTGGGATATGGGTGAGCATTTTCTTTGATTGTCTCTTTCCATCACAGCAATCTAACTGTACCATCCATACAACATCTCAGTGGTGTGTGCACCTCTTGCTGCTGCTGATGGGTGTACGTGGATGTTTCAGCTGCACGGGCTGCCAGTGGTGGCTGACTCAGATCTTGTAGTCATGGAGAAAAAGAGCATGCTGCAGTGGAGGAGCTGAATCCTTGATGTGTTGCTTGGTATTGCAGCAAGCCCTGCCTCCTATTAAAGGTTAAAGAGAGCTGTTTTGACCCCTTGGAATCAAATCCCCAGGATGTGGTGTGTCTCCCTGTCACACAGCTGGGTCGCTGAAGTGTGTTTAGAAATGAGATGGGGGAGACAGATAAACTGAACTTCTGCTTGGAGATGCTTGCTTGCTTGCTCACACACAGCCACAATTCTTTTGTCACTGTGGGGGCAGAGTTGTGCAAGGTCCACAGAGCACCACGGTGAGCGTTATGCAGAGGGCAGAACGTGAGGGGTGAGAGCTGTGGGGCAGCTCTTGCATCTGCTGTGGGGAAACAGCACGCTCACCGCAGGGTTGTGGGGCTGGGAGGTGCTGGAGGTGCCTGCAATTATGGGACCGCTCCTACAGAATGAAGCATCCCTAAAATCTGCTGTAGGGAGTGGTACCAACCACCTGAACTCGTTGGGTTTGATGTCGTGGAGGGTGCAGGAGTTCCTCGGATGTTTATCCCCCTTCCGTTAGGAGAGAGGCTGCTTTAGAGGCTGATGTGGTGCCAGCATGCAGTGCTGACTGCAGGCTGTGGGCACAGGTACCTCTGAGGGTGTGGAGGTGGGATTGGGGTGGTCTGATAACACCACCAGTTCAGCGTGATGATGCTGTGGGTTATGGCTAGGTGTGCTGCAGCCTTCCACGAGCTGATGTTTGGAGCAGCAGCACGTGAAGGAGGCTCTGGTGGTTCTTAATGAGGATTAGGGTCACTCCTCACCTCACTGAGCGGCATCTCCCATCCTGAAACACCACAGGACCTTCAGGTGGGTATGTGGCGGTACCCAGGCTGTGTTTTATAATACCAGGTGGGTTTGGGGAACAGCCTGAGGGGGGCTTTGTGTGGCTGCTTTGACAGTCATAAGCTGTGGTAGGGCACGAGAATCTTCCCTTCATCTGCTGCTCAGCAGCTGGCCTCGCAAATCGTTGTCCATCTCCCACTGAGGGGGGAGAGCTGGCAGTGCTCCCAAGGATAGGGACGTGTTTGCAGCATTGGTCTTGCACGCAGTGGCTTGGCTGGCTTCCTGGAGAGGCCTTTGCTGAGTGCTTGTTGTGGATGGAGCACAGTGCTGGGATGGAGAGCCTGCAGGGGTCACGGTGCTGGTCTGCCCTGCTGGGAAGCTGAGTAACTTCTTCCATGGCACAGCTGGATGTGGTGCGCTTAGCCATGATCGTTCCATCCTTTTGCAAGCTTCCATGCAGGTCTGGACAGAGCAGCTCTGGTTTCCTGCTTTCTGGATGCTGCAGTGTTCTGTGCTCAGCTGGCAGGCAGGAGGAGCACCACCCAACCTCTCCCCTTCTTTCTGCTCCTTGCTCCTGGTGCAGAGCAGCAGCACCTGTCCCAGTTCTTTCTCCACACTTGCATGTGTCACCTACTCTTTACTCTCTGTTCCCACCAATAAAACTGGTGCTACCATTCCCTGAGTGTGTGTGGCACTCCAATATCTTTAAAGGTAGGGTGTTATTTCTTAACCGTAATTGCACCGCTTTACTGCTTCAGTGGGCAGGCCTAGATCTGCTGGGAGAAATCTGCCCGTGTTAACAGCGGAACACGGGGATGGACCTTTGCTCCAGGTGAGATGTGCCCCGTCCTGGGCTGGGCCAGGTGTGTTAGCACGGCGGGGTGAAGGTCCAGCTGCAGTGCCAGTGCTGAGCTCAGCTGGGTGGATGCAGCAGGGATGCACTGCCTTTGTCTTGCCATGGGAGCACTGAGCGGGGCAGGAGGAGAAAGGCTTTGAAAGCAGATGTCACCTGTTGGGAACCATTCCTTCTCCAGAGAGCAGACAGCATGCACAGGGAGTGAGGGGGGTCACCGTCCCTGGGGGTGCCCAGGGCCAGGGGGATGTGGCACTGAGGGGTGTGGGGTTGGGCTGGATGGTCTTAGTGGTCTTTTCCAGCCTTTGTGATCCCACAGCAAGCACAGCTTGCAGATGGTGCCTGATGGTGCTCAGCTGCCCTGGATTCTGTGGGTAAAAGGAAGATGTGTTCTCCTGTGGGTTGGCTGTAAGGGCCAGCCTGTGGAGGGCAGCAGCAATCCTGCACGGGACAAATGGCTGAGGAACAGCCTGTCTTATCAGCAGATATTCCCCTTGTCCTCATCAGGGCTGAGCTGGCTCCCTGCGTGCCTCCCTCCTGCGCTGACCCTACTCGGGTCCCCTTGCCAAGAGGAGCGTAACCCTACTCCTCTTGGAAGGAGTCAGGCTGCAGGGCTGGGTGTGCGCAGGGTGCGGGAGCAAAGGGCTCTGCGTGGGGACGGTGTGTCCTTCACGTGGCTGAGGGGTTGGAGCGCAGTGCTGCCCTGCATGGTGGCTGTGTGCTGGGGTGGGAGCCAGCCCTGGCTTGACCGAGCTCATCTCGTGCTCCAGAGGGACATTGGCAACCCCTGTGCTGCAGGCAGCTTCTCTTAAAGCCACAGAGCTCGGTGCAGGCAGAGGATGGGCTCTCCTTGGAGCCCCTGCCTTGCTTTAAGAGCTTTGAAGAGGAAGGGGCTCTGCGTTGGTCCCACCGAAGCTGTATGTCTGGATGCTGGATCCTGAGTCTCTCCTACCACTGAGCAACAACTGGGGATGGAGGGGATCGCCTAATGTGCCACTGCTTTCTTTCCCTCTGATTTGCAGCTCAAACTGGTCAGGCCGGAGGGAAATCATCCCCTAATAAGGCAAAAAGGGAAAGGGGAAAAAGGATGGGGCTCTGTGGAGCTGCTGCAACAGCCACAAAGTGCCCCAAATGACCTCTGAGCCAGGGGAAAGCGTGGTGGGGGCACTCAGCTTGTTCAACTGCTGCTATGTCACACCGTGCTGCGGTCTGAAATAGAGCACGTGGGGCAGCAGGAGGAAGGAGTCCAATTTCTGGGCACTGGAGCAGCAATTGGACCTCAGCTCCGTGATTGAACAGCACGGGTTTGGCTGCTGGGGCACGGCTGTGGGGTGACGTCTCGGAAAGCTGCGCCTTTTCCAGCAGGACCTGACCCGGTGGGACCTTTACGCCCCATGTGGGGCCGGGTCAGCTCGTGGTGCTGGAGGCAGAGCTGGCTCCTGTGGGTGCTGCCCCGGTCTGAGAGCTGCTGGAGGGGTCACAGTGGGCAAAAATGGCCGTAAATGCAGCCTGAGGAAAATGCAACCCATCCCCACTGCTGTGTAAGCGGAGGTTGGCAACTTGTTTCTCTGGGATTTAGGATGCGGGCTGGACTGCTCGCATGCAGCTGCAGGAAGATGCTCTGACGTGTGGGATGCTGCTGTTGCTTATGGTGCAAAACGAACCCCACATCCACTGGCATTATGGGACTGGGGCACGGGTTGTGCTTGTGCTGTCTTTCCTTTCATAGCGGGGTGTGAGCTGCCCACGAGCCCAGGGGGTGGGAGGGGGTGTAGCTGCAGTTATAGCTCTGCAAGGAGCTCGGTTGGCTAGCAAGGACGGCTCTGGGAGGAGTAGAAAAGCAAAGGGCACAGGCTGCTGCTGTTCCTGCTTGACAGAAGCAGCGAGGCTGCACTGTGGGTTTGTTGGTTATCGTTTCATTTTTTCCTTTTTTTTTCATGGCATTCCATCTGCCTTCATGCGAGCTCACTCTTTCTCTCCCAGCTGGTGAAAACCCACAACCTGCTGACCACCAGGAATTACATTTTCGGGTACCACCCACACGGCATCATGGGGCTGGGCGCCTTCTGCAACTTCAGCACAGAGGCCACAGGAGTTGGACAGAAGTTCCCGGGGATCCGGCCCTACCTCGCCACCCTGGCTGGGAACTTCAGGATGCCCATCCTGAGGGACTATTTAATGTCTGGCGGTAAGTGGAAGAGCTCTGTGCCTCTCCTTCAGAGCAGAGGATGTCCCTTCGGACCCTGCGTCAACCATCCTCCTGTCACCATCCCTACCCACTGAGCTACTCGATCATACCCCGTAGCACCTCATCCAGATGCTTCTCTGGGGCCTGAGCTTCCCTTTCAGAGTGAGGATGCCCAAGATGACAGAGTAAGGTTTGAAAGGCTGCAGACTGAGCAGTGATCTGTTCACTGCACGTGGAGCAGTTCATAGTTAATAATAATCAGTGCCACTTGCCACCAGTTGCTGTTGTGTAAGACAAGGACCTCACTGCAGCCTTCCAGCTGAGTCTTGGCTCATGGCTGGATGAGTGTGGCAGCAGCATCTGGCTGTGGCTCGTCTCGGTCTGGCTGTTCCCTGTGCTGCTGCCTTAATTTGGTGTTAACAGGGGAAGGAAGCCAACGGGGACGTGGTGAGGAGGAGTGTGCCCTGCCCAGGCTGCCTTGGCTCCCCCAGAGTCTTTACTCATCCCGTACTGTGTTATGGTCTGATTTTTTGGGGCAGTCCTATGCAGAGCCAGGAGTTGGACTCAGTGATCCTTATGGGTCCCTTCCAACCTGGGATAGCCCACCATTCCATACCAGACCTGGAGGGTATCACTGGTCAAACATGTGAGCAGTGAGCAACCTCTGACAACACCCGGAGGATAAAATGATGAATTTTGGGGTTAGGTCACACTTTGTGTTTTTAGAGCTATAGAGCAGAAGTTAAGGGGTCCCCCTCTTCCATGTGGCTGAAGCTCTGCAGAGCACTCCCTGTGTTGGGCTGCAGTGGGTGCTGGTACAGCCCTGTCCCCAGCTGAGAACACCTTCACAGCATCACAGAGCTGTAGGGGTTGGAAGGGACCTCCAGAGATCACGGAGTCCAACCCCCTGCCAAAGCAGCTCTAGCCCAGGGTGCACAGCTCGGCATCCAGGTGGATCCTGAATGTCTCCAGAAAAGGAGATCTGGTACACAGACCCACGTGGGCACTCTGCCCCTTCCCGAGAGAGCAGAGGATTGTGTTGGCCGTGCAAGAACTTGAGAAGTGAGTCATGATTATGAGTTATTTCTCAAATGAATCCAGGATGGATCCACCTCAGGAAGGTTTCTCAGTTGCTCTTTGTGTGATGAAAGCATCCTCGTGGGATGGCTTATTTTGACTCTTGCTCTGCTGAGAAACTCTGAAGCCATCCAAACGTTGCAGCTGCTTTGCTTCCACCCTGAGGATGAGCCAGCTCCTACTACGGAGTTCACGTGGAGGGGGGATGCCTCAAACAAGCACGAAAAGATTTCCTTTCTGAAATCTTGCACATTATGACAACGTCTTGAGAGCTGGTGGTGGTACAGTTTGTCCAGGGCCAAATTTAATGCTGCTCTGTGAACCGTGTGGTCAAAGAGCAGGGAGCCTGGCCCTACACCCAGCCCTTCCCAACACACTGGGACTGCAGCTCAGCACGCAGTCAAGGCCACAGGTGATGCTGGTGCCTGCAGGGCCATGCAGGCAGGGTTTGGGCAGCAGCGTGACCCTCATCTCTCCCCTGACTATTGCAGGTATATGTCCTGTGAACCGTGACAGCATAGACTACATCTTGTCCAAGAACGGCAGCGGCAACGCCATCATCATCGTGGTGGGAGGAGCAGCAGAGTCCCTCAACTGCACCCCTGGGAAGAACTCAGTGACGCTGAGAAACAGGAAGGGATTTGTGAAACTGGCACTCCAACACGGGTAAGAGATGGCACAGAGGGTGGAGCAGCACCGATAGTGAGTGGAAGGGACTGCCATCCTGGGACAGCCGGTGCCCTGGGTTGAAAAGGACCCCAAAGATCATCTCATCTCAACCCCACTGCTGTGGGTACCAGCAGAGCAGGCTGCCCAGAGCCACATCCAGCCTTGCCCTGAGCCCCTCGAGGGATGGGGCATCCGCAGCCTCTCTGGGCAACCCGTTCCAGTGCCCTGTCTTAGTTTAAAGCCATTCCCCCTTGTCCTGTCACCATCAACCCACAGCAGGATGTCCACCCAGTGATCAGAAAGTGCAGGGGTTGTATTCCCTACCTGACTGGCTTGTGTTTCATGTACCCATGGCCAGGGCAGTTCTTTTCTTGCCTTTAAGAGTGTATCTAAATGACTGTTGGCATTGGGTGCAGCCTGGGGTGCGTGGGGTCCAACACCTCTCCATCTTTCTAGTGCCGACTTGGTTCCCGTCTACTCCTTTGGGGAGAATGAAGTGTACAAGCAGGTGATCTTCGAGGAGGGCTCCTGGGGAAGATGGGTTCAGAAGAAGTTTCAGAAGCACATTGGCTTTGCTCCATGCATCTTCCATGGCCGAGGACTCTTCTCCTCCAACACGTGGGGCTTACTGCCATACTCCAAGCCCATCACCACTGTCGGTAAGGTCTCTGCTATCAGCATAACTGAATCTGCCATACACTTGCTCTAGCTTGCTCTTGGGGTCTTGATTATATAAATCTGTTCTCCTTCTATATGAGACCGTCCTGCTCAGCTGTAGCTTCCAGAGTCTTCAAGACCCCTGTTGTACTCTGCTCCCAGCAGCTTTATCCGATAGATGAAATGCTATGGCTGCTCCCTTTCCTGGTTTCTGACACCCGGATTGGAAGCAGCCTGCCCTGCTGAGCTCTTAGGGCCAAAGGTGCTATGTAGTCTCAAAATAGAGACTTAAAGCCAACCCTAAAGCATGCCTTTGAGTCTTCCAGCCCAAAGCCATGAGGCTTGTAGAGGTAAAAAAGCTGATTCTTCCCCTTTGTCCATCGTGGAGAGTATGAGGACTGCAGCTTTGGGTCCTGAGAGCTGTGGAGGGCTGTATTGCTGGGCCCAGCAGAGCAGAGGGGAATCCTGTGAGCCCCCACCAGGGGGGCAAGCTGTGCTCTGCCATCACAGAGGTGCTGAGCTGACGTTGGTTGTGCAAGAGCACAGATCTCCAGGGTCTGTGGGAGCGCCCATCCTAACACGCGGATCTTTCCTTTTCTTTTGGTCAGTGGGAGAGCCCATCACCATCCCCAAAATCGATAACCCGTCTCAGAAGGAAGTGGACTTCTACCACAGCGTGTATGTGGACTCCCTGGTCAAGCTGTTTGACAGGTACAAAGGCAAGTTTGGTTTGCCAGAGACCGAGGTCCTGGAAGTCAACTGAAGGCACTCAGCAGCACCTCCTTCTCTCAGAATCAGCGCATCTTCTCCGGGAGTCCAAACTGTCATCGTGTGTTCGAAAGCATGTGTGGGTGTACGTGTCCTCTTAAGGGAAGCGTTTAAAGTATTGCTAGACCACGTGTAAGAACTGATGTAAAAAACAAAAAAAGAAAAAAAAAAAAAGAAAAAAAAAAAGCTTTACTTTGGATAAATCCCATTGCAAACCTCTTTCTATCCAAAAGAGCACAGCTCCCCGTTGCGGTGAGGATTTGGATGGGGGAAATGCTTGCCTTTGTCATCTGCTGGATCGTGCCAGAGGTGGATTAGAAGCGTTCCTACACCCGCTGTGCACGCTATTGTGGGGGGAGAGCAGCATCCAGCCTGGTTTCCAGCCTACAGACAGCGGGGTGTGTGGATCGTGAGAGCACTATGGCTGATGTGTTGCACAGGGGCCGTGCTGAGCCACGCTCGCATAGCACAGGAGCTTTTCTCCTTTGGAAAAGCCCCTCTGAAAGCAGCAGCAGAACCCCAGGGGAGAGGTGCAGGAATCCCAAGGATGTCAGAGCCCGGCAAGTCAGATGCTTTGGTGGCTGGGACTTCACCTTTAGGAGCAGGTCTGTCCCAAGTGCTGCTTGCACGGGAGAAAAGGGACTCCTCCATAGGCACAAAGCCCCAGGGGTGAGTGCCAGGAGCAGTGGGATGCTGCAGAGGAGCAGCCCTGTGCTGCGGGCCCTGGGGAAGCTGGTTGGGGTAAATGCTGCGGGGCTGCTGTGGTTTGGAGCCTAAAAGCATTCAGGGAAAGCTCGGAGTAACCTCTGCCCTAAGATGGCTTTTAAAGGTTCTGTGCAGTGAATGTGAAGGAGCAGCCTTCTCATGCACGGGATCCCTGGGGAGCGGATTTTAAAGTGTTTCTGTCATGTTTACATGGATGCTGATGCTGCTGGTAGCCAGGTTTCCTTCGGAGGACGGCGTGTCTGTGTGTGTGAAGCTGGAGCCCTGCACTCCTTGCACATGCAGCCTGGCCTGCCTTCGCAATGCTGCAGCTGGTGGTGTTCCCAGTCCTGAAATGTGCCTTTCTTCCACGGCAGCGGGCGGTGCTCCGCGCTCCTGGGACCTCTCCTCCGACGTCGGGGGCATCGGAGGGACTGTTATGTGTCAGGGTACCCGTTTTTGTACAGATTTCTAGAGAAATAAACTTGGGCAAAACCAGTGGGCTGCTTCGGTGTGGTGTTTGTGCTGCAGTGATGACGGATATCGTTGCGGTTGTGCTTTTTATGGGGAGAAAACAGTCCCAACCCAGAGCTGTCCCTGCGAGGGACCCCCAGGTGGGATAAGCAGGTCCCTGCAGTTTGAGGGCCAGCTCTGCCCTCAGCTTCTGGCTGTGCTGGAAGGGGGCACCCTACTCCTGCCAACTCAGTTCCAGCACAAAACCAGCTCTGAGCATCCTTCTTTTCCACCTGCCTCCCCCTGCTTTGGAAAAGTCTCTTTCCTTTGCTCGTGTGCCCATGGTGCCAGCCCAGGACGTGCTGGTCTCATGAGTTCCAAGCGTTCCTTTGAGTACATGGGCACCTCCAAGTCAGTTTTGCCTTCGCTTGGTTTCCCAAGCTCAAGGTGCTGCTCCCAGCTTGCTGGGGGGTGGAGGCAGTGCAAGGTGGCCCTGCTGGGCTCTCTTCCTCTTGACTGAGCATCTTCTGTGGCCGTAACCGTGCTGGGCTCCTGATGGCCATAGACTTGCTCAGATAAAGTTGTTCTTGCAGTCCTTGATAAATGAGGGCTTTGCTTTCTGCTCCATCTGTGTGCTTTAGCTGAGCAACCTTCCCTTCTTCCGCTGATGTTTAGAGCCATGAAGGCTGGAAAAGCCCTCTGAGATCCCCAAGGCCGACCCCAGCCCACTCCTTATCACGATTTTGATAAGATCAGCTCACCTCTGCAAGGCTCAGAACTCGCTGTGCTACCTGTCTGGTGGTCAGCAGATATCTGATCCAAACAGACTGTCCAGCAACTGCAGTGCCTGCCTGTTCTCCCTCCCCATCACATCACAGGGCCTGGCATGGGTTGCTCCAGACTGGAACAGCTTGGCTGTATGGGATGCAGAGTGAAGGGGCACTCTGGGGGTGATACCCAATGGACAAAGACTCAGATAGTGTCGGCAGTTCATTACAGGGAGATAAACTCATCCTTGTGTGCCTATGGATGCTGAGAGCGCAGAGCATGCTCATCATCGTGCAGAGGCTTTCTGCTCAAGGGGCATGGAAGAGCTCTATTGGTATTTCACAGAAGGATTTGCTTTGCCCTTTGGTGAAATGCAACCACTCACGGTGTGGAAAGTCAGGAAAATGAAATACCGCCTCTGCGAGCTGGGAATTCAGGGGCCCTAAAAGGATGGGGCTTGAGAGCAAGACAGATTCAAGCAGCAGATGAATTGATTTCAGGAATTCCTGTTAGTGAGGCAGGGGATGTTTCATGACAAAAGCTATGCAGTGTTTGTAGGACAGGACGTGGGGGCTCAGCACTGCTTCAGTACAGTGTGACGTTGTGCCTAGGGAGGGACACATTGGGTATTAGGGAGAATTCCTTCTCCAAGAGCAGCCAGGCACTGCACAGTTGCACAGGGGGAGGGAGGGTCCCCGTCTTTGGGGATGTTCAGGTACTGTGGGGATGTGGCACTGAGGGATGTGGGCAGTGGGCACGGTTGGGGTGGGCTGGGTGCATCACATATCTTATTTCCTTTATCTTCCTTTCTCACCGAGCTGTCTGTGAGCTGTCATATTCTCACACCTTTACCCACATCAGTGCTGTCCTCAGTCCCACAGTGGGGGTGCAAACAGAGTGGTGCTGAGCTGCTGCAGGGCGGAACCGCAGCGGTGCTTCTGATGCTCGGTGTGGGTGCTGGGGGTTGAAGCATCAACTGCTCGGACCAGAGGCTGTGAGAGCAAAGAATCACCTTTACACTGTGTTATCATTATCCTTAGCACTTCTTCGTGACATTAATTCATCACGCACAACATGAAGCAGTGCCAGGTTCTGTGTCTGGGACGGGGCTCTGTGCTCAGACTGTGGGACGAGGGCTGCAGAGCCGCCCCACGGATGTGGGTCTGGGGGTTCTGCTGTTGGCAAGCCGAGTCTGAGCCAGCACAGTGTTCCCCTGGGGTATCAGGGCCAGTGGAGGGGCTGTCCCCTCTGCTCTGCCGTGCAGCCCCACCTCCAGCACCGCGGTGTCAGAGGGACACAGAGCTGTCAGCATCCAGAGGAGGGCTGGGAGATGGGGAAGGGTCTGCTGGGGTCCCTTGGGCACAACCCCGAGCTGATGGAGCTCAGGGAGTGCTGGGACACCACTCTGATGTATCGCTGGGGTTTCAGGGTGCTGAGTGCAGCCCGGGGTCGTGCTCAGTGATCCCTGTGGGTGCTTTTATTTCTCTGGAAGAATCAGGGTCATCATCTGCTGCTGTTCCAGGGCCGCCGGGTCAGAATGTGTCTGGAGCAGGAAAGCAGTGCCTGTGGTTTCCATTGCCACATTCCTGCCCTCCTTTTCACCACGGAGCAGCAGCAGCAGCACTGTGTTGTGGGCTCCTCCACATCCCTGTGGACACCAACTTCCTAAGGCTCCCAGCTCCCCAGTGTTCCCAGTGTTCCCAGTCCTGGAGCCCAACTCCCACGGAGAAAGGCTGAGGGAGCCGGGGCTGTTCAGCCTGGAGAGGGGAAGGATGCAGGGTGACCTCAGTGCGTCCTGCTGGTGAGTAATGGGGGCTCAGGAGCCGGAGTTTGACTGACGTGCCCACCCGGCCCTGCTCCTGTTGTGCCTCATGCTGCGTGATGAATTAATGTCACGAAGGAATGCTAAGGATGATGATAACACAGTGTAAAGGTGATTCTTTGCTCTCACAGCCTCTGGTCCGAGCAGTTGATGCCTCAACCCCCAGCACCCACACCGAGCATCAGAAGCACCGCTGCGGTTCCGCCCTGCAGCAGCTCAGCACCACTCTGTTTGCACCCCCACTGTGGGACTGAGGACAGCACTGATGTGGGTAAAGGTGTGAGAATATGACAGCTCACAGACAGCTCGGTGAGAAAGGAAGATAAAGGAAATAAGATATGTGATGCACAAAGAAACACCTCTGCAGCCACAGATGGGTTCCCAGTCCGTCCCCGAGCACAGCAGCCCCCCAGGGCCAGCTCCCCAGCTCACTGCCCAGCACAGTGGGATCTGTCCCCAGCAGCTCCTGGTGCAGCCCAGACTCCCTGCAGGCACAGCACTCCTTAACCCATGGGGAGCACCGCTCATGCCAATCAGAATACATCATGACCATCAGCCCCATCCCAGCTCAGCTCAACCAGCACAGCTCCCGGGGCTGGGTCCGACAGCAGCTCCTGGGATCCGTGCACAGAGGGCTGCAGTGCCAGCGCTGCTCATCTCTGCACCCATGGGACCTCAGCCCCACCTGCACACCGAGGTGGGGGGGATGGCTAAAAAAGGGCATTTCCTGGTGGAAGGCGTTGCAAGCACGTGGTCCCCAGCGGTCAGATTGGGGTGATCACACTCAGGCTGCACAGAGCACACAGACACCTTTGGGTGCTCCCCGAAGTCACAGGAGGTGGCTGTGGGCGTCCCGCGTGGAGCAGAGCACAGGTAACGCTTCCCTGCGGGGTCCAGGTGAGATCGGCTGGCTTTGGGGCTGACCCCGACGCATTTGCTCCGCTTCTCCCTGCAGCCAGCTCCCCACAGCCAGCTCCCACCCATGGAGCACCTCGCCCCGTGCTGGGTGCTGCTGGCCGGCTCCTTGCTCAGTGCGTTGGCTGCCAGCAGTGCCCGGCGTGAGCAGGACCTCATCCCCACCCAGACAGCGATGGGCATGGCCCCCGAGTCCTTTGATGATGATTACAAGGGCTGCGTGGAGCAGATGAGGGCTGAGCTACCCGAGCTCAACTGCACCGAGTTCACCCACAACAGTGTCTATGCTGAGGGCTGGAGAGCAGCGGCAGCAAAATGGCAGCGGCGCTGGGGCAGACACCATCAGCCCAGGCAGCTGAGGCAGGACCAGGCCATCGCCTTGCTGGCGTACACTGCTAGCAGCCGGCTGTACGACCAGTTCAACGCAGACACACGCTCGGGCGCGTGCTCCCACCAGCACTACCTGAACTCGTACCACTTCAAGGCGCTGCACTTCCTCCTGAGCACAGCGCTGACTGATCTGCGCCGATCCGATCCCAACATTTGCTACCATGTGTACCGTGGTGTCAGGAACATCCGCTTCACCGCCAAGGAAGGCACCACTGTGCGCTTCGGACAATTCGCCTCCTCCTCCCTGCAGAAGGACATCACAAATCGGTTCGGCAGTGACACCTTCTTTGAGATCACAACCTGCTTCGGTGCCCCCATCAAGAACTTCTCCTCCATCCCCTGTGAGGATGAAGTCCTCATCCCACCCTTCGAACTCTTTAAGGTCACCAAGTTCAAGAGAGACAACAGTGGGAACATCATCCATCTCCGCTCCAGCGGGAGTCAGAGCAAACACACGTGTGAGCTCCTAAAGCATCTGGGTGGGCAGCAGGGTCAGGGGCAGCACCAGGTGGGGAGGGGGCACAGCCCTGGGCGGGCTCTGTGCTCCCAGCACTCCTCCAACCACGGCTGGTGGGGATCAGGGGATCGAGAGGGTGACCCCATCCCAGCAGCTCCGTAAGGGGATGGGAGAGTGGTGGTGAAGGGAACATCTCTGTTTGTGGGGAGGTGGGGAGGAGGAAGGTGGGGGATTGGGGAGGTGGGGGGGTGGGGAGGTGGGGAGGTGGGGAATAGAAGTGGGGGGATGGGGAGATGGCAAGGTGGGGAGGTGGGGAATGGAAGTAGGGGCATGGGGAGGTGGGGAGCTTGAGTAACTCAGAGCTCTGCAAAGCCCTGGGGGTGTGCAGGGGAAGGGCAGCAGCAGAAACAGAGCATGGGATGGGTAGAGCTGTGTGTCACAGGGCTGCTGGAGTGCAGAACAGGGCTGCTCAGCGTGCATGCCACAGCAAGGCCGTGCCTCATCGACGCAGCTTGTCCCCTCTTCTTCTTTCTCTCATTAAATCTCGAATGTCAGCACATCGGGGCTGAGCGCGTCGCAGTGCTGCGTGCCGATCCTGGTGGGACCTGGCAGCGTGTGGGCCCCAGGCTGTGGGGCAGCCCCAAGCTGCCATGCTGCCCCAGACCCACTGTGCTGTGCTCAGCTGGGGAGAGCTCCCTTGGTGGGCATCACTCAGACCTCTTGGCCCCTCACCACAAACAGCACAGACACCGTTCCGAGGGGATCATTGGGGTTTTAGTGCATTATGGAGAAGGCCATCCCCTCCTCTGCTCCTCCCCTCGTAGCGCCCGCTCCATCCCTGCAGCTCTCCCTGCAGAGCTCCCCGTGCCCCTCTTGCACCCCAGCACCGGCCCCATCCTGGAGCTGAGTGTCTCGGGGCTGTGTGGTGCTGAGGGGCAGCGTGATGCCGAGCAGCTCTGCCTCGGTGGCAGCTCATCCTGATGCATCCCTCGTGCATGTGCAGCTCCAGACTGCGGTGCTGTGGAGGTGGGATCTCGCTGCGTGGCCGATGGATTCTGCCCCTCACAGCTCATCTCTGTGCCCAGCAATAGCTGCAGTGAGAGGGAGGGCATCAGGCAGCTGCCAACCCCAAGCCTGGCACCAGCACGGGGTCTGCCGTGACCCCTCCAAAGCTGGAGCCCCGTCCCATCCTGCACAGAGACCCCAAAATGCAGCAACAGGTCAGTGGAGGGCTCCTACCTGTGCTGCCCCTGCACTCGGGGCTCTTCTCATCTGCAGGAAGAAGAAGGGTTGGGGTTGGCAGAAGGGTTGAAGTGAGCAGAAGGGTTGGGGTCAATAGAAGGGTTGGGGTTGGCAGAAGTTTGGGGTGAGCAGAATGGTTGGGGTTGATAGAAGAGTTGGGGTGAGCAGAAGGTTTGGGGTCAATAGAAGGGTTGGCCTAAGTTTGGGGTGAGCGGAAGGGTTGGGGTTAGCAGAGGGGTTGGGGTCGTCAGAATGGTTGGGGTTGGCAGAAGGGTTGGGGTCAATAGAAGGGTTGGGGTGAGCAAAGGGTTGGGGTCGATAGAAGGTTTTGGGTCAGCAGAACAGTTCAGTAGAAGAGTTGGGGTCAATAGAAGGGTTGAGGTGAGCAAAGGGTTGGGGTCAGCGGAAGGGTTGGGCTCAATAGAAAGGTTGGGGTGAGCAGAACAATTGGGGTCAGCAGACGGGCTGGGGTCGGTACCAGCCCCACAGCAGTGGGGTGACAGCCCCACAGCAGTCGGGGTGCCCGTGCCCCCACTCACGTCCCAGGAAGGCGCAGTTGAAGTGGCTGCAGCTCCTGTTGGTGCTCCGCAGCGCAAAGCGGTGGCTCCCACCGTCCGGGAAGACCCAGAAGATCTCGTAGCCGGGGATCAGCACCTCCTCCTCCTCCGTGTAGAGGGAGAAGGCATGGATGGGGACCCCGAAGCAGCTGTGGATGCTGAGGAACGTGTCCTGCCCGAAGCTCTCGGCCCTCTCCCTCCTGAAGGAGCAGGAGGCGAAGGAGCCGAACCTAAAGGGGCTGGCACCCCGCAGCTGGTAGCGGGTGTGCACCATGCCCCGGTACACGGCAGTGCCATAGGCGGCCTCGCAGGGGCCCCGCAGCACCTGTAGGGCTCTGGTCAGGTAGAAGTGCATGGCCTTGAAGGGGAAGCTGGCGTTGTAGGCGTCCCACGAGCGCCCGGCCGCCCGCACGGCCGCATTGAAGACGCGGTGCAGGTCGTTGTCGGTGTACGCGATCACCGCTTGGCCGTACTCGTCCTTGAAGTTGGGGGGCAGGCGGGGGGCCAGGGCGCCCTTCACCCACTGCCAGCGCTCACCAGCCCGGCCCCATACCCTGCGGAAGAGACGGGATGTGCCCCGTGCCCGCTCCTGCTCCAGCAGCGCCGGCCCCGCTGCCTCCATGGCTTCTTCACACCCCTCGTACTGATCGTCAAAGGCATCGCGGCTCATGTCCATCAGCAGCTGTGGGGTGCCCTCCTGCACAAGGCAATGGGGCTGAGCTGCACCTGCACGTCCCCGTGCCGTCCCCGTGCCCTGACTGTGGGCATTGCCCCCTCCCCAGGGCTGTGGGGCTCAGCAGGAGCTCGGGGCTCATGGAAGGGGTTGCGTTGGTGGGGCGAGCAGTGGCCATAGGGCTGAGAGCAGGAACGCTTCCCGTGTGGAGCCGGAGGGGACCCTGCACCCCACAGAAGCGACAGCATGGGGAGAGCAGCCCTGACACATAGCAGAAGTGGAAATCTCCACCAAAGGCAGCGGGGATGGGGGGCCCGGGATGACATCACTCACATGGGGGGCAGCCAGCAGAGCCCCGAGGCACAGCCAGGTCCCACAGCGCAGCATCGGGAGCATCCTCGGGTCCCAGGAGGGTGGGTGATGCCAAACCTCCACACTACCCTGGGCACAAGGGAAAGCTTGGGGTGTGCCTACAAGGGGGCCACTCACCCCCAGGGACAGGGGGGCTGTCAGCTCCAAAAAGGACCCACAAAGGGTCTCCCTGATGGCAGCCCCCTCCCCCCCACGTGGGACCACCCTCATCCCATGGGACATCCCCACTGCCCGGAGGTGTCAGCAGCCCCACGCTCCCCTGCTGGTGTCCCCGGAGCTGTCCCCCTCCCCACGGTGCCCCCGTACCCGGGGTGTCCCTGTCCCACTGGTGTTCCCGGCAGAGCTGTCCCTGCTGTTGCGTGTCTCTGCCCACGCGTGTCCCTGCCCAGCAGGCTCCGTGGGCCCTGCAAGCGGAGCTGCAAAACAGGAAAGGGGCAGAACCAGAAGTGTCTGTTTGCTTTCTGTTTGCTTTCCTTTTCCGCACTCCGGAGGTGCTGCGGTGGCCCTCTGCTCTCCGTACCCAGAGCAGGGCAATTCCAGCAGCCAGGGAGCCCCAGGGCCACCATTCCGGGGTGGGGGTGCACGGTGGGTCTGTCCCAGCCCCGATGCTCGGCACGGAGGGGCTCCGCTTGATCCAGAGCTCCATCGGTGCTGCGGGCTTTGGCAGATGTGTGGTGGAGGGATGGAGCAGCAGGGATGCCTCTGACCGGCTGGAAAATGCCGTGAGCTCCGCTTGGCCAGACCTGACCCACTGCTGCTGTGGGGCATGGTGTCAGGGATGTGGTGTGGGGCTCTGCTCAGGCTGTGTCCAACCCACAGGCATCAGGGCAGTGGGTCCCCTCCATCTCCTCTTGCAGGATGAGCCCAGAGGAATGGAGCACGAAGCCCTCCTGGGCCCCGCTGGCAACCCTGCTGTCCCTGGGCTCTCTGGTTGCTTCTTCCTCCTTCTCCTCTTCCTCTCTCTACTCCTTCCCAGAGGCCTGGGCTAGCACACAGACAGAATTGCGTGCCCTTGTCCCCTAGACCGCCCCAGAGCCCGAGCAGATCCCATGCCCCAGCCCTGAGCCCCCAGATCTGCCAGCAGCAGCCCCCTGCCCCCTCCACTCCCCACTGCCGAGCGAGCGGAGTCCCCCCAGGGATAGAGAGCAGAGCCCCAGAGCACCCCCCGCCCCACTGCCCCCACTCAGAGCTCATCCACGAGAGCTGCGTGGCCACTGAGCACTGCTGCCACTGCTGCAGGCACTGCTGGGGAGGTGCAGGGCGGCTGGGACCCCCAAGGAGCCCCCCAGGAGCCCCCCAGGATCCGTTTATCCATTTATCCATTTATGGCACTGGGAGGTGGCAGCTGCTGGAGGGGGACACGGACAGGGACGTGGACGTGGATATGAACATGGGCACAGATGGGCGCATACAGCTGGGAGCAGATGGGAACACCCTGGAGGAGCTGGACCAGAGCAGCATCAGCCCTATGGGTCCGTGCAGAAACATAGATCCCAAAGCCCACCCCGTGCCAACCCCGTGGGCAGGGGCACCTCTGGTGGTGCAGACCCCAAAACCCCTCTGTGGCCCCGGGCCCTGCAGCGATGGGCACCCACACCCAGGACCTCACCGCCCTCTGCTGAGTAATTCCTTACATCCATCTAACCTAAATCTCCCCTCCTTCAGCTTGAAGCCGTTCCTCCTCATTTAATCACTACACACCCCCCAAAAAAAGGTCCCTCCGCCGCGTTCCTGCTCCCCCATGCACAGACATGGGAAAGGCACACCACGGGGCAGGAGCCGGGGACGCACTGCCGCCTTTATTCCCACTCTGCCCCACTCCTCCCACTCGAGGCACAGAGCTGAGCCCACAGCCGGGGACGCGGGGTGGGCGTCAGGCGGCTTTGCCGACCACCAGCACGCTCATGAGGAAGACCATGAGGAAGAAGACCCACATGAAGAAGCGGTCCATCACCTTGGCCACCTTCTTCCACTCGGCGGCGCGGCGCTGGGCGGCACGGTGCCGTCGGAACACGCCGGCGATGTACCCCACGCTGCTGAGCACCACGTGGTGGTGGCAAAAACAGCGGCCGCGGGGACACGGCCCCGGCTCTGCCCCATCCCCGGGGGGGTCCCGGTTCCCCGTCCCACCCGTGTTGTCTCTCCCGGGGCGGCCGCAGCTCTCTCCCACCTCGCAGACGCAGAGGACGCGTGCCAGGTGGTGCAGGATGAGGCGGCGTGCCCAGGGCGGCACCGGGCGGGCACCCGGCCCGCAGTGGTGGATGTTCATGATGAAGATGGTCAGCGCGGTGGAGGCGGTGATCATGGTCATGGTGGCGATGTAGTACTTCCCTGTGGGGAGACAGGGGGCAGGGAGGGGTGCAAGTGTCACCACTGGGTGCCCCGGGGAATCGTCATGGCCTGGGTTGAAGAGGATCTCAAAGATCGTTGAGTTTCAGCCCGCTGTCGTGGGCAGGGTGACCAACCAGCAGAGCAGGCTGCCCAGAGCCACATCCAGCCTTGCCCGAGTGCCTGCAGGGATGGGGCATCCACAGTCCCATAGCAACCCCAGAGTGTCACAGAACTCATAGAGCCACATCCAGCGTTGCCTTGAGTGCCCCCTCCAGGAATGGGGCACCCACAGTCCCCCCAGGCAGCCTGTTCCAGTGCCCTGTCTTGCTGTAAAACCATTCCCACTTGTCCTACATCACCCACCCACGCCAGCAGCCGTTCCCCCTCCCATTGCTACACTCCCTTCAGGTCCTGGAAGGCCACAGTGAGGTCTCCCCGCATCCTTCTCCTCTCCGAGCTCAACGAGCCCGGTCCCTTCGACCTTTCCATGCCCAGCTCCACCGCGCCCCACGCTCACCGATGAGCGGCATGCTCTCCGAGGGCGGCATGCTCTCGGCCACCAGCAGCTGGAACACGGTGAGCGCCAGCAGCACCGTCACCCCCAGGGACACCTTCTCCCCGGAGTCGGCCGGCAGGTAGAAGCCCAGCGGAGCCAGGAAGGAGATCATGAGGCAGGGCAGCAGCAGGTTGAAGATGTAGAAGGAGGCGCGGCGGCGGAGCAGCAGCGTGTAGGTGACGTCGGGGTAGGGCTCCGAGCAGCAGCCGTAGGTGACCACGTTGCGCGTGGCCGGCATGCCCAGCACCTCCCACTCCACGTTCTCCACGAAGTCGGTCAGGTCTCCCGTGTCCAGGCGGTTGTGGAGGTCGATCTGGTTCCCGTTGTAGGTCCAGGAGCCGAAGGTGAGGTGGCACTGCTGCCCGTCGAAGGGGAAGTAGGAGACGTCCACCTTGCAGGAGCTCTTGGTGATGGCGGGCCTGTCCCACGTGATGTGTCCGTCGGAGCGCAGCACCACGTTGGTGTCCACGGAGCCACCGAAGTGCTCATCGGCACTGGGCACAGGACGGGGGGTGGGGGCTGCCACCGTGACCCCCAACCCCGCAGGGATGAGGGGCTGGGGGCTGGCACCGGTGTGCACCTCCATGCCATGTCCCCACTGTGTCCCCATGTCACATCTCCATGCTATGTCCCCACCACGTTCCTATGTCATGTCCCCACGTCACATTCCCACTCTGTACTCATGCCATGTCCCCACCGTGTTCCCATCCCCATCATGTTTCCATTCCACATCCCCATCATGTCCCCAAGCCACGTCCCCATACCACATCCCCCACCATACCTCCATGTCCTGTCCCCATACCACATCCCTATGCTATTCCCCCCCAACATGTTCCCACCACATCCCCGTGCCACATCCTCACACCACGTCCCCACCATGTCCCCATGTCACATCCTCACCACACCATGTCCCCACCATGTCCCCATGTCATATACCCACCGTGTCCCCATGCCACGTCCCCACCACGTCCCCATGTCCCATCTCCAAGCTGTTTTCTCACCATTTTCCTATGCCATGTCCCCATGCCACATTCCCAACATGTCCCCATGCCATGTCCCCACCACACCCCCATGCCACATCCTCACCATGTCCCCATGTCACATACCCACCACATCTCCACGCTAGGTCCCCACCTTGTCCCTATTCCACATCCCTGCACCACATCCCCATGTCTCCACTATGTCCCTACGGCACATCCCCACCATGTCCCCATACCACGTCCCCACCACATCCCCATGTCACATCTCCAAGCTGTGTTTCCATCCTGTCCCCATGCCACATCCTCACCATGTCCCCATACCACATCCCCACCAACGTCCCCATGCCACATCCCCCGCAGCACCTCATGACGACCCAACCACATCCCTTGGGATGTCCCCTTGGTGTTCCCCCAGCGCAGGTGACATCCCTCCCCGCAGCAGGACCTCTGTTTTCACCCCACCCCCCCAGGTCAGGGCGAGCACGACCCACTTGTTGTAGAGGATGATGTCCGGCCTCCAGACGTAGCTGCTGGGGATGCGGATGATGTCGATGCCGCCGTAGGTGTCCCTGTCCCACGCCAGGTGGGCGTCCAGCCAGGCCTGGCGGACCCACAGGTAGGAGGTGAGCACCTGGTTCCGCTCGTCCTGCGGGGGCACGGGGTGGGCAACGGCCCCGTGGGGTGAGCCCGGAGCGGACAGAGGGTGAGAGGGTCTCCGGGGGATGGTGCTGGGGGTGGTGGGGGTGGGCTGATCTGGGGAACAGGGCTGGTGTTGAGGAGCTTGGGTCGGGATCTGGGCTGCTTTTCAGGGCTCTGAGCTGGTTTTGTGTGGGGGGGATGTGGGTTGGTTCTGAGCTGAAGGGTCTGGGGCTGTTTTGGGGCCATCTGAGACGGTTTGGAGAGGTTAGAGATATTTATGGGGCGTCCAAGATGATTTGGAGGACCTGGACGTGCTTTGGTTGGCGGATCAGGACTGGTTTTATGGGATCTGAACTGGTTTTGAGAAGCCTGAGTAATACAGAGGATTTGGGGCCACGTCGGGGTGGGATCGGGGCTGATGTTGTGAGCCCAGAGCTGTCCTAGGAGGGACCCGAGCTGCTCTGGGTCTTTGATTTTCAGGGCTTTGTGCTGCTCTGGGGGACCTGGGCTGCTTTGGGGGGGATGTGAACAGTTTTGGGGAAGGATGTGAACAGGTTTTAAGAGGTATGAGCTGACTTTAAAGGTCCGAAGCGGGGCTGGGGGACCTGAGCTGGTTGTGAAGGGTGTGAGCTGATGAGAGATTTCAGAGGTTCTGAGGGAACCCACCCGGGTCTGGAGGGGTCCGATGGGATGTGGGAGCTGCCAGAGTGGGATGGGATGGGATGGGATGGGATGGGATGGGATGGGATGGGATGGGATGGGATGGGATGGGATGGGATGGGGAAGGGGATGGGATGGGATGGGATGGGATGGGATGGGATGGGATGGGATGGGATGGGATGGGATGGGATGGGATGGGATGGGGAAGGGGATGGGATGGGATGGGATGGGATGGGATGGGATGGGATGGGATGGGATGGGATGGGATGGGATGGGATGGGATGGGATGGGATGGGATGGGGGGTACGGACTTCTTTTAAGAGGTCTGAGCTGATTTTGAGAGGGCAGTTTGGGGCAGCCAGGCTCGTTTCGGGGCACCTAGGGGGGCTGTGGGGGCTGTGGGGTGGCGTGGCACGGCACTCACCATGTCGATGATCTGGGACAGCGTGATCTGCAGCGTGACGTTGAGCGCCCGCTCCGTGTCCTCGGCCGGCCGCAGGGCGCTGGAGTAGTTGGCGAAGAGGTCGTGGAGCAGCTTGTGGGCGAGCCGGCCCTGCGCGGCCCCACAGCCTGCGGGAACACCAGGACCCCCGTGGGTGGGACCCCCACTGTCCCCCTACAGCCAAGTGCCCCCGCGTCTCCAGGTCCATGATATTCCGAGCCATCCGACCCAGGGATGCATTCCTCTCTCCTATTTCTCTCGCTCCCTCCCCGAATCCCATTATTTCTGTTAACCCCATATCTTCCTGCTCTCCCCATCACTCCCGTGCCAACCTCCACCCAACCCCGGAGAAGGACGCACCGCTGCCCCCAGGGCGGAGGAGGAGGTTCCTGAGCCCCCAGCCCCAATTCGGGTCCCCCCTCCCACCCCACGCCCTGGAGCCGCAGGGATCGGTGTCTGCCCTGCGTTGCTGAATGTTTGATGACGGGGATTGCATTTCGCTCGCGGCGCCGCGTGGGACCCAGATGGGATGGGGTGGGATGGGGTGGGATGGGGTGGGGGGGCTCGGGGCAGACCCTGCCCACAAGGGATTGTGTTCAGCACGGGTTTTATATATGGGGACCCTGCGGGCGGTGTCCCCTCCAGGTTGGCACTGCCACGGCCCCTCCTGCCCCGACCCACAGGGGCTGAGCCCGGCGCTTACCTGGGGCCAGGACGGTGCCGGCGAGGCCGAGTGCCAGCAGGGACAGGGGCAGCGGGGCGCTCCCCATGGCGGTGGGGCCGTCAGGGGTCGGGTGCCGAGGACATCGCCGGCGTCACCTGCGCTGCATCTCCAGGGTTGGGAGGGATCGGGGCGGCCTTTAAGAGCTCGGAGCTGGGTGACGTCAGGCGGCCTCGAGGCGGGCACACGGCCCAGAGCGCTGCACCCACTGAGTGCCGCTGCCGAGCCCCCGGGTGGGCTCCGTGCCGGGGTTCTGCTGCCGTGGAAGAGCTGAGCCCGGGGATGGGTCCTCTGCGGCACATGGGGCGGTGGTGGTGCAGCAGAGGAGAGAGGCACTGGAGGCGGTGATGTGAGAGAGGGTGGAGAGGGATGAGGGGGTGGATGGAGGTGGATGAAGTGAAGGAGGTGATGGATGAGGTGATGGAGGTAAGGGATGGAGAGGGATGAGGTGATGGAGGTGAGGGATGACGTGGCGTGGTTGATGGATGGAGGCAATGCAGGTGATGGAGGAGATGGATGGAGGTGATGGAGGTGGATAACATGGTGGGGTTGATGGATGGAGGCAGTGGAGGTGATGAAGGTGATGGATCGAGGAGGATGAGGTGGATGAGGAGATGGATGGAGGCAGTGCAGGTGATGGAGGTGACGGATGGGGGTGGATCAGGTGATGGAAATCAGTGTGGATAAATAAGGTGGAGGGGCCGACGGATGGAGGTGGCACAGGTGATGGAAACCATGGAGGAGGATGAGGTGATGGAGGAGATGGAAGCGATGGATGGAGGTGATGTGGGTGATGCTCAGAGCAGTGCAGGGAGCGGTGGAGGCGGTGGCTGTGGCTCCGGGCAGAGCTGTGCTGGGGATGGGGCAGAGCTGGGGCAGCACGCAGTGACGGACGGCCCCACACCTATGGGGAAAGCGTGGGTCGGGGTGGGTGAGGCTGTCCCTTTTTGCCTGCTGAGAACCAAATGAAGCAGAGCCGTGGGAAGGGCCCCACGGAGACGATGGAGCCCGACCCATCTCGTGAGGTTCACTGAAGGTGGGGGTGCATTATTGGGGTCACCATCCCCCCCTTCCCACGCTGATCCCCGTGCAGGTGCCCGGCGGACCCCGATCGGTTTTAAGGCCGCAGGTTTTTGTTTCCAAGCGGTGAATTATTCATCCCAGGACGGCAGCTGCGCTCCCGCAGAGGCAATTAGGGTAATGGAAGGCAGCGTGACCCGGCTCAGAGCAGGGAGGTGTCACATTCATCCCGACCCCACAACTCCTGTGCCACCATCAGCCCCAACCCACGGAGCAGCCACAGCCCCTCCATCCCTGCACAGAAGGGCCCCAGGGCCACCCCCCCCCCCCCAAACCCTGGGGCAACCCCCGGGACCCCCAACTGCAGCACGGCAGCCCTGAGAAGAAGCAAAGAAACCCACGGGAGTACTATAAACACTTTATTTCTCGTTTTCAAAAGGACAGGAAAATAATGGAATCGCGTCTTTATAACCTCTCCATAAAAACCTTTACACGACCCCCCCCCCCCCCCCCCCAGCCCCGAGGGCCCTCGCGGAGCAGCGCCGCAGAGCCCCTTTTTCCTTCTCTTTTTCATCCAAAAATAGTCTTTTTTTTTTTCCTCCTCTCCCCTCAACACAAAGTCTGTACAGAGCTGAGAGAGCTGCCCGCCCCACGGCAGCGCCGAGCTCCCAGAGCTGTGCAGCAGCTAAGGCACACGCAGAGCTGCCCGGAGCACCAGGGGCTCCAAGGAGGGACACCTTCCCCGTCCCATGTCCTTCCCCACGCCCTCCCCCCCCCAACCCATAGAGCAAACACCCCCTCCCCAGTCCAGTGACCGCAGCTGGAGGGTCACTGCGTGCCACCCAGAGGAGCTCTGTGGTCAGCAGCCCCAGGGCTTCGCTGCACCACTGCGGGAGCGGAGCTGCCGGGAGACGGAGCCCCTCCGCGCCCCTCCACAGGCACAGTCTCACCTGGTTCCAACAAAGAGGAATTTTATTGATTCTAGCAAAGAGCTGCGGCGTCTGAGGGCAGAGCGGAGGGGTCCAGCCGGACCCCCCCCCTCCCCCACCCCACCACTCCCGGAGCGGAGCTCTGACCCCCAGGAGAAGGGCGAGGAAACGATCCGGACGCCGTAGGTGAGCACGGGGTGGGCCCTCACTGGGTGACCACGGTGAGCTCCCTCAGGTAGGACTGCGTGAGGCCCCGCAGCTCCTCCAGGGCGTAGTCCTCGGGCATGGGCAGGCGGCCCACGTGCGGGGCCAGCAGGCGCAGGGGCACGCGCTGCAGCTCGGGGCCGCCCTCCGCCGCCAGCTCCGAGCTGTGCTGCAGGCTGAGCACCACGCGCAGCAGGTTGGCGATGCGCTTGGCCATGTCTGGGAAGAGCAGCAGAGAGAGGAGGGAGTGAGGGCTGAGCGCGGGGAGCTGCTCCCATCCCCACCCCCACCATCCCCACCCCCACCCCGGTGAAGATCCCAGCAGCTCTGGGCACTGTGGCTGCGGGACCCTGAGTGCCCACCACCACCCAGAGAGGGGCTGCCAACCTGCTCACCCCACCCCAGCAGGCAGGAGGTGAGAGCTGGGTGCACTGGGCTCACACCCCACTGAGGAATGCACTCCAACTGCTCCTCACTGAGATCTCCTGAGCTCTGCTCCCCCCCCTGCACCTCTAGCACAGACCTCCCCCACCCGACACCACACTCAGCCCCGGGGAACCTCACTGGATCTCATGTGCCCACTTTCCAAGCCCTGCCAGCTCCCTCCGGATGCCATCTGCTGTGTGACAGCCTCAAAGTGCTGAGGCTGCACTGAGCCCACTGCCCGCGCCACTGAAGAGCACCGGGCCCAGGACGGCCCCCCAGGGACACCCCACCCCCCCCAGCCCTGCACCCCACCCCGTGCCCCCGTACCTGACTGAGCCAGGCGGTCCCTGGCGTTGTGGCACTGGATCTGCTCGATCCTGTTGCACAGCGACGTCACTTTGGTGTGCAGCCTCTCCAGCTCGTACACGGAACAATCCTGCTGCAAGCAACCGACAGCAGACGTGAGGCACAGGCCCCGCTCTGCCACAACTCAAAGCCTGAGGGTCAGGGGAACTGTGCAAGTGAGTTAAACGGGGCTGAGATGCAGCTGCTGGCTGAGCAGAGCTCTGCTCCTCTCACTGAGCTGCCAGGGCACAGAGCACGCCTCATTCTCCAGCTCCTAGCTCTGTATCTCAGAGGCACCCGTGGCTGCAGGACATACACTAACACAGCACGGAGCAGTATAGGGTCACCCTAAGGACGAGGTTCTGCCTCAGGCACAGGAAATAAAGCAATCCCAGCGTGCTGTTACCTGCTGGATCCTGTCGACCATCTCAATGACGCGGATGTAGTCCAGGTAGACCAGCCCTGCCAGCTCCCAGTCCTGGATGAGAGCACTGCGCTCCGGAGGGGAGAGGTCTTCCAGGAATCCCTTCAGGTACTTGTAGTTCTCATTAATAATGGCATCTAAGGAGAACAAACACAAGCAGCTAGCAAACAGGTTCCTCACGACCCTGTGGCATCTGTGGCTGGCAGCATCCAAGGCTGCTCTGCTCCCCACAGCCCCGTGGGGTCAGTACCCACCCCCCCAGCACTGCAATGTGTGCTGCTTCTGCACACCCTCTGGCCACACATTTGTGGTGAAGAACCACCACACCATGGAGCAAACGAGCTAATTCCTGCCAGCCAGCCCTCCTGAATCCACCCTCCTGCCAGGAGCAGCCCCAGCCCTTCCAGCACTGACAGCACAAGCTGTTCCCATCCTATTGCAGGAATGGGATGGGGAACAGCACTGGGAAGGCATCCTGCCCCTGTACTCAGGGCTGGCGAGGCCTCACCTGAGTGCTGTGCTCAGTGCTGGGCACCTCAGCACAGAAAGGACAAAAGAAGGTGCAAAGAAGGGCAGTGAGGCTGGGAAGGGACAGTGAGTATGAGGAGAGACTGAAAGGGGCTGTTACATCTGAAATGCTCACAGTGAGAGCAGGGTTGGGCTCTGCTCACAGGGAAACGGCCTCAGATTGCACCAGGGTAAGTTTAGGTGGGAGATCAGGAACCACTTCTGTACACAAAGGGTCGTTAAGCACTGGGATGGGCTCCGCAGGGAGGTGGTGCAGTCACCATCCCTGGGTGTGTTGAAATCCATTTGGATGTGGTGCTCAGGGCCATGGTTTAGCAGAGGGCTGTTGGAGTGAGGGCAGTATGGTTGGGTCGATGACCTTTGAGGTCCTTTCCATCCTCAGTGCCTCTGTGCTTCTGTGGTGCTCATGGGACAGAAGGGGGACAGCGGTCCCAGAGACTCACCCGAGGCAAGGTGACGCACCACCAGCTTGTGACACTGGTTCCAGTGCCCGGCCTTGAACAGGAAGAGGGCTTCCTTGTGCCTGTCCCCCTCCATCCGGGCTCGAACGGCCTTGGCTTCGTGAATCCACTCGGCGGGGACGCAGAGCCGCTGTGTCAGGAAGGTCTCCTTGGCCCACGCCTCGGGGGTCTCGCTCAGAGCGCAGTGCCGGCCCAGCAGCTCTCGCACCGCCCTCTCACGTACGCTGGGGGAGCAGAGAAGGGGTGGCTGCTCCATCACACTGCACCTCGGTGCACCTCGGGCATGCTGGAAAGGGTCTCTGAGCCCCCAGCCCCACTGCAGCTCAGCGTCCCACCCACCCACGGCCTCGGCGGTGCTGCTGGGTGAAGGGCTCCCCCTCACTACTGCACTGCAGCTGAGCGACTTGGACACGACCCACGGCCCTGAAGGCAGACACAGACCTCAAGTGCAGCTATCGGGTGGAAAAGTAACAGCTAAGATGCACTAATTGCACCTGTAACAAACTGCAAGAGCCAGCCTCGCAACGACGACAGAGCTTCCCCACCACACGCACTCATCACTGCTCAGATCTGAAACAGTGCTCTGCACTGGGGATGTTTTCAGGCCATGCAGCAAGCTTCCCGAGCCCCACAGCAGCCCACCTCACCTACTTCGGTTCCTACATTTGCTCCCGCAGAGAAGCACCGTGACACCAAACTGCTCCTGCGAGCAGCGTGACGTCCCCCAGCCCCGCAGCCCCTGCACAACCTCAGGAGCTGTGACAACTCCGCTCCTCAGAGCAGAGAGCACAACGTCCTCGGGGCCAAAGCCAACCCAGCCCAAAGGTTTACTCACCAGGTGTCGGGCTCGTGCAGCACCACAAACACGGCCCACTCCCACAGGCCTTCGCTCTCCAGCTGCGCGGCATAGCTGGCGTTCAGCACGCCCTGGCCCTGCCTGCACAGGTGGCTGTAGTTGAGGGCACGGAGCACCTCCCACAGGTGCCAGCTGAGGCGATAGTCCACGGGGTCTGAGGTTATGCTCCTGGGATTCAGGAGCTGGTCCAGATCGTAGTGCCTGGAGGGAAACAAGACGTGCCACATCAATAACCAGCTGGGCCGGGGTCACAAGAAGCAGAAGTCAGTGTTGCCTGGCTCCTTCCCTGCCCCCACCTCCACTTACTCCACGCACTGAGCTGAGTGCCTGCTTTCCTATCTGCCTTTCTAAAGAAGGGAACAACTGTTCCGTGGCTTTTGCTCTTCCTTTAGCCTGCATCCAGACGGCCCTTGGGTGCCCCGTGCTCCCTCTGCAGGCGCCTCTGTGCCTTCACTGAAGGCAACAGGACAAAAGAAAAGAGGAACAACCAACGTGCTCCCACCTACAGACAGCAGCCCTGCAGTGGCAGAGGCAGCACCCACCATACAATCTGCAGGCGAGGCAGATGAATCAGCACTCTGAGCTCAGTGAACAGCAAAGTCAGCTACACACACCTCACCCGGGAGCTCACTGCTTTTCTGAAGCACTTCTGAAGCATCCCCCCCACTCACCTGTCACTGTAGAGCTTCAGCAAATGGAAGCAGACATCTCTCAGGGGTCTTCCTACGTCGTCATCATCCTCAGTGTCACACCCGGAGTCCTCCAGGTAGGGAGGCAGGGGGCAGCACGCGTACTTGTCAGACTCCGACGTGGTCTAAACAAACGGTTTCAGCAGCGAGTTTAAAGCCAGCACGCACTATACTGGCATCCTATGTACAGAGCTCACAGCATGTCCTCCTGCAGCATCAGACCCCTCATTAGGAAGGCAGACCTAGAGCTGTGCTTGGGCTGTCCTTAGGGTCAAAGCTACCTCCAGATCAAACATCATACTTCTCAGCTTGCAGCAACAGGATGGATAAGACAGAGCCACGCTCTGCCTGCAGGAACTGGGGACATAGCAGAGCAGTGGCTCAGAACCACAGAGCCACCATAGATCTCCAAGATCCTGCAGCCCAGGCCTGGCAACCAGCACTCCAGCAGACAGCTGAGTGTTAATCCTCACAGCAGGAGAGCTGAGCAGCCTCCAGGATCAAGGGGTCGTTCTGCTGGTGGCCACTGCCCACCTAACTGACCCAGGACAAAAACAGGGAGGAGACGTGCTTGAAATAAGTCACAGCAACCAGAAGAGGAGGTCCTGTGCTCCTCAGGAGGGCGACTGCTGTTACCAGGAGGCTCAGCCTCAGTGATTTATTTCCACTCCACAGAGGGAAAAGGAAGATCCCTATCAACACGAGCTGCTGCGCAAAGGCAACGAAGGCAAGGAATGCGATGCCGTGACAGCTGATAAGCTGGAGCCACACTCAGGACCCAGTGACACCTCCCAGCCAGGCATGCTGACCTACCTGAAACGCTGCCTCGTACATGGCCAGAGCCTGGGAAATAGGAGCAGTGGGAGGGAGGAGGTACCAGAGGTGCACGGCCACGCAGCGCTTCCAGTCCAGCTGCGAGCACACGTTGATGTTGGTCCTCTCAGACAGCTGCCACACCTGCACAAATCACACGTCAGCACGCACAGGACAAAAAGGAGGCAGCACACGACAGTAAAGCAAACACAAAACCAACCCCCGAGGCCAACCCAACCCGTACTCCCTCCCTGGGACCAAGGGCACAGAGCAGGACGTACGGGCTTCCCTGCCAGCAGCGCAAAGATGCGCAGCCGCTCCTCGGGGATGAAGCAGTCTGCCTGCAGCCTGTGCCAGTCCACCAGCTGCATGGTCAGCAGGTCCCTCGTGGGCTGGCTGCCCGACAGCTGGGACAGGAGCAGGGCGAGCCGGTGGTTGCCTGGAGGAAGAGAAAGCAGCAGGTTGGGGAAAAAAAATGGTTCTGAACCGTGCAGCATGTCTGCTCAGCTTCCAGCTTCACAGCTAAACACCTCCTGGATGGGATGGGTGGAGTACAGGGAGGGCTGTCCTTCCTATTCCTCTAAAACAGCCTAATTCATGGAGACATTGAAAGATTTGAGCTGACACTAAAGGCCGGGATGAAGCTAGCCTGAAAAGAAGCTTTCCAAACTACGTACGTAGCTTTAAAGAAGCTCGGTTAAAAAAAGCAGCAAAGAGGACATTCAGAGGATGGATTACACAAAATAAGTTCCAAGTGCAAAACAGCATCGCTTCCTAACTGACAGCAGGGCACGACCAGGCATGCTGGAGGTGCTTCAGGCCACGGATGGGGGCAGCCTGGTCTGGGGGGAAGCAGTCCATGACAAGAGGGCTTTAAGAGCCCTTCCAACACAACCGTGCTGTGGTTGATTCTGTGAGCAGCAAGCAGACCAGCCAGATTGCTCCTTATTGCTCACACCTGGCACCCAGAGTAAGCAGTGGCTACCAGCTCTCAGTGCCAAAGCTCACACACTATGCTCCTCCCTTAGAAAATAAAGAAGAGACGTAAGCATTTCACACCTGCTTGCTGTGCCAGCCTGCAAGCCTCTCCAATCCTCCTCCCCGTCAGGCAGCTGAACACAGCCTCGACGTGGCTGTGCTGCTGGGTCAGGGACACCTCCTCGTCGATCCGCGCCGCAGCCGTCTCCGACAGCCAACGGGAGAAAGCCCTCCTGCGCTCCAGGGCCAGCACGTACTCAGAGGGCTCCTCCAGGCTGGCCTCCAGCTCCTTCAGGTTCCCCCAGATGGCTTCACATAAAGTCCATGTCAAGCACCAGTGCTTCACGACAGCTGCCGGGACAGAGTTACGCCATCAGGGGCAGCAAAACCAAGAGACCATCCTGAAAAGCCCCCTAACGTTGTCTAAGTGCCATCTTACAGCACAGCCTGCTGCTACACGGCAGCCAGGTGCTATCTGCTGCCCTCCCGAAGTGGAGGTGCAGGCAGTTTCTGCTTTATTCACACTCCAACGCTCTGATGCAACCCGAAAATGACCTGATCTGGACAGCACGGCAGAAAGAAGCACTCTCCACTCACTCTCCATTACAGCAGGATCCTCAGAGGCCGTTCGAACCCAGTCAGCGTAGTCATGGATGGCAGAAACTCCAGGATTGGGAGCCAGGAGAGGACACTGCTCGTCCATATGGACAGTGCTGTGCTTCAGCTTTATCTCCAGAGGGATAAGATACAACTGTTTGTCTCTGTTCATCTTCCTCTGTTCCAAGTTCAGCTTCTCCACGTGAACCTTGAAGGGGGATTCTGGGAGACTGCAGTAAAAGCAAAAGAAACAAGTAAGCGATATTCTGAGCTCTCCTCCGTGTGAATGAACCCCCACTACAGAGCAGCTGCACGGCACAGCCTGCCCTGAGCTCAGTGTGACAGAGGCTGTGGGTTCTATGGCACTATGGGGTTACTGCGGGCTCTCTATGGGGCTGTGGATGCCCCATCCCTGCAGGCACTCAGGGCAAGGCTGGACGTGGCTCTGGGCAGCCCGCTCTGGTGGCTGGCAACCCTTCCCATGGCAGAGGGTTGAAACTGATGATCTATGAGGTCCTTTTCAACCCAGGCCGTTCTGTGATTCCCCAATTAAGAGTACAGCAGGACCGCCCCAAAGGAAAACAGCACTCACAGCTTCGGAGCCACGGGGGTGGGTCGGAATCCAAACTCCACAGCCTCACACTGGAGCTCTTCCACATCTCCGCACGCACTTAAGCGATGCCCGCAGTTGACCAGCACCCAGTTGGGCCCCCAGCCCACGCGGAACGAGCAGCCCATGAACAGCGCCATATCCATCAGCAGCTTCCCTTTGTGGTAGGTGACGGAGCTCTCCAGGGCAACCAGCCCCTGCTGCCTGCGGACACCCACCGTCCTCATCTGCACCTCGGGGACCGACGGAGGGACGGCGAAGGCGGGTGCCAAGGGCGAGGCCGCCGACCAGCAGGACGGGGAGGGGGAGCTGTGGGAAGCCCTGGGCTCCTTCAGGTCACGCAGAGCAGTGCTGGGTGCTTGGAGAATGACATCGGTGAACTTGGAC
Source organism: Callipepla californica brunnescens (assembly GCA_023055505.1). Taxonomy (NCBI): domain Eukaryota; kingdom Metazoa; phylum Chordata; class Aves; order Galliformes; family Odontophoridae; genus Callipepla; species Callipepla californica. Next base: position 772,914 of record JALIRH010000072.1, on the reverse strand, counting down.
TGCAGCAGCCCGCCGACTGAGGGAGGAAGAGGGGAAGAGAGTCAGGGCACTTTGCTTTCCATCTGGTATTTCGGCCCCTCCTGACCAGCCAGGAAACATCTGCCGTGATGTGACACTGCTATTTGCAGTGCTGAGAAACTCCCACCACCCAAAGCAAAGCAGGCGGGACTACACGTGGTCTCACCCCCCAAAAAACACTCTGGAAGCAGTGCTGACTGCAGCTGATACAGTTCTAGTTACACTGCAAGGAAACGAACGTCTCAGAGAAGGCACCGACTGCACAGCATTTGGAATGGGCCCAGAGGATGAGCAGAGGGATGGAGCAGCACTCCTGTGAGGAAAGGTGGAGGGAACAGGGCTGGTTTGGCATGGAGAAGGCTCTAGGAGGCCTCACTGTGGCCTTCCAGGACCTGAAGTGTATCAGCGGGACAGGGAATGGCTGCTGACACGGGTGGATGGTGACAGGACAAGGGGGAATGGCTTTAAACTCAGACTGAGGTTGGGTGTGAGGAGGCAGTTTCTCACTCAGAGGGCGGTGATGCACTGGCACAGGTTGCCCACAGAGGCTGTGGGTGCCCCATCCCTGGAGGGGCTCAGGAAGGCTGGATGTGGCTCTGGGCAGCCTGCTCTGTTAGTGCCCGCTGCAGGGGTGGGAGGACAGGCCACAGCTAACTCCCCACAGCACACACCTGCCCTGCACTCAGAACCAAACTCTTTCCTCGTGCAATATGTATTTGCCACGGTACCTGAGCATCTCTTCTGTCCCTGTGACTTTGAAATAGGCAGTCTCGGAGAACAGATCTCCTGAGAAGTGTCCATTTTCGCAGGTTGCTTCCCAGAGTGATAATCCAGGATTAAATCCAGGTCATCTTCATCAGCAAGCAAGGAAGCTTTCATAATCTAAAAGAGCAGAAGTCAGATCTGGACATCAGCAATCACTCTGCGAGCAGCAGCTATCTGACCCCATCCACTCCTCTCCCAATAAATTTAATGTTTAAAAACACCACAAGGACTTCATGCCAGGAGAAACGAAAGTGAGCTCAACAGTTATTGAAGAGCTTTTACAAGCTGCTAGTTATACTGCCACGGCACTGGCTGGGATGGCCATGAGGTCCCACGATGAGCATGGTTTCCCATGTCTTAGCTCTATCAGTATTTCAGCTTACGTAACACAACTGCAGTTTCCCAGGGCAGAGCAGACAGGTAGAAGCCCACAAGCATTCGAGGTATTATCTCTCCATGCAGAAAAGCAACCAAAAACCCCAACCAACAACAACCACAAAATCCCAACCACCCCAAAAACAACAGAGCACCAAAACCAGCTGTCCCATCAACGGGGCTGGTCCCAAACTGGTACCACCTCACCAGCTGAGAACTTTGAAAGCTGAATCACCACTGCAACGATGCTCTGTGTTGCTGCACCTCTGAAGATCCCCCCCCACAAGTGCAGGAGCACACAGACGTGGGGAGATACACCCAGGGCCACCACCAAAAGCACGAGAGCCTCACCTGCAGGACGTGGGGGTTAATGCCCAGCGCTGATGCAATGTGAGCAGAGGCAGGCACTGCCTCCTGCTCTTCTGCCATGCTGTCCTCCACAGCAGGCTCCTGGGGAGGCTCCTGGGTGACATCAGCCATGTCGCTGTCCAGCTCCACGACCCTGCCCAGCTGCTCCACCTCGGGGCTCTGCGGACACAGGCAGAGGTTGCGTCAGACAGCAGATTCCAACAGCTCGCTCAGAATGAGCTCTTAACGCACTCAGCAATCACCTGCACACGAAGGGGAGCACTCCCTTCCTCGTGTCAAGGCTCCAATTTAAGCGTAGGGAGGAATCTATAACCTGTTCCCATTTTCTTCAGAGTTGTAACATTGCAGCGAAGGAGAAGCCACAGTTTAGTTGTGTCCTCCTGAAGCTTTACCAGTTTCTGCCATTCAGTGCCAGAAGCTCTTCAGCTTTGCATTCCCACGGGACCAGAAAGCAAGCAGAGCTCGTGCATCCCCTTCTCCCCCACCACGCTATGGCACAAAGAAGTTTCCTGGGCCACAGCTCAACCTGGGACAGTTTGCAGCCAGCTTAGAAACAGGGATGGCCCTGCATGGCTGGCACTGCCCACCGTGGGTGATGAGCAGCTCTGCCATAGCTGCTCTGTCTGCCCAGTGTGACACAGTACAACGTGGGTTGGTGCTCCACAGGCAGGGACAATAACCTCCCTGGGTGCACAATCCTGGCTCGCAGAGCACGTGTGCATTTTGTTACTGCAAACCAGGACACATGCCACTGGATGGGAAAGGCACACTGTCAATCTGTAGCTGAATTTCTCACATCTGCTCCAGCCCCCAAGCTTCCCAAAGCCACTGCTCAACAAAGAGATGGTCCAGAAGATGAGTGTTCACCCTGCTTGACATCGCTGCCTCTGAAGCTGCTCTCGTGTTTTGACTTTAGAGACACAGAAACAGAACTGCTGTGCTCAGGAGCACCACTCACTCACACACCCCTTGGCACAGGATCCGTGCCTCAGCGAGCTGCAAGCTCAGAGATCTCCTTTCACTGCAGTCAGTCACAGATTACTGAAGGGGAAAACAAAGCTGGCTGTGGCAGAGCCACGAGAGCCTCCCAGCAAGCCCTGCCCAGCTCCTGGAGACACTGCTGCTCAGCCCTCCCACCCTAACTGCTGAAGGGGGCTTCCTCCCCCACAGCCAGGCCACGAGAGTTGGTCACCCAACTTCAGCACGCTCAAACACACAGCGTGTGGTCAGCCTCAGAAAGCAGTTTAATAAAAATAGGGCACATTCTCGGAGTATGAAGCACACGGTCTCGCTTACTAAGTGACAGCTGAGTCAGATCAATGCACAGTGTCATTCTCGAGGCATTATCATTAGAGTGGAATCAGTATTTACAAGAAGAAGCTTCGCTTCCATAGGTGGCAAACGCACCAAGTTCAGTCTAGACCAAGAAACAAGGGCTGAACATCCCGTCAGCCCCCTGCATCCGCAGCAGAAGTGCCAAGTATCAGTGAAAAAAAAAACATGCCAACACTCATTGAAAGGTGCAAAGAGCTCCTGAGTTTATCAGAGTTTGTACACTGTTCTGCTCTTCGGTTTCCAGGCTACTTCTCACTCCAACAACCCCTCCCCAGGCACCAGAAAAATCTTCACAACTCATTTTTTCAATTCCCTTTTTTGTCTCTGTGCTCCTTCTACCTGAGCTGGAGGCGTTGGCTTGCCGTTTAAGGCCATTTGCTGAGGTGGCAGATGCCCCGGAGGTGGCACTGGTGTGGTTTTTAACTTCTTGGCATCCACTTTTAAAGGATGCTCCTCCTCGTCGTCATCCGAGTCCTGCAGGCCGTACTTGGAGAAGTGTGCCACCTGTGCAAGGCAAAGAACAAACAGGTCAAACCCTGGACGCAGGGTGCCCAGCACCGTGCCCAAGCAGCTTCAGCAGTGCTCTCTGGAGGAGACTCCTCCACCTCTGAGTGCCACTGCTCAAACCCCACTACAAAAGGAAGCGTTTCTGCTTCATTCTGCTCCATTCAGAGTTCGGCTAGCTCAGTTAGGACAGTTTACGCTGCAGGAAAGGACTGGAGAGTTTAGCACAGTCCGAATTCTGCCCTCGGAAGCTTCTAACTTCAGATGAGGCCTCGAGTCCCAGTGAGGATAAGCCTTACCCTGAACACCCAGGATCCGGTCTCGGGGCGGTACTCCATGAACCGAGCGCCCTGCTTCCTCGACACAGACTCCAGCCTGTCCTCGTAGTTCATCTCTGCAAGTCGCTTTGGGCTTTTGATCAAGCCACGAGTGGTCTTATCCGTAGGCCAAACTCCATCTAACGTAACCTCAGCTCTCCTGGCAGGGACAGAGAGGAGCGTGAGAGGCGACGAGCCGTCCTGCACAGCTACTGAAGCACACGCAGCAGCTGAGCTCTGCTCCCCTTCATTTTAACATGCAGAACCCCCAGAAAGGCTCAGAACCAATCTTAACCTGATGGTTAAGAAGCCTGCAGATGCTCAGCCACCACCCCGTGCTGTTACCTGTTGAGGCCTTCGCCGATGGGCGGCTTCTTGTCATCATCTGGGTACACAATCACTTCCTTTCTGCGGATATGTACGATGTCGTCCAGGTTTAGGTTAGTCAGATTCACTTCTCCTTCGAAGAAGATCGATCCGTAGCCTGGGAAGCACAACAGCCCAGCATCACAGGCTGCCCTTGGATAACACCCCCTGACTGGCAGCTTCAGTCCCTGCCCAACTCCTGCTGTCCCCTGCTTTGTCACAGCTGACTCCCACTTCCCAGCATCAAAATACTGAAGGTGTCACCAACTTCACTGCCAGCTCTCCAATTAAGAAAGGAGAGAGCCCTCAGGTGCTCACCTTTACGGCCGATGGTGAAGTCCATCACGATACATTCATTTCTGTCATTGGTAAGCCTAGCCAGCTCCTCCATGGATGGGATGGTGTAATAGCCAGCTCTTCTTAGAACAATGCCTGCAACGGGAGCAACACTGAGAACGGTGCTGATGGCAGAAGGGTCAGCTTCAGCTGCTCACGTCCCAGCTGTCCAAGCTGGGGAAGAAATGGAATGACAGCTCCAAACAAACTGAGAAGGAGCGCAACAACAGCAGAGAAACGCCTCACTTGCACATCCTGCAGGGCAGGCCTGAGCCAGCTGCCACAGCAGGCTCCTCCTGCCTCACCAGCCCAGCGTTATGAGGCCAGCAGCAGATAGGCAGGCTTCTCCAGACCACTCACAAGTTTACAAAGCCAACACAACCCTCCCCCTGTGAAGTCTCAGTCAAGTGGAAGTGCCCTGAGGCCCCTCAGCCTCCCCTGCATTCTCCAGCTTCACTCCACACTGAACCAGAACTGAAAGCACTGAACAGAGGCAATACAGATCCACGGAGGGGCATACCCACGTGGCCCACTCCTGCACTGGGAACTTCTAAAGTGCTCTTTGCAACGTTGGTGTGAACCTGTATGGGAACTGCTGAAGCACTGCTGGATCCCCTGAGGTGAGCACTGAGCCAGGGGAGCACAGGGGAAGGCAATGCACTGTGTGACCAGTGGGGTGGAGTCTGAGTCCACCTCTCCCAGACACCATTGAAGGGCTGAGCACCACTGGGGAAGGATCTCTTGTTGGAGATCCCTTCCGTGTGGAGTTATCATCGAACCTCAACCATCTGCAGAAGGTGAGCCTCTCTGTATTCACTGGTTGTCTGATTACCATCCAGGAAAGCCTAGCAAAACATATCTTCCTCACTATTTTCTCGGAGTGCCGCTCTTTTGGGTTATTCACCCTACAGAATCACAACACCAAACGGATTTAACACTCCAATTCTTATGCCCGGATTGCAGACAACAGTCTGCTACAGTACAATTACAGATTGGGGCTTCCTGGCTTCTTCTTTCTCCCCTCCACACATCCCACTACACACACACAAAGCTGGGTCATGAAGTGCACCTGCTCAGTAACTCAAAAAGAAATCACGTGCGAGACGTGAGAGCGAAACACGCAATCTGAGCCCTCCAGAAGACAGAAGGGAGGGAAACAAAGAGCTGAGGACCCGACACAGCCCACAGCCTCACCTGCAGGGTGCACGTGGTGCACCATCTCAGCCTCAACCTCACGCTCATCCTGAAGGGAATCCTCACGGAACGAGGCGTCCTCGCTGCTGCCCTCGAGGCCGTTGCGCAGGGCCGCCCGCGGGTTCAGAGCCGCGATGGTGTCGTCCACGCTGTTCTGGTGCTTGTGCACCGCGCTCTCGGGGCTCTGCGGGATGGGCTTGGCAATGGGGTTGGTGTAGAACCTGGTCACCTCGTGGTGATCCTCCTCCTCCTCGCGTTCGCTGTCCTGCCTGTGGTTTTCATCGGGCGGCACCGACAAGAAGAACCTGCAGAAGCGAAGAGAGAAGTGCGTTACTGAGCTCTAGTAGAGCCACGTCACCATCAGAACTCCGGTGTCCTCCTGTACAAAAAGCAATCACCACTACTCAACGAGCTGCAGGGGCAGCAGATTATTCACTCCCCTTTACTCTGCCCACACTGGAGCACCTTGGCATTCTGCATCTCAATCTGGGCCTCCCAAGGTAAGAAAGATGGTGATATATTCAATGCAGGCAGAGCACAACGCCTTCAGGGGCTGAGGAAAACGGGCTGCTCAGCCTGGAGAAAGCTAACAGCAGCTTTCCAGCACCAACAGACAGCAGCTGGGGTCTCCACAGACAGGCACAGCAGGAAGGTGTGCCAGTGGTCCAATTAAAACAAGGAAATGAATGAGGACAGCCAAACATTGGGACCAGGATGCTGAGAGGCTGCAGAATCACCATCCACAGAGATCCACGCCGGATAAAGCCTTCATCAACCCAGACTGAATTCAGCACTGACTCTGCTCAACAGATACAGCTCCAAAGGTCATTTCCAACTCCAAAGATTCAGTGCTTCCAAGGAATCATAGCTGCACAGACTTTTCTGCCCCAAATACACAAGTGTGGATCGATCGAGTCTCGCAGACACCGTGAGCAGGTCAAACAAAGACATTACTGCTGCAGTCATCCTAAAACAACGGCTGCAGAGCTGCCTGCTGGCAACACAGCTGGCAAATGCTCCTGGGAGACATCACCCACTGAAGCCATCCCTCTGAACTCCTGATTTCGGGTGCAGTGAGCTCCATGTAACCACACAGGCAGCCTGAGGGCAGGTCGGCCTCCTAGAAGGCCAACTCGATCCCCACAACCAGCTATTATGACATCCCCAGAAATAACTACCTGCTTCTTCAGCACCAATTTAGAGGCAGGAAGAACCAGTCTGCACTCCTTTCAAGGTGAGGCACACACGACCCACTGCCATACCTGTCACCGTTCTCTGGATACTCAGACGGGGATGCCAGGTCATTGTGCTCACGACTGACAGGTGAGAACAGGCTGCTGCTACTCAGGTTCTTCAAAACCAACCTCTTGATGCTCTTCCTAAGAAAGGGAAAAAAAGGAGAGCTAAGAGGGCTAACGTTTACCACACAAACATTTTATGCTTTGAGTTCTCCAGGGGCTGGGAACAGCTGTGTAAGAGCTGCCCCCACATCAGGATATACAGAATCATAAAGAAGCCTCTTCTGGAGCCTCACCCCAGGCGTTGGCTTGTGAGTAAATATTAAAAGACACTGAAAGCTTCACGTTCAAAAACTGCTTTTTCTATTTTGAGCTTCGAGGGTCTTTCACTGACTGACTCATCTGTCCCTGAAGTATTTGATTAAATAAAAATGAAAACTGTCCGCAGCCCCTTTCAGTCTGACTACCACCAGTGCTCCTGAAGCCTGAAACCGAAAGCCACATTTAGGACACATCCACAGCATTCCTACTCCAGCAGAAACAGCTGTGAGTCTGACTGGGAACCAGCACCAGGCCACAAAATCACCACCAACCTTCCTTCTGACTGGCAGCATAAGCAAACCTAATGGCTCTGCCACCTCAGCTGCAGGGAGCTGCACGCCGTACACACTTCCCCTGCATGATTTCTGACTGCAGTGAAGCTCCACTCCAACGATCACCTCATTTCAGGGCTTAACTGCAGTTAACAGTTTAAGACAACCCTTTTTTTTCCCCCCCCTCTATCTCTGAAGTATACACAAATCCCGTTAACTGCTCTTCCTATTCCAGGCCACGAGAAGGGGAACTCGGGACCTCATCGAATCAGAAGAACCAAAGCTCCAGTTCCCCCACACGTCCCCTCCCTCCCACGTGCAGAAAGGAAGAACTCACTTGGGCACGAAGGTGCCATTGGCCAGGCACGGCTCGTCATCGTCGAGGCCATCGAAGAGCTGAGATCTGGCGGAGCCAACGGACTGCAGCGCCTTGGGGCGCACCCTGGTTGCTGGGCGTGGGGTCAGCTTGTAGTGGGTGGGTGTGGTCAGGGCCTTCTGAGCCGCAGGGTTCGTGGGTTTGAGCCGCTGGAAGAGAAAGAGAATGGCAGTTCCCACACCGTGCACCCCACGGGTATTTCTCAGCCCTTCCAGGGTAACCCCTCGGTTTAATTTGTGTGTGTGTGACCGCATTCGGACGGAGATGCAGGAGGGAATTTGGGGCCAGCATCTGGAGCTGGCCTGGCAAGGATATCGGGAAGGAGTCAGCAGCTGGGAGGGCTTGGGATCAGGGCAGAGACAAAGCTAAAGCTCAAAACAAATCCACACACGAGCATGAGTCAGTGCACTCCCACTGTGGACCTCCAACCCTCTTCAGCCAAAGACAAAGGAGTGCTCTGGCTGTCTCTGCCCCATTTATGAGTCCCTATGTGGGTGCTGTGCCAACAGTGCCTCGGCTGTGTAGCAAGCTGCTGCAGCGTGCTGTGTGGGCACACACCTGCACGTGTGTGTCAGTGATCCGTGCTCGGCCTCACCAGCAGCTGAGCCTGCAAACAGCAAGGCAGCAGCCATGCCCTTCAGCCTGGGAAGAGAGCCCTGGGAGCACCATGATGGGCTCCACCAACTAAGCAGGAAGGCTCACCCTCCAGAACACGAAGGACAGCAGCCATTCATACATCCCTTAGCCCTCAGAAGTCTGAGAAGTGTGGTTTGTTGGTTTTTAAACCCATCAATGAGATGGCCACAAGCAAGGCTGGAGCAAAAACACTAACAACAGGACAAGCACAGCCTGTCACGCAATGCAGCTCACAGCAGGAACTCTAAACTCAAAGCAGAGATGTATCAGAAGCAAAAGAAGCCCCTGTACGAGCAGTCTGTCCTGGACAGAACTGAGAAAAAAAGAAAGCCAACCCTGCATCAGTACGAGCACACAGACAGCAAGCCATCACGCTGCTCACCGCACGCTCGAGTGAACACAGAGTACAGAACATAAACTGAACTCAACTCACCTCTTCTTTCTTCTTTGGGTCTGACATGGGGTTTCTGAACAGCGGAGAATCTCCGAAGGGTGAATAAGTCAAACTATTGAGGTGCTGCTGGAGGATCGCCTGCTGGGCTGCCGCCGCGTTCGGATCTGTCAGGGCTGTGAGGAGAACGGTTTTTAGCAGACTCCACACCCTGGAGTGTGTCCAGAGAAGGACTGAGCTGTGAGGGGTCTGCAGCACGGGGCTGTGAGGAATGGCTGAGGGGGCTGGGATTGTTCAGCGTGAAGAGGAGGCTCAGGGGAGAGCTCATTGCTCTCTATAGCTCCTGAAGGGAGGCTGTAGTGAGCTGGGGGTCAGCCTCTGCACTCTTGTAATTAGTGATAAGACAAGAGGGAATGGCTTCAAGCTGTGCCAGAGGAGATTCAGACTGGATGCTAGGAAATACTTCTCCAAAAGAGGGCTGAGGCACTGCAATGTGCTGCACAGGGAGGTGCTGGAGTCACCGACCCTGGAGGTAATCAAACAGCACGGTGCTGAGGGACGTGGTTTAGAGAGAACTGGGGGTGATGGGTTGGACTGGAGATGATCTCGGAGATCTTTTCCAACCTTGGTGACTCTACGAACATACACGTGACACTCAGCAGGGAAAAGCCCCATGCCCACGTTGCCACTGAGCAGGAGCAGCCTCAGAAAGGTGCTCGAGCACTCGTGTCACTCCACACTGCTCGAGGAGGCTGCGTTTCCATGCACAGATGTGTCTGAAAGCAGGAAGGAACTCGGGCTCACGTGCACTCACCGACAGCAGGCTGAGGGGCACCAAAGCCTAGAGTAGCAGTTGATGTATTGAATCCTGGCGCTCCAAACGCTCCTGTTCCCAGCGTCCCACCGAGTTTAGGCTGGGTGTTTCCAAACAGAGAAGTCTGTCCTGCCCCAAGAGCTACAGCGGGAGAAAACTTACTGTAACGCTTTGAAAAGCTTCACAAAGAATCCATTATCACACTGCTAGAAAGACTGAACACGAACACGAGTGATACAGACACTCCAGAGACACACAGACACCAGCAGAGACCTCAAGGCATGCCACTGAGCCACGAGCCAGCTCCAGAAGCAACCCTGCCCACAGCTCCTAACAGGTTACTCAGCACAGGACTGTGCAGCTGTGCTTAGTTCTGATGTGAGAGGATCATGACTTCAAAGCTTCCACAGCCACTGCTGCACTACCAGAGTTCACAGAGGCACAAGGACTTTGTGAAGAGGTTGGAGGGCTGTGCTGAAGCTGACACAGAGCAGAGCACTGCTTACCTGTTCCAAACCCTGTCCCAAGTCCAGTTCCCAGGGTCCCCGTTGCAGGCTTATTTCCAAACAAGCTATTTCCAGCATTGTTGGCACCGAAACCTTCAAGGACACAAACAGCAGCTCATCAGTCTAAAGCTATCAGCCACCAAACTTCCAACATCAACAAGCATCAGGCACTCAAAGACAGCTCTGCCACAGCTAAGGTCCAACTGAACACGCCGCTCCCAGGAACACACGTTCAACAGGCAGCAAGGGGGGGCTGGGGGGGTAAAAAACACACGAGCTTCGGGTGTACGACTACAAACATTAGTACAGGAGCTCACTGCCCCGCTTTCTTAAGCTTTCTGTTACGAAATTCAGTATTTTACAAAGCCAGAAAGGACACGATGATGCTGTAACAGGCAACAGAATAAAGCACATGTAACTGGAGCTGCCTGCGAGGCACAGACCCGCTGGATACTGTCTATACCACACACACACTCATGATTCTTACTGGCAAAGCAAGCAACAGCTCCCATTCAGAAGAGCACACAGCTCAAAAACCCATCCCTACACGTAACCCAAATCCAGCACCAGACAGGTTAGATTAGGCTGCAAGAGCATGGTTAATTCTGTGACTATTAATCAGTGTCAGGACAGGATTACACTAGAAAACAGCACAAACTGACACCACAAACGCCCCACACCCGAACTCCACTTTCCCTGCGCACTGTGTTACTGCAAATAACACAGGGAAATTAACACAAACACTGCAACTGCCACGGATCTCTACTACACAGCATCAGTGCCCTAACCATCGTGGCTGTCCAGCAGGCAGCACAGCCAGGGACTTGGGTGCAAAATCCAAGCAACACGCAGTAACAAACTGCCCAAACTCAGCCACCACCACTGAACTGAGCTTCCTACAGTGCTGCCCAGCAGCCCAAGAGCTTGGCAATTTCCTCCCTCCCTCTGGAGGGCTGATATGGCACAATCATCATTTTTTCCATCTGTTTTCGTAGACAAAAAGAACGTCAGAATCTCCAACACCCTAACCCCAGTCCTGCTCCCTTTCAGGACTACAGTTTTGCTGCTCGCAGCGTCAGGAGGCAAAGGAAAACTGACATTTGCTTGAACACTTGTGCCTGATCACACACTGAGCACCAAGCACAGCACCAGTGACGAAAACGAGCGCAGGACCTCGGCCTTCAGAGCTACACACGATCAGTGTGAAGGACAGCAGCCATCAGTGAAGCTGTTTCTCATCTCCCACCTATATATTTCCCAGACCTGCCATCAAACCACAGGTATCACTGCTTTTACCCTTTGTCCCCGAGCACTCCTCACAACCACAGGTGTGCAACAGGCTGCAGATGCACAACACTGTGTCAAGCTATTGGATTCCAGCAGCTCTTAACTACAGACTACACCTTCCTAAGCACTGATTGGAATAGTGGTACTTCTACTTCACCACCTAGGTCATATGTCAGGCAGCAGCCAAGGCACAAAACAGGATCCAGGACTCTCCTCTGCAGCAACACCCATCAGAAGATGGCTTACCTGAGGATCCTACCACCCAAGCACTCAGAGCATGCGACACTCAGCAGCCAGGTGTGTGGTATATGCAGTATAGTTTTAAGTGATTGAATCCCACTGCTTTTTTTATATGTACCAAAATTGGAAGTGTTTGTATTGGTTCCTAAAGTCAGGGTTGGTTTGTTACCAAAGAGCCCGCCGCCAGTGGTTGTACCAAACGAGGTACTGGTCGTGGTGGTTCCAAATCCAGCAGGCTTGCTACCAAACAGGGTCTGGAAGGAAGAAAACAGGAGTTTGGAAACGTGACAGCACGATATTAAAAGTGTCTGAGAGTTTCACTGCAGGCAAGGAAACAGAACCGAAGCCAAGCACAACCCCAAGCACACAGCCCCAGCTCCCAGCAGTGCTGATAGGTGCAAGCCACACACACCAGCACACAGCCACCGCCCTCAGTTTGTCACTCCCCCACCCAATTCCAGAGAGAACACGTTAAAATAACTGCCTATGGGGAATCGAGTCCAGTTCCAGCAAGGGGACCTCAAAATGCAAAGGGCCGTGCTTCTGGCAGCGTGCTGAGGCATCCCCCAGCTGCACACAGAAGCAGACTGAGATGTTTGGTCTGCCTGGCATCACCAGCCCCACTGATGAGTCCCCATTTAGAAGAAACTACTTTATTTTAGCACCTTAACCTGGACGACACCACCCGAGGTGAGGTCAGCACACAGCAAGAGGACTCCAGATGCCGTTTTAGATAGCTTTACTCCCCCAAGCACGGACATACCGAGCCTCCAACGCCAAATCCTGTGTTAGCCTGTCCGAAAAGTCCCGTGCCCGTCCCGAACGCAGTGCCAGCGTTGGTGCTGGCAGCTGTCCCAAACAGACCTCCGGGCTGCGAGGGCTGTGTGGCCCCGAAGAGCCCCTGCAAAAAGGAACCACGTTAAGGCAACGCCGCAGAAGTCAGGCACAGATGGTGGGAGAACAAGGACAACAGGGGGTTACGATGCTGATATCGTGCTATTCTCCCTTCTGATGAGGGGGAAAAAAAACAGGTGAAAAGAATTTCAGGAGCTTTATTCACTCAGCAAATCTGTTACAAGAAAAAGGAATTTGTGCTCCACGCTGTAATCTCCTCACCACTGTGAAATGACCATCCCAAGGGGTTTCTGACAGATGCCATGGCATACCAAGAAGAAACAGAGCACGGCTGCAGCCAAAGCATCTGGCTGTGCAACAGGACGTGCTCGGCACTGGTGAGGCCTCACCTCGAGTGCTGTGCTCCTCAGCACAGAAAGGACACAGAGGTGCTGGAGCAGCTCCAAAGAAGGGCAGCGAGGCTGTGAAGGGCTTGGAGAGTGTGCCCTACGAGGAGAGACTGAAGGAGCTGGGGCTGGTTGGTGTGGGGAAGAGGAGGCTGAGGGGAGACCTCAGTGCTCTCTTCCAATATCTGAAAGGTGCTCACAGTGAGAGCGGGGTTGGGCTCTGCTCACAGGGACAGTGACAGGACGAGGGGAAACGGCCTCAGATTGCACCAGGGTAAGTTTAGGTGGGAGATCAGGAACCACTTCTGTACACAAAGGGTCGTTAAGCACTGGGATGGGCTCCGCAGGGAGGGGGTGCAGTCACCATCCCTGAGTGTGTTTAAATCCATTTGGATGTGGTGCTCAGGGCCGTGGTTTAGCAGAGGGTGCTGGAGTGAGGGCAGTATGGTTGGGTCGTGGTTGGAACTGATGATCTTTAAGGTCTTTTCCAACCTGAGTGAATCTATGATTCTAAGTTACAGTCACGTAGTGTCTCTCTATCGGATGAGCCTACAAATTATGCTCATCAGCCACCAGAAGGCACAGAATGGTTAATAAATTTCCACAGAACATTAATAATCCATAACAACGAATGGAGTTTTATCACCTGCACGAATGCGACTGGAAATACCTGAGCTGGTGAGAACAGACATCTGCAGCAGAATGGGGAAAGCTACACGCAAAAAGCTGTGGGCTTTTACGGCAAGCTGTAAGCTTGTACCATAGATGAAGTTTTGATTGGGAAAGAATCTCCTCCACTGCAGAGCTCAGAGCTTTGCATTTGAGTTCTAAGGAAGCTGTGCTGTAACCCGAGGCAGAGCAGGATCACTGTAGCACAGCCTCCCCTGTACAGCTGGAAAAGGCCTAGCACGACGTATTAAGGGTTGAAACAATCAAACTTACCATTGTGCTCGTGTTTGGCTGTCCTAGTGTGCTAGTATTCCCAAAGGGAAAGCCTGTGTTCTGTGTCGTCGTGGCCTGACCAAATGGTTTGTTAAACAGACTAGTAGTTTGAGTCTGCTGACCAAAGAGGCCTCCTGTTGTGCCTGTCCCAAAGCCAGTTGTACCTGCAACACAAAGAAGTTGGTTTAAAGAAGCCCTCCAAACCCACGCTCACATTCAAACAAGAAAAAAAAGACACCTCAGCTCAATGGAAAAGTGAAACACACGAGGCCAACACAGCACAGCATCTCCACTCAGATGGATTCAGGTGTGTATTTGTCTGTGCCTTCCTCGTCCCGAAGTCAGTGTGAATTTAACACCCACAATTCCCAGCAGATTTAATCTGGCAGACAGATCTGACCAGAAAGACACCAGTTTTCATACAGTCCACTTATTACTTACTGTGCCACCTGTAGGTGGAAAGAGCCAGCTGGAAGGAGGCAGGCAGCATTCCCTAAGCTGCTAACAGCACTGGAAGAGGACTCTCACTGCTATCTCTGCAGCCTTCCTCAGAGCTGATAGCAATGGGAGCGCACAAAGCCCAGGAGGACGGCGCAGGCTCCCACAGCAAGCCCAGAGATAAAGCCAGCAGTGCCTGCCACCAAGGACAGACACATTCCAACCTGAGAGGCAGCAGATAACTGCTTCTGTCCCTAGCAAGTGCAGGGTTTTGATGTGCTCCCAGTCTAACTCCACGAGTGCAAACACCTGCCTACATTTAAGCTTCCAGCAGGCAGCTGACCTCTGCACCTAACAGTAAGATCAACGCTCACGCTTTCAGGATTTGCTTCGCATTACTCACTGGTTCCAAAAGCAGTTTTATTCTGTCCATAGGAGAAGCCTGTATTAGTGGTGGAAGAGCCGAAAAGCCCCGTGGCTGTACTCGAGGTGGCAGTAGAAGTCCCAAACAAGCCTGTAGTTGCTCCTGCACCCACGGGATTCGAGGGCCCCTTCCTATTCGCCATGTAGTCCTCTAAACGCAATTCCTAGTGAAGGAAAACACACTTCTCTTTGCAGGTTCTCCTCACACAGAACGAGGTTAAAGCCATGCCATCAGTATGCTGACACAGCCTGCAGCCTGCTCCAGGAGGAAGGGAAGAAAAGCTGGGAGCAGCTCCACTTTCTTAATGAAAGAACGGCATTAACAAGACCTGGGCTCAGACGCATCGCTGCAGCTCATGCTCGGGCTTCAATTTCATCTCTAAGGGCTTTTTCAGAGTAGGACAGTTTTCAAGTATCAACTAAGTGAAGCAGATTGAAGGGCTGCATGGCTACATCCCTGGGAGCATCAGTTTACGTTTAAGAACTGAGTTTTGTCTCAGCCTCTGCCATTATCTTAACAAGACAGCTCCCAGCAGGATCCCTCACCCTCCTGATACACGGCCAGACAGAACTTTAGCAGGCACACACGACATCTATCAGAGCACTGCTACAACAGCACTAATGAACACCACACCAAGAAAGCACGTCTGAACACTGACTGACCTCCAGAGACTTGCTCTCATACTCCTTCATAGCAGTAATGCATTGGTGCTTAGTATTGATCGTGGTGCTGACTCCAGATTTGACCATGCTATCCGTCCCAGTCGGCGGCTGCAGGAGAAGAGGTTGAGCCATCAGATTCAAAACACAGTGAGGTTTTTACCCATAGGTTCAGCTGTTTCTGAGCAGATGCTGTGAAAAGCTAAATTCAGGGCAGGAACTGAAGCAGCAGATGCCTGTTATCTCACAGCAGTAAGGAAGTGAGCTCAGTGGCAATCATTAGAGGAATTTACCCCACCAACACTGGGAAGTCATCAGGTTTCAGTTTCACTTCGTAAAGCAGTTTACTGGAGCTCAGGGTACAATGCACTCAGGGATCTCGCTGCCCCTGATGTTTTTCAGCTCTGTTTCCACCTCACCGTGCTGGGAAGGAGTACACAGTGCCCCCATAACACTGCCCAGGCCCACCAGCACGGCTGGTGGGAAACAGCAGAAACAGCAGAGCCCAACTCTGTTATCAGATCAGTTAACATAACCCCCAGCTCCCTCCACTCCTAAATTGAGCACACATTGGGGAGAAAGAAGCCTTTTCTGGCAGGTGTCAGTTACCCCACTTCCAACAGCTCTTTCTCCAGGCTGCCCTCCATTTTCAACTGCCACAACCCCCACACCCCCCCCCCTTAAAGGGAACTCATCCAAAAAACACCCAGGGAATCCCAGTTCAAATTTCACGTTGTCTTATAAGGGCATTTACTTGACCCCCACTCCACAGTGCACTCAGCTGTGACCACCTCAAGCTTTGTGGCACCTCCTGCCTGCCCAGGAAGGCTCAGCATGCAGTGCAGCTGCACAGGGAGTTACTACGGGGTGTTTCATTAGAACAAAAAGGAAGCCTTGCTCTTTGGAGTTAATTACACACTCCATTTCCACTGCAGCACTCTGACTAACCATAGTTTCGGGCAATTTTGAACACTGCATACTTGTTCATTAAATGCCTTTTAAGCTCAGTGATCTACACAGTGCTTCACGTTAACGTTTCCCACAGTGAAGAGGTGAACCAGAACTCACATTGAACTTAATGGTTGTGCCAGTCGGAGTAGCAGTAAAGCTGGTTGGGCCAAAGAGAGATCCAGACGTGTTCCCAAAAGGGTTGGAGGTGGTATTAGTGGTTCCAAAGAGACCTCCGCTGCTGGTACTCGTGCCAAAGTCTGAAAAGGAAGAAAAGGAAGAAAAGAGGGTCAGAGAAATCAGCACTAAAACGTTAATTTCAAATTTAAAGCCAAATCCTCCGTTTGAATTGGAAAACAGTTGCAGATCCCACCCAGGAAACACCAGAGTAACCTCAGCGGCCAATTTCAGCCTTTTGACAACAACGCACACACCCAACTTCGTGCTCTTCAGTCAAGCTAAGGAAGCAGCACTCAGACGCCAGGGCTGTACTCACTTCCGAAGCCAGCAGGCTTACTCTGGGCGAAGGCATTGTTCTGGGATGAGAAGAGGCCTCCCCCCGTGCTGGTGGTACCAAACAAACTGTTGGATGTCCCAGTGGACGTCCCGAACCCAAAGCCGGTGCTCGTGGAGGAGGTGGCCGGCTGATTGAAGGCGTTGGAGCTGAACAGCCCTCCTGGAGACAGAAACAGCACACGAGTCACTTGCTACCGTTGGAGCACACGGTGTGAGCTTGGGGCAGCTTCTTTCAGGACAGATTTCTGCCCCCAGCTGTGGCACTGCAGTACCTGGCTTCGCCTGGGTGCTCCCAAAGAGGCCTCCAGTGTTGTTGCCCGCCCCAAAGGCGGATGTGCCAAACGCTCCTCCGCTGGTCGTACCGAAGCCAGCATCTGGAAAACCAGCACCACAGATGAGACAGCAGCACATTCTGAACGCGTGCACCAGAGGCTGAACACTGCCACGGCCTTTCTCGCTCCCTAACAGGAGCCTGTGCCCAGCTACACCCCAGAGCCTGCAGGATGCAGAGCAGAACCACGAACGCCTGCACAGCTGGAGACAACGCTCAGTCCCACTCCCACCTGGAAGCTGCTCCTCACCCACCTCAGTTTGGGAGGAATGCTGTGCTTCCTTCCCAACAAGCAGAGCGTACGCACCGAGGGATGCTCTGCTGTACTGCTCAGGGACCTCACTGTGGTACTCACAGCTGCACCTCCACACAACACTCAGGCTACACGCTTTTCTCCTCCCCATATTCCAGCCCCGACTGAAAGTTCCTCCCAGCCCAGAGCTGCCCTCAGCAAAGCACCCGCATTTCCTCTCCTCGTACAAATGGAAGCTTTGTCAGCTGCGTGTGGAAGGAACACTGATCCTCTGCTGACACAGCTCCTCATCACAGCCAGGCAGGAGAGCTGGATGGCCAGCAGCAGCACCCTGCTCCCACCACGCAGGGAAACCCCACCTCTGTGTGGTTCTCAAGCTGTACTGCCGTGAAAAAAACCACACCGAGCAGCAAAGAAATCAAGACTACAGATGTAGACGTTATTATCACTCACTTTGTCCAAAAGTCGACGTCGTTCCAAAGCCAGTATTTCCTCCAAAGGGAGTTCCAAAGGATTTGTTAAACATTTTCAGTAGGTATCAGTTTTCCTTCCTTAAGACACGGAAA
Source organism: Callipepla californica brunnescens (assembly GCA_023055505.1). Taxonomy (NCBI): domain Eukaryota; kingdom Metazoa; phylum Chordata; class Aves; order Galliformes; family Odontophoridae; genus Callipepla; species Callipepla californica. The sequence goes on along the minus strand of JALIRH010000072.1, from coordinate 754,936 downwards.
GAAGAGTTCAGTTCAGCTTTCAAAGGGAGCTTTAAGTGATGTTTTTCCCCTGCCTCGCTGCTGGCTGAGATAAGCACACTGAGTGCTGAAACCACTGGATGTGTGACAGCACCATTTAAGTCACGCTAAATCTCAAACAGCAGAACCCCTCTCGAGGTGACAGCGCTGACACTTCAGCAGCACCACACACGTGCTTCCTTCCACCTTTAAGAACAGTTTCTCCCGTGCTGAAATCACTCATCGAGGCAGCCCCACTCCCCACATCTGCCCTCTCAACAGCCCCCCTGAACACCCAGCTCAAACAGCACTCTCTACTTTTCCACCCCACATCTGATCCGTGTGCGTTGCACGCCTACAGCCCACCAGAACACACCCAGGGACGGAGTGCAGGCGTTTCTGCAACGCTTTCCTCCAGCTCTGTGGTTTACACCGCTCGCTGGGCTCACCAGGACAACGAGGGCACCGGTAGGGGGGGGGGAACACCTGAACGAGGGGGGGTACCGAGGGGTGCTGCCAGGGGAAAGCAGCACACGGATGTGGGGCAGCCCTTGGGTGCGAGAGCACTGGGGGAGAGAGGGAAGGGGACTCCGGGGTGCTCAGCTGGTTACACACCCTGCCTGGGTGCACCCCGATGATGCAGATACGCTGCACCCCGGCCCCGCTGTGCCCCCTGTCTCCAACGGGACAGCGGTACAGGGCCGCCCGGGGCCGCGACGCGCCCTCCCGCCCGCTCCCCTTTACCTCAGCGCAGCTCCACCCGCGGCAATGCCCCCAACCACGGGCACAGCGCTGCACCGCCAACCACAGCGACCGCGGCGCTCACCTGGCAGTCACGGAGCCCCAACCGCCGCGCAGCCAGAGCGCGCACACGCACGCGGACACGCGCGCTCGGACACGCGCGCTCGGACACGCGCGCAGACCGCGGCCCCGTGGCCGCCCCCCCGCCTGAAGGCCGCGGCCGCGGCCGGCCCGGTTCCCCAGGCGGCGCCGCGACGCGGGGACCCCGAGCGGTCGGGAGCCGCGTGCGGAGGGCTGCGGGACGGATGTGCCGGGCGGGACGGATGGGACTCACCGCCGCGGAGCGGAGCGGAGCGGCGCTCACCGACGCGGCCCCGCCGCTCTCGCGCCGCCGCCTCACGCACCGGAACTGCGTCACAACGCGCCGCGCGCTCCTCCCGACGGCCGCCCCGCCGCTCGGCCCCGCCCCGAGCCCCCGCTCGCTCATTGGCTGCCGCTCGGCGACGCCCCACCCACTCGGCTCGCTTCTGCTTTGCTATTGGTTAAAAGGGAGCAGAGCGCCGGTTGGTCCGGCCCGGGAAGGGGCGGGGCTGACGCTGCGGAAGAGTCCAGAAAGACGCGCGACGAGCGGCATCCGGGGGCGGGGCTTCGGGCGGCTCGCCCAATCAGAGCGCTCCGCGGCCGCCTGAGTGCGTCCGCCCGGCCGCCAGGGGGCGCCCCGCGGGGAGGACCGCGCGGGCCGGGCCCACGCGTGGGCCCCGAGGAGCGGCCCCGCGCGGTGCTCCGCGGCCGTGGGGTCCCGGGGAGGACCGGAGGACGGCTGAGGGGGCGGGGCGGGGCGGGGCGAAGGGGAGGAGGGGCGAGCAGGTGCGGGCGGCGGCCCGGCGGAGCAGGAAGGGGCGGGGCGGGCATGGAGGAGCGCGGAGCGCCGTGAGCCGCGCGGGGCCGGTGGGTGCGGGGCGGGCGTGGGGGCACCGGGGGGGGGGGGGGGGACAACGGGGACACCGGGCCCGGGGCGATGCGGGGGGAGCAGCCCTCGGGTGTGAGGGGGAGGGGGGAGGGGGAAGGGGTCCCGGGGTGCTCGGGGCGTTACGTGCCCCGTTGGGGTGCGCCCCGATGAGCGGGGACGTAGGGATGCTGCGGCCCCGTTGTGTGCTCTGACGCGGGGCCGGTGGGTCCGTGCTTGGCCGGCCCTGGCGGCCGCATTGAGCCGGCCCGTCCTTCAGTCGGAGCTGCAGCGCGGGGGCTCTGCCCTCGGCTCCGTGGCTGCACCCCTAAAGCTTCCACACCCCGCAGGAAGAGAGCCCGGGCAGTGCAGCAGAGCCCGAGGCTGCCGCCTGGTTTGATGTCACCCTTCGCTGCTGCATGGGCGGGCTGCTGCCCTGTGCCCCTCGGTGTCAGCTCCTCGGGCTGCGGTGCTGCAGGGCGTGACCCCGTGTTGCCCTTGGTCCTGCTGATAATTGGCTTCCACGCGGATTGTCTGCGAGGAGGATTTGTCGCGGAAGCCAACGCTCAGCATCGTGGCCCTTTGTCCCTCGTGCCCAGGTGGATGGTGGAGGTCTGGGCCGTGCTCGGCGGAGCAGTGTTTTGGGGCCAAAGTAACGCGTGTGCGGGGCTGGGGGCTCTGACACATCCTGAGGCAGTGTCACCTGGCTGACACTGGGACACGGAGTCAGGAGCAAGCTGCCAGGCTTGATAACTGGCCTGACCTGTCCTGTCTGAGCTGTCAGGCAGTGCCTTTATCTGCAGGCTGTGGTCCTGCAGCTTCCCGCAGGTGTTGGCTGTGCTGTGCTCGCGGGGCCCTGCCTAGGGCAGCACCGATTAGCACGGCAGCCCTGAGCTCAGCCGAGGAAGCATCTGGATGGCTCTGTCCAGCAGAAATGCAGTCGCGTGTCTCCCAGCCCCGTGGTGCAGAGCTGGAAGCGTGTCCCCCCAGCTGATGCCGCTGTCAGCTGTGAGTGCCTGCAGCCAGCCCTCAGGCTGCTGTGAAACGCCAGCCGTGCCCAGGTTTCTCTCTTTGCAGCTTATAGCTTGATTCATCCGTGCGGAGAGGGCAGAGAATCCCTTCCGACACGTGCCCCTTGCTTTCAGGTCCGTCAGCATGCTCCAGGTACCGCTGCCCCTGGATCGTGATGGGATCCTGTTCCGCCTCCGATTCACCACTCTGGCCGTTGGGACCGTGTTTTGCCCCTTGTTTGGTTTCCTTTTCTGCGTGATCTGGTCTCTGCTCTTCCACTTCCAGGAGACGACAGCCACTCACTGCGGGGTAAGTGGGTTTGCCTGCGGCGTGCTGAGCTGTGGGTGCTGGCTGTGCGGCGGGGCAGGAGCGGGCAGCAGGAATCCTCTGCTTCCAACCAGAGGCAAGCTCTGGCTGAGAGAGACCAGCTGGGCTTTCACAGTGCTTTAGGTCAAGTTCCTCAGCCGCGGTGTAAATAGTTAGCAGCTAGTGCAGAGCTGGGAGAGGAGGTGGCCCTGGGGTTGTACAGGATCCATGCTGCTCCTCCTGCCCAGACATGGTGGGGTGCTGAAGGTGGGTGGTGGTAGCGAGCTCCTGGAGCTGGAGGGGTGATGAAGACCGTCTGCAGCCTCCTGAAGGCGAGCTGCAGAGCGATGGGATCCCAGCGGTGATCGATTTAGAGAAATGACATGTGCACGTTGCCCTCTCCTCACAGAACAGTGCAGCAGGGATGCTCTGAGGTGTCCTGCAGCTCGAGATGTGGAGTGAGAGCTCGTCAGCTTCAGCCTGCAGGGATGCTGGGATGAGGGCAGGGAGGTGGAGGCCTCCGAGGTCCTGGCGGGGTGGGGGGGCAGGCAGGGACCCACTGTCTCCTGTGGCACTGTGGGGAGCTGGGGACGTCGTGAAGGCGGTGGGTTTGAAGTGGAAAGGAGCTGGTTCCTCAGGCAAAGAGCAGCTGGTCCGAGGAGCTTCGGACTCCAGGCTGTTACTGCACGTGGGCACCCTCAGCACTTTCAAGAGCACAGCAGGCTGCATGGAGGACAGCAGAGCCCTTGGAGCAGCTCTGAGAGCCTCTGGGCTGCCAGGTGGCCTTGGCTTCTGTCAGAGGAAACATCTCTGAAGGAACCAGTCAGATCCACACCGGCACTTGGTTGTGGTGCTGGTTTTGGCTCTTTGGACCACTGAACTCTTTTGTCTGCTGAGGACCGAGAAAGCCCATCCCTGAGAGCAGGAGAAGAGCATCATCAACTATAGGATGGTGGAGAGAGCTTTCCAGTGAAGTTGCTGTGCAAGGGAAGCCTCCATCCACGCCTCTCTTATGGGTTCTAGGCCAGCATCAGCAATTGAAGCCTAGAGTCAGGAAAGGGGTCGGACACTGGGAAATAAGCAGGGGGAGCAGGGAGTTTTAGCTGGTTAACAAACGCACCCCACCGTGCTCAATGAACCTTGAGCTGAACCTCAGTGCCACATCTGTGTGTTTTTCTGCACACCTCGCCACTTCCCAGGCAGCCCTGAGGGTCCAACAGCTGAGCAAAGGGAAGGAGTGAGGGTTGTGCACGTCGAGCTGAGAAACACGGGCAGCATTCCCAGCTCCCTGAGCCTTCTCAGCGGGCTGTGGCAGTGCTGGATAGCCCTGCAGGATGCATCACAGCTGCTGCTGTGTTACGGAGTCACAGGGGTTGGAAGGAACCTTGAGATCCCCGTCCAGCCCTACCCCCTGAAGCAGTTCCCTACAGCCATTACATGGGAGAGCACCCAGGTGGGTTTGGGTGTCTCCCATAAAGAGACCCCACTCAGCTGCGGTGCTGCAGCTATGCCCTCCCCAGGGCAGAGCAGAGGGGAGGATCCCGCTCAGTGCACCCTGCTGAACCCAGGAGCTGCAGGCCCTTCTCTGCCAGCTCCTCTCCTGCAGGTCAGCCCCGCCGTGTGCGCTTCGTGCCTTCTGACACATCCCCTCCCCACGAACCCATCTGTTCCAGGTCCCGAACTACCTGCCCTCCATCAGCGCTGCCATCGGAGGCGAGACCCCGCAGCGCTACGTGTGGAGGCTGTGCATCGGGCTGCACTCTGCCCCGCGCTTCCTGGTGGCCGTGGCCTACTGGAACCACTACCAGAGCTGCCACTGCTCCCACCCCCGCTACCTGCGCCTGTGCCACCTCAACCTGCTGCTCAACCTGCTCGAGAACTTCGCCCTCCTCGTCCTCACCTACGTGTCCTCCTCGGAGAACTACGGTGCGTGGCTCTGTCCCGTCCTGCACCGACCCCTGCCTGGTGGCTGCTGAGCTCTGGCAGCTGGACTCAGCCCAGGTTCCCAGCCACTAAATCCATCCCCAGCTCAGGCCGCCATCCAACCCCCAGCTCTGGGCAGCAGTGCCAGGGCCTCACCGCCCTCGAGGTGAAGAATTCCCTCCTCACATCTGGCCCAAGTCTCCTGTTCTGAAGCCATTCCCTGCTCCCACCTTCCAGCCAGTTCCTTATCCACCGAATAGCCCTCCCCTTCAAACCCAGCTCTCTCCAGCTTAGAGAGAGGGGCACGGTGTGGGACCGTGCCAGAGGCCTTGCATACATCCAGGTGGATGATGCCCTTTGCTCTTTATCCACCGATGCCTCCGTGGCATGATGCAGTCTGCCTAGACTTCAGCAAAGCCTTTGACACGGTCTCTCACAGTATTCTCCCGGGGAAACTGGCAGCCCATGTCGCGGGCAGGTAAGGAGCTGGGTAGAGGGCTGCACCCAACGGGAGGTGGTGAATGAAGCCCAGCTGGCGTCCCATTACGAGTGGTGTCCCCCAGGGGTCAGTACAGGGGCCCATCTTGTTTAGTGTCTTTCTTGATGACCTGGGTGAGGGCACTGAGTGTACCCCCAGGCCTCCAGAGGGATCTAGGCGAGCTGGGTCGCTGGGCTGAGCTGAATGGGATGAGGTTCAACGAGGCCAAGGGCCGGGTGCTGCACCCCATCCACAATAACCCCATGCAGCACTATGGGATCGGGGATGAGTGGCTGCGTGACTGTGATAGGAAAGGACCTGGGGGTGCTGGTCCATGCTCTGCTGAGTGTGAGCTGACAGTGTGCCCAGGTGGACAGGAGGGCCGAGTTTGAGCCCTGAAGCATCCACAGAAGAGCTCATGGAGCCCCATAAAGAGTGATGGGAGGACAGATTAACCCATAGTGAGCCCACAGCCCCATAGTGAGCCCATGGAGACCCACAGGAGAGTAGGTCAACCTTTGGGCACCATAGCATCCACAGAAGAGCTCGTGGAGCCCCATAGAGAGTAATGGGAGGACAGATTAACCCATAGTGAGCCCATGGAGCCCCATAGTGAGCCCATGGAGACCCACAGGAGAGTAGGTCAACCTTTGTGCCCCATAGCATCCTCAGAAGAGCTCACAGAACCCCATAGAGAACAGTGGGAGGACAGGTCAATCCACAGGCACTCGTAGGGACAAGAGAGCCCTTGAGAGCCCCATAGAGATATATGGTGACCCCAATGAGCCCCTTGGTGACCCCATAGAGGACCCATAGAGAACCCACAGAGACAAGGGATGTCGTGGAGTCGCCGTCCCTGATAGTGTTGAAGAGGAGTCTGGATGAGGAGCTACGAGATAGGGTTTAGCATCTTGTGGGAACAGTGGGAATGGGTTGGGGGTTGGACTGGGACGTCCTGTAGGTCCTTTCCACCCATGGGTCCCCCCGAGCTGAGCAGGGCCGTGGCAGCAGGAGTCAGCAGGTGGTGCTGCTGCAGAGGGCACGGGGCCGTGGTGTTGGGTGCAGGGGATGTCCTCACAGAGGGCTGCAGGGACAGCAGGGCCGGGGCTGCCTATGGGAACGGGCTGTGCTCCCTGGGCCCTGTGCTGATGCCACAGGGGTGGGCTGGATCCGGGACCCCCCGTGCAGCAGCCGGAGGAGGGCTGGGGTCCTCCAGCTGCCCAGCAGCCAGCTGCAGCACCGCTCCGTGCCGGGGGCTGTGCTCCTTCCCCTGCAATGGGGAAGAGAAAGAAGGGGAGGGAAGTGCGGTTCTTAGGGTCGGGCGTCGTGGTTGCGGGTTCCGTTCCTGGAGAAAAACCTGGGGAGTGCTGTGTGAATAAGTGCTTCCATTGGAGGGGACAGCAGCTCACCCACATCGGGGCTGTGGGTGCAGCTCTGCGTGCTGGGAGTTCAGCGTGCAGCCCTCTCTGCGGGCACGGTGGGGTCCACAGCATGCAGGGTGGCCTTGGTGCTGTGAAGAGGAAAGGACCTGGGGGTGTTGGTCCGTGCTGTGCTGAGCCTGAGCTGACAGTGTGCCCAGGTGGACGAGGGGGCTGAGTTTGGGCCCCGTAGCGTGGCAGAGTGCTGCCTCAGTTTCCCCATCCATCCCAGGAGCTGCTCCCAAGTCTGCTCCCAGGTTGGATGCTGGAGGGTGAGAAAAGCTCTCCATGCACCCAGAGCCCGAGGGGAAGGCACGAGGGGTGGGCAGAGAGCTGCCCTTAGCTCTGCCTTCCCCTCCTGCGCACGGCTGGGGCTGTGCCCACCGTCCTTTGCCCCCACGTCGTCCCCTGGTACTTCTGGCTCGCTTCCGTGCCCGGGTTTAACAGGAAACCTTTCTCTTGTTGATTCAGCAATCCACGAAAATGCCTTCATCGTCTTCATCACGTCAGCCCTGGGCCACATGCTCCTGACGTGCATCCTCTGGAGGATGACTAAGAAACACACAGTAAGTCCCGAGGTACAGACGCTTTCCTTTCTTCTCTGGGTGCTGCGGTTGGGGCTGGCGGTGGAAGGGCTCCATCTGTTGCTTGCTGACCACACCTGGGTGGCAAAGGGATTAAAGATACAGCTGCAGGTGCTCTCTGGTCACCGCAATTCACACTCGGGTCCAATTTACCAAAACAAACCGGTTTTTTGTTTCCTGTGGTGTCCTTTTCACGTGGAGCTGATCCTCAGAGTGCCCCCTCCTGGGGTCTGCGTTGCTGCCCTTCGTCCCGTGCCTTGGGGTGCCCCTCTGGGAGCTGAGCTGGGCTCTGTGCTGGGCTGGGGCTGTGGGGCTCACGGGCTGTGGGAGCTGCTGCTGACAGCACGTCAGGCTGCGGTGGGAGCAGGATGGGTGCTGTGTGTGTCCATGTGAAGCAGGATGGGTGCTGTGCGTGTCCACGAGGAGCAGGATGGGTGCTGTGTGTGTCCATGTGGGTGCTGTATGGGTCCATGTGGAGCAGGATGGGTGCTGTATGGGTGCTGTGTGTGTCTACGAGGAGCAGGATGGGTACTGTATGGGTGCTGTGTGTGTCTACGAGGAGCAGGATGGGTGCTGTGTGTGTCCGTGTGGGTGCTGTGTGTGTCCATATGGAGCAGGATGGGTGCTGTGTGTGTCCATATGGGTGCTGTGTGTGTCCATGCAGAGCAGGATGGGTGCTGTGGGTGTCCATATGGGTGCTGTATGGGTCCACGAGGAGCAGGATGGGTGCTGTACGTATCCGTGTGGGTGCTGTGTGTGTCCATATGGAGCAGGATGGGTGCTATGTGTCCATATGGGTGCTGTATGGGTGCTGTGTGTGTCCACATGGGTTCTGTGTGGGTCCATGCAGAGCAGGATGGGTGCCGTATGGGTGCTGTGCATGTCCATATCGATGCTGTGTGGGTCCATGTAGAGCAGGATGGGTGCTGTATGGGTGCTGTGTGTGTCCATGTGGGTGCTGTGTGTGTCTACGAGGAGCAGGATGGGTGCTGTGTGTGTCCGTGTGGGTGCTGTGTGTGTCCATATGGAGCAGGATGGGTGCTGTGTGTTTCCATATGGGTGCTGTGTGTGTCTGTATGGAGCAGGATGGGTGCTGTGTGTTTCCATATGGGTGCTGTGTGTGTCCATGCAGAGCAGGATGGGTGCTGTGCTTGTCCACGAGGAGCAGGATGGGTACTATGCATGTCCATATGGGTGCTGTGCGTGTCCATATGGGTGCTGTGTGTGTCCATGTGGGTGCTGTGCACGGTGCTGGGTCCATATGGCGCAGGATGGTGGGTGTGGGGGTGCAGCCCCCCAGGAGCTGTGATCTTGGAGGACTCTCCCACGGCCCTATGAGGGGAGGGCCATCTTTGGGAACCCGTTCTCCGTGACCCGGTCATGCAGTGGGGTGGCAGGGGAACCCGGGCAGAGGATGCCTGCTCCAGGCCCTGCTGTCAGCTGTGTGTGTGACAGGGCTCATCTTGCACAAGCCTCGTGCTCGCTGGGCCGGGTGTTGCAACGGCCCTGGAGGGTGCTGGGGAACTTGCTCACAATGGGGAAGTGCAGATGGTTTCCAGTTGCAAGGTGGCAAACGGGGAGAGACAGACAGACAGACAGACAGAAAGGAAAAGGAAGCCCTGCGGGTGTGGGGGGGGGGGAAGGGGGAGCGGGTGTGGGGCAGGAGGGGAGGGGGCAGCGGAGGTGGTGGGGCAGAGGGGATGGAGTGGGAGAGCCCGGGCTGTGTGTGCTGGCATGGTGAGGGGCAGCGCTGCCCTGCGGGGCGGGAGGTTTCACTTCTCGTTGGCGAACCTCTCTGTGCTGTTGGTGTCACTCCTCACCCCACAGCTGTGGGGCTGCAGCCCTCTGCAGTCAGTGCAGCGTGCCTGGGCTCAGGCTGCAGTCCCTGCGCGGGTTCCAGCAGTGCTGGCTCTCCTGGCTCTGGAGCTGCGTGTGCTGGGTGCCCCCCACCCCCCATCTCTCTGCAGCCCATGCACCCCAAACAAACCCCGCAGCAGAGCACTGTGCCCCATTGCAGCGCTGCGGGGGAGGATTGGGGATCAGCACAGCACCGTGCGGCTGCAGCACTCCTTCCCCACACCCCACCCCCCCCTCTGCTACTGACTCACCTCCGTGTGCTTGGGGAAACGTGCTGCACCACTGAGCATAGCGTGCTGCGGTCGGACGGGGTCTCACCCGCGTCCAAACACTGCGCTCCGGGGCCGTGGGAGTGGGGACGGACGGGGCCTGGAGCCCCAGGGCTGTGTCCCCTGCAGTAAAACACGGCAGGGCTGAGCATCAGCACCCTGCAGCCCCACACCCTGCAGCCCCATGCACTCCAGCACCATACGCTGCAATGCTGGGCATTGCAGCCCCGTGCACTGCAGCCCCATGTAGTCCAGCCCCACTCTCTGCATCCCTGTGTGCTGCAACCCCATGCACTGCAGCCCCACATATTGCAGCCCCATGCACTGCATCCCCTTGTGCTCCAGCCCTGTGCACTGCAGCCCCATGTAGTCCAGCCCCACTCTCTGCAGCCCCATGCACTGCAGCCCCATGCACTCCATCCCCTTGTGCTGCAGCCCTGTGCACTGCAGCCCCACATATTGCAGCCCCATACACTGCAGCCCCACATATTGCAGCCCCATGCACTGCAGCCCCGTGTACTGCAGCCCCATTCAGTCCATCCCCATGCGCTGCAGCCCCGTGTCATGCAACTCCTTACACTCCAGCCCCATGCACTGCAACCCTAGGCATTGTAGTGCCATGCACTGCAGCCCCATGCACTGCAACCCCAAGCACTCCATCCCTATGCAGTGCAACCCCATGCGCTGCAGCCCCATGTAATGCAACTCCATACACTCCAGCCCCACGCCCCCATCCCCATGCCCTGCAGCCCCATGCCCCCCATCCCCATGCCCTGCATCCCCATCCTGCAGCCCCATGCCCCCATCCCCATGCCCCCCATCCCCATGCTCCCATCCCCATGCTCCCATCCCCATCCTGCAGCCCCATGCCCCCATCCTCATTCCCCCCATCCCCATGCTCCCATCCCCACGCCCCCATCCCCATGCCCCCCATCCCCGTGCCCCTATCCCCATGCCTCCATCCCTATGCTTCCCATCCCCATGCTCCCATCCCCATCCTGCAGCCCCGTGCCCCCCATCCCCATGCTCCCATCCCCATGCTCCCCATCCCCATGCCCCCCATCCCCACACCCCACAGCCGTGCACGCTGGGCTGTAGGGCCGTGTGAGCGATGCACAGTGGTGTGGCACGGTGTGCCGGGGCGCTGCGGGGCCGCCCTTCCTCTCTGGGTTTTCCCACTCGTGCCGGGGCCGTGTGGGGTCACGGAAAATGTGATGGGGCACACTGACATTTTCCTCCTCCTCAGCGCTCCCTGGGCACGGGGTGGGGGGGGGTTGTGTCTCACGTGCACTGGGGAGGTTCCCCTCCCACTCACACGTGGGGATCGCAGCTGGGTCAGGTTTGTGGGCAGCGTCCCTCCCGTGCCGTGGGTTCCCCGCACCCACCCGCGCCGTGGGGCAGCGCTGCGTGGTCGGGGTCGCAGCTCACGGGGGCCGTGCCCTCTTGTCTCCCCCAGGAGCGCAAGTCGTACAAATGGAAGCAGCTGCTCTTCTTCATCACCTTCATCACCTTCTCCATCGCCGTCTGCGTCTACTTCCACCACAACTGGTACTGCAGACCTGGAGGTACGCGTGGGGCCCCAGCGCTGCCCTACAACCCTACAACCCTACAACCCTACAACCCTACAACCCTATAACCCTACAACCCTATAACTTCTGTGCTCCCCCCCCCGCAGTGTACACCATCTTCGCCTTCCTGGAGTACGTGGTGGTGTTCTCCAACATGGCCTTCCACATGACGGCCTTCTGGGACTTCGGCAACAAGGAGCTGGCGGTGAGCTCCGTGCTGGAGGACAAGCACTTCTAGCCGGGTGCTGTGGGGCTGGGGTCGCTCCCGTGGGGCTGAGCCCTGCGCTGTGGGGCTGGGATTGCTCCCAGGACCCGAGTGCCGCTGGTCGAGCTGGTGTCGTTCCCCGCTCCCGGGGCTGGTGGGGTTTGGAGGGGATCCTGATGTCCCCGAGGAGAACTCCGGCGTCGCAGAGCCCCGGGACCGCGGGCCCTTGGCTGTAGGGCCGGGCTGGGGGGGATTTGGGGGTCCCGTGTCCCCATCCGTGTGTGCCCCCATCTCCCTGCAGCGCGTCCTCGTGGGTTCGGAGGATGGAATAAAGCACTGAGTATTTTTGGCAGCTCTCTGTGCCCTTCGCTGCCCTCCCCCACCCTCACCCCCACCCCAGGCTGCAGCACGTGGGGCCGCTCGGTGCCCCCACCCTTTGGGGTGCAGCATTGGGCACTGGGGCACACGGTGACCCTGTATGGCCCCCGGGGCCCAGCGCAGCTGCACACAGCAGCAGGGTGGGCATGGGGCATTGGGGTGGCAGCTCTGGGGCTGAAGCAGCTCAGGATGTGGGGGCTGCCCCCCCCTGCTGCTGCCCACACCCCCTGACCTCATGCCCTGGGGAAGAGGATCCGTGAGCTCATCCCAGGGCAGGGCCCCTCCCCACCTCATCCCAGTACGGGATGGGGTCAGGGCAGCACCGCCCACCCCCCCCCCCCCCGCCCCCCCCAGCGGCTGTGGGGAACAAAGGGCGTTTGTGTGGGGCTGTGTCCGCCTGTGGGGCCGCACAAGGGGCCCCTGTGCACGGCTCCGACCGCTGAGCTGACCCCCACCCATGGGGGGCAGTGCCCGGATCCCCCGTACCCCCCATCCTGTCCCCCTCCTTGCAGTGCCCATCCCTGCAGTGTACTCCCGTGCGGTGTCCCCACGTCTTGTGACCCCGCAGAGCAGCTCGGCGCTGTCCCGGTGTCACCCAGGGGTGCGGGACCCCACCCCCCCCCACCCCAGGGACCCACTGGTGTCCCAGCAGCAGCTCCGGGGATGGGGGCACACAGGAGAGCGCAGGAGGTGTGGGGTGGGGGGGGGTCTTTATTGAAAGCATCTCAGGGGGAGCTGGGGGGGGGCAGTGCCATGGGGATCCTATGGGACAAACCCCTCCACAGCACTTCCAGGGGTGGCAGTGGGTCCCCAACGGGGGATGGGGGTCCCCAAAGGGCACAGCAGTGGGTCCCCAGGGGGTGTGGGGAGCTCAGGAAGGAGCCGGGGGGGGGGGGGTTGGCTCCATGGGGCAGTCCTGTGCCAGAGATGGACAGACATCATCCAAAAAGTGAACGCTGAGAGCCATGGGGTGGGAGGGGATGGGGTGGGGTGGGGTGGGATGGGGATGGAGGGCACAGGAGGGAGCCCAGCCGGCCCCACGCCAGGCAGTGCAGTTGGGCTCAGAAGCACTGAAGCTCACAGGTCAGGGCTGGTGGAGTTCAGCCACGCTCTGCACTCCATGGGAGGCAGAGAGCTCGGGGTGTGCAGAGCTAGGGCTGCTCAGAGCTGGGGAGGCTCCATCCGGAGGTGCTCAGAGCAGAGGATGCTCAGCACCAGGGGGATCTGAAGCTGGGGGTGCTCAGAGCTGGGGGTGCTCAGTGCCAGAGATGCTCAGAGCAGAGGATGCTCAGTTCCAGGGATGTCTGGAGCTGGGGATGATCAGAGCTGGGGGTGCTCAGAGCTGGAGTGGCTCATTTCCAGAGATGCTTGGAGCTGGGGATGATCAGAAGTAGGGGTGCTCAGTGCCAGAGATGCTCAGAGCAGAGGATGCTCAGCACCAGGGACGTCTGAAGCTGGGGGTGCTCAGAGCTGGGGGTGCTCAGAGCAGGGAATGCTCAGCACCAGGGGGATTTGGAGCTTGAGATGCTCAGAGCTGGAGATGCTCAGTGCCAGAGATGCTTGGAGCTGGGGGTGCTCAGTGTCAGAGATGCTCAGAGCAGAGGATGCTCAGTTTCAGGGATGTCTGGAGCTAGGGGTACTCAGAGCAGGGAGTGCTCAGCACCAGGGGGATCTGAAGCTGGGGGTGCTCAGAGCTGGGGGTGCTCAGTGCCAGAGATGCTTGGAGCTGGGGGTGCTCAGTGCCAGACATCCTCAGAGCAGAGGATGCTCAGTTCCAAGGATGTCTGGAGCTAGGGGTGCTCAGAGCAGAGGATGCTCAGCACCAGGGGGATTTGGAGCTGGGGATGATCAGAAGTGGGGGTACTCGGTGCCAGACATCCTCGGAGCTGGGGGTGCTCAGCACTGGGGGTGCTCAGAGCTGGGGGTGCTCAGTGCCAGAGATGCTTGGAGCTGGGGGTGCTCAGTGCCAGACATTCTCAGAGCAGGGAATGCTCAGCACCGGGGGGATTCAGAGCTTGGGATGCTCAGAGCTGGGGGTGCTCAGTGCCAGAGATGCTCAGAGCAGAGGATGCTCACTTCCAAGGATGTCTGGAGCTGGGGGTGCTCATAACTGGGGGTGCTCAGTTCCAGAGATGCTTGGAGCTGGGGGTGCTCAGTGCCAGACATCCTCAGAGCAGGGAATGCTCAGCACCGGGGGGATTCAGAGCTTGGGATGCTCAGAGCTGGGGGTGCTCAGAGGTCGGGGTGCTCAGGGCTGGGGTTGCCCAGCAGAGGATGCCCAAATCCAGAGCTGCTCAGAGCCGGGGGTTCTCAGAACCACGTGTGTTGGGGCCGGAGCTGCGTGGGCTCTGGGGGTGCAGTGTGGGCTCTGGGGGTGCCGTGTGGGCTCTGGGGGTGCAGTGTGGGCTCTGGGGGTGCAGTGTGGGCTCTGGGGGTGCCCGGGGCAGCGGGTGGGGGTGCGGTGTCCGTGTGCCCTAGAGCAGCACGCAGGGCCGCTTGGCCTTGGCAGGCGCGGGGTTGAGCACGGCGCGCACGGCCTCGGTGAACACCTCCTTGATGCCCTCCTGCTGCAGCGCCGAGCACTCGAGGTATTTGACGGCGCGGATCTGGCGGCACAGGCTGAGGCCCTGCTGCGTGCTGATGGGCGCCTGGTTCTGCTCCTTGAGGCGGCGCGTGGTGTCGGGGTGCGTGCGCAGGTCCTTCTTGGTGCCCACCAGCAGCACGGGCACGCTGGGGCAGTGGTGGCACACCTCGGGGTACCACTTGTGCTTGACGTTCTCGTAGGACGGAGGGCTGGCGATGGAGAAGCAGATGATGAAGACGTTGGTCTGGGGGTAGGAGAGCGTCCGCAGGCGGTCGTACTCCTCCTGGCCGGCCGTGTCCCACAGGTTGAGGTTTATAGTCCGCCCGTCCACCGTGTTCTGGGCGCTGTAGTTGTCGAAGACGGTGGGGATGTACTCCTTGGGGAAGGCGTTGGTGGTGTAGCAGATGAGCAGGCACGTCTTCCCCACCGCGCCGTCGCCCACCACCACGCACTTGATGCTCTGCATCGCCGCGCGCTGTCTGCCTCAGCGGCCTGGGGGGGGACACGGGGTCAGGGGGGATGTGGGGTCAGGGGGGGATGTGGGGTCAGGAGGGGACACGGGGTCGGGGGGAGATGTGGGTTCGGGGGGGGATGTGGGGTTAGAGGGGACACGGGGTCGGGGGGGGATGTGGGGTTAGGGGGAATGTGGGGTTGGGGGGGGACATGAGGTCAGGGGGAGATGTGGGGTCGGGGGAGTGGAATGTGGGGTTTGGGGGAGGATGCAGGGTCGGGGGGACAGGGTTCAAGGGGGGATGTGGGGTTAGGAGGGGACACGGGTTCAGGGGGGAATGTGGGGTTAGAGGGGATGTGGGGTTGGGGGGGGCACGGGGTCAGGGGGAGATGTGGGGTCAGGGGGAGATGTGGGGTTAGAGGGGGATGTGGGGTTAGGAGGGGACACGGAGTCGGGGGGGATGTGGGGTTAGAGGGGATGTGGGGTCAGGAGGGGATGTGGGGTTAGGGGGGATGTGGGGTTGGGGGGGGATGTGGGGATGGAGGAGACATGGGGTCAGGGGGGGGGATGTGGGGTTAGGAGGGGACACAGGGTCAGGAGAGGATGTGGGGTCGGGGCGGAGATGTGGGGTTAGGGGGGATGTGGGGTCAGGGGGTGGGATGTGGGGTTTGGGGGAGGATGCAGGGTCGGGGGGACAGGGTTCAAGGGGGGATGTGGGGTTGGGGGAGGATTTGGGGTTAGGAGGGGACACAGGGTCAGGGGGGGATGTGGGGTAGGGGGGATGTGGGGTTAGGGGGGATGTGGGGTCAGGGGGGGATGTGGGGTCAGGGGGAGGACACGAGGTCAGGGGGCATGTGGGGTCGGGGGGGGATGTGGGGATAGAGGGGACATGGGGTCGGGGGGGATGTGGGGTTAGGAGGGGACACAGGGTCAGGAGAGGATGTGGGGTCAGGGGGGGAGATGTGGGGTTTGGGGGAGGATGCAGGGTCGGGGGGACAGGGTTCAAGGGGGGATGTGGGGTTAGGAGAGGACATGGAGTCAGGGGGGGATGTGGGGTCGGGGGGGGACACAGGGTCGGGGGGGATGTGGGGTCAGGAGGGGATGTGGGGTTGGGGGGGATGGGGGGGATTGCAGGGTTTGGGGGAGGATGCAGGGTCGGGGGCACAGGGTTCAAGGGGGGATGTGGGGTTGGGGGGGGATGTGGGGTCAGGGGGGTACATGGGGTTAGAGGGGACATGGGGTCAGGGGGGGGACATGGGGTCGGGGGAGATGTGGGGTCAAGAAGACATGGGGTCGGGGGTGATGTGGGGTTAGGAGGGGACACAGGGTCAGGAGGGGATGTGGGGTCAGGGGGGTACATGGGGTTAGAGGGGGGGGTGGGGGGGTGTAGGGTTTGGGGGAGGATGCAGGGTTGGGGGGAGACAAGGTTCAGGGGGGGATGTGGGGTTAGGGGGAGATGTGGGGTCAAGAAGACATGGGGTCGGAGGGATGTGGGGATAGAGGGGGGATGTGGGGTCAAGAGGGGATGTTGGGTCGGGGACAGGAAGTTAGGGGGGGATGCAGGGTTGGGAGGAGTTGTGGGGTCTGGGTGACATGGGGTCAGGAGAGACATGGGATCAGGGAGGATGTGGGGTCAGGGGTGGATGTGGGGTCAGGAGGGGACGTGGGGTCAGGGGAGGATGCGAATTGATGGGGGGATGCAGGGTTAGTAGGGGACGTGGGGTTGGGGGGGGATGCGGGGTTGGGGGGGGATGTGAGGTTAGGAGGGGACATGGGGTTAGAGGGGGGATGCGGGGTTGGGGGGGGGATGTAGGGTTTGGGGGAGGATGCAGGGTCAGGGGGGGACAGGGTTCAGGGTGGGGACGTGGGGTTAAAGGGGGGACATGGGGTTCGGGGGGGTATGTGGGGTCAGGGAGACATGGGGTCAGGAGGGGACGTGGGGGCACAGTGCCACTGCCCACGGGCACTGATGCTCAGGGGGTGCAGAGCTGCAGTGCCCCACACCGCAGTGCCCCACACCGCAGTGCCCCCCACCCCACGCACATTTCCCCCCACGGATCCCATCGCTTCCTATCCGGGGTGGGGAGGGCCAGGCCCGGAGCGGCTGTGGGGGGGTGGGGGTCCCCGGGAGGGGCCCTCCTCTCACATGGGGAAGTCGCTCTTCCTCTCCCCACGCTGACGGCAGTTTCCTGCCCGTGGGGCAGAGCTGTGCCCCATAGCACCGAGCACTGCCGCGTCCCATAGCCAACGTCCCATCCCCGTCCCCATCCCCGTAGGGCTGCGCCAGAGCTGCGGGGACGCCGAGCAGGAACACAGGGACAGGTGGCACCAGGGCACACAGCACTGTCCCATCGGTGTCCCGTCCCCATCCCCATGTCCCCATCCCTGTCTGTGTGTCCCTGTTTGTGTGTCCCCATCCCCATGTCCCTGTGTCCCCATCCCCATGTCCCTGTGTCCCCATCCACATGCTCCTGTCAGTGTGTCCCCATCCCTATGTCCCCGTCCCAGTGTCCCCATCTGTGTCTCCTAGACCATGTGTCGCCATCCCCATGTCCCCATCCCCATGTCCCTATCCCCATGTCCCAGTCCCCATGTCCCTGTCCCATCCCTATGTCCCCATTCCTGTGTCCCTGTCCCCATGTCCCCATCACCATCCCCGTGTCCCCATCCCCATGTCCCCGTCCCTGTGTCCCCATCTCTCTCCTCATGTCCCCATCCCCATGTCCCTGTCCCATCCCTATGGCCCCATTCCTGTGTCCCTGTCCCCATCCCCATGTCCCAGTCCCATCCCTATGTCCCTATTCCATCCCTATGTCCCCATTCCTGTGTCTCTGTCCCCATCCTCATGTCCCCGTCCCCATGTCCTCATCCCATCCCTATGTCCCCATTCCTGTGTCCCTGACCCCATGTCCCTGTCCCCATGTCCCCATCCCCATGTCCCCGTCCATATGTCCCCATCTCTCTCCTCATGTCCCCATCCCCATGTCCCCGTCCATATGTCCCCATCTCTCTCCTCATGTCCCCATCCCCATGTCCCTGTCCCATCCCTATGTCCCCATCCCCGTGTCCCTGACCCCATGTCCCCGTCCCTGTGTCCCCATCTCTATCCCCATGTCCCCGTCCCCATGTCCCTGTCCCCGTCCCCATGTCCCTGTCCCATCCCTATGGCCCCATCCCCATGTCCCTGACCCCATGTCCCTGTCCCCATCCCTGTCTCCATGTCCCCATCCGTATGTCCCCATGTCCCCACCGCACATCCCGGGGTGACCCCACCCCCACGCGGCTCTGTGGGGGGGGTTTGGGGGTCCCCAGCAGAGGCGATGGGAGGGGGTGGGGGGGAAGAGCGTGTCCCACAGCCCAGCCCCACGGGAGGAGTGGAAGCGGAGGAGGAAGAGGAAGGGGAAGAGGAAGAGCCGCGGTCCATACGCAGTGGGTGCGGGTGCAGGGTGATTCACGCATCAGTGGGGTGGGGGGGGACGGAGCAGCTGGGGCCGAGCAGAAAGGGGAAGCAAAACCTCCCCCGGCCGAGGGCATCCCCCCCCCCCCCCCCCCCACAGCACCTGGGGCTTTCCGTGGGGCACCGTGCGCCCCACGCGTGGGGACCCGGCCCGGGGTCACCCAGCGCTGACACAGCCGGCCCCACGGGCACACTCAGCCCCACGGGCACACTCAGCCCCACGCGTGGGCCGGGGGCACTTGGGGGGCACAGCTCAGGGGGCAGCGGTGGGGCCGTGGCCGTGCTGTGCCCCCCCCCCCAAGCACGGGGATGGAGATAACGGGGACTGGGGATGGAGGTCCTGGGGGGGGATAAGTGGTGGAGGTGTGGGGATGGGATGGGGTGGGGTGGGGTGGGGATGGGGATGGGGCTGAGGATGGGGATGGGATGGGGTGGGGTGAGGATGGGGATGGGATGGGGATGGGGTGGGGTGGGGATGGGGATGGGGGTGGGGATGGGATGGGGTGAGGATGGGGATGGGGATGGGGGTGAGGATGGGGATGGGAAGGGGATGGGGGTGGGGATGGGGGTGAGGATGGGGATGGGGGTGAGGATGGGGATGGGGGTGAGGATGGGGATGGGGGTGAGGATGGGGATGGGGATGGGGATAGGGATGGGGATGGGGTGGGGTGGGGATGGGGATGGGGGTGAGGATGGGGATGGGGATGGGATGGGGTGGGGATGGGGATGGGATGGGGTGGGGATGGGGATGGGGTGAGGATGGGGATGGGGCTGAGGATGGGGATGGGGATGGGGTGGGAGTGATGGAGATGGAGGTACGGAGATGGGGTGGGAGTGGGGCCGGTGGAGGTGATGGAAATGGGGACCAGCGTGGAGCTGGGGATGGGGACAGCCCTCGGGGGTCCCCCAGCAGCTCGGGCCGTCCCCGCGTGGCAGCAGCACCCCACGCACCACGCGAGGAAGAGGATGAGGAGCGCTCCTCCGCCCCGAGCGATGTGCACAACCCAGCGCGGAGCTCCGCATCCCGGACCCACTCGGGGGGGTTCCGTGGGTCCCCCATCCCCCTCTGCCTCCGCCCCCCTCTCTCACCCCGGGCCATGCTGCAGGGTTTGCGGGGGGGTCCTCCGCTGCTCTCCGCTCCGCTCCGCTCCGTTCCGTCCCTCCCGACCCCGCCGTTCCTCCCGCCGGGCCCGGCCCGCCCCCGCCGCTTCCTTCCTGCCTCGGCCCCGAGTGGGGGGGTGCCGTGGGGCGGGGGGGGGGGGCGTGGGGAAGCGGAGGGTTTGGGGGAGGAAGGGGAAGGGGGGGAGCGTGGGAACGCGGGTGGGAATTTCCTCCGCGGGTGCCGCACTCGGGCCCCGGAGCTTCGCCCCCAAACCGCACCGAGCGCCGCGCAGAGGGGATGGGGGACCCCGGGCCGCCCCCCATCGCTGTCCCCATCGCCTCTGTTCCTTCCCGTCCCCGTCCTGGTCCCACTCATCCCCACCCTAACTCCGGGCCTTTCTCCTATCCCGGCTCCTCTCCCACCCTATTTCGTCTCTGTTCCCATCTCCACTTCCAGGACCATCCCACCCCCATCCCCACCCCACCCCCACCCCACCCCCACCCCCACCCCCATCCCCATCCCATCCCATCCCATCCCCACCCCCATCCCCACCACCACCCCCACCCCATCCCCATCCCCATCCCCATCCCATCCCATCCCCACCCCCATCCCCACCCCCATCCCCACCCCCATCCCCATCCCCATCCCCATCCCCATCCCCATCCCATCCCACCCTCATCCCACCCCCACCCCATCCCCATCCCACCCCATCCCCACCCCCACCCCATCTCACCCCACCCAGCCCTGCCCCTCCCATCCCCCATTTCCCCGGGGTGGGGGAGGGGCGGTGCTTTTTTGCCGCCGTTGTCCCTTTGGCGCTCCCCGCTCCCGACGTTCCGACTGTGGTCACCCATCCGAGCGCCGCACGCGTTCTCTCCTGCTTAGCTTCCGCGCCGCGCCGGCGTCGCGCCGCGCTCAACCCGCGCTTCCCCCACGCGTCCAGCAGGCGGCGCTGCGGCGCAGCGGAGGTGGGCGGGGCAGAGCGGGGGGGCGTGGCCAAATTCTCGCTCTCCGATTGGCCGAGCGCGGCGCGGCGGAGGCCCCGCCCCCTGTCAGCTACTTGCGGCAGCGGTGCGGCGGGAGGAGGGGGGCACGGGGGGAAAGCGGGAACCGGGGCGGGAACGGGGACGGGGAGGAGGGGGCGGGGCCGTGAGACAGCGCCGCGCGTGAGGGCGGGGCGGGAGCGGCGGTGTGAAGCCGGGAACGGGGCGGGGAACGGCGCCGGGCCGGCGGGGGGCGTGGCCTGGCGGGGGGAGGGGCGTGGCTTGGAGTCAAAGGGCGTGGCTCAGCGCCAGGGGGCGGGGCTTGGCGACAGGAAGAGCGGGCTGTGCCCAGGGGACGTGGCCTGGCGGGGGAAGGGCGTGGTTTGGAGTCAAAGGGCGTGGAGCTTTGTGTCAAGGGGGCGTGGCCTGGCGACAGACGGCTGGCTGCGCCTGGGGGGCGTGGCCTGCCGCGAAGGAGCGTGGTCTGCTTTTTCGGGGGGCATGTTCTACCGCCCAGGGGGGGCGGTGCTGTGAGGGGCGTGGTCTGCCGCGAAGGGGCGTGGGTTTTGCTCAGTGGGCGTGGCCTGGCTCTGGAGGCGTGGCCTGCCGCCATGGGGCGTTTGCTGAATGTGGGGGGCGTGGCTTTTGGGTTCAGTGGGCGTGGCCTATCGCCGGGGGGCGTTGCTGCGGCTCGGGGGCGCGACCTGTCGCCAATGGGCGTGGCTTTGTTCAGTGGGCGTGGCCTGCCGCCAGGGGGCGATGTTGCTGCTCGTGGGGGCGTGGCCTGCCGCCAGGGGGCGTGGTCTCGCGTGTCCCCGCCCATCCCGGCAGCGCGGAGTGCGTCGGTTCGGATCCCGGTTCGGATCCCGGTTCGGATCCCGGCCCGGCGCTGCGCCGGTCCCGCCCCGCAGCGCGGAGGCGCCGATGCGGAGCTGAGCGGGGATGGAGCTGCGGGCGGCGGCCGCCGCGCTGTGGGTGCTGTGCGGGCTCCTTCTGCAGCCGGGGAAGGCCGAGCGGCCGCCGGGCTCCCACCTGGACGAGACCGCCATCGCAGGTACGGCCGGCCCGGGGCTGCCGGGGCTCCCGGCGCACCCCCGCGGCGTTGGGGAGCGCGGATCCGCGCGGTGCCCGCGGTCGCGCCGTTGAGGCCGTGGAGGAATTCGTCGGGACGGTTATTTTTGGCCGGAGGACGGCGGGCCGGGAACGGAGCCGGGCCCGGATCCAAACGGGCACCGCCGCTCTCGGCCTCCGCGTTGTGCGGGCTCTTCTGAACCCCCCCCCCCCCCACACAGAGCCCCGCCGTGCTCCTTCGGGGCCGCGGTGCCCGGAACGGGAAACTCCGCTCCTCCCCCGGGGGGGGGGGGATGTGGGGCAGAGCTGCGCTCCGCACCGGGACCCGCACCCCGCGGTGCTGCCCGGCCCGCCCCGCCAGTCATCCGCACGTCCTCTGCCGGCCCGGGCCTGTGCGGGTCCCGTCCGGGGGGGGCGGCACCGTGGGGGCGGTGTGGGGCGGTGTGGGGTGCGATGTGGGGCTGCGGTGGGGTGTAGTGTGGGGCTGCGATGGGGTGCGATGTGGGGCTGTGATGCTGAGCTCGGGGCAGCAGTGGGGTGCGGTGGGGCAGCAATGGGGTGCAGTGTGGGGCAGCAATGGGGTGCAGTGTGGGGCGGCAATGGGGTGCAGTGTGGGGCAGCAATGGGGTGCAGTGTGGGGCAGCAATGGGGTGCAGTGTGGGGCTGTGATGCTGAGCTCGGGGCTGCGGTGTGGGGCTGTGATGGGGTACAGTGTGGGGCAGTGCTAAGGTGCAATGTGGGGCAGCAGTGGGGTGCGGTGTGGGGCAGTGCTGGTGGGCAGTGTGGGGCAGCAGTGTGGTGTGGGGCTGAGCTGCAGAGCTGCAGAGCTTGGGGCAGTAATGGGGTGCGGTGTGGGGCTGTGGTGTGGGGCAGTGCTGGGGTGCAGTGTGGGGCGGCAATGGGGTGCAATGTGGGGCGGCAATGGGGTGCAATGTGGGGCAGCAATGGGGTGCAATGTGGGGCAGCAATGGGGTGCAGTGTGGGGCAGCAATGGGGTGCAGTGTGGGGCAGCAATGGGGTGCAATGTGGGGCAGTAATGGGGTGCAGTGTGGGGCTGTGATGCTGAGCTCTGGGCTGCGGTGTGGGGCTGTGATGGGGTACAGTGTGGGGCAGTGCTAAGGTGCAATGTGGGGCAGCAGTGGGGTGCGGTGTGGGGCAGTGCTGGTGGGCAGTGTGGGGCAGCAGTGTGGTGTGGGGCTGAGCTGCAGAGCTGCAGAGCTTGGGGCAGTAATGGGGTGCGGTGTGGGGCTGTGGTGTGGGGCAGTGCTGGGGTGCAGTGTGGGGCAGCAATGCGGTACAGTGTGGGGCAGTGCTAAGGTACATTGTGGGGCAGCAATGGGGTGCAGTGTGGGGCTGAGCTACAGAGCTCGGGGCAGTAATGGGGTGCAGTGTGGAGCTGTGGTGTGGGGCAGTGCTGGGAGGCTGTGTGGGGCAGTAATGGGGTGCAGTGTGGGGCAGTAATGGGGTGCAGTGTGGGGCTGTGATGCTGAGCTCGGGGCTGCAGTGTGGGGCTGTGCTGGTGGGCAGTGTGGGGCAGCAATGGGGTGCAGCATGGGGCTGTAATGGGGTACAGTGTGGGGCAATGCTAAGGTGCGTTGTGGAGCAGCAATGGGGTGCAGTGTGGGGCAGCAATGCGGTGTGGTGTGGGGCTGAGCTGCAGAGCTCAGGGCAGCATTGGGGTCCAGTATGGGGCAGTGCTGGGGTGCAGTGTGGGGCAGCAATGGGGTACAGTGTGGGGCAGTGCTAAGGTACATTGTGGGGCAGCAATGGGGTGCGGTGTGGGGCTGTGATGCTGAGCTCGGGCCTGTGGTGTGGGGCAGTGCTGGTGGGCGGTGTGGGGCTGTGATGGGGTACAGTGTGGGGCAGCGATGGGGTGAAGTGTGGGGCTGTGATGCTGAGCTCTGGGCTGTGGTGTGGGGCGGTAATGGGGTGCGATGTGGGGCTTTAATGGGGTGCAGTGTGGGGCTGTGATGCTGAGCTCAGGGCACTGATGGGGTGCAGTGTGGGGCAGTAATGGGGTGCAGTGTGGGGCTGTGATGCTGAGCTCGGGGCTGCGGTGTGGGGCAGTAATGGGGTACAGTGTGGGGCAGTGCTAAGGTGCAGTGTGGGGCAGCAATGGGGTGCGGTGTGGGGCTGTGATGCTGAGCTCGGGGCTGCGGTGTGGGGCAGTGCTGGGGGGCTGTGTGGGGCCCTGGCAGCCGCGGCCGTGTCCCCGTGAGGAATGGGATCTCAGAAGGGATCCGTGCGAGGCCGTGGGTTCTGGACACAAACCCCGCGTGTCTGTGCCCGGCCCGCAGCGCTGGGTTCGCTGCCGCTTTGCCTTCCGGACCTATTTTTAAGCAACCTACTTTTTTCCACTTAGGAAAGGCCGCGGCTCCGGGTCCGTCCCGGCCCCACAAACCACCCCGGGAACCCGCTCTGACAGCCGTGTTCTGACGGGGGGTCCCGGAGCCGTGGGGATGTGGCATTGGGGTGCAGTGGGGGCGGCTCCGAAGTCATCCGGTTCAACCCCCCACGTGGAGCTGGAGGGCTCTCCTGACTGTTGTACGGTCAGGGTGAGGATGGGGGGGGGGGGGTCCCACGGAGTCGTGGGTCGGGACCCCCCCCCACCCCCAGGGCTGTGCTGGGAGGTTTGGGAGCACACCCTGTGCTCATTAGGGGTTAATTAAGTGCCAGCCTGCGTGATCCCTGCGAGCTGTTCCTCCTTTCGGTGCACGTGCTGCCCGCAGTGTGATGCTGAAGGGGTCTGGCCCAAAGTGAGGGAGGTGGGGGGTCCCTGTGGGGCGATGGGGGGTCCCGTGGTGGGGGCTGTCCCTGTGGGATTGAGGGGTCCTGTGGTGGAGGCTGTCCCCATGGGATGAGGGGCTGTCTCCGTGGGGTGAGGGGTCCCCATGGATGAGGGGTCCCATAGTGGGGGCTGTCCCTGTGGGATTGAGGGGTCCCATGGGGTGAGGGCTGACCCTGTGGAGTGAGGGCTGTCCCCATGGGATGAGGGCTGTCCCCGTGGGACGAGGGGTCCCATGGGATGAGGGGTCCCATGGTGGGGGCTGTCCCCATGGGATGAGGGGTCCCCATGGGATGAGGGGTCCCATGGGATGAGGGGTCCCATGGTGGGGGCTGTCCCTTTGGGATGAGGGGTCCCCATGGGGTGAGGGGTCCCATGGGATGAGGGGTCCCATGGTGGGGGCGGTCCCTTTGGGATGAGGGGTCCCCATGGGGTGAGGGGTCCTGTGGTGAGGGCTGTCCCTGTGGGGTGAGGGGTCCCATGGTGGGGGCCGTCCCTATGGGATTGAGGGGTCCCATGGGGTGAGGGCTGTCCCTGTGGGGTGAGGGGTCCCATGGTGGGGGCCGTCCCTATGGGATTGAGGGGTCCCATGGGGTGAGGGCTGTCCCTGTGGGGTGAGGGGTCCCATGGTGGGGGCCGTCCCTATGGGATTGAGGGGTCCCATGGGGTGAGGGCTGTCCCTGTGGGATTGAGGAGTCCTGTGGTGGGGGCGGTCCCCATGGGATGAGGGGTCCCCATGGGGTGAGGGGTCCCATGGTGGGGGCTGTCCCTTTGGGATGAGGGGTCCCCATGGGATGAGGGGTCCCCATGGGACGAGGGGTCCCCATGGGATGAGGGGTCCCATGGGATGAGGGGTCCCATGGTGGGGGCTGTCCCCATGGGATGAGGGGTCCCCATGGGATGAGGGGTCCCCATGGGATGAGGGGTCCCGTGGTGCAGGGCCATGTGGGGCTGCAGGGCCTTACCCCTCTGCCCCAGCTGCACCTCCACCCGCAGGTGCACGGCCCCGGGGGCTGCTTCTCCTCCTCTCTGGTAAATGAGAGAGAGAGATAAGAGAGGAGGAAGGGGTGGTTTCAATGGAGGACTGGTTCCACCACTTCCTCGCTCGGGCAGGAAAGCCCCGCGGCCTTAAAGCGCGGTGCTGGGTGGGACGGGCTGCCCCAAAGGGACTCTGTGCTGTGGGATGCAGCCCTTGGGCGAGCTGGGACACAGCACTGAGAGCTGGCTCCTCATCGCACAGCTTGGGCTCCATGCTGTGCTTGGATGCTGAGCCCAAGGGTCGCTCCTCTTCCCGGAGCTCTGCGTGCAGTGCTGGAGCTGAGCTGTGTGGGGTGGGGGGAGCTGAGTGATTGCACCGTGGGGCACGTCCCTGCTGCTGCAGGTGGGATTCCCAACGAACAGCAGCGAGCAGAACTCTGCTCTTACGATGCCATGAGTGTGCTGAGCTGAGCTGAGCTGAGCTGAGCTGAGCTGTGCTGCCCTTTGGTGTTGGTCTGCAGAGCTGGAGCATCCTGCAGCCGTGCAGCAAGGGGCTGCTCATGGTGGGGCTCCTGGGGCTGCTCCTGGTGGTGGGGGTCCCTGGGGCTCCATGGGGCTGCTCGTGGGGGTCCTGGGGCTGCTGCTGCTGGTGGGGGTCCTGGGGCTCCATGGGGCTGCTGGTGGTGGGGGTCCTTGGGGCTGCTCATGGTGGGGCCCTCAGTGGGTGCGATGGAGGGGTGGGAGCTCACCCCCAGGGTGCCAGGGTATTGGGGTGTATTGGGGGTCCGGGGTAGTGGGGTGTATTGGGGTGCTGAGATGCTGAGCTGCCTGTGTGTTGGGGTTCTGGAGTAGTGGAGTGCTGGGGTATTGGGGTGCTCAGATGCTGGGGTGCTGGTGTGTTGGGTTGTTGGGGGGCTGAGATGCTGGGCTGCCGATGTATTGGGGTGCCAGGGTGTTGGGGTGTTGGGCTGCTGGTGTATAGGGGTGCAGGGGTGTATTGGGGTGCTGACAAGCTGTGCTGTCAGTGTATGGGGGTGCTGAGATGCTGGGCTGCCAATATATTGGGGTGCCTGGGTGTTGGGGTGATTGTGTATTGGGTTGTTGGGGGGCTGAGATGCTGGGCTGCCGATGTATTGGGGTGCCAAGGTGTTGGGGTGCTGGTGTATTGGGGTGGTGACATATTGGGGTGCTGAGGTGCTGGGCTGACGGTGTATTGGGGTGCAGGTCTATTAAAGTGCCAGGGTATTGGGGTGCTGAGATGCTGGGCTGCTGATGTACTGGGGTGCCGGGGTGCTCATGTACTGGGGTGCTGAGATGCTGAGCTGCTTATGTACTGGGGTACCAGGATATTGGGCTGCTGAGGTGCTGGGCTGCTGATGTGTTGGGGTGATTGTGTATTGGGGTGTTGGGGTATTGGGGTGCTGAGATGCTGTGCTGTCATGGGGTGCTGGTGTGTGGGGGCATTGGGGTGCCAGTACTGTGCTGCTGAGGAGCTGGGGCTGCTGGGCTATTGGCGTGCTGGGGTGCTGGGGTTTTGGGGTCCCGGTGCCCCACATCTCAGGGCAGCGTGGCCGCTGTGTGTGCCCACTGCCGGGCACCTTGCCCTCATTTCGGGCCGCCCCTCCTGGCTGAGGCACCCGAGGGCGTCGCTGAGTGTATCAAAGATCAAACGGTGCAATCGTGGCCTTTATTTACCTCTTATCTCCGCCGCCGTGGTGGTTTTTTTCCTGCGTTGTGCAATGGGTTTCGTGGAAGGGTGCACAGCGTGGACTGATGGAGGAGGGCACGGCACCCATCCTGCCCCACGTGGACCCCCACAGCACCCATCCTACCCCATGTGGACCCCCACAGCACCCACGTGGACCCCCACAGCACCCATCCTACCCCACGTGGACCCCCACAGCACCCACGTGGACCCCCACAGCACCCACGTGGACCCCCACAGCACCCATCCTGCCCCACGTGGACGCCCCCACAGCACCCATCCTGCCCTGCGTGGACCCACACAGCACAGGGTGGGGTGAGGGGCAGCCCCAGGGGAGCAGTGTGCTGGTGGGACTGAGCTGGGGGGGGGGGAGGGAGATGGGGGTGGGTGAGGTGACAAGAGGCGGAGGAGTCAGGCCCTCTATCGGTTCTGTGGCCCTTTTTGGGGTTCAGCCCGCTGTCCCTTCTGTGTCCTCCCCAGGGCAGAGCAGAGGGGATGGATCCCCCTGGATCCTGCCGGCCACGCTCTGTGCTCTGCACCCCACGTCCACCCCGCATCCCATTGCCCTCCTTGGCCGCAGGGCACGCTGCTCACGGTCCCTGTTGGCCACCAGCACCCCCAGGTCCTGCTCCCCAGAGCTCCCCTCCATCAGCTCGGCCTCATATCAGTGCAGAACTCAGTGCTCACTCCCATTAAAGCTCATGGGAAGGGCTGCAGGACCCAACGCAGCCCTCTGTCCTGTGGGGTGTGACATGGGGGGCAGGAACAGCCTGGGGGTGATGGCCTTTAGCATCCGGGGCTGTTGCCATCAGGTTGTGATGTTCAGTGTTGCTTCACCTCCCACCTTTGGGTGGGGCTGCTCTCCCGGCCCTTTGTTCCCCTCATCGGGGTATTTTTACAGCCCTTCCCTTCAGGGATGGGGATGGCCGTGCCTGGGGGGGCACCCGGGGGTCCCGTCCTTATCACACTGCCTTATCAGCACGTGCTGCATAGCTCCTGGCTGCCTCGGTGAGCGCTTCCAGTCGAGCTGACTTCTTCAGGCCAGGCTGCAACCAATTAGTCACCAGCACCCGAGGTGCAGTTAATTAGTCACCGGCACCTGGGTGTTGTACCAGCATGGCACGCAGAGGGAGCTGGGCAGCGAGCGGTGAGGAGAGCCCGGGTTAGGCCGGGTCTGGGCCTGGAGGTGGATCCCTGCAGTACACAGGAGTGCAAAACTGGGGTGCAGCACTTTGTGATGAGCACGGCCACGCTGCAGCCCACCTCACCTCGGTGCTTCCTGCCTCTGTGGGCGCTGATGGGTGAGCACCCAGGCAGCTACGGGAGGACAGGGGAAAGGCAATGCACCCGTGTGACCAGAAAGGGTGGAGTGAAGGCAATGCACCCGTGTGACCAGAAAGGGTGGAGTGTGAGTCCGCCTCTCCTCCAGACCTCATTCACTGTGTGAGCAGAAGGGGCAGAGCCTGGCTCCACGTCTCCCAGACCCCATTGCAGGGCTGACCACCTCCGGGGAAGGGTTTCATGTTAGAGATCCCTCCTTTGCGGTTTCCTCCTGTGAGCATGGGGCAGGGGTGAGCATCCTTCTGTTCCGACCGCGTCTTCCCATGGCGATCCCCTCTCTAACCGTGCCACACATCGCAGCGCTGCCTGCCATCTCTCACTCTTTGCCCACGTGCTTCCCCAGCAGAGTTCTGCCGCATCGACAGGCCGCTGTGCCACGATGAGGACGAGCAGCTCAGCTTCGAGGCCGTCCGCAACATCCACAAGCAGATGGACGACGACGCCAATGGCAACGTGGACGTGGAGGAGAGCGATGAGGTTGGTGCTCTGCATCCAGCTGGCCAGGGAACGCCGTGCCATTGCTGCCCGAGGTCTGACCCCTGCCCCCCACTATGGGTGCTGCAGTCCCCAGCCCTCCTGGGATGCCCTCAGTGCCCGCTGCACGATGACAAAACCCCTTTTTGTCGTCTCAGCCTTTGGAGTTTGAGCTGGTAGCTTTGTTAGAGTGGCAGTGGAGACCGCTGGAGCTGGGGAAGCTGGCTGGTGCTTTAACAGCTCCTCAGCTGCTTGTTGGAGAGGCACAGGGAGAGGGGTGCTCTCCTCTGAGCAGACAAATGGGGGCAATGCCGCTGAAGGGGTGGGATAACACAGACCGAGGGGCTGTGCTGAGGGCCACGGGGTCCCAGTTTCCCCATTCCTTGCTCTGTAGTGGGCTGGGAGTGGGGCTGCTGGGAGCTGAGAGCAGGACTGCTGAGTGTTGGGATGCTGGAAGCTCCTGGCACAGGATGGAGGAGTGCAGCGGCTGCCCCTGTCCTGGAGCCCTGTGCTCAGATGGACACAGACACCCAATGGGTTGAGCCTCCCCCACTCCGGAGCAGTGGATGGGTTGGACTGTGGGGCAGTGGGGCCGCCCCACACGTGGGCAGCACCCGTGAGGTGCGCTCCCATCCTTCCTCTGCCTGAAATTGCACTTTGTGGGGTGACAGAAGCGGATGGGAACCCGGCACAAACACAGAGCAGCAGCGCTGTGCTGGGGCAAAGTGCAGAGCTCTCAGCTTTGCCCACCGAGGAGGGAGGGGGGTCCTCTTTGTGTGGCTTCCAAGCGGGGTTCACAGCACCTGGATGGTGAGAGGGGTGAGGGTCGGCATTCAGGGTGCTGCAGGGAGGTGGATTCTGCTGCACTGGGTGCAAGGCCGTGCTCAGCTCCACGGATCTCCACGCAGTGCTCCTGGTCGGGGCCGTAACAAAGGAGCTTTGATTCAGTGCTCTGGGATTGCATCTGGTTTTATGCCCGGAGTGGGAACGGCTCAGGAGGGGAGGACGTCACCTGCAGCCGTGATCCTATGGGGGTCCCAGTGCTGTGATCAGCTTCTGGGGGGTCTGCTGTGCTGGAGCTGTGTAGGGATCAAATGAGGGCTCGTTAAAGTCTGCCTGTTTGTGAGTTCGTGATCGCTGGTGGCTCTTATGAAACCGATGAGCCCGATCTCGCCCTCTGTTATGTAAAGGATCTGTAGGGAGGGGAGGGTGAGCAGGACTGGGGCAGCAGTGGGGCAGTTTGATCAGTTCACTTGGGCATCAGTCGTGCCTGTGCTCCTGGAGCTGTGCTGACTTGAGTCCAGTTCCTGGGAGGAAGGATTCTCGGTGAAGCGTGGGGTGGGTGAGTGGACGGTGAGGTGGGATGAGAGCTGGCAGGGCTCTGAGGGTGGTGGTGGCTCCCCAGACATCTTCATCAGTGACCTTGATGAGGGGATAGGGTCGGTTTGCTGATGGTACGAAGCTGGGAGGAATGGCTGAGGGCTGTGCTGCCTTCAGTGAGATCTGGGCAGCGTGGAGAGCTGGGCAGAGAGGAACTGGGTGAGGTTTAACAGAGCAAGTGTACGGTCTTGCACACAGGGAGGAATAACTGCACGCAGCAGCACAGGTTGGGCATGAGCTGCTGGAGAGGAGCAATGAGGAGAGGGACCTGGGTGTCCTGGTGGGTGACAGGTTGGCCGTGAGCACTGTGCCCTGGTGGCCAAGAAGGACAATGGGATCCTGGGCTGCATTCAGAAGAGCGTGGCCAGCAGGTCGAGGGAGGGGATCCTCCCCCTCTGCTCTGCCCTGCTGAGGCCTCACCTGGAGCACCGTGTGCAGTTCTGGGCTCCTCAATACAAAGCAGACAGGGATCTGCTGGAAAGAGGGCAGTGAGGGCACACAGATGACACAGGGCCTGGAACAGCTCCTGCGTGAGGAAAGGCTGAGAGAGCTGGGGCTGTTCAGCCTGGAGAAAAGAACACTCAGAGGGGATCTGATCCACGTCCATCAGTATAGACGTTCAGGACCTCCTGGATGCCGAGCTGTGCACCCTGGGCTGGGAGCTGCTTGGGCAGGGGGTTGGACTCCGTGATCTCTGGAGGTCCCTTCCAACCCCTACAGCTCTGTGATGCTGTGACATCAGTGACCTCAATTAAAGTGAAGGCACTGTCCCTGGTGGGAGGGCTTCTAATTAGCGAGCTATTTCTGCTCCCCGTGCTCGCTCACAGGGCGGCTGTGGTGCTGCAGTGCTCGGATGGGGCAGCTCAGATGCTGCCAGCCCCATTTCCCAAGCACACAAGGGGCGTCCCATTGCCCACCAGGACCCCCAGCTCCTTCTCTGCAGAGCTCCTCTCCCAGCAGCTCAGCGCTTCCCCCCCCCAGCTGCAGGACTCCAGCCGTGCTCTTGTTAAACCCGATGAGGTTTGGCTTTCCCTCTGCCTCACTGAAAGGCAGCGCGGCCTTCAGGTGCGTCAGCCAATTCTCCCAGCTGCACAGGGTGGGTGTGGGACCCCGTGCTGGCTCCTGCTGGCCGTGACCCCGGTCCCCACTTCCCCCACAGCCCTCCCCCGGGCGGCAGTGTCGTGGACGCTGAGCTCCGCTTTCCCTCCATGCTCCCCGAGCTAAATATACCGGGCAGCTGCTGCCGTTGCTGCCTCCCATAGGTCAGGGCTGCAGGACACGGAGCTGCTGCAGCACGGGGACAGCTGGCAGTGGCTGTCTGGGTGCTCGGCCCTTGCTGCCTGCTGGGAGCAGGCCGGCCCGCTGCTGCTCAGCAAAAGAAAACCTGGCCTGCAGTGCTCGCCCCCTGAGGCCCCACGCTGCTCTTACATGCATGGACCTGCTGGAGCGGCAGCGCTGCCTGAAATGCTTCCTGCCGTGCTCCCTGCAGGCTCTGTGCAGTGTCCTGCCCCGAGGGGTGCAGGGCAGGAGCTCCCACATCTCCTCCTCTTTAGAAGCAGCTCTGCTTTTGCTTCTGCAGCTGCGGTGCCTTCCTTCCCAGCACCTCTGGGTTTGTGTTTGTTGTACGGCTTCCTGCTGGCACGCTCTCGGGCGTGACAGAATTATTAAGGTTGGCAAATCCTTCCCCAGGATCTCCAATCCATCCAGCAGCCCGTGCCTGCTGCATGAGCTGTGTGTGTCAGGTTGTTCCAGCTTTGTATCCTGTGCTGTCCCGTCGCCGTTGGGTGTTCTCACAGGTTTCCTAGCGGTGTGCTGAGTTTCTTCGGGCTGCGTTCCTGCTCTCAGAGTGGTGTCTGTGCTCTGTGCACACGGAGCAGCAGCTGTGAGCCCCTCCGTGCCATCTGTAGCCCCAGCAGTGCTCAGTGGGGCTGTGCAGTGCCAGGCTGTCAGCGTGGGGACCACAGGGAGGGCTATGGGTGGGTGCTCTGCAGTGCTTCTGCTGCCAGGAGGGCTGATCGAGTGCTGCTGCTGTTTCTTGTCCTAGTTCTTGAGAGAGGACCTCAACTACCATGACCCCACTGTCAAGCACAGCACCTTCCATGGCGAAGACAAGCTCATCAGTGTGGAAGATCTTTGGAAGGCCTGGAAAACCTCCGAAGGTAAAAAAAAAAAACTACCCCGCAAAACCAATCAGCCAACTCAACCAAACAAACAGCCTAACTAAACAGCCGACCCAGCTGAACTAAGCCAACCAACCAGCCAACCAACCCAATCAACTAACCAACCCTGTCAACCAACCCAACTGAACCAACCCGACCAACCAACCCACTGAACTATCCCACCCAACCAGTCCAACCAACCAAGCCAATCAAACAGCCCAACCAAATAGCCAACTGAACCAACCCAACTAACCCACCCAACCAACCAACCAACGAATCTAACCAACCATCTCAACCCAATCAACCAACCAAACAACCCAACCAACCCACCGAACTAACCCACCCAACCAACCAAGGAATCTAACTAACCATCTCAACCCAGTCAACCAAACAAACAACCCAACCAACCCACCAAACTAACCCAACCAAACAGCCAACTCAACACACCCAACCAACACACACCTGAGCAACCAACCCAACCCACCTGGTCAGCCAACTCAACCAACCGACCCATCCCAAACCCAGCAGCCCACCAACGCGAGCAGTGGTGCAGCACGGATCAGGTGCCGTGGCTCCCAGCAGAGCTCTGATGTCCATTTCGCTGCCTTTGGAGAGTCACTTTTGCCCTTTTGTGGCTTTCTCCAGCTCCTAGTGCAGGGATCTGAGTACAGTGGTTTCATTTCTCTGCCTTTATAAATGATGTTCAAGCTGTGCCAGCTCCTCCTCGGGACATCACTCGGATCATGTCTAATGGGGCAGCAGCACCGTGCATATGGAGCAGAGCTCTGTGCCCGTTTGTCCCAGTTTCCCTTAGGAGTTTGCTGAGCCCCAGGGCACCCTCATGTAGGGGAGGAGTCCTAAACCCAGAGGTGCCCCGGGCACGTTGGGCACAGCAGCTCGCCCAGGGATGGGGAAGTTCAGTCGCTGGTGGGAAACTCCCTGACACTGCTGAGGAAACTTCTGTGCCCGCTGCCGCTTCGTGGCACAGTTTCACTTTCTCCCCGGGCAGGATGTCAGAGTTTCTGTGCTGAGAACATCCGGAGCTCGGTTTGGGCAGCTCAGCCTGAGCTGTAGGATCCCCTCATGGGGGGCAGGGGCTCCGTGTGGGGCTGTGCTGGCACTGGGGGTGCACACGGGGCACACGTGTTGCTCCTTTTGCCTGCCCTCGCGTCCATGTGTGCTTGTGCCATGGCTGAACGTCCCAATGCACGTGGATCTCATCTGTGTGTGGGATGCTGAGCAGGGGGAGCAGTCCCTTCTCGTGGGGGTGCCCGGGGTGGGCGTGGGGCTGTGTGGGGTCGGAGCAGGATGGTGAGCAGGATGCCTGGAGCCAGGGCAGCGCCTGTACCCAGATCTCAGAGCCTGAGATTGTCAGAACACGCTTCTGGGATCTCTGCTAGCCCTTCCCAGGCGTTGTGTGGCTCCCAGCAGGGAACAGAGGCTCTGGCAGAGCTGCAGGCCCCGTCTGCATGGCTGGGTGCCGCTCCCAGCTTCCACCCCAGCACCTTGCTGAGTTTCCTTCGGGCTGCAGGGATGGGACGGGACGTACAGGGAGTTGCCTTAAGCTGGGGCACTTTGCTACCACTCATCCATGAGTCAGCTCACAAGTTTCCTGGGAGGAGATTCCTTTGAAGCCAAAATGCCAGCCCTCGTCTGCTCACTGCCCTCGTCCTGCTCACTGCCCTCGTCCTGCCCGCTGTGCTGAAGGCACTGAGGGTGGGGGATGCTCAGTGTGTCTGTGGGTCAGCCCCACGCTCAGACCCTCTGCCTTTCCCAGAGATGCCACCGTTCCAGTTCCCACTCCACGGGTGGGTGCTTTCCGTGCCCGTGGTGAGCTGCTGGTTGCTGCTGGCTGTGTGGGTGCGGTGATGCTGAGCTGCTCGTGTGCTTCCTGCCCGCAGTGTACAACTGGACAGTGGACGAGGTGGTGCAGTGGCTCATCACCTACGTTGAGCTGCCACAGTATGAGGAAACCTTCCGAAAGCTGCAGCTGAGCGGCCACGCCATGCCCAGGTCAGTGCTCAGCTCTGGGGGGGTTGATGTTGGGGCAGCGGCGGAGCTCAGGAGGCAGCACGTGCCCTCCATCCCCATGCACGGAGCCACGGGTGATTCCTGCCCCACCGCGGAGCGTGGCCGTGCTGCTGCAGGGATGGTGTGGGCTGTCACTGGGGCTGTGAGACACTGCAGTGTCATGGAGTCACAGCAGTGCTCAGTTGGAGGAACCACTGAGATCAGGGAGCCCATCCTCAGCCAAACCATAGTGCCCCATGTCTGACAGCCCGCTGCTATGAGCACCACGGCCAGATGGATTTAAGCACACCCAGGGATGGTGACTGCACCACATCCCTGCAGAGCCCATCCCGGTGCTTAACGACCCTTTCTGTGCTGAAGTGGTTCCTGATCTCCAACCTGAACCTCATTTTGTGCAGCCTGAGGCCGTGTCCCCTCGTCCTGTCACTGTCAGCAGTGAGCAGAGCCCAGCCCCGCTCTCGCTGCCATCACCTCTTCATCAGAGAGCCCCGAGGTCTCCCCTCACCTCCTGCTCCCCACACCCCAGCCCCAGTTCCCCCGTTGCTGCTCACAGGGCACGTTGTCCGGGCCCTTCCCAGCCTTGCTGCCCTTCTCTGCCCTGCTGAGCACCTCCGTGCCATCCTGCACTGAGGTGCCCAATGCTGAGCACAGCACTCGAGGTGAGGCCTCACCAACACCGAGCACAGGGGCAGGAGGACATCCCAGTGCTGCTCAGCACCCCATTCCTGATCCACCTGATCCTTGGCCACCTGGGCACACTGCTGCCTCACGTCCACCCCCCGTCCACCAGCACACCGAGCTCCCTTCCCATCACGCATCTCCATCCCCTCCTCCCCACGCCCGTAGGGTTCCCTGGGGTCGCGTGGGTGCAGATCCACACCGGAGCCATGACGTGGGGGCTGCCTTCCCCCCTCCCACTGCTCCCCGTGGGGCTCGCTGCCTGCTGTGGGTGCTGGGTGTCACCGTGTCCCCGTTGCGTTCCGCAGGCTGGCGGTGAACAACGCGACCATGATGGGGACCGTCCTGAAGATGACCGACCGCAGCCACAGGCAGAAGCTGCAGCTGAAGGCTCTCGACACCGTGCTCTTCGGACCTCCCCTCTGTAAGTCGTGCTGCAGAGCTCAGGGTGCACGAGAACCTGGGGGAGCTCAGGGGCAGAACCACAAGGAGCTCCGGGGCAGGGCCACGAGGAGCTCAGGGTGCTTTCCTCTTCCCATAGAGCTCAGTGCTGCCCGCACTCGGGGTTAAATCCTGCCCGGTTCCCGCTGGCACCGAGGAGGAATTTGGTTGGCAGGCTCCGTAATGGCAAAGTTAATTGCTTGTAATGGCTTCGGGTTAATGGGTATTCTTCTGTCTGAGGCAGTCCAGGAGCTGCTGGGCTCCCAGCAGTGCGGTGCTGCTCTGCTTCGTGGATCCTAGAAGGCCGTTTTTGGGACGTGGGAGCTACCACCATGGGTTTCTCTCCAGTT
The DNA here is from genome assembly GCA_023055505.1 of Callipepla californica brunnescens. Lineage (NCBI taxonomy): Eukaryota > Metazoa > Chordata > Aves > Galliformes > Odontophoridae > Callipepla > Callipepla californica. Next base: position 719,285 of record JALIRH010000072.1, on the reverse strand, counting down.
TGTCGTGGTAGGAGCTCAGCCACACGGATGTGGATGCAGCCACACCAGCCTGTGGATGCAGTGCTGGTGAACCTTAAGGCTGCAGGAGCAGCTCCTGCTCAGTGACAGATGCAGAGGTGCCAGATGCACTGCTCTCGTTGTGGGGTCACTGAAGGTGGGAGCAGAGCTCCCAGCAGCACTATGGGGGCACGGGTGTGGGGCTGAAGGGTTTTCTGCTCACAGAGGTGCTCTGGTACCCAGAGCTGAGCTCACCCCAGAGAGGCATCATCCCAAAGCTGTGCCGTCCCAGAGCTGTACCCATCCCAGAGATTCATCATCCCAGGGCTGTGCTTATCCCAGAGATTCATCATCCCAGGGCTGTGCTCATCCCAGGGCTGTGCTCATCCCAGAGATTCATCATCCCAAAGCTGTGCTCATCCCAGAGATTCATCATCCCAAAGCTGTGCTCATCCCAGAGATTCATCATCCCAGAACTGTGCTTATCCCAGAGGTTCATCATCCCAGAGCTGTGCTCATCCCAGAGATTCATCATCCCAGAACTGTGCTCATCCCAGGGCTGTGCTCATCCCAAAGCTGTGCTCATCCCAGAGATTCATCATCCCAAAGATGTGCTCATTCCAGAGATTCATCATCCCAGAGCTGTGCTCATCCCAGAGCTGTGCTCATCCCAAAGCTGTGCTCATCCCAAAGCTGTGCTCATCCCAGAGCTGTGCCACCCCCAGAGCTGAGCCCATCCCACATTGATGCCATCCCAGAGCTGTACCCATCCCAGAGCTGTGCTCTGAGCTTCTCTTCCCATCCCTGAAACTGCATCTGGCCTTGGCAGTGCTGCGGGGCTGAGCTGCAGGGCTGTGTGGCTGTGCTGTGGCACAGAGCTGTGCTGCATGCCCGGCCTGCTGTCCTGCTGCCACCTGCGCCCGTGCTGTGTCCTTGTGCTGAGCCGCTCCTGCCACCTCCCAGAAACGCAGCAGGAGGTTCATTTCTGAGCGAGTTCACAGCACGGAGAGCTCCCTTGGTGGAAAAGTACCCGCAGTCGGTGGCAAACGCTCCATTCTGTTGGGTTTGGTACAAAACGTAACAGCTGCTCCTTGTGCTTTCTCCCTCCTCTTTGTCTTTCCCCACCCGGGACGCTGTGTGCTGCAGCGTGGCACAGCCTGGGCTGACGGCGAGCAGCAGAGCGTGCAGGCAGGGCAGGGCAGCTTCCTTTGGGTCTCATTCACCGCTCCTCCTCGGGTTACAGAGAGGAGCTGAGGCTCCGAGACACCGCAGGGCTCTGAGTCCCATTTGCTGCTGCTCTCTGTTGGTGCTCTCTGTCTGCAGCCTGGACCCGCATCCCTTGGGCAGCTGCCTCCAGATGTGGAGTGCGAGGAGCTGGAACGCGCAGCCCTCGCCGGGAGCTGCTCCTCGGGAGGAGGATGTTGTGCTAATCCCTCCGGATCAGGGAGCGGATCTTGGCGGTGGTGATTTAGTGTTGAATTTGCAGATGTTTGCCCGGAGAGGCCGAGCTCAGCACCGCGGGGACGTGCTTCCCTTCTCCCTGCAGCCCCATGCGGAGCGGGGCAGGCTGGCGGGGGGAAGGAGCGCTCACAGGGATGGGTGGGAGCAGCTGCAGCACGGGTTCACTGCTGAGCAGCAGCTGAGGGTACACGTCCCTGCATTCCTCAGGCTGCAGAGCACCGCCGTCCTGACACGCCGGGTGCCTGCTCCGTCGTGCCGCTGGAGACTCGGGATGCTCTGTTCCTTTACGTGTGCTCTCATGCTCGTGTGCCCTGCGGTGCTTGGCTTCCCCACCACCAGAGCTGTGGTTTCTGCCAAGCAACGGTGTCAGCACTGCGTCCCTGGGCTGTGCTGGGAGCTGAGCAGGGCTGGAGCGGGATCCGGAGCAGGGATGGGAGCAGGAGTAGGGATGGGATCAGAATCAGGAGCAGGGATGGGATCAGGAGCAGGAGCAGGGCTGGGAGCAGAATCAGGAGCAGGGATGGGAGCAGAGTTGGGATCAGGACCAGGAGTAGAGCTGGGAGCTGAGCTAGGAGCAGGGCTGGGAGGAGGGCTGGGCTGGGAGCAGGAGCTGAGCAGGGCTGGGAGGAGAACTGGGAGCAGGAGCAGGGATGGGATCAGGAGCAGGGATGGGATCAGGATCAGGAGCAGGGATGGGATCAGGATCAGGAGCAGGGATGGGATCAGAATGAGGAGCAGGGATGGGATCAGGAGCAGGGTTGGGATCAGGAGCGGGGATGTAATTGGGAGCAGGAATGGGATCAGAATCGGGAGCAGGGATGGGAGCAGGAGCAGGGATGGGATTAAGAGCAGGGATGGGATTAAGAGGAGGGATGGGATTAAGAGGAGGGATAGGTTCAGGATCAGGAGCAGGGATGGGATTGGGAGCAGGCAGGGCCGTGGGAGAGGCGGTGACGGGTCAGGCTGCAGCACTTGGACACGGCACAGCGGGGGCAGAGGATGTCAGTGGTAATTAAGTCGGTGTAATTGGGATGCAGGGAGGGGTCAGGGCCCGTGCGTGTCATGTGCTGCTGGGGGGCCGCCAGCCTGCAGCAGCCTCATCGTTTCCCACTTACGGCACACGGCAGTTGTTGTTGGCTTAGAAGAGAAATGCACCCGAGAGCCAAGGTCAAACACGAGGCAGATTTAGTGTGTGTGTTGCCACCACGCATCTGCTTTCCTGGCTGCCTTTTGGAGCTCCCTTCGTGGGATCGTGGCCTCACCTCGAGCCCCACGGACAGGATTGCTCTGGGTTCTGTCTCCTTAGGGCTTCTCTGCCTCAGCAGGGATCTGTGGGAGCTGTGCACGGGGACAGCAGTGGCTGTCACTGCTGGGGGCTGTGCTCCTGAGCTCCCAGCCCTGCTTATGGTGTTGGTGTACAGGCACTGCTCCTCCATCCCAGTGGGGGCACAGGGATAAGTCACAGAACCTCAAAGGGTGGGAGAGCACAGCCCACCCCACCGTGCCCACATCCCCGCGGCTCTGGGACACCCCCAGGGACGGTGACCCCCCTCCCTGGCAGCTGTGCAGTGCTCTTTGCAGAAGGGATTGTTCCTAACACCCGAGCTGGCCCTCCCCCGGGATTTCTGGGGGCTATAAATACCTCGTGGCTCCAAAGGACATTTCTTTGGGATCCGGAGGTGTCGGAGCTCCGAAAGCCCCGCAGCGCTCACACCAATGGGAGGGGGGGAGGCAGGAGCCCTGTGCTTGTTCCTCCCAGGGAGGATGCTTTCTGCTTTCCGTTTCTATTTTCCCCCACAATAAAAGCTTGTGTTTTAAGGGAGGACGGGTTCAAGGCCCCAGAGGGCTCTTAGGTTTGCAGTGAGATGAGCACGCATGGAGCAGACGCAGAGATTGACCCTTCCTGTGCTCAGGAGGGGTCCTCTCCCCACGCAGGGCACCGCGGTGTGGGGGAGATGGGGATGGTGAGTTTGCCTTGAAAGCCTCAGCAGGAAGGCCGAGGGCTGAGCTCCCATGGGGCTCTCAGCGCTGTCCTTCTCTTCTTGCAGTGACGCGGCACAACCACCTGAAGGACTTCATGCTGGTGGTGTCCATCGTCATCGGGGTGGGCGGCTGCTGGTTCGCCTACATCCAGAACCGCTACTCCAAGGAGCACATGAAGAAGATGATGAAGGACCTGGAGGGCCTTCACAGGGCCGAGCAGTCCCTGCACGACCTGCAGGAGAGGTGAGGGCCGTGTGTCCCCGTGGGCTGCTGCTCATTGCCATCTCACATCACGTTTCATAGCGTTATAGGATGGCCTGGGTTGAAAAGGACCCCAGAGATCATTGAGTTTCAGCCCGCTGTCGTGGGCAGGGTCACCAACCAGCAGAGCAGGCTGCCCAGAGCCACATCCAGCCTTGCCCTGAGTGCCTCCAGGGATGGGGCACCCACAGCCCCACAGTGACCCCATAGTGTCACAGAACCCATGGAGCCACATCCAGCCTTGCCTTGAGTGCCTCCAGGGGTTGGGCATCCCTCTGTGGGCAGCCTGCTCCAAAGGTTTACTTTGCAGTGCCCCGAGCCCAGGGGCTGCCCCATGTGCACTTCTGTTTCCTTTCTGTGCCGTTTCCCTGTTGTCTGCCCGTGTGTGTGGTTCCTGTTCTGCTCCAGCTGCCATCGCTGCTTCTGTAAAGTCATTCTGGGCTTTGGGAGAGCCGGACTTGGTGCCAGCAGCACGTGGGAGCTCCTTCCTTCTGCTGGGAGCTCCGTGCAGGGGGGGGTAAAGCAGCAAACTGAGCACAGAAACCTCACCCAGTAGTTTGGAGCACGTTGCCTCCTCACACAGCTCCTTCCCATCCTCAGACTTGAAGAATGGGAAGAGTTGGGAGCATTAAACTGAGCTGCAGGCACTCAGGCCGAACCCTGCACCCGCTGGCAGCCCAGGCAGGAGGGCTCCGGAGAAGGCTGCAGCTCCTGTCTTTGGCAAGCAGATCACCAAGGGCAGATAGAGCACTTGAACAAGTAGCAGGGCACGGTAGGCTTGGCCTCCAGCTGCTTTGAAGCAGTTCAAAGGGAACACTGAAGCTTGGCATCGGTGACGCTCCCCGCGACGTGCCTGGCACCGTGCTCTGCTGAGCACTGCAGGCAGCGCTGGGGCTCAGAGCACTGTGCCCTGGGAAGGATGCTGCCCTGCCTGGGAGCTGCCTGTGCACCCGTGGCACCGGGCAGGGCAGCACACGGCCAGCAGCAGATGGGGCTGGGGATCTTCACGTGAGCTCAGAACCAGGCGAGGAGGCACCAACCTCAGCACACGGCTTGGGAGGGTTGGAAGGACCTCCCTCACCCTGCCGGCCACGCTCTGTGCTCTGCACCCCACGTCCACCCCGCGTCCCATTGCCCTTCTTGGCCTCAGGGCACACTGCTCACAGTCCCCTGTTGGCCACCAGGACCCCCAGGTCCTCCTCCCCCGAGCTCCCCTCCATCAGCTCGGCCCCGTACCCATGCTGTGTTCCTCTCTGGGTGCAGGACACCCTCGGGTTCGTCCCCACCCCAGGTCTTGGGGATAAAATTGCTCTGGAAGGAGTTCTGCATGGCAGCACAGGGCAATTTCTCCTTTAAATAGAGATATTTGGGTGGATTGGAATTCTTTCAGCCCAAGTATGGGAGAGCTGCAGCAAAGAGCTCAGGGGTTATGTGGGAACTTGGAACGCCTCGGCAGAAACCTCTGTGAATCGGGAAGAAAAACACTGGGGTTTCTCAACAGAGCTGTAAATTGAGAATAAAGCTTTTCCAAGAAGAGAGCCAACATCATGGCTGCTGAGAAAACACACACGCTCGTTGTAAATCGCTGTCTGGGTGCCAAGGATGAGCTCTGCATCCCTGCTCTGCTCGTGGGCTCTGTGCGTCCTCATTTTGTGCTCCACTCGTGAGCTCTGTGCTCTGTGCATCGTTTTATGCTCTGCTCATGGGCTCAGTGCATCCTTGGTCTGTACTCAGCTCACGGGCTCTGTGCGTCCTGGCTTTGTGCTGTGTTCATGGGCTCCATGCATGCTTGCTCTGTGCTCAGCTCATGGGTTCTGTGCATCCTTGCTCTGTGCTTCACTCATGAGCTCTGTGCATCCTTGCTCTGTTCTCAGCTCATGGGTCCTGTGCATCCTTGCCCTGCATCCTTGCTCCCTGCTCTGCTTATGGACTCCGTGCATCCCAGCTCTGTGCTCTATGCATCCTTGCTTTGTGCTGTGCTCATGGGCTCTGTGCTCCACTCATGAGCTCAGTGCACCCTTGATTTGTGCTCAGCTCATGGGCTCCGTGCATCCTGGCTCTGTGCTCAGTGCGTCCTTGCTCCATGCTCTGCACACCTTTCCCCTGAGCTGTGTGCTCAGAGCTGCCCGTTTCCTTCCCCCGAGCACACTGAGCTCCCTCCTCAACCTTCAGCAGCCGTGAGCAGCGCGGTGTGAGCAGGAGCAGTGCTGGTGTGGCCGGGCCCTGCTCCTCACAGCTGCCGTGTCCCTGTCCTGCAGGCTGCAGAAGGCTCAGGAGGAGCATCGCTCCGTGGAGGTGGAGAAGGTGCACCTGGAGAAGAAGCTGCAGGATGAGATCAGCATCGCCAAGCAGGAGGCACACCGGCTGCGCGAGCTGCGGGAGGGCACCGAGAACGAGCTGAGCAGGCAGAAGTACGCCGAGCAGGAGCTGGAGCAGGTGAGGGGCAGCCCCAGGGGCAGCATGGCATCGCTGCTTTAACGCTTTGTGGGGGGAAAGTGCAACATCTGCAAACCCACACAGCCCCGGCGAGGCTGTGAGGAAGGGGTGGAAGTAAACGGCATTGCTGGGGCACCTCAGGGATGTGGGGCAAAGAGGGGGTGGGAGCTGTGCCCCACCACCACCCACAGCTCTGAAGCCCAAAGCGCAGGTCCTGCTGCCACGCAGGGGGAGCTCAGATCTGACCCTGCCCTCCAGGTGGGGCTGAGGCAGAGCCGTGCACCCCACAGCTCCTGGGCTGTCCGTGTGGCCCAGCCTGGACACCTCCCATCCACTCCACCTCCGTGGAGGGGGAAGGAGAGGAAGCTTCCTCCTCCTCGTGGCGGTGAGGGCTCTCGTGGCCGACTTTCCTCCCTCTCGATCCGATCTCCTCTATCACACATCCTCTGCCCAAACCCACTGAGCCCTCGGGGCTCTGTGCTCAGCCATGCAGTGCTCCGTGGGGCACTGAGCTCTGCCCCACAGCCCCCAACCCCCAGCCCTCCTGCCCCACTGTTTGAGGGCGGTCTCCTCCGCTCCTCCGGCCCTGCCCTCGGCACCGTTAGAAGAGCTGCACGCCAGAGGTGATTTAACCTCTCTTGTTCCTCAGAGGCCTTCGGGAGGGATGCCTCGGCAGGGTGAGTACTGCCCCACCGTGTGCCTGTAACAGCCACCACCCCAGTGAGCCCCGGGCACAGTAACCCCTCACCCCCTCTGGCCGTGGGTCGCACAGCGTTGCGGTCCCACCGGACCTTCCCTTGCACCCATCAGTTCTTACCACTAAAACGGGGTTGGGGGCTCCTGTGGGTGCTGCGAGCAGCGGGGCCGGACTCTGTGGGCCGTCACTGCGAGGTGGGATCAGGACCGGAGGGGTCACCAACGGGGGAGCGTGCACCGCATCACCTCTGTGTTCATTCCTCGTTGTGGGTGTGCTGTGTGTGAGCACTGGGCAGGGCTGGGGCGCGGGGAGCAGCTGTGGGTGCTCACACTGAGCGCAGAGTGCGAGGAGCAATGGGTCTGCAGTGCCTCCAACGCAGTGCTCAGGGCTGTGCAGGCAGGGCTCAGTGAGCACAGCCCCTGCCCTGCTCCTCCCGAGCACATGGTTCGTGTTGGTGTCATGGTGCTCCGACACAATGCCTCTGCTCCGGGAGGGGGAAGGAGGGGACGTGGGTGAGCAGGGCTGCAGCACACAGCACACTGCGGGCTGCAGGCAGTCGGGCCCAGCACGGCACTGAGCGGAGCTCTCAGCTTCCCTGGGAGCACAGGGCTCCGTGAGCTGCAGGGATTGCAGCTGCCCTGGGGCACAGGAGCTGCCAGCAGCGCCAGGCAGGCCTGGGGAGGGATGAAAGCTGCACGGAGCTCCACTTCGGGGTGCAGGCGGAGTGCTGCAGGCATTGCAGTCAGCCAGGGATGGTGGGAGGGGAGTGCTGCAGGATGGGAATGCTGCAGGATGGCAGTGCTGCAGGATGGGTAATGCTGCAGGATGGGAATGAAGCAGGATGGGAATGAAGCAGGATGGCAGTGCTGCAGGATGGCAGTGCTGCAGGATGGGAATGAAGCAGGATGGGAATGCTGCAGGATGGGGAGGGCTGCAGGATGGCAGTGCTGCAGGATGGCAGTGCTGCAGGATGCTAGGAGTGCCTGGGACAGCTGCCTGCCCCGCTCTGCTCAGTGCTGCCTGCTCCCTGCCAGGACCTGCAGCAGTCCTGCTGAGCGCAGCTGTGGCTGTGAGTGAGGCTGAGGGCTGTGGGGTCATTTCGTGGTGCCCCCAGCCCCACGTGGGCAGCTGCTGCTCCATGTCGGACCACCAGAGCTCATTGGGGAACCGTGGAACCCTTAAGGCTGGAAAAGGAGTCCAGCATCTGCAGCCCACCCCACTGTGCCCACAGTGCCACGTCCCTATGGTTCCTGAGCACCTCCAGGGATGGTGACCCCCCCCCCCCAACTCCCGGGGCAGCTGTGCCACTCCTCCCAAGAAGAAATGGTTCCTAATTCCCACCCTGACCCCGCTGTTGGCCAGGAGCAGAGGCCGACCCCCCCTTTCCACAGCCTCCCTCCAGGAGCTGTGGTGCCACGAGGTCTCCCCTGAGCTCCCCTGCCCCATCCCATCCCCCCACCCCCTGCAGACCCCCCCAGCTCCATCCCCTTCTCTGGACACTCTGTAGGGCCTCCGTGTCCTCACGGCAGTGAGGGGCCCATCGCTGAGCTCAGCACTGAGCTGCAGCCCCGCAGCACCCTACAGAGGGACGGTCACCTCCTGCTCCTGCAGCCGGGATGCTGTTGGGCTTCTTGTCCTCCTGGGCACGCTGCTGGCTCAGGGTGAGCCCCGGATCCCCTGGCAGCCATCTCCCTGCCCTAACACCGCCCCATTCCCTCTGTGCAGGTCCGCATGGCTCTGAAGAACGCCGAGAAGGAGCTGGAGTCGCACTGCAGCTGGGCTGCCCCCGAGGCCCTGCAGAAGTGGCTGCAGCTGACCCACGAGGTGGAGGTGCAGTACTACAACATCAAGAAGCAGAACGCGGAGAAGCAGCTCCTGGTGGCCAAGGAAGGGGTGAGCAGCTCGTCCCCCCTGCCCCAGGGTGAAGGTTTGGGGCGCAGAACCCATGCACCTCCTCCCCTATGCAGCGACCCTGCGTGCTCAGGCAGTTTGTGGTGCACATGCAGCGGTGAATCACTGCCTCCATATCCCCACTCCCAGTTTTCCGTGCCAGCCGAGGAGCTGAGAGACACGGGGATGTGCTGTGACACGCCTTGCTCCCTGTGCACGTGTACAGCAGGCAGAGCTTGTGCTCGTGTGGTTCCCCCTGACTCCTGCGGAGCCATGGGGCTGTGGGGCACGGAGCATTGGGGCACGGAGCAGTGGGATGTGGAGCCCCCTGGGCTGTGGGTACAGACACACGTCCCACAGCGTGCCAGCAGCTGCAGTGCTGTTTCTGTCCCTTCCCCCCCCTAGATTCATAGATTCATAGATTCATTAGGTTGGAAAGGACCTCCAAGATCATCTAGTCCAACCATCCCTACCCACCAAGCTACTAAATCAAATCCCTCAGCACCTCATCTAAACGCTTCTTGAACAGCACTGGGGACGGTGCCTCAACCACCTCCCTAGGCAGGCCATTCCAGTGCCGGACCACTCTTTCAGAGGAAAAATTTGTCCTCAAATCTAATCTAAATCTTCCCTGGCACAACTTGTGGCCATTCCCTCTCGTCCTGTCATCAGTTACCTGGGAGAAGAGGCCGACCCCCTCCTTACCACAGCCTCCCTTCAGGAAGTGGTAGAGTGCAATGAGGTCTCCTCTGAGCCTCCTTTTCTCCAGGCTAAACCATCCCAGCTCCCTCAGCTGCTCCTCGTAAGACTTGTGCTCCAGACCCCTCACCAGTTTTGTTGCCCTTCTCTGAACACGCTCCAGGGCTGCAATGTCTCTCTTGTAGTGAGGGGCCCAAAACTGAACGCAGTACTCGAGAGCTGAGTACAGGGGGATGATCACTTCCCTGCTCCTGCTGGCCACACTATTCCTAATACAGGCCAGGATGCCATTGGCCTTCTTGGCCACCTGGGCACACTGCCGGCTCACGTTGAGCCGAGCATCAACCAACACCCCCAGGTCCTTTTCCTAGCTCCAGGAGGAAGGTTGACGCGTCCTTCTCCCTCCGACCTTCCTTTCTCTTAACGTCCCCAGGCTGAAAAGATCAAAAAGAAGCGCAACACTCTGTTCGGAACGTTCCACGTCGCCCACAGCTCCTCTCTAGACGACGTCGACCATAAGATCTTAACAGCAAAGTGAGTGTCCCCTCGGGTCCTGCCCGGCCCTCCTGCACACAGCCGTGTCCCCATCCCCACGCTCCCAGGCTCTGACCCCACAGAATTGCCATTTCCTAGGGGAAGCAGCGCGGCCTTCAGCTCCTCCAGGATATCAGGGTCACGGTTCGGTGCGGGGCGGACTCAGGGGCCGAGCTGTGGTGCTGCAGCACCCACCGTGTGTGCTCCCCATGTGCAGGCAGGCGCTGAGCGAGGTGACGGCAGCGCTGCGCGAGCGCCTGCATCGCTGGCAGCAGATCGAGCTGCTCTGCGGCTTCCAGATCGTCAACAACCCCGGCATCCACACGCTGGCGTCCGCCCTCAACATTGACCCCGGCTGGATGGGCACCCCGAGGCCCAACCCCACGCACTTCATCATGACCGACGACGTGGACGACCTGGACGAGGAGATCGTGTCCCCCATGTCCATGCAATGTACGTAGCGATGGGGGGATGGGAGCACCGTGCCGATCTGCCCCGGGCACACGGGACCTGCGGGGGGATGCACCCGTGGGATGAGGGGATCTGTGTGAGTTTCAGTGGGGCTGAGTGTGGGGTTCTGTGTTCTGGGCACGATGATTCCAGGGAACCCTATGGGTGTGGGGAGGAGGGGATGGAGATGCCTGATGGGAAGGGAGCTCGGCGTGCTGGTGGACGGGGGGTGGACGTGAGGCAGCAGTGTGCCCAGGTGGCCAAGGATCAGGTGGATCAGGAATGGGGTGCTGAGCAGCACTGGGATGTCCTCCTGCCCCTGTGCTCGGTGTTGGTGAGGCCTCACCTCGAGTGCTGTGCTCAGCGTTGGGCACCTCAGTGCAGGATGGCACGGAGGTGCTCAGCAGGGCAGAGAAGGGCAGCAAGGCTGGGAAGGGCCCGGACAACATGCCCTGTGAGCAGCAACGGGGGAACTGGGGCTGGGGTGTGGGGAGCAGGAGGTGAGGGGAGACCTCGGGGCTCTCTGGTGAAGAGGTGATGGCAGCGAGAGCACCGTCCCTGACAGTGACAGGGCGAGGGGACACGGCTGTCCTATCTGTAGCTGCAAAAGGGAAAGGGAAACCCTGGCAGGAGCCCAGCTGGGAGCAGAGCAGCCCATGCCAGCAGTGTCAGCTTTCTAGTTCACCTGCTTCAGGTGAGCTGCTGGGCAGGTCCTCGTCAGGAGGTGGGAAGAGGATGGGGGGAGGCTCGGGGTGCCCTCCTGCCCTGCAGGAGGTGCAGGCACCCATCACCCTCCCCCAGCTGGGGTCAGCCCTGCTCAGAGGGCAGGGAAGGGTGGAAGGTCTGGGGCAGGCCAGCTCAGGGCAGAGCACCCAGAGGTGAAGAGGTTGGCAGCAGCTGGGTGGGCTGCAGGAGGGATGTAGGCAGGTGTTAATGAGGGGGAATGGCAATGCTGCGGAGCTGAGGGCCGTGCTCAGCACCCCTGCAGCCCGCAGTCACCTCTCTTTCTCCCCCTCCCACCGTTCCCCCTTCCCCAGACGCAGCCTGGCTCTTTGGGCGCAGGTTCAGCGACCGCTCGTCTCTGTCCTCGGAGGATCAGTCCCTCTGGAAATACCCTGGTTTGGTTCTTTTTGAATTATATCAGCGTTACCGCATACATGTATATATTTTCCATTCTACGCTCTGCCCTTTTTCTGGACTAAAAACACACACACGGATTTTCCAGCTTTCTGGCACGGACCACTAACGAGCGTCCCTCTCTCCTCTGCACCATCCGCACCAACTAACCCCTGCCAGGAGCCCGGGGGGGATGAGGAAGAACCACGGCTCGCTGCCCTTTGGGGCTTTGGATTTAGGAAGCAGAGATGCCCTGGGGCTGCCCCACGTGTGGCACGGCAGCAGCTCCGTGCTGGGGCTGTGAGCTCGGCTGTGTGGAAGCAGGGAGGGCTCAGCTCAGTGCCAGGGAGAGGAGTGTTGAGCTGCGGGGAGTGTGGCAGCAAAGTGAGAGGGAAAAGGTGCATCCCAGGGCGGGTGTGTGGCCGTAGGAGCACAGTGCTGATAGGGATGGGGATGCCCAACCTCAGCCCGTCCCCCCCAGCCGTGCTTCAGTGCCACATCTCAGCGCAGCCCTGGGTTGTTTTTCTTTGCAGCCAGGGCGTTGGTTTCCACCTGCAATCCACGTGGCTCCGTTTCCTTTCAGCTCTGACGTTGTTCAGGGAAAGAAATGTGAAATAGAAAGCAGGAAGGAGCAAAGCTGAACACTGAGAGGCTGAGGGAGGCTGCCATCGAGCTCGGCAGTGCCAGGGGGGTCCTCTCCTGTGTCTGCCCCCACTCGGGGTGCCCCAGCAGGGACTGTGCCGTGGGGCAGGGGGTGATCTGCTTCCCTCGGACGTCCGGAGCAGTGATGTGCTGGTTCTTTGATTCCCCAAGGAGCTCTCCTCCTGCCTCACTTGGAGCTTTCCTCGCCGTTCACCTCCTTAACCAACGTCACCGTGTGTCATCCTGAGCACCTCATCTGCAAATGGGGGACGTGGGGTGGGGGGGACAGCTCTGCTCCGGGCTCTGCAGCGAGGCTTTGGGGCAGTGCTGAGGGGCTGAGCTCCCTGCCCCGTGCTACCTAAATCCTACTGCTTTAGGACCAGCCCTGTGGCATCCACCCCTTTAGGACCAGCCCTGTAGTGTCTGTCCCTTTAGGACCAGCCCTGAAGCATCTGTCCACTTTGGGACCAGTCCTGTAGTGTCTATCCCATTTAGGACCAGCCCTCTAGCATCTACCCCTTTAGGACCAGCCCTGTAATGCCTATTCCCTTTAGGACCAACCCTGTAGTATCTGTCTAGCCCATTTAGGTCCAACCCCGTAATACCTATTCCCTTTAGGAACAGCCCTGTAGCATCTATCCCTTTCAGGACCAGCTCTGTGATACCTATCCCCTTTAGGACCAGTCCTATATTACCTATCCCCTTTGGGACCAGCCCTGTAGTTCCAGGTGTGATGGCAGCACGTGGCATCAGTGCTCCGTTCCTAATGCTGTAGGGAGGGCACAGGGCAGAGCTCCCTGTGCCACCACCAGGCTGGAGGGGAAGGGGTCCTGCTGGGTGTAGGGCCGGGCTGGTTCCCATGCTGGGGGATCGGGATTGTGCCCGGAGTGCTCTGATGCGCCCACATTTGCTGCGGAGCAGGGCTGGCTCGGGGTGAGCAGTGTAGGGCAGGGTCAGGGTGAGGTGTGTAGGGCTGGGTCAGGGTGAGGTGTGTAGGGCAGGGTCAGGGTGAGGTGTGTAGGGCAGGGTCAGGGTGAGGTGTGTAGGGCTGGCTCGGGGTGAGGTGTGCAGCCACACTGTGCTGTGAGCAGGGCAGACAGATGAGGTGTTCAGAGAGCAGCAGGGATGCAGAGCACTGGATAACGCCTCGTGCTGAGCAGCAGCGCTGCTTCCACCGCACGGCTGCAACCCACGGTGCCCACGGGGCACGTACCCTGCATCTCCCCACGGGGTGTGGGGCCCGGGCATCCTGCAGCACGGCTGTGTCCCTGGGCCATCCTGCAGCACGGCTGTGTCCCTGGGCCATCCTGCAGCATATCTGTGTCCCTTCTGTCGTTGCAGCTCCCGCTCTGCCCAGCGCCGTTCGCCAGCGCCTGGTGGACCCCCAGCACGGCCACGGATCTCAGAGGTTGGTAGAGAGTTACGTGCACGGCCAGCATGAGCCGGGGCAGCCCGCCCAGCAGCTGGCGGGCCGAGCGTCGCTCCGTCGAATGCACAGCCTCTCCTCCGGACAATCTTTGGGTTCTGACCTTCCCGGCACCGCTCCGTCATCCTCCGCCACCTCTTGCTCCTCATCCGCAGCTCCTGCACCCGCTTCCCATGTCCACCCTCTCTATCACCATCACACCACCTCTTATTTCCTCCAGATGGACTCCACCCCCGACCTGCCCCCTCCTGATGTCACCTCTGGAGCTCGCTGTGGCACTGAGAGCTTTGGGTATATGCCGTTTCTTTTCTCCCCCCCTGCCTGCCGTGTCCCAGGGCTGCTGCTTGCCGGGGTGCTCTCCCTGCTGGATTCCTCCCTCCCTTTCCTTTGGGGCCACTGCGTTTTGTGGTCTCCCCGTAGCTGCATTCCCCCCTCCCCCCTCTCCAGGGACCCCAGGTTGCGCTGTGTGGTCCCATTTCCATCAGCTGTAGGGACGTGGAAGGGGGTCACCCCGGGAAGCCTCGGGGTCAGGGTCTTGGTAAAGGGAGCATGGGTAAGCTCAGTGCTGCCAGGACCTGGCATCCTGCTGTATCAGTGCTGCCCAGATCTCAGACCGAGGAGCAGGGGCTCGTTGGGGTCCCCATGGAAAGCCCATGGGGTTATGTGGGCCTCAGGAGGCGAGCTGGTGGGAGTGGGATGGGGGCTCCTGGGGGGCTCCCACTGACCCGACCCTACAGACAGAGACGGCTGTGTGTGTGCCACACCACAGCGTGGGGTGCTGAAATACGGGGTGCTGCGGGCACAGGATGCTGCAGCGTGGGGTGCTGCATTGCAGGGTGCTGCATTGCGGGGTGCTGCAGCGTGGGGTGCTGCAGTGTGGGGTGTTGCAATATGGGGTGTTGCAATGTGAGGTGTTGCAATGTGGGGTGTTGCTATGTGGGGTGCTGCACAGCACCAGGCTGTGAGCTCCAGGCTGTTCCTCTCGGTGTGGGAGCACTGTGGGGGCACCTTGGTTCTCTGGGCAGTGTTCTGCTGGAGAAGCAGTGTAATTAACGTTCCAATTAAGGGCTCTCTGGGAGAGGTGCAGGCAGGAGTGCCGTGGGAGCCGTGCAGCGTTCACAGCCGCCCCGCATTGCTCTGCACGTGGAGCTCTGTGTGGGCTGCAGGACCCTAATTAGGAGAGGTCATTAGGAGCATTAGGAGGGGCTCACAGCCTTTGGCTGCTCCCGTTCCCCTGTGGTGCTCTCTCTCCATCCCCAGTGATGCGGAGCACAGATGTTCGGTGCAAGATTCGGTTCAGCTCTGCGGGAGCGCAGCCCCAGCTCCGTGCCGTGCTGCAGAAAGCAGAGCTGAGGGCTTGGACGTTGCATTCCTCGGGCTGTGTGTGCATGGAGGTGTACCCCCACAGCGGAGCCCCTCGCACCCCCTGCTGCCCCCTCGGGCTGCCCAGGGGGATCTGAGCTGGGGAGGAGCAGTGTGGGATGGTGGCCATAGAGCAGAGCCCAGGCTGTGCTGGGGGGTTTGGGCACAGAGCGGTGCCCGGAGGCGTTGGGGGAGCACTCACTGTTCGCTTCTCTTTTGCAATCGGCTTCAGAGGATCCGGTGCGAATAAGGTCAGAGCTGCTGTGGGTTTCGAAGGCACCGAGGGGCAGCGGGGCCGCGTGTGCAGGGGTTTGTGCTCGCCGGTGCCCGCTCTCTGTGGTAGCAGAGGGGTTGGGGGGGGGGGGATGTGGGGCCGCGGGACCCCGACCCCGCACAGCACTGCTGACCCTCCAACGAGGACTGGGGCGGCCACGGAGCGCAGAGCTCAGGAGGAGTGGGTCCTTCTCCCCTCCCGTCCTCCTGTCTTCCCCCCTCCATCTCTGCCTGTCCTTCCTTCCTTCCTTCCTTCCTTCCTCCCTTCCACCATGGTTTGCTCCCTGCTTCCTTTGCTCACCCGATGCAACACATCCGCATCCCCGCGCTCCCTCCCGTTCCCCCATGGGCGGTTCGGATCCCCGGAGCTGTGAGGGGGGGAGCTCAGGTTGGGGCAGGGAGGGCAGATGGAGTGGGGCAGTGCCCCCAGGCCCCCTCCCATCGCTGTGGGATGGGGCGGAGGTGCCCCTGGGTCTTTGCTTCGTGCTCAGGACTGAGTTCGGGGAGGTATGGGGTGCAGGTGGTAGCTCTGTTGTAGTGCAGCAATGGCACCTACCAGAAACAGCCCCCTCTGCACCCCTGTGCCCAGCCCTGGCAACAGCTGCAGGCGGAGGAGGAGGAGGAGGAGGAGGAGGAAGCTCCTGTGGGGCAGTGGGCAGCCCCCTTGGCTGAGCCTCAGCCCTCTGTCCTTTGGGATGGCCCTCGTCCTCAGCAGGGCAGTGTGTGCCTGGAGCCACAGCCCCATGGATAGCTCTGGTGTCACACCCCCATGGATGGCCCCGGTGTCACACCCCCACAGACAGCTTTGTTGTCACATCCCCGTGGGCAGCCCTGGTGTCACACCCCCATGCACAGCAGTGCCATTTCCCCAGCAGCACTGCACAGTGCCGGGCTCCCTCCTCCTGCCCGTGCTTCCCAACGCAGTGATTGGGGTCGGGGGGGGAGCGGGGTTGGGGGTCACCCCACGGAGGAACCGCAGCAGTAACCTCAGCAGGAGCTGCCCCTGAGTCGAGGTGACATCCCGAGGTGACGTCCCAGGGTGACATCCCGAGGTGACATCCCTCCATGTCCTCGGCATCGCCCCCGCTGTGAGCGCAGAGCAGCTGCCCCGGGTCGGGTTTCCATCCGCACGCTCTCAGCGGACGTTCCCTATGTGCCACTGTCCCCATGTGCCACCATTCCCCGTGTGCCATTGTCACCTCTCCCCCGGTGCTGCCCCATGGGCCCCACGGCAGGGCTGTGTGTCCCTCGTGGGTGCTGTGTCCCCCCCGTGGGTGCTGAGGGTGCAGCCCCTCCTCACAGATCCGGACGCTCCTGAAGTCATCGGAGATGAGGAATCCTATTAGTGCTGTGGGATCCCCGTGGTTTTGAAGCTCTCCCCACCCCTGTGCTGTTGGCTTTGGCACGGAGCAGTCCCTGTGGGGCAGTGTGGGGCAGCAGGCACTGCAGCCAAGCATGCTTTGTGAGCTGCGGTGCTGAACCGCTGCACGTCACAGACCCACACAAGCTGGAAAGCACCTCCACCATCCCCATCCCACCCCACATCCCCATGTTCCCGGGTGGGCACGCTGCACTCAGCTCCACTCCACGTTCTTCTCCACGGTTCTGATCCCAAATGCCCTCATTCCCCTTCCAGCACTGCGAGGGCCACCTCTCCTCGCCTCGCACCGCTGCAGTGCCGTGGGGTGACCCTTAGCCACGTGTTCCTGCAGCAGCTCTCCCATTGAGGGACACTGAGGACACGGGACCCCATGTCCCGAGGGGCAGAGGGTGTGGGGTCAGCGGCTGCGTGGCTCTGTCCCACAAAGGGGGGGTATATCGGGAGGGACCCCCCAGCTTTCCCCACCTCCTCTTTGGAACGGGGCGGCAGAGCAGCATTGCGTTGCATTGGGCACCGCAGGAGGAAGGCACCGTGCGGGGGCACAAACCGCTGTGCAGCCGGGGCAGGGCTGGGGGGGCAGGGGGGCACGGCCTCGGCTGCAGCCCCTGCTGGGGATCTCGGGGTTGGGGTCTCCGTGCGGCCATGGGGGGCACCCACAGATGGTGGGGGTGTGCGGGAGGAGCGGAGCTATGGGGTACTTGGGGTGGGGGGGAAGGTGAGAGCAGGACCGCCGTCCGCTAAACCCTCTCTCCGCCCTCTCCACGCAGAGACCTGACTCGCTGCGACTCCGAGTCGTCCATCCCGCACCTGAGCGAGCGCCCGGCCGGCCCCGCGCCCAAGCTGCTGCCCGCCCGGCCCGCGCTGCTCACCCGCTCCGTCGAGGACGCGGTCCCCGCGCACACCCCCAACGGCGGCGGGCGGCACGCGGAGCACCCCGGCCCGGAGCGGCCGTCCGAGAGCCCTTCGGCGATGAAGAAGATGATGACGGTGAACCACGGCATGGAGAAGTCCTCCAGCCTGGGGGAGATCGGGCACCCGGCCAGGCACAGCCACTCGGATTCCTCGCGGTCGCACAGCCCCAGCTCCACCGACCCCGACACCCCGTCCCCCACCTCTGACTGCCGGCCCAACAGCTCCAAGAGCACCCGCATCCCGCAGCTGGCTGCCAAGAAGAGCGCAGGGGACGAGGACGGCAGCCTGACGGGCGACGAGGTCGACCCGGGCCAGAGCAAGAAAAAGTTCCCCCTGAAGATCTTCAAGAAGCCCAGGAAATAGAGGAGGAGGGCGGAGGAACCCCACGGAGCGAGCCGCCAGGTCAGCGCGCCTGGCCCCGGCCACTGCGAGACGCGTCCCCGCGGCGGGAGGAGATGCTCCCGTTTATTTATTGCCCGCTCCGAGAAGCGAAGGGACACCGCTCCCCGGGGGCGACGGCCGCCTGCATCGCCCCCATCCCCCCCCACAGCTGCTGTAGTCCCCGGCTTTGCTGTGCATGGCTTCCAGTTATCCCGCCTCCGCTCAGCCGCACGGCATTTGGGTTTTGGTTTCCACGCGGTTTTTGTCTCGGTTTATTTTTGTTGTTGTTTTTTTTTAATGATTATCTGTTATTTTTTACCTTTGATTCTTCGGTTCTTCTGCCTCTGCCGCCCCCCCCCCACCCCGCCCGGCTCCCCGTGGGCACGGAGCGCTCAGCCCCCGTCCCGCGGTGCTGTGCCCGCTGGGTCCCCGCAGCACGGCCGGGGTCGGGGCACCGCAGCCCCCCAGTTCCGTGTGCTCTGCCCGGCGAGCGGGGCCGGGCTCAGCCTCGGGGTGCCGTGGGGCGGGCGGTGCACCCCACAATGTGGGCACGGGGCGAGCGGTGCCGCGGTCCGGCTCTGCTCGGGGTCGGGTTCTGTACCCAGCCACCCCCAACCACAGCACCGACCTGGGGGGGCAGCTGCTGCCCCCAGACCCACCGAGAGCAGAGGGGATGGGGGGGGGGGCCCGGGGCCGTGCTTTGTGCCGGAGTAACGCACACAGGGGAAGGGCTGGGAAGGTGTTTTTGGGTTCGTAGGTGTGACAGCGACGCTGCTCTGAGTGACGGTTTCCTCTCCATGACATATAAGTGCCTGCAGCGCCCAACGCTGCGCGGGGACGGCCCCGGAGGAGGGGGGGTCCGAAATGCGCGGAGCGGGACTGGTGGCGGTGCCGCCTCTGCCATCCATCTCTCGGTTTAGTTTATTTTAATTTTATTTTAATTTTATTTTCGATCATTTCATAAAACTTTTCAATCCAATAAAGCATGTAGTCTATTTTACCAGCACGCGCCTGCTGTGCTCTCTTCCCATCCCGACCTGGGGGGCCCCGTGGGGTGGACCCGATTGAGGACGGCACCGCGTGGGCTCTGCCTCGTGGGCTGCCCCCCACCCAAGCTGTCCTGCAGCGCGTGGGGATGGAGGGCTGGAAAACAGCTCATTGCGTCAGTGCCCCCACAGCCCCTGAAGCTCTGGGCTGTCCCAGTCCCGGGCTCAGGATGTGCACAGGGCCCTGCGAAGAGCAGGATGCTGCCAGCCCCGCTGCGTTGGGGTGGGGGTATCCGCAGCCCCCGCAGGGATGGGACGGTGCCCGTGGGCCAGCAGAGGGCTGGGCACAGCCCAGAGCGCCCGCCCTGCGCGTGGAGAGTCCCTTTTGGGGCACTGGGAAAGGGGATCGAGAATCGGTGCTGGGGTTCGGTGGTCCCCATCCCCGGGGTCCCACACCGCGGGCGCTGTCCCGGCTCCGCTCAGCTCTCGCTGTGCTGCGGGGCGGTGAAGTCGCTGCCGGTCAGGGTGATGGTGAAGGGCACCTCGATGATGTCCTCGGTCCCAGTGCCGGCCGTGGCCGCCCCCCAGGAGCGGAGGGGCTGCGTGGCTTTGTGGAAGCGCTGCAGGGGAAGCGGAGGGTGGGTGACAGCTGTGGGGTGCCCAGGCCCCACGGGTTCTGCCCCTTTTCTCCCTCGGTGAAGGGAGAGCATCACCCCCACTCAGTGCCCTCTCCGTCCCCATCCCCAGCACCGGGGCAGCCCCTGCTCTGCTCCCACCCCACCCCATCCCGCTCACGTCTCTCAGTGTCCCGGTCTGGCTGCACACGGCGGCAGCGGCGTAGATGGGGACGTGCACGCAGCTGAGGACCCCCATGCAGACGCCCAGGCTGGTGCCCCACGCCGGGAACTCGTAGGTGCCGTAGTGCAGGGGAACGCTGTACATCTCCAGGAACGTGTAGATGAGCGTGAACTGCGAGGGCACAGAGGGCAGCGGTGATGTGACGGCACGGCGGGGACCCCCGTGCCGTCCCCCTCCCCCCCACCGAGGGGAGAGGAGCTCAGGTTGTGCCCGGCACTCACCAGCAGCAGGCAGGGGGTGAAGAAGACCCAGCACACCTTGAAGCAGCCCAGCATGCGGACGTACCAGGGCGGGCAGCGGCAGATCATGGTCACGATGTCCTGGCAGAACCGCTCAATGCCTGCGGGATATATGGGGTCACAGCCAGCCCCACACCACCCATCCCCAGCAAGGATCTGTCCCGGTGCATGGGAACTGTTGGATCACGGCCTGAAGCACTGATGGATCCCCTGAGGTGAGCACTGAGTCGGCCAAGGGAGCACAGGGGAAGGCAATGCATCTGTGTGACCAGTGGGGTGGAGCCTGAGTCCACCTCTCCCAGACCCCATTTCAGGGCTGACTACAACTCCATCCAAACATACACTGTCTGTACTTCATTACATTGTATGGGTACTTTTCATTCCAGGTATTCACCCTACACCAGGACAGCCACAGCCCTTGTGCCCCCCAGGACACCGGGATGGTGCTGTGTGCTGAGCAGCCCCACACGTGGGTGGGCAGTGCAGAAACCACTTCCCAGGGTGAGGGGAAGCCCAGCTCTGCTCCTCAGAGCCCCCCCAGTTTTGCTCCTTGGAGCCCCCCCAGCTCTGCTCACCGTAGCAGAAGTCGATGCCGGCGCACATGAGGAGGGTGATGATGATGAGGCCGAAGCCGGTGCTGTAGGTGTCAACCAGCGTGAACCAGAAGATGCCTCCCTGCGAGTGGGGCAAGGTGTGGGTCAGCACCCAGGGTCCCTCTGTGCCCCCAGCCAGGACGGGCCCCACACACCTGGGTGACGAGAAGGAGCCCCAGGAGAAAGAAGGAGAAGCAGAGCACGCCCAGGAGCGCTGTCTTCCTCCTCCACTCACGCAGGGCTGGGAACTCGTCCACGATGGCGGTGGTGATGGCCTCAATGTTCCCAAACTATAGGGCGGGGATGTCAGGGGGTGGCATGAACCCCACCTCCACCACCTCATCCCCATGACACTGTGGGCACATGGCCCATGCCCAGAGCCAGTGGGAGGTGGCTGCATCCCTACCCCGTAACCCTGGGTGCATCCCCACTGGGGGTGCGTATCCACCTCCCTGGGTGGACCCCAACTGTGGAGATGTGGTTCAATCCCACCCCACACTCAGAGCCCCCCAGCCCCACATTCTGGGCACATTTCACCATCTGCATGCCGAGGTCGGGGTGTACCTGGCACCCCAAGGCCAGGCACGGGGCAGGACATGGGGCTTCCCAGTGTGACAATCACCAAAGTGTCCACTCCCAGCATGAAGAGCATCAGGAAGAAGAGGATGGACCAGAACGGAGAGCCGGGCAGCAGGGAGAGTGCCTCGGGGTACGCCACGAACGCCAGCCCGGGGCCTGCGGAGCGGGGCCATCAGAAGGGGGGAGGACACCACGGTGCCCCACTGCGTCCCCTCACGTGGCACCCCACATCTCCAAACCCGTACCAGAGTCAGCGACGCTGCCCACGGGGACGTCCTTCTTCAAGGCCATGTGTCCCAGCACCGAGAAGATGGCGAAGCCAGCGAAGAAACTGGTGCAGCAGTTCCCGATGGCGATGAGCAGGGTGTCCCTGCCGGGGAGAGCATCACCACCCCGCGTCCATGGGTACGATGGGGCCACGCATCCCAGGGACTGCACACCCCATTGGTGCCCCCCTGGCATCCCCCCATCTCTCACCGGATGACGTTGTTGTCGAGCTTGTTGTAGGAGGCCATGGAGAGCAGCCCCCCGAAGCCAATGCCCAGAGAGTAGAAGATCTGCGAGGCCGCATCACTCCACACCTGGGGGCACGAGGCCGTGTGGGGGCTGCAGGGTCCCACCCAAGCCCCCTGCCCCACTCCTGGGGCACCCGGAGGTCTCGCAGTGCCCTGCCCTTTACCTGTGCGCTCATCAGCTTGCTCCAATCTGAGGCGAGGTAGAAGCGGACGCCGTCGAGGGAGCCGGGCAGCGTGGCCCCGCGGATGAGGAGGATGAGGAGGATGAGGTAGGGGAAGGTGGCCGTGACGTACACCACCTGCATGGGGCACAGCTCAGCCCCGCTGTGTTGGGGCAGCAGCCCCGAGCCCCGGCCGTGCCCACACTCACCTTGCCGGAGCTGCGGATGCCCCCTAGCAAGCAGAGGAAGACCACGACCCAGGCTGCCAGCAGACACAGAGCCAGCCGCCACTGCACGGGGCCGGGGTCCTCGAGGCCAGAGCTGTGTGTCACCCCCAGCACCTGCTCCCTGAGGTGTGGGGACGGGGGTCAGAGGGATGGGGGTGCGGGATCCCAGAGCCCCCACACCGTGGGACCGGGGGGACAGAGCCAACTTACTTCCAGAAAGCCTCACTGGCGCTGGCGTGGGTGGCACTCCCTGATGCGTTCTGCAAGATACCACCACCATCTTCATCACCATCACCACTATCATCATTATCACCACCATAATCACCGTCATTATCGTTGTCACCATCATCATCATTACCACCACCACTGTCACCATCATTATAATACCCACTACCATCATCATCACCACCACCATCATCATCAACATCACCACCACCTCCACCATCATCACTGTCACCAGCAGCATCACCATCATTATCTTTGCCACCGTCATCATCACCACTGTCACCACCATCATCGTTGTCACCACCGTCATCATTGCCACCACCACAGTCACCTTCATTATTGCTCCCACCATCATCACCATCATTATCGTTGCCATCATCGTCACTGTCACCACCAGAATCACCATTGTTATCGTTGCCATCCACATCACCACCACCTCCACCATCATCACCATCTTTATTGTTGACACCAACATCATCACCACCACCGTCACCGCCATCATCACCATCATTATCATTGCCATCATCATCATCACCACCACCACCACCATCACCATCCCCCCCTCCAGCCCCCCCCAGCCCCAGCCTGACCCTCTGCCCCCTCCCAACCCACAGGTGAAGCCCAACCCCGGGTGACCCACGCCCCAGGATCCCCTGCCCCATCCGCCCCGGGCAGCAGTCCGTGTGTGGGGCCACCGACCTGGCAGAGCTCTGCGTTCTGGGGAGCATCGCAGGACCAGGGCAGGGGGCTCTGGAAGGACGAGCCCAGGTAGTAGAACGCCCAAGCGATGATGACATTGTAGTAGATGGACACCAGGGAGGACACGACCAGCATGCCCACGCCAACGCCTGCGCCAGGGAGAGGGGCTGCTCTGTGCGTGCCTCTGGGGCTGGGAGCTGCGAGGGCCGTGGGGAGAGGTGTCCCCGGTGCTGGGCCTACCTTGTAGGATGGGGCAGCACTTCCAGACGGCGATGGGCCCCGCGGCCCCGTACTGCCCCAGGCTCAGCTCCATCAGGAAGAGGGGCAGCCCCACCAGGAGCAGCATGAGGAAGTAGGGGATGAGGAAAACGCCTGGGAGGAATCATAGCATCACAGAACGGCCTGCATTGAAGAGGACCTCAAAGACCATCTCATTTCAGCCCCCCTGCCATGGGCAGGGCCACCAACCAGCAGAGCAGGCTGCCCAGAGCCACATCCAGCCTTCCTGAGCCCCTCCAGGGATGGGGCATCCACAGCCTCTGTGGGCAACCTGTTCCAGTGCATCACCGCCCTCTGAGTGAGAAACTGCCTCCTCACACCCAACCTCCATCTCCCCTGTCTGAGTTTAAAGCCATTCCCTCTTGTCCTACCATCCACCCGTGTCAGCAGCCGTTCCCCCTCCTGCTGACATGCTCCCTTCAGGTACCAGGAGGAGAGGGGCAGTGGGCCAGGGGGCAGCCAGAGGACGCAGCAGGTCCTGAACCGTGGCAGGAGATGGGCACGGAGCAGGGGACGTCCCCGGGCTGCCCAAAGAGCTGTGAGCACCCATCCCTGGCACTGCACGAGGCCGTGGGTGAGGCTCCCTGGTCTGTGGGAGATGTTCCTGCCCACAGAGGTGGGTGGTGATGGAGGTCCCTTCCCACCCAGCCCAGGAGCCCGGTGGGTGTCACACCCAAAGGGCAGCGTGGGCTCCTGCAGCCCATCCCAGCCCCAGGTTGTGCCCAGCACACCACTCCTTCCCCTCCGCACCACACAGAGCTCTGGCAGTGACGGATGAACTCAGGGACAGACACACCAAGCCCCACACCCCAAATCAGAGCAGCACACGCAGCCCTGCCCCGGGGCCAAACTCCTCGGTGAAGGGAAGGTGCAAAGCTCAGCCCGTGTGCATCCACCCCACTGCAGCGCTGGCACGTCCCCATTCCTGCATGGCACCGTGGAGCCAGCCCGGGCACCCTGCACCTCACAGTGGGGTTAAAGCAGTGGGGCACGGGACCTCGAGCCCCACAGCACTGCCCGGACCCCCTGAGCACAGTGGGGCAGCACCCACCTCCTCCGTTGCGGTAGCACAGGTAGGGGAAGCGCCAGACGTTGCCCAGCCCCACGCAGTAGCCCAGGCAGGAGAGCAGGAACGTGTGCTTCCCGGCCCAGGTGTGGCGGGGAGGGCTGGGGGGTGGGCTCCCCATCGGGGCCGGGGGCTGTGCCCCATGCTGCGGGGTGATGGGACCCTGCGCCTGGAAGATGTTCACCTGCGGACAGAGCACGGGCAGTGTCAGCACAGAGCAGGCGAGGATGAGGAGGATGGGGTGAGGAGGATGCTGAGTGCCAAGATCAGGGTCTGCACCATTCCTGACAGCGCGATGAGCCGTAGGGAAGGTGATCTGCATCCAGCTCTGCAGAAACCCCGAAATCCAGCACGTGCCCCTCTAAGGGCAGCGCAGCAGCGGTGTTTGTGGCATCGTGCAGTGCTGCAGGGCGATGCTGCACGGTGCCCGGGGTCTGGGCAGCTCACAGTCACCGCAGAGCACTCCTGGCTGCTCCGGTGCAAAGTCCATGGGCATTTCCCCGCAGTGCCAGCACCTGCACGGAGCTGTGCCCCACGGCAGGGCCGCCCCCGTGCCCTGATGAGATAACAGAGAGCTGAGCTGACTGCCTGGGGAGGCACAAACAAACTGCAGATTGCAGGAACTGTGCCGCGGGGACAAGGCCACGCAAAGGGCTCTGCCCTCTGCCTGGCACTGCGTCCGGGAAGCGCGGCGCGGGAATGCCCTGCGTGGTTACAGGAGGCAGCCCAAGCACGGAGCCCAGGGGCTGTCTGAGCCCGAGGTGCTGCTCCTGCCCATTGCTCACCCACCCAACGTGCCCACGTCCCATCCCTTGGGTCACAGCACGAGCCGGGGAAGCAGTGGGGGGCACTTCAGCCCTCTGCAGATGCTCAGACCTCTGCCAGGCATCAGCCCCCCACCCTGCGAGGGGAGAGCTGGGCACAGCGGGCACGGCCTGCGGGGGGTGGGAGCCCTGCACAACACCCAGCTCTGCATTCAGAACCTCTGCAGCTGTGCCCCACGGGGATGGGGATGGGGATGGGGATGGGGATGGGGATGGGGATGGGGCACTGCCTGTTGGGAGTGGAGCCCCAGAGGCTTCCCACCGCCGAGGGACAACACACCATCAATCTGAGTGTCCCCAGCGCTGCTCCCAGCAGAACCCAGCGGGGGCACGCAGCTGCTGCGGGGCTGGGGAGAGGGGGACCTGCACCCAGTGGCCCCCCAGTGCTGGGAGCAGGGTCAGGACAACGCGAGGATGCCCCCGGGGTCCTGGTCCTACCGTGGGCTCCATCGGTGGGGCGGGGGCCGGGAGCCCCACTGCGTCGTGGTGTCCGCTGTGCAGCATTTCCTTCTGCAGGGTGTGCTCACCTGTGCCAGGTGCGGCTCCGCCCCGGCCCAATGCACACCCAGGTCCCGCCAGCCCTCGGGCGGCCATGGGCTGCGGGGTCCCCCACACTCCTCGTCCCATAGCTGTGAGCTGTGCAGCCAAGGTGCGTGCTGGGCTGGCCAGGGCTGAGCCATGCGGATGGAGCATCCCTGGGCCGTGGCAGAAGGAGAGCACCAGGGCACTGCGAACCCCCGACCCAGTGCTGAGGAGAGGTGAAGATCTCCCACGCTGTGCTGCAGGCGTGAGGGCACGAGGAAGAGGGAAGAGCAGCACTAAAGGGATCCGCCGTGCCTCCCAGGCTGGACAGCAGCACAGCGTGAGGAAGGAGCTGTCGGGAACCTCTCATCCCATCCCAGGTGATGTTTGCCAGTGGCACCCCCCAGAACACCCATCGCTGTCACCCCGCTTTCCCAGCTGCTCTCTGGAGAACCAGCCAGGCCAACAAGGAGCTCTGAGGTTAAAGCTGCCATCTTCCCACAAAGCGCTTCCCCCGCAGCTCCCCGGTTCCAGCACTGTCTGCTCTCAGTGCCTCTGATCCGGGGACACGGGGTCAGATTGCTGCCCCACTCTGCACAGCAGCTCCTGCCCACTCTGTGCCACACACATCCTTCACGGCCGGTGCTCCGGCTCTACCTGGCTTTGGCCACATCTGTGATGCTCCATCTGGAGCCGTTTCCGACCTCCGAGTGGCACAGCTCCTCAGAACCTGGAAACAGCCCTCGAGCCACAGCTCACCCCCACCACCGCAGGGAAGGGAGAAACGAGAACGACTTCCAACACAAATTTGGCTCTTTTCAACCCAGAACACTCCTGCAGGATGGGGACGGGACTCGGGTTGCCTGTGCCCGCTGTGCTGGTGACCCTACGAAGGAGCACAGAAACTCTCAGCGGGTTTAACTGCAGCTGAACTCACGTGAGGAAAAGGAAACCGAAGATGGAGCCTCACCCGGGGAGGGTGGGTGCCTTCATCCCGGGGACTGCTGCGGTCCCGGGGCAGCACCCTGTCCTGCAGCCCGCAGGAGCAAAGGAGCAGCATCTCTACAGATGGTTCTGGGCCAAGGAATTAAATGTAATTCCATCCAAACGAGGGGAACGAAGGGGTATTTTTAGCCTGGGTCATTTTGGCGGCCTTGTTTATTGCACTGCCTCGCAAAAAGTCGCCCTGAGGGACGACGTTATCAGAGCTGGGACACTAGCAGAGTGCTTGGAGATGCACAGTACAACCAAGAAGTGGAGGATTTGAACTTTCCATCCTATTTTCTCCTCCTGCAGCGGATCCCATAGGAAACCCTACAAGAGATAAGGTGCTCACATCTTCCCCTGTAACCCAGAGGCATTCAGACCCCCATGGTCCGCATTCAGACACCACAGCATGTGTCAGCTCTGCAGCGGGGCAGGATGCAAACCCCTGCATCTCCCCCTTGGTGCATCATCGCTGGCTGCACTGTGCCAGGCTCTGGCTGCTCTCACGCCTGCTCAGACACGAGCTGTAGGCAAGAGGTGCACGGTGGGACGTGGCAGGGCTGTCACCCCGACCCACAGCAGCGGAATCAGAGCTGTTGTTTTGTAGCTTCACGCCGTGGGACTCGGAGGTGAAAGCTTTGGGTGCTGCCCCAGCTCGGTGCCATTCGGTCACGCAGCCGGGACGGCCTGCTCCATCCTGCCATACAAACCCATACCCACAGCAACCCGTCAGCTCAGGAGCTCCACTCCAACCACAGCTGCCGCGGGGCTGGGTGGAGATAAAGCGTCGTGCAGCCTCAGGAAGTTTGGTTTTGGCTGTTACGTTTCCTCCCAAGCCTGCCTGCTGGGCGTTGATCGTGGTTGCTCTGATCTTGCCACAGGAGGGGAGGAGGCTGATGCTCCTCTGCAGCAGTTTAACCCATGACGCACGCTCACATCCTCAGAACACGGAGCAGCTGCTCCACCTGCTATTGTTTTATTTTTCCAAAAAGAGCAAAGAAAACCCAAAGCACCCGAAGGCAAAGATCTGGGAGACCTCTGTGAGCACAGCACAGGCTCCAAACCAACCAGGACGCGGTGTTTTTTCCTCCCGTAAGCCTTTTTCCAACCACGTAGAGAAGCAACCCCCCAATTTATTTCCATTTCCTGACTTTTCCTTGCATCACCTCTCAGAAACGAGTGCTCTCTCTGCCTTGGTGCGTGCTGCTCCCAGGCACTGCATCTTCAGAGCTCAGAGCTCAGGGGTCAGCGTTTGCTGAGCAGTGAGGGAACCAATGCCCTCATATGGGGCAGAGATACAGTCAGAAACAAAGGGCTGGAGCCCAGGGCACGGCTGCCCAGGGTGGTGGTGGGGTCACCGTCCCTGCGGGTGCTCCAGAGCCGTGGGGATGTGGCACTGAGGGACGTGGGCACAGTGGGGTGGGCTGGGGACCTCGGAGGGCTTTTCCAGCCTTCGTGACCCCGTGATTCCATGAAATGGGGCTACGTCTGCCTGGGGACGGTCACTGGGGGCTCCCGTGTAGGGCCAGTCCTGTTCAGTGCCTCCATCCGTGATCGGGATGCCGCAGTTCGATGCTCCTCAGCAGGTTTAGGAGATGACGTCCTGCCAGGTGCTGTCTGGGGAGGTGAGCACAGGGATAAAGAGCAGCAGAGGAAAGCGCTGGGTGCTGCTCCTGGGAGGGAGAGTGTTAGAATTACAGAGTCCCTAAGGTTGGGAAAGATGTCCAAAGTCCCCAAGCCCGACCCACTGAGCACGTCCCCCAGGGCCACGTCCCCACGGTGCCCCCAGAGCTCTGCGGGGCTCCCGTCCCCTCCTCCAGGTGGCACATCAGCTGCCGTGTGCCTCGGGGTTTTGGTGTTCTTCGGAAGTGGAGGGAGGGCTGCGGGACAGTGCTGCGGAGAGCCGCCATAAATATGAAGTTGAAGCGTTGTTTGGCGCAATCACCGCCGCGCTGCGGTTATACGTAGCGCGAACGACGGTGTTATGGCCCTTCGCGGGCCCCGTACCGTCTATAGCCCTGTGGTTGGCAGGAGGGCGCGGCCGCCATCTTGGAAGCGGGCACGCAGCCCGCTCTGCCCTCGGCGGGTGGTGCTTCCCAGGGGCGGGCAGGGACACGAGGGGAGCGCGGGGGTAGAGCTCGGGGTGAGCCCCGCTGAGGGCGAGAGAACGGCGTCGAAGCGGCCGCGGAGAGGAAAGCGTGAGGAGGTGCCCGGATCCAAGATGTCTCCCGCGGCCTCAGCCGGAAGGGGCGGTGCGGCGGGGTCAGCGCCGTTGGCGGGAGCGGGAATCGGCGCTCGGCGGCCGCGGGAGCAGCGGCGCCGCCATGCACGTCGTGAAGCGCGGTGAGCGGGGTCCCGCACGGCCACACGGAAACAACAACACGGCCACACGGCAACAACACGGCCACACGGCAACAACACGGCAACGCGGGCACCCCGCCGGGCCGGCCCCGAGCCGGCGGGCACGGGGGGGTTGTGGGGTGCGGGCTCTGAGGGCCTCCTCCAGCATTAAGGGTTCGGTGCGGCCGGACGCGCCGCTCTCTTTGTTCAGCGGCTTTGAGGAGCGGCCGCCCTCAGCGCTGTGGTGGTACGGGGCTGGGAGCGGGGGGTGGCACGGCCGGGGGCCGGGCTGCCTTCGGAGGTGGAGAGCTGGGCACCGGGTGAGGTTTAACAGAGCACCTCGAGGGGGTGGGCTGGGTTGGGCTGCTGGAGGGGAGCTCTGCGGAGAGCTTTGTTGGGGGTGGGGGTCGGTGATCTCGGGGTCCCCTCCACCCCCTGCAGTTCTGTGACGCTGTGGTTCCCCCGCAGATGGGCGCCAGGAGCGGGTCATGTTCGACAAGATCACGTCGCGCATCCAGAAGCTGTGCTACGGGCTCAACGCCGACTTCGTGGATCCTGTGAGTGCCCGTTTTTCCTGCTGGCTGGTCCGTGCCCCTGCTGGGGCTCTCTGCCTAAATCCAGCGGCTGTGAGCAGGGAGGAAGGTCTGCTCGCTCGCTGTGGCAAATCCAAGGGCAGCAACCCGTGCAGGAGCCGCTTGTGGTGCTTTTTGTTTCACAGGTACAGAGTATGGGGAAGGTCTCTGCTTCACCTGTCGTGAACTGCTCTGGATACGTGGCCCAAACTCTGTTGGAGCGACTGAGCTGCTTGTGCTTAGGAGGAGTGCTTTGTTGCTCCGGCTCACAAACGTTGGTTGTGGCGGATTGCTCCCATTTCCAACCTGCAAAGCTTGAGCAGTACCCTATGGAAATCAGACTTTGAAGCTCTCTTAACACAGGGTGCCCTGCCTGTGTGTCAGAACCCCCCCGTCACTGTAGTATCTCTCTGAGCTGTGTAGGATTTGGTGGGCCTGTTGATCCCACCCATGTAAGCTCCTCTTCGCACAGCTTGTGCAGAGGGTGACTCCCTCATTTACAGCAATGAGATGTGTTCTGCAGATGTGCAGAACCATTTGGAGTTGCCATCTCAGGCTCTGAGATCTGTCAGTGTGTCTCAGTCTGCAGCTGTTCAGTGCCTGACATTCGTCACCAATAAGAGTGGTGCTCTTCAGCCATGGCAGTGGAGGAGGAGCGCCAGTGACCTGCTGTCATCTTGGGGTGCAGGAGCACAAAGCCTGCTGCTGTGATCTCAGTGGGAAGGATGTGGGGATGGGGACAAAGGCAAGATAGATTCCTGTGCCTCCTGGCTTAGTGCTCCCACCTCAATGACAGGGCTGGTTTCACACCAAGTGCTGCGTTCTTACGTACTCTGCAGTAGCGTGTCAGGTTATTCTGTCTGCCGCTCTGTGCTTCTCCTGTTGGAGAAGTGCCACGTGCTTTTCAAACCAGGTACAGAGTTTCTTAGTGCTTACTTTCAGAGAAGAAGGTTTGAAGATCCCATGTTCTGCTTTTGTGGAGCTGTTGGTGCTTCAGATGACTGCATTAGCTCACACCTCTGCTCTCCAGTGGGGAGTGTGATCTCCTTGGCAGTGATCAGTGCTAGCTACTCAATGTGAGCTCAGAAACTGCTTCAGAGGTGGCAGATACAGAGGGCTTTTCCCAGGAGGGGTCCCAGCTGGCAGGTTGTGCTGTGCCGTGGTGTGAAAGCCAGCGTGTCCCCTCCAGGGCTGGGTTTTTTATTTGGTGAAATCATTGTAAGTTCAGTACTTCCATACCTCATCAGGCATTTTACAGTCAAGCTTCATCTGGAGTTTCGAACCTTCCAAGCGAGCACTCTTCTAAACTGACATTTATTTGTCTTTTTCTGGTACTTCATTCTAGTCTTCAGGGAAGAGTCTGCACAGAAGAGCTCATTAATGACTCTGCTCTGGGTTAGTGGTGTCCCTGCTTCTCCCTCCTGCCCTGCTGGCTCTGGGTTTAAAGTCTTAGGAGCCAGCGTTTCACCGAAAGCTTTTGGTGTTCTGATTTATTAAGGAGCATAAAAGGCATCGCTCAGAGTGGAGAGCATCTTACAGCCCAGCAGGCCAAAAGGAGGGATTTTTTCACAGGCGTGTTTTCCTTTTTCAGGCCCAGATCACCATGAAAGTGATCCAGGGGCTGTACAGCGGCGTCACGACCGTGGAGCTGGATACCCTGGCTGCTGAGACAGCTGCGACGCTGACCACCAAGCACCCCGACTACGCCATCCTGGCGGCCAGGATCGCAGTGTCCAACCTGCACAAAGAAACCAAGAAAGTATTCAGCGGTAGGTCCGCCTGGGGGCATTCAGTAATCAGAAGGGGAGAAGGGGTTGTAGGGGCTGTGAGTACTTCAGCAGAGGTTACTGGGTACCCAGGGTAGCTGAAGATGCCACGGAGATGAGAGCAGATGGGTGAGGAATGCAGCTGAGTGGAGCTGGGATGAACCCACCGTCTTTCCCGTTTATTTCGTATTACAGATTGTACAAACAACATCACTAGGCAAATGCTGAGGTTGGCAGAATCGTGGTAGCACCGAGCAGGCTGAGGGGAGGTGGCATTTGTGTGCACCTGAAGGGGTTATTTCGGGGGCTGGGTTGTCCTGTCTGCAGACAGATGACGGCTGTGTGTACGGACAGCTCTGCAGACACACTTCTTCTTAAATATGCTTCTGTTGTAGATGTGATGGACGATCTGTACAGCTACATCAACCCTCACAACGGGAAGCACTCGCCGATGATCTCCAAGGAAACCTTGGACATCGTCCTGGCCAACAAAGATGTGCGTAATGCTTTGCCAGGCCTGAGTCTTGGAAACGCTGCGAGCTCGTTAAGATGATTTGTTTTCCTTACTCTTAAGTAAGCTGTTGTTCTGAGGCCGTGGAGCCGATTTAGAAATGAATACCGACGACAAACGCTCTGGGGATTTTAAAGGAGGGGGTAGGAATTTGGGTAGGGCTGATCTCATGGAGGTCCTCGCTGTGTGACAGCACAGTGACTTCGTTTGGGGGGTGCAGTTCTCAGTGTGCAGCGATGTCATCGTGCTGTGCCTGCAGGGAGGGGTGAGGCTCGGTGTCTCAAGCTGTCCCAGCCTCGTGTGTTCATGGGGAAGTTGCTCTCCTGCTCTGATCGTATCTTGCATTTCGTGGGCTAGCCAGCGATTGTGTGCTGTACTGAAAGAAATCGTGGATACCGTGTGTTTGTTTGAACCTGCCTGTTCTCCCCTCCTCCGTGCCCTCTGCTGTGGGCTCTGTGTCACCAGACTCCTGAGGCTGGAAATACCAAACAACAGCAGCGCTGTTAGACCTGAGTATGAGGCCACAAAAAGGGGAATGTAAATTTTTTTTCTGTTGTTTCCTCTCAGCGCCTGAATTCTGCAATTATCTATGACAGAGACTTCTCCTACAACTATTTTGGCTTTAAGGTAAGGTGCACCTGATCACTTGGCTCAAGATAACTCAGTCTGCTGTTTTGGTGCTGTCCCGGAGCTGACTCATCTGGGAGGGGTGGGAATCGTTAGGTTTGAGCAAGGAGGACATGGTGGGTTGGTAAAAACAGAGAGTACCTGAACCGAGAGGTTGCCCAACTGCGTGACTCACGTGCTTTCTCCTTGGCTTTGCAGCACACCCTTGGCTGCTGCAGCACTTTGTGCTCGAAGCTCTGAGTGCTGGGTGTCGCTGGAAGCGTCCCAGCTCGTGCTGCTCCTCAAGGAAAAATAATCCAATTCTTATGAGCCCAAAGAAGGGATTTTGGGGGTTGGTTTTCTTCTGCCGTTGCTTTGTGTAACAGTTCTCAGTGTGCCAACCTACGCCTTTGTCTTCTTCCATGCTGCTGGAACATCTCCCCCTCAGCCAGACCAGTCTGCTGTGCCCCCTCCATCTGCTGCTCCCCTCCCAGCACACTGCTCTGAGCTGAATGGGTTTGGGGTGTGATGCAGCGGGCTCTGGAGGGTTGGCTGGGGAGCACTTGGCTTTTCCATAGCGTTTAGTGCTTCTGGAGCCTCGCTAAACACGGTGGGTCTCACCAGAACTGGTGGTCCAGCTCTGTGTGGGGGCTCCTTCCACCAGCAGTGCGATGTGGTGCACTCAGCGGGGGGAGCAGGATGCGGTGTGTAGGTCAGAGCAGGAAAGGGTGGCAAGAAGGGACCTCGAGGGGGTGTTTGTGAGGTCCTGTATGTATGTAGATGTGCAATTTCTGCCCTCCCCTCCTGTAATTAGTGCTGTAATTCATTAGCCACGAGGCTAAAAGGCATCTGCTCAAAGTGTGGGCTTACCATGTTTGTTGGTACGGCAGATTGTGATACAGGCTGTCCAGAAGGCATTATCACAGCGTGATTAATAACGCTGAGAGATGGCATTACAGGGAGCAAACACTCCTGTTAGGCAGTCTTAATTCTCTGAAAGAATTAAAAAACTCTGAAAGGCAGTGATGAACCTTGCTGCTCCACCACCACCCAAAGCAGAGTCCTCAGGGCTGGAATCTTGTCGTGGGTTTCTTTTGCAGTTGTTAGCCACCCAACATCCTGTGCCATTGACAAGGGGAGCAGTGCAGTGTGGGGCTGCTGCTGCCCTGGAACGCAGGGCTCTCTGTGTTAGTGGGATGTTTTTTAAGCTGAAAATGTGTGTGACCACTGCAGTGTTCTTTCTTTGTAGACTTTGGAGCGCTCCTACTTGTTGAAAATCAACTCCAAAGGTAAGACGCACCTGTATCGACTGAATGCATATTGTAAAAGCCAGAGCCACGGCACGGAGCAGGGGGTGGGGAGGAGGCTGTCTCACAGCTTTCTGTACAGTAGTCCACCAAAAGCATCGAGTTGTGACTTCAGCCAAGCAGCCTGCTTGTTGCAGCTGCTCCCTGAGCACTGCAGCATCTCTTGGCTGAGAGTGCCATCCTTCTGGTGGCAGTGCTGTGCTCGTGCGAGAAACAGTAGATCGTTGAAAAGCAGCACTGTTTACAGCAGTGTTTCACATAATGCCAGCTGTGCTTCACCTGGCTGTTAGCAGGACCCCAGCGCTTGGAAAGCTCTGGTTGCCTGGGATGAACTGGTTTCTGTCTGACTACTTCCCCAGTGCTGGGCACTTGTGAATAAGTGGAAGTGGAAGAGGCTGCTGTGCTGTCCTGCAGGCCCTTAGCCTGACGATGCTGGGGCACCAGAGATGGAGATGTTAATTGTAATACAATAAATACAGAGAGCAGTTGGATGCTGGCTCAGATATCAGATGGCGTTTTAACTGTTAATAGGGATTGTTTCCCCCTCATGGGAGCAGTGGAGCAGGTTGTGGAGAGTCCAACCCAGGGTGGGACTCGATGTCTTGAGCTCCCTTCCAACCCCTGTGATTCTATGACCGTGCCCTCTCAGCCCTGGAGCTTTTCAAGACAGCGTACTGATCTGATCCTCTGAGCTGGATCCTGAACTAAGACCTCCTGAGGTTCCATCCTCGTGGGTCCATGGAGAACTGAGCACCCCATCACAACCGACCCCCTCGGTCTGCACTGACCGCAGCGTAACCGTGGCGTTCCTTTCTCCCCTTGCCTCGCTGTGTGCAGTTGCTGAGCGTCCCCAGCACATGCTGATGAGGGTGGCAGTGGGAATCCACAAGAACAACATCGATGCTGCGATCGAAACGTACAACCTGCTGTCGGAACGGTGGTTTACCCACGCCTCCCCCACGCTGTTCAACGCGGGCACCAACCGCCCTCAGCTCTCCAGGTACCTCGGGCTGCCACGCTCGCTCAGTGCGTAACTGGAGGCAGGCAGGGCTCTGGGGGCTGGGCCTGCTCACACCAGGTGCTGCCACAGTGTCTAGATCGAGGAGCTGTGCTGCTGGGATTCTTTTCTGAATGCTCGGAGAAGCTGCTGTGGGATTTAATTGGGTGTCTATCTCGTGCAGCCTCTGGGAGATGGAACGGATGTGTAAATAAGTGTGTAAAGCTAATGGCAGTCTGCACGTGGCTGCTGGTTATTCGAAAGTGTCTTGTCCTTAGGGATTGCAGAATGAATCCTGGGAATTGTTTTTTTAACGTAGACTAGGAGCAGCAACTGCTGTGAATCAGATCTGATTTAAAAACTGCTTTCCTCTGTCAACAAAGGCATCGGTGATGGCTTGTGGTGTCTTCTAAAACTCTTCCTTATTCCACTTTGCAGTCCATGGTTTGCTTCATCTCGTTGCTTTGCGTGGCACCTTAAGGACACGCCGTGTGCCCTCGTTTTTCTGTAGTGAAGTGCTTCCCTTTTCCTCTTGGCTTTATTTTCGTACCTATGTACTAAAGCTGTTTGCTTCGGCCAGCTGTTTCCTGCTGTGCATGAAGGATGACAGCATCGAAGGGATCTACGACACCCTGAAGCAGTGCGCCCTGATCTCCAAGTCTGCGGGTGGGATCGGGCTGGCTGTGAGCTGCATCCGAGCCACAGGCAGCTACATTGCTGGGGTGAGTGTTCCCAGCAGAGGTCACCTCCTGCTCTGGGGACGGCTGTGCAGTCCAGCTGCCAAAGCAGCACTGCTTCCACGCCGTCAGCTGGGCGCAGCAGCTGCTCCAGCTCCGTGCTCCTTCCTTTCCATACTCTCTGGAACAGAAGGGTTGTTTTTCCTTGGCGCTTGGGTTTCCTTAGAGAAGTCCTTCCCGGCAGGCAGATCTCATTCTGCTGCCTGATCAGACAGTTCCAATGTGGCAGCAGCCTAGGAGTGTGCACGGAGGCTGAAGGCCCTTCTCCTTTTTGTAGTTCACCACTTAAGCTATCCAGTGGATGTATTTTATGTGGTTTTTGGCCACTGTCTGCATAACCTCTGCAGGACTCTAGGTTGCCTCGTGTTGAGGAAATGAGTTAAGGTGATGGGTTTCTCTGATTTAAAGAAGGAGGGAGGGTCCCGGGGTGGGTGGTGGTGCCACCGGAGCACTGGGATGACCATTTTCCAGCCCTGGAGGTAGGAGTTCTGCTGATTTGGAGGTTGGTAACAGTGGTTCTCCTGTGCTCCTGCAGACAAATGGGAACTCCAACGGACTTGTTCCTATGCTGAGGGTCTACAACAACACTGCTCGCTACGTGGATCAAGGTGGCAACAAGGTAATGGCTTCCCAAAAATCGGGGTGAAGGAGGGCACCCATGGCAGGTGGGTTGGAGCAGTGACATCAGTGATGCTGTGCCAGTTGGCACGTGAGTAGGGAAAGGACTTTTTCCCCTCCTTGCTGGTAGGCCAGTGTCCTCCAGAGTGTATCTTCTGATACATATCTGCTGCGTGATACGTACACATGAGATCATCTCTTGCTGAGGTTATCAGTCTCTCCTTGGGTTGAACTGAGCTGTGAGGCTGCAGAGAGTTTCTTGTTGTGCATCCTCTGTATTCGTGTAGCGCAGAGGCCGGTGAAGGAGTGACTCAGCAGGTGAATCAGGAATTGTGGAGCTCCTCTGCTGACACAGAGGAAATTGTTTTCATTAAGAATCTGGAACTAATAGCATGGCCTAGCTCCTGTAAGTGAGAGCTGCAGCAACACAGAAAAATACATTGGAATTGCCATGAGGAGACTCTAAAGCTGACTTGTAGTTAGCTGGAGGCATTGCACCACCCAGCAGCAGTGTGAGGGGTTATTTCCAGGACACTTTGTTCTGATCTCGACTGTGCTCTGTGCATCAGAGGCCTGGGGCTTTTGCCATCTACCTGGAGCCGTGGCACCTGGACATCTTCGAGTTTCTGGACTTAAAGAAGAACACTGGGAAGGAGGAGCAGCGTGCCAGAGACCTTTTCTTTGCTCTCTGGATTCCTGATCTCTTTATGAAGAGAGTTGAAACCAACCAGGTGAGGAGCTTGCGTGGTGCAGGTCGGTGTGCTGGTGGAGGGCAGTGCTGCAGAGCTGCCCTCCTTGCAGCAGAGCATCTTCCCGGGGCAGCTGCTGTTCCCCAGTTGAACACTAGGTTGTGCAAGTGGAGAACCCCCGTGGAATATTTTGCTTCAGGGCTCAATCCTTTATGTCCTTCTCCGCCAAATTTTGACTCTGCAGTTTCCTTCTAGCATCAGAGTCTTCTCAGTCACAGGTCCTCTCAGGACAGCTTGTTTTTCCTTGGAAATGGGTTACATCCTGAGGATCAGCCCTTTCGGGCTTAGAAGTTCAGTCTGTGATAAACATTTGTATGACTGATTTTTAAATAGATCAGACTGCTGTGGTAAACACCTCCCGTGTGTGCAGGGACAGCTGGCTCCAGCTCCTCCAGGACGGGAAACGGGAGCTTTCGCCTTTCTGTTCACAGCAGGGTCTGCTGCTGAAGTCGAGTGCTGTTAATTAACAAGGTACCCACAGATTCGGAGTGTTTTTTCCCCTCTTTCAGGACTGGTCCCTGATGTGCCCTAACGAGTGTCCCGGCCTCGATGAGGTGTGGGGAGAGGAATTTGAGAAACTGTATGAGAGGTAAGGAAAGCGAGCAGGCTTTTGTGCAGCAGCCACGTGATGGCAGAGCTGCCCTCGTGTGCTACCTGGGAGCCAAAGCACCGCTCAGCAGTGCTGGCTTAGGAGGGGCTGCTCACTTTGGTGATCACAGTGGCACAGGTGGGGCTCTTTTGTCACTGCTGCTTCACATGGTGGACTGCTCAGCACAGGGTGTGTAGGGAAGGTTATTTTAGAGCGAAGTTCTGCAGTGGTCCCTACTTTAAGCAGGAGGTGGCTCTGTTCTGAGCTCGCTGGGCAGTGTGCTTTAGCAAGAGCCCTTTATCCAGGGCAGTCTCAGTACTTTGCTGTGAAGGCTCTGCTGGCTAATTTCACCTTGAGCGGGGTGCTGCTGGAGCCTGATGTTAGGAGCAGCTGATCACAGAATCACAGAACTGATTCCTGTGCTGTCCCTGGAGAGTCTGCCACACAACATGTGCCCTGTTGCAGCTATGAGAAGCAAGGCCGTGTCCGCAGAGTGGTGAAGGCCCAGCAGCTCTGGTACGCCATCATCGAGTCGCAGACGGAGACTGGCACGCCTTACATGCTGTACAAAGACTCTTGCAACAGGAAGAGCAATCAGCAGAACCTGGGGACCATCAAATGCAGCAATCTGTGCACAGAGATAGTGGAGTATACCAGCAAAGACGAGGTCAGTGGAGGGCAGGAGCATGCAGTGCTTTAGGAAAGCTGGAAACGTGCTCGTTGCAATGCTTTGGAATGTGGCCTTAGCTGGGGAGGGGAGCAGGAGGCCAAGGAAATTATGGGATGTTTTCAGTTGAGTGTGTACAGCTCTTCCATTGTATCTGTGTGTGGGGGGGGGTGTGGAGGTATGCCCTCCTGTCCATCTCCTGTAGAGGGTTTGGTGTAAAAACAAGGTACCCATCGAGGTGAACCTGTGGCAGCTTCAGAGCTGAGTGAGCTTTGTGGCTTGCAGGCAGGTGGTGGAAGCATCTCTTGGCTCCAGATTGGAATTTCAGTAACAGTTGCCTCTGAGTTCTCAGTCTCCTTTAAGTGCACTACAGAATGGTTGGACTTAGTGTCTGGAAGGAAAGCTTACAGGCTGGAGGGCTGAGCTTTTATGGTGGCACTGACACCAGCTAGCTCTCTGGTCTAGGGAGCTGCTTGGGCAGGGGGTTGGACTCGATGATCTCTAGAGATCCCTTCCAACCCCTTACACTTCTGTGATTTTTGAATTGTTATCCTTTTCCCGGCATGTAAAAAGCACCCAAAGGAGAATGGTGACTTTGTGGTCTTTTAGCTTGCTTAGTGCTTTGTTTGGAAGGAGGTCGTGCTCTGGAGCTGAGGTAGCATGTATTTTGCATGGGGTGTTTTCTGCCACATCCGTTTGCAGCGTTCTCTTCCCCGCAGGTTGCAGTCTGTAATCTGGCCTCCATAGCCCTGAACATGTACGTCACTGCCGAGCACACGTACGACTTCAAGAAGCTGGCTGAGGTCACCAAAGTTATCGTCCGAAACCTGAACAAAATCATTGACATCAACTACTACCCTGTGCCTGAGGTGAGTGCAGTGCTGCAGAGCTGGGGGCTGTGACAGGCCCTGCTGCTCTCTGCAGTCCCAGGTGCCAAACCTGACGAAGATCACTCTTTATTTCAAGCACAATTAGAATACTTGAGCTGAAATATCCTCATGGACCTGTTTTTCCAGGAGTGTGCAGTGTTTGTTTCTCATCGCACCTTTACTGGCTGAGCTGTTAGAGTTAGTGATTGCTTCACACCTAACCTCCAATTCCTGCCCCAGCAAACACTG
This sequence comes from Callipepla californica brunnescens, assembly GCA_023055505.1. Classification (NCBI taxonomy): domain Eukaryota; kingdom Metazoa; phylum Chordata; class Aves; order Galliformes; family Odontophoridae; genus Callipepla; species Callipepla californica. The sequence continues at coordinate 680,047 of JALIRH010000072.1, read as the reverse complement.
GGCAGCACGAAGCTGCAGCCAGTAAAAGTGAAGGCAGCGATAGGGGGAGGTCAGAGCTCCTTCCAGAGCTTCTTTCCAGCTCGTTCTGCTGCCATGTAGCACTGCTGAAGTAACTGTTCTCTGTGTTTGGATGCTGTGCAGGCGGAGCGCTCCAACAGACGGCACCGCCCCATCGGCATCGGTGTGCAGGGCCTGGCTGACGCCTTCATCCTCATGAGGTATCCCTTCGAAAGCCCCGAGGCCCAGCTCCTGAACCAGCAGATATTTGAGACCATCTATTACGGTGCTTTGGAAGCTAGCTGTGAGCTTGCTGAGCAGGAAGGACCGTATGAAACGTACGAGGGTTCTCCTGTCAGCAGAGGGGTGAGTGCTGGGGGGGTCCTGCCTCGGGGCCAAGGCTTTGAGGTCCAGCATGTGTGACTGCCTGTGGTCTTTGACACAGAAGTGTGGCTGAAACTGACAGCCATGCAGCAGTGCAGAGGCTGCTGTGTTTCTTCCATCGTTCAACTGTTGAAGTTCACAAGTTAAATGGGGGTGAAGAGGAGGGTAAAAGCAAAGCAGGGTGCAGCCTGTGCTGGGGGGCTGTCAGTGCCATCAGGAGAATGAGACTGTGATCCAGGAGCTGAGCTGGGACTGAGCCCCACCGAGCAGCTAATAACGGGTCAGGTTATAGCATGATTTACGGAGCACAGAGAAAACAATCTGTGTTCTGCAGATTCTTCAGTACGACATGTGGAACGTCACCCCGTCTGATCTGTGGGACTGGAAGGCTTTGAAGGAGAAGATTGCCAAGTGAGTGAGCTTGTTTTTAAATGGAAAAAGCGTTGCCTGTGTCACAGCTGACTGAAAACAAAAGGCTGACTGCAAGAATTAAAAGGGCCCTGTACCATTTCCTGTTACTTCCTTCCCCCGGCGGGTTTGTGTGTGTGGATGGCTGTCTTTGTGTGGTCCCATACCAGGGTGTGCCCACACCCTGGGCTCTGCTCTGGCTGAGCTGTTGTTTCATCTCAGAGGCCTCCGCAGAATGCTTTGTGTTGCAGTTTAACAGAGTGCTGATGAGGATCAGGAGCTTTCCTGAGCTGGCAGGACAGAGCACTGAGCCTTGAATGTCCTGAAGGCAGCAGCTGTTGAAGTGCCTCTAATGAATTTGTTCCGTTTGTATGGGTTTGGTTTTCAAAGGTAGTGTATCTGTCTACGGAGAGGTCTCAGGTTTCCCATGGGCTTTAGTTTTTCTGTGCACCCCTTCCTATGACTAACCAGCTTAGAAAAGGCTAATGAAAGGTGGAAATAGCACAGACCTGAGCTGCACTTCCACACTGGTCCACGGGTTTAGTTGAGTTTTTTTCTGCAGGTAGGCAGAGGTTTCTCAGGTGGCATTGGCAGGGTGAGATGTCTGCGTGCGTGAGCTGAGCATTCCTGATGTGTTCCTGGGTCTTTTCTCTCCTTTCTCTCCTGGTTGAAGCTTTCTAACTCGTGGCTGTCGTTGCCAGGTATGGTGTCAGAAACAGCCTTCTCCTTTCCCCCATGCCAACTGCTTCCACTGCTCAGATCCTGGGCAACAACGAATCCATCGAGCCCTACACCAGTAACATCTACACACGCAGAGTCCTTTCAGGAGAGTTTCAGGTAAGCACTTGAGGTAGATTTACCACAGAGCTTTTCTGTAGTTGTAGTTTCAATGGCTTTCACCCCTAGAAAAGGCAAAACGGAGGCTACTTACTGGTGACTCAGTTCAGTCAGATGCTTATGGCATAGGCCAGAGGTGCTAAGGAGGATGTGTAAGCCTTCATTAGAGCTTCACGTTGCCTGCTGGAGTATATAAGGACGGCCTGGGTTGAAGAGGACCTCAAAGACCATCTCATTTCAGCCCCCCTGCCATGGGCAGGGCCCCCAACCAGCAGAGCAGGCTGCCCAGAGCCACATCCAGCCTTCCTGAGCCCCTCCAGGGATGGGGCACCCACAGCCTCTCTGGGCAACCTGTTCCAGTGCATCACCTCCCTCTGAGTGAGAAACTGCCTCCTCACACCCAACCTCAGTCTGAGTTTAAAGCCATTCCCCCTTGTCCTATCACCACTGACCCGTGTGTTTGTTAAGTTAGTGATGACGAGTGAAATTAATGAAGAGGTATCACAGAATTGAAGGGGTTGGAAGGGACCTCTTAAGAGCTCATCGAGTCCAACCCCCATATGCATCTGTGGGAAATATAACTGAGCCCACAGTGCTGCTGGGCACAGTCCTGAGGAAGGAGGTGTATGTAAAAGACCAAACAGACCTGAAGGGGTCATGTTAAAAGTTGTGCATGCAGAAATGCAGAGGTGATTGTTGTGTAGGAAAAAATGTGAAGAGCTACGAGTGCTAACTGGGCAGTGAGAGTTTGGCAGTACTGCACACGGTCCTGTGTGAATGGTAGGAGCTCCCCGTGCGTGTTGGCGGGGGTTTTTCTCCTCTAGGAGATGCATCTGAGCCGTAAGGTGGGGCACATAGAGCAGAGCATGCAGTGCTTTCACTCCTTGGCTGTTTACAGGTTGTGAATCCACACCTGCTGAAAGATCTCACAGAGAGGGGTCTGTGGAACGAGGAGATGAAGAACCAAATCATTGCCCACAATGGCTCCATCCAGGTATGCATGGGCACGGGGCGGGGGGGGGCTGGGACTCCCACCAGTCCCAGCGATGCTGGTGGGATGGCTGGGAGATGGTTTGCCACACGGTGATGGTGAGGTCTGCTGTGTGAGGGTGACTCGAACAGCCTGGGGAGGAAAAGCCTTACACGGGGCATTTCCATTTAGAAAGATGAGGAAACGTGCCTTGATCTGAGTGGTAACTCGTTCCTGCTGGAGCTTGCCTGTGGAGCAGAGAGTTGCAGTGGAAAGGTGCAGTTAATTGCAGGACAAACAGGGAGTTGAGCTGCTTTGCCTTATGCAGAGTCCACAAACGTTTGGATTCCCATTTATTGTGGAGGTTGCAAAGGGGTAATTGTGTCACAGCATTGGTTTGAGACAGGAGCTGGGCACGTGGCATCCCGATCTGGGAGCTGTGTGTGTGTGCAGTCCGTGTGGGATGAATTGTTCATGCTCTGGAGGCTGAAATGCCACTGTGCTTGGAGTCACACACACTAAAAAAAGGGCATCTTGTGCAGCTGGACGAGTGTGGGGGTGCTGGAGTGCTCTTCGTAAAGCCTCACAGCTATTTAGGGCAAAACATGAATATCTTATCTGAGAAGTCCTATCTGAAAACAGCTTTTTCTTCTCAGAAGCTCCCCAACGTAGTCTGCTCTCTGGGAGCAAGCATGGTTTCTTTTTGTATCTGACAGCCCTTGAGCACAGTGCTTGGGTTTGGTGATGAGGTTCCAGCTGCAGGAATCGTGAGGGGGTGAAATCAGTAATGTGTGAAGGATTTGTGTGCGGGGATGTGAGAATCCGAGCAGTCACTGGTCGTGCTGTGTCACACAACCCTTTCTTTCAGAACATATCTGAGATTCCTGGTGACCTGAAGCAGCTCTATAAGACGGTGTGGGAGATCTCCCAGAAAACTATCCTCAAGATGGCAGCAGACAGAGGAGCGTTCATCGATCAGAGCCAGTCTCTCAACATCCACATCGCAGAGCCCAACTATGGCAAACTCACCAGCATGCACTTCTATGGGTGGAAGCAGGTATCGGGGGGCAGGTGGGAGGTTTGTTCAGAACAGGGGAGCAAAGGGCTTGAGCAGAGCTTCCATGAGAAGCGGGTCTTGCTGGTTCTTGGGAGGGTGAACGACTGTCTCCTGCCAACAACACGATGTTGTTAGTGGAGTATCTCTGAGCGATGAAGCTGCAGACCCTGTGGCATTGCTGCCATCAGTTGTGACCAGGAGACGTGGCCGTGAGGCAGTGGCAGTGGTGTGGCCTGCAGGAGGGCATGTTCTGCAGCTCCCTTTGACTCCCTCAGCCCATTCCTGCTCCTGGATCCGTGCTTTTGTATCCACAGGGTCTGAAGACTGGCATGTATTACCTGAGGACGAAGCCAGCTGCCAACCCCATCCAGTTCACACTGAACAAAGAGAAACTCAGAGAGCGGGAGAAGGCGTCGGAGGAGGAGAAGGAAAGGAACAAGGAAAGGAACAAGGCTGCCATGGTGTGCTCCCTGGAGAACCGTGAGGAGTGCCTGATGTGTGGCTCCTAGCGGGTCAGCCCTGCCGTGCTGGCACAGCTGTCCTGCCCGGTGGGTTCTGTGTGGGATAGGTGCATTTAGTGGAGCTTCAGGACGGAGGAGCTTGCTGGAACTGTGGCAGGACGGGGGGTCACTGTAGTGCATCGTAGCTTCCCATCTGCAAAGGCAGGGGATGAGTAGAGAAGTTTGTGTATTGCTTTTGTAGCTGGCCTTCCTGGAAACCTAAGTGCTCTTGCGTGGTCTCGGGTTGAACCCTACAGAAAGGGGAAGTGCTCATGCCGCTGACCCTACAGGTCCTTGGTCCTTTAGTCCATTTACTAAAGATCTCATGTTCTGTCTTCAGAGGCAGCAGTGAACCTGACTGACGTGTTCTCCTTTGCCATAAAACACCAGGAAAAGAAGCCAAGGCTGTGTGTGGTGTGCCTGGTATGCCCGTCTCATTTGTCCTCGTCCCTACCTCTTCCCCCTTCCAAAGAAATGTCCAAAGATGCAGAGTGGATGCAGGAGCCTTGCTGCTTCGTTTCCTCCTGTCAGCCTGCAGGAAGGGCACGGCACTGGGGCAGCTCTGCTCTTCATCTCTGCACAGGAAACGGCAGAATTGCTGCAGTGTGCTCTATTCTGCATCAAAAACCCACTCAAGGTTCTGCTGGTAATAGGATTCCACACTGTCCTTGGGCAGGCAGCCTCCTGGAGCTCTGCGTTCCCCACCCCAGCCAGATACTTGGAATGTCAGAAACGTGTTTTTACTTCTCCGTGCACTTAAATCCCCGCTCTAACGCTGTGAGGCTTCATCACCCAGTTCTCATATATTTATTGTGCCATGCAGCCAGCTCTTCAGTCCACGGAGCTCAATAAAACGAGGTATGTCAGAGGAATGAAGGGCAGTACCTCGGGAACAGCAGCAGCTGGGGACAGGAAGCTTGCCTTGTGAGTCTGAGTGCTGCTGTGTGAAACCAGGGGTGCTCCCAGCACCCCGTGTTTGCTGGGGCTGCCCTGCTGGGGTGCAATGTCATTCAGAAGGCTCAGGCTGAAGGTGTGCGTGGGGAAGGGGTTGTGTAGCACCGTGTCCACGTGGCAGTCGTGTGCAGGGGAGGAGGGCTGAGTTGGCAGTGAACCTGTGGCTGTGCCAGGGGTGAGGTTTGCACCCTTGTGGCTTTTTTTCCTCCGGCACTTGGTCCGTTTCTCCTGCTCCCAGTTCCTCTTATAAGGCAGCAGTGCATATATCTTGGGAAAGGCCTCTCTTTGCTTCTAAGGGGAGGATTGCTAGGTCTGAGCACGGCTCCTGGCAGCTGTGCCTCCTAAGGAGTGTCACCAAGAAGGACCAGCACGAGAGCTCGTGCAGCCAGGAGCAGGGCTGCTCAAAGCCAGGCACTGTGCTCCCTGTGTGTCCTACGGAAGCAGGAGCAGCTCCCAGTGGGCCCTGCAGACTGCACTTCCCCTGTTCTTGGAGTTTGCTTTTGCTGCCACCTCTCTGTGGTGCTCCTGAAAGTGAGAGCTGCTGAAATCAGCCCTGGGACCTGAGCTGATCTCCTGCAGGAGGAGTGCTTGATCTCCCAACTGCTTCCCCACCCGGCAGAGCCATCTGTCACTGCTTCACCGGGGTTAGATTTGCTCAGTCCTTTTTTCTGACGCAGGTTTCTGTTAACCACAGTTGAGCTGAAGCAGCACTTAGGAGGCTCTTTCCCTCTTCAGCATCTCCCCACTCACAGCAGAGTGCTGCTGATCTCTAGCAACCAGCTTGGGACGATGGAGAACAAAAGCACACCTCTTGTAATACGGGGCAGCAGCCCCTGGGGTAAAATCCACTCAAGTCAGACCCACAGCGATGGCAGCAGAGCCAGGCCTGCTCCTCGTGCTGCTGTGAGCCCAATTCCTCTGCATTAGCAAAGCCCCTGCAGAACTCAGTGAAAAATACACCCAGGAGTGCTGCAGCTGAGATGATCTCGTTTCCCAGGGTTCGGTTTGCAGCTGAATGGCTCTGACCCAGAGGGAAGCTGGAGGACGAATCCCACCCCGACCCCATGGCATCCCCCCACGAGGCGCTCTGCTGGTGCTGGGAGACCCGAGAGAGGTTTTGTGGGGCAGAGCTTGGAGCTGGCAGGGGCCTGGGGTGCTCGTCCTGTGCCGTCGCACGGTAAAACTGGCACCGAATACGCTTCTGGAGCGCGTGCTTTCTTTAGAAGTGCTTTCTTTGGATTCCTTCTGCTCTCAGTGGGAGGCGGTGCAGTGTCCGTCCGACAGCCTGGAGCCAAAAGGAGCGTCTTTTATCCTCAGTGTGCTCATTTGTGTTTTGCTTTCTGCCAGGCACGGTGCCTGGGTTTACTTCTTTGGGAGAGGCTGAGGGTTGGGCAGAGGGGAGCCCAGTGGGGCTCAGCTGCGACCTCAGCTCTGCAGGCATGGAGAGGCACGGATCCCTGCCGGTTAGCAGAGCTCCTGACCTCTGGGCAGTGGGGGCTGCTACACCTTCCAGCTCCCCACTTGGGGGGCAATCCAGGTCTCACCTTCATTTTGTGCACAGTTCTCATTCTTCACCGTGTCGCGTGGGTTCCTGACCTTTCCCTTTCTGCCTCTGTGTTGGTGTTTCCCCTCCTCCAGCCCTGTGCCCCTGCTCCTTCCCACGTCCCCTTGCTTGGTCAGAGTCCCTGAGTGCAGTGAGGAGCTCTGCTGGCCCTGCTGTAGGGCTGTAGCCTGATCTCACTGCTGGTTTCCACCTGCTCGAATAGGAAGCCCCACGTTGGGCATTAGGAACAATTTATTCTTGGAAAGAGTGGCAGAGGCTGCCCTGGGAATGGGGGGGTCACCATCCCTGGGGTGTGCAGGAGCCATGGGGCATGGTGGGGTGGTGTTGGATGTGGGGATCTCGGAGGGCTCTTCCAACCTTGGACTCAGTGATCTCTAGAGGTCCCTTCCAAGCCCTGCACTGATCTCCCACCCAGCAGGACATCCCTTCCTGCAGCACCATGTCCCTGTGCTCCTGCTGCCCTCACACCCTCGTGTCACTTGGAAACTGGGGTTTATCTCCGTTGTGGCTTGGGCTGAGGGCTGGGATAGAGGAAGCTGTGAGATGCAGCCCTGTGCTTGCAGGAGGTTTGCTGCGGGTCGCCAGCTCTGTGCTGTTCCCCCCTGAGCAGGGAAGCTGTGTTTGGGCAGCCCGAGTGCTTCATCTGCAGTGTGTGTGACTGCTGGATGCTTGCAGGGCCGCTTTGAGCACGGAGAGGAATGAGCAGATCTTGACAGCGTTCAGCCGGCCCAGAGGAGCTGGAAGTGGTGTGTTTGGGTACATCCAGTCTCCTCTTCGTGCTTTCCTTCCCTCTGACCTGCCTTCGCAATTAACTGGTGTGTTGTGTCAGCAGAGTGTGCTCTCCTCTGACAGAATGTGTTCAGGGCTGCATTTCCATGGCGATGAGCTGCTGCAGGAGCTGCCATCCACGCAGAGCTGTGATGCCTTCACAGAGGGCTCCTCTGCCCGTGCTGCTGGCTGCTGGCCCCACGCGGACTGATGCAGACCTGCCCCGTGCCCTGGGCGTTACAGGTGGGCTGTGTGCCGCGTTGTGCTGTCCCTGCTGTGCTCTGACAGCGATCAGAGCATGTCCTGGGCTCAGCTTTGGGGCTGGGAGGGCAGCCTGAGTGCAAATTCTGTGGTCGGAGCTGATTCTGAGCACGGGGGTGTAAGGAGAGCTGGCAGATGGGGCAGGGAGAGGGAAAAGGCTCTAACACTGCACTCATGTCTTGAGATGCAGTGGCCTCGGGGCTGTGCTGTGCTCAAGTTCTCCCTCTGCAGAGGTCCCCAGAGTTGGTGCCTGCACGGCTGTTGGTGTCTGAGCAGTGTGTGTGTGGTGCAGGACGCCGGGCAGCTGAGGCCCATGGGGTAACCCCGGAGCCAAGCATGGGTGTGTGTGCAAGGCACAGCCCTGACGGGGATCCGAAGGGTCCTGGCAGAGGTGGCTCCGGGATTTGTGAAGGGGCACAGAGCCCAGACCTGCTCCCTGGGCACACAGACCCCACAGCTGTGATCTCTGCACGCTGAGCCCCAGCAATGGGGAAGGAGTTCCCGGGGGGTTCTGCCAGCACTGAAAACACAGCCCCAGCCTGCAGCTCGGCTGCACAGCACGCACGTTTGGGGTTTTGGCAGGGGAAGTGGCCACGTTTCCTGCAGGATTACGTGTTCCTCCGTGGCCGTGTGTGGGTTTGGCCCCAGGTGGGATCCTTCAGGGCTGCTGGCAGCGCTGCGGAGCAGTGTGACTCACTGGGGATGCTCCAGGCAGCACTATTAATTAGAGCATCTCAAGGCTGTTCCCAGCAAGGGCTCCAACTCCTTCCCCACCGCAGTGGGTGTCAGGAGGAGGTGTGATGTCCCCCAGCCCTGGTGACACCTCCCAGCCCTGGGCTGTGGGCAGGGTGTGATGGGGCCCTTTGTGTGCCCGTGCTGTGTCCCTTGCTGGTGCTGCCTGGTGCCACGTCCTCGCTCCTCCTGAGCTGCCCTGGAGCACTGGTTCCCACAGCCATTGGGATCGACCCTCAGTGGGTTATATAGCCCATCTGTGCCCCGCTGGCAGTCCGTTACTGGGTGAGTCCCATCGGAGCACAGCTTGGGCCAAAAGCAGGCCGTGGTGGGGCAGGGATGTGCCACCTCCTGCTCCCTCTGCCTGCTGCACACACAGGGTGGGAGGAAAGTGAATGCAAAGCCCTCAAGGGAAGATTGCTGGCTGTGGGGTGGGGTCTGGGGGGCACAAAGCACAGCGGTGATGTTCCTTAGGGAAATAATCAGCAGTCAGTGCTCTGGAATGCAAAGCAGTGCTCTCGTGGTGGGGAAACCGCTGCTGAAAAGGGAGATGGGGTTGGAGAGAAGCTGGCAGTGCCCTACAGCCCATGGGGTTACGGGGCACCTCCAGGGCCGTGGGGTCTGAAAGCAGCCATGCCTCAGAGCCAGCCCTCCTGCTCCTCCTCCTCCGTGAGCTGGGGGGTTCTGGCCCAAAGCCTGCAAGGTGAGAAGTGCTGAGGTCCTGCCCGGCCTGGATAGCAGGGCGAGGGGGACCCCAGCACTGCCAGCTCCCAGCGAGGTGCTCCTGCGCAGCCAGGGGGCTGCGTGCCCACCATGTGCACCTGCAGAGCCCACCGAGGTGCTGCACCCCACACAGCATCACCGGCACCGTCAGCCCCACCGGTGAGAGCAGGGACCCCAAGCAGGACACTGCCACAAGTGCTGGGGGGTCTGGGTCAGCACAGTGTCCCGTTACCTTTAGGGAACCCAAACCCTCTGCGTTTCCATGGAAGCCGAGCTGCTTCCCTGCACGGTTCTCTTTGGTGTAGCTCCGCACTGTGTGCGTTTAACCCTTCGTGCTGTACCCCATGGCAGCAGGCAGCCCCCCCACGGCCCATTGCGCTGTGCACGGCCTCGCTGGGCTCCTCTTGGCCCGGGGGTCCCATCTCACTGCCCTCCCCTCCCCCCCAGCACCCCCTGCCCGGAGCTGACACTTCCCCTGCACTGCTGCTTCCCTGCATCACCTCATCGCTTCCCTGCACGGAATGCTTCCTGTGCTGCAAACCTGTCCCCATCGCTGCCATGGGGCGAGGCAGAGCCTCGTAGGGAGGAGCAGGGCAGGCAGGTGGCAGAGCAGAGCTGTGACATTGCAGGGAGGTGACAGAGCAGCCCTGTGACACTGGAGGGAAGTGGCAGTGCAGGGAGGTGATTCTGAGGGCAGGTGGCAATGCAGGGAGGTGGCATTGCAGGCAGGTGGCAGTGCAGGCAGGTGATTCTGAAAGCAGGTGGCAATGCAGGGCTGTGACAGTGCTGGGCTGTGGCAGTGCAGGCAGGTGGCAGTGCATGGAGGTGGCATTGCAGGCAGGTGGCAGTGCAGGGCTGTGGCAGTGCATGGAGGTGACTGCTGGGCTGCAGCAACGCAGGGCTGCTGTGGTAATGCAGGCAGATGGCAGCGCATGGAGGTGGCAGTGCAGGGAGGTGACTGCAGAGAGGTGGCACTGCAGGGAGGTGGCAGTGCAGCCCTGTGACACTGGAGGGAAGTGGCAGTGCATGGAAGTGGCGTTGCAGGCAGGTGGCAGTGCAGCACTGTGGCAGTGCAGGAAGGTGACTGCAGGCAGCTGGCACTGAAGGCAGGTGACTCTGCAGGGAGGTGGCAGTGCTGGGCTGTGGCAGTGCTGGCTGGTAGCGGTGCCTGGAGGTGACTGCAGGGAGGTGGCAGTGCAGGCAGGTGGCTTTGCAGAGCTGTGGTAGGGCATGGAGCTGTCAGTGCAGCCCTGTGACATTGCAGGCAGGCAGGTGGCAGTGCAACCCTATGGCAGTGCAGGGAGGTGACAATGCAGGCAGGTGACCTTGCAGATAGGTGGCAATGCAGGGCTGTGGCAGTGCATGGAGGTGGCAGTGCAGCCCTGTGGCAGTGCAGGGCTGTGGCAGTGCTGCCATCCATCCATGAGGTGCCTCCCACACTCCGCACTGAGTGCTGTGCACCTGCACCCCCTGCAGCACCGAGCTGGACATGTGGGACTGGGGGGGCCGTGGGTGATGCCTTCAGCAGCAGCTCTGCCCCTCCCGTCCCACAGTGCTCCATCTCGTGCAGCTCGGTGCAGCACAGTGGGATTTGGGGGGGGCTGTGTGAGGACTGTGCCAGCCCTGGGGCTGTTTGTGGGCTCAGACTGTGCTCTGCAACTGGGATGGGAGTGGGGGGGCAGTGGTGGCCCAGGGACCCCTCAGCCCTGCTGCCATCTCCATGACCATGGAGGGACGTCAGTGGGGTGCCTGGTGCTGGGAACACGGGGATGCTCAGCACAGCAGTGCTCAGGCTTGGGGATGCAGGAAGGGAGGAGTTTGCTGTGGTGCTGTGCAATGGGGTTTTGCTCTGGAGCACTGTGGCTGTGCTGATGTGAGATGAGCACAGCCCGCTGGGGCTGCCTGCGGAAGGGCACGTGCCCCGGGGACAGCAGCGTCCCTCCGGGCGGCCTGGTTTTCCTTCCAGACTCCAGCACAAAGTCGAAGTTAAACACGACTAAACTTTGTTTGTCTTTATTTTTTTTTTTCCTCATTAGGTTTCTTTCCCGGGAGTAGCCCAATTAGTGCTAACGAGCTGGACGGTAATTACAGCGTGGGTCGGCCGCAGGAGGGCTGATTACCCGCGGCTGCTGTGGGCCAATTAACGGTGCTGCCGTCGCTGGGGATACCACATTACTTTCTTGGAGGGAGCTGAGAGCGGTGGCTCTGCATGGGGGGCAGCCCACGGCCCCCCGCCCCACTGCTCCCCCTGCTCCTTCGCCCCAGCTCTGTAGGGTGCCCTGGTGGCACTGGGACACCTCTGTCCCCTCCCACAGAGGGACGCGTGTTTTGGGGCTGTCCCCTGGCACCCTGCTGCTGTGTGTGACCAATAACAGCTGCATGCAAAGGATGGGGCTCTTTCCTTGGGGTGGACGGACCCCTGGGCTGGGGAAGCTGGGAGCACGGGGAGGGACAGCCTGCGGCGGGTGGGGTGCTCACTGAGGGGTCCCTATGTCCGGGCTGGGCAGGAATTGGCCCAGCCCTCACTTGGAGCTGCAGTGAGCACGTGTTGCCTCTGTGCGGTGGTGCTCTGAGATCCGTGCTGTGACCGTTCCCAGCACGCGGTCCAGGTTCCCTTTGAGTCAGTGGAGGAAGAGATGGACGTTTCTGGGGTCAGTTCATTGTGCTGTCCCGCTTCATTTGGGGTGGGATGCGCAGTTTCCTGGGCGTGCTGTGCTGTCCGAGCATCTGCCCTCCCTCAGTGGGCATCTGAAAACCTGAGCCCTGGCAGCCGCTCCAGCAGCCGGGCAATCCCATCGCGGATCTGCTTCATCTTCATGCCGTAAATGAGTGGGTTGAGCATGGGGGGCACCGTCAGATAGAAATCAGCCACCAGGACTTGGGCGCGAGGGGCCAAGCCCAGAGAGAACATCTGCAGGTACATGGAGAGGAGCCCGCCCGCGTAGAAGAGGAGCATGACGCACACGTGGGAGCTGCAGGTGCTGAGGGACTTGAGACGTGCTGCGCGGGACGGCAGGCTCAGCACCGACCTGAGGATCATCCCATAGGACAAGGTGATGAGCACGGAGTCTGTCCCGACCAACAGCGTTGCCACCACGATGCTGTAGAGATCGCTGACGGATGGGTCGGCGCAGGCCAGCTCCACCACGGCCATGTGCTCGCAGTAGGAGTGCGGGATGGCCCTGTCCCTGCAGTAGGGCATGCTGGTGAGGAGGCACATGAGGGGGGTCATGGCAGCCGCTCCCCGGGCCAGGCAGAGCAGCCCGATCTGCGCGGCCCGCCAGTGGGTCAGGATGCTGGCGTATCTCAGCGGGTTGCAGATGGCCACGTAGCGGTCCAAGGACATCGCCAGGAGTACGCCCGACTCCACGGCGGTGAACGTGTGGATGAAGAACATCTGGGTGAAGCAGGCCTCGAAAGCGATCTCTCTGGAGCCCAGCCAGAGTACGGCCAGCATTTTGGGAACTACAGCAGTTGTGAAGACGAGGTCAACCACGGCCAGCATGGAAATGAAATAGTACATGGGCTCGTGGAGAGTTCTGTCCAGCCTCACGGCAAGCAGGACCACGCTGTTTCCCAGCAGGGCCACGATGTAGGTGAAGCAGAACGGGATGGAAAGCCATGCGTGGGCATCTTCCAGGCCAGGGATCCCCATCAGGAGAAAAGGCAAAGAACTGCTGTTGTGTTGGCTGGGGACTGACATGGCACAGGTGGACCGTGTCACCTACTTGCTCCCGACTTCAGTTCCCTGCAACACAGTGATGGGAAGTTTGGGATTTTGCTGCCATTTGGTCATAAAACATAAAGCAACGAAGGGAAAACCTTTCAGAACCCGTTACCCACGGTCAGGGTTTCCCAGAGGAGGCAGCACTGGAGGGTCGATCCCATCCTGTTGGGAACCACCTTCCCCTTCTGCCTCCGTCCCAGCCGCTCTGCTGAACCTCGAGCTCTGTGTCTGGCACCCTGCTGTCCTGCCTGGCCGTGGCTCCCAGTCACCACTGCAGGGCTCAGTGGGTAGAACTGGGCCGTGATGTCCTCGGGCTCTTTGCCCCCTGCCCGGCCCTCATGGGCAGTGCGATGGGGAGGGCTTGATGATCATCTGCTAGGATCTGTGCTCAGACAGAGGGCAGGCTGCACGGGCCCAGGCACCAGTTCCAGACAGGAGCTGGTCACTTGGGGTCATGCAGAAGCTCCACTTGGTTGATGTGTCCATGGCAGAACTGAGCTGAGAGAGAAGCTGCAGCCAGAGAGACCATTTCAGTGTATTATTATTTAATATAACCTCGGTTTCCCTCCTGTGCATCCGAAGTTGCACTGCCCTTTGGATCCCTGTGGGACACACAGCCCTCCATGTGCAGCTCAGGGTGGGCAGTTCTTGTGTCTGTTGGTGACAGAGCAGCTCTTTTGTAAATCTGGACAGCACAGAGCTCCCACACAACCACAGCCCGTGATGTTGGGCCTGGCAGCTCCACTCGAGCTCCCCGGGTCATCCCACTCTGCCCTCACTCTCCCAGCATTGCTCAGCACAGTGCATCCCACCTGGACCCTGCACACACAGAACCGAACCTCCCATCTCATCAGAAAAACAACACCAGGTTCTGTTTAGCAAGGGCCGATCACTGTTAATTTCATTAGGCTTAATTTGATTCCAGTCCTGTGATTCTCTTTTGGCCCCATCTCCTGTTGGTGCTGACGTGGGGCTGAGTGCTGTGTGGGTAACGGCACTGTCTGACATCCATCCGCGGCAGCACCGGGCTGGGATGGATGGGGACAAGTGTGCACTGCACCCAGCGCTGCTGCTCACCTACCCATCCATCCAACCACATTACAAAGATGCATGTCTTTGATTTCCTCTCCCTCCTTTTCAGGCACAGCCCTCTGTCCCTCACGCAGAGGGGTGCGTGGCCCCATCTGCTTTGCTTTCCCGACAGAATAGCTCCCAATGTGCACGAGGTCCCGTCCTGTTCCCCCCGCTGCTCTTTTGCCCCATTTGGTGTTGTGGCTGCAGCTCCTGCATCCCCATCCCGGCCATGTGGGGATTCCCATCATCCGGACCAACCCACCCAGCTCAGTGCTCCCTGCACCCTCCCATTCTAATTCCCCTCTGCTTTCAAGTGCTGTCGGTTCTGGAAATGCACGTAACAGAAAATCAGTGCCACGGCTGAAACGCATTCAGAGCGCTGCCACCACCCCTGGGCACCACCAACCTCCCTTCCTGCAGCACAGCTCTTCCTCACATTACAGCTCTTCCTCCTCGCAGCACAGCTCTTCCTCCTCACATCACAGCTCTTCCTCCTAACATCACAGCTCTTCCTCCTCGCAGCACAGCCCTGTGCTGCTCCACATGCGCAGGATGCAGAGCCCTGGCCTGGATCAGATGTGCCCTGTGCTCTCCTGTGACACTTTATCACATCTTGCAGATGCTGCTGTCCCCACCCCGACTCTCCCTCCTTCCCTCCCCTCCCCAGCTCAGAGCCCCTGGGGCCGTGCGGGCTGTGCTGAGCTCATTATAGGATGGTTTATAGAAATAGAAACCAACTTTTTGGTTTGTTTGTTGTTCAGTGAACTGTCTCTGAGTTAAAATCTTGGTATTTATTTGTTTGCTCTTTCTGACCCGAGGCCTCTCCGCATTTCTGTTTAATGGGAGACTTAAATTCAGAAGAACTCATTTTGTTAAAGGCTCTCCCAGCACTCCCCTGTCTGCCTGGAAATGGGGAGCAGTGCTGCAGCTGTGCCCTCCCCAGGGCAGAGCAGCGTGGATGGATCCCCTGGATCCTGCTGGCCATGTTCTGTGCAGTGCAGCCCACGTCCCATTGCCCTCCTTGGCCACAGAGCACACTGCCCATGGTCCTGTGTTGGCCACCAGGACCCCCAGGTCCTGCTCTGCAGAGCTCCCCTCCATCAGCTCGGCCCCGACCCGTACCCATGCTGCATCGTTCCTCCCAGGTGTGGGACCCTGCACTCGTCCTCGTTGAGCCTCACTGGGTCCCCTCTGCTCAGCTCCCACTGAATTGCAGCACGACCTTCCGGGCTGTCAACCATTCCTCCCTGCAAACTTGGGGTACTCCGTCCCATCCTCCAGACTGTGGATGGTGGTGTTGAGCATGGCTGGGCCCTTAGAAAACACCACAGCCTCCAGCCTGACCCTGTGCTGCTGAGCTCTGCCAGAGGGGAACGAGGAGATGGAGAGCAGCCCCATGCTAGGAGGCCTGGGGGTCTCAGCCTGCAGCAAATAGAACACGAGCCAGCTGTGTGCACAGGCAGCAGGAAGGACAACTGTCCCCCGTGGGGCACCGGGCCCAGGAATGGTACCAGGCACCTGCAGGGCTGTCCCCTCTGCTCTGCTCTGCAGCCCCACCTCGGGCACCGGGTGCACTTCTGGGCATCACAGTATGAAAAGGACATGAAGTTATGGGACATGGTCCAAAGAAGTGCCGTGGAGATGGGGAAGGGTCTGAGGGCAGCGGGTGTGAGGAGTGCCGAGGTTCCTTGGGTTGTTTCACCCAGAGCGGAGGAGGCATCGTGGCCCTACAGATCTTTATGGCAGCCTGTGGCTTCCATAAAAAAAGGAGGCAACAATAGAGCCGGATGGAACGGCATGAAGCAGCAACTGAGGTGTGTGAGGTTGGATATCGGGATGCTCTATGATTCTATCAGCTAGAAGTGCAAGATTCCATGTGCTGGAGTCCGTGTCCCTGGAGGCATTCTGGAACCAGGGAGATGGGACACCAAGGGATGTGGCCAGCGGGTCTGGTGGAAGGGAGGTGAGTTGGGTTAGGGATAAAGTTAGGGTTGGGGCTATAAGGTTAGGGTTGGGCTTGGGATCTTGGAGGTCTTTTCCAATCTCAGTGATCCGATGATGATTTCTCACTCATATACCTTACACGTCTGAACAGGGACGGTCACTAGAGTCCCTGCAACGTGTGACAGCCGCCTGCTGCCAGCATCAGTAGTTTTGCACTGAGTCAAAGAGACACCGCAAAAGAAAATTCCCCACTTTGAATAGAATCTGTTTATTGACACAAACACGTGTGGAGCTGCGAATCCTAAATGCTCACGGGGACCTTCACGGCACTGAGAACTCTCAAAGCTGAAAGCTGGCGGCTGCCCCTCTGTGTCCCAGAGAGAAGGGAGGGAGGTGGGACCCCGAGATTTGCTCAGCATCCCGGTCCCAAACACCTCTTGTCGCAGTGTAGGGTCTCACACAGCCATTAAAGCCATCGATCCCTGCCCCGTTCCCTCGTGGCTTCAGTGCTCTGTGCGTCCCCTGGGGATGGAACGTGCGCTGTGTTTGTGTGGATGAGCGGAGCTGGAAGGTCACCGAGTGCTGTGACAGCAGTGAGCCTTGCTGGGAAGCAGCACGTGGAGCATTGCCTCCCGGATCCGCCTGCTCCTCACGCTGTAGACGATGGGGTTGAGCGCGGTGGGGAGGGTGAGGTAGAGATCGGCCAGCAGAACCTGTGCGCGCACGGACACAGCGCGGCCGAACTGCTGCGCGAATATGGAGCCCATGCCCGGGATGTAGTACAGCAGCATCACGCAGATGTGGCTCCCGCAGGTGCTGAAGGCCCTGCTGCGCGATCCCTTCCCCAGGACAGCCTTCAGGATCATCACATAAGACGCAGCGATGAGAGCTGTGTCTGTCCCTACGATGACAGAGGACATGGAGACGCTGTACAGCCTGCTGGGGCTGGGGTCTGCGCAGGCGAGGCTGGTGACGGCCATGTGCTCGCAGTACGAGTGGGGAACCACGAGGGAGCGGCAGAAGGGGAGCTTGGTCACCATGCCTGTCAACGGGACCATGAAAAGGAGCCCTCTGGCCACGATGGCCAGGCACATCCAGGCCACTGTTTGTCGGCTGAGGATCGTTCTGTACCTGAGGGGGTGGCAAATGGCCACGTAGCGGTCAAAAGCCATGGCCAAGAGCACCCCCGACTCCTCCGCTGTTGCGGAGTGAACAAAGAACATCTGAAGCAAACAGGCGGTGTAACCGATGTGGGTGGAGTTGAGCCAGAAGATGCCCAGCAGCTTGGGGACCACAGACGTCACCATCACCACGTCGACGAGTGCCAGCATGGCCAGGAAGCAGTGCATGGGGTCCCGCAGGGACTTGTCCAGCGCGATGACGAGCAGAACCAAACTATTTCCTACCAGGGCGAGGACGTATGCTGAGCAGAAAAGGATGCCCAGGCTGATGGGGAACGCTTCCAGGGTGGGGACCCCCACGAGGATGAAAGAGGAGGAGCTGCTGTTGGGGTGGCTGACGGCGCCAGAAGCCATGCGGGAGGATCTTGCTTCTGTGCTTAAGAAGACGAAGAAGACGGCAGTGCAGGATCCCTGAGGTGCCCAGAGCTGAGGGTGCAAAGCTGAGGGCGACGCGCTGATGCACGTGGCAAATAGGGAACCCAGCCTGCTATCAGCATGGGTGAGATGGGAGCTCCATGGAGTAACATGGCTGGGAGAGGGAACAGAGCAAAAACGTGGGTGAAATGGGCTGTAGGATGGCGAGGAACTCCAGGGGAAGCTGACGTTTCAGAGCGCAGCACCGGGGCTGCCCAGGAGTGTCCTTCAGTCCATTGCTCGTGGAGACGTTTCTTGTTGGCTGCTCAGCAGTGCCGGGCCGAGATCCCGCAGTCAGCTGCAAGAGGAGGGGATGGTGAGCACGCGGCGTGTGTGTGGCCTCCCTGCACCACGCACTGCACACAGAGCTCCTGCCACGGTGCAAGGCCAGATCTGCTCTCAGGAGGTGCTCAGGGACGTTCAGCACAGCCATGACAGTGCCATTCCCCGCTCGGTCTTCATTCTTTCACTCACTCATGAGTGGAACCTGCACCACGAGGTGTTCCTTGGGCTGGAGCAGCTTGCAGGCAACAGAAACCCTGCAGCGAAGCCAGGGGTGCCGTGGGTACCCGGCTGTGTGCCACCAGGGGAGCGGCAGAGGGATGAGAGCCCGCGGGTCCGTCCCCGGGTGCAGAGAAGAGCTCCATCGCGGAGCACAGACTGCAGCTCCCTGCCTCCCTCTCTCCCTCCCTCTGCCCTGGGCTCAGTGGGGGCTGTAGGCAGCCAGCAGACACCGAGCACTCACGGACACCTACCTGGGGCTGCCGTGTGTCTGGATGCGGAGCTGGGTCCCCGGCTGCTCGGATCCCAACCGAGGAGCGGTGTGCTGCCGGGAGCTGTCTCCCACCGCCGGTGCCTGGCACAGGCACAGCGTTACGATGGGGATGGCAGCAGCGGTGCAGACCCTGGGCCGTGGGGCTGCTCGGCCTGGCTGGGGGAAAGCGGCGTGGCAGAGCTGTGCAGCCCAAGCTAAGGCTGCGCTCTCCTGGCAGCACAGAGGGGCTGGCACCTGGAAGGCAGAGCGGTGCGTCTGCATGGCACGGAGCAGAAGGGCCGGGTGTTATCTGTCCTCTGGAAAGCCCCCGAGAGCCCCCAGGTGAGGATGAGCTCTGCGCTGCAGGAGGAGGGGATGTTCAGGGCTGCTTCAGCTCCTGCCATTGGCTCTCCGTGGCAGTGCTGTGCCGTTGGGTGCTGGGGGGCTCGGCAGTCCCCAGCGCCTGCCCGGGGCTCAGGAGACCCATGCACCAGAAGTAAACAAGGAACAGCTTTCAAGGGGAGAAAAATACCTTTGGTTTTGTCCAAGACAGCATAAAGACGGTTTAGGAACTGCAGCTTGGCATTCTTCTCTCCACTCCGAAGCACAGCAGCCATCTCCGTGGTCTGTGGAGTCCCCCAGAAGAGTCCGTGCCCCAGCACGTGCATGGAGCCTGGATCCCATCAGCCCTGAGCCCTGACAGCACCGTGCGCTGTGTGGGGGAACGATGCCCACGGTCACACGTACAGAAACCCTGTGGAGGCACAGCTCCAGCACGAGGCCTTGAAGGGTCATTAACGGGTGGCCAAGCCGCTGTCCCTCGTGTTTGAAGGATCACGGCAGCCTGGTGAAGTTCCACCCTTATCTTATCCAACCTTAACAATTCCACAGCTCTGCTCCATCCATCCTTCGGCCCAATGTCCAGCAGCAATACAGACTGTAGGGAAGGAGAAAGAACTGAATCCTTGTATCTTAGTGGATAGGGAAGGTGGTAGGAGGATGGTTGGACTAGATGATCTTGTAGGTCCTTTCCAACCTAATGTATCTATCTGTCATATTTCCCTCGATTGCCCTCCATCTTTCAACAATTTGATGCTCAGGGACTTCCTACTCTGGATGTGGTTTCTCCACATTATTTTTTTATTAACCCCACTCCAGAAATCCATCCAGCCCATTCTATTTTGGTGTGAATTTTATGATTTATGCCATCAATAAAGGAGTGTCACAAATTAATGGCACTTTCTGTCACTTTTCTCTGTTTCCAGAGAAAATCATTGCACAGAAGGTGAAATCAGCCTGTATGAGAAGAGATATATGTTTCTCAGGCACTTGTACCTCCTGTTTTCCCATTGTACCACGAGGACAGGATTTCTCTCCCTGACGTTGCAGACATTTGACCTTCCTGACCTCTGCATAGTTCTATCTCTGCCAGACTGCTCTCGGCCATCCACATGGCACTAGGCAGCAAGCACGTGGGTCTGTTTCTGGTCACCGCTTTCTGCAGTGCAGTGCCAGATACAGTGAAGCCACTACTGTGGGAGCACTGCCAAGATAACGCTGACCATTGCAGCTCATAACATGCTCTCAGCCACCTTGGCCATTCATCCAGGGAGGCTGAGCCATAGATGGCATGAGCCAGATTGGCAGGACACTCCTCCTGCCAGAATTGTTTATCTGAAAAGGGCAAACACACGCAAGATCCCCAAATCCTTTGCTTGGAAGAAGCCAGTGCTTTTCCCTCCTCTCACTCAGAGGTAATCTGCAAATCCCATGTGCTGCTCTGGGCACCACAGGATCTGCCATGTTTGGTTGCTTGCAGACTGGCAAAGTGTTCATGAACTTGTGAGGTCTGAATAGATCCATAGATCTCAGTTTGTGTCTTCAATTTTGATTTGAAGAAACCATCCAGCTCCCGTCGTATCCCCAGTATAAGATCCATTCTGATAGATAAATGTACAACCTGAACAGGCTGCCCAGTGAGGAGGTGGGGTTTCCTTCTCTGGAGATGTTCAGGACCCACTGGGTGCTGAGCTGTGCACCCTGGGCTGGGAGCTGCTTTGGCAGGGGGTTGGACTCCAAAACCTCTGGAGGTCCCTTCCAACCCCTACAGTTCTGTGATTCTGATCATTCACTGCAGACACTTTCCCCAGAGCATCTCTTTCAGAACGTTTTCCTGCTGCCAAGCCCGCACCTCACTCTTATCCATAAGGGACAAGAACGACTTATTGCCTTCTTGATGGTGTTTGCCATCCTGTTTGCACAGGTGGAAAGGACAGGACTGGAGCTACGATCAGATAATGGTGGAGCTCAGATGAGTGGATCACGAGGTGTTAAACCTGCTTGTTTTTGTGTCCGCAGCTTGTTTGGAGTTGGCTTAACCAAGGAAAACCCTGCAGCCAAATAATTAGCATGATGTAATAAACTCATACAAGAAAGTTAACTGAGGTCACAGTTCTCGACCACAATTTTCACTGAATTGATGACACCTGGAAGTCATTAAGTAGGTCATTAACCCAATAAGAGACAAAGTTCACTTACGTATTCTGGCCTGTCTGGTGGCTTTTAGCACAGATTGCTCTGTACTCACCTGGGTCTGTCTGAGGGCTGGGGGCTCAGAGCTTGGCACAGTGCTCACAAATACTGGCACAACCCCATGTTAAATGAAACCTTCTGCCCAGCTCAACACGGTGCTTTGGAGTATCTCTGCCTATGTCACCCTCAAGGACGGTTTGTGTCTCACTGAACAACTCTGCTTGCTAAAAGGACCCTCATGCAAACGTTTGTGCATCTGAAGGAACCCGACCATCCTAATTGCCCACCCCTGGGTCCAAACAGATTGTAATCGTCACAGACAAGAAACTGCTGCCTGGGAGTAGCCAGGAACAGCAATGGTTTGTAAACAAATGTGCTCCTACTCCTCACTGCTTGGGTCGTCTCTGTGTCAGCATTCAGGCAACGATGAACAGATTATTTAGAGAGTGGTCCTTAAAGATAAAAGGTTTCATCTTTGTCTGAAGAAGAGGCTCAGGAAATACCTTACAGCTCTCTACAAGTCCTGAAAGGAGGCCGTGGCCAGGTGGGAGTCAGCCTCTGCTCTCGGATAACAGGGAGAGGATGGGAGACAATGGCCTTGAGTTCTGCCAGGGGAGGTCCAGGTTGGATATCAGGAACAAGTGGCCAGGCTGCCCAGGGAGGTGGGGCACTCATCCCTGGGGGAGATTGGGAACTGTGAAGATGTGGCACTTGGGAACATGGTTGGTGGGGGGTGGTGGGGATGCATTGGGGTTGGACATGGTGATCTCAGAGGTCTTCTAAAACCATCATCATTCTACCACGATCTCACATAGGAGGTCTAACTGTTCTCCTTGGAGCCTTCCTTCTCCAGTCTGAACACCCCCAACTCTCATCCTGGTTCCTTAGCAGAGGTGCTCCATGTCCTGGCCCCAGTGCTGAACACAGCACTGCTGAGGGGTCTGAGAGCAGAGCAGGACCTGCATTTGTCCTCAGGGTTGCCCCCTCCCCAGGTGCAGGACTTTGTACTTGACCTTGCTGAACCACTTGCTGTTGGCACAGGACAGGTTCCTCCACCCTGCCAGGTCCCTCTGGATGGTGTGTGGACCGCCCCACTCATCTTAGTGTCACCCACAAACCCACTGATGGCACACTCAGCCCCGCTGTCCATGTTGCTGGCAAGGGCACCGAATAATGCCAGTCCCAGCACTGAGCCTTGAGGAACACCACTTGTTACTGGTGCGCACCTGGACACTGGGCCATTGACCTCGATCCTTCGAGTGCGGCCAATTCCTCACCCACGGAGCAGTCCCTCCAACAAGTCCATATCCCTCTGATTTACAGACAAGGACGTCAATAGAATTAAAGCTGCCACTCGACACCTCTCTCCACCTGCCCACTGAACTGTGGGCTCTCTGAATGTGACCATCCAACCAATTCCTCATCCGAGCAGCGGAGCCTTGGGGCAAACCGAGCGGGGTGCTAAATCCAGAGAACTGGAAAATTTTCAGAGCGCTCAGCTTTGACGTCACCGTGCTGATAGCGGACTGCATGTAAATAACATTCTTGTTTGAGCTCCTGTTGGCTGCTTTTCGTTCCTTTCTGTGTGCTAAGAAAACAAGCTGATGCCTGCGGGTCCCTCCAAAGGGCTGTGGGGGGAGGAGGGCTGCGGCAGCGCGTGTCGGCAGGCAGCGGGGATGGGGGTGGGCGGTGGGTGACCTTCGGGGTCTTTTGTTGTCTTTTTGCTCGTGGTTCTCCTCAGACAACAGAGCCATGAGTTATTTATTGATGCGCGAGGCTGCCGCAGATCTGATTCATAGGTCAGAGCTTCAAACACGGCGCACGGAAAGGCAGCCTACCGCCAACCCACTGAATCCATAATTTGTCTGAGGAATGAATGCCTCGACTTCATTGAGCATCTAGAACGAGAAATGTGTTTTTCTGCATATCTGGCATACTTATCAATGTGGGCTATTAAGAGAGGAGATCCCTGTTGGCAGTGTGAAGAGAATTTATGGGACACAGGCACAAATCCTCTCCAGCTTCTGTGCTATGTCTGCAACTGCTGCATCCCTGACCTTGCACTTGCAACTGCAGACCAGGACGTAAGAAACCCTCACTCCCAACAAGGCCCTCTGATGTTTTATGTTCTTCTTCTATGGGCTCACATTGGGTGCACGATGGCCTGTTCCCAACGTTGGACCCATTTGTTCCCAGCACAGGGGATCCCCTGACATCCCTCCTGCAGACCCCTGCCCACACCCAGCTCATCCTGCCCACACACCTCCCCACAGTGCTCTGGAGCTGCATTTGCAAACTGTTTGTGCTGTGCAGAGGACAGGAAATGAAGATCTTAAAAAGAGTTCTCCCAGAAACTTCTGCTTCCAGACAGTGGTACTTACCTGTTCCTTCCAAAAACAGATTTCTAAATGGTAGGCAGTGAATGAATGCAAAAAATAAATAAGAAAAATACAACCCCCCCAAGCCAAAATTAAAAAAAATAATAAGCCAAGACAGCTCCATCCCCCCAAAAAACATAACAAAAATATTAATGTTGGATGAAAATATTTTGTTACATCCATCTCGGCTGCTGCTTTTCTGGGGTGCACTGAGATTACTGCAGGGAAAGGAACGAGTTCCTGGGAGAGGTTCCTGCCGAAGGACTCTGACTGCAGCCACAGAGCTGCCCACCTGCAGGGCTTGTGCGACCTCTCACAGCACCAGTTCTTGGTGCACAGGCTGTATTTGCTCTACAGTTTCCAGCTGTGGATTATTATTTGTGCTACGATAGCGGCTGAGAGCCAGCCGAGGGTGAGGCAGCATGCTGCGGGGCAAAGGGAGGGAAGCACATTCCTCATCCCCAAAGTTATCCACCCAAGCCAAGAAAAATCAACAGCTGGGTGAGTTTCAATGGGCAGTTCTATCATGGGAAATTGTAAGTAAAATCAGGAACCTACTTTAGCAGGAGGTTGGACTCGAGGATCTCCAAAGGGCCCTTGCAACTCCTGTGATCCTGTGAACCTCTACTTTATCCATCCTCACCCCATGGATGATGCACCTTCAGGGTGTAAATGCTCCCCATGGTGATATGGACCAGAGACAGATCCTTCCCACACCGGTGCACCACGGACAGCCCCATCAGTGGCACTCAGAAGATCAAGACCACGCAGATACCCACGTAGGTGCTGAACACCTTGAGCCTCTCCTTCCTCAACCACCGCCTCGAGAGCCAGGAGATCAGAGAGGCACTGAGGATGGCGACCAGCACCATGACCAGCACCATGGCCAGGACTGAGGCCAGCAACAAGGCCAGGATCGTGCCCAGCACCGCGGTCAGCGCCATGCCCAGTGCCATACCCAGCGCTATGCCCTGAGCCACGGCCAGCACCATGCCTGCACCATCCCTGCACCATGCCCAGGATCACGGCTAGGGTCGTGGTCAGCGAGGTGCAGTTAAAATCGAGTTGTGCTGCAGGAGGCTCTGGTTTGCCACAAAGCCACCCAGGGCCGGCAGCAGGAGCACGGGTTTCTCCGTGAGAAATAGGGATTGGATGAAGAAGGGATGAACAAAACAAGTGCTGCAGCCTATTCCAAGCGCAGCATGTCCGGCACAATACATCCTGAAGACAGAGTCACGGGCAGCGTGACCAAGAAAAAGCAGGTGGGCTCCAGACCTTTCACACTGCGTGAAGATGAGGCGGATCACAGTGAAACAGATGGAGCAGAGGTGAGAAGTTCCCACTGTGGGAAAGATGGCAGGGGAGAAATGCAGCCCTGAAGCTGACGTTCTTGAATATTGACGTGAAGTCCATGCAGCTTTGCTTGTGCTCCTAAGACTTGAAGTGAAGAATGGCATTTATTAAATAAGCTGCTGCAGCTGGCAACAAGGATTATAGGCCAGAATGAAACAGAGAGCATGGAACACCTCTCCTATGAGAATGGGCTGAGGGCTGGGGCAGTGCAGCCAGAAGAAAAGACTGCAGGGAGAGCTGAGGGCTGCCTTCAGTCTGCAGGGTTTGGAAGAAAGAAGGGGACTGTGGCAGAGTCTGTGCGACAGGACAAGGAGAAATGGTTTTGGACTAAAAGAGGGGAGATACAGATTGAACAAAAAGGAAGAAGCTGTTTCCAATAGGGGTGGTG
Organism: Callipepla californica brunnescens; assembly: GCA_023055505.1. Taxonomy (NCBI): domain Eukaryota; kingdom Metazoa; phylum Chordata; class Aves; order Galliformes; family Odontophoridae; genus Callipepla; species Callipepla californica. The sequence continues at coordinate 655,147 of JALIRH010000072.1, read as the reverse complement.
AGGCACTGGCCCAGGTTGCCCAGAGGTGGTGGTGCCCCATCCCTGGAGACACACAGTGTCAGGCTGACAGGGCAGTGAGCACTGGTGGAGCTGTGGGTGTCCCTGAGCATCGCAGGGAGTGGGACCACACCTCCTTTAGGGGTCCCTTCCAACTCAGATGGTTCTGTGATCCTACGATTCCATAGATTCAGCCCTACTTCACTGAAAAAAAAAGTAGAAATATTCCCACTGACACTTGCAATAATAACTTTATATTTAATGTTCCCAGGACAAACATTGAGCGAGTTGCACTGTTACTACCTGCAGTAACACTCACAGCACTTCATGCCGAGCTGCTGGGGGCTCAAAGTCCCCACTGCCACAAACATCTGCACTCCCGAAGGGCAGACACAAAGAGGTGGTGTTGGAGGATGAAGGCAGTGGCAGCACATGGCTCCGTCCCATGGCAAGCAAATATCTGACACAACACAGGAGTCCCAGGAAAGGACTAAGGACCTCAAATTTAAGCTGCAGGGAACTGTGAAGGGAAAGGCAAAGAAGTGCCTGGCCGAGTCCAAAGAAAACCTTTCTGATTGCTCCGAGATTTGCAGGTTTTGTGTTCACAGGACAGCTTGGGAATTTGGACATCTCCCATCCCTGCGATGCGCACCAGGGCACAGGATGCGTCATGTCACCAATAAGGAAACCTGAAACTGGAATCAGTTCACAAAACGCCATCTGGAAACGGCTCCTTTCCTCCCTGAAGGTGCTTTGTGAAGAGCAAAGCAGTCGGAGCCTTCCTCAGAGCTGTTGGAGAGCTTGCTCCAGCCCCCAGAAACCACGGGGAACTTCTGCTCAGCTCTGGCTTTGCTCACTGTGAGCTGAGCCACATCAATGTCTGAGAGGTGACAGCCCCCAAGGAACGGCAGTGCTCATCTGACACCCACAGCTCATGATGCTGTAGCAGCTCAGGGCCTGAGCTCAGGCTCCCGCTGCTCACAGACAGCTCTGGGACAAATCCTGACAGTCACAGATGGCAGAGGGAGCTGCAGATAAAAGCAGATTGCAGGAGGAGGAGGTCATGCGTTGATGATGGAGGAAATCCTGGAGAGCAAAACCCAACGAATTCCAGAGAATTAGACCTGCACCTCCCAGGCACAGCCGTGGCACAGAGCAGTGCTCTGCGGTCCTGGTAACACAGGGCATCCTCGGGTTGCTCTGCAATGTGGGACCCCCACCTGCCCCCCAGGGCACTGCTCTGTGCTGGGACAGCCCAGCTGCTGGAGGTCACTTTGCTTCTGCACACATCTCCACACCGTGACACCACCGCAGTGCCCCAGGGGTCAGCACAGGGAATAATGCTGCTTAACCTAACGGCTCCAGATGGTACAGGACTGGAGAAGACGCTGATCACACCCTTAGCACTCCTCCAGCCTCCTGCAGCTTTCATTTCACGAGGGGGTCCTCTGTGCCCTCAGCAGTCCCTCTTTGAAGGCTCTCTCCTTTTGAACGCAGTGTAAATAATTCAGGCCTACATCAGCTTTCAGGAAGGAGCTCCTCTGATCCAAGGTTCGTTGGGTCGGATCCTCCCCACCACCAGCTCCACGTGGCAGCCTCTGGCACCTGCTCTGGACGAGGCAGAGCAAAGCCACAGCCCTCTGCAGTCCCCAGGTGGTGTGCAGGCCAGCACCGTTCGCACTCTGCAGCTCCTCCCAGGGTGAAGCATCAGTCCAGGGTGAAGCATCATTCTGCTCAGCCGTTCTCTGTGCTGCCATCACCCCCCCTCAGTCAGCTCTGGGATTCCTCCACGTCTCCCCTGGTGCACTTGCTGCCTTGCTGTTCTTGCAGTGTGTCAGTCAGGAGGTGGAGAGCATCTGCACCGTGCATCGTTTGTTTCAAAAAATAAATGTACTGTGATACTGTGATCGTAATAAATGATAGATGTGTATGATTGTATATACGTAATGATGTCGTTATTTATATCGAATCATAGGATCCCCAAGGTTGGAAACAACCTCCAAGATCATCCAGTCCAACCGACCACCAGCAGTTCTCACTGAACCATGTCCCTCAACACAACTTCTCAACGTTCCTTGAGCACCTCCAGGGTGTATATATGTAATTTTTTTTTTTTTTTTTTTTTTTACTGGGAGCCCTTTGGGGACTTCACTTAAGGGGCTGAAGGGAACCATCAATTACCAGAGCTAAGTGACACCAGGATCCGTCCGGAGGCAACGGGCAGGCTGCTGAAGCACTGATCAGCTCCATCAGCTGCCAGCGTGGGATAAGCTCAAGCCCTGAGGACCGATGTGCTCATCAATGTGTGTGGAGCAGGGAGTGCTCCCACCCGGCCATGTCTGTGAGTCACACTCACATCCCCTGCACACAGCAGTGCTCTGCTCACCGTGATCTGAGCTGCTGCTCCATCCTGCCCTGGCCCAGGACTGCTCCCTGGAGCTGAAGGAGATCGTTCAGGGCCAGCAGGGAACACCAAACGCAGACAGAATGGTGCTTTCTGCACTTGATTTTTGCTAACGGGGGCATTGCTCGCTTTGCTGAATGCCCCACGATGAACGCTTTATTCCTGCCTCAGTGATCTACGGCTGTGTGCTCCCCTATGGCAAAAGGGGGAAACAATTCCCCTTCCTTTCACAGCACTCTGGCTCTCGTTTTTCTCAACTCCCGGGCTCCTACCCCGCATCAGAACCAGCAGATGACCTCAGAGTGCTCTGCTTGTTGCAAACCCTGTTTGCACAGCCCGGTCAGTGCAACTTCTGCCTGGGGCAGAGGGACTGGAGCTATTCTGCGTTGCTTCAGAAGGCATTCAGGTTGGATATTAGGAAAAACTCCTTCTCCAAAGAGCCATTGAGCACCAGCACAGACTGCCCAGTGTGTGTGTGGGGGGGGGTCACCATCCTTGGATGGGTTCCTGAATGTGGCACTGAGGGACGTGGGCAGTGGGCATGGTGGGGGTGGGCTGGGATTGGGATTGGGATCCTGGGGGTCTTCTTCAGCCTTTGTGATTCTACAATTCGGTGATTTTACAGTTCTATCATGTTATGATTCAGTGGCCAAACAGCCCTGGAGAACTGCTGCTGCTGCTGCATGTGCGGGTATAGGGCAGTGTGATTCGCCTTCTTAGCACCTCCCTTTCCTACACAGGACCTGACCCCTGACGGCCAGCCCCTAACCCTCCCTCCTCCCAAGGGCAGTGAGCACTGATGCTCACCTCTGTGTCTTCCTCCCTGCCCCAGGAAGTGTCTGAGCATCTGATGGAGGGACAGCTGGGCCACAGCACCCAACGGAGGTGCGGTGTTTACTGTCTGCTCTCGCAGTGTTTGCCAGCAGGTTTTATAACGGCCTCGGGCAGATGAAGAACCACTTCAGGCCCTCGGCCTTAGCTGAGCCTCTGGATTTCTTCCTTTCCTTTGTCAGCTGTAAAGCAGAAATCCGTTTTCCTTCCACCAGGGTTACTTTGGTTAAACACGCTGCAGGTTTGCTGATGAAGGTCCCTAAAACATTACGCGTTCTGCCACGCTTAAACAAAAAAGAGAAGAAATGGATACAGATACAATCCTTACCTCTGAGTGAGGCATTGCCTCTTCTGGCCAGACTGAACTGGGTTCAGGGCACACAGAGATCCTCCTCTGCCTTCATACCCCTGGATATTAGGGAACGTTTCTTCTCCAAAGAGCAGTTGGGCACTGGCACAGCTGCCCAGGGAGGTGGGGAGGTCAGCACCCCTGGAGGTGTACACAGTTGTGGGCATGTGGCACTGAGGAACGTGGTCAGCAGGCATGGTGGGGGTTGGGTTGGCATGGGGATCCTAAAAGGCTTTTCCCACCTTAAGCATTCCACAATTCTATGATTCCCACCCACTACATCCCCCTTTTCTGTCCTGCAGGGACTGTATAGCTAGGGCTGCAGAGCTGTGCACCAGTTGCCCTGTGCCCACCATTGCAGGGAGCAGCCAGACACACTGACCTTCCCATCCCCATCCCCATCCCCATCCCCATCTCCATCCCCATCCCCATCCCCATCCCCATCCCCATCCCCATCCCCATCCCTGTATCTCCATCCCCATCTCCATCCCCATCCCCATCCCATCCCTCTTCCTGCCCCACACTGCTGTATGGCTTTCAGGCTCCTCTCAGAGGGCTGAGCACCCAACCTCTGATGGTGGAGGTACCTGAAGGCTGGGGCTACCACCAAGGGAGTCATGTTGAATGCCACACTGCTCTTTCTTCATTGTCTGCAGCTGTGCAGAGCCCACACCATGATCCCAGGGCTGGCCCAGTGGATTTTCCTTGATTGACATGATGGGTGAGGAAATGGTTTCATACTAAAAGAGGGGAGGTTTAGACTGGCTATAAGAAGACAGTTTTTTATGATACGGGTGGTGAGGCACTGGCTCAGGTTGCCCAGGGAGGTGGTGAGTGTATGGAGACACCCAAGGTCAGAGCACAGGGCTCTGAGCACCTAATCAAGCTCTGGCTGATCCTGTTTGTTACAGGGGGGTTACTCTAGATGACCCTTAAAGGTTCCTTCCAACTCAAACCATTCTGATTTTATGGTGTGCATGAGGGCAACAGTCCTTGGCTCTCAGGAGCTGTTCCTCCCCAAACTGTTGCAGTGGGGTATGTGGGCTGTCTCACAGCAGGGCTCTCGTTCTGGGATGCTCTATTATTTCCTGACCCCTGGACCCTCAGCACATGGGATGCTGGCTTCCAGCAGGCCCAAGTCCAGTTCCCTGACCTTCACCCTCACTGGGATTCCTGGCGTGCTGCTGAGCAGCCACTGGATGGCATTGCCTCTTTGCTGCCTCTACCTCCTCATGCTCATGGGGAACAGCACCTTACTCTGCTCGATAAAGACTGACCACAGCCTCTGTATCGCCACGTGCTATTTCCTCTCCATGCTGCCCGTGGCAGACCTGGGCTTGTCTCTCTCCTCCCTGCCCACCATGCTGCTGTTCTCACCAGGAAGATGCCCTCCTGTGGGTCCCATGTGCAGTCTCACTCCTGCCTGCATCAGCACATGCTGAGGTTGGTGTGTGGGGATGTCTGGGTGAACAGCCTGTGTGGGTTGATGGCCACGGAGCTCCCTGAGCATCCTCCTGTCCTACACCATGATCATCAGGGCCACTCTGAGCATCGTCTCCTGGGATACACAAGCCAAAGCCTTGAGCACACGTGTCTGCCAGCTCAGTGCCATCCCAGTGTTCCACACCGTGCTCATCTCCCTGTCTGTCACCCACAGATCCAGAAGGCCCCTGCCACCCTGGTCCCATTCTCCTGGCTGATGCATGTCTCCTGGTGCTGCCCGTGCTGAACCTGCTGGTGGAGGAGCAGGCAGGTCCTCATCCTGCTCAGCCAGAGGGGCCCAGCAGCACTCCTAGTGCTGGGGAGGACTCCTTCCTTCCCTCTCCAGTTGAGCTGCTTACAGGCAATGCCTTACCCTGGAGAAAAAACACTCCAGGAGAAACCCCTTTTGCCATACAGTCCTTTTCCTCCCCATGGAGGGATGGGTGACTGCAATTCACTTCATTCCACCTCCTGTTTTCAGAAGCCCCACTTCTCAGCCAGCCTGCAGGAGGGCAGAGCTGGGGTGCACAGCAGTGCTCTCCTCCCTGCAACCCTGCAGGCTGGGAGCAGCCAAGGGAATCGCTCTGACGGCAGATCCAGGCTCTGAAGAACTACAAACACTGTTGCCAAACTTGTGCTTTTAATAAGGAGCATCCCTTCGTCCACCAATCGTACAGAACTCCTGTCTCCCAGGGCTATGTAATCACACGAGACTCCGCAGCGTTCGTTAAATGAGTAACACAATTCTCAGCTTGGCTGTTATGAGGAACAGAGAGGACCCAATGGCTGAGGACATGAAGCCAGGGAGCTGAGCCCCATCTCCTCACAGAGTCTGTTTGCTGTCCCCTGTCACCACCTGCTCTGCCTGCAGCTCGGTGAAGGTAGGTTGGCGTGGGGTGCAGTGCACTCCAGCACGTCCTGTGCCATGGTGCTGTCTGCAGCTCTTCATGATGTGTTAGTGACATCGTGATATATCATGACACAAGCTGCCCCTTGCACTAGAGGAGCCCCCACCATGTCCCAGGGCAATCCACCTGCTGCCAAGCTCCCTTTGGCTGTGTAAAATAAACCTCCCTGCAAGCCAGCTCCCCATGACCTCATCCTGCCTGCTGATCACAGCTAACTATCTTCTCCATTTTCTTCTGCCTCCACATCAGTGCCTCATCACAGGCTGCTCTCCTCCTCTGGGCTGTCTCAAAGCCTGAGCTGGGGCAGTTCCAGAACAGCTTTGCCAAATGCTGCATCATTGCTCCCAGCCCTCTTGCAGCTCTGCTCACACACAGCATCACAGATGGAGCATCACTGCGTCATGATGGCATCAGGGGTGGCTGCACCCCAAGGGGGGAGGGCTGCTGATGTGCCCCAAACTGTTCCCCCATTGCATCTGTGCACACAGCCCTGGGGAGCAGCAGCTCATCCCGGGAGATGAGGGCTCCAGAAGGAGGGAGCAGAGTGAAGAGGATGGGAAAGAGACACGAGAACTGTGCAGGGCGGGATGGGCAGCGCTGATGCTCTGAGGGATGGAGCGGAGGAGAGCACAGATTTCAGCACAGACACATGGCAGGAGGGTGTGCAGCTGAGCAAGGAGCTGCAAGGTCAGGACCGGAGCTTCCCCAGCTGTTCTGAGAGCTGCTATGGAGAACACACGGCAAGGATCATTGAGGTGAATGGGAGTTAGGTGCAAAAGCAGAAGGCATGGCTCCTGTGCGTGCTGCAAAGGGTCGTGTCCATCAGATGCTGTGAAGCTGCAGCAGAAATAAAGGTGGTTGCAGGGAAATGTGAGGGTGGGAAACTGCCAGAAGTCTTTCCTGTAATTTCTCCCAGGGTTTGTAGAGTAGATGTTCTGAAGAGAGAGAATGTCTGCTTCCCTGTGCTGCCAGGAGCACAGCTGATGGAAGCCTGCGTTTCTCTGCTGAGTGCTGGCTTGCTGAAGCTGTGCTTCAGGCTTCAGACTTCTCAAAGATCCCAGCCCTCCCTGTTGTCTGACAGCAGCATTTTCAGTGCTTTTGTCCAGTTTTAACTCCAACCTTTGCTAACAAGAGAAGTAATGGGGGACAGAGCCCTCGGGTGGCCCTGAGATCTGCCTTTCCGTGTGTCCCTTTGCTGCATCTCATTGCACTGCTCTCCTGCTCAGCAGTCCCAGCCCAGCGCGCAGCTGCACCACGGAGGACCAAGGGGATGCACAGTGGTGTGGGCTGGCTGCAGCTCCAATGGCTGAGGTTTGGCTGACAGAGGAGCGAGCCTTCACCATCAGTATCCCCACAGGATCATCACCCGGACAAACTATGAGCTGTGTACGGAGTGTTTCCATCCTCCTGCTCAGGTTCCCAAGCTGCTTTGATGTACAAGAGGTTGGGAGCTGGGGACCTTCCCGTGGGGTCCTGAGCTCTCAGCAGTGCGGCACTGTGCAAGCATCACACGGGCGGGCAATCTGTCATGAGTTTGAGTGCTCTGCTAATTGCAGTGACTCAGACTGTGGGTGCCGAGGGGAAGAGGAAGGCTGCTGTTTGCAGCCTGAGTGCAAAGCAGTTCCCTAAGGCTGCTTCGGGATCAGTGCAACTGATGCTTGTCAACTGCTGACATCTCTGGTGGTGGATTTCACCACTTCCCCACAGGCAGAATCCACAGCGGATCTCACTGTGCTGTCACAGCAGTGCTGGGCCACCACCCCCAGGCAGCCCACACCTCTCCATTGCCACCCACAGCAGTTTGTCCACCCCGTGCCCAGCGGGACCCCCAGCCCTCCTGGGGTGGCCTTTCACTCACACTCTGCGTGATGATATCATGATGTTACTTTATATAAATATCTGCATTTGCTTTCAAACCATCTCACCCCTTCTGGAGTAAGGTGTCCATGCCCCTCGCTGCTCAGGTGTGTGATGGGATCCCGCAGACCCTCAGTCCCTCAGCTGCCTCTGAGCCACAGCTGTCTGCCTTCCTGTGATAGCTGGGGACCACACACGCCTTCCAAACATTTGCTGTTTGCTTTCCAGTGTTTGACTTTCCGTCAGTGCACCGAAAGTAATCACGTACATTCCAGATTTTCTACAGATGCTTTCCTGCTCTTGATCCCTTCTTCTTTTCTGCACTTGCTCAGCCCTCTGCCTGTGTGTTATGTTTGCAAGTTCACCCGATCCTCTCTTGCCAGCAGTAAGTGTAAATTGTCGGCTGCACAGCAGCAGCGCTGCGGCCGGGACAGTCCAGGAGCTCTGATGATGCCATAAGGGGATGTGAAAATAAACCATGTCCGATATCACTGCCTCGCTTGTTTCTTATTCTGATCAATATTTGTATTTTTTTTCCCATCATCTCACATCGTAATTGGTGCCAATTTCCTCCTGGAGGAGCTAATCATGCATCGCCCTCACAATGGTTTCAGATAATGTTTTATCAACAAATGGCACAGAGGTTTCCTTCCAGGAGAGAAGGCGCAGTGCAGCAGCACAGCTTGCCCACCAGCACGGCTTCACTCGCTCTGCCCTGGCACTGCTGATGCAGTTGCAGACCAGAAACCACCCAGGTCAGTTCTGGGACACGCTGGTGCATTCCACTGAGATATCTGGGACACCGTTGTTATTTTTACAGCAACCATTTAACTCCTCTATGGATATACCACGGGATTTCACAGTCAGGAGTGTCTTTTTCGTTTTGGGGACCTTGCAGTGAATCAGCACAAATGGAGTGATCCCGAGAGGGGTGATGTTCACTGGGAATCGGTTTGGTTTTTCTCTGGAATTGGACATGAGCTCCCTCCCCTTCTGAGCTGGTTTTAAGCCACAAAATCCTCTGTTTACAGCTTCACATCTGCATGTTTGCCCATCGCCATGAGGAGCTGCTTTTTGCTCCGTGCAAACAGATTTCACACATCAGTCTCAGCCTTGAGCACCCAGTAGGTAGTGTCTGAGACCAGATGAGTCGGGTGTTTTAAGTACGCAACGTAGGGGCACCTAAAAGAGGATACAGCTTCTCAGAAAGATTCTAGAAGTCCACTTTCTTTTAACGAAGTCTGAGTTTCTTCTGCATTTGGTAGCCCAAATGTGGGACCACATGTGGGCTCCTGTGGCCATCAGAGGTGATGAGCCAGTGCTATCACTGAAGCATCTCTCCTCTATGTTGGGCTGAGCTGCTCTGCACTCTCAGGCAAATAAAATTCAAAGTAAATCCCCCTACTTGAAACTCCGTCCTCCATAGGGAACCCTTCATCTTACATCTCACCCCGTGAGCGTGACCCATTGGAGGTGCCTGAGGGCTCCCTGGGTTATGTGTCTGCTTTTGGCCCATTGGTATCCCTCAAGAAGCTCCAGTTCATGAATCAGTGCAGGGCTGTGCTGGGCAGGTCCCAGGATTTGCAGGATAATCCTAACCTCCAGCTGTGGGAGGGAAGTGAGGCTCCGTCCGTGCCAGTGCCCTTGATTGTGAGGGGACATGGTCAGCCCATGCCCGTCCCCAGGGCTCATCTCTCCTGTGCCCTCCTCCTCCTTGTGACACCTTAGTTGAGTTTGGCCATTCTGTTGTGTCAGGGTCTTACAGAGCGAGAGGTGGACCAGATGACCCCTTCAAGTCTCTTCTGACTGCCTATGATCTCCATGATTAGCATGGGATGGCAGCACACGACTGTAGCACCATGGCTTTGATGATCTAAGGCAGTTGATGGGTGTTCATTTCTGCTTCTATTGCAGGGCACTGCATTACTGACTCTGGGCTGTGGTGCCAGAAACAATTGCCCAGCAACAAGTGTCATTAATCATCAGACATCCACCCTAATGAGTTTGGAAAAAAAAAAAAAAAACTAATTTTGTTAGCAGCAATGAGATTATGCCTTCACTCGACAGCAGTAACTCATACTTCAATTATCAGATCTGCTCAGCCCTTATCCCGCTCCCTTTTAACAGCAGCCATCTGATAACGCCTCTCAACCGCCAGACTGAATTTCCACCAGCGTGGTGATGTCATGGTCATTTATTTTGGAAAGCAATAGCAGTTTGGCAGAGCAACGTCGTTACTTCCCCACCTCATAGCTCTGCTCCCAGCAGTGATAGCTGCTTAAAACCACAGTGTGAGCCCGACTGCTGCTCTGCTTTCTGAGAGAGTGCCCACCTTCCTGGCCAGGGACACCCTCCCTTCAGCAAAACCCTGGGGTGCAGACACTTCACACAGAGCAGAGGTCCTTCTGCTCCTGTGTGGGGCTAGCTGTGGCACAGAGGTGACAGCAAACCGATACAGGTGGATCAGCACATTTGACCTTATCAGAAACTATTTCAACCTTGAGAATATGAAAAGCGTCGATGAGATCAAAACCCAAAGTCTTTTCCACTTTTATAGAACTATGTTTTGGGATTTTGATCTATCTACACCTTGCAAAGACAAATGTGGAGTTGCTGTGCACTGTGATTCATGGTGAGCACGGTGAGTTAAGGTTGGAAGAGCCCTCCAGGGTCAGCAGCCCGACCCAGCCCACCCCACTGTGCCCACTGACCACATCCCTCAGTGCCACATCCCCACAGCTCTGGATCACGCCCAGGGACAGTGACCCATGTAGACATCCTTTGGAGAAGGGATTTTCCCTGATGTTCAACCTGACCCTCCTCCAGCGCAGCTTAAGGCCATAACTCTCATCCGTCTTGATTGAGATGGGACCCAACAAACTGGAGATCCCATGTGTTAATTGATTTGTACCATTTCTCTCTTTCTTTCTGAGAAGGAAACACTCCTGCAGAGCAGGTCATGTCTGTTCCTGCACCCAGCAACTGCTCGGGGTCGTTGCTCCCCATTTTATGCACTCAGTGAAGGTTTCCCATAGGAGTGCACGTCTGAGCCGCCCTCTGTCACCTCTAGCAAGAAAAGAGCAGTTCGCGTCTAACAGTAGGAGACATTTCCCTCTCTACTGGAGACACAAGGGAAGGCAAAAGCTGCATTCCTAGCTGAGATGCTGCTGGTGCACATAACAAACTTTAACACACTGATCATATATTTTTTCTTTGAGTTTTGCTGTCCTAATATCTGTGGGTGCTTTCCATGCTGCCTGAGCAGTTGAATGGTCTCTACCGCTCTCAGAATCATTAAGGTTGGAAAAGACATCAAAGATGACCGAGTGCAGCCCCATCCCACCCCCACCACACCCCCTGCCCACGTCCCCCTGCAGTGCCCCCTCCTGCTGCTGGCCGTGCCCACTGCCTGCCAGTCCCACAGGGCACGCGCTGGGTGCCAGGATCAGGCACTGCTCACTGGGAGGACGCAGAGGTGATGCCCAGAGCAGCAAGCTCCTCAGTCCTGCCTCAGGGCTCCTTCAGAGCAGGGCGGACTCACTGCATCCCAGCTCCTGTTTTTGGCCCTCAGAGGAGGTCTGGGACGTGCTGTGCACAGTGCTGCTCCAGCTCGCACTTCACCTGCGGGTCGTGCTGACCCACATTCACCTCTCTGCTGCTCTGAGTCACCTCTGTCCACCAGCTCCACTTAAACAGGAAAATGAGATCGAGGGCTTCGCAGTGTTTGCAGATTTCTCTCAGCTTGTTTGATTTTCCACCCCGCACACTAAAAGCAGAGGGTTTGCTTTCTTTGCACAGAACTCCCTGTCCCTTCTGCGTTTTCCGAATCCCCTCAATGAATTGTTTGCCTGCCGCAGTCAGCCAGGCATTAAATATGTCAATGTTTGCTCGGTCGCTGCTGCGGGATGGGGCACCCGTGGCTGAGCAGCTCATCTGTGCCACTCACAGCGCAGGAAATTGGCTGACACCACTCCGCCTCGCCCAGCGCTTTTGTGGTGGTTTCAATTAAAGATGCTATTCTTCTGCTGAAAAGCCCAGATGGTTCTGCCTCTGGAGCACGGCCTTGGACGAGCTCTGTAGGGCTTTAACTCTTCGTTCCCTGCAGAAGGAGGTGCCGAAAGGCACTGTGTGGCCCTGCAGTTCCTCCCAGGCTCTGTGCTGATGTCACCCACTGGTTCAGCGGGTGGGGGTGTTAAAATGGGATGGGTTGGAGAGGAGAATGCATTGGAGGCTGCAGGGCCCCAGCAGACACCTGACTTTTATCAGCAGCTCTGAATGAAGGTTTCCTTTGCACACACCTCTGGTTTCACACACAGCCATCACTGAGTCCCTGAATCACGGAATCACAGAACCCTTAGAGCTGGAAAAGCCCTCCGTGATCCCAAAACCCATCCTATCATACCCACTGACCACGTCCCCAAGAGATCTGAGCTTACACTGTGGGTACGAGCTCACAGAAACGAGCAGCCATTTGGAATCATGTCCGAACAAGAAGATAAACACTACATAGAGAAATGCATATGTACAACAGAACCTGGGAGGGGCTTGGGGGGTTGATCACAGCTTCTGCACAGTGCTTTCCTGCAGGGCACTCAGCACAGGACAGGAGCCAGCAGGGTTTCTGCAGCTTGGAAGTTGCCCAGAAGCCCTGGCTGAAATGCCTGAGATATCTCAAGTGGGCGCTGGACTTGTGCAGCGTGAGCTGCCAAGGGGTCAGGAGGAGGGGAAGCTCGGACGTGGTGCAGCACCAGGCACAGCAGTGATGTTCAGATCTGGGGTGTGAAGAGCTGACATTCGCACAGGATCATGCAGATGGTGTCTGCAGCAAAACCCTTCTCCACGTCCTGATCCAAGTACTCACAAAACTCCATCCCTAACAGCTGCCCCTCACCTGAATCCTGCCCCACATGCTTACTGCAACCCAAGCAAGGAGGACCCCAAAGCAGGAGGGCTGCCCGCTCCTCTCGGGGATCCCTCATTGGTGCAGATGCTCTGAGCCCCAGTCCTGCTGAGCTTTCCTCCCCAGAGCTATTTCTGGGCCTCAGCAGGTGGTTGATGAGGAAAAATGTTGCATCAAGGGAAGCAGAGGACATCCTGACAAGGAGGAGAGGACGTCCCTTCTGTGCTGCAGCCCCTCTGTCCGGGCAGCAGGGATATTCTGTCCAGCTCAGACACTGTAGTCAAGGAAAGCATGATCAAACAAACATGATCAAACAGCCTGTGCATTTCTGAAGCTTTCTGAAGCAGAGAAGGTTGAGGGATGTGTGTTGCTTTTCTTCCTCTCCCTGCGCGAGCAGATCTCTGTGGTCTGCAGCAATCTTCAACCCAACGCTGTGCTGGATGGAGAGACACAAGACCTTGGCAGCAGCACAGTTTGCTCTTGTTTTGAGAGCCGTGTCCCAGCTGCACTGTGCCCAGTACTGCAGGGAGCAGACAGATACACCTCCACATCCCCAGCCCTATCCCCATCCCATCCCTCTCCCTGCCCCGGGCTCTGCCCTGCAGTGCATCCTCACCTCTGGGTTCGGATCTGTGCATGGACAGGGCTCGCTGCCAGACCATCACCCACCTCTGTAGAATCCCTCACCAGGAGAGAGGAGTAAAGTCCAAAGCGGTGCCAGCAGCATGATTTCAGGTAGCCATGGTGCTCCTGCTCTCCTGGATCTGATGAGCTTTCCTTATTCCTCTGCCTGTCTCAAATGAGCACTGTTTTGAGCAGTTTACATAGGCTTTTCATGGGAGGACCAAGCCTTCACCTCTCCCTCCCCTCCTCACCATCCTTTCTCACAGTCCGTCAGATATCAAGTGCCGACCTCTGCCCCATGCAGGAAATAGGATTAGGGCTGGTTTAGGCTCAAACCATAAATATTTCCAGCAAACAGAATGATGCTGTGCCAAGTGGCAGCTGCGTTCCCCTCATGTGTGGTTCTGGGAAAGTGTTTTTGTTTTTTTTAATGGGAAAATAGATGGATACCTCACATCCTTTCCTATATTCCTGTATGTGTTCTGTGCTTCTGGGAAAAGGATTTAAGCAGGAAACCAGAAAGCTCAGCTCTGTGAGAACGCACTATGCAAAAATACTGCTGGCAGCTCCATGCACTTGGGCAACTCAAGACAGAAATCGGAGGGAAATACAAGATTCTGAGCACTTCTGGTGCAAGATAAATCCATCTTACACTGTGTGGTTGGCATATTATGGAGTTACTTTCATTCTGGTGATCCTGAGCATTTCCAGGACCTCTCCAGAAGATGCTGTACAACCCCTTCAATGTGCCAGCTCTGTACTGCTCAGCACTATGTCCTTGAGAGAACCCCCAGGCTGGACATTCGCATACATCCAACATACACTCAGTGGGTCATCATCTCAGCATGTGCAGGGCGAGCAAGGAGGAGAAGTGTTCTCCTTGGCTGCTCCCAGGGATGACACTGAGGTTTGCAGAGAGGATCATTGCTTCCTCCTTGCTCAGTGCAGTTGGTTTGCATCCTCCCAGCACAGGAGGCTAAACTAGCGATGCTGGAGACTGCCTGGCATGTAGGGGAAAAGATGTCAGAATCCCAAGGGAGAGAAACCAGAGGTGCCAGGGTGCACGAAACATGAGCACATGCATGCAGCTTGGGCTACAAGGAAAGCAGAGGAAGAGAAACCGTGCTGCTCTCTCAGATTGGATCAGTCCAAAGAGATTCCAGCGTGTGTCTTTTAGACTCCAGATTCTGTCTTTTCCAGACACCCATGGAAAAACAGGTCTGGAAGGACCCTGGGAGGATGCCTCTTCTGTGCCTTTGCCCCAAGACAGACTCAGCTAAGCTGACACCGCTGCTGAGAGGTATTCAGAAACACCATCCATGACAGTGACTCCATGCCCTGCACCCCTCTGCCCCTGTTCCTGCACCCACCCTTGCCAAACCTCGGTTTGCCTTCCCAGCACTGCAGCCCAAGGCAGTGTCTCAGCCCCGTGGACATGGTTATTCCCATCTCCTTGCAGTGTCTCTCTGCTTTGCTGCAGGACACTCTCTCCCTGCTGCCTCTGAGACCACACCACGGCATCTCAGCTGCTCTGAACCCAGCACACCATGTTTCACTGCTGTGCTCCCTGTGGCCATGTGCCATTCAACTTCCACTTTCTGATGTAAAGATGTTCCCTGGTGAAGGCCTGTTGGCACTGATGACCGTGAGAACTATTCTACTAGGTGAACCTGAAGGTCCCTGCAGCCTGCTATCTCGCACTGAAGAATGGCCATTAATGGCCTTCAGGAGGGTTATTTACAGTTGGTCCTTCCCACAGCATGGATCCCAGAGGCTTGTAGTCAGCGCAGAGGTTTCCTGAACAGGAGACCACAGCTTGGCCATCACGTTCAATAGAAACTGATGAATCCATCATGCATGAATTTTCTAACACCGTTTTGTACACACGTGTGCTTCCATCTCCCACAGCACCCAGTGACAAAGAACAGAAACATTCTGTAAATATCTTCCTTTCCCTTTTCATGATCTCACTGACCCTTCTTGTATTGCTCTGTTGTCACTTCTCAGGGCTGCAGAGCCATTGTGTGATAACCCCATTCCTGTGCCACACCTCTGACCTTCAAGACATCGGTTAGCTTCGATAGTGCCTCTGTATTTTTTTTTGCATATGACACATCTAGAGATAGCAAAGTACACCGAGGCCAGCTGGGTGAGTGACACAAAGACTCGATGCACTCCGTCACAAGCAGCCAGGTAGGAGCAGAAAACTGCCTCTAGCTTGTACTTGTCTGTTCCCTGGCACTGGAACGAGCTGGCATCAGGGAATCATGGACTCAGAGGATGGTTTGGGTTGGAAGGGCCCTTAAAGAACATGCAGTCCTAACCCCTTCCATGGGAAGGGACCATCTCATAGCCCACAGTCCATCCACGCCTTGGGCACCTCCAGGGATGGGGCAGCACAGCTCTGTGCAGCAATGCCACGGCCTCAGCACCTCTGGGTAAAGAATTTCTTCCCTATATCTAACCTAAATCTAATCTCCTCTCACTCAAAGCTGCTACCCCTTGTTCTGCCACCACATCCCAGACCCTCCCCACTTTTCCCACAGCCCCTTAGGGCACTGGAGGGCTGCAATGAGCTCTCCCCAGATCCAAAACCCCTGGCTTTCATCCTGACTCCACAGCAGAGCTGCTCCATCCTGACTCCATAGCAGAGCTGCTCCATCCCCTGAGCATCCCTGTGGCCTCCTCTGATCATGTTCCAACCACTCTGTATCTGCTGGCCCCAGACCTGAGCACAGAACTGCATGTGGGTCAGAGAGTGGAGCAGAGCAGATGGGGCAGTCCCCCCCAGACCCACTGCCCCGCTGCTGTGGGGCAGCCCAGGGCACGGGTAGCCCCCTGGGCTGTGAGTGCACATCGTCCAGCTCATGTAAAGCTTTTCATCAGCCCACACCCACCAGTCTGCCTCTGCAGGACAGCTCTCTGAGCATTCATTTACACTTTCCTTTGGGGTTGCCCCAACCCATCTGCAGGACCTTGTGCATCACCGAGGATGTGCTTGGTCCCACTGTCCGTGTTGATGACGTAGTGCTGAGCAGTGGGCAGTGCTGCAACACAACCACATCTCCTATTCCAGAAGTGTCTCGTAGGTCTGGTGCCTATTTTTACAACAGATATCTCATACAGGGAGGGGGAAAACTATTAGATTAACTCTGACAAGCCTTGGTCTGTCAGGAGAAGAAATAGGGGTTAGCAGTGATTTCCACCTCACAGCTGAGGTGGTAAAGGTAAATTTATTGCCATGAGACGTTTAGATGTAACAGGCTTTGGGACATCGCAGAGGATATCTGCTAATCTGTCTGTGTTTGGCTTTGTAATATTGAGTTTGTTTTTATTGTGCAACACATAATGATTTTAATTAAACATTTCATGTCTCGCCGGTTATGGAAGAAGGACAGCCAACACCATTTCACCTCCGTTATTCCCCTGGGGAGATGCTGCAAGCACGCTTCTTGCAAAATTTATTATTATTTGCATTACAGATCCATTCTCACAATAAAAATGGTGCGTATTGCCAGCGTGCAGCAGCATTGCCAGGCATAAATCACAGGGAGCTATAAACACGTCGCCCAATAAACTATCAGAAAAAAAAAAAAAAAAAGCACCCGTGCCTGCTGGGAGAGCATCATAAATGGGAAAGATCATTTACTTCACATACTGTTTTCCATCGTCAGTCTCACGCTGTTTACGCACGGGGAGTTGGGCTCCGGTGGCTCCATTGATTGGCTGCGAGGCCAGGACAGGACTGTCCCCGGGGCGCCTTATAAACTCTGCCCTCCCCACGCCTCGACCTGGGCTCTTCCCCTCCGCATCCAGACTCATACCGAACCCAGGACCCCAGCGCAGAGCCTGGTGAGTACCTGAGCCGTGAGGAACCTCTCCTCCTGCTCATCAGTTTGGGATGGGTGGGGTTGTGCATCCCAGTGCTGCTGGGGGGATGTGTGGGGCTGGGAGTGTGGGGTGGGGTGGGTGCCACGGTGCTGCTGTGCACGAACCGGGCTGTGCTCCCATGGACTGTGGCCCAGTTCGGCCGGTGGGAATGGCACATTCCTGTTCCTGCCTTGAGAGCCAGGAGGACTTGGGCTTTATGGGTGCTGCGTCCCCAAAGTCCCTTTGTGCATCACTTCACATAGGGGCTGAGCCCCAGCCTGGATGCTTGAGTTGGAGGCAGCTGTGAAAATAATGAAGCCTCCTCTTGAGGAAAAATCCCCACAGATTTCTTGGGCTCACCCTTCCCCAGCCCCTGCACTCACTGATGCTGAGGTGCCCCTAAAGCACCAGAACTTTGCTGAAGCAACTGGCAAAAACTGAGGTCAGAGACAGGCAGGGCGTGACCTGTGAACGATGGAGAGGGGAGGAGGGCAGCACAGCTGGTTCGTCTGCATGCCCTCCACCCCCTTCCCTGGGCTCCGGGGTGCTGAGCAGGAGCACAGCCCTCTATTGCAGGGCACATCTTGCTGGGCTGGCCAGGAACACTGCTCGGGTGCTGCCATTAATCTTTCAATTCATGTCCTGTAAGTGGGTTTTGGTTTCCTCATCTGGGCTCAGCCACAGTGTGAGTGATGTAAGCGCTGTCCCACAACTGTCAGCTGGGACATGGATGTATATATTGTGCTATGTAGTAAATATTAAAGTATAATATATCTACTATAGATGCACAAAAACATAGATGTGTGCTTATATGTTTTATATATTCTAAGCATTTCGTACATTTCTGTAGATGTATTTACATTATTTTTTTACATACACATATGCACACATAGAACATGGAGAGAAAAGATGGCCTGGAAGGAGATCCCTCTCTGAAACCCAAAGGAGCACAACGTAAATCACAACAGCTCTGAGAGCAGCAGAGTCAGGAAAGTCCATTTCTTTTAGTGCTGTATAGCTTGGTAGGAGTACCCAGTGTCTGAGAAAGCCAGCTTTGCACAAGGGCTTTCTTGCAGAAGGAGAATCCATGACAAACCACAGTTTGCTCACGACCAGTCCTTTCCCAGTGGACTCTGTCTTTCGTTTTATCCACTTCCATAATTCTGGAAAACAGCTGAATTCCAACAACTCTGAGAGTCGTGGCTCTTACCAAAGGGAGCACCACGCTGTCAGCTGGGACCCCACGTCCCTCTGCTGCTCTTCCTTTGCCAACATGGGCTGCTATCCAGGGAAAGCACCAGCTGCCCTTGGCTGCACATGGCCGAAGCTGCCCCTCGCACTGACAGGGCCCTCCCAAATCATAGGATCAGAGTGTGGCACAGGTTGGAAGAGACCTTAACAATGGTTTAGCTCCAACCTCTCTGCCATGGCTGAAGCGTGGCTCTGCCTTCTTCCTCCCTTTGGCAGCTGAACGCGGGGCTACCTGCGGGACAAGGCAAGTCATGAGGACGTGTGGCTGAAGAGAAAACCTAGTTGCCCTCCCTGAGGGAAACAAAATGGTTTTGAGGCTCTTCCTCGCTTCCCATCAGTTACATGTGGCTTTTGTCCCACTGCAGGAGGATGTTTATCCTTGCTAAGCTTTGGGATTCATTGCCACAGTCATAAGCAAGTTGAGAGTTTAATGGAGCTAAATCATATTAGGAACATAATAGATTCATAATAGAGGGTATGTGTGTTTATTCAAAAATGAACTGTGTTACAGTAAATCCTCGCTCATAAAATACCCTCAGGTACTTTTTGACCTGCCTGCTTTTTATCCTACTGAAAGTATTTTAAGACTGAAGCCACAGAATATTTTCATTAATCAGCTCTTGTTTTCCACCTCCACTGTTTTTCCTCATCCACACCAACAGTCTCTCAGTCACAGAAGGCACAGAGAGAGCTCAGGAGCACCATTAGCTTCTCCAGCACCTTTGGGTGTATTGTTTCTCATGCAGTGTTTTGTTTTTGGGTGTATTGTTTCTCATGGATGGTGTTGAGGTGGTTGAGTCCTACAAGAGGACTTGAAACCTTTGGTAACATCATAGCTCGTTGGAAAATTCAGGCTGGAGAGACTCCAGAAGATCTCTAGTACAACACCCTGCTGATGAGGTTGCTCATAGCTTCATCCAGTTAGATCTGGATTTCCAAGAATGGAGATGGCACCAAGTGCTTTGGGCAACGTTCTCCAGTGTTTGACCATCACCATGGAGAAACAGTTCTTCTCGTATCCAGTTCAAAATTACTTTATTTTGACTTATGCCTTTTGTTTCTTATCCTTCTGCCACCCGTTGCTACAAGAGCCTTCCTTAGAGCCTCCCTGTGTGTAGCAGAAGGCTGATGTCACATCCCTGTGAAGCATCCTCTATATGAGGCTGAACAAACCTCTTTTTTTCCTCTCACTGTGGGGTCTCCGACCCCCAGTCATCTCAGGGGCCTTATTCCGAACTCACTACATCAGGTTCCTGATAGGTTCCTGATAGGTTACCATAAAAGCCTCACCCACCCCATATTCTTTTACCCTGTGTTAAAAGGTCACCACATACCCCACGTCCTTCACCTCTGATTCTCACTCAGAGACTTTCCATGAACCCCTCCCAAGTGCCTCTGAAACGATAAATTCTTGCTCTTTTCTCTGTTCTTGATAGAAATCACAGACACTATATGAGCAGGGCACTACATCACAGAACCACAGAACTGAAGGGGTTGGAAGGGACCTCCAGATATCATTGAATCCAACCCCTACGACAAAGCAGGTTCCCCAGCCCAGGTTGCACAGCTCGGCGTCCAGGTGGGTCTGGAACATCTCCAGAGAAGGAGACCCCACCACCTCTCTGGGCAACCTGCTCTAGTGCTCTGTTGCCTGAACTGTAAAGAAGTTCTTCTGTGTGTTAGTACAGAACTTCCTGTACACAAGTTTTAAGCCATTACTCCTTGTCCTATCTCTGCTCACCACCGAAAAGAGCCCTCATCCTTTTGCTTCCCACCTCCCTTCAGGTATTCATAAACATTAATCAGATCTCCCCTCAGTCTTTTCCCCAGGCTGTACAGCCCCAGGTCTCTCAGCCTTTCCTCATATGGGAGATGCTCCAAGCCCTTCATCATCCTTGTGGCCCTCACTGGACTCCTTCCAGGAGATCTCTGTCTTTTCTGAACTGGGAAGCCCAGCACTGGGCACTGTATTCTAAATGTGTCCTCGCCAGGGCAGAGCAGAGCGGGAGGATCACCTCTCTCACCCTGCTGGCCACGCTCTGTGCAATGCACCCCATGTCCCATTGCCCTTCTTGGCCACAGTGCACACTGCTCGTGTCCCCCTACCATCCACCAGGACCCCCAGGTCCTCCTGCACAGAGCTCCTCTCCGGCATCTCATCCCCCAACCTGTACTAATGCTGCTGTTGTTCCTTTCCAGGTGCACTTGCTCTTGTTAAACCTCATCAGGTTCCTCCCTGCCCAGCTCTCCAGCCTGTCCAGGTCTTGCTGCCCTCAGGTGTGTCAGCCAATCCTCCCAGCTTCGTACCATAAGCAAACCTGCTTATGGGAGAACCCATCCCTTCATCCAGCTCATTGATGCAGACGTTAAACAAATACATTGCTCATTTATTTTCCTTCACCCGGTAGCGAGGCGGATTATGAAATGAGGAATGACTTTGATATGAGAACAGATGGAAATCCACCTTCCTCTGCTGGCTGTCATCTGAGTTGAGAGCAATGGTGTCAGACCAGGCCTCTGTTTGTGTTTCTTATCTGTTTCCAACGCTGATATCTTCACTGAGACATCAGGATGTAATTTTTGCCATCCTCAGGTCCCTCCAGTTAGCACCAAAAATAAATCAGTTTCTTAGCAGCTCAGTCTTGGTTGGGATGACTGTGGAAAAAGCATTTGCTTACTCAAAAGAGCAACATAATGTAGAATTTGTGGACAAAAATAAGTCATTACAGTAGTTGCAGTCACCAGGAATGTTTTAACTTCAATTTTTAGAAGGGAAAAAAAAAAGATAGTTTTGGTTTTACTTTTAAGAAAATACGTGAATTCTTTTCTTTTTCATTCTGTAGTTTGGTGATCAGCTGAGTGTAGTTACATGCAACATTAAAGTTTAGTGTCCTAAAAACACAGAGGCATCTGCATCGTGGGGATGTGGGGCTTGTCATTACCCAGTTCTACATGCAGTGAAGAGTCCAATTATGCAGAGTTTCTGTTGTTGATTTGTTTTAGGTATAGGTCATGTGAGATCTGAGCTGGGATGGAGCATGACTCACATACCACGTGGGAATTCAATGGCTCCTTCTATCAGCCTTCAGCTTTCCTCATGATGGGCATCCCAGGCCTGGAAGCCTTTCATCACTGGATCTCCATCCCTTTTTGTGTACTCTACCTCATTGCTCTCTTGGGAAATTGCATGATCCTATTCATCATAAAGAAGACCCAAAGTCTTCATGAACCCATGTACTACTTTCTCTCCATGCTAGCAGTCACTGACCTGGGGCTGGTTTTGTGTACGCTGCCTACTACTCTGGGCATTTTTTGGTTCAATATCCGAAGGATTGGTTTTGATGTTTGTCTCACTCAGATGTACTTCATCCACATTCTGTCCTTCATGGAATCCTCCGTGCTCCTGGCAATGGCGTTTGATCGCTTCATTGCTATCTCCCACCCGCTCAGATACCCATCCATTCTGACCAAGACTACTGTCATAAAAATAGGTCTGACAATAGTACTGAGGGGTACGGTCTCCCTTCTTCCAATACCCTTCCTGCTCAAGAGATTAACCTACTGTGGGAAGACTGAGCTTTCTCATTCTTTTTGCTTCCATCCTGATATCATGAACCTAGCGTGTGCAGATATAAAAGTCAATGTCTTCTATGGCATGATTGCTTTGCTTTCAACGGTAGGGATGGACTTTATCTGCATTGTGCTGTCCTACATCCTGATCATTAAAACTGTCATCAGCCTTGCAACTAAAGAGGAGTGTCTCAAGGCTTTGAACACGTGTGTCTCCCACATCTGTGCCGTCCTAATATTCTTCATCCCAATGATTGGACTGTCCATGATTCATCGTTTTGGAAAGAATTTTCCTCCTCTGGTTAACACTTTGGTGGCCTACATCTACCTTATAATTCCCCCTGCTCTCAATCCCATTATCTACAGCATAAAATCCAGCCACATCCGTGAGGCTTTGTTCCGGGCACTGAGAAGGAAGTGTGATTCTGAGTGGTAGATTCACCCACCAGTTCTCCCTGAAAATGCTTGTGGACCTTTTTTCGAGGTCAGAACTAGTGGTCTGGTTTCTTAGTTCTGCATCCATGGATGTCACTGCCAGGTAGAGGGACTGCAGATCCACTCAGACATTGTCCCCCAACCCAGAGCTGTGATCTTTCATGTCTTGTCCTGGCATGACATGGTGCTTGTTCCTGTCCAACAGCCTACACACACCCCAGCTGTGGAAGCCCCACTTACGGGAAACAATTACAGGAAAATTAGCTTCTCCTTCTGAGTTACACAACCGAGCGGAGCAAGGAACCTCTGCAATATATTTGTTGGCATCTAGCAGTCAGATATTCGTATGTGAGCTTCACCTGGGCTCCCTTGCACAGGATCGTTGCTCCCTCATTGCATGTTACTGCATAGCCAACCAGGACCACAAATTCTGTAGCACAGAATGGAGGCCAAAAGAGTCTGAAGTCATTCAACATCAGAGTAATTTTGTTCAACTGGAAACATCCCACAAGATGGAGATCATATCCAGAGGCTGAGCACAGAGCATTTTCAGAAGATTACATCATTTTAAGTGCACCCACAGCACTTAGTTTGACAACTACGGCTCAGCCTTAATCTTCAGCTGTATTTCTAATTGTGCGATTGCCATACACATTTACAGTGCTGCTTCTGCATCTCCTTTTACTTTCATTGAGCCTTACTATCCTACCAAGTCTTATTCTCAAGCCATTGTTTTGTTTTGTTTTGCTTTTGCATTGAATGTAAAGTACGTACCATATATTCAAATAAAATACACATCATTGTGAAAGGAAATTAAAAATAAAGACAAAGCCTTTTTTTTTCTGTTTATAAAGTGCAGAGATAATAGGTTGGAGTTGTTTAAAATCTTTGGGATTTGCTGTATGTGGGCGCAGTGCCACATGAATCAGGTATGCATCAGGATGGTGCTCAGGGGTCGGGTGTGGATAGCTCTCTTGCTGAAGAGAGGTTTCAAATCTAAAGTAGGAGTGGCTAATCCTACTGACATTGCAGACCACGTACTACATACAGACCATGTACCTTCCAGCTAAGATCCACCAGGCACCAAGCGTCCCCGTCAGAGGGATGGGGAGTGGGGATCTCCAGGGTCAGGTCACATATGAAGGTGTCTCCAAGCATCTTCTTGCTCTTCTACAAGATGGATCTCAGCCAGACGAGCAGAAGGTTTTCAGGACCCTCTTGGCTTGCTTCCTCCCACAGACAAAATGAAACTGTTCCTAATCTTTCATACCTCCTGTGATGTATTTTCATTGTTTTTAAGCCATGTTTGGGGCAGTCTGGACATTTGTGCAAAGTAGGAAGGAATGGCCATCATTACCTTGTGAGGGTGAAGTAGCAGAGGTGGTGGCATGGTGCTGCCACTTCAGACTAAACCAGGACTGGTGTCTTTTGTCTATTCCTACCTGCACTTAGAATAAAGACACAGAAGAATAATGAGAGTACCTTTCCATAAGAAAATGGGAAGAGAGAAGGGCAGATTCCCGAGGGGAGGACTCCCAGGACACTCATTTCATTGTGTTGTGCTAGTTATTTTGCTGAGTGCCCCCGTGGGTCCTCACAGAGGGTGAAATACTGTTCGGCAGAACACTGCAAGGACGTCTGTCCTTGCATTGAGGAGCACCTGGTGGGAGCTCTTTGCTCAGAATACCTACAGTCCAGCCTGGTGCTGGTAGCCAGCTGCTATCAGAAGAGTAGGAGAACAAGAATATCTTTTGACGTGAAAAAAAGAGCTTTGCTTGGAGGTGCTCAGCTTGCAGAATCCTCACACAGCACTGCTCCCAAATTGAAAACTTGCAGACTGTTCTCAGAAACAACAAAAGGCAGAGGAGCTCGTGATCTGGCAAGGACGTATGCATTCGGATAGTGGTGGTGAGACAGGAAATGTGTGGGATGTGTATCAGCACAGCTGGAAACCATGCTGCAGTGAGAGTGCAGTGCATTTGATCCACCTCCATCACTCAGTTCAGCAGAGCTTCATCTGCCTCCACATTTCCTTCCCAACTGGAGTAGCTGGAGGGCACCAGGCAGATGTTCAGGATCTGAGCACCTCCGCAAGGTACTGTCTGTTAATAACATATGTTCACAGATCTTAGTGGCTGCTTCTGGGAATGGGAAAGTGAATTGTGGTTTGACATCTGTGTGAGTGAGAAAACAGATAGATGAGCCACTTAAACCTGCTAATTCCTATTCTGTGGTGCTCTGAGCTCTGCACTTTGTACCACGGGACCATGTACAGTATTTGCTGATGGGTTTATTTCCTATGAATCAAGAGAGTAGTGCGAGACACATCACAGGCATGGCTTAATGAGGAAAAAAAGAGGAGAGGAGATGGAGGAGGAGCAGGAGAACAGATGGAAGGGGAGGAGGAGTGGAAGGGGAGGGGAAAAAAGAAGAGGGGGGAAGTGGAAGAAAAAGGGGAAGGGGGAGACAAAAGAGAAGAGAAAGAGGAAGTTTTAGAAGAAGGAGAAGGAAGGAGGGGAAGGAAAGGCACATTTATTTGCAGAGCCTCACTGAGCCTTTGTCTACACTGTAAGTGAAAGAGGAATAAGGTCAAATCTCTGTCCTGGAAACACGTTGGTCACATCCACATCTGTCCTTTCTCCCTCCCCTAAGCAGGTTGGCTTTGCTTCTCTGCCCAGACATCAGCCCAGGACAGTGCTATCCCCTCACCTCTGCCTGAGCAGAGCTGGCAGTGAGGATGGCAGTGGCATGAGGTTCAAGCCATGTCCTGCCCAGAACAACACAGGCAGCACTGGCCTCATTGCAGGCAGTGTGAGCACTCCTGCCCAGAGCTTAGCCAGGACCTGGTGCACCTGTAAAACAAACAGCAGCTGATAACACAAGCAGGTACAGCTTTTCTGCTTGCAAATGATGACAACCAGTTAGGGAAAAAGCCCTCAGCATTTCATCAAACCGTCGGTTAAGACAAAATTTTAATTTTGGCTCAGATATGCACTGATTATGAGCAACATCACATTTGCAGTGTTTGCTTTCTCTTTTCCCTCTGAAGCAATATTTTGGCTTGATGAATTCCTGTTTTTCTAACAAATGGAATAATAATCACAGGAACACACACTCAGTCAGTGTGGCTTTCCAGAATTTAAAGCTCTGG
Source organism: Callipepla californica brunnescens (assembly GCA_023055505.1). Lineage (NCBI taxonomy): Eukaryota > Metazoa > Chordata > Aves > Galliformes > Odontophoridae > Callipepla > Callipepla californica. The sequence goes on along the minus strand of JALIRH010000072.1, from coordinate 629,518 downwards.
GAAACGGAACACATATTCCCCTCTCACAGCTGCATGGGATGGGAGAAGCAGGGAGGACTGTTCAGTGGGGAGGAGTGTTCCAGTGTTCCACCACCTGCGTTGTCCTGGGAAGTCGGTCTCCATGGGTCAAATCTGGCCAGTGTCTACGAGCCTTTGTTGAGATCAGCCACAGCGGCTGCTGCTGGTGATCCTCTGGCTCGCATGGTTTCACTGTCTGTATGTGCTCACCTCCTGCCAGATGCAGCCACCGGGGCAAGGATCAGCCAGGGAAAACAAGTCTGTGCTCTCTGGTGTTTTTAAAGGTATGGACCCAGTACTCTGCTCTGCATGAAGCAAGCTCCTTCTATGGATGGCGTTCCTCACACCAGCAGTCCACAGCCATTAGTCACTTCTGAAAATGCTGGTGCACTCCTCACGGCTGAAGAACTAAAGGTCAACTGAAGGTCCAGGGAGTACTGACTTACTCTGAGCGTCTCTCCCAGTTGCATTCTCTCACATGAAATGAATAGAATGGCAGATTTCTAGCAGTGAGAATAATACTGTCCTTCCACTCCAGTGGCGGCAGGTAAGTTGATGCAGACACTAAAGTGCTCCGTGCATTCTGCTTGCATCTTAGTGTAAGTGGTTTGCTGCACGTGTCTTTGCTAGAATAGCTTTCAAACAACTTGATAACAACAGTCTGCCTGCGGTGTTTGTAAATTGTATATAAAAAGCTATCACGTGAGTTCTATTTATCAGGGGGTCAGGACGGAATAACCTCCCATCAGGAACATAAGCTCTGATTGCTGTTTTAGGGTGAGTGCTTCACCATAGATGTGCAGTAAAAACAGATTTTTTGCAATCAATTGATACTTTTCAAATCATCTGTATAATGACCACATCACTGTAATGGTAATAACCTGCAGTAAAAACGTGTTGTGTCCCTGCTTTACACGGGTAGGGTGGGGAATTCATTGTCAGAAAGCTCAGCAGTTCTGCAGACAGACAGCCATGCTGGGGGAGTCACACAGGTCTGTGTCTCTGTTCAAGCCCTCCCAGGCTGTCCAGGCAGCTGGGGATGTACATCTCTGTGGTGCTGACACTGCTGTTGTTTTGGCAATTGGTGCTTCATCCCGACACCCTTCAATCCCAGTATTTTTAAAGATCTGATCCATGTGAGCAGAATAGGAGTTTAAAGTGTATATTTCTGACTGGGCCATGTAGCTCAAGCAGAACTGGAGTCGGGCAGGAGCAATACAAATCTGTTTTATCTGATTTTGCCCTGCAGCAGAGGACGTGCCACATCATAGCATGACCGCTCTTCATCCCGCATGCCATGCCCTTCCCCAACAGCTCTGACCTCAGCCCGTCCTTCATCTTGGCCAGTATCCCAGGGCCAGAGGCTGCCCATTTCTGGATGGCTATCCCCCTGTGCTCCATGTACATTGTGGCTATAGCAGGCAACTGCATGGTGCTGTTCATCGTCAAGACGGAGCCCAGCCTGCACGTCCCCATGTACTTCTTCCTCTGCATGCTGGCTGCCATCGACCTGGCCTTGTCCACTTCCACAGTGCCACGTGTCCTCTCCTTCTACTGGTTCAACACCAGGGAGATCAGCTTCGGCGCCTGCCTCATCCAGATGTTCTTCATACACACGCTCTCGGCCATCGAGTCCACCATCCTCCTGGCCATGGCTGTGGACCGTTATGTGGCCATCTGCCACCCCCTGAGACATGCTGCCATCCTCACCAATGCCACGACAGCAAAAATTGGGCTGGCAGCCATGGCCAGGGGAGTTCTCTTCTTCCTGCCCTTGCCTTTGCTCCTCCTGCCCCTTCCCTTCTGCAGCTCACGGGTGCTGTCGCACTCCTTCTGCCTGCACCAGGACGTGATGAACCTGGCCTGTGCCAACACCACCCCCAACGTGGTGTACGGCCTCACCGCCATCCTGCTGGTCATGGGGCTGGATGCCCTCCTCATCTGCATCTCCTACCTCCTGATCCTCAAGGCTGTCTTGCGGCTGGCATCGTGGAAGGAGAGGCTCAAGGTGTTCAGCACCTGCATTGCCCATATCTGCGTGGTCTTGGCCTTCTACGTGCCACTGATTGGGCTGTCCGTGGTGCACCGGTTTGGGAGGGACCTGGCTCCACTGGTCCACATCATCATGGGGAACATCTACATCCTTGTGCCAGCCGTACTCAACCCCATCATCTATGGGGTGAGAACTAAACAGATACAGAGGAGGATCCTGAATTTCCTTCACATATACAACAACAGAACTGCCCAGTGACTTGTGATTGGATGTTGTCTCCTGTTTCCTCTCGGTGTCTCAACATGTTTTACATTCAGAGTCCTTGGAGCTGGGGCTATCCTCTGTGCAGCACTCAGCACACGGTGGGAGACTCTATGGTGCTATCACAGGGTAAAAAGGAAATAGCAATTGTAAACCCCTTCCAAGAGTGCTTACTCCACCAAACTTGGAGTGAATCCATTATGATGATCCAAATCAAGCCCTGATCCAGCAGATATAGGAAGGAAAAGAGACTCAGCAAACTAACAATGTCCTGATGCTGCACTTCTTTGTTCCCCTCTCCTCTCTAGCATTTGCACAGCTGAGCGAATGCCACAGTGGTTTTTGAGTGATTTAGTGAATTTGTGGTTTGTGCTTGTGATGTGCTCACTTTCCAGTAATATTTTAGCAAAGTTTTTGGCTAAAAGATTTACCTTTAAGTAAAATAATTGTGAGTGACATTATAGGTGCAGAAATGCACTTTAAAAGTGCTCCACCTCTGTAGTCCTGCTCTGATCTGCTGTGTGTTCGGTTAAGACAGCTCTGACACCTCACAGCCCAGAGTTACGGGCAGGGGTTGTGACAAAAATTTTCATCAATAATTATATTCTAGAAAAGCAGTCTTTCAAGAGAAAAATTAGGAAGTTATAAATGTCAGGGATACTCCCCGGCTGAAGGAATCACTATTTCCAAGGTGTTGTGTAACTTTGACTTCACACATGCATGAATTTCCATCTTTCAGATTTTGGTTATAATTCCAAGATATTCTGGATGAAATCAGAACAACTCATAGCCTTTCCTCTCAGTGGGAAGCTGTAAAACTCCTTCAGTGTGATGGATGATGGAAGCCTACGAGCCTTGGGGTCAGTGGAGATGTGAAAGATTACCCAGATGATTTCGTGGTTCAAAGTGTATTTGTCTTGGCTGGCCTTCCCCAGTCCACAGGCACACATCTCATAATGTAGCTTACATAGTGATATTTTTTGTGGGGGAATGGAAATGAAAACAAACAAATAAACAAACAAACAAACAAAAAACAGTGTACAAAACATTTTCATTGACATTATTTTTTTATTTTGGCCAAAGGTTGAAGATCTTGGGAAGGGATGTTGTACAATGGGACTTTACTGTGAAGCATACTGATTTAAAGATGTTCTCATATCTTTTATTTCCCCAATCCATTGAAAATCTTTGTGTACTTTGTCTTTTATTTTTAATAAAAATGTTCATTTTTTTAATAAAAAAATGATTTTTTTCTTCATAAATAGAAAAGGATCCAAGCAGTCACTTCTCTTCCCTCTTGATTTAAACTCCCACCTTGTCATTTGTTGGCTATTTTAAACTGTGTTCTTCATCCCTGAGCTAGCTGTGAAGTCTTCCTCCTTGGAGATCTACAGAAGCTGTCTGGGCTGCATTGCCATGGGCAGGAAAGTGTTTGCTATTCCCACAAATGGACTCTGGAGCAGCCCTTGGAATTCCTCTGGTGAGAGGGCTGGGTGATCTGCAGCTGGCTGTCAGTACACAGGTGAGTGACAGAGAGGAAGGCATGAAGCCATTTGGGTGCACCACCTTTCATGTCAGAACACCTCACAGATGATTAGAGGTACTGGGTACTTTCACGATGGCTGATCTGTGCTCCTGTAGGAGGCCCAGGGGCTCTTGAACACAGTTATATCCATCAACAGAATATTATCAAAGAATCTATGGGGTAATTTGAGTTGGAAGGGAGCTCCAGACATCTCCAGCCCAAACTACTGATCAAAGCAGGGTCAGGTTCAGGCTCAGACAAGGTAGCAGAGCTGTTTATCCAGTCAGGTGCTGAAAGCCTCCAAGGACAGCTGTAGAACATCTTTGGGCCCTTATTACAATGCCTGACTGTTCTTACTGTGTAAGATTTTCTCTTTTCATCTGGCTTGAACCTCTCATTTCAACTCACACTTGTGCTCCTCACCCTCTAGCTACACCACACTGTTAGGAACCTGGCTTCATCTTCCTGACAATATCCTCATGGGTAGAGAAAGGCTCCTCTTCTGCTCTTGGGAAGAGCCAAAGTCTGTTCTTCTGAAGATGAACAAGCCTATTTTCCTCAAGTAGCACTGATCCAGACCCAGCCACCCTACTAGCTCTCAGATGGACATGTTCCCCCTTGTCAATGCCTTTGCTTGTGCTGGGTCCCAAAAATGGATTTGCTATGTAGATGGAGTTTAGCAAGTGCCAGGTAATCCGTGAGCTACCACTGACTGGAAAGGTCAGCCCAGAGCCCAACACAATCAACACTGGGAGGAACTAAGAGAAGGAGAAAAAAGCAAAACAAAGATGACAGGGGGTGTAAATCTGCACTGGTTCACAACAGTGAATGATGCGTTACAGACATAGAGTTGTGGGGAGAACTTTTATTTAGTATTAAATGGATCAGAATGCATGGGGAAAACCCATACATTTAGGTTTAGCTATGAAAACTAGAGTATGTTGGAAAACAACATAAGGAAAATGTACTATTTCCATCAGAGAGAATGTAAGCAAAGGAAAGCAAGCACACATCCCAAAAGTGCAGAGGTTCAAGTGCTCTCCTCCCTCACTGCTGCCGGGAGTGGGCACACAGGAAGAGCTGCAGACCTTGTCCAGCAGAACAGGGAGCGCTGCTCATGCTTGAATCTTTCATTATCATGTTGTCTGTGACGCGTGGCATTGGTTTATCAGTGTGGCACCATGTATATACACCACTGCTGGTACTGATTATGCACAGGAAGTTTATGGGATTGCATCTGTGGGGTATTAAATTCCAGAGGGAACTTCACGCCTGTCTGTCCTCCTCCATGGGTTTTGTGCTGCACCAAGGACATCTTCTTGTCCGTAGCACCCAGTTTTGCTGACAGAGGATGCTCACCCAGAACACACACTGCTTTGCTCTAGGGCCTTCAGGTGGCAGACAATGAACTGGAGTCTGGTGTGGTTTCTTCTGATTGCCAGCAAACCCTGCGAGTAAAAGGGATGTACTTTTGTAATCTGTATTCCCGTAGCTTCAGACTCCATGAAACACATTTCTCTGTAACCTTTTCTCCTAAATTAAAGGGCATTTCATTTCAAAATAAATACTTCCATTTGAGCAAGTTACAAGTAGTTGCCAGCTGGGGCTTAAAAGCAATTTCATCCCTAGTCATTTCTGTCGTATCTTCTATTATTAGAGCTTGAAGGGCAGCACATTTTCATAAAAAGGAAAACAATCTGTACCTGCCTAATGTGATTCGAGAAGTGTGAATGACTTTTTCAGAGACGCACTACGGATCCAAACACTTCTCAGATGGCTGTGACATTGAGAAACGGCTCCTGCTCGTCCTCCGTATGTTCCTTATTTTGTTTCCTTTTGTACTGAGAGAAAAATTAATAAAGGAAAATGAATGAACCACCCCAAAAATGCTGTGTTTTTTTAGAACAACTGCTGATAAAGCTGCAGAGACTGGAGCTATGATGAATTTATGTTGGTTACGTGGGATTTTTGCTTCCAGTCTTCTTGTCAAAACATGGAATGTCGTTTTTCTGGAGAAGAGAAGGGATGTGTTCTTCCTCAGGAAGAGTGTGGATGACTGCAGCAGTTGTTTTCTAGTTGACCTGTTTGTTTCAAGGTATGTTTGGATCCAAGAGACAGGATGGCTCAGGATCAGAGGCAAGCAAACTGCGCACTGAGAGCAGCACAGAGGGTTACCAGTTCTATTCAGCATACACACCCTCACGCACACACAGCATCCATTGATAAATAATCCTGCAAGGAGGCAAGCAGAAACCCCAAAACAATGCACCGTCATTTACCAACCCTTGGGAGATGGCAAAATGCTGAAAAGGAGAGGAAGAAGGAACATGCTGGCAATGGATGCAGTAGGCAGTGCCAGCAGGGCATCCCCTGCTTCAAGGTGCACTTTTCCTCTCTCCCCCACCACAGCCTCTCTCCTGCTTTGATTCTCCCCAGGGTTTGCAGGGTCTGTTCCACTTGCACACAGTGGCCAATGTGTGATGCAGACCCAAGTGGAACACCTGCTTATAAAAAAGTCTTTGCAAAAAAAAAAACAAGATAAACTAGCAAGGTCAGCTCTCTCTACAAAACCAATATTTGTGGCTATAGCACTCCCTTAAAACTGTCAGAATACTTCGTTCCATCTGAAATTATTCTGTGGTCAGGGGTCTTTTGGGTCCCCAAAACACTCGTGCATTGTGGAGTCCCCTTGTCAACACTATCCTGACACAATAAAGGCCCCACCCAGAGCACACGGGGTCTGAATCCTTCTCGCCTCCGTGAGTGACAGAGGCGGGGATGTGCAAAGCTTGCTGGCCTTCATTCAGCCCCAAATAGCTCACAGAGGAAGAGGAAAGAAACAAAATCACTAGCAAAAGATAGAAAAGGGAAAGGAGGGAGAAGGAGAGAGAAGGAAGGGAAGGAGGAAATGAGAGGAAGGCGTTGCATACTAATGGAAAGAGAATAGGAACTCCCAGTAGCATAGAACTGGCAAAGGAAACAACATGCAGTGACGTGAGTCCTGAGCAGTGGCAGAAAATGAACAAGTGGTGTTGATCTATCCACTAACTCTTGGGACTGATATAATTTGGAAGAGTTAAAAAAAAAAATAAAGAAAAGAAAACAAAAAGAAAAAAAGAAGGAAGGGCTTATTACCTGCAAGATTCATGGAAACTGACATAACTGACAAGGCCAAAGATGTGCTGCAGAGATGTAATAGGAAATTTCGGGAGGAAAATGTATCAACGACAGAGGATGTGGCTCAGAGGATTTTTAAGGAACTCTACCAACACTCATCATCCTTTCATGCAATACTGTGAGGACACCACTACAACAGCACACGGAGGTACAGTGTGTGCCACTGTAGAGCAAGTAACTCAAATAACTCTGGAAGACGCTGCAAGAAAACAGACATAAAACTGACACAAGCATTCCACAGTCACTGATGTCACCAGCACAGAGGTGATTAAAACTGACTTCTTTTGTTTATTATTTTTCTCTCCCTAATTGCACATTAATTGTCAAGGGAAACTCAGATCTCCCAGATAAGATTTGCCTGGTAGCTTATAAATATCTCCTGGTCCATGCAGTTCCCAGTCCCTGCCCGGAAAGCTGCAGAAGGCGGGTGAGTATTTGGGGTTTGGGCAGAACTTTACAGGTCTTCAGGCTTTCACTCACCATGCACGTGCCTTGCCCACGGCAAACAGCCAGTGCCTCTGCTGCCAGGAGCAGGCAGCGTGCTTCAGAACAAAGCTTCTGCAGGGCGAGAGGGTTGCTGGCAATGACTCTGCATCCCCTCTGTGCCCTCTGACAGCTTCATTTTGGGCTGGTTCTCATCTGGTGTGCTGGGCTGCCCGTCCTTTGTACATGGGAGCACGTCAGTGGAAAACTCTCCCATATCCAATGAGTGTTTGCTGCTGACCACATCATCTCAAGGCTGTTTGCTGCTTTTTTACAGGACATCTGGGGAGGCAAGAGGCAAGAAGGGACTCATGTCTTCTCTGAACTCCACCTCACTCTCTCACCCTCCCTCCTTCCTCCTGCTTGGCATTCCTGGGCTGGAGAAGGAGCAGTTCTGGATTGCCTTCCCCTTCTGCATCATGTACGCCATCGCTGTGCTGGGGAACATCATCCTCCTCATCGTCATCAAGACAGAGTCCAGCCTGCACGAGCCCATGTACCTCTTCCTGGCCATGCTGGCCTTCACTGACCTGGTCCTCTCTACGTCCATGCTACCCAAAATGCTGGCCATCTTCTGGTGGGGCTCCGGGGAGATTGGCTTTGTTTCCTGCCTTGTTCAGTTGTTCTTCGTCCACAACTTCTCAGCAGTGGAGTCGGGCGTGCTCATGGCCATGGCCTTGGATCGCTATTTTGCCATTTGCTATCCCCTGAGGCACTCCAGCATCCTCTCCATGCCCGTGGTGACTGCTCTTGGGAGCCTGGTGCTGCTGCGTGGAGTCCTCATGGTGAGTCCCATGTGTTTCCTGCTCCATAGGAAGGATTTCTGCCAGCATCGTGTCATCTCCCATTCCTACTGTGAACACATGGCCGTGGTGAAGCTGGTATGCGAGGACACCAGAGTCAACGCCATTTATGGCATCCTTGTGGTACTTGCAGTGGCAGTGTTTGACATTACTGTGATTGTTGTGTCCTACACTATGATCCTACGAGTAGTACTGAGGCTGACATCCTCTGAATCTCAGCACAAGGCCATTAGCACATGTGTATCCCATGTCTGTGTCATCCTTCCCTGTTACGTCTCAGCCCTCTTCTCATTCCTCACCCACCGGTTTGGGCACAGCATCCCTCAGCACATCCATATATTGGTTGCCAATCTCTATCTCCTGGTGCCCCCCACGTTAAATCCCATCATTTATGGGGTGAGAACCAAGCAACTCAAGGACAAGATAGTTGTCCTCTTCCAGAGGAAGGGAATCTGACTCATCTCTATGTGCCACAAATGGTTCTCATGATCTGCTGATGACTTCCATAAATTTGACCTGTTAATGCCGTCACTCTTTGTTCCAGGAAATGCCCTTCCTCACTTCATGGGGTACATGTAGAGCATTCTTGCTTGGTTTTCTTTCCTTAGCACTGTGTTGGGAAGGCTGTCAGAATGCCTTTCAGTCTGCCTTTTACACTGCTGGGTGATGTAGAGCTCACATCCACCACAACTTACACTCCTCAGTGTTAAAATGCCATCACTGTTGGGCAAATAAATATTGCTCATATCCAAATGCTTTCAGTCTGACTGTAAAGACTGAGTGTCTCCAAAAGATCTCCCTGTAGCAGCCCCTTTCATGCAAAGAGTGTTCTCTGGGCTGTGTGAATGCGCTCAGATGGGAATGACAGCTGTCCTTGCACAGGACATGGGGAGTCTTGAATCTCATGCATTATATTTTGCCTTCTCTTTCACGTTTGTGCAGGAGACAAATCCAAAGTATTTCTAGATGAGCCAATTCATCAAGTTCTTTGAAAATGTAAACCCTTTAAGAAAATCAATCTTCCTCACTCATGAGATTATTTCAACTGACAAGTTACTGCAATGACATTGCTCACAGGATTGTGCTCTACTTCTTTTCAACAAACCAGTAAATATTTACCAAACCATTGCTCTGTATGTGAGAAAGGAAGGAGGCTGAATGTGGTGAAGGTCAGATGGGAACCCACATTCAGGAGTTCAATATCTAACTTATTCCATACTTTTACACTCTGTGCTACGGGAGCAGTATTATCAGGTGCAGAGGACATCTCCGACCTGGGCTGGCACTTCTCAGACCTCTCTGTCACCGCAGCAGTGCTGGCAATGGGCAATGCCCACGTGGAGGCTCTGCTCCCCGCTCTCTCTCCCTGAGTCACTGAATCACAGAGCAGCCTGGGCTGAAAGGGACCTCACACATCATCGACTTCCAGCCCCGTGCTGTGGGCAGGGTCGCCAACCACCAGCGCAGGCTACCCAGAGCCACATCCAGCCTTGCCTTGAGTACCTCCAGGGATGGAGAATCCACGACTTCTCTTGGCAACCTGTTCCAGTGCATCAACACCCTCTGAGTGAAAATCTTCCTCCTCACATCCAACCTCACTCTCCCCTATTTCAGTTTAAAACCATTGCTCTTGTCCTGTCACTATCAACCCATGTAAACCATCATTCCCACTCCCGTTCATACGCTCCCTTCAAGTCCTGGAAGGCCACAGAGAGCTCTCCCAGATCCTTCTCTTCTCCAGGCTAAACATGCCCTGTTCCCTCAACCGTTCCTCCTAGGAGAGGTGCTCCAGCCCTCTGATCATTTTAGTGCTCCTCCTCTCAAACCATTCCAAGAGATCTGCATCGTTGTGGAGCTGGCTGCCCCAGGCATGGATGCATTACTCCAGATGGGTCCTCAGCAGAGCTGAGTAGAGGGGGACAATCCCCTCCCTCTCCCTGCTGGCCACCCCTTTCTTAATGCAGACCAGAATATCTTTGGCCTTCAGGGCTGCACCTGGATCGCCAAGTCCTTCTCTACACGGCTGTTGTCCTTGAGTTCTTCCCCCAGTCTTTATCAATACCTGGGATTGCTCCAGCCCAAAGGGAAGCAACTTGAACTTGTTCTTGTTGAACCTCATTAGGTTCTCAGGGGCCCTCCTCTCCAGCCTGTCCAGGTCTGGTATGGCTTCCCTTCCCTCCAAACTATTGACTGCACTGCTCATCTTGCTGTCATACTTCAACCAGCAGAGGGTGCACTCAATTCCATTGTCGTTTTATTGATGAAGACTTTGAAGATCACTGGTCCCAGGACCGATGTGCTCTGTTTGGGAAACAATTGTCTTTAGAAGGGAGGGGAAAGTACTCAGTATATATTCAAGAGGCAGAAGTAAAGGAAGGGGTGGGATAAGGAGAGAAATGTGGAGTGAGGAAGGGAAGTTAAGGGAAGGGAAGGGAAGGGAAGGGAAGGGAAGGGAAGGGAAGGGAAGGGAAGGGAAGGGAAGGGAAGGGAAGGGAAGGGAAGGGAAGGGAAGGGAAGGGAAGGGAAGGGAAGGGAAGGGAAGGGAAGGGAAGGGAAGGGAAGGGAAGGGAAGGGAAGGGAAGGGAAGGGAAGGGAAGGGAAGGGAGAATGGAAGGGAAGGTCGTGAGGACCAGTTTAAAAAGATGGGGAGAAATAAGAAAGAAGCAGGAGCCCAGATATGGCACCACAGTGGCATGACTGACGATCTCTATGAGTCCCTCAAAACCCAAACCATACAATGATTCTCTATTGCATGAACACCACTACAACAGCTCAGGGAGGTACAGTATGTACCACAAAAGAGCAAGTAACTGAAATAAATCTGGATTATACTATAATAAAACATATAAAAATAACCCAAGCATGTCACAGACAGAAAGTTGCAGGAGGTAAACAAGGCACCAGAAGGACATGACTCTGATGAACATTAAGATTTCCTTCCAGTCCACACCATGCAATGATCCTCTATTGCATGGACACCACTACAACAGCACACGGAGGTACAGTGTGTGCCACTGTAGAGCAAGTAACTCAAATAACTCTGGAAGATACTATAAGAAAACAGACATAAAACTGACACAAGCATGCCACGGAATATGATGTCACCAGCCCTGAGGTGATTAAAAGCTGACTTCTTTTGTTTAATATTTTTCTCTCCCTAATTGCACCTTAATTGTCAAGGGAAATTTAGATCTCCCAGGTAGGATTTGCCTGGTAGCTTATAAATATCTCCTGGTCCATGCAGTTCCCAGTCCCTGCCCGGAAAGCTGCAGAAGGCGGGTGAGTATTTGGGGTTTGGGCAGAACTTTACAGGTCTTCAGGCTTTCACTCACCATGCACGTGCCTTGCCCACGGCAAACAGCCAGTGCCTCTGCTGCCAGGAGCAGGCAGCGTGCTTCAGAACAAAGCTTCTGCAGGGCGAGAGGGTTGCTGGCAATGACTCTGCATCCACTCTGTGCCCTCTGACAGCTTCATTTTGGGCTGGTTCTCATCTGGTGTGCTGGGCTGAACGTGCTTTGGAGGTGGGAGCGTGTCAGTGGAACACTCTCCCAGCTCAGCTGAGTCCAGGAGCAATCCGGTTTGCATGCTCCATGGGCAGTGGATCGAGGGGGACACACAGGGACGCTTGTGTGTGGGAACTGACAGGACACTTGTGGCAGAGGTGCTCTCCTGAACCAGTGCAAGCAGCTGTCACAGGCCTGGCTCCCTTGCCCTTCTGAAACCACATCTCTCTGCAACCTGTGTTTGCTGCTGACCACATCATCTCGACGCTGTTTGCTGCTTTTTTACAGGACATCTGGGGAGGCAAGAGGCAAGAAGGGACTCATGTCTTCTCTGAACTCCACCACCCCCTCCCAACCTCCCTCCTTCCTCCTGCTTGGCATTCCTGGGCTGGAGAAGGAGCAGTTCTGGATTGCCTTCCCCTTCTGCATCATGTACGCCATCGCTGTGCTGGGGAACATCATCCTCCTCATCGTCATCAAGACAGAGTCCAGCCTGCACGAGCCCATGTACCTCTTCCTGGCCATGCTGGCCTTCACTGACCTGGTCCTCTCTACGTCCATGCTACCCAAAATGCTGGTCATCTTCTGGTGGGGCTCCGGGGAGATTGGCTTTGTTTCCTGCCTTGTTCAGTTGTTCTTCGTCCACAACTTCTCAGCAGTGGAGTCGGGCGTGCTCATGGCCATGGCCTTGGATCGCTATTTTGCCATTTGCTATCCCCTGAGGCACTCCAGCATCCTCTCCATGCCCGTGGTGACTGCTCTTGGGAGCCTGGTGCTGCTACGTGGAGTCCTCCTTGTGGCTCCTGCATGCTTCCTGCTCCATAGGAAGGATTTCTGCCAGCATCGTGTCATCTCCCATTCCTACTGTGAACACATGGCCGTGGTGAAGCTGGTATGCGAGGACACCAGAGTCAATGCCGCCTATGGAATCTTTGTGGCATTTGCAGTGACAGTGTTTGACATTACCGTGATTGTTGTGTCCTACACTATGATCCTGCGGGCAGTACTGAGGCTGTCATCCTCTGACACTCAGCACAAGGCCTTTAACACATGTGTATCCCATGTCTGTGTCATCCTTGCATTTTACGTCCCTGTCCTATTCACATCTCTCACCCACCGGTTTGGGCACAGCATCCCTCAGCACATCCATATATTGGTGGCCCATCTCTACATGGTGGTGCCCCCCACGTTAAACCCCATTATTTATGGGGTGAGAACCAAGCAACTCAAGGACAAGATAGTTGTCCTCTTCCAGAAGGGAATCTGACCTTTCTCTGTATGCCACAAACTGTGCTCACATTTTATAGGGAACCCTGGTAATTCTACCATGTTATTGCTGTGAGTCTTTGTTCTGGCAGTTACTCGACTTTAATGCATGGAGCACGCAGAAGGCATTCTTGCAGAGATTGCTTGATTTTGTTTTCCTTCTGTTCCTGAGTATGTCAGAAAGATCTGCAGCAGTATGTCTCATGTTCGGGGTGTTCTCTGCACTATGTGAAAATAAACCCCTGAAAAAATATCAGAATTTCTCCCTGTTGATGTGAAACACACTTTACCAAATCATTGCTCTTTATTTGAGAAAGGAAGGAGATGAAGGTCAGATGGTGTGCCACGTTCAGGTGTTCAGTCTCTAACTTGTTCCTGACCTATACTCTGTTTGCAACGTGAGCAGTGTTATCACGTGCAGACAACATCTTCGACTGGGCTGGCACTTCTCAGAGCTCTCTTTCTGTGCAGCAGCTCTGACTGCGGGGCAGCTCATGAGGAGGCTCAGGTCACTGCTCTCTCTCCCTGAGCTGGATACCAGGGGAGGGGCAGGAATATTGTCAGAGCCGGTCAGCAAATTCATCCAACATATGTTCCTTTACATCAGGCAAGACCACCCCGTAGCCTGCAGACTCTGTTTGCCCCATGCAAGTTTTGCAATTAGGTTCATTCCCTGATGCCAAGCCAACATGACAGCAGCTCTCTCCTGTCACATGGCTCTGGGTGCACATCCATCTCTCAGCCACAGCCAAAACATCAGCCCAAGACAATTCCTCCTCACTCAGTACATCCCAGGCTGGAGGTAGGACTCCCTGCTGAATGAGCATCTGAGTGAGCGGAGCGGAGGAGCCCAGGCCCACCCGCCCTCTCGCTCTCTCCCTCTCGGTGGTGCTTCCAGCGGTGCTTCCAGGAGCACAGATCCAGCCTGGGTGGGTTGCCCCCTCGCCTCCCTCCCTGGCTCTTTTCCTTCCAGTGTTCAAATGAGAGGCGGCTGCGTTCCTTCACCAAACGGTCGCCAGGAGGGGTGGGTTCATTCCCCTTACCTCTAACATCTCTTTCTGTAGCACCTCTACCTCAAATAATGGCTCTGTCACTGCCTTTGCTTGCTTTACAACATTGATACCAGTGCTTCCTGTGGTTGGTCAGGTCTAACTTTGAGGTTTCCATTTTTTCTTTGGACCTCGGTTTGGAAACCATTTCTCTCCAGAATATTAATTATAGCTCGATAAGCACAAGCCAAACCCCAAACAATCCATTCCATCTCAGATCTTCCTGAGCCTCATGATCCCTTATGGAAATACTCACTGTATTTCTTAGGATCCCACAGGTATTCAAGAGTAAACTCCCATGACACCGGGGATCCCCACACTTCTAAAGTCTTTCCCAAATCTTTCCACCTTCCCTGCCATTCAACACTCTCTGGTTTTGAAGAAGGCTTCCTCCACATAATGAAAATTACTATTACAGAGTACATGCAGAAAAACGGATAACACAGTTGCCAGGCTGGCATCCTGAACACAGGTAAAGACCTGAAAAGAGTACCTGGAAACCAATCCAAATGCCGTACCATCTGTCACATTAGACGGGTGTGTTTAGGCAGGAGGCAGGTAACCCCATCAGCACACTAAAGTAGTCGTACTCAGATAAGACTCCGGTACTGAACATGACGAGCTTAAAAAGAGACAACATGTTCTAAGGTACATGAAGACCCTTAGTCCTCTTAGCACCAATTTTACAATGGAGTATAGATCCTGCATTGCCAGCATCCTCTACCAACAATTGTCACGGTGTTATCCGTGACCAGGACACAAGGGAAACAGAGAAGGGAGAGAGAGAGAAAAACAACAACAACACTGCATCATTGGTGGCCACGCGGCCACCTGAGCAGAGCTGTGCGCTCCGGGGGGGAGAGAAAGGAGGAAACAGATGGGTCTACAAAAAACAGTGGCACGATTTGTGAAGGAACGATAACTTTTCTAAATCAAATAAAATTAAACAATTGAGAGAAACGAAGTTTCCAAACCAAAACTGAGAGCTTAAGTTAGGGAGGAACTGCAGGGGAAGCACATGTGCTGAATGTCTGTGGCAGCCGAGAGAGCACCGAGAGAGAGCGGGCCTGGCATCTGGTGCTGAGCTCCAACCCTCTGCTGCTCCACACAGCATTAACCCCTTAACCGCCTGCGTGATGTGCTGATGTGGAATACCAGCATCAAACCCACAAAACCACAACATTCACCCTCTTCCTCCTTGCTAATAGGAATTTCTACCCCTACTAAGCAAGCTGATATTTGAATCCATTGACTCTTTTGGGGACATGGGCAATGGATGCTGACATGTCTTGGCAGCACGGCTCAGGCCCAGGAGTTGTGTCTGAACTGAGCATGTAAAAGGTGCTGTGTCAGCATTGCCCTTCTCACAGGAACAAAATGAGATCCATGGGAGTTTTCATACTTTTCCAGGTTCTCTACAGTGTGCTGATGGGCGCTCCATAGAATCATACAATCATAGAATCACAGAAATGTACATGTTGGAACGGACCTCAAGAGATCAACAAGTCCAACTCTCCTGCCAAAACAGTTCCCTACACCAGGTTGCACAGGTAGGCATCCAGGCAGGTCTTGAATATCTTCAGAGAAGGAGATTCCACAACCCCCCTGGGCAGCCTGTGCCAGTGCTCCATCACAATCACCGTAAAGAAGTTCTTGCGCACATTTGTGCAGAACCTCCTGAGCTGCAGTTTCTGCCCATTTTCCCCTTGTCCTGTCTCCACACACTGCTGAAAAGAGTCTGGCCTCACCACTTTGTCCCCCATACCTCAGATAATTATAAACCTGGATCAGGTCTCCTCTCAGTCTTCTTTTCTCAAGGGTGAACAGACCCGGTTCACTCTGCCTTTCTTCATAGGGGACATCCTCCAGGCCCTTCCCCATCTTTGTGGCCCTGCGCTGCATTCTTTCCAGGAGATCCCTGTCTTTTTCATACTGGGGAGCCCAGAACTGGACACAGTGCTCCAAATGAGGCCTCAGCAGGGCAGAGTAGAGGGGGAGGATCCCCTCCCTTGACCTGCTGGCCACGCTCTTTTTAATGGACCCCAGAATGCCATTGGCCCTCTTGGCCACGAGGGCACACTGCTCATGGTCAACCTGTCGTCCACCGGGACACCCAGGTCCCTCTGTGCAGAGTTCCTCTCCAGCAGCTCATCACCAGCCTGTACTGGTGCATGCAATTATTCCTCCCTAGGTGCAAGACTCTACACTTGCTTTTGTTAAATTTCATCCAGTTTCTGACAGCCCAACTTTCCAGCCTGTCCAGGTCTTGCTGAATTGTCAGCACATACTTCAGGCATGTCAGCCAATCCTCCCAACTTCATATCATCAGCAAACTTGCTGAGGGTGGCCACTATCCCCTCATCAAGGTCATTGATGAAGATGTTGAACAAGACCGGACCCAGCACGGACCCCTGGGGGACACCGCTGGTTACAGAACTCAAACCAGACTCTGCACCACCAACGACAACCCTCTGCGCTTTGCCAGTCAGCCAGTTCTCAACCCACTGCAGTGTCCATTCATCTATCCCACACTTCCTCAGCTTTGTTATGGCATGGGAGACAGTATCAACTGCCTTGCTGAAATCAAGGTAGACTACATCCACCACCCTCCCCCCACCCACCCAACCAGTGAAAACATCACAGAAGGCCACCAGGTTGGTCGAGCATGGCCTCCCCTTGGTGAACCCATGCTGACTACTCCTGATAACCTCCATTTCTTCCAATAATCTGGAGATGGCATTCAGCACAAGCTGTTCTATCTCCTTTCCAGGGACAGAGGTGAGGCTGACTGGCCTACAATTACCCGGATCTTCCTCCTTTTTGAACACCGAAGTGACATTGGCTATTCAACAGTCATCATGCACATCCCCCATTCTCTAAGACCCCTCAAAGATGACAGAGAGGATAGAGTCCAGTAGCATTTACCAGGAGCAGAAATCAGGCACACAGGTCAGTAGGTCTCATGGAGGACCCCGTGCAATATTTAGAAAATATGGACAGGGTTGGATATGCACTCACTGGGACAGAGCTGGCTTCAGGAGGAAGGGGTAAAGTACTCACTTCACAGGCAAGAGGCAGAAAAAAGCAAAGGGGTGGGATAAGAAGAGAGAGACAGGGGAGGGAAGTATGGGTTAATGGGTTGCACACAGGTGGAGTAAGGACAGAAAGTCGCAGGAGGCACGTATGGCACCGGGGGACATGACTCTGATGATATTAAAGATTTCTTTTCATCCCACACCATGCAATGATCCTCTATTGCATGGACACCACTACAACAGCACACGGAGGTACAGTGTGTACCACCATAGAGCAAGTAACTCAAATAACTCTGGAAGATACTATAAGAAAACAGACATAAAACTGACCAAAGTGTGCCACAGACTATGATGTCAGCAGCACTGAGGTGATTAAAAGTTAACTTCTACTGTTTATTATTTTTCTCAACATAATTGCACGTTAATTGTCAAGGGAAATTCAGATCCCCCAGCTAAGATTTGCCTGGTAGCTTATAAATATCTCCTGGTCCATGCAGTTCCCAGTCCCTGCCCGGAAAGCTGCAGAAGGCGGGTGAGTATTTGGGGTTTGGGCAGAACTTTATAGGTCTTCAGGCTTTCACTCACCATGCACGTGCCTTGCCCACGGCAAACAGCCAGTGCCTCTGCTGCCAGGAGCAGGCAGCGTGCTTCAGAACAAAGCTTCTGCAGGGCGGGAGGGTTGCTGGCAATGACTCTGCATCCACTCTGTGCCCTCTGACAGCTTCACTTTGGGCTGGTTCTCATCTGGTGTGCTGGGCTGAACGTGCTTTGTACATGGGAGCATGTCAGTGGAAAACTCCCCCAGATCCAATGAGTGTTTGCTGCTGACCACATCATCTCAAGGCTGTTTGCTGCTTTTTTACAGGACATCTGCGGAAGCAGGAGGCAAGAAGGGACTCATGTCTTCTCTGAACTCCACCTCACTCTCTCACCCTCCCTCCTTCCTCCTGCTTGGCATTCCTGGGCTGGAGAAGGAGCAGTTCTGGATTGCCTTCCCCTTCTGCATCATGTACGCCATCGCTGTGCTGGGGAACATCATCCTCCTCATCGTCATCAAGACAGAGTCCAGCCTGCACGAGCCCATGTACCTCTTCCTGGCCATGCTGGCCTTCACTGATCTGGTCCTCTCTACATCCATGCTACCCAAAATGCTGGTCATCTTCTGGTGGGGCTCCGGGGAGATTGGCTTTGTTTCCTGCCTCGTTCAGTTGTTCTTCATCCACACCTTCACAGCAGTGGAGTCGGGCGTGCTCATGGCCATGGCCTTGGATCGCTATTTTGCCATTTGCTATCCCCTGAGGCACTCCAGCATCCTCTCCATGCCCGTGGTGACTGCTCTCGGAAGCCTGGTGCTGCTGCGTGGAGTCGTCATGGTGAGTCCCATGTGTTTCCTGCTCCATAGGAAGGATTTCTGCCAGCATCGTGTCATCTCCCATTCCTACTGTGAACACATGGCCGTGGTGAAGCTGGTATGCGAGGACACCAGAGTCAATGCCGTTTATTGCTTCCTTGTGGCAATTGCAGTGGCAACATTTGACATTACTGTGATTGTTGTGTCCTACACTATGATCCTGAGGGCAGTACTGAGGCTGTCATCCTCTAACACACAGCACAAGGCCTTTAACACATGTGTATCCCATGTCTGTGTCATCCTTCCCTTCTATGTCTCTGCCATATTCACATATGTCACCCACCGGTATGGGCAGAATATCCCTCAGCACATCCATATATTGGTTGCCAATCTCTATCTCCTGGTGCCCCCCATGTTAAATCCCATCATTTATGGGGTGAGAACCAAGCAACTCAGGGACAAGATAGTTGTCCTCTTCCAGAGGAAGGGAATCTGACTCATCTCTATGTGCCACAAATGGTTCTCATGATCTGCTGATGACTTCCATAAATTTGAGCTGTTAATGCTGTCACTCTTTGTTCCAGGAAATGCCCTTCCTCACTTCATGGGGTACATGTTGAGCATTCTTGCTTGGTTTTCTTTCCATAGCACTGTGTTGGTAAGGCTGTCAGAACGCCTTTCAGTCTGCCTTTTACACTGCTGGGTGATGTAGAGCTCACATCCACCACAACTTACACTCCTCAGTGTTAAAATGCCTTCACTATTGGGCAAATAAATATTGCTCATATCCAAATGCTTTCAGTCTGACTGTAAAGACTGAGTGTCTCCAAAAGATCTCCCTTTAGCAGCCCCTTTCAGGCAAAGAGTGTTCTCTGGGCTGTGTGAATGCGCTCAGATGGGAATGACAGCTGTCCTTGCACAGGACATGGGGAGTCTTGAATCTCATGCATTATATTTTGCCTTCTATTTCACGTTTGTGCAGGAGACAAATCCAAAGTATTTCTAGATGAGCCAATTCATCAAGTTCTTTGAAAATGTAAACCCTTTAAGAAAATCAATCTTCCTCACTCACGAGATTATTTCAACTGACAAGTTACTGCAATGACATTGCTCACAGGATTGTGCTCTACTTCTTTTCAACAAACCAGTAAATATTTACCAAACCATTGCTCCGTATGTGAGAAAGGAAGGAGACTGAATGTGGTGAAGGTCAGATGGGAACCCACATTCAGGAGTTCAATATCTAACTTATTCCATACTTTTACACTCTGTGCTACGGGAGCAGTATTATCAGGTGCAGAGGACATCTCCGACCTGGGCTGGCACTTCTCAGACCTCTCTGTCACCGCAGCAGTGCTGGCAATGGGCAATGCCCACGTGGAGGCTCTGCTCCCCGCTCTCTCTCCCTGAGTCACTGAATCACAGAGCAGCCTGGGCTGAAAGGGACCTCACACATCATCGATTTCCAGCCCCGTGCTGTGGGCAGGTTCGCCAACCACCAGAGCAGGCTGCCCAGAGACACATCCAGCCTTGCCTTGAGTACCTCCAGGGATGGAGAATCCACGACCTCTCTTGGCAACCAGTTCCAGTGCATCAACACCCTCTGAGTGAAAATCTTCCTCCTCACATCCAACCTCACTCTCCCCTATTTCAGTTTAAAACCATTGCTCTTGTCCTGTCACTATCAACCCATGTAAACCATCATTCCCACTCCCATTCATACGCTCCCTTCAAGTCCTGGAAGGCCACAGAGAGCTCTCCCAGATCCTTCTCTTCTCTAGGATGAACATGCCCTGTTCCCTCAACCGTTCCTCCTAGGAGAGGTGCTCCAGCCCTCTGATCATTTTAGTGCTCCTCCTCTCAAACCATTCCAAGAGATCTGCATCGTTGTGGAGCTGGCTGCCCCAGGCATGGATGCATTACTCCAGATGGGTCCTCAGCAGAGCTGAGTAGAGGGGGACAATCCCCTCCCTCTCCCTGCTGGCCACCCCTTTCTTAATGCAGACCAGAATATCTTTGGCCTTCAGGGCTGCACCTGGATCGCCAAGTCCTTCTCTACACGGCTGTTGTCCTTGAGTTCTTCCCCCAGTCTTTATCAATACCTGGGATTGCTCCAGCCCAAAGGGAAGCACCTTGAACTTGTTCTTGTTGAACCTCATTAGGTTCTCAGGGGCCCTCCTCTCCAGCCTGTCCAGGTCCCTCTGGATGGCTTCCCTTCCCTCCAAACTATTGACTGCACTGCTCATCTTGCTGTCATACTTCAACCAGCAGAGGGTGCACTCAATTCCATTGCCTGTGTTATTGATGAAGACTTTGAAGATCACTGGTCCCAGGACCGATGTGCTCTCTTTGGGAAACAATTGTCTTTAGAAGGGAGGGGAAAGTACTCAGTACATATGCAAAGGCAGAAGTAAAGGAAGGGGTGGGATAAGGAGAGAAATGTGGAGTGAGGGAAGGGAAGGGAAGGGAAGGGAAGGGAAGGGAAGGGAAGGGAAGGGAAGGGAAGGGAAGGGAAGGGAAGGGAAGGGAAGGGAAGGGAAGGGAAGGGAAGGGAAGGGAAGGGAAGGGAAGGGAAGGGAAGGGAAGGGAAGGGAAGGGAAGGGAAGGGAAGGGAAGGGAAGGGAAGGGAAGGGAAGGGAAGGGAAGGGAAGGGAAGGGAAGGGAAGGGAAGGGAAGGGAAGGGAAGGGAAGGGAAGGGAAGGGAAGGGAAGGGAAGGGAAGGGAAGGGAAGGGAAGGGAAGGTCGTGAGGACCAGTTTAAAAAGGTGGGGAGAAATAAGAAAGAAGCAGGAGCCCAGATATGGCACCACAGTGGCATGACTGACGATCTCTATGAGTCCCTCAAAACCCAAACCTTACAAAGATTCTCTATTGCATGAACACCACTACAACAGCTCAGGGAGGTACAGTATGTACCACAAAAGAGCAAGTAACTGAAATAAATCTGGATTATACTATAATAAAACATATAAAAATAACCCAAGCATGTCACAGACAGAAAGTTGCAGGAGGTAAACAAGGCACCAGAAGGACATGACTCTGATGAACATTAAGATTTCCTTCCAATCCACACCATGCAATGATCCTCTATTGTGTGGACACCACTACAACAGCACACGGAGGTACAGTGTGTGCCACTGTAGAGCAAGTAACTCAAATAACTCTGGAAGATACTATAAGAAAACAGACATTAAACTGACACAAGCATGCCACGGAATAAGATGTCACCAGCCCTGAGGTGATTAAAAGCTGACTTCTTTTGTTTAATATTTTTCTCTCCCTAATTGCACCATAATTGTCAAGGGAAATTTAGATCTCCCAGGTAGGATTTGCCTGGTAGCTTATAAATATCTCCTGGTCCATGCAGTTCCCAGTCCCTGCCCGGAAAGCTGCAGAAGGCGGGTGAGTATTTGGGGTTTGGGCAGAACTTTACAGGTCTTCAGGCTTTCACTCACCATGCACGTGCCTTGCCCACGGCAAACAGCCAGTGCCTCTGCTGCCAGGAGCAGGCAGCGTGCTTCAGAACAAAGCTTCTGCAGGGCGGGAGGGTTGCTGGCAATGACTCTGCATCCCCTCTGTGCCCTCTGACAGCTTCATTTTGGGCTGGTTCTCATCTGGTGTGCTGGGCTGAACGTGCTTTGGAGGTGGGAGCGTGTCAGTGGAACACTCTCCCAGCTCAGCTGAGTCCAGGAGCAATCCGGTTTGCATGCTCCATGGGCAGTGGATCGAGGGGGACACACAGGGACGCTTGTGTGTGGGAACTGACAGGACACTTGTGGCAGAGGTGCTCTCCTGAACCAGTGCAAGCACCTGTCACAGGCCTGGCTCCCTTGCCCTTCTGAAACCACATCTCTCTGCAGCCTGTGTTTGCTGCTGACCACATCATCTCGAGGCTGTTTGCTGCTTTTTTACAGGACATCTGGGGAGGCAAGAGGCAAGAAGGGACTCATGTCTTCACTGAACTCCACCACCCCCTCCCAACCTCCCTCCTTCCTCCTGCTTGGCATTCCTGGGCTGGAGAAGGAGCAGTTCTGGATTGCCTTCCCCTTCTGCATCATGTACGCCATCGCTGTGCTGGGGAACATCATCCTCCTCATCGTCATCAAGACAGAGTCCAGCCTGCACGAGCCCATGTACCTCTTCCTGGCCATGCTGGCCTTCACTGACCTGGTCCTCTCTACATCCATGCTACCCAAAATGCTGGTCATCTTCTGGTGGGGCTCCGGGGAGATTGGCTTTGTTTCCTGCCTTGTTCAGTTGTTCTTCGTCCACAACTTCTCAGCAGTGGAGTCGGGCGTGCTCATGGCCATGGCCTTGGATCGCTATTTTGCCATTTGCTATCCCCTGAGGCACTCCAGCATCCTCTCCATGCCCGTGGTCACTGCTCTTGGGAGCCTGGTGCTGTTGCGTGGAGTCCTCCTTGTGGCTCCTGCATGCTTCCTGCTCCATAGGAAGGATTTCTGCCAGCATCGTGTCATCTCCCATTCCTACTGTGAACACATGGCCGTGGTGAAGCTGGTATGCGAGGACACCAGAGTCAATGCCGCCTATGGAATCTTTGTGGCATTTGCAGTGACAGTGTTTGACATTACCGTGATTGTTGTGTCCTACACTATGATCCTGCGGGCAGTACTGAGGCTGTCATCCTCTGACACTCAGCACAAGGCCTTTAACACATGTGTATCCCATGTCTGTGTCATCCTTGCATTTTACGTCCCTGTCCTATTCACATCTCTCACCCACCGGTTTGGGCACAGCATCCCTCAGCACATCCATATATTGGTGGCCCATCTCTACATGGTGGTGCCCCCCACGTTAAACCCCATTATTTATGGGGTGAGAACCAAGCAACTCAAGGACAAGATAGTTGTCCTCTTCCAGAAGGGAATCTGACCTTTCTCTGTATGCCACAAACTGTGCTCACATTTTATAGGGAACCCTGGTAATTCTACCATGTTATTGCTGTGAGTCTTTGTTCTGGCAGTTACTCGACTTTAATGCATGGAGCACGCAGAAGGCATTCTTGCAGAGATTGCTTGATTTTGTTTTCCTTCTGTTCCTGAGTATGTCAGAAAGATCTGCAGCAGTATGTCTCATGTTCGGGGTGTTCTCTGCACTATGTGAAAATAAACCCCTGAAAAAATATCAGAATTTCTCCCTGTTGATGTGAAACACACTTTACCAAATCATTGCTCTTTATTTGAGAAAGGAAGGAGATGAAGGTCAGATGGTGTGCCACGTTCAGGTGTTCAGTCTCTAACTTGTTCCTGACCTATACTCTGTTTGCAACGTGAGCAGTGTTATCACTTGCAGACAACATCTTCGACTGGGCTGGCACTTCTCAGAGCTCTCTTTCTGTGCAGCAGCTCTGACAGCGGGGCAGCTCATGAGGAGGCTCAGGTCACTGCTCTCTCTCCCTGAGCTGGATACCAGGGGAGGGGCAGGAATATTGTCAGAGCCGGTCAGCAAATTCATCCAACATATGTTCCTTTACATCAGGCAAGACCACCCCGTAGCCTGCAGACTCTGTTTGCCCCATGCAAGTTTTGCAATTAGGTTCATTCCCTGATGCCAAGCCAACATGACAGCAGCTCTCTCCTGTCACATGGCTCTGGGTGCACATCCATCTCTCAGCCACAGCCAAAACATCAGCCCAAGACAATTCCTCCTCACTCAGGACATCCCAGGCTGGAGGTAGGACTCCCTGCTGAATGAGCATCTGAGTGAGCGGAGCGGAGGAGCCCAGGCCCACCCGCCCTCTCGCTCTCTCCCTCTCGGTGGTGCTTCCAGCGGTGCTTCCAGGAGCACAGATCCAGCCTGGGTGGGTTGCCCCCTCGCCTCCCTCCCTGGCTCTTTTCCTTCCAGTGTTCAAATGAGAGGCGGCTGCGTTCCTTCACCAAACGGTCGCCAGGAGGGGTGGGTTCATTCCCCTTACCTCTAACATCTCTTTCTGTAGCACCTCTACCTCAAATAATGGCTCTGTCACTGCCTTTGCTTGCTTTACAACATTGATACCAGTGCTTCCTGTGGTTGGTCAGGTCTAACTTTGAGGTTTCCATTTTTTCTTTGGACCTCGGTTTGGAAACCATTTCTCTCCAGAATATTAATTATAGCTCAATAAGCACAAGCCAAACCCCAAACAATCCATTCCATCTCAGATCTTCCTGAGCCTCATGATCCCTTATGGAAATACTCACTGTATTTCTTAGGATCCCACAGGTATTCAAGAGTAAACTCCCATGACACCGGGGATCCCCACACTTCTAAAGTCTTTCCCAAATCTTTCCACCTTCCCTGCCATTCAACACTCTCTGGTTTTGAAGAAGGCTTCCTCCACATAATGAAAATGACTATTACAGAGTACATGCAGAAAAACGGATAACACAGTTGCCAGGCTGGCATCCTGAACACAGGTAAAGACCTGAAAAAAGTATCTGGAAACCAATCCAAATGCCGTACCATCTGTCACATTAGACGGGGTGTTTAGGCAGGAGGCAGGTAACCCCATCAGCACACTAAAGTAGTCGTACTCAGATAAGACTCCGGTACTGAACATGACGAGCTTAAAAAGAGACAACATGTTCTAAGGTACATGAAGACCCTTAGTCCTCTTAGCACCAATTTTACAATGGAGTATAGATCCTGCATTGCCAGCATCCTCTACCAACAATTGTCACGGTGTTATCCGTGACCAGGACACAAGGGAAACAGAGAAGGGAGAGAGAGAGAAAAACAACAACAACACTGCATCATTGGTGGCCACGCGGCCACCTGAGCAGAGCTGTGCGCTCCGGGGGGGAGAGAAAGGAGGAAACAGGTGGGTCTACAAAAAACAGTGGCACGATTTGTGAAGGAACGATAACTTTTCTAAATCAAATAAAATTAAACAATTGAGAGAAACGAAGTTTCCAAACCAAAACTGAGAGCTTAAGTTAGGGAGGAACTGCAGGGGAAGCACATGTGCTGAATGTCTGTGGCAGCCGAGAGAGCACCGAGAGAGAGCGGGCCTGGCATCTGGTGCTGAGCTCCAACCCTCTGCTGCTCCACACAGCATTAACCCCTTAACCGCCTGCGTGATGTGCTGATGTGGAATACCAGCATCAAACCCACAAAACCACAACATTCACCCTCTTCCTCCTTGCTAATAGGAATTTCTACCCCTACTAAGCAAGCTGATATTTGAATCCATTGACTCTTTTGGGGACATGGGCAATGGATGCTGACATGTCTTGGCAGCACGGCTCAGGCCCAGGAGTTGGGTCTGAACTGAGCGTGTAAAAGGTGCTGTGTCAGCATTGCCCTTCTCACAGGAACAAAATGAGATCCATGGGAGTTTTCATACTTTTACAGGTTCTCTACAGTGTGCTGATGGGCGCTCCATAGAATCATACAATCATAGAATCACAGAAATGTACATGTTGGAACGGACCTCAAGAGATCAACAAGTCCAACTCTCCTGCCAAAACAGTTCCCTACACCAGGTTGCACAGGTAGGCATCCAGGCAGGTCTTGAATATCTTCAGAGAAGGAGATTCCACAACCCCCCTGGGCAGCCTGTGCCAGTGCTCCATCACAATCACCTTAAAGAAGTTCTTGCGCACATTTGTGCAGAACCTCCTGAGCTGCAGTTTCTGCCCATTTTCCCCTTGTCCTGTCTCCACACACTGCTGAAAAGAGTCTGGCCTCACCACTTTGTCCCCCATACCTCAGATAATTATAAACCTGGATCAGGTCTCCTCTCAGTCTTCTTTTCTCAAGGGTGAACAGACCCGGTTCACTCTGCCTTTCTTCATAGGGGACATCCTCCAGGCCCTTCCCCATCTTTGTGGCCCTGCGCTGCATTCTTTCCAGGAGATCCCTGTCTTTTTCATACTGGGGAGCCCAGAACTGGACACAGTGCTCCAAATGAGGCCTCAGCAGGGCAGAGTAGAGGGGGAGGATCCCCTCCCTTGACCTGCTGGCCACGCTCTTTTTAATGGACCCCAGAATGCCATTGGCCCTCTTGGCCACGAGGGCACACTGCTCATGGTCAACCTGTCGTCCACCAGGACACCCAGGTCCCTCTGTGCAGAGTTCCTCTCCAGCAGCTCATCACCAGCCTGTACTGGTGCATGCAATTATTCCTCCCTAGGTGCAAGACTCTACACTTGCTTTTGTTAAATTTCATCCAGTTTCTGACAGCCCAACTTTCCAGCCTGTCCAGGTCTTGCTGAATTGTCAGCACATACTTCAGGCATGTCAGCCAATCCTCCCAACTTCATATCATCAGCAAACTTGCTGAGGGTGGCCACTATCCCCTCATCAAGGTCATTGATGAAGATGTTGAACAAGACCGGACCCAGCACAGACCCCTGGGGGACACCGCTGGTTACAGAACTCAAACCAGACTCTGCACCACCAACGACAACCCTCTGCGCTTTGCCAGTCAGCCAGTTCTCAACCCACTGCAGTGTCCATTCATCTATCCCACACTTCCTCAGCTTTGTTATGGCATGGGAGACAGTATCAACTGCCTTGCTGAAATCAAGGTAGACTACATCCACCACCCTCCCCCCACCCACCCAACCAGTGAAAACATCACAGAAGGCCACCAGGTTGGTCGAGCATGGCCTCCCCTTGGTGAACCCATGCTGACTACTCCTGATAACCTCCATTTCTTCCAATAATCTGGAGATGGCATTCAGCACAAGCTGTTCTATCTCCTTTCCAGGGACAGAGGTGAGGCTGACTGGCCTACAATTACCCGGATCTTCCTCCTTTTTGAACACCGAAGTGACATTGGCTATTCAACAGTCATCATGCACATCCCCCATTCTCTAAGACCCCTCAAAGATGACAGAGAGGATAGAGTCCAGTAGCATTTACCAGGAGCAGAAATCAGGCACACAGGTCAGTAGGTCTCATGGAGGACCCCGTGCAATATTTAGAAAATATGGACAGGGTTGGATATGCACTCACTGGGACAGAGCTGGCTTCAGGAGGAAGGGGTAAAGTACTCACTTCACAGGCAAGAGGCAGAAAAAAGCAAAGGGGTGGGATAAGAAGAGAGAGACAGGGGAGGGAAGTATGGGTTAATGGGTTGCACACAGGTGGAGTAAGGACAGAAAGTCGCAGGAGGCACGTATGGCACCGGGGCACGTGACTCTGATGATATTAAAGATTTCTTTTCATCCCACACCATGCAATGATCCTCTATTGCATGGACACCACTACAACAGCACACGGAGGTACAGTGTGTACCACCATAGAGCAAGTAACTCAAATAACTCTGGAAGATACTATAAGAAAACAGACATAAAACTGACCAAAGTGTGCCACAGACTATGATGTCACCAGCCCTGAGGTGATTAAAAGTTAACTTCTACTGTTTATTATTTTTCTCAACATAATTGCACGTTAATTGTCAAGGGAAATTCAGATCCCCCAGCTAAGATTTGCCTGGTAGCTTATAAATATCTCCTGGTCCATGCAGTTCCCAGTCCCTGCCCGGGAAGCTGCAGAAGGCGGGTGAGTATTTGGGGTTTGGGCAGAACTTTATAGGTCTTCAGGCTTTCACTCACCATGCACGTGCCTTGCCCACGGCAAACAGCCAGTGCCTCTGCTGCCAGGAGCAGGCAGCGTGCTTCAGAACAAAGCTTCTGCAGGGCAGGAGGGTTGCTGGCAATGACTCTGCATCCACTCTGTGCCCTCTGACAGCTTCACTTTGGGCTGGTTCTCATCTGGTGTGCTGGGCTGAACGTGCTTTGGAGGTCAGTGGAACACTCTCCCAGCTCAGCTGAGTCCAGGAGCAATCCGGTTTGCATGCTCCATGGGCAGTGGATCGAGGGGGACACACAGGAACACTTGTGTGTGGGAACTGACAGGACACTTGTGGCAGGGGTGCTCTCCTGAACCAGTGCAAGCACCTGTCACAGGCCTGGCTCCCTTGCCCTTCTGAAACCACATCTCTCTGCAGCCTGTGTTTGCTGCTGACCACATCATCTCGAGGTTGTTTGCTGCTTTTTTACAGGACATCTGGGGAGGCAAGAGGCAAGAAGGGACTCATGTCTTCTCTGAACTCCACCACCCCCTCCCAACCTCCCTCCTTCCTCCTGCTTGGCATTCCTGGGCTGGAGAAGGAGCAGTTCTGGATTGCCTTCCCCTTCTGCATCATGTACGCCATCGCTGTGCTGGGGAACATCATCCTCCTCATCGTCATCAAGACAGAGTCCAGCCTGCACGAGCCCATGTACCTCTTCCTGGCCATGCTGGCCTTCACTGACCTGGTCCTCTCTACATCCATGCTACCCAAAATGCTGGCCATCTTCTGGTGGGGCTCCGGGGAGATTGGCTTTGTTTCCTGCCTCGTTCAGTTGTTCTTCGTCCACAACTTCTCAGCAGTGGAGTCGGGCGTGCTCATGGCCATGGCCTTGGATCGCTATTTTGCCATTTGCTATCCCCTGAGGCACTCCAGCATCCTCTCCATGCCCGTGGTGACTGCTCTTGGAAACCTGGTGCTGCTGCGTGGAGTCCTCATGGTGAGTCCCACGTGCTTCCTGCTCCATAGGAAGGATTTCTGCCAGCATCGTGTCATCTCCCATTCCTACTGTGAACACATGGCCGTGGTGAAGCTGGTATGCGAGGACACCAGAGTCAATGCCACCTATGGCATCTTTGTGGCACTTGCATTGGCAGTGTTTGACATTACTGTGATTGTTGTGTCCTACACTATGATCCTGCGGGCTGTACTCAGGCTGACAACCTCTGAATCTCAGCAAAAGGCCTTTAACACATGTGTATCTCATATCTGTGTCATCCTTCCCTTTTATGTCTCAGCCCTCTTCTCATTCCTCACCCACCGGTTTGGGCACAGCATCCCTCAGCACATCCATATATTGGTTGCCAATCTCTATCTCCTGGTGCCCCCCATGTTAAACCCCATTGTTTATGGGGTGAGAACCAAGCAACTCAGGGACAAGATAGTTGTCCTCTTCCAGAGGAAGGGAATCTGACTCATCTCTATGTGCCACAAATGGTTCTCATGATCTGCTGATGACTTCCATAAATTTGAGCTGTTAATGCCGTCACTCTTTGTTCCAGGAAATGCCCTTCCTCACTTCATGGGGTACATGTTGAGCATTCTTGCTTGGTTTTCTTTCCATAGCACTGTGTTGGTAAGGCTGTCAGAATGCCTTTCAGTCTGCCTTTTACACTGCTGGGTGATGTAGAGCTCACATCCACCACAACTTACACTCCTCAGTGTTAAAATGCCTTCACTGTTGGGCAAATAAATATTGCTCATATCCAAATGTTGACAGTCTGACTGTAAAGACTGAGTGTCTCCAAAAGATCTCCCTGTAGCAGCCCCTTTCATGCAAAGAGTGTTCTCTGGGCTGTGTGAATGCACTCAGATGGGAATGACAGCTGTCCTTGCACAGCGAATTGAGAAAATTGGCTTTCGTGCTCTATATTACATAACGTAATCTCTTATATTATATTATATCCATATGTTATTTATAGAAAATTAGAAAGCCAAAAGCCCAGCTTGAGCTCAAATTGGCTGCTGGGGTAAAAGAGAAATTGAAACTCTTTCAAATATATCAATAGTATGAAGAGGATCAAGGAGTATCTCCATTCTGGCCATCCTGACAAGACTGCGCTCCATGGAAATGCTCAGCTCAACTCAGTGCCTCAGGTTCTGGATACCTCTCCCTGTGGTGGACGTTTGGTTGTTTGGCACTTACTAGCTTTGAGATACAACTCTGGGTTCAGGCCCAGCCAGCATGGGCCCATGAAAGGTGTCCCTTACCAGCTCAACGTCTTCAATGATCGGGTGACCCACCTGGCACAAGATGGGAAGGCTGTCAGCATAGTCTACCTGGACTTCAACAGAGCTTTTGCCACTGTTTCCCTCGGTGCTCTCCTGGGGAGCACATAGTCCTTGGCTTGGACAGGCATGCTCTTTCCTGACTAAAGAACAGGATGAGAGTGGTGGTGAATGGAGTCACGTGCAGCTGGTGGCAGTTCACCCATGGCGTTCCCAGGGGTTGGTATTGAGGCCCATCCTCTTCCATATCCTTATTGATGACCTCAATGAGGGCATTGAGTGCACACACAGTGAGTTTGCAGGTGACATCTAGTTGGGAAGAAGTGTTGATCTGCCGCGGAATAAGAAGGCTCTGTAAAGGGACCTGCGGAGGTTGGATGTCGTGTGGCTGGACAACTGGGCTGAGGCCAGCGGGATGAGGTTCCACAAGTGCAAGTGCCTAGTCCTACACTGTGGCCAAAACAACCCCAGAAAATGCTACAGGCTTGCGGCAGAGTGATTCTATGACTGTATGGAACACATGGACCTGCAAATACTGTACAACATTTGGTTAAATATGAGCCAGCAGCATGTCCAGTTGTCCAAGAAGGCCAATGCTATACAGACATAGCAGAAATTGTGCAGCCAACTGGATTAAGAGGTCACTGTCTCCCAATATTCAGCTTTGGTGAGGCTGCAAGTTCAGTTTTGGGCCCCTCACTACATGAAAGACATTGAGGCCCTGGAGTGTGTCCAGTGAAGGGCAACAGAGCTGATGGTGGATCTGAAGCACACATCTTATGACAAGTGGCTATGCAAACTGGGATTGTTCAGTCTTCAGGAGTCGCAGGGAAGACCTTATATCTCTCTAGAGTTCTTCAAAACGAGGTTGTGTCAAGTTTGTGGTCAGCCTCTTCTCCCACTTAAGTAGCATTAGGATAAGATGGAATGGCCTCAAGTTGCACCAGGGGAGGTTCAGGTAGGATATCAGGAAAATTATTTCTCCCAACAAGTGGTCAGGTGTGGGAACGGGCTGCCCAGGGAGGTGGCTGAGTCACGGTCTCTGGAGTTGTTCAAGAAACATTTTGATGCTGTGCTGAGGGGTGTGGTTTAGTGGGGAAATATGGGTGGTAGGTGGATGGTTGGACTGGATGATCTTGAAGGTCTTTTCCGACTTTGGTGAACTCAAACTGCTCACTCCTCTTGATGCAACCCAGTGTATGGTTGGCCCTCTGGGCTGCAAGTACACATTGCTGGCTCATGCTGAGTCTTTCATCCACCAATACTCCAAACCCTTCTCCTCAGGTCTGCTCACAAGCCATGCTCTCCCAGCCTGTTGCTCTGCAACTGTGCTTGAGATTGCCTTGACCCAGATGCAGGACCTGGCTGTTGGCCTTGTTGAACTTCATGAGGTTGGCACGGGCCCATCACTCAAGCCTGTCCAGATGCATCTGGCTAGCATCCCTTCCCTCTAGCATGTCAACTGCACCACTCAGCTTGGTGTCATCTGAAAGCTTGCTGAGAGTGCACTCGATCCCACTGTTTTTGCTGCCCTACAAAGATGTTAAATAGCACCAATCCCTGAGGAGTACCACTCACCTCCAGCCTCCATTTGGACACTGAGCCAGTGATTGCAACACTCTGAGAGTGGCCACACAGCCAATTCCTTACCCAGTGAGTGGTCCATCCATCAAATCCAGTTTTCTCCAGCTTGGTGACCGGGATGTTGTATGGCACAAATGCTTTGCACAAGTCCAGGCAGACGCCTTCAGTTGCTCTTCCTTTGTCTGCTTGCACTGTCATTCCATCACAGAAGGCCACCTGGTTCATCAGGTATGGCTTGCCCTTGGTGAAGCTGTGCTGGTTACCATCAGTCATCTCAGCTTTATTTTCCATGTGCCTTAGTAGGGCCTTCAGGAGGATCTGCTCCATGATCTTGCCAGGCACACAGGTGAGGCTGATGGCCTGCAGTTCTCTGGGTAGTCTTTCCTTCCCTTCTTGAACATGGGGTTGTGTTTCACTTTTTCCAGTCTGCAGGAACTTGACCTGACTGCCATGACCTTTCAGGTGTGATGGAGAACGGCTTGGCAGCTTCATCCATCACTTCTCACAGAACCCATATGTCATGGTTTTGGGGCCGGTTCAGCCTGATTCCAGGACTAATGGGACAGAGGGAACCACGGAGCCACATCCCGGGAGAGGGAGAAGGGGAAAAGGGGAAAAGTAGGGAGATGTGCCTAAGCACAAAACAGTGGCAACAAGCTAAGGGTGAAAACTGATTTATTAAATATGACTGCAGAATTTGAGATAACACAGTACAATACAATCCAATTAGATGAAGGTAATAAATCAAATGAATTCAAAGAGAGAGAGTGTGTGTCCAAAACCAAAGGCCTTACCACAGTGCTGAAGCTGAGATGGCCAGAGAGCACACACAATGGAGATGAGCAGTGAGTAGGGCAACCTCGTGACTTGTGAGCAGTTTGATCTTTCCCTCTGAGCGGAAAATAGGAACACAAAGCCCTCTGGGGTATGGAGCTCTTCTCTTCTGAGAAAAGGGACCTCGAAATTCGGCAGTGCGTGGAACTGGAGCATTCACTCTTTAACTCCCAGTGCTCTACATGATGTTATCATGTGGAATGCTGATAACAAAACTCACAAAACCATGACATCGTGGATGGATGTCTTGTCACACAAATTGTGGCTCAGTCAGGGATAGGTATCGGGTTTTTACCGACTCTTTTATGTCTGCTTGCTCTTCTTGTTCTCTTCCTCTACCTTGTGAATGGCCCTGTTTTGCGGTAGCCTTCCTCATCCTCTTCTTCCTTCCCCCTGGGAGTTTCTTCCCCTACTTTCCAAGCTGATATTTGAATCCTTTCCTTCTGCTGGGGACAGAAGCCATGAGTACAAGCATGATTTGAGTCTCTGCTTCAGCAGCCGGGCCTGTGAAACGAGTTGGGCCACCCCCAGGGTCTGGCACAGGAATGGAATCACATTCAGAGGTGTTTTCTTCCTTTTAAGGGTGCTGAGTAGCCCTGAATAAGACTTGATAGGCACATGCCCGTCCCCAGCATGGTGCAGGACTTATAATACCCAGCATTTACAGGATCAGGCCATACCTGTTAGAAACATTCTATTGGATTTTTAGGATTCCACACTTGTTAGGGGAGATGAAATTGAAACCCATCAGAAGTGACAACTGTGATGTATACCTACCCATATCCTCCCACACACCTTGCCACCTGGAACCATCCTGCCCCATGGCGAATCTCTATGAGGTATGTTTTAATTGCTCTTTAACTATAGACAAAACCAGAAACACACACAGGAGGCATAGCAACAGATTCATGCAAGTTTGAACATCCCAACTGTATTCTCTGTCCTCGACCACTGCAACAGAAGTACACACTGAATACAAACTCAAAAAAAACATAGAAAAAGCTGAGGCCAGCTCTCAGCAATGCTGAACAACGGGAAAGAGATGAAGAAATACAACCTTGAAAGCAAAGAAAACCTCGTCAAGAACAAAAGAACAGTATTGTGGCCAGCCACTATTAATCATAGAATCACAGAAACAGTTTCAGGTTGGAAGAGATCTCAGAGCTAACCTCGCTTTATCCCTGCTGCCACAGGCAGGGCTGCCAACCACTACACCAGACACCAGATCAGGTTGCCCAGGCCCCAGCTAACCTGACCTGGAACACCTCCTACGTAGCTTATATCAAATCAGTTTTGACATGCTCTGGTCGGTTCTGTTGTCTCTCAACCCTTTCCATGCTGGGCATCAACCAGACAAGGTAGCTGAGCCTGGCAGGCAGCTCAGAACCACACAGCAGTTTGCTCAATCCTGCCTCAGATGGATGGAGATGAGAAAAAGACAAGGGAAAAACTCATGGCTTCAGACATGGATTGTTCGACTGTGCAGGAAAGAAGGGAATGCTGTTGGAAATAATAATAATAGTAATAGTATATACAAAGCAAGTGATGCACACAGCAGTTGCATAGAACATGGTAACTGATGCCCAGGGAGATCTGGAGCAGTGAGCCTCCAACCAGAAGGTTCCAACAGTTTCACTGCACAGCATGTCGCCATATGGGGTGGAACATCTCTTTGGTCAGTTTGGGTCACCTGCCCAGTTCTGCCCCCTCCCAAATGAGAAGGACCAAGAACCACTGTGGCTCCTTTTTTTCCCTTCTGACAATGATGGCAGAAGCAAGAAAAGCCAAGGGACTCTGGTATTTACTCTTCACTGCCTCGACTAGAGCAACAGTGGAAATGTAGAACAGAATGTGTTCAAGGACACATCCACTGGGGACACCCCCATTGACTCTTCTCTGGGCTGAAAATGACCCATCTTTCATTCATCAGCTTCCCATCCCAAGATGAGGCTTTCCTCCAACCCCCTCACAAAGGGATTGCTTTAAAAACATTTAGTCAAAGACTTGGTGACATCCAGGTGTTTCACATCACCCAGATCCCTTCAGCTGGAGCCACCACAGAGAAGCCCAGCTGCTGTAGGAGGATTTCCCCTTGTAGCAGCCCAGCTGACTCTGTAAGAGTCACAAACCATGCATGTTTTCTCATTTATTTGTTCACACTACACTTTCTCAAAACCTCTGCCATAGAAACAGGAAAGGAAATCAGGTGCACGGGTCAGTAGGATTCAGGGGGAACCCCATGCAATGTAGCAAAGCTATGGACTGGGTTGGATGTGCACTCTTTGGGCCAAAGCTGGCTTCAGGAGAAAGGGGAAAGTACTCAGTTCACATGCAAGAGACAGAAGAAAAGGAAGGGGTGGGATAAGGAGAGAGAGGCAGGGGAGGGAAGGGTGTGAGGATGTGTTGTACACAGGTGGGGAGAGGGAAAAAAGTGACAGGAGCCCAGATATGGCACCAGGGAGGCATGACTCTGATGATCTCTACGTGTCCCTTCCATCCCACACCATGCAATGATCCTCTATTGTGTGGACACCACTACAACAGCACAGGAAGTCACACTGTGGGCCACCATAGAGCAAGTAACTCAAATAACTCTGGAAGATTCTGGAAGAAAACAGACATAAAACTGACCAAAGTGTGCCACAGACTATGATATCACCAGCCCTGAGGTGATTAAAAGTTAACTTCTACTGTTTATTATTTTTCTAAACATAATTGCACATTAATTGTCAAGGGAAATTCAAAGCTCCCAGCTAAGATTTGCCTGGTAGCTTATAAATATCTCCTGGTCCATGCAGTTCCCAGTCCCTGCCCGGGAAGCTGCAGAAGGCGGGTGAGTATTTGGGGTTTGGGCAGAACTTTACAGGTCTTCAGGCTTTCACTCACCATGCACGTGCCTTGCCCACGGCAAACAGCCAGTGCCTCTGCTGCCAGGAGCAGGCAGCGTGCTTCAGAACAAAGCTTCTGCAGGGCGGGAGGGTTGCTGGCAATGACTCTGCATCCACTCTGTGCCCTCTGACAGCTTCATTTTGGGCTGGTTCACCTCTGGTGTGCTGGGCTGAACGTGCTTTGGAGGTGGGAGCGTGTCAGTGGAACACTCTCCCAGCTCAGCTGAGTCCAGGAGCAATCCGGTTTGCATGCTCCATGGGCAGTGGATCGAGGGGGACACACAGGGATGCTTGTGTGTGGGAACTGACAGGACACTTGTGGCAGAGGTGCTCTCCTGAACCAGTGCAAGCAGCTGTCACAGGCCTGGCTCCCTTGCCCTTCTGAAACCACATCTCTCTGCAGCCTGTGTTTGCTGCTGACCACATCATCTCAACGCTGTTTGCTGCTTTTTTACAGGACATCTGGGGAGGCAAGAGACAAGAAGGGACTCATGTCTTCTCTGAACTCCACCACCCCCTCCCAACCTCCCTCCTTCCTCCTGCTTGGCATTCCTGGGCTCGAGAAGGAGCAGTTCTGGATTGCCTTCCCCTTCTGTATCATGTACGCCATCGCTGTGCTGGGGAACATCATCCTCCTCATCGTCATCAAGACAGAGTCCAGCCTGCACGAGCCCATGTACCTCTTCCTGGCCATGCTGGCCTTCACTGACCTGGTCCTCTCTACATCCATGCTACCCAAAATGCTGGCCATCTTCTGGTGGGGCTCCGGGGAGATTGGCTTTGTTTCCT
This sequence comes from Callipepla californica brunnescens, assembly GCA_023055505.1. Classification (NCBI taxonomy): domain Eukaryota; kingdom Metazoa; phylum Chordata; class Aves; order Galliformes; family Odontophoridae; genus Callipepla; species Callipepla californica. Next base: position 593,154 of record JALIRH010000072.1, on the reverse strand, counting down.
GCCTCGTTCAGTTGTTCTTCGTCCACAACTTCTCAGCAGTGGAGTCGGGCGTGCTCATGGCCATGGCCTTGGATCGCTATTTTGCCATTTGCTATCCCCTGAGGCACTCCAGCATCCTCTCCATGCCCGTGGTGGCCGCTCTTGGAAACCTGGTGCTGCTGCGTGGAGTCCTCATGGTGAGTCCCACGTGCTTCCTGCTCCATAGGAAGGATTTCTGCCAGCATCGTGTCATCTCCCATTCCTACTGTGAACACATGGCCGTGGTGAAGCTGGTATGCGAGGACACCAGAGTCAATGCCACCTATGGCATCTTTGTGGCACTTGCATTGGCAGTGTTTGACATTACTGTGATTGTTGTGTCCTACACTATGATCCTGCGGGCTGTACTCAGGCTGACAACCTCTGAATCTCAGCAAAAGGCCTTTAACACATGTGTATCTCATATCTGTGTCATCCTTCCCTTTTATGTCTCAGCCCTCTTCTCATTCCTCACCCACCGATTTGGGCACAGCATCCCTCAGCACATCCATATATTGGTTGCCAATCTCTATCTCCTGGTGCCCCCCATGTTAAACCCCATTGTTTATGGGGTGAGAACCAAGCAACTCAGGGACAAGATAGTTGTCCTCTTCCAGAGGAAGGGAATCTGACTCATCTCTATGTGCCACAAATGGTTCTCATGATCTGCTGATGACTTCCATAAATTTGAGCTGTTAATGCCGTCACTCTTTGTTCCAGGAAATGCCCTTCCTCACTTCATGGGGTACATGTTGAGCATTCTTGCTTGGTTTTCTTTCCATAGCACTGTGTTGGTAAGGCTGTCAGAATGCCTTTCAGTCTGCCTTTTACACTGCTGGGTGATGTAGAGCTCACATCCACCACAACTTACACTCCTCAGTGTTAAAATGCCTTCACTGTTGGGCAAATAAATATTGCTCATATCCAAATGTTGACAGTCTGACTGTAAAGACTGAGTGTCTCCAAAAGATCTCCCTGTAGCAGCCCCTTTCATGCAAAGAGTGTTCTCTGGGCTGTGTGAATGCACTCAGATGGGAATGACAGCTGTCCTTGCACAGCGAATTGAGAAAATTGGCTTTCGTGCTCTATATTACATTACGTAATCTCTTATATTATATTATATCCATATGTTATTTATAGAAAATTAGAAAGCCAAAAGCCCAGCTTGAGCTCAAATTGGCTGCTGGGGTAAAAGAGAAATTGAAACTCTTTCAAATATATCAATAGTATGAAGAGGATCAAGGAGTATCTCCATTCTGGCCATCCTGACAAGACTGCGCTCCATGGAAATGCTCAGCTCAACTCAGTGCCTCAGGTTCTGGATACCTCTCCCTGTGGTGGACGTTTGGTTGTTTGGCACTTACTAGCTTTGAGATACAACTCTGGGTTCAGGCCCAGCCAGCATGGGCCCATGAAAGGTGTCCCTTACCAGCTCAACGTCTTCAATGATCGGGTGACCCACCTGGCACAAGATGGGAAGGCTGTCAGCATAGTCTACCTGGACTTCAACAGAGCTTTTGCCACTGTTTCCCTCGGTGCTCTCCTGGGGAGCACATAGTCCTTGGCTTGGACAGGCATGCTCTTTCCTGACTAAAGAACAGGATGAGAGTGGTGGTGAATGGAGTCACGTGCAGCTGGTGGCAGTTCACCCATGGCGTTCCCAGGGGTTGGTATTGAGGCCCATCCTCTTCCATATCCTTATTGATGACCTCAATGAGGGCATTGAGTGCACACACAGTGAGTTTGCAGGTGACATCTAGTTGGGAAGAAGTGTTGATCTGCCGCGGAATAAGAAGGCTCTGTAAAGGGACCTGCGGAGGTTGGATGTCGTGTGGCTGGACAACTGGGCTGAGGCCAGCGGGATGAGGTTCCACAAGTGCAAGTGCCTAGTCCTACACTGTGGCCAAAACAACCCCAGAAAATGCTACAGGCTTGCGGCAGAGTGATTCTATGACTGTATGGAACACATGGACCTGCAAATACTGTACAACATTTGGTTAAATATGAGCCAGCAGCATGTCCAGTTGTCCAAGAAGGCCAATGCTATACAGACATAGCAGAAATTGTGCAGCCAACTGGATTAAGAGGTCACTGTCTCCCAATATTCAGCTTTGGTGAGGCTGCAAGTTCAGTTTTGGGCCCCTCACTACATGAAAGACATTGAGGCCCTGGAGTGTGTCCAGTGAAGGGCAACAGAGCTGATGGTGGATCTGAAGCACACATCTTATGACAAGTGGCTATGCAAACTGGGATTGTTCAGTCTTCAGGAGTCGCAGGGAAGACCTTATATCTCTCTAGAGTTCTTCAAAACGAGGTTGTGTCAAGTTTGTGGTCAGCCTCTTCTCCCACTTAAGTAGCATTAGGATAAGATGGAATGGCCTCAAGTTGCACCAGGGGAGGTTCAGGTAGGATATCAGGAAAATTATTTCTCCCAACAAGTGGTCAGGTGTGGGAACGGGCTGCCCAGGGAGGTGGCTGAGTCACGGTCTCTGGAGTTGTTCAAGAAACATTTTGATGCTGTGCTGAGGGGTGTGGTTTAGTGGGGAAATATGGGTGGTAGGTGGATGGTTGGACTGGATGATCTTGAAGGTCTTTTCCGACTTTGGTGAACTCAAACTGCTCACTCCTCTTGATGCAACCCAGTGTATGGTTGGCCCTCTGGGCTGCAAGTACACATTGCTGGCTCATGCTGAGTCTTTCATCCACCAATACTCCAAACCCTTCTCCTCAGGTCTGCTCACAAGCCATGCTCTCCCAGCCTGTTGCTCTGCAACTGTGCTTGAGATTGCCTTGACCCAGATGCAGGACCTGGCTGTTGGCCTTGTTGAACTTCATGAGGTTGGCACGGGCCCATCACTCAAGCCTGTCCAGATGCATCTGGCTAGCATCCCTTCCCTCTAGCATGTCAACTGCACCACTCAGCTTGGTGTCATCTGAAAGCTTGCTGAGAGTGCACTCGATCCCACTGTTTTTGCTGCCCTACAAAGATGTTAAATAGCACCAATCCCTGAGGAGTACCACTCACCTCCAGCCTCCATTTGGACACTGAGCCAGTGATTGCAACACTCTGAGAGTGGCCACACAGCCAATTCCTTACCCAGTGAGTGGTCCATCCATCAAATCCAGTTTTCTCCAGCTTGGTGACCGGGATGTTGTATGGCACAAATGCTTTGCACAAGTCCAGGCAGACGCCTTCAGTTGCTCTTCCTTTGTCTGCTTGCACTGTCATTCCATCACAGAAGGCCACCTGGTTCATCAGGTATGGCTTGCCCTTGGTGAAGCTGTGCTGGTTACCATCAGTCATCTCAGCTTTATTTTCCATGTGCCTTAGTAGGGCCTTCAGGAGGATCTGCTCCATGATCTTGCCAGGCACACAGGTGAGGCTGATGGCCTGCAGTTCTCTGGGTAGTCTTTCCTTCCCTTCTTGAACATGGGGTTGTGTTTCACTTTTTCCAGTCTGCAGGAACTTGACCTGACTGCCATGACCTTTCAGGTGTGATGGAGAACGGCTTGGCAGCTTCATCCATCACTTCTCACAGAACCCATATGTCATGGTTTTGGGGCCGGTTCAGCCTGATTCCAGGACTAATGGGACAGAGGGAACCACGGAGCCACATCCCGGGAGAGGGAGAAGGGGAAAAGGGGAAAAGTAGGGAGATGTGCCTAAGCACAAAACAGTGGCAACAAGCTAAGGGTGAAAACTGATTTATTAAATATGACTGCAGAATTTGAGATAACACAGTACAATACAATCCAATTAGATGAAGGTAATAAATCAAATGAATTCAAAGAGAGAGAGTGTGTGTCCAAAACCAAAGGCCTTACCACAGTGCTGAAGCTGAGATGGCCAGAGAGCACACACAATGGAGATGAGCAGTGAGTAGGGCAACCTCGTGACTTGTGAGCAGTTTGATCTTTCCCTCTGAGCGGAAAATAGGAACACAAAGCCCTCTGGGGTATGGAGCTCTTCTCTTCTGAGAAAAGGGACCTCGAAATTCGGCAGTGCGTGGAACTGGAGCATTCACTCTTTAACTCCCAGTGCTCTACATGATGTTATCATGTGGAATGCTGATAACAAAACTCACAAAACCATGACATCGTGGATGGATGTCTTGTCACACAAATTGTGGCTCAGTCAGGGATAGGTATCGGGTTTTTACCGACTCTTTTATGTCTGCTTGCTCTTCTTGTTCTCTTCCTCTACCTTGTGAATGGCCCTGTTTTGCGGTAGCCTTCCTCATCCTCTTCTTCCTTCCCCCTGGGAGTTTCTTCCCCTACTTTCCAAGCTGATATTTGAATCCTTTCCTTCTGCTGGGGACAGAAGCCATGAGTACAAGCATGATTTGAGTCTCTGCTTCAGCAGCCGGGCCTGTGAAACGAGTTGGGCCACCCCCAGGGTCTGGCACAGGAATGGAATCACATTCAGAGGTGTTTTCTTCCTTTTAAGGGTGCTGAGTAGCCCTGAATAAGACTTGATAGGCACATGCCCGTCCCCAGCATGGTGCAGGACTTATAATACCCAGCATTTACAGGATCAGGCCATACCTGTTAGAAACATTCTATTGGATTTTTAGGATTCCACACTTGTTAGGGGAGATGAAATTGAAACCCATCAGAAGTGACAACTGTGATGTATACCTACCCATATCCTCCCACACACCTTGCCACCTGGAACCATCCTGCCCCATGGCGAATCTCTATGAGGTATGTTTTAATTGCTCTTTAACTATAGACAAAACCAGAAACACACACAGGAGGCATAGCAACAGATTCATGCAAGTTTGAACATCCCAACTGTATTCTCTGTCCTCGACCACTGCAACAGAAGTACACACTGAATACAAACTCAAAAAAAACATAGAAAAAGCTGAGGCCAGCTCTCAGCAATGCTGAACAACGGGAAAGAGATGAAGAAATACAACCTTGAAAGCAAAGAAAACCTCGTCAAGAACAAAAGAACAGTATTGTGGCCAGCCACTATTAATCATAGAATCACAGAAACACTGTTTCAGGTTGGAAGAGATCTCAGAGCTAACCTCGCTTTATCCCTGCTGCCACAGGCAGGGCTGCCAACCACTACACCAGACACCAGATCAGGTTGCCCAGGCCCCAGCTAACCTGACCTGGAACACCTCCTACGTAGCTTATATCAAATCAGTTTTGACATGCTCTGGTCGGTTCTGTTGTCTCTCAACCCTTTCCATGCTGGGCATCAACCAGACAAGGTAGCTGAGCCTGGCAGGCAGCTCAGAACCACACAGCAGTTTGCTCAATCCTGCCTCAGATGGATGGAGATGAGAAAAAGACAAGGGAAAAACTCATGGCTTCAGACATGGATTGTTCGACTGTGCAGGAAAGAAGGGAATGCTGTTGGAAATAATAATAATAGTAATAGTATATACAAAGCAAGTGATGCACACAGCAGTTGCATAGAACATGGTAACTGATGCCCAGGGAGATCTGGAGCAGTGAGCCTCCAACCAGAAGGTTCCAACAGTTTCACTGCACAGCATGTCGCCATATGGGGTGGAACATCTCTTTGGTCAGTTTGGGTCACCTGCCCAGTTCTGCCCCCTCCCAAATGAGAAGGACCAAGAACCACTGTGGCTCCTTTTTTTCCCTTCTGACAATGATGGCAGAAGCAAGAAAAGCCAAGGGACTCTGGTATTTACTCTTCACTGCCTCGACTAGAGCAACAGTGGAAATGTAGAACAGAATGTGTTCAAGGACACATCCACTGGGGACACCCCCATTGACTCTTCTCTGGGCTGAAAATGACCCATCTTTCATTCATCAGCTTCCCATCCCAAGATGAGGCTTTCCTCCAACCCCCTCACAAAGGGATTGCTTTAAAAACATTTAGTCAAAGACTTGGTGACATCCAGGTGTTTCACATCACCCAGATCCCTTCAGCTGGAGCCACCACAGAGAAGCCCAGCTGCTGTAGGAGGATTTCCCCTTGTAGCAGCCCAGCTGACTCTGTAAGAGTCACAAACCATGCATGTTTTCTCATTTATTTGTTCACACTACACTTTCTCAAAACCTCTGCCATAGAAACAGGAAAGGAAATCAGGTGCACGGGTCAGTAGGATTCAGGGGGAACCCCATGCAATGTAGCAAAGCTATGGACTGGGTTGGATGTGCACTCTTTGGGCCAAAGCTGGCTTCAGGAGAAAGGGGAAAGTACTCAGTTCACATGCAAGAGACAGAAGAAAAGGAAGGGGTGGGATAAGGAGAGAGAGGCAGGGGAGGGAAGGGTGTGAGGATGTGTTGTACACAGGTGGGGAGAGGGAAAAAAGTGACAGGAGCCCAGATATGGCACCAGGGAGGCATGACTCTGATGATCTCTACGTGTCCCTTCCATCCCACACCATGCAATGATCCTCTATTGTGTGGACACCACTACAACAGCACAGGAAGTCACACTGTGGGCCACCATTGAGCAAGTAACTCAAATAACTCTGGAAGATTCTGGAAGAAAACAGACATAAAACTGACCAAAGTGTGCCACAGACTATGATATCACCAGCCCTGAGGTGATTAAAAGTTAACTTCTACTGTTTATTATTTTTCTAAACATAATTGCACATTAATTGTCAAGGGAAATTCAAAGCTCCCAGCTAAGATTTGCCTGGTAGCTTATAAATATCTCCTGGTCCATGCAGTTCCCAGTCCCTGCCCGGGAAGCTGCAGAAGGCGGGTGAGTATTTGGGGTTTGGGCAGAACTTTACAGGTCTTCAGGCTTTCACTCACCATGCACGTGCCTTGCCCACGGCAAACAGCCAGTGCCTCTGCTGCCAGGAGCAGGCAGCGTGCTTCAGAACAAAGCTTCTGCAGGGCGGGAGGGTTGCTGGCAATGACTCTGCATCCACTCTGTGCCCTCTGACAGCTTTATTTTGGGCTGGTTCTCATCTGGTGTGCTGGGCTGAATGTGCTTTGGAGGTCAGTGGAACACTCTCCCAGCTCAGCTGAGTCCAGGAGCAATCCGGTTTGCATGCTCCATGGGCAGTGGATCGAGGGGGACACACAGGGACGCTTGTGTGTGGGAACTGACAGGACACTTGTGGCAGAGGTGCTCTCCTGAACCAGTGCAAGCAGCTGTCACAGGCCTGGCTCCCTTGCCCTTCTGAAACCACATCTCTCTGCAGCCTGTGTTTGCTGCTGACCACATCATCTCGACGCTGTTTGCTGCTTTTTTACAGGACATCTGGGGAGGCAAGAGACAAGAAGGGACTCATGTCTTCTCTGAACTCCACCACCCCCTCCCAACCTCCCTCCTTCCTCCTGCTTGGCATTCCTGGGCTGGAGAAGGAGCAGTTCTGGATTGCCTTCCCCTTCTGCATCATGTACGCCATCGCTGTGCTGGGGAACATCATCCTCCTCATCGTCATCAAGACAGAGTCCAGCCTTCACGAGCCCATGTACCTCTTCCTGGCCATGCTGGCCTTCACTGACCTGGTCCTCTCTACATCCATGCTACCCAAAATGCTGGCCATCTTCTGGTGGGGCTCCGGGGAGATTGGCTTTGTTTCCTGCCTCGTTCAGTTGTTCTTCGTCCACAACTTCTCAGCAGTGGAGTCGGGCGTGCTCATGGCCATGGCCTTGGATCGCTATTTTGCCATTTGCTATCCCCTAAGGCACTCCAGCATCCTCTCCATGCCCGTGGTGGCCGCTCTCGGCAGCCTGGTGCTGCTGCGTGGAGTCCTCATGGTGAGTCCCACGTGCTTCCTGCTCCATAGGAAGGATTTCTGCCAGCATCGTGTCATCTCCCATTCCTACTGCGAACACATGGCCGTGGTGAAGCTGGTATGCGAGGACACCAGAGTTAACGCCATTTATGGCATCTTTGTGGCATTTGCAGTGACAGTGTTTGACATTTCAGTGATTGTTGTGTCGTACACTACTATCCTGAGGACTGTACTCAGGCTGTCATCCTGCAACACTCTGCATAAGGCCTTTAACACATGTGTATCCCATGTCTGTGTCATCCTTCCCTTCTATGTCTCTGCCCTATTCACATATCTTAACCATCGGTTTGGGCACAGCATCCCTCAGCACATCCATATATTGGTTGCCAATCTCTATCTCCTGGTGCCCCCCATGTTAAACCCCATCATTTATGGGGTGAGAACCAAGCAACTCAAGGACAAGATAGTTGTCCTCTTCCAGAGGAAGGGAATCTGACTCATCTCTATGTGCCACAAATGGTTCTCATGATCTGCTGATGACTTCCATAAATTTGAGCTGTTAATGCCGTCACTCTTTGTTCCAGGAAATGCCCTTCCTCACTTCATGCGGTACATGTAGAGCATTCTTGCTTGGTTTTCTTTCCATAGCACTGTGTTGGTAAGGCTGTCAGAACGCCTTTCAGTCTGCCTTTTACACTGCTGGGTGATGTAGAGCTCACATCCACCACAACTTACACTCCTCAGTGTTAAAATGCCATCACTGTTGGGCAAATAAATATTGCTCATATCCAAATGTTTTCAGTCTGACTGTAAAGACTGAGTGTCTCCAAAAGATCTCCCTGTAGTAGCCCCTTTCAGGCAAAGAGTGTTCTCTGGGCTGTGTGAATGCACTCAGATGGGAATGACAGCTGTCCTTGCACTGGACATGGGGAATCTTGAATCTCATGCATTATATTTCGCCTTCTCTTTCACGTTTGTGCAGGAGACAAATCCAAAGTATTTCTAGATGAGCCAATTCATCAAGTTCTTTGAAAATGTAAACCCTTTAAGAAAATCAATCTTCTTCACTCACGAGATTATTTCAACTGACAAGTTACTGCAATGACATTGCTCACAGGATTGTGCTCTACTTCTTTTCAACAAACCAGTAAATATTTACCAAACCATTGCTCCGTATGTGAGAAAGGAAGGAGGCTGAATGTGGTGAAGGTCAGATGGGAACCCACATTCAGGAGTTCAATATCTAACTTATTCCATACTTTTACACTCTGTGCTACGGGAGCAGTATTATCAGGTGCAGAGGACATCTCCGACCTGGGCTGGCACTTCTCAGACCTCTCTGTCACCGCAGCAGTGCTGGCAATGGGCAATGCCCACGTGGAGGCTCTGCTCCCCGCTCTCTCTCCCTGAGTCACTGAATCACAGAGCAGCCTGGGCTGAAAGGGACCTCACACATCATCGATTTCCAGCCCCGTGCTGTGGGCAGGTTCGCCAACCACCAGAGCAGGCTGCCCAGAGACACATCCAGCCTTGCCTTGAGTACCTCCAGGGATGGAGAATCCACAACCTCTCTTGGCAACCAGTTCCAGTGCATCAACACCCTCTGAGTGAAAAACTTCCTCCTCACATCCAACCTCACTCTCCCCTACTTCAGTTTAAAACCCCTGCTCCTGTTCTGTCACTATCAACCCATGTAAACCATCATGCCAACTCCCGTTCATACGCTCCCTTCAAGTCCTGGAAGGCCACAGAGAGCTCTCCCAGATCCTTCTCTTCTCTAGGATGAACAAGCCCTGTTCCCTCAACTGTTCCTCCTAGGAGAGGTGCTCCAGCCCTCTGATCATTTTAGTGCTCCTCCTCTCAAACCATTCCAAGAGATCTGCATCGTTCTGGAGCTGGCTGCCCCAGGCATGGATGCATTACTCCAGATGGGTCCTCAGCAGAGTTGAGTAGAGGGGGACAATCCCCTCCCTCTCCCTGCTGGCCACCCCTTTCTTAATGCAGACCAGAATATCTTTGGCCTTCAGGGCTGCACCTGGATCGCCAAGTCCTTCTCTACACGGCTGTTGTCCTTGAGTTCTTCCCCCAGTCTTTATCAATACCTGGGATTGCTCCAGCCCAAAGGGAAGCAACTTGAACTTGTTCTTGTTGAACCTCATTAGGTTCTCAGGGGCCCTCCTCTCCAGCCTGTCCAGGTCCCTCTGGATGGCTTCCCTTCCCTCCAAACTATTGACTGCACTGCTCATCTTGCTGTCATACTTCAACCAGCAGAGGGTGCACTCAATTCCATTGTCGTTTTATTGATAAAGACTTTGAAGATCACTGGTCCCAGGACCGATGTGCTCTCTTTGGGAAACAATTGTCTTTAGAAGGGAAAGGAAAGTACTCAGTACATATGCAAAGGCAGAAGTAAAGGAAGGGGTGGGATAAGGAGAGAAATGTGGAGTGAGGGAAGGGAAGGGAAAGGAAGGGAAGGGAATTGAAGAATGGGAAAGGAAGGGAAGGGAAGGGAAGGGAAGGGAAGGGAAGGGAAGGGAAGGGAAGGGAAGGGAAGGGAAGGGAAGGGAAGGGAAGGGAAGGGAAGGGAAGGGAAGGGAAGGGAAGGGAAGGGAAGGGAAGGGAAGGGAAGGGAAGGGAAGGGAAGGGAAGGGAAGGGAAGGGAAGGGAAGGGAAGGGAAGGGAAGGGAAGGGAAGGGAAGGGAAGGGAAGGGAAGGGAAGGGAAGGGAAGGGAAGGGAAGGGAAGGGAAGGGAAGGGAAGGGAAGGTCGTGAGGACCAGTTTAAAAAGGTGGGGAGAAATAAGAAAGAAGCAGGAGCCCAGATATGGCACCACAGTGGCATGACTGACGATCTCTATGAGTCCCTCAAAACCCAAACCTTACAAAGATTCTCTATTGCATGAACACCACTACAACAGCTCAGGGAGGTACAGTATGTACCACAAAAGAGCAAGTAACTGAAATAAATCTGGATTATACTATAATAAAACATACAAAAATAACCCAAGCATGTCACAGACAGAAAGTTGCAGGAGGTAAACAAGGCACCAGAAGGACATGACTCTGATGAACATTAAGATTTCCTTCCAATCCACACCATGCAATGATCCTCTATTGTGTGGACACCACTACAACAGCACACGGAGGTACAGTGTGTGCGACTGTAGAGCAAGTAACTCAAATAACTCTGGAATATACTGTAAGAAAACAGACATAAAACTGACACAAGCGTTCCACAGTCACTGATGTCACCAGCACAGAGGTGATTAAAAGCTGACTACTTTTGTTTAATATTTTTCTCTCCCTAATTGCACCATAATTGTCAAGGGAAATTTAGATCTCCCAGGTAGGATTTGCCTGGTAGCTTATAAATATCTCCTGGTCCATGCAGTTCCCAGTCCCTGCCCGGAAAGCTGCAGAAGGCGGGTGAGTATTTGGGGTTTGGGCAGAACTTTACAGGTCTTCAGGCTTTCACTCACCATGCACGTGCCTTGCCCACAGCAAACAGCCAGTGCCTCTGCTGCCAGGAGCAGGCAGCGTGCTTCAGAACAAAGCTTCTGCAGGGCGGGAGGGTTGCTGGCAATGACTCTGCATCCACTCTGTGCCCACTGACAGCTTCACTTTGGGCTGGTTCTCATCTGGTGTGCTGGGCTGAACATGCTTTGGAGGTGGGAGCGTGTCAGTGGAAAACTCTCCCATATCCAATGAGTGTTTGCTGCTGACCACATCATCTCGACGCTGTTTACTGCTTTTTTACAGGACATCTGGGGAGGCAAGAGGCAAGAAGGGACTCATGTCTTCTCTGAACTCCACCACCCCCTCCCAACCTCCCTCCTTCCTCCTGCTTGGCATTCCTGGGCTGGAGAAGGAGCAGTTCTGGATTGCCTTCCCCTTCTGCATCATGTACGCCATCGCTGTGCTGGGGAACATCATCCTCCTCATTGTCATCAAGACAGAGTCCAGCCTTCACGAGCCCATGTACCTCTTCCTGGCCATGCTGGCCTTCACTGACCTGGTCCTCTCTACATCCATGCTACCCAAAATGCTGGCCATCTTCTGGTGGGGCTCCGGGGAGATTGGCTTTGTTTCCTGCCTTGTTCAGTTGTTCTTCGTCCACAACTTCTCAGCAGTGGAGTCGGGCGTGCTCATGGCCATGGCCTTGGATCGCTATTTTGCCATTTGCTATCCCCTAAGGCACTCCAGCATCCTCTCCATGCCCGTGGTGACTGCTCTTGGGAGCCTGGTGCTGCTACGTGGAGTCCTCCTTGTGGCTCCTGCATGCTTCCTGCTCCATAGGAAGGATTTCTGCCAGCATCGTGTCATCTCCCATTCCTACTGTGAACACATGGCCGTGGTGAAGCTGGTATGCGAGGACACCAGAGTCAATGCCGCCTATGGAATCTTTGTGGCATTTGCAGTGACAGTGTTTGACATTACCGTGATTGTTGTGTCCTACACCATGATCCTGCGGGCAGTACTGAGGCTGTCATCCTCTGACACTCAGCACAAGGCCTTTAACACATGTGTATCCCATGTCTGTGTCATCCTTGCATTTTACGTCCCTGTCCTATTCACATCTCTCACCCACCGGTTTGGGCACAGCATCCCTCAGCACATCCATATATTGGTGGCCCATCTCTACATGGTGGTGCCCCCCACGTTAAACCCCATTATTTATGGGGTGAGAACCACGCAACTCAAGGACAAGATAGTTGTCCTCTTCCAGAAGGGAATCTGACTCATCTCTGTATGCCACAAACTGTGCTCACATTTTATAGGGAACCCTGGTAATTCTACCATGTTATTGCTGTGAGTCTTTGTTCTGGCAGTTACTCGACTTTAATGCATGGAGCACGCAGAAGGCATTCTTGCAGAGATTGCTTGATTTTGTTTTCCTTCTGTTCCTGAGTATGTCAGAAAGATCTGCAACAGTATGTCTCATGTTCAGGGTGTTCTCTGCACTATGTGAAAATAAACCCCTGAAAAAATATCAGAATTTCTCCCTGTTGATGTGAAACACACTTTACCAAATCATTGCTCTTTATTTGAGAAAGGAAGGAGATGAAGGTCAGATGGTGTGCCACGTTCAGGTGTTCAGTCTCTAACTTGTTCCTGACCTATACTCTGTTTGCAACGTGAGCAGTGTTATCACGTGCAGACAACATCTTCGACTGGGCTGGCACTTCTCAGAGCTCTCTTTCTGTGCAGCAGCTCTGACAGCGGGGCAGCTCATGAGGAGGCTCAGGTCACTGCTCTCTCTCCCTGAGCTGGATACCAGGGGAGGGGCAGGAATATTGTCAGAGCCGGTCAGCAAATTCATCCAACATATGTTCCTTTACATCAGGCAAGACCACCCCGTAGCCTGCAGACTCTGTTTGCCCCATGCAAGTTTTGCAATTAGGTTCATTCCCTGATGCCAAGCCAACATGACAGCAGCTCTCTCCTGTCACATGGCTCTGGGTGCACATCCATCTCTCAGCCACAGCCAAAACATCAGCCCAAGACAATTCCTCCTCACTCAGTACATCCCAGGCTGGAGGTAGGACTCCCTGCTGAATGAGCATCTGAGTGAGCGGAGCGGAGGAGCCCAGGCCCACCCGCCCTCTCGCTCTCTCCCTCTCGGTGGTGCTTCCAGCGGTGCTTCCAGGAGCACAGATCCAGCCTGGGTGGGTTGCCCCCTCGCCTCCCTCCCTGGCTCTTTTCCTTCCAGTGTTCAAATGAGAGGCGGCTGCGTTCCTTCACCAAACATTCGCCAGGAGGGGTGGGTTCATTCCCCTTACCTCTAACATCTCTTTCTGTAGCACCTCTACCTCAAATAATGGCTCTGTCACTGCCTTTGCTTGCTTTACAACATTGATACCAGTGCTTCCTGTGGTTGGTCAGGTCTAACTTTGAGGTTTCCATTTTTTCTTTGGACCTCGGTTTGGAAACCATTTCTCTCCAGAATATTAATTATAGCTCGATAAGCACAAGCCAAACCCCAAACAATCCATTCCATCTCAGATCTTCCTGAGCCTCATGATCCCTTATGGAAATACTCACTGTATTTCTTAGGATCCCACAGGTATTCAAGAGTAAACTCCCATGACACCGGGGATCCCCACACTTCTAAAGTCTTTCCCAAATCTTTCCACCTTCCCTGCCATTCAACACTCTCTGGTTTTGAAGAAGGCTTCCTCCACATAATGAAAATTACTATTACAGAGTACATGCAGAAAAACGGATAACACAGTTGCCAGGCTGGCATCCTGAACACAGGTAAAGACCTGAAAAGAGTACCTGGAAACCAATCCAAATGCCGTACCATCTGTCACATTAGACGGGGTGTTTAGGCAGGAGGCAGGTAACCCCATCAGCACACTAAAGTAGTCGTACTCAGATAAGACTCCGGTACTGAACATGACGAGCTTAAAAAGAGACAACATGTTCTAAGGTACATGAAGACCCTTAGTCCTCTTAGCACCAATTTTACAATGGAGTATAGATCATGCATTGCCAGCATCCTCCACCAACAATTGTCACGGTGTTATCCGTGACCAGGACACAAGGGAAACAGAGAAGGGAGAGAGAGAGAAAAACAACAACAACACTGCATCATTGGTGGCCACGCGGCCACCTGAGCAGAGCTGTGCGCTCCGGGGGGGAGAGAAAGGAGGAAACAGGTGGGTCTACAAAAAACAGTGGCACGATTTGAGAAGGAACGATAACTTTTCTAAATCAAATAAAATTAAACAATTGAGAGAAACGAAGTTTCCAAACCAAAACTGAGAGCTTAAGTTAGGGAGGAACTGCAGGGGAAGCACATGTGCTGAATGTCTGTGGCAGCCGAGAGAGCACCGAGAGAGAGCGGGCCTGGCATCTGGTGCTGAGCTCCAACCCTCTGCTGCTCCACACAGCATTAACCCCTTAACCGCCTGCGTGATGTGCTGATGTGGAATACCAGCATCAAACCCACAAAACCACAACATTCACCCTCTTCCTCCTTGCTAATAGGAATTTCTACCCCTACTAAGCAAGCTGATATTTGAATCCATTGACTCTTTTGGGGACATGGGCAATGGATGCTGACATGTCTTGGCAGCACGGCTCAGGCCCAGGAGTTGTGTCTGAACTGAGCATGTAAAAGGTGCTGTGTCAGCATTGCCCTTCTCACAGGAACAAAATGAGATCCATGGGAGTTTTCATACTTTTCCAGGTTCTCTACAGTGTGCTGATGGGCGCTCCATAGAATCATACAATCATAGAATCACAGAAATGTACATGTTGGAAGGGACCTCAAGAGATCAACAAGTCCAACTCTCCTGCCAAAACAGTTCCCTACACCAGGTTGCACAGGTAGGCATCCAGGCAGGTCTTGAATATCTTCAGAGAAGGAGATTCCACAACCCCCCTGGGCAGCCTGTGCCAGTGCTCCATCACAATCACCGTAAAGAAGTTCTTGCGCACATTTGTGCAGAACCTCCTGAGCTGCAGTTTCTGCCCATTTTCCCCTTGTCCTGTCTCCACACACTGCTGAAAAGAGTCTGGCCTCACCACTTTGTCCCCCATACATCAGATAATTATAAACCTGGATCAGGTCTCCTCTCAGTCTTCTTTTCTCAAGGGTGAACAGACCCGGTTCACTCTGCCTTTCTTCATAGGGAACATCCTCCAGGCCCTTCCCCATCTTTGTGGCCCTGCGCTGCATTCTTTCCAGGAGATCCCTGTCTTTTTCATACTGGGGAGCCCAGAACTGGACACAGTGCTCCAAATGAGGCCTCAGCAGGGCAGAGTAGAGGGGGAGGATCCCCTCCCTTGACCTGCTGGCCACGCTCTTTTTAATGGACCCCAGAATGCCATTGGCCCTCTTGGCCACGAGGGCACACTGCTCATGGTCAACCTGTCGTCCACCGGGACACCCAGGTCCCTCTGTGCAGAGTTCCTCTCCAGCAGCTCATCACCAGCCTGTACTGGTGCATGCAATTATTCCTCCCTAGGTGCAAGACTCTACACTTGCTTTTGTTAAATTTCATCCAGTTTCTGACAGCCCAACTTTCCAGCCTGTCCAGGTCTTGCTGAATTGTCAGCACATACTTCAGGCATGTCAGCCAATCCTCCCAACTTCATATCATCAGCAAACTTGCTGAGGGTGGCCACTATCCCCTCATCAAGGTCATTGATGAAGATGTTGAACAAGACCGGACCCAGCACGGACCCCTGGGGGACACCGCTGGTTACAGAACTCAAACCAGACTCTGCACCACCAACGACAACCCTCTGCGCTCTGCCAGTCAGCCAGTTCTCAACCCACTGCAGTGTCCATTCATCTATCCCACACTTCCTCAGCTTTGTTATGGCATGGGAGACAGTATCAACTGCCTTGCTGAAATCAAGGTAGACTACATCCACCACCCTCCCCCCACCCACCCAACCAGTGAAAACATCACAGAAGGCCACCAGGTTGGTTGAGCATGGCCTCCCCTTGGTGAACCCATGCTGACTACTCCTGATAACCTCCATTTCTTCCAATAATCTGGAGATGGCATTCAGCACAAGCTGTTCTATCTCCTTTCCAGGGACAGAGGTGAGGCTGACTGGCCTACAATTACCCGGATCTTCCTTCCTGCCCTTTTTGAACACCGAAGTGACACTGGCTATTCAACAGTCATCATGCACATCCCCCATTCTCTAAGACCCCTCAAAGATGACAGAGAGGATAGAGTCCAGTAGCATTTACCAGGAGCAGAAATCAGGCACACAGGTCAGTAGGTCTCATGGAGGACCCCGTGCAATATTTAGAAAATATGGACAGGGTTGGATATGCACTCACTGGGACAGAGCTGGCTTCAGGAGGAAGGGGTAAAGTACTCACTTCACAGGCAAGAGGCAGAAAAAAGCAAAGGGGTGGGATAAGAAGAGAGAGACAGGGGAGGGAAGTATGGGTTAATGGGTTGCACACAGGTGGAGTAAGGACAGAAAGTCGCAGGAGGCACGTATGGCACCGGGGCACGTGACTCTGATGATATTAAAGATTTCTTTTCATCCCACACCATGCAATGATCCTCTATTGCATGGACACCACTACAACAGCACACGGAGGTACAGTGTGTACCACCATAGAGCAAGTAACTCAAATAACTCTGGAAGATACTATAAGAAAACAGACATAAAACTGACCAAAGTGTGCCACAGACTATGATGTCAGCAGCACTGAGGTGATTAAAAGTTAACTTCTACTGTTTATTATTTTTCTCAACATAATTGCACGTTAATTGTCAAGGGAAATTCAGATCCCCCAGCTAAGATTTGCCTGGTAGCTTATAAATATCTCCTGGTCCATGCAGTTCCCAGTCCCTGCCCGGGAAGCTGCAGAAGGCGGGTGAGTATTTGGGGTTTGGGCAGAACTTTACAGGTCTTCAGGCTTTCACTCACCATGCACGTTCCTTGCCCACGGCAAACAGCCAGTGCCTCTGCTGCCAGGAGCAGGCAGCGTGCTTCAGAACAAAGCTTCTGCAGGGCGGGAGGGTTGCTGGCAATGACTCTGCATCCACTCTGTGCCCTCTGACAGCTTCACTTTGGGCTGGTTCTCATCTGGTGTGCTGGGCTGAATGTGCTTTGGAGGTCAGTGGAACACTCTCCCAGCTCAGCTGAGTCCAGGAGCAATCCGGTTTGCATGCTCCATGGGCAGTGGATCAAGGGGGACACACAGGGACGCTTGTGTGTGGGAACTGACAGGACACTTGTGGCAGAGGTGCTCTCCTGAACCAGTGCAAGCACCTGTCACAGGCCTGGCTCCCTTGCCCTTCTGAAACCACATCTCTCTGCAGCCTGTGTTTGCTGCTGACCACATCATCTCGAGGCTGTTTGCTGCTTTTTTACAGGACATCTGCGGAAGCAGGAGGCAAGAAGGGACTCATGTCTTCTCTGAACTCCACCACCCCCTCCCAACCTCCCTCCTTCCTCCTGCTTGGCATTCCTGGGCTGGAGAAGGAGCAGTTCTGGATTGCCTTCCCCTTCTGCATCATGTACGCCATCGCTGTGCTGGGGAACATCATCCTCCTCATCGTCATCAAGACAGAGTCCAGCCTGCACGAGCCCATGTACCTCTTCCTGGCCATGCTGGCCTTCACTGACCTGGTCCTCTCTACATCCATGCTACCCAAAATGCTGGCCATCTTCTGGTGGGGCTCCGGGGAGATTGGCTTTGTTTCCTGCCTTGTTCAGTTGTTCTTCGTCCACAACTTCTCAGCAGTGGAGTCGGGCGTGCTCATGGCCATGGCCTTGGATCGCTATTTTGCCATTTGCTATCCCCTGAGGCACTCCAGCATCCTCTCCATGCCCGTGGTGACTGCTCTTGGAAACCTGGTGCTGCTGCGTGGAGTCCTCATGGTGAGTCCCACGTGCTTCCTGCTCCATAGGAAGGATTTCTGCCAGCATCGTGTCATCTCCCATTCCTACTGTGAACACATGGCCGTGGTGAAGCTGGTATGCGAGGACACCAGAGTCAATGCCGCCTATGGCATCTTTGTGGCACTTGCATTGGCAGTGTTTGACATTACTGTGATTGTTGTGTCCTACACTATGATCCTGCGGGCTGTACTCAGGCTGACAACCTCTGAATCTCAGCAAAAGGCCTTTAACACATGTGTATCTCATATCTGTGTCATCCTTCCCTTTTATGTCTCAGCCCTCTTCTCATTCCTCACCCACCGGTTTGGGCACAGCATCCCTCAGCACATCCATATATTGGTTGCCAATCTCTATCTCCTGGTGCCCCCCATGTTAAATCCCATCATTTATGGGGTGAGAACCAAGCAACTCAGGGACAAGATAGTTGTCCTCTTCCAGAGGAAGGGAATCTGACTCATCTCTATGTGCCACAAATGGTTCTCATGATCTGCTGATGACTTCCATAAATTTGAGCTGTTAATGCCGTCACTCTTTGTTCCAGGAAATGCCCTTCCTCACTTCATGGGGTACATGTTGAGCATTCTTGCTTGGTTTTCTTTCCATAGCACTGTGTTGGTAAGGCTGTCAGAATGCCTTTCAGTCTGCCTTTTACACTGCTGGGTGATGTAGAGCTCACATCCACCACAACTTACACTCCTCAGTGTTAAAATGCCTTCACTGTTGGGCAAATAAATATTGCTCATATCCAAATGCTGACAGTCTGACTGTAAAGACTGAGTGTCTCCAAAAGATCTCCCTGTAGCAGCCCCTTTCAGGCAAAGAGTGTTCTCTGGGCTGTGTGAATGCACTCAGATGGGAATGACAGCTGTCCTTGCACAGCGAATTGAGAAAATTGGCTTTCGTGCTCTATATTACATTATGTAATCTCTTATATTATATTATATCCATATGTTATTTATAGAAAATTAGAAAGCCAAAAGCCCAGCTTGAGCTCAAATTGGCTGCTGGGGTAAAAGAGAAATTGAAACTCTTTCAAATATATCAATAGTATGAAGAGGATCAAGGAGTATCTCCATTCTGGCCATCCTGACAAGACTGCGCTCTATGGAAATGCTCAGCTCAACCCAGTGCCTCAGGTTCTGGATACCTCTCCCTGTGGTGGACATTTGGTTGTTTGGCACTTACTAGCTTTGAGATACAACTCTGGGTTCAGGCCCAGCCAGCATGGGCCCATGAAAGGTGTCCCTTACCAGCTCAACGTCTTCAATGATCGGGTGACCCACCTGGCACAAGATGGGAAGGCTGTCAGCATAGTCTACCTGGACTTCAACAAAGCTTTTGCCACTGTTTCCCTCGGTGCTCTCCTGGGGAACACATAGTCCTTGGCTTGGACAGGCATGCTCTTTCCTGACTAAAGAACAGGATGAGAGTGGTGGTGAATGGAGTCACGTGCAGCTGGTGGCAGTTCACCCATGGCGTTCCCAGGGGTTGGTATTGAGGCCCATCCTCTTCCATATCCTTATTGATGACCTCAATGAGGGCATTGAGTGCACACACAGTGAGTTTGCAGGTGACATCTAGTTGGGAAGAAGTGTTGATCTGCCGTGGAATAAGAAGGCTCTGTAAAGGGACCTGTGGAGGTTGGATGTCGTGTGGCTGAACAACTGGGCTGAGGCCAGCGGGATGAGGTTCCACAAGAGCAAGTGCCTGGTCCTACACTGTGGCCAAAACAACCCCAGAAAATGCTACAGGCTTGCGGCAGAGTGATTCTATGATTGTATGGAACACATGGACCTGCAAATACTGTACAACATTTGGTTAAATATGAGCCAGCAGCATGTCCAGTTGTCCAAGAAGGCCAATGCTATACAGACATAGCAGAAATTGTGCAGCCAACTGGATTAAGAGGTCACTGTCTCCCAATATTCAGCTTTGGTGAGGCTGCAAGTTCAGTTTTGGGCCCCTCACTACATGAAAGACATTGAGGCCCTGGAGTGTGTCCAGTGAAGGGCAACAGAGCTGATGGTGGATCTGAAGCACACATCTTATGACAAGTGGCTATGCAAACTGGGATTGTTCAGTCTTCAGGAGTCGCAGGGAAGACCTTATATCTCTCTAGAGTTCTTCAAAACGAGGTTGTGTCAAGTTTGTGGTCAGCCTCTTCTCCCACTTAAGTAGCATTAGGATAAGATGGAATGGCCTCAAGTTGCACCAGGGGAGGTTCAGGTAGGATATCAGGAAAATTATTTCTCCCAACAAGTGGTCAGGTGTGGGAACGGGCTGCCCAGGGAGGTGGCTGAGTCACGGTCTCTGGAGTTGTTCAAGAAACATTTTGATGCTGTGCTGAGGGGTGTGGTTTAGTGGGGAAATATGGGTGGTAGGTGGATGGTTGGACTGGATGATCTTGAAGGTCTTTTCCGACTTTGGTGAACTCAAACTGCTCACTCCTCTTGATGCAACCCAGTGTATGGTTGGCCCTCTGGGCTGCAAGTACACATTGCTGGCTCATGCTGAGTCTTTCATCCACCAATACTCCAAACCCTTCTCCTCAGGTCTGCTCACAAGCCATGCTCTCCCAGCCTGTTGCTCTGCAACTGTGCTTGAGATTGCCTTGACCCAGATGCAGGACCTGGCTGTTGGCCTTGTTGAACTTCATGAGGTTGGCACGGGCCCATCACTCAAGCCTGTCCAGATGCATCTGGCTAGCATCCCTTCCCTCTAGCATGTCAACTGCACCACTCAGCTTGGTGTCATCTGAAAGCTTGCTGAGAGTGCACTCGATCCCACTGTTTTTGCTGCCCTACAAAGATGTTAAATAGCACCAATCCCTGAGGAGTACCACTCACCTCCAGCCTCCATTTGGACACTGAGCCAGTGATTGCAACACTCTGAGAGCGGCCACACAGCCAATTCCTTACCCAGTGAGTGGTCCATCCATCAAATCCAGTTTTCTCCAGCTTGGTGACCAGGATGTTGTATGGCACAAATGCTTTGCACAAGTCCAGGCAGATGCCTTCAGTTGCTCTTCCTTTGTCTGCTTGCACTGTCATTCCATCACAGAAGGCCACCTGGTTCATCAGGTATGGCTTGCCCTTGGTGAAGCTGTGCTGGTTACCATCAGTCACCTCAGCTTTATTTTCCATGTGCCTTAGTAGGGCCTTCAGGAGGATCTGCTCCATGATCTTGCCAGGCACACAGGTGAGGCTGATGGCCTGCAGTTCTCTGGGTAGTCTTTCCTTCCCTTCTTGAACATGGGGTTGTGTTTCACTTTTTCCAGTCTGCAGGAACTTGACCTGACTGCCATGACCTTTCAGGTGTGATGGAGAACGGCTTGGCAGCTTCATCCATCACTTCTCACAGAACCCATATGTCATGGTTTTGGGGCCGGTTCAGCCTGATTCCAGGACTAATGGGACAGAGGGAACCACGGAGCCACATCCCGGGAGAGGGAGAAGGGGAAAAGGGGAAAAGTAGGGAGATGTGCCTAAGCACAAAACAGTGGCAACAAGCTAAGGGTGAAAACTGATTTATTAAATATGACTGCAGAATTTGAGATAACACAGTACAATACAATCCAATTAGATGAAGGTAATAAATCAAATGAATTCAAAGAGAGAGAGTGTGTGTCCAAAACCAAAGGCCTTACCACAGTGCTGAAGCTGAGATGGCCAGAGAGCACACACAATGGAGATGAGCAGTGAGAGCAGGGCAATCTCGTGACTTGTGAGCAGTTTGATCTTTCCCTCTGAGTGGAAAACAGGAACACAAAGCCCTCTGGGGTATGGAGCTCTTCTCTTCTGAGAAAAGGGACCCCGAAATTCGGCAGTGCGTGGAACTGGAGCATTCACTCTTTAACTCCCAGTGCTCTACATGATGTTATCATGTGGAATACTGATAACAAAACTCACAAAACCATCACATCGTGGATGGATGTCTTGTCACACAAATTGTGGCTCAGTCAGGGACAGGTATCGGGTTTTTACCGACTCTTTTATGTCTGCTTGCTCTTCTTGTTCTCTTCCTCTACCTTGTGAATGGCCCTGTTTTGTGGTAGCCTTCCTCATCCTCTTCTTCCTTCCCCCTGGGAGTTTCTTCCCCCACTTTCCAAGCTGATATTTGCATCCTTTCCTTCTGCTGGGGACAGAAGCCATGAGTACAAGCATGATTTGAGTCTCTGCTTCAGCAGCCGGGCCTGTGAAACGAGTTGGGCCACCCCCAGGGCCTGGCTCAGGAATGGAATCACATTCAGAGGTGTTTTCTTCCTTTTAAGGGTGCTCAGTAGCCCTGAATAAGACTTGATAGGCACATGCCCATCCCCAGCATGGTGCAGGACTTATAATACCCAGCATTTACAGGATCAGGCCATACCTGTTAGAAACATTCTATTGGATTTTTAGGATTCCACACTTGTTAGGGGAGATGAAATTGAAACCCATCAGAAGTGACAACTGTGATGTATACCTACCCATATCCTCCCACACACCTTGCCACCTGGAACCATCCTGCCCCATGGCGAATCTCTATGAGGTATGTTTTAATTGCTCTTTAACTATAGACAAAACCAGAAACACACACAGGAGGCATAGCAACAGATTCATGCAAGTTTGAACATCCCAACTGTATTCTCTGTCCTCGATCACTGCAACAGAAGTACACACTGAATACAAACTCAAAAAAAACATAGAAAAAGCTGAGGTCAGCTCTCAGCAATGCTGAACAACGGGAAAGAGATGAAGAAATACAACCTTGAGTCAAAGAAAACCTCGTCAAGAACAAAAGAACAGTATTGTGGCCAGCCACTATTAATCATAGAATCACAGAAGCACAGACTGTTTCGGGTTGCAAGAGATCTCAGAGCTAACCTCGCTTTATCCCTGCTGCCACACGCAGGGCTGCCAACCACTACACCAGACACCAGATCAGGTTGCCCAGGCCCCAGCTAACCTGACCTGGAACACCTTCTACGTAGCTTATATCAAATCAGTTTTGACATGCTCTGGTCGGTTCTGTTGTCTCTCAACCCTCTCCATGCTGGGCATCAACCAGACAAGGTAGCTGAGCCTGGCAGGCAGTTCAGAACCACACAGCAGTTTGCTCAATCCTGCCTCAGACGGATGGAGATGAGAAAAAAACAAGGGAAAAACTCATGGCTTCTGACATGGATTGTTCGACTGTGCAGGAAAGAAGGGAATGCTGTTGGAAATAATAATAGTAATAGTATATACAAAGCAAGTGATGCACACAGCAGTTGCATAGAACATGGTGACTGATGCCCAGGGAGATCTGGAGCAGTGAGCCTCCAACCAGAAGGTTCCAATAGTTTCACTGCACAGCATGTTGCCATATGGGGTGGAACATTTCTTTGGTCAGTTTGGGTCACCTGCCCAGTTCTGCCCCCTCCCAAATGAGAAGGACAAAAAACCACTGTGGCTCCTTTTTTTCCCTTCTGACAATGATGGCAGAAGCAAGAAAAGCCAAGGGACCCTGGTATTTACTCTTCACTGCCTCGACTAGAGCAACAGTGGAAATGTAGAACAGAATGTGTTCAAGGACACATCCACTGGGGACACCCCCACTGACTCTTCTCTGGGCTGAAAATGACCCATCCTTCATTCATCAGCTTCCCATCCCAAGATGAGGCTTTCCTCCAACCCCCTCACAAAGGGATTGCTTTAAAAAAATTTAGTCAAAGACTTGGTGACATCCAGGTGTTTCACATCACCCAGATCCCTCCAGCTGGAGCCACCACACAGAAGCCCAGCTGCTGTAGGAGGATTTCCCCTTGTAGCAGCCCAGCTGACTCTGTAAGAGTCACAAACCATGCATGTTTTCTCATTTATTTGTTCACACTACACTTTCTCAAAACCTCTGCCATAGAAACAGGAAAGGAAATCAGGTGCATGGGTCAGTAGAATTCAGGGGGAACCCCATGCAATGTAGCAAAGCTATGGACTGCGCTGGATGTGCACTCTTTGGGCCAAAGCTGGCTTCAGAAGGAAGGGGAAAGTACTCAGTTCACATGCAAGAGACAGAAGAAAAGGAAGGGGTGGGATAAGGAGAGAGAGGCAGGGGAGGGAAGGGTGTGAGGATGTGTTGTACACAGGTGGGGAGAGGGAAAAAAGTGACAGGAGCCCAGATATGGCACCAGGGAGGCATGACTCTGATGATCTCTACGTGTCCCTTTCATCCCACACCATGCAATGATCCTCTGTTGTGTGGACACCACTACAACAGCACAGGGAGTCACACTGTGGGCCACCATAGAGCAAGTAACTCAAATAACTCTGGAAGATACTATAAGAAAACAGACATAAAACTGACCAAAGTGTGCCACAGACTATGATATCACCAGCCCTGAGGTGATTAAAAGTTAACTTCTACTGTTTATTATTTTTCTAAACATAATTGCACATTAATTGTCAAGGGAAATTCAGAACTCTGCTAAGATTTGCCTGGTAGCTTATAAATATCTCCTGGTCCATGCAGTTCCCAGTCCCTGCCCGGAAAGCTGCAGAAGGCGGGTGAGTATTTGGGGTTTGGGCAGAACTTTACAGGTCTTCAGGCTTTCACTCACCATGCACGTGCCTTGCCCACGGCAAACAGCCAGTGCCTCTGCTGCCAGGAGCAGGCAGCGTGCTTCAGAACAAAGCTTCTGCAGGGCGGGAGGGTTGCTGGCAATGACTCTGCATCCACTCTGTGCCCTCTGACAGCTTCACTTTGGGCTGGTTCTCATCTGGTGTGCTGGGCTGAACGTGCTTTGGAGGTCAGTGGAACACTCTCCCAGCTCAGCTGAGTCCAGGAGCAATCCGGTTTGCATGCTCCATGGGCAGTGGATCGAGGGGGACACACAGGGACGCTTGTGTGTGGGAACTGACAGGACACTTGTGGCAGAGGTGCTCTCCTGAACCAGTGCAAGCACCTGTCACAGGCCTGGCTCCCTTGCCCTTCTGAAACCACATCTCTCTGCAGCCTGTGGTTGCTGCTGACCACATCATCTCGACGCTGTTTGCTGCTTTTTTACAGGACATCTGGGGAGGCAAGAGACAAGAAGGGACTCATGTCTTCTCTGAACTCCACCACCCCCTCCCAACCTCCCTCCTTCCTCCTGCTTGGCATTCCTGGGCTGGAGAAGGAGCAGTTCTGGATTGCCTTCCCCTTCTGCATCATGTACGCCATCGCTGTGCTGGGGAACATCATCCTCCTCATCGTCATCAAGACAGAGTCCAGCCTGCACGAGCCCATGTACCTCTTCCTGGCCATGCTGGCCTTCACTGACCTGGTCCTCTCTACATCCATGCTACCCAAAATGCTGGCCATCTTCTGGTGGGGCTCCGGGGAGATTGGCTTTGTTTCCTGCCTTGTTCAGTTGTTCTTCGTCCACAACTTCTCAGCAGTGGAGTCGGGCGTGCTCATGGCCATGGCCTTGGATCGCTATTTTGCCATTTGCTATCCCCTGAGGCACTCCAGCATCCTCTCCATGCCCGTGGTGACTGCTCTTGGGAGCCTGGTGCTGTTGCGTGGAGTCCTCCTTGTGGCTCCTGGATGCTTCCTGCTCCATAGGAAGGATTTCTGCCAGCATCGTGTCATCTCCCATTCCTACTGTGAACACATGGCCGTGGTGAAGCTGGTATGCGAGGACACCAGAGTCAATGCTGCCTATGGCATCTTTGTGGCATTTGCAGTGACAGTATTTGACATTACCGTGATTGTTGTGTCCTACACCATGATCCTGCGAGTAGTACTGAGGCTGTCATCCTCTGAATCTCAGCACAAGGCCTTTAACACATGTGTATCCCATATCTGTGTCATCCTTCCCTTTTATGTCTCTGGCCTCTTCTCATTCCTCACCCACCGGTTTGGACACAGCATCCCTCAGCACATCCATATTTTGGTGGCCAACCTCTACATGGTGGTGCCCCCCACATTAAACCCCATTGTTTATGGGGTGAGAACCAAGCAACTCAAGGACAAGATAGTTGTCCTCTTCCAGAGGAAGGGAATATGACCCATCTCTATGTGCCACAAATGGTTCTCATGATCTGCTGATGACTTCCACAAATTTGTACAGTTTATGCTGTGTCAAGGACATCTCCAACCTGGCCTGGCACTTCTCAGAGCTCTGTGTCCACAGCAGCACTGGTAATGGGCACTGCCCACAGGCAGGCTGTGATCCCTGCTCTGTCTCCCTGAGCTGGATATCAGTGGAGAGGCAGGAGATGGGCCCCAATAGGGAAATACACTTATTTTGAGTGAAGGATTTGGAAGGAGAAGCAGATAGGAGAAGTCAAAATATTGTCTGATATATTTCTGTAGAATACTTAAATTTCACCTCCCTTCATTCTTTTATTCAGGCAGTGCTGAAGCAGTGCTTCACAGACCAAATGTAAGAGTCAGGGAAAGACAGGAGCAGAGACACAACTGCAGTTTGTCTTAAAGCCATTCTGGGAGCACTGCTGCCCTAAAGCAGAGCTGCACTGCTCCTCGTGGGATGGTGCCCACCCACACCCTCTCTGGTGAGGCATGCTCCCCATCTTTCCCCAATCCCTAGTTATTTCCATGTTCACTGAGCACATGGGAGCTGTCCTTTTCTCAGGTCAATGTCCACCATCCTGTATCATTCAGTGGAAGTGGAAGAGGTCTTGAAAGGACACTAGGAGATCTTTGTTGACCAGATACATGTCAAGGGGCTTTGTCATTCATATCACTGCTTGCAACCTATGACGTGCATAAGTGCCATCACCATTGAATAGTATCAGAGAGTACCAAGTGCTTAGGGTCCTACTCTCAGATGCTCTTCTCTGTTAATAAATGGAGATGACTTTCAAATCTGTATCACTGTGCTGCAGGGGTGGGGTGGTCACTGGGGAGAGAAGGGGACGTGAATCTATGCAGTAATTGCTGCCCCTTCTTGTGAGCTGGCAGGACAAAGCGGTGGGAATGCCACAGAGGTCTGTAGCAAAGCCAGGGACTAAGCACAATTTCACAGAGGGATATAACTTTGGATGATGCTTTGAGACTCAAAATGAAAAAAGGTCTCATGACTGAAAAGGGACAAAGCTGAATAGATGGTTGGCAGCTCAGTGCTTTCATGGGGCGATCTCCTGAGGTCACCCCTGCCATGACAGGGTGTTCTTCCCAGCATCTCTCTCTCCTCTCATTAGGATCATATCTCACTGCTCCCACAGAGGGGATCCCTGCAAATGTTCTTTCTGTCTCCTGAACAACACATTCAAATCCTGCTTGACTGCAGACCGCATTTCTAGTTTGTCTTATTTCCTGGTGCCAACCTAAGGTAACTCCATGGTAGCCTCTGAGTTTCACTTCCACTGGTATTAATTGTAGAATGATTTAAATACTAAGGTTGGAAAAGAACTCTAAGGTGGTCTAGTCCAACCACCCACATATCACCAATATTTCCCACTAAACTCCATCCTAATTACTACATCCCCCTTTCCCTGAACACCACCAGGGAAGGAGAGTCAGCCACCTCCCTGTGAAGCCTGTCACAGTGACTGATCACTATTTCTGAGAAGAAATTTCTGCTAATATCTAACCTGTTACTTCTTGAGGCCATTCCCTCTCGTTGTATCGCTGTTAGCTGGGAGCAGAGGCTGAATCCCACCTCTCCACAACCACATTTCAGGGAGTTGGAGAGAGCTGTAAGGTCTCTCCTGAGCCTCCTTATCTCAGTTCTCTCAGCTACTCCCTGTAAGACTTGAGTTCCAGACCCTTCTGGATGTGCTCCACAGCCTCAATGTCTTTCCTGAACTGAGGGGACAATGGTTGCATCATTTCCTTTGAATTTATGGATCAGCCAAAATAAGCAGAAGCAGACATGCCCAATGAGTCATACAATCATTCAATCATAGAATGGTTTAGGTTGGAAATGGCATTTAGGATCATCTAATTCCACCCCCACCTGCTATAGGCAGGGACACCTCCCTCTAGACCACGTTTCTCTAAGCCCCATCCAGCCTGGTCTTGAGTGTTTCCATGGAGGGAGCATACACAAACTCTATGGGCAACCTGATGTAGTGTCTCACCACCCTCACAGTAAAAAATTTCTTCTTAATATCTACCCAAATCCACCCTCTTCCAGTTTTAAACCATTTTCTCTCCTCAGGAGGCCTCACCTGGAGTAGTAAAAAGGAGAGATATGGATTTGAGGGGTGGCTAAGAAATTGGTTGAAAGAACATAGACCGAGGATTGTGTTGAATGGCACTATGTCCAGGTGGAGGCCAGGGACGAGCAGTGTCCCACAGGGGTCAGTCTTGGGACCAGTGCTCTTCAACATCTTCATCGGTGACATCAGTGATGAACTCAAGTGCACTCTCACTAGTTTGCTGATGGCACCAAGCTGAGGTCAGAAGGAGGGACACCATCCACAGGGACCTCAGCAGACTCCAAAGGTGGGACCATGTGAACCTCACGAGGTTCAGCATAGCAAAGTGCAAGGTTTTGTGCCTGGGTCGGAGTAACCCCAGGTACGTGTACAGACTGGGAGAGGAACTCCTGGAGAGCGGTCCTGTGGAGAAGGACCTGGGGGTCCTGGTAGATGAAAGACATGAGCCAGCAGTGCACTGCTGCAGCCTGGAAGGGCAACGGTGTCCTGGGCTCCATCAGGAGAGGGGTGGCTGCAGGGACAGGGAGGGGAATGTCTCTCTGCTCTGCCCTCGTGAGGCCCCATCTGGAGTACTGTGTCCAGGTCTGGGGCCCCAGTACAGGAGAGGTGTGGGGCTGTTGGGGAGGGTCCAGAGGAGGGCCATGAGGATGCTCAGAGAGCTGGAGCACCTCTCAAATGAAGACAGGCTGAGGCAGCTGGGCTTGTTCAG
The DNA here is from genome assembly GCA_023055505.1 of Callipepla californica brunnescens. Taxonomy (NCBI): domain Eukaryota; kingdom Metazoa; phylum Chordata; class Aves; order Galliformes; family Odontophoridae; genus Callipepla; species Callipepla californica. The sequence continues at coordinate 564,228 of JALIRH010000072.1, read as the reverse complement.
CCTGGAAAAGAGAAAGCTACAAAGAGATATCATCACACCCTTCCAGTGCATAAAAGGGGATTAAAAACAGGAGGGGAATCAACTTTTCATAAGGGCAGGCAGAGAGAAGATGGGCGAATGGTTTTAAGCTCAAGGTTTAGGTTGGATGTCAGAGGGAAGTTCTTCACAGAGAGAGCAGTGAGGGGCTGGAACAGCCTGCAGAGAGCATGTGGGTGCTCCGTCCCTGCAGGAGTTCAAGACCAGGTTGGATGGGGTCCTGGGCAACCTGGGCTAGTAGCAGATCTGGATGTTGGTGGCCCTGCCTGTGTCAGGGGGGTTGGAACTCCATCATCCTCGAGGTCTTTTCCAATTCAGGGAATTCTATGATTCTACTGCATATAGAAGTGGAGTCCTCAGTACAGAAGAGACACAGACCTGTTGGAGTGCAACCAGAGAAGGGCCACAGCAATGATCCAAGGGGTGGAACACATCTCCTGCCCTCATAGGGCTGAAAGAGCTGGGGTACTCAGCTTGGAGGAGAGAAGTCTCCGAGGTTACCTGATAGTGGCCTTTCAATATCTGAAGGGGAGTTACAGGAAAGAAGGAGACAAACTCATTAGCATGGCCTGTGGAGACAGAAAAAGGGAATGTGGCTTCAAGCTTATCAAGGGCAGATTTAGGTTGGGTGTAAGGAAAGGGTCTTTTACACTGAGGGTGGTGAGGCACTGGAACAAGTTCCCTAGAGATGTGGTGGATGTCCCATCCCTGGAGACGCTCAAGGTGAGGTTGGATCAGGCCCTGAGCAACCTGATGGGGCTGTGGTGTCCCTGTGCACTACAGGGGGTTGAACTACGTGGTCTCCAGAGGTCCCTTTAAACTCTAAGGATTCTATGATCCTAAGTGTTTTGCTGCTGTGTTTGTTGATGTGACCCAAACAGCACAAAGCCCCCTTCCTCAGGCTGAGCAGGATTGAGTACTGAGTTTGACTTCTTGCGACTCCTTGTGACTGTCCTGGAGAAACCTCAACAGCAAGGCTGTCAGGTTCATCACATACCCCTACTGCCACACAGCAAGCTTTTGTCTGCCAGCAGTGTCAAAGCTCCTTGCTTTGAGGCCCACTTCTATGGGACTCTCATCCATATAATAACGTCTGAATTCCATGATCTGCAGCTGTGGTACACTCAAAAGCTTGTTACAGCAAAAAGAAAGACAAATACTGTGCGGAGCCAGAAATTTATTGCTATTGCAATTAACATCTAAGCAATCTTATAAAATACAGACAGCCGTTACTACTGATACAGTGCCCAACCTCGTGTCATTTGTAAGCTTTGAGAGCTCACTGTGCACTGCACTTGTCCAGGTCACTGATGGAAATGTAGAACAAAATGAGTTCAAGGACACATCCACTGGGGAGACCCCTACCGAGTCCTCTCTGGGCTGAAAATGACCCACCCTTCATTCATCAGCTTCCCATCCCAGGATGAGGATTTCCTCCAACCCCCTCACAAAGGGATTGCTTTTAAGCAATTTAGTTAAAGGCTTCCAGGTGAGCTACGTCCCTCCTGCTGAGCCACCTCTGAGAAGTCCAACTGCCATAGGAGGATTTCCTCTTGCACCAGCCCAGCTGACTCCATAGAAGTTTTACCCATCTGTGCTTACTTGCATGCTTATTCACAATATTCCCTCAAAACCTCACCAGGAGTGGAAATCATGCACCCTGATCAGTGGGTCTCAGAGAGAATCCCATGGAAACCCCATTGCAGGTGGAGGAAAATTGACAATCACCTGTCCTCCAGCACGGTGACCATCTGAAATAGTGATGCCGCTCCCCAGCAGCTCTGTGATTTCACATCCAACTTTATTCTAGACTCAGATGAGCAACACCTGGTACTGGGAGTTAGTGATATGTAAGTGACATTTGTTGGTGGAGTCTCTCCTCTGTACCAGCTTCAAACTGATCACCATTTTCTGAGCTGTCTGCTGCAAAGTACAGCTCTCATCCTCCATCACCAAGCACTCCGCCCATTTCCTAGCTGCACTCCTGCTTCTGATGCGTCTGATGAGCATTCACTTTTCTGAGCAGCCTTTGTAACATGCTCCTCCTGTTGACTTACAGTCCTCATAACCTCCCGCATCTGTTTGGGCTGGCACTTCTGGGAGTTTAATGTGGGCAAGATTCCCACCTAATCAGGAGAGATGAGAGCGACCTTCAGTGTCTACAGAGGCAGTAAGAAAGACGGGGGCAGACTTTAACGGTGCCTGTGTGATAGGACAAAGGGAAATGATTTCAAAGTAAAGCAGGGGAGATTTAGTTTGGATATAAGGAAAAAGTTGTTTACAGTAAGGGTGGTGAGGCACTGGCACAGGTTGCCCAGAGAGGTGGTGGGTGCTCTGCCCATGGAGACGCCCCAGATCAGGGGATGGGGCTCTGAGCACCTGATGGAGCCATGAGTGTCCCTGTTCATCACAGGGAGTGGACCAGATGGCCTTTAAGGCTCCTTTCCAACTGAAACCATTCTGTGATTCTAACAGTTCTGGGCACGGCCAGGCCAGGCTGTTCTCTGACTTAGGAGCCCCAGGAGGCCTTTGCTAATGGCCTTGCTTCTCATGCTGTAGAGGATTGGGTTCAGTATAGGTGGGACAAAGAGATAGACGTTGGCTATGACGGTGTGGCTAATAGGTGGAAGACTCCTTCCGTACCGGTGTATAATGGACAGGCCGGCCAAAGGGAGGTAGAAGATCAGGACAGCACAGAAGTGAGACACACAAGTGTTCAGGGCTTTGGCCTGCTCCTCTCTGGAGGTGATGCCCAGCACAGTCCTAACGATCACGACGTAGGACAACACGATGAGCACGGAGTCCAGGATCACGACCAGCACCAAGGTTAAGCCGTACACGCTGTTCAGCGTGGCATCCGTGCACGCCAGCCGTATGACATCCTGGTGCAGACAGTAGGGGTGAGAAAGCACACGTGACCTGCAGAAAGGCAGCCGTGTCAGGAGGCAGATCAACGGGAGAAGCAACAGCGTGCATCGGCAGATGATCCCCAGTCCGATCTGTGCAACCCTGGCACCGGTGAGGATGGAGGAGTACCTCAGCGGGCAGCAGATGGCCATGTAGCGATCGAAGGCCATGGCCAGGAGCACCGAGGACTCCATGAAGGAAAAGACGTGGATGCAGAACATCTGGATGAGGCAGGCGGGGAAGCTGATCTCCACGGCACCCGACCACAAGACGCGCAGCACGGTGGGCAGGGTGGACAGGGTCAGGCCCAGGTCCGTGGTGGCCAGCATCAAAAGGAAATAGTACATGGGCTGGTGGAGCTGGCGATGCACTCTCACAACCAGCAGGATGGTGCCATTTCCCAGCACCGCAACCAGATACAGCAAACCAAAAGGGAGGAGCACCCAGGGGTGGAACCGAGCCATCCCAGGAAGGCCTGCCAGCAGGAAAGGCAGAGCTTGGCTACTGTTCCTGGGGCACATATTCAGCCTGGGCTAAAGACCCCACTCTCATGAACAGTTCAAAGGTAGTGAGGATGAGATTTTGAGGGCAATGAAAACCAACCAATGCCTGGACACAGTCTAAGGCTCATTGTGAAGGTCTCGATGCTGCTCCCCTTGAAGATGGATCAGAGAAGGAACTATCACAGAGCAGTGCTGGCTCAGCCCTTGGTCCTGCTTCATTTCCACCTGCACGACAGAAAATAACGTTATCTATTGCAGCAAGGCTACATCCCTCCCCGGGCACTGCTGCAGCCTCTTCTCCTGATCCCCATGGATGACATTGCTCTGCTGCCCCCACATGCCATCATCCCCATCTCCATTACGGTCCCCCTCAGGCTCTCCACATGGGGTTCTACCCCCTAGGACGTGTTCCCAGCCCTCTCCCTGGCCTTGCTTAGAGGCACACTTTCCCAGCCAGTTCTCAGCTTCTGTGCTGGATTTTCAGATTTCTGCCTTTCATCCAGGGCAGGATGCCTTGTCTGCAGCAGACACTGCCCTCCATTTAGCTGCTGAGCTTCCACCACAGCCAGGCTCTTGGGAGATGTGGTCTTGCTTGTCCTCCTGTCCCCCACCTGCACCCTTTTCTATCTTCACCCTTCCCGTAAGCTGAAGGAAAAGAAGAAAAGGCTGCTATTTTCTCTGTGTTGTGCCCATACAGCACCAGCATTGACAGAGCTGGGCTCCTGTATTCAAGTGCCCGAGGCCATGGATGGGGCTGTGGGCACTGAGCTATGGGGAGGTGTCCCTGCCCACGGAAGTGTTGTTCTGGGTGGGCATTAAGGACCCTTCCCATCCAAACCAGCCTGGAATTCCATAATTCCTTCACGAGGGTCCCTGGAAGCCACAGAAACAGAAGGAATTACTGCAAGTTGCCTGTCCTGACCCCCAAGGGGACACAAGCACTCCCACAAGTCTGACTTCATTAATGCAATGGCAGATTTATAATGTTATTATTTCCCTTCACTTCACAGATGATGCACCATTCCAGCTTTTGTTGTCGTTCTTAGCGACAGCTGATTAAACTATTCAAAGCAATAATAATACGTGCAGCACCTCTCATTCTTAGCAGGAATGTCTGTAAAGCAAAAAGGTACAGGTGAGAAAACCCAGCTCTCATTTCTTCCGCAGAACTGTCAGCACAGAGCTCCCAAGCCACAGCCCACAGATGCCTCAGGGAAATGCAGCACTTCATGAAAGCAGAATCACAAAAGCTTAAAAGGATTAAACTCTGAATACAGCATAGGCACGCTTTGGGGTTGCAGGTAAAACAAAAGGGTGTAAAGCATCGCATGCAGATCGCTTGCTTGGCTTCTCTGCCTCTCTCTCACCAGGGGCTGCAGTGGCTGATGAGGAAGGAGCCAAAATTTCCCAGCCCTCAGCACTCAAGGAACTCACACTCCATCTGCCTGTGCGAACAAGGAATGCGATACCGTTTAATCGGAGGGCATGTGGCTAAATTCATTAACATTCCATGAAAAGCAGTCAATTTCCAACTGCCCCACGTCTCAGACATGGCCCCAGACATCTGTGCCTCCACACTTTGCTCTGCCAGATAAATAATTAGCTAAATGAGCACTCAGCTTTCCAGGATGTTATAATTATCCGTGACATGAAAATATAGATTTAGGTACTTGAATCTGGGTGGTCAGACTTGAACGTGTCCCTCACTTCCATCATCTCTCTGGAAATGTGCTCCGGGCTAACCAGCAAAAGTGGAAAGGTTGCACTGTTCCTTCTGTGCATCATCAGCTGCTGTGTCCTGGGTGAATATTCATAAAGAAGGGAGAAAAGAGAGGCTTTCCTTTCCCGATAGCACCGTGACACAGATGGAGCCCTGAGCCCAGAGCCTGCGTGCCCCATCCTGCTCCCTGTGCCCCCCCAGCCTATCCAGCGCGATCCTGGGGCAGGAATATCCCCATCTGCTCCTCCCACCCTCCTTCAGTTTTACCCTCGGTGAAAGCTGTGTGTCTGTGTTCGGAGGGATGGGTTTGCGCTGCGCAGCCCAGCACTGTGCTGGGGAGGTGCGGGTGCTCCGGCTCCGGGGGAGGCATAGCCCTGTGCCCAGAAGGATGAGGGCAGAGGCTGTCAGCAGGGAGAAATGCTTGCTCAGCTGCACCATCTGCCAGGCTCACGGTATGCGAGGATCAGAAGGGCTGCTTCACCTGCTGCGCTGTCCCATCTCCAAGCAGCTGCTGCTTTGGAGGCAGGAGCAGGCACCATCCCACCAGCAGATGGGGCAGAAGCGGCGTTTTGTGAAAGATCTCACGAAGAAAACACGCTTCTCAGAGTCCTAGATCGTGTCTGAAATATGCAATCATAGCACTGGGGGTTGCTCTCTGCAGAAATGTCCTCACCCTCTTCCAGCACTGACATCCCTGCAGTGCTCCTCCGGCACAGCAAGAGGCACAGGGACAGCGGAGAGGGGAGGCAGGGGAAGAAAATCTGTGTGAAGGATGGATGGATGGATGGATGGATGGATGGATGGATGGATGGATGGATGGATGGATGGATGGATGGATGGATGGATGGATGGATGGATGGAGGGATGGATGGAGGGATGGAGGGATGGAGGGATGGAGGGATGGATGGATGGATGGATGGATGGATGGATGGAGGGAGGGAGGGAGGGAGGGAGGGATGGATGGATGGAGGGAGGGAGGGAGGGATGGAGGGATGGAGGGATGGATGAAGGGATGGATGAAGGGATGGATGGAGGGATGGATGGAGGGAGGGAGGGATGGATGAAGGGATGGATGAAGGGATGGATGGATGGAGGGATGGAGGGATGGATGGATGGATGGAGGGATGGATGGATGGATGGATGGATGGAGGGAGGGATGGAGGGAGGGAGGGAGGGATGGATGGATGGATGGATGGATGGATGGATGGAGGGATGGAGGGATGGATGGAGGGATGGAGGGATGGAGGGATGGATGAAGGGATGGATGGATGGATGGATGGAGGGATGGATGAAGGGATGGATGGATGGAGGGATGGAGGGATGGAGGGATGGATGAAGGGATGGATGAAGGGATGGATGAAGGGATGGATGGATGGATGGATGGATGGATGGATGGATGGAGGGATGGATGGATGGATGGATGGATGGATGGATGGATGGAGGGAGGGAGGGATGGAGGGAGGGAGGGAGGGAGGGAGGGAGGGATGGATGGATGGATGGATGGATGGATGGATGGAGGGATGGAGGGATGGATGGAGGGATGGAGGGATGGAGGGATGGATGAAGGGATGGATGGATGGAGGGATGGAGGGATGGATGAAGGGATGGATGGATGGAGGGATGGAGGGATGGAGGGATGGATGAAGGGATGGATGAAGGGATGGATGGATGGATGGATGGATGGATGGATGGATGGATGGATGGAGGGATGGAGGGGTGGATGAAGGGATGGATGGATGGATGGATGGATGGATGGATGGATGGATGGATGGAGGGATGGATGAAGGGATGGATGAAGGGATGGATGGATGGATGGATGGATGGATGGATGGATGGATGAAGGGATGAAGGGATGGATGAAGGGATGGATGAAGGGATGGATGAAGGGATGGATGGATGGATGGATGGATGAAGGGATGAAGGGATGGATGAAGGGATGGATGGATGAAGGTGAAGGGATGGATGAAGGGATGGATGGATGGATGGATGGATGGATGGATGGATGGATGGATGGATGGTGAGCTGCTGGAACATGCTGCCTGGAGAGGTCGTAGATACCCCGTCCTTGGAGGTGTTCAGTGCCAGATTGGATTGGGCCCTGGGCAGCCTGGCTTAGTATGAAATGGGGATGTTGGTGGTCCTGCCTGTGGCAGAGGGGTTGGAGATTCATGACCCTTGAGGTCCCTTCCAACCCCCCCATTCTGTGACTCTGTGATGATGGACAGATGGATGTGTGGATGAACGGATGGATGGATGAATGGAAGGAAGGAAAGATAGATGAATGAATGTACAGATGGACGGATAGGTGGACGGATGGATGGATGAATGAATGAATGGAGAGATGGGCACACAGGCAGTCAAGGGGTGTGATGGCAGTAGCTATCTGATGGCTAAGTGACAGTTCTGCAGGGGGACTGATAAATATGGAAGCATGTAAGTGCTGCAGGAAACCGCAGTGATAGATATGCAAGCTGACTGTGAAACAAAACGGACCCTCATTACAGAATCTGAATGGAAAATGACATCTGCAAAATTAAGTCATCAGTGATAAAGTGAGGCTGACATGGAAACACATGGCTGGCTCAGGCCCTCTTACCTCTGTTTGGCTGAAGTCCTTCGGCACACGAAGCAGAGGGGGAGGGAATCATCACACTGCTGCCTGGCTGTTTCACATGCAGGAGAAGCTGCCTGTTTTCATAACACTCACGAGAAATCCCAGCAGCACTGAGAGTCACCTGGGACCCAGGAAGCACTGCTTAGATTTGTCACTGAATTTGGGATAAAATATAGTGCACCTTTAGGTTTTTGTGTCCCTGGAAAAACACACACATCCCTGCCAAGCCTTGCAGGGCAGAAGTGGTGTCTCATTCTTTCTCCCTGCGTTTGAGAAGATCTGTGGCTGAGCCTACATTTTGGCTGTGCAGAAGCACGTTCGTGTGGTGACATACACATCGTTTTTCCAACATCGGGAGGGGAATCCCAGTGCATCCTTTTAAAGATACATACTTTTTGTTTTCTCCATGTTATGGGCAGGGTAACCAAAGCAAAGAGGCAAAACAGAAGAAGCTAAGGTCAGGGCTGTTATCTACGGAGTACTCTGTTGGAACATTGTCCTAAGATGCCAATGGAAAATGATCCAGCAGTGTTCTCAGTCCAGAGCATGCCTGGCAATGCTTGTGTTTCACATTCGTGCATCTCAGCTAAGTTAACTATCCAAGACACAGGCTGAAACACAAAGAGCCAAGATCAGTAATCTCAACCTTCTTTCTCATTTCTCACTGGAATTGTTTCTTTCTCCCTAATGTTGTGAAACACTGAAAACTTTATATGCATAAAATAAAGTATGTCAGTAAAATGCATTGAAATGTCCCCCAGAAAACGTCTCCATAGTGAATTTCTCCCCTCTGTGACTGGAAGTTCTGCTCTAGAGGAGGAGATGGGGCGAAGCAGGAGCAGGAGCTCTCTGGGTGGGGGTTTGAGGCACACGAGCAGTGCATGGCTGTGCCTGGAGGAAGCAGCACCAGAGCTGGGTGGGTGATGGAGGGCACAGTGTCCGCCCAGCAGGTGCTGCATAGCTCCATGGTGACGCTGGGCAGCACCCAGGGGATTCTTGCCTCACTTGCCTTCTCTCAGGTAGCAGAAAGAATACTCTGCATGGTGAGATGGTGCCGCATTTTCTGTATGGACAAAGGTGGTGCTGCTCCGGACCACATCAGCACTTGTTTGATGGTGTGGATACATCAGAATCACATCAATGTCCTCCGCTGCTGTTTTCTGTGTTGTGAATACTGGGTCCCTATGCAGGAGTTCCTCATTTCAATGGGGTGTCTGCACAGCAGCCATGACGACAAAGAAAGGTCAAGGGATGGAAAGAACAACAACTTGGGTTGTGAGTTTAATTCATGTCCTTCTGTCCAAAGAAGTCCTTGGCGTACAGCAAAGGAACTCCTACATCACCATCTTAGTGGTGATATCCTTCCACTTCTGCTCTGGGATGGAAAAGAAGCATGTCTCTGGTTCTCCTACTAAAGCAAATCTGGGCTACTTGGGCACTAAACAGAGGTGGGAGAAGCAGAGGGGGTGAAAAAAAGGGAAGATGAGGAAAGATGAGGCAGAGCCACCAAGAGGAGTCATGCTGGGGCTTCAGTCCTTCGTTCCTCTGAAGTTACCAGAAGGGAATGGATCAAAAATCCCTTCACATGCAAATCCTGTTTCTCCAGCTCTGTCTGCTGCTGTTGCAATGACATCAGAGTTTGATAGCAATACAGAAAAGAAATAGTGGTCCTGCTCCTGGCACGGCCCGGCTTGTGCAAAGCAGCCAGCAGGGCTGAGCACCCGCGGGACCTGAGGGGCTGTGTCGGTGACAGCCCTGTCCCATGAGCTGGGCAGCCTGGAAACGATCGCCTGTGATTTATGGACAGCAATGTCCTGCCCTAACAGCTCTGTGCCAGCACACATAGCACAAAGCCATCAGGATCGGTCACTGCAGGAGCAGAGTGATCAGGCAGCTCGGGTGTTTCCTCAACACTTCTTAGGGAAAAACAAACCCACGTCTCAAGAGCAATAAAGTGTGCTTTGCACCATTCAAACAAGTGCTCCACCATCATTTCCCGATGTGAGGGGAAGCACAGGGAGCACATCACGGAGGTGGCGGACTCGTGCTGGTTGCTTTCAGATCTCCCAGCTGGAGGGCTTGTCACTGTCACCCTGACAGCCCCAGCGGAGAGCCCATCCCATCCGCAGGCAGAACCCCGGTATGGGCAGCGGAGACACTAAAGGGATATTTTTGGCTCACACCAAAAGAGGAATTGCTCTGCTTTATTCTGCTCCTCTGACAGCAGCGAGTGTGGGGATCTGAGCAGACCGAGTCCATCCGTCAGTGCTCTGGTCAGACACCACTAAACTTCCACTGGGGATTCTTTGTAAGGCTCTGGGGTTGGAAGGATTCAGCATGTCTTCAAGCACGAACTCTCAGCGGTTCATTCTTAAACAAGAGGTTCCCTGTGGAGCAGACACACATGTTCCTCCCATCAGCACCAAAACGCCACCACACCTTTCTCGTGGCACCAACTCGATCAGCTGCCCCAGCACTGATATTTGACTGCTCCTTTTCCTTAACGCCTTCTGGAGCTGTGCACGCTGTAATGAGACAAGCAGGGATCTTCAGCTTCCACGCAGTGTTTGCACAGCTGTGTGTGGTGGGTCTGCAGAGGGCAGCTCCTAGAGATGGACATCACCCAAAGAGAGACTGCATCCACAGCCCAAACCTGTTCACTGACTTCTATTACCTCCTGATGCCTTTTCCAACTGATTTTAGCAGTCCTCTCACACAGTCTATTGAGCTGTTCCTCTGCTGTCACAGTGGAAATTCCCTTATTCCTCTCCGAAGCAGCGTGGTGTGTTCATTCATCAGAGGTCAGCAGCTCTGCCTCAGGTCTGAGAGGAGCTGCTGTGGGTGAGGAGAGCCATCCATCAACCTGATAGAGAAGGTGAGAAGAGCTTCCCAGCAATTCAGTTCACAGGGGTTCATGGTCACCCCACAGTTTTAAAGCAAGACCTGAACTAGTCTGGGCTGTGGTTCCTCTGAAGTGAAAGAGCACCAAAGCGCATCTTGGGGTATGTGCACAGCCAACCCCAGGTTGGCCTTCCTGATGGAAGGTACAAAGCATGTCCCCTTCCCGTGGGTCACCCCATCCCACCCCGTCCCACCCCATCCCACCCCGTCCCCTGTGTCTCCATCCCCCCACAGCCTCACAGCCCTCCAGAGGCAGAGTTCAGCAGCAGCTACGCCCTGAACCACGTTTTCTTCACCATGTTCTGAGCTCTTATCACTTTGCCATCCTCCATCGAGGTCCTCAGGATACCTCTCAGCAGAATGAGGATGGTTTGGTGTCCCACAGGGACAGGCTGAAAGAGCTGGGGCTGTGAAGCATGGAGAGGAGAAAGCTGCGAGGGGACCTGAGAGTGGCTGTCAGTATCTACAGGGGAGTGATAGGAAAGGAGGGGACAGACTCTTGAGCAGGGTCTGTGGGGATAGAACAGGGGGAACGGCTTCAAGCTGACAGAGATAGATTTAGGTTGGATATAAGGAAAAAAATCTTTTACAGTGAGTGTGGTGAGGCACTGAGCAGGATGCCCAGAGATGTGGTGGATGTCCCATCCCTGGAGACATTCGGGGTGAGGCTGGATCAGCCCTGGGCAACCTGATGGAGCTGTGGTGTCCCTGTGCACTGCGGGTGGGTTGGACTAGATGGCCCTCAGAGGTCCTTCCCTCTAAAGATTCTCTGATTCTGAGATGTAGGAAGGAGATAAAGAGAGTCCTTGATGCTTTTATATTTCTTCCACTTGGGAGTAATAAAATAGCAGATGAAAGCCAACCTTGTAACCCTCATCCCAAAGAACGAACAGCTGAGGCTGATGTGTAGCCCAGCACTGAGCAGCGCAGGGACCACAGAGTGTGGGATGGAGCAGGGAGCTGCGTGCCCAGGCACTACTTTGAATCATGCAATCACAGAGTCACCTCCTTTCCGATAGACTTAGGGTCAGCAGAACAGGCTTGCTGGTTCCTTACTGCAGCCCTCTCTGACACCCTCCTGATACCGACACTTTGCTGCTGTGTTCCAGCACTTCGTGTGGTTCCCTCCCCCCAACCCCATGTGCATACCAAGGCAGAGCACACACAAGGGTGGACCCCAGAGTGAGGAGCATGCGACCTCAGCAGTCCCGTGACACTCTCCCCATACCCCCCCAACACAGACAGGCAGAACTCTGTGCATTCCAGGCGTTTATTGGGGGCTATGGCCATAGCTGTGCTGCAGCTCAGTGGTACTTGCGGGCCAGAGCATGAGCCACGACATTGACCAGCTTCTGCCAGGCGAACTGGCAGGCGGGGGTGAAATCCCTCGCAAAGTGGGAGGCCAGGACGATGATCAGGATGTCCCCCAGGAGCTGCAGGAGAAAGTGGAGAACAGGAAGGGTTAGTGTTGCTGGAATGGACGGGCAGCGTCCCCTCTTCCCACCCAGCACAGCCTCAGTGCTTGCTGCAGGGCTGCTGGGGCTGGATGCTCACTCCTTGCCTAGACAGCACTGAGTCTGGGGGAAAAAAAAAGAGATGTGTGAATCATCCTTACAAAAATAAAGGGAGAGTGGGTGGAGAAAAAGCCTTGAGACTGTTTTCCTCCATTCCTGGGAGGCTGGTTTGGCCTGACATCCACTTTGCAAAATGTCACTTGCAATTTATTTATTTTTTTGGTAAATGAGGAAATCTACGCATTTCTATTTATAAGTGTTAGGGGAAGAGAGACTGCTCATTCTACCCAGAGAAGCTGAGGGAGCCCCATCCCTGGAGGTGCTCAAGGCCATGCATGGGACCTTGGGCAGCCTGAGCTGCTGGGGGCACCCAGCTCAACACAGGGGGTGGGGCTGGGGGGGCTTTAGGGTCCCTTCAACCCAACTATTCTATGGTTCCATGAACTCTGAGGTCCCTTCCAACCTGAGCCATTCTATGGTTCTCTGATTCCCTGATCCAGACAGGCAGCCCACACTGCACAAGCCAGAAACGTGCTCTGTCATTTCAGAACTGCTCTTCTTCCTACAGAATCATACAGTTCTATAGGACGTGTGACTTCCTCCGCTGCTCTGCTGAGCATCCATCCACCTCTGCTTCCTCCAGCCCAGGCTCTACCTTTCTCTGGGTGTGCTTCCATTTGTCCTCAACCCAAGTGCCTCCTTTAGCTTACAGTCTCACAATACCTTATCCTTCCCATTGCAACACTGGCACAAAAAATGGAACTACTCAGCCTGAAAGCCACCAGCAAAGAGTTCTACTGGGTATTATGCAGGGACCCAGACTCCACCAGACAGAAAGTACCCAGGCAGCACGGCTGGGGCAGCCCCCCCATTTCCAAATGCAGGGAAAGGGCTCAGACTGCCAACATCTCACCCTGAAGTTCTCAGGGTCCACGTGCAGCTTGTCGCAGTGCAGCTCTGACAGCCTGGCGTAAGTGTTCTTGATGTTGTCCAGGTTCTTCACGGCTTCCCCGAAGGAGCTCAGCACTTTCTTACCATGAGCACGGACTCTGGGGTTGCCCATGATGGCAGTGGGGCTGGAGAGGTTCCCAAAAGATGCAAAGAACCTCTGGGTCCAGGGGTAGACGATGAGCAGCCTGCAGAGAGACAAGCACACACCATTAACGCTCCCTCCTGAAATGATTTCAGAATCCAGGGTGCAGCTTAAAGAGTGCCCAGGAGCACACCTACCTGGCCAGGGCTTCGGCACCGCATTCCTCCACGTTGACTTTGCCCCAGATGCTGGTGATGAGCTGCTTCTCCTCGGCGGACCAGTGCACCATGGTGGCGATGGGGTTGGCGTGTGGCTGCAGGAGCACTCGGAGCTTGGAGCTGAGCTGCAGACCCCGGGGGCTTTTATCCATCACTGACAGCTCCTCCCCACCCCGTGCTGTGGGGTCATTGGCTGGGACGGGTGGGGGTCCACGCTGGGGGGGCAGGAGGGGCAGTCAGGGTGTGGCAGCAGCCAAGGGGCCTCTGCTCATCCCCGCTCTGGCCCTTCCCCCAGCACTGCCCAGACCTGGGCCCCTTTTCAGAGAAAGGGCTGCATGTGCCACTGTGCCTCCATTTACAACATATGCATGGGCTCTGTGGAGCATGCCCTGTGCCCAGGGCTGCCCCACCACACATGACAACACGCAGCTCGTGGCCAGGCAACCCAGGGGTGTTCCAGCAGCAGGGGCACCACAGGCACCGTGAACACCGTAATGCACTTTAACCCCATCGTCACTCACTATGACAAAACATGACCTGGGCCATTTACTTTCCATTTTGGAAAGCCCACCCCAGTGATCTCCCATAGCTGCTGCACAGGGACTGAACAGGATCACCCCTTTTACCCCAGCTCTGCTTACATTCACATCCATAAAGAACAGGAGAAACATGTTTTGAACTCCAGAGTTGTTTCTGCATCACCTGACATGGGCTCAGAAATAAAAGCTCAGCTCAGGGGTGTCTGGCAGGGAACCAGGGGTTTCCTTTTGGATCCCGTCCCAGTGAAGGGAGTTCAGGCTGGATATTAGGAAACATTTATTTTCCCAGCCAGTGGTGATGCAGTGGCACGGCTGCCCCAGGGTGGTGGTGGGGTCACCGTCCCTGGAGGTGTTCCAGAGCCATGGGGATGTGGCACTGAGGGACGTGGGCAGTGGGCAGGGTGGGGGTGGGCTGCTATGGGGACCCTGGGGGGCTTTTCCAGTCTTAATAATCCCATTATTCTACAGCAAAGCTGGCATGAACCACATCTGCCCCGAGTTCAGGACTCCACACAAAGCGCTCTCCTGTGATACCCCTGAGAACACAGCACCAGGGTGCCCTCCCCAGGAGCAACGTCCCTGCATGAGAGTGCTGAAGGCTAATTCTAAACAAATGGAGCTACCACGGTATGATGTATCAGAAGAACGAATTCTTCATATCCTTAACCAGTGATATCCACTCAAGAGCCAGTAGGGTGAATTATAATTGTAGGAGATGTCAGAAGAACAAATACTTTGCCTCCTTAACAAGGAACTCCCAGAGACAGGAGGCCTCGAGGAGAGAAATAATCAACGTCCCTGAATCCCTTTAACAGTGTGAGAATTCCTGACCAGTGATGGGGAGGAGAACGGGCTGGAAAGTCACAAACGTTGTAACTCAAGTTCGCAGATAATGAGTGGAAATCTTGTGATGTGTTTGTGGGAAAGCACTGAGCACCCAGGCTTGCATAACCCTGAAACAAATGAGCAGTGCCTCTCCTGAGCGTGTGATGATTGACTTTCTGCACACCGGGTGATGAATCCGCTCTCCAGACTACAGCAGCTCTGGAAAACAAACCAAGAAACAGCATCCCTGCTGACAGTGCGGGGGCTATGAGCCCGACCCGAGGCACTGGGGCAATCTGCTGCCTTCCTGTGGTTCTTGCAATGGGGTCTGGGGTAACCGAGAGGCACAGAGCCTTGCTGAGGCTGCAGCAGAAGGGGAGAGTGCTCACATGGCTGCAGCAGAGCTGGAAAGGGGCTGAGCTCCTCCCCAGAGCCCCAGGCTTGCCTTCCTCCATAGAAGAATAGAATCATTAAGGTTGGAAAAGATCGCTATGATCAAATCCAACCCCGCTGAGCACCACCTGTTCAGTGTCCTCCCAGCCTCGGACAAAAGCAAAGGAATGGGAGGAGAACCAATGAAAAGAAAGAAAATGCTGAGGGAGACCTTCATCCTTTTAACACCCTTTCCCCTTCGGGCTGTATGCATTCTTTTTCACCACGGAGGAGGTTTGAATCATGAATTGGAGCTTCCTCAGTCTGCCTTTTGATGGTGATAGCTGAACGAGACTCCCCGTGCCTGCCCAGGCACCCGCAAGGAAGAGAGCACTGTGAGAGGTTCTTGGTTTATCCCCTCTGTTTCCCCTTAAGAAGCAGCACATCCCTCCAGCAGCAGCTGCTTCTGCTCCGTGCTCATCTGGATGGGATGAGCATTGCTCCCATGCCAAGATCAGCCCTGCCCCACGGAGCCCTGTGCTGTGCATGAACACCTCCACAGCCTTGCATGCAAACGACATCAACTGAGTTTGAATTCCAGATTATTAATAGTTACCACTACTGAGAGGATGAACCCCCTCTCTCCCCTGACCCAGAAGAGCAGGATGGGCAGCGCGGGGGGAAGAAGTGCACAAACAAGGTCTGGGCAAGTCTTGATAGCACAGGGTTTATCTGCAGCCTGCCCCCACCCAGCTGGCTGCTTGGCCAGCATGACTCAGCTCCTTTCGGGGAGGCTGAATGCCAGAAATGAACCAGGGACGATTAAAGCCTTCACTTTGTTTATTCTCTCTTAAATATATGACCCCTCCGTGTCTGCGAGAAAACTCATTTCTACAGACACAGCCCCAGTGCAAACCTCCCAGCGCTGTGCCTGCCCAGACAACGGCTTCACAGATCCCATAGCACCCCATAAGACCCCACAAAGTGCTCCGCAGAGCCCCACAAAGCTCCCATAGTGCCCATGCCCCCATCCCCGAGCTGCACAGGGACACACAGACAGCAGACGACTGTCACTGAATGAACTTTATTTGTCTGTCACAAGCTGTCAGCTCCGGAGCACTTCTGCAGGTGCCTGCAATAGCTGTAGGGTGCTCCAGGATCTTTGCTGCTGGTGCTTAGTGGTATTTGCGAGCCAGGGCGTGGGCCACCACGCGGACCAGCTTCTGCCAGGCAGCCTGGCATTCAGGAGTGAAGTCCTTGCTGAAGTGGGAGGCCAGGACGATGATGAGGATGTCACCCAGGAGCTGTGGGGACAGGAGCACCCTCTGTTAGCAGTGCCCTGGGGCCGGCCCATCCCAGTGCCAGCACTTGTACTAGCACCAGGGAAACCTACTGAGGCTTAAAAATGACCCTATAAACTAGAGCTCTTTTTAAGACATAACTTAAACTCCTTAATCCTTTTGTTCAGTCTAAACATCCAAACGCACACTGTGCAAAACACACACCAGCTCCTGTCTGGTCTGGGCCACTGGGCCCAAAGCTTTCCATCTCACCCACTCAGGTTTCCTCCCTGTGCTACTGCTACGGGAAGAGCAGCCACAGGCTCTCCAGAAGTCCTCCATTTGGCTGCAGGTGGGAGCTCCTGGGAGCTGGCAGCACATCCACACTCCTGGTGTCACACAGGAAATCACCCACCACACTCCCCGTCTCACTCCTTGGCTCTCAGCATCCAGCCACTGTCCCTTGCTCTTCACCCATCTGTCCCCTCTCCATGCCATGTTGAACTCTTGCTCCTTCCCTTTCCCCTTGGCTCAGACCTCTTCCCACTCCAGCAACAGCTTTTGTGTTGCTCTCCCCTGCATTTCTGCCCTGCAGCCAGCTCCTCCCTGCTCTCCCTTGCACCCTCACTGTCACTCATCAGCCCCTCCATCCTTTGTTCCTTTCTCACCATGCTGCAGGTTGGTCCCTTCCCTCCTTGTGTCTCCCACCTCTGACCCTGACCCCAGCCACCAACTCCACCAACAGCACGGGGAAATCTACAGGGAGCACCCACACGTGGGTCCTGGGGGGCACGGGGAGAAGCTCCCCTTGGAGACTTCTTGGGATGGGACCCGACCAAGAGCACGGCTCACCCTGAAGTTCTCGGGGTCCACGTGCAGCTTGTCGCAGTGCAGCTCGGACAGCTGGGAGAAGGTGTTCTTGATGTTGTCCAGGTTCTTCACAGCATCCCCAAAGGAGGTGAGCACTTTCTTGCCGTGGGCGCGGACCATGGGGTTGCCAAGGATGGCGGTGGGGCTGGAGAGGTTCCCAAAGGTCGCAAAGAACCTCTGGGTCCAGGGGTAGACAATCAGCAGCCTGCAGAGAGATGGGGACACAAGCACACACCTCCAATTGCAGCCATTTCTCTACCCAGGGTACAGCTGGGCCGGTGCCCAGGAGCTGGACCTACCTGGCCAGGGCTTCGGCCCCGCAGTCGGCCACATTGACCTTGCCCCAGAGGCCGGTGATGAGCTGCTTCTCCTCAGCAGACCAGTGCACCATGGCGGCGGTTGGAGGGTAGCGTGTGGCTGCAGGTACGGAGGAGGTCTGGGCTCTTGCTCCCGCGGGGATCGCACGCTGATGAGCGGGCGTCTGTGCCCCCACTTTTATCCGCTCCGCCGGGCCCCTCCTCTTCCCCGTGCACCCCGCAATTGGCTGAACCCCGGGAGGGGCCCCTATCCCTGGCACCCCAGGGGAGGGGACGCAGCATCAGGGTGGGGCGCAGGGCAAGGTGCCCAGATCTGTGGCCACACCACCGCCTGCCCCCCCCCCGATCCCCAGTTCCGAAGCTCTCTACCGGAGTGCACCATACAATGCCGTGCTCGGTGCAGGCATGGCACCGTGTGCCCACCCCAGTGCTGCAAGCAGGGCACCTGCCAGGCTGGGTGCAAACCACAGCCCCCTGCATGGCTGCGATGCAGGAGACCGCAGCCTGGGTCTGTTGGGTCCTTCCTCCCAACACATCAGCTCCGTGCGTGTGGTTTTTCTCCCTTCCCCTTCCTGAAGGGCCTGCCAGGCTTGGGTTCTCCTTGTTCTTTCCCGCCGGCTATTTAGCAGTTTGCTGACTGCAGGGTAGTGTTAAGTGAGCCACAGGCAGTGGGTTGCAGAGCTCTTGCCTCTAAGTGCCTGCTGGCAGAGGGAAACAAGGCAGGCTCAAAACACAGAACGCAGGGATCGCCTTCACAGCATCAGCTCACAGATGCTTTAGGAGAGGTGGGACACACTGAGCACACCGGGGACAGCCTCGCTGGCAGCAGGATGGCAGCACCCGGTGACATGGCAGCATTTTGGGAGGGGTGCCTGGGGCTGCCTGGCTGTGCCAGCAAGCAGGGGCTGGAGCTGGGATGGATGTAATGGGGCCGGGACCTTGCTGCACACAGAGCACCAGCTGGCCCAGGGTGGTCCAGGTGGCCATGGAGCAAGGCACTGGCATTGTCCACGGGCTGTGGCTGATGCTTGTGCTCAAAGCTGCACTAGTTCTCCCCTGCACACTTGCTTTGGAAAGGGCTTGGTGGCTGGGCCACGCTGAAAAGAGCTGAGCTCAGTGTATGTCTGCACTGCAGCTGCGACCTCTGCCTTCCCCCTGATAACAGAACAGGAGGGTGCGGGCAGGAATTCACCGTGCCAGAATCCAGAGCTGTCCCTGGGCTGCTCTGTGACACTGTGCCACATCCAGGCTGAAATGGGAATGGGAGCTTGGTGAGCACCATGGCCCTCTGAGCAGCGCGGGGATGGGGACCTCAGGGAACTCTTGCTGCTGAGAAGTTAGATATAAGGGCAGTGAAACCAAGGCTCTGTCCTTTCTGTCTGTGGAATGGTCATTCTTGGAATATTTTTTGCTGTAATAGATTCCTGTGACTATTACATTCTGCCTTTAATACTTTGAGAATAAGAACGATTTAGACAAGGGCAGAAAATCATAGAATATCCCGAGTTAAAAGGGACCATAAGGAGCATGGGGTCCGACTCCTGGCTCCATGGCATGCTTCTTTCCATCACAAACAGCACACTTCAGCTCGCTGCAGCTGCACACTGTTGTACAAAGATTTGTTCCACTCGAACTGTGGAAGGTTACAGCATTAAATGCAGTGATGCTGGCTGATGCCTCGGTGCAGAACTGAAGTGTTCCTATTTGTATTTTGCAATAGGTTTATTTGTTCAGGTCTTGAATGCTCCCTCTGTTCCCCAGCTTAGACAAATCTCACCTGCAGGAATGTATGGAAACAAGACGCGTCCTGCAGCACCGTGTATGTGAGCACCTCGTTCCATTCCCAGCCCCCAGGGCAGCCCCCACCCCGACCCCGCAGAGAGGCAGAGACCCCATCCTGGCTGCAGCAGTGGTGTTTATTTGGCAGTTAGAGCCCAGCAGACCCCGAGGACACCAGGAGCATCTCCAAGTGTCTGTAGGGCTCAGTGGTACTCATGGACCAGTGCATGGGCCACCACACGCAGCATCTTCTGCCAGGCAGCCTGGCTGGTGGGAGTGAAGTCCTTGCCAAAGTGGGAGGCCAGAACAACAATGAGGAAGTCCCCCAGGAGCTTGCAAAAGAGGAAGGAGAGAAGCCATCAGTTGGTGCTGTCCCTGTCCCTTCCCACCGTGCAGCCAGTGCGGGGCAGTGACACACAAAGTCTAACCATGGAATTTTATACACTAGTAACAGCCTGCCCTGATCTCCGTTGACATTGCCATTGGTTGGGACTGGGGAGGGAGATGAGCTGCAGAAGGAAAGATAGCAAATTTGCATACTGTCCAAGGGGAAAAGAGGCCCATTCCCTCTCTGCCTTTGAGTGGAACATCTCACACCAGTGCTCTCGCAGCCACGTGCAGGTGGAGCTGCCTGCATGGCCCCTCCATGGCCATAGGTTTCCAGTATCACTGCTAGTGGTTGGAGACTGAACTGGTGCAGGAGATCCAGTGAGATGGGCAGTGATGTGAAAGAGCTCACAGCCTCTGCCTTGGCCGTGTTTTCAGACTCTTGATGGTGCCTAGGCATCATCAGCCCCATACTGAAGGATCAGGGGCTTTCTGGGAAACAAGCTCAGTGCTTATCCCAAATGTAGGCCTCATGCTTTTTTTCTTTTTTTGGCTGCAAGGTTCTCATTTCTTGACAGTACTCATGAAGAGTTTCACAGCTATTGTCCTTTGCTTTTGCCCATAGTCGTTGCCCACAGGAGATCTCCATAGTTGTTCTTTGTGTTGTCCCCAGTGGTTCTCCATAGTTGTCCTTAGTAGTTCTCCATGGTTACTGTCCGTAGTTGCTGTCCAGTGATTTAAAGTGATTCCTACTAGCAGGGGAGGCTGTCAAAACCCAGTTAAAGCAGTCTTGCCAGTGTCACATTGGTATGATGCACTGCTGGACTCAGTCATGCAAGCATTCTGTGGCAGTGAGGATCTGAGCCCTGCCTGGTGGATTCAGCTGCTGCTGGTCACCCGGCCACAAGCTCCACTGTTACCAATGGCAGCTCCAGTTATGCTAACGATGTGTGTGCAATTTGCTCTTGCATGTGCTTTCCCATTTGGTACAGACAGGAAATGAGGAGGCTGTAATGACAACAAATCGCTCTGCGGAAGCATCTCGCAGATTGGTTGTTAACAGGGTGGGATGGCAGATGTGGGCCACTGTCCTGCGGTCCCTCAGCACCAGAACAGCTCAGGTGCTTCATCCCACAAGGGCAGATTCAGACTTCCAGCCCACGTCTAAGGTGAGATACCAAAAGAAGCAGCAGCAGCTCCTGGGAATTGCTGAGCTTCACCTGATTTCTCTTTTGCCTCTCATCCTTCAGCCCTGTTCCCCATGAAGGTCTGAGCAGCACCTTGCAGCAGGTGGGCACTGGTCCACGATGAGCTCAGTGAGGTGGATGCAGACTGGAAGGCTGGCAAGAAGCACTCAGCTCTTTCTGCCAAAACATCAGATGAGAGGGATGCTCAGCAAAAAGCGAAGAACAGCTCAGACAGCCCCAACCCTGCACTCTTCTTTGGAGGTCTTCAGGGGTGACTCCATCTCATGCAGTTCTCTAAGATGCAGCTCAGGTTGCCCAGAGCTTGATCCAGCCTGACCCCGAACATCTCCAGGGATGGGACATCCACCACATCTCTGGGCATCCTGCTCAGTGCCTCACCACACTCACTGTAAAAGATTTTTTTCCTTATATCCAGCCTAAATCTGCCCTCTATCAGCTTGAAGCCATCCCCCCTGTTCTGTCCCCACAGACCCTGCTCAAGAGTCTGTCCCCTCCTTTCCTGTTGCTCCCCTGTAGATACTGACAGCCGCTCTCAGGTCCCCTCGCAGCCTTCTCCTCTCCATGCTTCACAGCCCCAGCTCTCTCAGCCTGTCCTCACAGGAGAGCTGTTCCATCCCTGCGATCATTTTGGCGTCCCTCCTCTGGATGCTCCCCATCAGCTCCGTGTCTCTCCTGCACTGAGGACTCCACACGTGGACGCAGTGCTCCAGGTGAGGCCTCACAGCACAGAGCAGAGGGGCAGATCCCCTCCCTCACCCTGCTGGTCCTGCTTTGGATGCAGCCCAGGATGTGGTTGGCTTTCTGGGCTGTGAGGGCACATCCATCAGTACCACCAGTTCCCTCAGGTCTATTTCAGCAGGGCTGCACTCCATCCTTCCATCCCCCACCTTGCACTGGTAGTGGGGGTTGCCTCTTCCCAGGCACAAGACCCTGCACTTAGATTTGCTGAACCCCACGAGGTTCCCCCGGCCCCACAGCTCAGCCTGCCCAGGTCCCCCTGGCTGGATCCCATCCCTCTGCTGTGTCACCGCACCCCACAGCGTGGGGTCATCAGCAAACTGCCGAGGGCGCACCCGACCCCGCTGTCGATGTCCCTGATGAAGATATTAAAGCTATTATGGATAAATCATCCTGCTGGCAGCAAGAGGCAGCTCCGGGCCTTCACAAAAGAAGCAGTGTTTGTTGGTCACTCTGATTGCAGTGAGCAGCACCCCGCGCCAAGCTTTCCTTATCAGCAGCAGTGGCACGTGTGCCGCCTCTGGACCCCCGCCAGGCGGTCGCTCTCCTCTCTCCTCCAGAACACGCAGGGGTTGGTGTTGAAAGCTGGTCGCTCCTGGGAGCATCTGTGCTCCCTACTTCGTTTCTGTGACGGCCAAAGTTGTAGGTGATGGGCAAAATGGGTGATGGCAAAAAATAGTTCATTGGAGTGAAATATCGTAAAGGTGAGGATCCACAAAGCCTGAGGGCACGGCTCAGCTCGTTATGTGACATCAGCCACTCGTGGGGACCTGCAGTTGGAAGAGATCTCTCAGCGCTGAGGAGTGCCCACAGGATGTGTCCCAGCTCCAAGGGACGGCGGTGCCACACACGGGGCAGCCCCGCGGGGCTCAGCTCACGCAGCTATCGCTGCCACCTGCAGCGTGTCCAGAGAAGGGGATGGAGCTGACAGGGGTCAGCAGCACAGAGATGTGGGAGCAGCTGAGGGGATGGGACTGTGCAGAGGAGCTCAGGGCAGACCTCATGGCCCTACAGCTCCTGGAAGGAGGCTGTGGTGAGGAGGGGTCGGACTCTGCTCCTGGGTAACAGCGATGGGATGAGAGGGAATGGCCTCAAACTGTGCCAGGAGAGGGTCAGCTTGTGTGTGAGGAACAATCCCTTCTCCAAAGAGTAATCAGGTGCTGCGCAGGGAGTGGGGGTCAGTGTCCCTAGAGGTGTGGCACCGAGGGACATGGTCGGTGGGCATGGTGGGGTGGGCTGGGCTGGACTTGAGGATCTGAGAGGTCTTTTCCAGCCCTAGGGATTCGATTATACTATGACTCAGAGTTCTTACTCTGTCCTTCGACCCCACTAAATGCACCCACATCACTGTGTGTCTCCAGGGTCCACCTCAAGCACTGAGCACCTTTTCTCTCTGGTGGAAACTCCCCTGGGTTTGGACTTCTACCCTAACTAAGGTGAATCCACAACACAGGAAACATCCCATCTCCTAAAACAATGCTGAAATGCCATTTGCTGCCTGAAAGGAGTGTGTTGTTTTGTAGGAAATGTGCTGGTTTCTGTTGGTGTCTTGCCTCCCTCCCCCCTCCCTGCCTGCATCCTCTGTCTGTCAGACAGGCAGGATGTGAGCACAGAGGGGCCACAAAATCCCTGCCTTATCTGCAGGAAGGCAGAAAACCCATTCCTAAATCATGCAAAATGGGGATTTCATTATTTTGAGACAGACGTATCTTTCCCTGTTGTTGTTTCTTTTCTTTAAGTTACTTATGAATAAGACAGATGTGCTTAGGCAGAACCCTTCCATTACAGTGAAAAATCATTGTTCAGGAAGCCAATCTGAGTTAGAAGTGGTCTGATCCTATGTAAAAGCCACCTTCAGCCCCTCCCCTCCAGACACCCGCATCTTCTTGCAGAAAGCATCTTAGCTCAAAACGCCCAAGGCTCCTGGAAAGAGCATTTTCATCTGATAGAGAAAACACTTTTTTATTACCTTCCCGAGGACACATTTTTCAGTCTAAGCTGTCTTGAGGGTATCTCTCCAAATCCATATCCTTGCACACACTGCAGGCTGTATTTCTGCAGACTCAAGGCTCTGCTTGGTGGGCTGGGACGTGCCAGGCACTGGGTGAGAGCCCTCTGCCCCCATATGTCCCCCCCCTTTGGCAAACCTGACTGTCTTTTTGGACCACGAGGCTCCCAGCAGCCCCGAGCCCTCCTTCCCCTCTGGTGCCCCTCGCTCCCACCCTCCCCACAACACGAGCACACCAAGCAGTTCAGGCAATGCACTTTTTTATTGACTCTCACATCTGCATCCTGCTCTGGGCGCTCAGTGGTATTTGTAGGCCAGGGCATGGGCCACCACGCTGACCAGCTTCTGCCAGACAGCCTGGCAGGTCGGGGTGAAGTCCTTGGTGAAGTGCGCGGCCAGCACGATGATGAGGATATTCCCCAGGAGCTGCGGGGAGAAGGGAGAATTGCTTAATGGGGTCAGCACGGCGTGGAGCAGCCCCTACCCTGCACAGGGCCCAGGGGCTGCAGCAAAACCCCACTGCTCTGAGGGGTTCAGAGATGCTCTTTCTGCAGGAAGAAGTCCTGCTGCTCACCACAGACACCAAGATCCACCTGCTCCATCCTTGTATTGCCTCACACCTGCTTTCCCCAGCCTCTACGCTGTATTCCCAAAACTTTTCTGAGTTTTTTTTTTCTTTTTTTTTTCCTGCTGTCAATCCCCATGCCTATGGGAGCTGGGGTTCCAGCTGCCTGCTGCATCCCTGAAGCAAGGGCAAGAATGGAAGCCAACAGCCACATCCAGCCCCCAGCCCCAGCCCACCCCAGCACCCTGCTCTCCTTTGCTCCCCTCCTGTTCCCCTCCTTCATCTGCTGGCCTTGTTCCACACCAAGACCGCTCTGTCTCTAATCCCAGTCTCCTGATCCCTCCCCGTCAGCACCCATCCCATGGTGATCCCTGGGTCTCCATCTCACATTGGCTTTTCCCCTTCCTCCCATATCTGTCAGCCTTGGAAGAAGAGTGGGTGAGGTTCTCCCACTCCTGAGGGAAGAGTATGCCAAGGAGAAGCTGCACATGGCCCTCATCCCCTGACACTCAGCCCACTCGGCCTCCCTCCTTCCTTCTACTTTTCTCCAGCCTGCAGGTGCTCAGAGCATCTCCCTCTATGTGTCCCCAGATCTGTCACATCCTGGAGCCCCTTCCTTCAAATTATCATCTGCACAGCCCTCCCTCTCCCTCTTACGGACACACTTTCCACCCAATCCAGCCCCTTTCTCTTTGATACCTACAATATCTGCTACTTAATTTCCCCCAGAACCCTCCAGGCAATGAGCTGCTCCAGAGGATGGAGGGACAGACAACCCCAGCGCAGCTCACCCTGAAGTTCTCGGGGTCCACATGCAGCTTCTCGCAGTGCAGCTCTGACAGCCTGGCATAGGTGTTCTTGATGTTGTCCAGGTTCTTCACGGCTTCCCCGAAGGAGCTCAGCACTTTTTTGCCATGAGCACGGACCTTGGGGTTGCCAATGATGGCAGTGGGGCTGGAGAGGTTCCCGAAGTTATCGAAGAACCTCTGGGTCCAGGGGTAGACGATGAGCAGCCTGCAGAGAGACAAGCACACCCCATTAACGCTCCCTCCTGAAATGGTTTCAGAATCCAGGGTGCAGCTGGGGCAATGCCCAGGAGCACGCCTACCTGGCCAGGGCTTCGGCACCGCATTCCTCCACGTTGACTTTGCTCCAGACGCTGGTGATGAGCTGCTTCTCCTCGGCGGACCAGTGCACCATGGTGGCGATGGGGTTGGCGTGTGGCTGCAGGAGCACTCGGAGCTTGGAGCTGAGCTGCAGACCCCGGGGGCTTTTATCCATCACTGACAGCTCCTCCCCACCCCATGCTGTGGGGTCATTGGCTGGGACGGGTGGGGGTCCACGCTGGGGGGTTCTGTCCATGGGGTGGTCAGTGTGCACAAGGCGTGGTCTTCCATGAAAAGTCAGTGACCATCTTAACAGGCAGCTCCGGACACAGCAGCCCTTATCTCACCGCCCTCACTGCAGCCCTGCACATGCACCCCTACAGAAGGCACCAAACCCCGCTCTGTGTGGTGCATCCAAATGGCCTCACATCTGCAGTGCACAACTGCTGGCACCTCTGCAGCATTTACTCCCTGAAACTGGGGGTATTTCTCAGACAGGTGGAACTTCCCTGGCCCTTGTGCCCAGCAGCAGGTGCCTGGGGATGCTGAGGGCTCTTGTCCCTGGATGCAGCTATGCAAGTCTGGGTCATAGAATCCTAGCACCATAGAATTATTGAAGGAATAGACCTTTAAAGCCATCTGGGAGAACTCTCCCACAGTGAACAGGGACAGCCACAGCTCGATCAGGTGCTCAGAGTGCTGTCCAGCCTGACCTTGGCTGTCTCCAGGGACAGGGCACCAACTATTTTTCTGGGCAACCTGTCCCAGTGCTTCACCCTCATTGTAAACAACTCTTTCATTATAATCAGTCTAAATCTCCATTGTGCTCTCTCTTCTGGAGAGTAGAAGTCCTTGCATAAGGATGGCAGAACCAGCCACTCTACAACCAGGTCAGCCATGTCCTGGCTCAGAGCCTGACCAGAGGCTCTGCTTGGCTCTGGCTCTCACTCTCCCTTTAAATTGGGGTTTTGCTTTTCCTGGACTGAAGGGCACAGGCATCAAAGTGCCCCTGTGCATGGGCACACAAAGACAAGATGTGGGAGGCATGCAGAACCCCAGCATGACCCTGGGGTTTGGCTCTTTCCAGAGTCTTCATCCACTGGGAAAATAGTGGGCATGGTGGTGATGGTTGGACTTGATCTTAGAGGTCTTTTCCAAGCTCAATGATTCTATCGCAGGGTAGTTGAGCTAGATGACCTCTAAGGGTCCCTTCCAACTCCAGGGATTCTACGATTCTTGTAATGGGCATGACAGTGATGGACTGATGTTTGGACTGGATGATCCTGGGAGGCCTTTTCCAGCCTTTAGGATTCTATGGTTCTGTGCTTCCATGATCCAGACCTCTGAGCTGTGCCAGATCAGTACTGGACCACAGACCTCCACAGAGTGACTCTGAGCAGCGGCACAAACAGAGCACTCTGAGCACCTGATCCAGCTGTGGGTGTCCTTGTACAGTGCAGGGGAATTGGACCTGAAGGTCCCGAAAGGCCCCGTCCACCTGAAACCACTCCGCGATCCATGGACATCCCACCATCATCCGGTTGGGATCGCTGATGGATGCAGCCACACTACAGATTCTTGCTGAGGCGCCCTAGGAGAAATTCTTCGTGTTATCTATTTATTTATTTGTGTATTTATTTATTTGAAGTGTCTGAGTCCTGTGCAAGGCCCTCGGGCCCCTTCCAGCAGCGAGGCGGACACCGGAGCGCTCTGATAATGCCATGCAGGGTGCGGGCTGCTCAGGGCAGATAAGTGTATCACACAGGTGGCCACAGCAAGCTGCAGCTCTCACCTAAAGAGCAGACAGAGCCGCACGCCCGTGGCTCCTGGGGAGATCTGAAGGCTTCAGAAGTTCTTCAGTTTTCACTCAGACTCATCAAATGAAATCCATTACGTGCAACCCGCAATCGCACACAGATATTCTCATCATGTGTCAGCCAGCACAGCAATGAGCAGAGCTGGCCAGGACAGCTGCACACACAGCTGGGGGACAATGAGCAGCCTGGCGTGCCCCTCTCACTCATTGCTTGGTTATTACTTGTCTTCCTGCAGACTGCTTTGCCTGGCAGACCCACGCTGAGGATAAAATCCAGGCTACATCTGGGTTTATTATTAGCAATGCATTTGCCTCATCTGTGATGGGAGTCTCATTTTCAGCTCGCTGAAGCTGAACTTTCAATAAAAAAAGATAATGATGTTTTTCTTCTGCATGTGAGCCTGCAGCATGGCAGAGCGCGGGGAGGGGTGGCAGAGCGCAAAGCTGGGACCAGGAGCAAGCATCAGACACAGCGCTCGGAGGAGAGCACTGCAGTATCGCTGTTAGTGAGGATCCGTGGTCAATAAATGATGATTTTCTGTACTCTGTGGAAAAGTGGGCAGAGAGGAAAGAAACCTCAGGTCCCCGTCCCACACCGTGACCCACTCAGATCTGCTCTCATGGGCGCACTGTGGAGCAGGAACACATCTCCATGAGATGGATAACTGTGGTCCTGGGAGCCACGGGCGGGAGGAAGCAGAGGAAAGGGGCAGAGGTGCTCTTCGTTGTACCGAGACAAGCTCACTTGGTGCAGAGCTGACCTACCCTCACCACGCTGCTGATGCAAAGCCAAAAACTGCTCCAGGGGCTACAGCAGAGTTCAGGCTACTGCCCAGATGAACCCCAAAACGGGAACCAGAGCAGTCTTACAGAACAGCCACAGACCCAAAGGGACAGGCAGAGCTTCTCCTCCAGGCTCTCTCAGGATGAACTTAATGACAAGTTTAGGAAATCAAGAGCAGCAACCAGCTGGCCTGAATCACCATAACTTACACACCTTGCTGTGCCTGAACACGAACACCAAGGATTTCTGAGGATGCCATTTCCTTAGGAGGGAAGAGGAGGCAGAAAAGACCCAGAAGAGGTACGGGTATGGCACAGTGCAGTCAGAGCAGACCACGGCTGTACAGCAGGGAGGCAGAGAGCTCCACGTTATTGCTGCAAGGAGAGTCATCTAACAGGGCCCTGCCTCATTGCCCTCAGCACTCTGCCTTCAGCTTGAACACAGTTCAAATGGCTTCTGTGCAACAGACTAAGGAGGAATAGAGCAGTGGGTTCCATGAGCTCTGCTCTGCTCCCACAGTGTCCGGTGGTACACAGCAGTGGGTCTGTGGCATACAGGGGTCAGTGCCCGGGCCCTGCAGCCTGGATGCTGCTGCAGGCACCTCAGCCCTGCAGAGGTCAGGAACACAACATTTCTGCACTGCAGATTGTTAATAAACTTCTGACTGCATCAGTGAAAAAAACAACCCACAGCAAAGCACCAGTTCTGGCTCTCCATCTCCTGTTGATTTAAGGAGTGCGTCATCAGGGCTCAGGGGCCCACTCCCAGCCTGGATGTCTCATTCCAGGACCCAACCTTGATGCTCCATGCGTGTCAGCCCTGGCTCCAAGGGGCACAGAGCAGCCCTGGCTGTGCTCGGGTCATTATTCATGGGGTACAGTGTCATGCACTCAGGGCCTGAGCTTCACGCAGTTCCTTACACTGCAAACATCAGAACTGGAGCTGGCTTACAGCCTTACAATGATTTAATATCACAGGAAATCTTGTGTGTCTGAAATGTTGGCCTCAGGGTGCAGTTTGGGGCTGTTCACAACAGAAATGCACAGAGGATCTCTGGGCACTGCAGCACAGGGCCCTATTCACATACCCCTCTGCCCATATCCCATAAAGGAATTCTCCAGGCTCTGCTCAGAGCTGAGCGAGGGGAGGGGATGTGAGGCACGAGGTCAGGTGTGAGAGCCAGGATATTCAGAGAGAAGTGAACGATTTAATTACACAGCTGCTGGGTTATCCCTCAGCACAAGAACTTGGGCAGAAGCAATGCAGAAATGGGCCACTGCAGCTCCGCAGTGATGAGGAGGTGTCCCAAGGCAGTATCGTTCAGGGTAAGGTTTTTCCTGCCTATAACCAAGCTGCTGCTTTGCCCTCAGTGCTGCTCCTCACCAGGATCCTTGCCAGGGTGTCAGTATGATCCACACAGGGATGCAGACCCCTGGCCAAGACTTCCAGCCCCTGTCCTCCCACCGGAGCCCCTTCCTTGGGCTGGGAGCAAACCGAGCCCCAGGAACACCGGGGTGGGATGTGTTGGGGCACATTGCAAGGGGCAGCACAGCACTCCCCGGGAAGCAGAGGGACGGGGTCAGGGCTCAGCACAGCACCTCTGTCCCGGAGCAGGCTCAGCCGTGCCCAAAGCAGCATCCCCACCGCACAACACCCCCTATCAGCTGCCGTGCAGCCCGCTGCCCCCTATCACCCCCCGCAGCCCCACGCCCTGCAGCCCCACACCAGATAGTTCCTCACCACCCTGGCTGCAGCCCGAGATAAATCCAGCACCAGGCTGCGCCCACCGCACCGCTGCCTGCTTCTTCCCCTGGGGTTTAGCAGAAGCGGGCTGGGGTCTGGCCTGCTGCTGCTGGCACACATGGGCATGCCTGCACTCAGCAGCTGCTGATTGCTTCCCAGGGACGCACTGCTGTGCAGCCGTGGTATCTACAGGAAAACTGAGTTTTCATCTTATGGTTTTCCTTAGGGAGAGCAGAGTGGTGGTGCAGGGGAGCATTTCAGGGTCTTCTTAAACACTGACACCGCTGCCAAGTGAACACAGCACAGCTGATGGGGCACGAGGGAGCTGAGCCATCCCCTGTGCTCCTCCAGCAGTATGGGGCTCCTGGAGGTGTCCCCATGGGGATCCGTGCAGGAGGTAAGCATGGGAGGAGGGAGGGGGGAGAATCAGAGCCACGGAGAAGGGCTCTTCTGGGACCATTCTGCTGAAATTAATGATCACAGTGCCACAGAGTGAGGCAGTGCTGTGAGTTAGAGTGCTCTGAGCAGGAGAGCAGCAGTGCAAAAATGTCTTCAAGCATGACAAGATGCTGTGTCCTACACATTACACTGTGTCCTGAACGCGACACTGAGTCCTGCAGGTGATGTTCTGTCCTATATGTGACACTGAATCCTGTGTGTCACATTCTGTCATACACATGGCATTGTGTACTGTCTGTGACAGTCGTGTCCTGCAGGTAACAGTGCATCCTACAGGTGCCATTGTGTCTTATAGGTCACGCAGTGTCCTGTATGTCACACAGTGTCCTGTATGTCACACAGTGTCCTGTGTGCCACATGGTGTCCTACAATGACTTGTGCCCATTCAGAAGGGAATTATTTCTGGGGAGTTCTATGGGTGCAGGGCCCGAACTCACAGCTGTCAGCTCAGGAGAGCAGAACGTGGCTGCAGGACCACTGCCCGGGGCTGGACACTGTGTTCCCCAGCTCCAGGAAAGAAGGGAGCTGGGGAGGACCCCTACCCCCACACACCCAGCACTCAATGGGAACTGCAAGAGCTGTGTCCCAGAGGATGCAGCCCCAGGCACTGGCTAATGAAAGGTTCCTGTGAGTGAGGGAGGTTCTTGTGGGACCAGCAAGGTGCACTGCTGTGCTCAGAGCGGGGCCTTCTCCTCCTCCTGCAGCAGGGGAACCGCTGGGTGAGAAATGCACTTTCCATACAGGTCATGTTCCCCTGATGCCTCTGAAGCAGGGAATGCTGGCAGTGCACCAGGGATGGGCCCGAAGTCGGTCACAAATTTTTCTCAGCTCACAGAATCGTAGAACCATTGAGGTCAGAAAAGACCTTCAGGATCACCAGGCCCAACCTGACCAACCAAGTCCCACCTTACACCATGTCCACACAGCTTTTAAATACCCCCAGGGATGGGGACTCCACCTCTGCCATGGGCATTCCTCTCTTGACCACCCTCTCCAGGAAGGAATTCTTTTCCATGGCCAATCTAAACCTTCCCTGGCACAACCTGGGACCACTGCACAACACGAGACCGTTGTACAGCATAGAGTCATCGAAGGATTTGGGTTAGAAAGGATCATCAGGTTCCAACTCCCCCACCACAGGCAGGGCCACCGACCTCCAGAGGAATGTTGTACAACGTGAGACCAGTACGCAACACGAGACCACTGTACAACCTGAGAGCACTGCACTACGTGAGACCACTGCACAGCATGAGAGTGCTGCACAACCTGAGACCACTGCACAAGGTGAGACCACCACACAGCACTGCACCCTTCACCCCACACAGCACCGTGGGGCTGAGCTGACCCGAGGACAGGGAACAGCCCACAGATGCTGGCTCCCCAACCTCGAGAGCCACCGTGCTGGGGCTGCCCCACAGCAGGGCACTCGGGTGGGCTCTCAAGTCCTCTTTCTGCAGCAGGATGCCTTCCTCTTTGGTGCAAGGAGCTCCGTGCAGCAGCACCGTGCTGAGTCACGGTTGTGCGTGGTCGCCATGGGGCGATAACAGCTGGTGCAAACAGAGCACGGCCGGGCAGTGATAAGGCCCTTGGCTCACTTTTGTGCTGCGTCAGAATTCTGAGGCAGCAGAAAATAATTCTGCTGAGGCAGTGCTGCAGCCGTCTGAAAAAAATATTTAGTGGGTTTTTTATTTATTTATTTGGAGTTTCCAGCAGGGCCAGGAGAGCACATGGCCCCTGGTTACTCAGCAAGGGCTGGACATGTGTCCTGCCCTCCATCCCAGGGCACTCACCAGTGACCACATCCCAAAGTGACAGTGGGACATGTCCTGACAGCCAACCTCTTTTCTCCAGGGAGGTGGAGGAGTCACTGGGGATGGAGGTGTTTAAGAACAGTGGCACTGAGGGATGTGGTCAGTAGGTGTGATGGGGTGGGTTGGGATTGGACCTGGGGGTCTTGGAGAGCTTTTCTAACCTCCATGACTCGATGATTCTGTGACCCTGTGTGCTGGGGAGAGGACTGAAACATGGCAGCTGCTTTTGGAATCTTTCTTATTTCTGCTGCACAAAACCTTGCTTCCCTGCACACAGGAAAGCTCCCAGGAGCTCAGGGAGCCCCCTGCTTCCCATGCTGGCAGAGCTCCTGATCCATCATCAGATCAGCTTGGGGCTGGTGTTCAGCTTTGGGAAACTGAGGCAGGGCAGTCACTCACCCCAAGGGTCCCTGAATGCTCCAGGCAGGGCAAGGTCCCCAGCAGGAAAAGGATGCCAGAGTGGCTGACTGCTGCCAAACGACACTCATCTCCTACAGGAGACATACATCAAGATGCAGTCCCCTCTAACTGGACTTCCACTAGTGCTCAGGCTGGAAATGGTCCCAGACCTGCTCCATCCCAGCGTGGTGCCCTCTGGGCCGTGCTGAGAGCCGCACACCACGCAGCACCAGCACTCCTGCACGTGCCCTAACACGGGGCTCTCTTGCTGGGGTTGAGGGGTTTTGGGGTGAGCATGGCTTGGGGTGATTCACAGCACAGAACATGGCATTCAGAAGCCTTGGGCTGTCCAGAGTGAGCTGCTGCCTGTCACCCCCAGCTTTACACAAGCCCCTTCCCAGCGGGCATCAGACTGCAGCTGAAGGCAGCACTGCTGCCCTGGGACACGCTTCATTCTGCCCGTTCATAGTGCAAATCCTGCAGCATGGGGAAGAGGAGGATCAGACCTCAGGGCAATGTGAGGAGCAGTCCAGGCTTTGCTTTCTGTCAGTCTTCAGCAGGCCAGTGCTCCAACCACGAGCAGCTCAGCTGTCCTCTTCAAAGCAACCTGCAAATGAAAGCACTCTTCTCCAGGAAAGGAAACTGAGGCACAGGTTTAAGGAAGAGGGAGGGGGAAGAAAAAGAAAACAGAAAGAGGGAGGCCAGGCTGGCCCTAACCCTAACCCTGACTGTAACTCTTGCTTCCCAGAGGCACCCATGGGTGCCAGGTGAGTCATGCCATAATTCTGAGGGGAAGCTGCTCCCATGCGCTCAGGGGGCACAGCAGTAATAAAATCCTCTCTGCGAATTTCTGCCTTCACACTTTTTCTCCTCTGCACCCATTTCCTCCTTTACTCTGAGTCCATAGCAGCACCTACTCACACCTCTTTTTCTGTGGGCACAAGCACTCGGGTGCTTTCCTACTGCACGGCTGAGCACAGCAGCAGAAGACCCCAACAGCGAGGGATGGGAGGGCTCCAAGGTCTCCTCCAGATACCCTGACCCATGGAGACCAGCTCAGCTCTACCCCACTGTGAAACACACCGGGACAGCTGTCCCCTTGTGCAGGTGGAGTGGTGCTGCAGGGAGGTTATCCCCATCCCCAAACCATGGGCACAGGGAGTAAGGGCTGAGCTGGGAGGGGATCTGGCCCTGTGCACCGACTTGCTGTACAACGTGCTGTGCTTTTGTGTGGCATTTACACCCCGGTGTCCAGGATGGGAATGTGGTCTTCCCCAGCCAGACCTCCACCCAAGCAGTGTTGGTTCTTTAGAGCTTTGAGTCAGGATTTCCCTGGAGCAATTTCCCTTTGCATTAAAACCTCCCCCACCACCTCGCTGTGCACGTGGGGTGGGCTCTCTGCACCGCTTTCCACCCCCAGCACCACGAGGACACACGGTCTCTGTGAAATCCCGAGGTGCATCCCAGGGAACCGTCCATTTTCTGGGGTCTATCAAACTGTAAATGTTTGCGGGGTCGCCCCTCAGGCCATCAGGATTCGCTCCTTCTTTCCCCCACCGTTTGTTAAAGCACTGCGGGCGCTCCGGGTGCAGAGACGCAGCACAGGGCAGTGAACAAAGACCTCTGACAGATCCCAACAGGGATCTCCCCCCCTCTTCCATGGAACACCATTACAGAAGAAGCCCCCTCTGTTCAGGAGCCACTGCGGCCGTGGGGCTGTGGGGACCCCCGTGCCCCTCACAGAGACCCCGCTCCCTACAGCCCCCGAACCACCGTGGGGAGTGTGGGGGCCCCTCTGGTAGGAGACCCTTCCGAAACAGATGTGGGGAGCAGTGTTAGACATGCAGAACGGTCTGCAGGAGTTGTGGGGAAAGGGCTCCAGCTGTGCCAGCCCTTGAGTCCTGACCCCATCCCTCCCAGCAGGAGATCCTACCTTCCCCTGCCAGAAAACTTCCCTTAGAAAACTGCCCATAAAAGCAGTTCCACTTCTCTTCCCTGTATTTCTAGAGGGAGGATTCTCAGAGACATCCTCCTTTGAAGCAACTTCCTCATCATTTCCAGTTCGCTTCTACCCATGGTCAGTTTCCAGAGGGTGCTTTGTCAGTACTCACTTTCAGCTCAGGAAGACCTTTCCCTCCGTGGGTTTGTACCTGCCATGCTGTTTCCCTGGTTTTAAAGAATCAAGATCTCCTCATCGCTGCTCCTGAGCTGCACTGTTTCAGTGTCTGACCCAGTATCAGTCCTTTCCTTTCACTGCCTGCTTTCTGTGTTGGTGTGTGCACGCAGGGAGGTGAGCACACTCATCCTGGCAGGCTCTGCTGTGTCACAGTGCTGCAGGTGACGGTGATGCCTCTGACTGAAGCACTTCAGGACAAAGGATTCCAGGACTACTTGTGTTTCTCATGTCTGTGTGTGGTTTGTGATCCCATTCAAGGATGGGATGGAGCATCCCTGTCTCACCCCCTCTGGGACCAATGGCAGCAGACCAGGGTGCTGATATCCCTCCTGGGTTTCTTTGCACCATGGAAAACCACTCAGATGTCATCTCCTCTGTGCACCTCCTGCTGCTGCTGGGAACTGCATGGTCCCTGTTGGCACTAAGGCAGAGCAGAGCCTGCACTCACCCACGTACCTACTCCTCCTGGGGTGGTCCACATCTGCTTTCCCAACCACACTGAGGATGCTGTGGCTGGAGCCAGAGAGATGAGCACGGCTGCCCATGGAGGTGGGAGGGTCACCGTCCCTGGAGGTGTTACACAGCCACGGGGATGTGGCACAGAGGACACGGTCAGGGGGCACGGTGGATGGGTTGGGGTTGGGATAGGGGATCTTGGAGGGCTTTTCCAGCCTTCATTTTCCAGCTGTATTTCTCCAGAGCAGCAAGCTCTTCCATCCCTGCTGCATGCAGGCTTGGACACGAGGACCAGCAGCATGTGTGGCCTTTCTGTGCTCCTCTCCACGCTGGGTTTGGACTCGCTCCTTGTCCTTTTCTCCTCCATGATGCACTGGTTTGGCAAACGTCATCCCAGGGCCAACACTTCCATGGCCAACTCAGTTTCCCCACTCCACCCATCCTGACCCCATTGTTTGCAGTGTGGAAACCGAAGTGATCCGAAGACCTCTGCCAACAGAGGGTCTGCAAGCCTAGGGCTGCCGCTCAGAGCCAACAGGAAGGTCACTGCCAACTGCGTCCTGCCACGTTCAGCCCCAGGAACAGCAGCCAGGAGGGGGGACCGAGCCCAGCACTTCTGCCAGGGCAGGGATGTGTGGAAGGTAAAACGTATGTGGAACAGAAAGACTAAGAGCTGAGTGTCAGAAGTGGTGGCCAATGCTCCCCTGGGGTTAAACACACACAGATCTCTCTCACATTGAGAAAAATCGCTGCCTTCTCTTGAAAAGCTTCGGGCTTCCCTCGCTTTCTGTTTTGTGTTGTGTTGTGTTGTTTTGCCTGGAGCAATTCCCTGGGTCAGACTGCAGCACCAGGTTTCTGGAAATGACCACGATTCCCTGATTACGCCGCACTAATTAGCATGCCGGGGTCTCCACAGCTCCTTCCTCACGGTGAGGAACGTCCTCCCAACCCCTAACCCAAACGTCTTAAAGCCTTCTCCCCCTGTACGCCCCCTCCCCTCCCCCCCCCCCCCCCCCCCCCAAAGGATTTCTGCAGGCTCAAAGAGCAGCGAGATGCGTTCAGAAGAAAGCGATCCGTTGATGCCTTCCCCGTGCCCGAGCTGCCCCGCACGCTGCGGGCTCCGGACCGGGGGGGTTGCGGGGGGGTATGAGGGGGGGGATGCGGGGGGAGGGGGGGGAGGGGCGGGGGGGAACGCCGCGGTGCGGTGCGGAGCTGGGCGGCTCTCTGCTGCCCCCTGGCGGTTGCGAGGCGCAGGTACAGCCCCCGCAGCAGAGCTGCCCCGTGGGCTCTGCGTCCCCTGCCAGCACCTTCCCCAGAAAGGCCGCTTCTTCTTTTCTTCCTCCTTTCCTCATTTTCTCCCTTTTTCCGAGGCTCTAAGCGAGGTCTCCGTGAGGGGGTACTCGGCCGAGCGGTTTCCTGGAGGTGTTTTGCAGAGGAGCGGCTGTGGGTTGAAGGATGCCCTGCACGGAGCCGTGCCCCAGCCCACGAGCGCATCCGTGGGTCTGAGGCTCTGTGTGCCTTCGTGTTTTGGGCTGAAAAGACAACAGCTGCGGAACGTGAAGCCTGAGCCCACTTCTGAGGCCTGAGCTGGAGGGACAGGGAGCTCCTGAAACCACAGCATTGTAGGGATTGGAAGGGATCTCTGGAGATCATTGAGTCCAATCCCCAATTGGGGATTGAGCTGTGTCCAGCTGGATGGAAGGTATGCTCTGTTCTCAGCTGCAATGGTGCCGCTCCGGATTTAGGGTGGGAATAAAGCTGATAACACAGAGGTGTTTGGGCCATTGCAGAGCTTGCACAAACCCAGGATGTTTCAGCTCCTCACGCTGCCCTGCCAGCACGAGGCCCACCCCCAGCACGGAGCTCAGCACACCCCGGGTTGGTTTGGGACAGGTAATTCCAGGTTCACCAAACAAATACTGATCTTCAGGCATCGGAAATAACTGTTAGGCATACATCTCAGGGGGGTGAAAGGGACATGAGGTCCTTGTTTAATTAAACTCCTGTGTTCCTGTGTTGATGCCCGCGGAGCCAGGGGCTGAGTGCTGCAGTGCCTGTGCTGGGGCTGGGTGTGCACACGCTAACAGCCGACGACAATGAATTCTTGCAAATATCCAATTCTGGGGAGCTCGAAAATCTAATTTTGAAACGCTTATTCCCATGATGTCAGACCACAATTTTTCCAACTCAAAGAAAGGGGAAAGAAAATACGTAAGTTAAGAGAATCTATCTGGTTTCATTTCAGCCACTAAACCTAGATTTACTGCTTAATTTCAGACGCCCAGGTCTGTAACGTTTATTACTTTCCCTTCCCCCACAGCCCCTCTCTCCTCACCCACCTGTTTCCCATTCCCGCTCTCTGTTAATATTGCGTTTCCTCTTTATGTCCCCAAAGAGCCCTCGCGGAGCGCTGGGCCAGGAACCGCAGCCTGTTGCAGAGCAGACACATTCACTGCATCAATCACCTCGGGCAGAGGAAGGCAGCGAGCGCAGCAGATCTCTGTAGGTTCGGCTGGAAGATGTCAGCAGTGCTCATCCGTGCGCCCGCACCATCCCGTCCAACCCCGCTCCCTCCATCCCTGTGCCCCAGAGCCATTGTCCCGCGCTGAAATCCCCGGGTATGTCACACGGAAGGAGTTCCAGCCCCAATCCCCTCGCTCTGGTCATGCTTTTCATCACGGTTGTCTGGCACAGATGAGAAATGTTGCCCCCCCCCCCCGTGTCCCTCTGTGGGTGATGCCCTCAGCACTGTCACAGAGCGGGTGGGCTGCGTGCTGCTGGGCACACTGCTGCTGCCGAGGGCGGCTGTGGGGTCGGGCGGACCCTGGTGCTCCCTGAGGGTCTCCAGGGTCTCCCCGTGGGGTGTGTGTGCCGTGGGGGTGGGGGCGGCCCCCTCACGGCCTGTGGGGTTTCGGGGCTTGGCAGGAAGGGGCTCTGCCCCGAGCTGTGCATCTCGAGAGCGTGGTCCATAGCAGGAGGCCTCGGTGCCCTCGTGTGGGGGTTCTGCCGTGCCCCCCGCGGTTCCCAAGCATGTTACGTCTGCCTTTCCCTTTGGTCCTTCTTTTCTGGCCCTGCAGTGCTTTGAAAGAGAGCAGGAGTTCACCTGGGATGTGGGATTGTCTTGGAAGGAGGAGCAGTGGGTGAGAGCTCACCTGTCATTGTTGTGACCTCCCCCTGCCCATAATCCTGCTCGCTCTGTGCTGCCTTCTTGGTGGCCTTAAGCTGTTAAGGAAGGGGGTAATAATTCTGAGCGTCTGCCTGGGAGGCTGAGAACATACATCTTTAGGACAAATATTTCAGATCACTTTGTCGGAGTGGCTACAAACCCAGATCCTGCTGTAGCAGCAGGTTATACCCCTGAAGGGGAAAGTTCACCTGTGCTCCCCATCCTCAGCACAGTCACAGTCCTTCGTGCTGGCATTCTCAGCAGTCACACATCAGATACAGGAAGAGAAGTTAACGGAAAATCATGATTTTCCCCCTTGAGGTGTGTCCTTATTTACCCTGTGCTCTGACCGAGAGTCACTCACACTTATTATAAATACTTACACCCTCGATTCGTGGAAGTGTTTTCAGTCATGTGGGCAACCAAGTAAGGAGTTACGAGGCTCAAAAACTGAAGATCAACATGGAAGCAAAGCTCCTTGCAAATGTTAGAAGTTATTCTGGGTTTGTGCACGTCTCTACTACAGTGGATCAATTTTATTTAGGGAGCCAATGTCAGTTCAGAAAGATACCTTCTGGCTCTAGTTTGAGCCAGAAGGGAAAAAACCCCCCCGGATCACGCAGCAGATTTAGGCTCTGAGGACGACCCCTTGCAGGGGGGGTGGGAGCACAGCCCCAGGGCAGCACCCAGCTGAAAAACTGCAGCAGTACCTGGCGTGCACGGAGAGGACTCCATACGGAGAGCAGTGTGCACACAGAGGCACCGACTGGAGCAAACGCAGGGGATGCTGAGCAGTGCCCTGCTCTGCCTCACACCGTTCCTTCTGAAGTTTGCTCTGCCTCCCAGCTCACAGCTGCTCCCTGAGATCACGCACTCCGCGTCGAGCTCCGCTTCCACGCTGCTTTGTTCTGCTCTGGCTCTTGGATCAGCAAACACCGTGCTGCCCCGGGCACTGTGCCTTGCAGGGACCGCTGAGTGCCACTGTGTG
Organism: Callipepla californica brunnescens; assembly: GCA_023055505.1. Lineage (NCBI taxonomy): Eukaryota > Metazoa > Chordata > Aves > Galliformes > Odontophoridae > Callipepla > Callipepla californica. The sequence goes on along the minus strand of JALIRH010000072.1, from coordinate 525,050 downwards.
AAGAGTGGAATGAAAGGGAGGTGAGGGAGGAGCAGAAAGAAGCAGCGTGCTGCATGAAATCAGCAGCAGTGAGTCGGACCTGACACCTGCCTCATGTCTTCTGGGTGCAACAGAGCAAAAACACAATAAATAATAGCAATGAGAGCCTGGGGGTGTGGGTTCCTGGGTGCTCGGCCAAGCCTGGCACTGACTTGTGACTGCCAGCAAATCCCTCTGCTGGATTTCAGCACCTGGTCTATGAGGCACACTATTTAATTTAATTTATCGCTTGATTTGGAGTCAGTACCCGAAGCACGCTCCTCCGGCGCGTGAGGGGAATAATATTTTCAAACAACTCCAAGATCCAGAGAAACAAACTGCTCCAGCAAACCCCAGGTGTGTTTTCACAGTTGGAGAGCTGCTCTTCCCACCCTCCCTGCTTCTGCTCACAGGGCAGAGAGCCCAGACACCACCCCAGCATGCAGCCTGCCTCCTCCTGCTGCTGGGCAGGGTGGCCAGGAGCTGCATGCCAGCCTCTCCATCCTCTTCTGCCTCTGTGGCACTCCTCAGCATCCTTCTGTTTACCACCACGATGGAGCAAAGCCGATGTACTTCTTCCTGGCCGTGCTGGTGGTGCCTGATCTCATGTCATCCTCCTCCACGCTGCCCAAAGCCCTGAGCACATTCTGGTCCCTTTCCAAGGAGATGCCTTTCCGTGCCTGCCTCCCTCAGATGTTCTTTGCACACATGCAGAGTCACCATTCTGCTTGCTGTTGTGTTGTACCACTGCACCGACATCTGCAACGCGCTGCTGTGCACCACCGTGCTCATACATGGGGTGGGAGCCAAGACTGGGCTGGCTGCCCTATCCCAGAGCCTCTGCGTGAGGTTCCCAACCGCATTCCTCCTCCAGAGGCCAAGTTCTGTGGGCACAATGTTGTGCACACTCCTACTGTGAGCACATTGCCCGCCTGCCCTGAGCTGACATCTCCTCCTGGGGAGGGACGTGGTGCTCATCGCGGTGTCCTACAGCCTCATCCTCAGGGCCATCTTCAGGCTCTCCTCCAAGGCAGCCCGGGTGAAGGCAGTTGGCACCTGCAGCTCTGAAGGATGTGTGTATTAGCATTCTACACACCAGCACTATTCTCATTCTCACACTTGTCTCATTTTTTGCTCTTCACTTTGGCCACAGCATCCCCCACCATGTCCACCCACTATTGGCCAACCTCTGTGTTCTCCTTCTGCCCATGTTCAACTCCATCATCTGTACAGTGAAAAACAAACGAGTCAGGGAAAGGGTGTGCCAAGTGTTCTTCAGGACTGGGCAGTGGCAGTGGCAGGGATGCTCTTCCTCTGAAAGGAAATCGCAGAGAAATTATCTGCGCCAGAGAAACAAAGTGTACGTGTGTGTAATAACACAGCTTCCTCCTTTTTTAGACTCACCTCAGCATCTTTACTGAACACATTTCCTGATAGATCCTTCCTCGCTCCTACAAAAGGAAAAAGTAGTGGGAAACCACGTACCAGAATTTTGGCTGAAGCATCCCAGTGCTGTCCCATGAATATCAGAGCTTTACGATGGGTTTGGGTGCCTCAAGACCAGGAAAGGCAGCTGAGCTGAGGTGCGTTGGAAGGCCAAGAGGGGAAGCCCACCCCGGGACCACCGAGCAGCCCAGGGCAGCCCAGAGACTTTCCTGATGTTCTGCTGGAGCCAGAATCCATAGTATCACCAAGGTTGGAAATGATTTAGAGAAGAGGCGGACGCCCAGCTCACTACAGCCTCCCTTCAGGTTGTTACAGAGAGCAATGAGGTCTCCCCTGAGCTCCTCTTCTCCACACTGAACAATCCCAGCTCCCCAGCCGTTCCTCACAGCCCTGTGCTCCAGACCCCTCACAGCTCCATTACCTTTCCCTGACATGCTTTCACAGTGTCTTTCTTGCAGTGAGGGGCTCAAAACTGAACACAGTACTCGATCTGGAAGTCTCTCCTCCTTTTGGACCAGAAATTTCTTCATTTCACTGACCCCAGCAGAAACAGACACCCAGAGCTCCCCAGTCACCACCAGCATAGTCATGGGAAGTCCCACACTTTTAGTGCAGTCAGGATTTGTCTTTAAGCCAGGGCTGTGGGGTGAGCAGGGCTTGGTCACAGCAGGGAACCAGGGTGGTGAAACCCCCTGAAATTCACAGACCTGTGAGGGTCAGCCAGAGCCCTCTGTGTGCTCATCCACCCCTGCCCCAGGATCCAGCAAGCCAAATGAGAAGCCCCTCTGCACAACCAGAGCCTGAGCAATTCCTCCTTCCCCTAGAAGCATGCCATTAGGAAACCACTAATCTTCAAGGACTGGTCTTGACCACATGTTTCTTGTCCTTACTGCCGTCTCTGGCAGCACGTGATTAATTAATGGCTTAATCACAGAATCACAGAATGGTTTGGGTGCGAAAGGACCTTTAAGATCATCTCATTCCAACCCCCTGCTGTAGGCAGAGACACCTCCCAGCACTCCAGGTTGCTCACAGCCCCAGCTCGCCTGGCTTTGGTTGGATGGGACTTGGAGCAACCTGGTCTGGAGTGAGGTGCCCCTGCATTCATACAGCGAGAGCTGCTAAGGAAGGAAGAGCTGGGATCATGGCACAGACATACGTTCAGCTTTGTGCATGAAGCCAAGCGATGATCCCCCCACAGGAATCCCACCTCGAGGAGCTCCTGGGGCAGCTCTGCAGACCCACACCTGGGTTGTTCAGGACAGTGCATCTCCTGAGTGCCTGCATTCACTTTCACTGCCTCATGATTAATTTTTTATCGCTGAGAATAACTGTTCTTATTGATGACTGCTTTCAAGTCTTTGTGATCACTGTGTTCCCTAATTAGCTGATACAAATTGCTGATGTTCACAGCATAATATTCACGGATATATCCAGTACTTTGTTGGTAACATTTTAAAATGTATTGGAGCATTTACTCCTTTTTATTTAACCAGAGAAAGCAGACAGAGCATAATTCTCCATTAGACATCATTTTAAGGGGCAAATCAATGGAAGAAATTGCATTTGGTTAAAATGTTGATGCAGTTATATCACTGAGCGTCGTACGCATTTATTCTAATTAATAGTATCTCATGTGCAATGCAAGAAGCCACGTCTGACCTTAACGACGGCTCTCCTTTCAGCTGGCATCCTATTGCCCAGGTCCCAGCAGAGTTATTCGAGTTGGCACCAGGTGATGGCTTTGCCCTTAAACGTTTGATCTCAGTGTCCTTCTGAGCTGTGTGACTCTGCTGCTGCCTGCAGTGCCCTCCCTCTGCGACCACAGCCCCGACAAGAGAATATGCAGTCACTTCTGCAGCTTTCCAGTGGGCCAAGTGCAAATCTATGTGGTTTGCACATCTTATTCAGTGGGGTTCATCATGGTGGGACCGGCAAGAGGATGTTGGCCATAAGGATGTGAGCAGTGGGAGACCCAACTCATAGACAGACTGGGATGTCAGAATCTAAAGCAGTGTAAGTATGGGAGACACAGATGTTCAAGGCTTGGTGAACTTGGTAGCACGTAACATTTGGAGATGGAGAAGGGGTGGAAGGAATGCATTTATCTGAGGTGTGCACCAAGGGGATGTGTCCCAGGCTCTGGCCCTACAGCCCGGGGCTGCCCTGGGCTGGCTCCCTGCAGGACGCAGGCTGAACCCAGTGCCTAGATGTGATCCCACCAGTGCCACACTGAGAAACCACAGCAGCTGCAGCTCAGCACCAGCCCGGTGCCATCATGACAAGGTCTGGTGGTGGAACGTCAACTGGAGCCCACAGGGAGCCCAGGGGCTGCTCCTCCTGCCTGAGACACAGCCTGCATCTAAAATAAAAGCACCAATTAAAATGTAATTTAAAACAAAGCTGTGGGATGAATCTGGTCAGACCTAAGGCCGTCTATGGCAACAGCACACTGTGTCCCAGAGCACTGTTTTTATTTGCACTAATTGTCATTATAATAATGACTGTTGTGGCTCAGCTGTGTATTTGAGCTCTGTGCAATCTACGTTCTGAGCAACGCTGTGTTTCACGATCTGTGAGTCATTCTGATTGCAGTAAGGCTTTCAGCCCACAACCATCCTGATTTATGGTCCTATCTCAGCTGTCCCGAGGAGCTCTGACGCCCACTGGCAGCGTCCTTCCAGGAGCTGGGGTCATCAGACAGCGATGGAAATCCCTCCCTTGGGTCAGCTGGGAGTCCCCCATTTTTCACACAGGAAAGCATTTTGTACTGGAATTCTTTTGTCACTTAGAATGTCTCACGGAACAACAACAAAATAATCCCCCACCAGGTCTGATTGCCCCACTGCCCATCAGCTTTCAGTCCTCCTGTGGAATGACAAGGCTCACCCTTCCCAAAAACAGAGACGTGGGGCAGCATTCATGCAGCACCCAGCACTCCAGGCAGCACTCACAAAATGCAGCTCCTGCATCTTTCACCACATCGTGCCGTGTTTTCTTTGCTACCCAGGCTGACATCAGGTCCAGGATGCTCATTCGAACTCTCCTTTCATCTGTCTTTCCAGCAGCACAAGAAACAGCCTTTGAAAACCCCCAGTAGTGGCCCAAGCTCAGCAGTACTCACTGACTCATTTGTAAAAACACCATGTAATACATGTGCCGGTTCACCCCAGACACTGAGGCAGATGGACAGATGGTATTTTGCCCTGGGTATAAACTCCGCTCCCCTCCCACAGCTGATAAAGGGTCTGATTGATCTGACCTGCACTTGGCAAGTTCGTTCAAGTTTCTGTTTTTCTTCTTCGTTCACTGAAACCATTTGTTCGTGTACACATTTTCGAGGGATTTTGGTTAAAATTTACCCTCGAGTTTAAACTCAAGAATATGAACATCTCGGGGAGACCCTGAGCACACACTGCTGGAAGCGGTTTGAGGGAGCACGTGACAATCCACCCCATGGTGAACAGCACAGAGCCCTCTGTCCCAGGCTCCAGACAGTGACTGTCCCTCCACCAGTACCACCAGCAGCACCAGTACAACCAGTGCCACAATCAGTACAGCCAGCAATGCCACACCAGCGCATTCTGGGCTGGGAGGCCCAAGCAGAACTGTGCCATAGAACCATAAGGTTGGAAAAGCTCTCCAAGATCGGTCAGTCCAACCCAGCCCTCCCCACCGTGCCCCTCAGTGTCACACTCCCACAGTTCTGCAATGCTCCCGGGGACTGTGACCCCCCCGCCCTCCTTGGGTAGCTGTGGCAGTGCATCACTGCTCTTTGGAGAAGGGGTTTTCCCTCATACTCAACCTGACCCTCCCCTGGCACAGCACGAGGCCATCACCTCTCATCCTATCACTATGTCACTTGGGAGCAGAGGCTGACCCTCCCTCACCACAACGTCCTTCCAGGAGCTGCAGAGTCATGAGATTCATAGAATCATAGATAAGTTAGGTTGGAAAGGACCTACAAGATCCAACCATCCTCCTACCACCATCCCTACCCACTAAGCTACTAAATCAAATCCCTTAGCACCTCATCTAAACGCTCCTTGAACAGGCCTCCCCTGAGCCCCACGCTGCCCCATCCCATCCCCTCAGCCGCTAACCCCCACCCTAACTCTGTGCTGGCTCCTCACCCCTTCCTTCTGGCCATGATCAGGCCGAGGCACTGTGTTTGCTGGAAGTTTCTCAGTGAGTCAGAAGGTTCTCTCTGGAGCGATCACACCACTTTCTCACCAGGTGCAGAGAGATTTTCTTCTCTACCTTTTCCAGGCTTCCAATATTTCCTCCCTCCCTCCCTCACCGTTGTCACTGAAAAGGTAAAATTGCTGTTTTTCAGTACTGCTCGAGGCCAAGATTAGATCAGTCATCAACCTCAGTGTATTACTGTGAAATAGAAATGAAACCGCTGCCTTTGTCAGAGCTCCTCCGGATTTGTGCTGGTTGCACTGAAGAATGTCAGGGTCTGAACTGAAGCAGCGGAGGAGCTCGTGTCACTTTGGGTCCCCGTGCACTCGAGTGACTCTGTGCTCCTCCGTGTGTCCCAGAGCAACTGCAGAAAGTTTCAAGGGTGAGATATTAATAAGGCTTCTGCTGGTTACCAACAGCAAGGTGAAGGACCCTGAAGGTAAGATCCATCAATAGAGTGACCCTTAGGTAAATGTGGGTAGATGATGCCCTGACAGATGTTCTCCTATGCTGTGGATCATCTGCTGTGACCAGTGAAGCAGAATCAGAGTTTCCCACGCTCTTTCTGGCTAAAAATCTGTAGATGTGTTTCACATGGAGTCCTGAGGAAGGATTTATCACGCAGCCCTGCAGCCCCAGCACTGACATGCTCAGCCAGGAGTCCCAGCTGATATTCATTGCTTTACACTGCAAACCACCTTGAACAGTGCACATGCAAAGAAGCACTCCCTGGTTATTCATTCCGTTTAGAATGATCTTTGCCCGGGTCGGCCTCTGTGCTTAATTTCCTTTTAACCTCATTGATTGCAAAAGACAGAAGTGGATGAGTGCACCCTATAGTGACCGGGCAGCGGGACACAAGGGTGCTCAGGCAGAAGGAGAGCAGAGGCCGTGCTGAGCCAGATGCTGTCACAGCGTGGGCCAAATAACAGACGTCACTATACACTTACACGTCTCCTTGATACAAACTTCCCATTTCACACCATCAGTAACACATTAAATCCAATCAGTGCAGACTTCAGAACTTCTCAGCCTCTTATGCACGTATATGGAAACGCAGCGCTTGGATCACCAGCTGAAATTCTGCTCCTTATGGTGCTTATGGGCACAGCCCTGCTGCTGGACCCCGCAGCACCATCACAGGGCCAGGCTCCTCGCGGGGAAGCCAACCCTGCATGGCAGGTAGCCACGAGCTCGGGTCTGATGAGAGCATGTGGACACATTCCTTTTGTGCACACTGCGGAGCAGAGGGAGAACAAGGCAGAAGATCTTAAGGTGGGGGATAAATCTTCAAGACAAATGGAAGCCCCCAGCCCTCATCCCCAGGGAGGGATGTCCCTCCCTGCCCAGAGCAGGGCTCCAAGGCAAGCAGCAAAACATCTGAAAAACGCAAGCTCTGGATTCCGCTGTCCTGTGCTTTGAACAGAGATGGGAGGTGCACGCCATGCATCTCTGGGCCGTTCTTCTCCGCTGCCTTTAGCAGTGAGGATTGCTGCCTTTCAGACTTGAAGAGCAGCTTGCGAGTTCGAAAGATGCTTGCAATTCCTCTGACCATAAGTTCATCTAATAAAAGACAGCAAACTACACTGGTCTGACTGATTCGCAGCTACGTGTTCGCAGCAGCTGTATATTTGTAATTAGATTTTTACAGCTACCAACAGCTCTGCCAGCTCTGCCTCGGAGCGCCTGCGGCCGCTGCGAGCAAACCCTCCAGCACTTTGCTCCACACTTGTTGGTCCAAATCCCATCTTCCATTCCCTAAGATGCGGGATGTTCATTTTGCTTTAAAATGCTGTGCTTAAAAGCACAGTCAGTCAGGATACAGGCTCTCTTTGGTGCATTTTTTTTTTTAATGGCTGAGAATATCTTGCATAATGAGTCGGAACCGTTCCAAAAAGGGAATACTGATGGAAAAAGCCAGAGCGGCTGTGGGCTGCTACCAAGGCCCATGTGGTGGTGGAAGTGTCGCCAGCCACCAGTGGTGCTTTGCCCTTGATTGATTTCTCAAGAGGGCTGTGCTCAATGGCCCCGTGTCTGGGTGTTGGCTGTGACAAGTGGTGTCCCCGAGCTGTCCATTTTGGGACCAGTGCTCTTCAACATTTTCATCAGTGCCATGGATGATGGGATCAATCATAAACTCAGTATTTGCCAATGGCACTGAGCTGAGTGGTGCAGTTGATGCGACCAAAGGGAGGGACAGGATCCAGAGGGACCTGGACAGCCCCAAAAAGTGGGCACACGAGAACCCCGAGAGGTGTTGGATCAGGAGCTTATGAACAGGAAGGACAGCAACTTCTCACAAGGCCTGACAGTGATAGGACAGGGAAAAATGGCTTTAAAATAAAGGGGAGACTTTAGTCAGTTGTGAGAAGGAAATGGGTGACATTAGCCCCAGAGTTCCATTTGTCTTTAAATGAGCGTTCTGCCAGCCAGAAGGAAAAAGTGCATCAAGCACTGACACAGGGGACTGGGATCAGGGGACGTTGCTGGGAAACGCCTGACCTGGACACCCACACCTTCCCTGCCCTTCCACTCATGCGCAGTTTTCCCAGACTGGGAGAAATCTGCTGTTTGAAGATGGAAGTAGATGCATTATTGATAGGAAAAGTCCCCTGACTGCATCTGCTGAGTATTAGAAATGCTGGCAGTGTTTGGCGCTGGCTGCACTCAGAACACAACATTATCTCTTTTAATCTGCAACCTGACGTCTTCACAAATCCTTCCTTCTTGTTTTTACTGATGTGAACAGAAGCCCGTAGATGTCCATCTCTTTGGCACGCAGTGTTTTGCCACGAACATCCCCATCAATGTTAGTGCCCAAGTCATGGCTGTAACACAATCCATACCACAGATAACCCACCGGCTCATGTCCTTCCAACAACCACCCTTCCCTTCCTCATTTTCCTTCTATTTCTCCCTCCTGCACCACCACAAACATCCATCAAGATGCCCCAGGGATCATTTTCCTCTACAATAATCCCAGCGTTCTCTCCCCTCTCTTTCTCAGCCGCTTCAGCTTTTTTTCCTTTTTTTTCCATCCCTGAACTCTCCAGAGATCATTGCTCAGCCCAAGCCCAACTCAAGCTCTGTTTCTCCCTCAGTACAGTTCCAGGACACAGGACTTCTAAGAACAGAAACATTTCCTCTTGGAGCATCCATTCCTTTGCCTGACAGGGCTCTCAGGACTTGCTCCTCTCTCAGCAAGCCAAAGGATCAAGAACTGTTTGACCCAAGTCAATGAACTGCAGCCATTAAGTGATGACTTCATTGGTTATTTTGCTGGGATGATGTGTGGCTCATTCATAGGAACTGATATAAGCATCCCACTGTATCAGCACACAAGTTCAGCACTGATATTTATTTATCTGTCATTTTGCAGTTAGATGTGGGATTTTCTTGTTCTCTGGAGGCTGTGTTGCAAGTTAAGGATTTCATTAACAGAAGAAGCTGAAAATGGAGAGGGCTGAGAGCATTCAGATTTCCATTTTCATGTTGCTCCTCTTAACAAAATCATCTGGAATAGATGAAACCTCCCGTGCAGTGAACCAGCAACGCAATCATTGAACAAACACACACCACTGCGGCACTGCTACGGCCATTGGTTTGTGACGGATTGTGCAGCCCTTCAAGCACTGAGCTAAGGCACAGAAAGTCAAGGTGAACCTCTAGTAGTGAACTGAAGACAGAAACCAGAATCGATCCAACACCATAAATCTGCCAAACCTGCACAAACAGGTTTACATTGTGCACTTCGGCTGTCCCACTGCGCTGCTTTATGAACAGGAGCATCCCAACCACAGTGTGCTGAGCTGTGGGAGGAGTGAACACCACACAGCCCTACAACACCTTCAGGTACTGTGGTAAACACCAATGTGTGAGGTCACAACCCCTACGAGCATTATTTGTTTTATGAAAAGACATGACAGTTTGCCATTGCCCCATAGACAAGCGATGGATTTGCAGTGCCACCGGGCTGTGGACGCTGCCCCAAGCTGCAGGGACAGCTGTGCTGATTTTGTTCTCTTTCCCCATGGGGAGTTCTCTAAACAGCTGGCAGGCACACAAAGCTTCTCATCTGAGTGTCATTTAAATGGCAGAAGGGCACAGCCCGGCGCAGCAGTGGGAGGCTGAATCACCCATACCTGACACTGTTCTGAGCCGATGCTGAGAAGGTGAACCTGATGGAAAGCGGGCTGGGTCTGCCATGGTGATGAAGAACAGGGCTGATTGCTGCCTGCTGGAGCCCTCACGTCAAAGAGGTTTCTGGAGGCAAGCTGTACAACAAGTGTTAGCTGCGGAAGGCTCCAGCCCGGGGTCCCTGACCTGGCTGAAATCTGAGCTCTGTTCCCTGAAACACTGCAGAATGGGGACAGCATCCGTAGGTCAGACCTGCTGCTTCACTCCCCACGGAGCAGCCCCTTGGTTCCTGCCTGGAGGGGTTCGGGATTAAAACTCACACTGAATGCTAGGAGCGTCTGGGACAGGAATCAGCAACACGGAGGAGTCCTTGCTCTGCTGTGTGTGACAGCTTTTCCCCTGCCACCAAAGATTTTAAACTCAGCTGTTTCATGGTCACTATGGCCACGTCAGCCACCAACTGCTGCTGCACCCACGGGTCCCTCTCTGTTTACAAGCGAGACACCAGCTATAGATATCTTACCGAGCATCCACCACTCAACCTCTCAACCTCAAGGAGAAACTTAGAGGCGTCCCTGCTCAAATGGAAAATCCTGGCGTGAAACCTGCTGCTGTGCAGGGAGGTCTATACAGCCTCTACTCGTCTCCTCCTCGTGGAGTAAGATGATCAACTGCAGCTCATCTTGGTGGTGCTGCCCATCAGCCTGGTTCTGCTGTCACAGACGTGTCCATCCTGTCCACCCGAGTGGGCTGCGGGAGGAATCAATAATCTGCATCCTTAGGGATGCTCAGCAAACAGATGTAGTATTGCTCTTCGTAATGCATTACTTCCCACGCTTTGGGCAGCTGAAGTACCAAACCTGTCTGAATAATACAGTAACAAGCAGCAGACATACCAGTACCTGAGTTAGTAAAATCACAGCTGGATGAAGGATGCAATAGGAGGCAACAAATCTGGACCCTGCATATAATCCAATTACAGCATCTGAGAAGATGAAATGTAACAGGAGGTGAGTAATCAAAATCACATCCCCTAATTGCAGTGAAGTTAAAAACACAAATACAAGCGACTGCTTGTATCTGCAGTAATATCACCTACAAATAGAAGATCACAAAAGGCTCTCACAGAAACACAGCCTCCTCTCGTGTACACAAGCACGGTCTCAGGGGTTCCATCAGAATGCATTTCAAAATGATAAACGTTCTGTTTAGCACCGAGACAAACACCCTGGGCTTCGGTGGCATTCCTCCCCCGGGTAAATCCCCGTTGTTCCCGAGCAATGCACACAGTAACATCAACAGTTTGCCATTTGTTCCTGTAGCTCATCGGGCCCACTTTCATAGCACCGTCCTGCTGAGGTTTAGTCCCAGTGCAGTGACGGAGTGCGTGGCATATGCCAAAGCATCCTGCATCATGAAGATGTGAGAGCTTTATTGGAGATGGGGTCATGAGTGAAAAGAAGTGAATACCGCCAAGATTGGGATTTGTCTTTGAATTTCACTGCGTTATCCCGTACCACTTTTCATATTTCAGTGTGTACGTTTCCTTCTTTGCCTTCTCTTCTAACTGTTGTCAGCAGAGATTAATTGCAGCCACCGTTGAGTTTGGGCACGATGAAGAGTTAATGCTTCTTGAGCTCTTCCATCTGCACTGAGTCGGTTGTTCTTTGAATTAATCTGTACACACAACTCTGAGGTGCAAGGTATTTATTTCCTTGTTTTTTATCCCTCTTTCTCTTTCTTTTTAAGCCACGATACCTAGCTCAGGGCTATGGATGATTCTTGTCTCAAACTGTTTGGATCTCAGTTACGCTACCTAAATTCTTTGCCTGATACGCTGCGTGCTTCCAGCTGTGGCACCTGTGGGAAGAAGTGTAAGCAAAGGCACGTGGCCGTCCTGCACAGCAGTCCCCTACAGCCGTCTGTGCTGGGGCTGCTGCTCTCCAGCTCGCTTGGTCCAGGAAAGCAACGAGGCCGTAAGTTTGGTGATGTGATTAAACTGCTCCAGGAACAGGAGGACCAGCTGCCAAACTCCACAGAGACCCTCGCAAGGCTGAATCACCCAACAATAACACAACAGGCAAAAAAAAATCCATTCTGATAAACACAAAAGGACGCGTTTGGGGGAACAAAGCACAACACTTCAGATAGAAAATGACAGGCTCGTGGCTGACAATTATCTCCCAGGAACAAGCTGTCACAGCTCCCATAGCTTTACAACAGCACAGTTCAGTGATCAGCAGCATCCAAAAACAAACCCGATATTAGGAATTCCTCAGTGAGGAGCAGAGAACAGAGCACGGGCAGCGCCGCTGTGCATCCGAAATGCGGCTGCTGCAGTCCCACACCGCAGGGAGCAGGAACACATGGCAGCAGAGCACGGGTGAGGTTTGTATGGGGGCAGCTGAGTGGAGATGGGGCAGCACAGGCATGGAGGAGGTGAGGTCCTTGTCACTTCCACTGTGCGAGCTGACAGCAGGAGGAACGGAGCACCCTGTGCCCAGCTCAGGGGGAGCTCCAGGTTGCTGCCCATGCAGCGTGCGGCCAGGCTGCAGGAGGGGACACAACAGGTTCTCACAGAGCCGCAAGCATTCAGGAATTCAATTTGAGATAAGCTCCTTAGGCAAGCAGGTCCGCCTCCAAAATTCAGTGCCGGGACTGAAGCAAAGAGCAAAACAGCCCCAGACTTGCTGCAGGAGGCCTGCTGGGGAAGGGGGGTGGACCTGGTCCCCAGCTGGCCCTCCCAGCCCCAAAATCCTGTGAGTCTGTGGAAGCCTGTGCTGTGCCAGCAGGAAGACCTGCCTGTCTGCAGAGGTTTCCTTCCTGGTCAGACCCCCGCTTTTCCTTTCAGTTACCGCTCTCATGGCTTTGCAATATCGGCTCCATTCCCCTCCATCAGCTGGTCCCTGTTTTTGTGCGAGGAGCTATCATTCCTCTCCTGAGAAAACAGCACGTACTGGTGCACGCCCTGCCCTGCGAGGAGCACGGCTGTATTTATTGTTGGTGCACAGCAGATTCCTGGATCTGCCCTTCTCCCTCTGTTTTATCTTGTGCAGCAGCATGCAGAAGTTAAACTGCCCGGTGTGAAGCAGAGGGAAAAGGACTTTGCATGAATGGACAGAGCTGATAAGAGCCCCGTCCTCCCCACGGCCACCAGATTGCTGCAGGGGCTGGGGCAGCCCGCTGCCACCCCACAGCCACCTCCAAGGAAACGAGTGCTGGCCGGAGTTAGAGCTCCTTAAGCATATTAAGAAAGCAGTTGCAAGTGCCAGCACCTGTGTCAGAAGGCTCTCCTATTAAAGCTGGCTGCAGGAGGCTGCTGCCCTCGGTGCCTTTGAGGTGTTACTGGGGGGCTGAGCAGTGTCTAAAAGGTAATGTTGCACTCTGGAGGGGCTTGCTTGATGAGTGAGGGGTTATTTGAGTTGTGAAGCTGTTGGAGTTTTGTTTTCATTGGCTTTTCTTCCTTGCTGTATAACATGCACATAGTTTTGATGGAAGCTAGCTCTGGTCCTTGGGTCTGAATGTGTTTTCATAGTTTGATAGCTCCTTTCTGTGTCCCTTTATGCCACGTTAATGCTGTCAGTGGCCCATCTTTCTGTGTTCTGCAAAATGCTCTGTAAAACCTAGAATGACTCGGGTCCTTTTAAGATCATCCAGTTCCTACCCTCTGCTGTAGGCAGGAGGATCTCCCTCTGGAGCAGGGAGCTGTGGGCTCAGCCCCTTTCCCTGCAGTAGCAAGGGGTATGGAGAAGCTCTGCTGAGTGAGGAGATAACTACTGAAGTTCTGGGTGTGCAGAGGAGGCATGGTAACATGAAGCTGTCCTCTGTTTCTCAAGCTTGAACTCTAAATTCTGGGTTACTGGAGACCATTTCTGGATGCTCTCCTGGAAATGAGATGGGTCTCCTGCATCTCTTGGTACTCCATGTACTAGTAGTGTGTTTAACTATGGCTTCTAAACAACTTGCCACAAAGGTACCTGAACTAGTAAAGAACTTTCTAACTAAATACTTGGAGCCTGAAAGTTCTTTGGGGAGTGGTTTAACGCAGAAAGGCCCCTGCTCGAAATGGGTCTCATACAGCATCCCTCTTCTGATCAGGGTGGTCTGTAGGATGTTTGAGGCTAGAGACAAAGCAGCCTGAATACAGAAGGGACACTGGGCCCCTGGTGTGGAGCTGCCTGGAGGATAACACGAGGCTGACCTTGCAGCCTTGCCTGGGGGAGCTGCCCTTGTGTCCTTGCAGGTGAGCACTGTTGGTAACTTGCTCGTGTGTTTCTAGGAGCTTGCGCAGTGTGTTGGCTGCTGCTGCTGCTTGGGGCAGCCCTGTCCTGTGTCCTGCACAGCTCTGTGGCATCCCTGACCCCATGGGGCTGGCGGTGGCGATGAGAGCAGGGCTGGTGCTGCTGGCTGCCTCCGTGGTGATGCCTGCCAGGGACCCACTGCTGAATGTCTGCATGGATGCCAAGCACCACAAAACCAAGCCTGGCCCGGAGGGGACTCTGCATGGCCAGGTATGGTGCTGCTGATGGGTTGGGTGGGGCTGTCGGGGCTGCCTCTAACTATCCTATCCACAAGTGATTTGGGCTTCGCAGCCGCCCACCTGAAGAAGGCTTGTGCTGAGCAGGAGGCCTGCTTGTTTGCTGCTTCCTTCTAGGCAAGGGCAAACACAGTGGTGTGGGTAACTGGAATCATTGTCACCCTTTCTTTCACCAAGGGGTCTCCTTTCCAAAGCTTAGGTACTGAAGACAGAAAAAAGATAATGGATGGCAAGGGAAGGACGTCTTCTCTACTCCCTCTCAAAGCTGCAGCCCCTTCTCTTATTGAAGAGATCTGATGCCACATCCTTGGTGCAGATGGGACTAAGCAAGTCAGGATGCAGGAGATGGCAGTTTTTCCATTCCTTTGCCTGGTACCTATTTCTGCTGAGGATCTGGCCCTCAATGTTCTCTTAATTCATCCTAAGAACACTATCTTCCTGCAAGCTTGAGTTCTTTTGTCCAAAATACCTGAGGGGTGGCTGGAGAAGAGGAAGTGCTCTTGCTGGAAGCTCTGACGTGCAGCATCCTTGGGCTCCCTTAAGGGCCCCTGCTCAGCCTTCTGCTGCTCTGTTGCAGTGTGCTCCCTGGAAGGACAATGCCTGCTGCACAGCCAACACCAGCTCAGAAGCCCACAAGGACCAGTCCTACCTGTACAACTTCAACTGGAACCACTGTGGGGTGATGCCATCCAAGTGCAAGCGTCACTTCATCCAGGATACGTGCTTGTATGAGTGCTCGCCCAACCTGGGGCCCTGGATTGACCAGGTACAGCCAAATTCCATGCGATGGAGTGGGGCTTATGGTGGTGTCACACGTTATTTGGTGGTCCTCTGTATGATATGCTGTGGCATGTACTGTGTGTGCTGTCCAGGGATGCTTCAGTGTTTCCACTTTGGGCAGGCAGATGGAATGGCTGCCTATTGTCAAGGCTTGTCTCTCTGGGGCTGATCTTTCTGGGATCAGTTCTGGAGAACAGTGGAGAGGGCTGGAAGAGGAGTGTGGAGTGTGGCAGATCCTGTGCCCCAGCTTTGCGGGGCTACCACCAGCATGCATGGTCCAATTCCCTTGTAGGTTGACAGCAGCTGGCGACGGGAGAGGATTCTCCATGTGCCACTGTGCAAAGAGGATTGCGAGGAGTGGTGGGAGGACTGCAAGGACTACGTCACGTGCAAAGAGAACTGGCACAAGGGCTGGAACTGGGCAACAGGTCAGTGGGCTCAGGAGAGAGCCTTTCCTCCTCCCTGCAGGCAGGACCCTGGAGTGATCCTGCTCCCACCCGGTGCCTGGAGCCCACCCAGTGGCTGCTGCCCCCTTCCTGTGGGGGTTGCAGACTGGGAGGTGTCCAAGCCACCAGTGTCATCGCTGAGATGTGGCGATGACCTGTGGGCAGGTTGCAGGCTGGTTGCCTGCTCTCCCCTGTGGAAGGAAGCAGACAAATAGCTCATGTTGCTGTTTCCTTCTCTGGTGCCGTCCTCAGGAACAAACCGCTGTCCCTGGGGCTCCATGTGCCGGCCCTTCACCCAGGTGTTCCCCAGACCAAAAGATCTGTGTGAGAAGATCTGGTCCAACTCCTACAAATACACCACAGAACGCCGGGGCAGTGGGCGCTGCATCCAGATGTGGTTTGACCCCGCGCAGGGGAACCCCAACGTGGTTGTGGCAAAGTACTATGCCTGGAAGAAGCGATCCTCTCCTGCCAGGATGGAAGACGTGACTCCTGAGACAGGCAGAGCTGTGTGTGCTGTGCCATGGCTCGTCCTGCTGCTGGTCCTCGTGCCGCTCACTGCGGGCTGGGGGTCCTATGGGTGGAGGTCCCTGTGACAGCTCCCTGGAGGGATGGGGCTTCCCTTTCTGCAAAGGACGCTGCCCTTGTGGCACAAGTGGCTCTTGGTCTGTGCAATTTACTCATGTGCCCCTGAGAATGCTCAGTGTGGGCTGTGTTGTTGGAGCTTGATGCCTGCTGCTGCTTCCAGCTGATGGAGGCAGTGATTTCCCTGCTGCGCTCATCCTTTGTGTCTGAGCTCCTTCAGTCTTCCCCCCCACCCCCATTTGCTGTCTCCTGCCTGTAGGGCAGGTGCTGACAGCTGTGCTCCAGCTGGTAATATTTGTTCACAGTCCTTCTATCAGTGCTGGCATCTGATCTTTCTGCATCCTTGGAGGGTGGGGCTGGAAATAAAAGAATTGTTCGGAATCAGCCTTGTCTGGAGGATAAGTCCCACCAAGGAAGAAGCAGTGTTCTGTGGGTGGAACAAAGCCACTGCCCTGGGTGGTGGCAAGGGATCTGCAGGGGTGCAAGTCTGCCTGGGGCTTGGAAAGATGCAGCCTTATCTCCTGCCCTGATCTTTCCTCAGTGACTGTGCTCTGCCATGCTCCATCTCACTGCAGGAGGTGCAGTTTCTCATGGCCCTGCATGGGGACCCCAGGCAGCCCATGCCCAGATAGGGCAGGGGTACCTATACTGTCTTCTCCCCTGCCAACCACTTGCCTCTTTGTTTCTTCTCTCCCATCTGAGCTTGGCCCCCCAGAGCTGGGTGCAGGGGCCCTGAGATCTTCTAGGCACAGACTTCCAGAGTTACACTGCTGCTGCAGCCTCGTGCAGGTAGTACCTGCTTTTCCAGCAGGTGTATCCGAGGAGCATCTTAGGGAGGTGCAGAGCTCCCCCTTGGAGTTCTCCTGAAGCATCCTGGGTGTGGTGCTGTGCACACTGCTCTGGGTGTCCCTGCTGGAGCAGAGCTCGGACCAGACAGACCCTGAGGTCCTTTCTGACTTCAGCTACTCTGGGATTTGCTGAGGTCCTCACCCTGAGGCTGTCTGCATTTTCTATTTGGGAAGCTTCCGCTCCTGAGTGGCTGTGGTGAGGGTCAGGCTGATGGTGCAGCTCGCATCCCTTACTTTGGATCAGGCTTTGGCCACGTGTCTGTGTTGCTTCAAAACATTCTCTTCCCTGGAGGCAGCAGCTCCCACCCTGTACGAGGGATTTGCAGGCTGCGTAAGGAGCTGTGCAGAGCTCCCTGCTGTGTGGGTTTGTCTTTGTCTTTTTTTCCTTCCTCTGAAGTAGAAAGAAGTCTCTGAATTGGGGACTGGGAATATCTTCCTTTGGGAAGGAACAGTGAGGAGGACAGTAATGGGGAAGTGCATAGGGCTGCTCAGCCCACAACTGTCTGGGCTGCAGGGCTTTATTTGATTTAGGGAGGCTCAAGATTAAATCAGTTATTTCCAGAAGCTTTTGTCTCTTCTTAAGTGCTTTAATGATGCAGCCTCTGTTGCAGCTGGTTACTCACTCCCTGCCTGTACACGGAACAGAACCTCTTTTCCTTATTTACCTCGATGTGTCCTTGTGTCCTGGCCTTGGGAAGACCAAACTGGCTTCTGGTAGAGAGTGAAGTTTGGACTGCCCAGCCCAGATAGGGATGGGGAAGAGGAAGCACCTGGAGCCGCTTCCTGCAGAAGTGCTCTGTGTAAAGGGTAGAAGGCAGAATTCCTCAGACTCAGCAGCTTTGCCATTCAGGCAGCTCCCAGTGTCTGCTCTGTGCTTGCTGTCCGTGCAGGCTCTGGTCAGCTCTGTGCCTGTCCTGCAGGAGGGCTGACCTTGCTGCTGCCGTTGTGAGCTGTGCTGTCCTTAGAAAGCTGCTCTGGGTTCTGCTGGCAGTGGCACTGCAGCTGACATCTCTGCTTTACGTGGGAGCTTTCTGCTGGAGATGCCCCCGAGTGCTCCAGCAGCTCTGTTGCTGCTGTTCCCACGTTTGACAGCGGCAAGGTAACTCTTCCTGCTTCATGAGATGTGGGGGAGCAGATCTGCAGCTGCCGTCAGGGTTTTCTTCCTGTTATGTGTGTTTTCTTGTTGTGTCTCCTTTTAGTTCATCTGTTCCATTCTCTCTCTGTCCCCTTCCCTCCATCTGTAGCCCAGAGGAGGGTTGTGTTGGCGTGGCTGCTAACAGCAGTGTAATGATTCTTGTTTCCCAGGCTAGGCTACACCCCTCATCTTCCCTGCATGAGGCACGGGTGATCTCTTAATTAAAACATCCATTGCAGTGCATTGCAGAGCATCCACGCTGCCATGTGTCAGCACAGAGCGGAGTGGCTTGCCAGCTCTGTGTTGATCCTGACAGGTACTGCTGGGATAGAAGATGGTTGTGACATGCTCTATTTTCCTCTTATGCCAGCTGTGCTGAGCTGTGTTTGTCAGCAGAACTGACCAGTGCCTCCTTGAGCCCAGCCCCCACCACAGCCACCATCAGTTTGGGTTTGTCTCTCTGCAATGCCAACTGTGAGTGCTCTGCAGCTTGAACCAGGCAGGTCAGTCCTGATCCTTGGTATGACTGAACTTCTTCTCATTCCTGGAGTCCTTGGTGCTCCTGACCATGACCTTTGGGTACCACCTGCTAATTGCTGAGATGCTCTTCCATTGCCAAGGTGTGCAGAGGCAGCCAGCCCAGCTGTGCTGTGCAGGTGTCCCCTAGCAGTGCTGTCAGTGACTGCTTTGGGACTTGGTGTCATGGCCACTCTGTGTGTTGCTCCCTGCGTGGAGCATCTCAGGGCTTTGAACAACTGCCTGTCCTACATTCTGGTGATCCTGATCCCCTGCATCCCCATGGCTGGCTTTGCCTGTGGTTCACTGCTTTGGCAAATGCACTTTCTCTCTTGTTCATATCCTCATGGCCAATGCTGACCTGTTGGTCCTCATCACCTACAGCACTGAAACTGAACAGATCAGCAGAAAGGTCCTCTCACTGGGCCAGCTCTGGGTGAGCCAGAGACATCAGTGCCCCAACTGCTGAGGGGACGGGAGGGCTGCTGACCTGACAGCTTAACGTTTTCCTCTCATTGTGGGTGCTTCCAATGGAGACTCACGTTCTCATCTGAAGCCCACTGAGCTGCAGTGATGTGTTGTGCCTGGTGAGCAGACTCAGCAGCTCAGTGTTGAGGCTGAGGTTATGCATTGAACGTTGTAGAAATGTTTTGGTTTTTAGTGAATCCACTATAGAAGAAGGCTTCCTTGAGGAGAAGAGGATATCTAGCTCTTACCACAGGAGAAGTTCATCTGCTCAGTCCTAAACAGATCTAAAGGTTAAATGCCTCACCTCGTTATTCTCTGTATTTGTGTGCTCCTTGTGACAGGCTTCGTGTGTCTGCAGTCACTCATACATCAATACTCTCACGTTTGTTTGTCAGTAACTGCTAACCTGACCTTGCTGGTGACACAGAGAGACTTCTGCCATGTGAGTGGCCCACCACTGCTTCCCCACTGTTGTCTGCCCTCTTCTGCCTCATTGTCATCATGCATTGCCTGTGCTGCAATGCCTGTGCCAGAGCAGCTTGGGTGCTGGGGATCTGCTGCAGGAGGGCAGATCTCCTGTTCACTTCTGAACTGATCTCATCTCTGTGGTCCCCTTCTGGGGCTTATCTACCTGCACTGATGTTCTTCAGGAGGGTAGAGCCATCGTGACCTTCTCCTCCTGACCAGTGTGTCTGCCCAACAGCCCACAGAGCACACGAGGGGCAGAGGGGCTCTGCTGCCCTCCCGCAGCTCTCAGTGGGGTTCCTCGGGGCTGGCAGCACCTTTCAACCAGGGTACTGAGTCATTGGGAATGGGATAGTCTGGCTGTTCCTTTAGCTTTTGGGGCTTTCCATGACTCTGCTCTGGGCTTGATGGGCACCCATTGGGTGGAATAGCATCCCACAGCCCTCTTCCTTCTGCATCCATAAGGACCAGCACTGAATTAGGCGAGGATCTGAGACCTCTGCAGCAAATGATTCAGCCTTCCTGAAAGCAGAACAATGCTTTGGAAGTGACAATCGAGGACATCGTGTAAATGCTGGGGGATAAAGATGTACAAGGTTTTGAGAGTTTAAGGATTGAATAAAGAGTTCTGGGATTGCTTGGGGTTTATCATTGGATGTCTGTAGAAAGGACAAACATCAGGGAAAGCGAGATACTGAGGGGCAGGAAGCATGGGTGAGGTTAGCACAGCTCTTTGAGTGGTCACTGACTGAGCTCTGTTCCTGGTCCTATCAGTGACCAGGGTAAGATAGGGGAACCTTGCAGGGGCAGCCCTGGGTGTTCCGAGCTGCTCTGTGCAGAAAAAGATCTGAACACCGTGGGCTCAGTCAGGCAGTGCTTTGGTAGCGAGATCAGACAGAAATCTGATCATCCCATGGGATGTGAATGTTTGAGGACAGCAGGTGTGCAACAAATGTCCATCAGGATGGGAAACCACAGGCTGCTCATGCATTCTGATGGCTCTGGAAGCGTCAGTTTATGCAAGGAAATGCCATTGCAGCAGAGATGTCAGAGAGCAGTTTGCTGAGGGCGAGAGGAAGGTGAAAGGGCAGACAGAGAGCCTGCCAGGGTGAGCAGCGGGGCCACCAAGCATCCTCCTGCAGTGTGTGATGCTGTGGGAGCAGAATGGGGTGGGCACCTGCTTCCCACTACATGTGGCCAACTGCTGTGCCCTTGGGGGAGCTGGAGGAGGTCTGGAGAAACCTGAAGCTGCATCTCTGAGCATTTGTTTTTCTGCGTTGGGGGGTGTACAGCTTTAGAAGCATTGAATGATTTGGATTGGAAGGAACCCCAAGGATAATCCAGCTCTTGTCCCACAGGCAGGGCCACCAACCTCCAGGTCTGCTACTAGATCAGGTTGCCCAGCATCCCATCCAACCTGGTATTGAACACCTCCAGGGACGGAGCACCCACAGCCCCTCTGTCAGCCTGTGCCAGCACCTCTCTGCTCTCTTAGTAAAGAACTTCCCCCTGACATCCAACCTAAACCTTCTCTTCTTGAGCTTAAAGCTATTCCCCCTTGTTTTCTCCCTGCCTACCCTTGTAAAAAGTCCATTCCCCTCCTGTTTATAATCCCCTTTTAAATACTGGAAGGCTGCAATGAAGGCTGCCTTCCCAGCTCCCTCAGCCTGTCTGAGGTGCTCCAGCCCTCTGAGCATCCTCATGGTCCTCCTCTGGACCCTCTCCAGCAGCCCCACACCTTTCCAGTACTTGGGGCCCCAGACCTGGATGCAGTATTTGATATTGGATTTATCTTGGAGGACTTTTCCAACCTTAATGATTCTATAGTTTTTAAGGTCACTTCTAACCCAAGCCATTCTATAATTCTATGCAAGTTGCTGGTGACGTTTGCTCAGGGCTTATAATGGTTTTGACCATATGAGCTCTATAGACACAGAATCACAGAGTCACCAAGGTTAGAAAACACCTCCAAGATCACCCAGCCCAATCATTCACCTATCACCAATATTTCCTGCTAAACCACATCCCTCACTACAACATTGAAATGCTCCTTGAACACCTCCAAGGGCAGTGCTGCCTCCCCAGGCAGATCCAGCACCTGACCACTCTTTTGGAAAAGAGGATTTTCCTGATGTGCAACCTGAACCTCCCCTGGTGCAACTTGAGGCTATTTCCTCTCATCCTGTTGCTACTTAAGAGGGAGAAGAGGCTGAGCCCAACCTTGCCACAGCCTCCTTTCATGGTGGTGCAGCTGGGCACACGTCTGGCTCATGTTAAGCTGAGCGTCGACCAACACCCCCAGCTCCATTTCCTCTACACAGTTTTCCAGCCACTCTGCACCAGGTCTGTAGCACTGCATGGGGTTGTTGTGGCCAAAGTGCAGGACCTGGCACTTGCTCTTGTGGAACCTCACCCCACTGGCCTCAGCCCAGCACTGCAGCCTGTCCAGGTTCCTCTGCAGAGCCTTCCTACCCCCAGGCACATCGATACTGCCTCCCAGCTTGGTGTCATCTGCAAACTTACTGTGGGTGCCCTCGGTGCCCTCATCCAGGTCATCAATACAGGTTCTGAACAGCAGAGGCATGTAAAGGAATATTAAATTTCACATGGAAACGGTGGTAATCATTTCAAAGGCAGAAGCAGTGCCACTGTACAACTATAACTTTTAAAATGTGGTTTCTCCTGAAGGGATTTTTGTGTTTTCTTGTTGGTCTGTTTTTACGTAGTTGAAAAAACTGGGTGTAATATCTCATGAGGATGGAAAAAAAATTAAAAAGAAATGTGAATTTATTTCAGAAAGTCACAGCAAGAGCATATAAAGCAGAAAGGAACGGGAAGGAAAACCGTAGTTTGTATTTAGAGACAGACCAGTGTTAGAGATGCTGTGCTGCTGAAGTACAAAGGAAGCGTACTGGATGTTGAATCATACACACACGGAACACTTCACAACAGTCTGCCATCAACAACAAAGTGAGAAGTGATGTTAGAGCAGGAGAAAATGAAAGCTGAGGGATGGCTTCAGGTTATGAGGGGGGTGGTGTTGAGGAATGGCTGCAGGACCAGGGGGACACGGTGATGTGTATGAGCGTAGCCTATATGGTAGTACAGACTGCATAGTTATGGAAAAGATATCAGATACTGGCAGAAGGTCACAGTATCCTTGGGCTAAGAAGTAAACAACTTCAGGCAAAACCTAGCCCAAAGCGGAACTCACCTGAACAATGGGAACGGCTGCATGACCGCTCAAGTGTGACGTGGTGTATTGTTGCCCACTGTACCTAGAAACTACTGAGTGTTTGTTGTATACATTGCTTAGGAGTTATTAGTGTCGTCCATACCTTGCCTAGCGAGTTTTAGCACTGTGTGTATACTACACTTAGTAACTACCAGCACCGTGGCTGCATGCTTAGCAACTATCACTGACGACTCACTGGCAGCCAAGTCAGTGATAAGTCAGCACGCTCGCTAGAGAGAAACTATAGAGAAAACTATACAAGCCGTGTGTTGCTAACAATAAAGTAGAGGCTTGATCACTCACATTGAGTCCTGTCCTGTTTCCCTGCCTGAGAGCAACCTGATCGGACCCTGAATTTTCAGCAGGGTGGGAGGGCAGCGTCCTCCAGGAGCACATGGAGAGGGGCAGGAGCAGCACGGGGGCTGTGAGCAGGAGAGATGCAGATGAAAAGCAGAGAGGAAGAAGTGACCCCAACATCGGGAGGGTGGGAAGTGTAAAGCAAAGAGGAAATGGAAACCTGCTGGAGTAGTATTCGTTTCCTGAAAAAATCCTGAAACAGACGGTCCTTGGTATGCAGAGAGAGCATACCAAGGGAATAAGCAACTGTGACCACGAAGGTCTTAGGAACAAACAGTGACGAAGCAGCCTAATTTTCACTTCAGACCGGGCAGCAGCCCTGCTGGCAGGGAGGGAGCTGAGCATTAAAGCTGCCTCGGCTTTAATTAGGCCTTTGACTCGTTTCACTCAACACATTCAGCAACAAGAAAGGGAAGAAGGATCTGAATGAAACTACTACAAAGTAAAGGCAAAACTCGTGAGAAAAAGACTTTCTCGAAGAAAACTTGGCTATTATTCATTGCCAAATTAGAAAGATGAAGCAAATGGGACTTGAGGGAAGCTGCCTTGTTTCTTCAGTTATTCAGCGCTTTGTTAATGAGCGTGCAAGGAAATGACTGCTGCTCCGGGTCCCAGTGCAGCCACTGCTGTACCATCTGGGGCCTGGAGATCCTCAGATTTGCCCTTTAATCAGCATCTTCCACGCAGAAGAGCCCGGCTGAGGTCTCCTTTGTTATTGCTGCCTCCCTGTTTGAATTCCTTGGTGTAACTCCAGCTTCCTTCTGGTGATTAGATACAGACACCAGTTATTAATTTTCTGCTGTGAGCAACATAGAACTGAGAGGACAACAGGAAAAAGCTGAAACACAGAGCCGTCCTGACGTGCTGGGAGTGCAATTGCACTGTAAATCCACACCACGGGGATGGCAGGGATGGGAGGGCTTCCATCAGCAAATGTTTGTGCCAAACTGGATAATCTGGAAGTAGTATTTTACCTCCGGATGTGTTTATTTCTTTACTTTCCAAGTAGAAATTGAGTAAGCAGTATCTGTACAAAAAAAAAAAAAAAGCTTTGAGAAACACCTGAAATGAGGAGGAAAACATCAGTCAGCATCTGTACAGATTTCTGAAATAGATGAGAACAGAATCCATAGCGACCACCACACCAGAACGTGTGGATGTGGGGTCCTGAGTGATGCAGAGGCACCATCCAGGAGTGCTGGAGCAGAGGAACTGAACGTCCTATGGCCCAGTTCCAGTAAGCCGTGTGTGGCAAGCAGACTACATAACCGCAGAGCTTCCTTCCATCCCTACTTTTTACATTCCTATCTAAACTCCCATATTAAAGGTTTCTGTCACTGTTGTATGTGAATTTCAATATTCCTTATGTAGGTGAGCATCCTTTGCAAGTAATGTGATGATCTTCACCGAGCAGTACCACGAGATTTAAAGTCATTGGTGTTATTTTAGTCATAATACATATTCGGATTCTGGTAAAGACCATCTATCATTCTTGGCCTTCCCATATTTCATCAGCAAGCTGCAAAGCAGACCAGGTTTCTCGTACTAAAACTGAAGGTATGTCTGCTCTCTTCTCTTGAACATCCCAGGTTTAAGCCATGCACTGCATCTGCATGCCTCAGGTCCAGGCACCACCGTGACGGGGAGCAGAAATGTTCATGCTGTGCCCCTCCTTGGTCCACACACGGGCAGCCCCCACGCAGGCGATGCTTCCCTTCTGGACCCTCTGTCTGGAGCCAGGAGTGTCCTTGGGAGGTGTGTGGCAACTGAGCGTGGCCACAGCCCGTTCTTCACATCAGCACATTATACAGAAAGAAGGCACTTCAGGAGCTCACCTTCCAACTAGATCCTTTCGGCTAATAAAAGGAATTATGTTCCTGAAATACAAGGCAGGGCCATCCAGCCAGCGCTGGATAAAAACACATTTTTCAGAGAATGCGTCATTAATGGCTGTTGTTGGCTGGAGGTACAAATGGGCCGGCATTAACACGATTAGCTTGTCAAAAAACACACGTCCATTTCCTAATTCTTCATACACTGCTTCCCAATAGCAAAGCTGTGTCCTTCTGATGAATGAAGATGAAATAATTACTGATGTGGAAGCTATCTTTTCCTAATGGGTGAGTCACCTTGATCCAACGACTGCTGGTGTCAGGGCACTGCAGGGGTCAGTAATAAATATCTCTGGGCCCCATAAGGGTTTACTTCTTAGAACCTGGGGTAATTAGGAGATAACTTGTATAATAAAACCCCATATCACAATGGCTATTCAGACGTGGACCGTCCTTCAGCTGTATATTGCACCTGAAAGGAGAGGGAAAAGCATTTAAGCACTGAAATTGAGAGGCAATCAGGCTCTGGTTTTCTACACTCCAGGAAATGCCTCAGAAAACTCAGCCCACCATCTTAGCCATGGTCTCACTGCCCCACATTTCTTCCATTTTCTCAGTAGATTGGTTTATATCAGCCCTGCCTGCTTCGTGATGCCTGGCAGGGAAGCTGGTTCTGTAATGGGCATTGACAGCCCCCGGTCTGGGTGCCACAGCAAATTATACCAAGCTCTGAAGTGATTGCAGATGACCCAAACCTTAGGGACTCATATGCAAAACAGCTGGGATGCTCTGCTCCAGGAGGAGAAACACATTCTGGGACTGCCACGTTCACTTCGAGTCACAGAAGCATCTTGAAAGGCAAAATGCATTAATTCCAGCTCAACAAAAGGGAAGGTCTTGATTTCCAAGACAGGAACGTTATTAAAAGTAAAAGCCTGGGATATGTGCTCTGGTTTTGAGATTATTTTTTGCCTCTGGGATTTCCCTGGAGTCCCTGCTCATCCAGTGATGCTGAGTCCCACTCAGCACACCCTGCTGCCCAGCTTCTGATTTCTGGACTCACTCTTCTCTGGATTACCCTGGGGTCTGGCTCACTCAGCAGCATCTGAATTTACCTGGTATAAGTTACAGGTTTGAAGAAACAGGCTGAAAACAGGAACAGATGCAGCCACAGTGGATAGACCCACGACTTACTTGTTCAGGGCTAAAGACCTCAAGCCTCTAAAGGATGAACATCTGGTTCACACAGTCATCTTCTGTATCCAATGGAGAACCAGGTGCTATCAGGAGTTTGCCTGGTCTGTCCTAAGCAGGGTGGGACAAGTAAACTCCTGGCAATGCTTATTTCTCTGCAGGGAAGCAGCTACCCTTCATGCCAGATGAGTAGTGTGCCTGATGCTGTGTTTTCAGTAGAGAGATATCATTCATGCAAAATAATCACAGAATTGCAGGGGTTGGAAGGGACCTCTAGAGATTGAATCCACCCCCATGTGTTTAAGATGCTAACAGCCTCACTTTGGTCAGATTAAAATAGTTTAAGGTGAGGGTAATCAGCATATTACACAGGTAGATAGAGATAGGACTAAGGGAAATGGTTTTAAACTAAAGAAGGGAAGATTTAGATCAGAGATCGGGGAGAAGTTTTGACTGAGAGGGCGGTGGGTGCTGGAGCAGGCTGCCCAGAGAGGATGGATGCACTGTGCTGCACAGAAGTCACTCTCAGGCAGAAAAACATCAGGGAAGGCTGAGAGGGTTCGAGGGAGAGGGAATCTTTTTGTCTGGTCCTGGTCATCAGGTTCTGTCACTCTCTGCACAGGGGAGAAGTTTGTTCATGCAGCACAACACAAAAGCAAGTTAAACTTTTTGTTCGCCAACGTAATGCAATCCCAGCCCGCAGCGGCCTCGTAAGTTTGCTCTGTGGACATCAGCTTCACTGAGAGTTCAAACCCATCCCTGCCAGCAGGGATTCACCCAGGTCCACTCCCTGCCCGTCTCCTGCGCAGCAGTGGGTCCCAGGGTGGAGGCCAGAGGCAGCTTTCCTCATCAGTGGTGCCCAACCACCAGAGGAGGTCAGTGGGGAGCACTCTGTATTCTCAGGTTCTGAGTTGCAAGAGTTTGACTGAATGACTTCTTGGAAGACATTTCAGAGAAAAACAATCTGCTGGGTTTAATACAGAGCACTGAGGTCAGAGGGCACACAAGGGAATGTCTTCCAGCAAACACTGAACGTTGTTTTTTGCCTGTTTCATTGTATGAGTACAAACCCAGCTCCACTGAAGAACAATATTCATAGGGCCCAGGGTAAGAGCCCAGGTCATACACGTGGCTCTTAGTGGTGAGGGAACACCCAAGGAAATATTTCAGAGGCAGAAATTTCTCCCAGATCTGGTTGGTTTCCCCTTGCTCTGCTTTGCGTAGCTCACAGGACCCCTCACAGCTGCCAACATCCACCACTTCCCTCCTATAGGTTGCAAAGACTGTGCCAACCCTCACCAAAGCTGTGCTCGGGGATCTAACAGCCCAGCAGCTGCAGAGTTTTGTCTTTGTTCTTCTCCACATTACCTGCTGAGTTGCTTCCTCTCTGCATTTTGTGTGCTCCTTTTGCTATTGCTGTGCTGAGAGGGTCTTGACCTGACAGCCTTCAGTACCTCTCACCTTCCGCGTACCCTTACGGGCACAAGCAGGATTTGGGGAAGAGACAAGAAAAAGAACTGGAGGAAAAGTTAAAACAAACCAGCAATAAATAAGCAAACCAAAGGCAGGGCAAAAAGAACCATGCAAGAAGGAAGAGTGAGAGTGAGGGTTCTGCAGTCTGGG
Organism: Callipepla californica brunnescens; assembly: GCA_023055505.1. Classification (NCBI taxonomy): domain Eukaryota; kingdom Metazoa; phylum Chordata; class Aves; order Galliformes; family Odontophoridae; genus Callipepla; species Callipepla californica. The sequence continues at coordinate 497,243 of JALIRH010000072.1, read as the reverse complement.
AGGGAGATGGCCAGCACAGTGGGGGTCAGCAACAGCTTGAAGAGGACATTCAGGTGTAATTGCTTGCTGTCTCTTTCAATACAAGAGTAAGACACATTAAAATAGCAGGTGGCAAATTTAAAACCAATTACACGAGTTGTTTTTCACTCAACAGGATTAAGCTTTGGAACATTTTGTCAGAGTGAACTGCAAGGACCAAAACTCTGCAGGGGTTCATCTGAGCAATAGGACAAAGCTACAGGAAAAAGAAAAAAAAAAAAAAAACGTTAAGAAATACTCAATGCAAATCCCCGTTCTTGGTTCAGGATGTTCCAGAGCCTCGGGTCAATGGAGGCTCACAGAGCAAAGAGTCCCTGTGCTTGCTGCGTGCCGGTTCCTGCACCAAACGCTGCCAGGTTGCAGAATCCAGCCCCATGGAGGATCATCATGCTTGTGGCAAGGAAATGGAACCTGGGGCTGAGAGAGGTCATGGGGAAAGGGAACATGGGGCTGGGAGAGGTCATGGGGGCTGGAAGGCATTGTGTTGTCAACTCACTGAGGACACATGAGTGAGGAAGCTTCCAGTTCAGCAGGAGCTGCTTTGCACCAGGAGGTGCTGTCCATGGTCGCCTGTATAGGAAAGGGGCTCAGATCCTCTAGGGTATCATTTAGGACACTTTTTATCAGAGCTGTGTTGCAAAGAGAAGGCCATATAGCCAATCTCACATCCCTCCAGGTGCTGGGAACTCTGAGCAGTGCAGCACTGAACGCTCCTCTGGTCGGTCTACAGCCACACAGACCCATCTGAGAAAAGGTTACAGCATTCAGGGTATTTGAGCTACTCCACAAAAACCCATTCCCATAACCAGAGCTTCAGCAAGGACCCCTCAATGCAACAGGAGGGAAGTGAGAGCAAGGCTGGGGGGGCCCAGCACACATGGAAGCAAAGAGGAGGCACACACAGCAGCTGGGTGCACCTGTACTATGCACAGAGTGGGCACTGCTGGCTGGGATGTGACTGGGGCAGATAAATGCATCCATCTCAGGTGGACACAGCACATGGGCGAGCTTTAATGCCACAGACACCCAGAGCCATGTCCCAGGCTTCAGCTCCCAGCATCACCCATCAGACAGCAGCAACCCTTTGTGCAGGCACAGGCAAAGCCGAGGCTGGGGGAGTGTGTACTCACAACAATGTCCTGTGCTGCAAGAAATCAGCCCAGAGAAGGGGGTTCTGCTGGGTGCCAGCACAGCTCCTTGCACACTGGGAGCTGATCCCCAGCGCCTGTGGACATCACTGCCAGGTTGAGTTCATTAGTAAGTTTTCAGCTAGAGCTGAAGGGAACTTTGGCTCTGACTCCGTTATTTCTGCCTGTTCCCTCTTCTGAAGGTCCCTTGGGGCTTTTACAGACAGCATAGGCAGCTGTTTGCAGGCTGAGCCTGGCTCCAGCTCTCACTGCTGTCAGAACAGAGCCTCGGCAGCAGAGCAGGGTGAGTTTCTGAAAGGCAGAGGGCAGGAACACCGCCGTGAGGTTTCGTGTCTGCTCACTTGCAGAGCCTGGCTGCGGCACTCGGAGCTGATCTGCGTGGTACCCAAGGGCAAAGGGAGGAAACATCTTCACCGTGTGTTCCACTTAATATCCTAAAGTATGTGGGCTGCATTTCCTACTTACAGAAGAGTTAGAAAACGTTAGATCGGAAGGGACCGCTGTGATTATTTGTCCTGACATCCCTCATCACACTCACAGAAGAATTTCATATCCGATTCGCTTATCAAGATCATTTCATGCTTTTCAGGCCAAGCATACATCATACATTTGTCTTCTGTTTATTGATACCTCATCCCACAGACACAGAAGAAAAGGGGATTATCAGCAGCACATTCATTAACCATGGCTACGAGCCTGAGTAATTTATGAAATCTACATCACTTACATCTGTCACTACACAGTTACGTGTTCTCTGGGCTGCAGCAGCATGTGTATTTCTGACTGTTTGGGTACCTCATTCTGCAAATAACTCTGTGTGGCTGTAAAGGCAAAGGCACCAGCACAAACAAGATGTCAGAAGAGGAAGGAAAGTGAATGCGCACCCATCTTTGAGGATCTGAGCTCACAGGGAAAGAACTCCAAAGGAGAGATCTCCAACAAGAGGTCCGTCCTCAGTGTCAGTCAGCCCTGAAATGAGTTCTAACAGGTCCTGGTCACACAGGTGAATCACTTCAGCTGTGCTCCCAGGGCTGAACGGGTCCTGGTAAAGTCCAGCAGGTCCTGCTTATAAATTGTTTGGATGACTTACGTAATAACTTCGCATACTTCATGCAGGGAAATCAGCCACTTGGGAGAGGAAGCAGCTCTGGGAACTCGCCAGCAATGAAGCTGTGCTGGAGCAGTCACCTGTCTTGATATTCCAGACTTCCTAAGCTGGAAGGGACTTTCAAAGGCCACCTGGTCCAACTCCCCCACAATGCACGGGGACATCAGGTTGCCTGTAGAAAACCAAATGAAAACCAAACTTTTATGTCTGAAACCTATGATGTCCTTAAGAGTGAGCACGCTTCCGGTCAGATGAACAAGCACTGGGGTACGCAGCATCCTGTCCTCAAACAGGCAACAGCCCAAATGTATCCTACACTTGTAACCTGATTAAAGACCTTTTGGAACACTGCTGACTCGTTAATACAGCTGGGAGTTGGGATGGTACCACTATGGGTCTCTGAAGCACTCAGACCCCTGCTTGTCTGAGCATTATGATGGGATGTATTTGTGAGGTTCTGTCTGAGGAGCTGACTCCATACATGTTCTGCTGAGAACAGCTTTCCTTTATTTCTTCTTCCCCAGTACAATAAAAGCAAATCAAGTGAAGCACTCCAGCCAAATCACTCAGAATCCTCATGTCTACTTAGACCAAGAGCCCCAGACCCAAGTCACATGGATTTTTTACAACATCCAAGGACTCAGATCCCAGCTCCCACGAGGAAGAATTCTTCCTTTATCATCCAGTCTAATTTTCCCCTACTTTAGCTTTCATCCTCAGCTTTGTGTGCATCCTTCTATGATGAGTATGACTCCATTTGTTTCTCTTTTTTCTGTAATCTCTTCCAGGTATTACAATGCTTAATTAAAAGCCTCTTCTGTCTTCTGTTCTCCTGTTCTCATGAGCCCAGTTCTGCAGCCTGCAAAGTGCTGAGAGCTCAGACATGATGCAGTGACTCCTGAGCCTCACCCCAGGCAGGAGATGCTGGAGCACTTCGGGTAGCCCACCTGCCCAGCTCACACCTCCTTCCACGCTTCACATGCCCCAGCAATGAGCTCTGAGCTGGAGCACTGTCAGACCCTGCGGGGCTCAGGGTGCCCCAGGCAGGGGGATGCTGAGGCTGGTGTGACTCCAGAACGGAGCGTGTTATTTCAGGCACCTCGTAGGCACACAGACATGCACACATGCCTTAGTCATGATGACTCACACTTGATGCAGAATCAGAAATGAGCAAATCTTAACTCTGGAAGAAATGACTCAGTAGCATAGGGCTATTTTTAATTCCTATCATGACATTGCCTAAAGAGGAACACAACAGGCACTGTTCCAATAAGTATTTGCCTGCTTACTTGCACTTGACCAGGGGCGCTTAAATGTGAGCTACTGCCCAGCAGCCAGCAGAATGAACTGCTTCGCTCCAGACATCCATCAAGCATCCCTGAAAATCCCTGTCAAAAATGTGGAAGCCACAACCCTGTTAATCAGTAAGACTCACCCACAAAGGGAACACCTCACAAAGCACACCAGAAGCCTTCTCTCATTCTCACATTTCAGCTAAGCTGGTGTTGAATTAATTGAAGATGTCTGTCTGCTCCTCTTGTACAAGCAAAGCTGCTGTCCCCTGGCATGGCCACAGCCTAACCATCCTCAGATAGACTGAGACACCCTGACATGATGGTGACAGCTCAGACCTCCAGCAGAGGAAGCAGTGCATCTGGAGGCATGTGAGCTGCCCTCACCCTGACCATCCATCTGCTAGGGATCCTCTTTGGAAACAAACCCACAGACCTGAGCTCACAGCCTGGCCACATAGCCTGAGACAGACCAGTTCCATTTGGGTCTATTTCTCAGGATTGTACCTGTCTCGCCACTATTCTAAAGACAAGTTGACCCGTGTCTGTGTTTTGTTTTCACTGAGCAGCTTGTGCGGCTGCTGCTGATCATCACAGCCCTCAGCAGCACCATTCCCCAACCAGCAACACTGTGCCTTGGGATGGAGCAGCATGTGACAGCAGTGACCTGCCTGAATTTGGATGCTGCCTTTTTATAAGGCCCTGGATTCAAGAACAGGGGCACGGTACCTTCACACTGCCAAAGCATCTCGTGGTGTGAGCTGAATTCATGCTGTGGTTCTCAGGCAGAAGCATTGCTCCATGATCCAGTGCTGAAGACAGACCTGAGTGTTTTTTTAGGAAAGCAGAACGTAGGCAGAATGTTCACACTGAGACCAGGGACAGGAAATGTTTCTCATCCCTTCTGAGCATTTAGGCTGTTCTATGACCACAGAGAACATCAAAAATCAGCAATAATAATGAAACTGGGGACTTCAGGAGATGGATTCTGTGCTTTCAGTGCTTTGCTTGGTGCAGGGGCTGGTAAGTTCAAGCATATAGCTGCTGTGTGCTCACATCCCTTCTGTTTTCCCAGACATTATAGGTCAGGATTAGCTCAGTCAGTTGTTTGGAAATATTTAAGCATCCTGGCATTTCATTTTTGTTAAAGGAGCACTGGTTGCTGCCTCACAGAGCAGAATCGCAGTGCACAGCACAGCTGTCCCCATCAGGACCAGGAGGTATGGCTATAGGTTCCCCTGGGCTCAGGAGGGTACAACCCATGGATCCCATTTCTGCAGCAGCCCAACAACCAGAGCAGGAGCTGCTCTGCATGGTGCTGAAACCAAGGCCTGGGATGTGCACCTTGAGTGATGCACCCAACTGGCCTCTGCAGACAGAGAAACCCAGTGCAGATGTGTAGTTCAGCAGGCTGCCCCATGCAAGGCTTCCCAGGTCATGCTCCAGTGTCCTTTCCCCTCCCCACTCCTGACATAGTACAGGGTTGTGCTCATGGCCACCATGATAGGAAATGACCATCAAGGTCAGTAGGTCTAACCGTCACCACGACACACCAAATCTCATCACTAAGCCATAGAATCAGAAAATCAAAGAAACATTAAGGTTGGAAAAGCCCTCCAAGATCCCCAAGTCCCACCCCCCTACCATGCCCACTAACCATGACCCTCAGTGCCACATCTCCACGGTTCTGCAGCACCCCCAGTGCTGGGGACCCACCAGTGCCCAGGCAGCCTATCTCGTGCTGATTCCCTGCTCCCAGGGCACCCTGGTGTCCAACTGCCATGCAGACTTCTCTTGATCTTTAGGCCCAGCCATTGGACAGCAGCTTTATTCACATTTCCTTCTATATTGCGGAGATTGTTTGTTTTTAATGTGCATTTTAGCACTGCTTTATGGTCTTGGATCCTGAGAGATGTGAAACGCTACAGCTGCCCGGTACATCAAATCAATGTAAACACAATGAGAATGCAACAGAAGATGATGAATGTGAGCAGTGTATTATAAAACAATATTTCCTGTATGATTCCTGAAGCCAAAACCTGATCATGTGTTTATTTTTATTGCATTACAAGAGAGGCCGCACTTAAAAACTCAGAGCAGAGCTACCCGGGAAACTGATACCTGCTGCAGACCACAGAATGGATTTCTTCTTCTGTTGCCCACAGTGCTCCCTCACATGATGCTGTGATGCCAACTTTTACTTCTCACCTTTACACAGCGTAAATAAAACATGTTCAAAATGGGAAGAAAAGAAGACAACGGTAAAAGTACGGATACTTTGCCAGAAGGGTGGAACTGAAGAGAAAGTCAGCTTTCCATTTCACAGAGCAGGGTTTAACCGCTTGTCAAAATAGAAATTAAAATAGTCTGACACGAAGCTTGCTTGGATTTCTTCTTCTGAAAACAAGCAGTCTGGAAACATTGCTTAAAGGAAGCAGAAGTGTTTTCTTCCTCCCTCAATGGTAAGAAATGTCAGCGCCGTGCACAACTCAGATGAGAGCCCCTCCTGCGAAGGCAGAGATCTCAGCATTCCTTCCTTGTTCATTTAATGCACCATTAGGGACATTTGGATGGGCTTCCTATGGTCCCTACCGAGAGCTGAGCACAACACACAGATGTGCTCTTCCCGTGCACCCCCTGCGGATGGCCTGGGACTCACAGCCACCACGCGTGGTCCCTCATCCTGCCCTCGGGATGAGCAGGTCGGGCATTGCTGTGTGTTTGGCATTCACAGCATCCTGCTTTCCTGAAACCACATGGAACACCATCCCTGTGTGCCTCGGAGGCACTCACTCACACCCCAGCATCAGCTGCTGCTGGACACAGCCCACAGAAACAAAGCAGTGCTTCGCATGTGCCATGCATCTAAACCACGGGGTGCTGCTGCAATTAAAAGGTATACGGGGGTCCTGTTTGCAATTAATTTGTCCATCATTCTTCATGTCAAGAGCTGGAAAAACTAAGAACTAAATGTCCCAGACGTGGCATCGAGTCCTGAAAAAATGCAATATTTTCTCCAACAAACAGCATGCACAGAATTCCAATTCCATACGGCACATCCAGAGCCCGACTGACCTTGTCAGTGTGCTGAAGCCGGGCAGCCTCAACACTACATCTGATGCTGTGCAGCTGGGGCTGTGAGCACAGAGGCAAAGACACGGACCCAGGAGCAGAGGCATGAATCAGATTTCTCTCCTGCTTGCATACAAAGCAGCAGGCTCCTCATTGAAAAGCAGCTTGCCACAGTTAGACATGTCTAAGTCCTCCTGAGGCAAGCTAATGCTGTGGATAGAAATTGCACTGTGCATTCAGCACAACCAGCAGAGCTTCTTCTGCAGTGGATTAATCCATGCATGTACCAGGCAGGTTCCCTTCTCTGCAGGCAGGTTTGTGCACATGGACCAGCAGAACTTCCCTCTCCAGACCTGAACGCAGTTGGTTCAGACAGTACATCTCTTCCAAGCCTTGTTTGTTGGCTTTCTGGTCGTGTCTCAGCCTAAGCCTTGCACATCACCATGGGATTCTGACTCCTGTACTCGTTCACTCTTGCTCCCCGCATGTCCATCGCATCTCACCTGGTATGCTGAACATTTTGTCCCTCTGTTGCTAAATCCCATCACTCCCACAGATGGGACAACAGGAAGTCACAGGGAATTCATCAGGATAATATCCCAAAATGACACCTGGGCTGGGCAGACGGGATGTGGTGGGAGTGGGCCAGAAGTGTCCTTCCCAAGCAGTGCCCACAGAAGGGACACAGAGCTCCCAGTACCAGGAGGACACTGTGATGCTGAGAGCATCACACTGAGTGAGCACCAGCAGAGCTTCTGGCACAGAACCACAGAGCGGGTGGAGTTGGAAGGGGCCCTTAAAGGCCGTAGGGTCCCACTCCCCACAGCACTCAGGGACACACAGCTCCAGCCGTGCCCACAGCCCCTCCTCTGACCATGGCAGTCTGCAGGGATGGGGCACCACCACCTCTCTGGGCAACCTGTGACGCTGCATTAAGGCACAGTTTTTTTATTTCAGCTGGGTTTTGATCCTGCAGAGGCTGTTTGGGTGGTGCTGCAGCCATGAGTCAGTGCCACAGGTCCACCAGTGGCACTGGAGGGTTTCCTGCTCAGTGAGATGCTGCTCATTCACTTCTGTGGCTTCCAAGGAGAAGTACCACACAGGAACAACATTCAGGGCACAATGCCCACACCTAAACCAAACCCACCAGCAAACATTCACCCATCCTTGAAATGCATACGTAAGGAAATTCTGCTTTGCATGGAGATGAGAGAGATACACATTTCAGGGGTGTACAGTTAACAGAATAAGCAGTTCAAAGTAGCACCACAGTCAGGATGTATAACTAGAAAGACCATCATGGTGGAAGGGAATAATCAAAAACAGATGGAATGATCACCCACGTCCCAGACTCACAGTGGAAAAACACCAAAGGGAACAATCTCTAGAAAGAGATCCTTCCCAGTGGTGTTCAGCCCTGAAATGGGGTCTGGGAGAGGTGGACTTACACTCCACCCCTTCTGGTCACACAGTGCATTGCCTTCCCCTGCGCTCCCACGGCTGACTCAGTGATCCATCAGTGGTTCAGGCCATGATTCAGCAGTTCCCATGAAGGAGGATAAGCTGAACCCAAATCAGTGCTTTGACCTGATGTAAATAGAGATCCATTTTTGATCTCGGCACCGTTCTGGGATCGGTGGTTTCTGGCCAAAGGAAAGGTGCTGCAGCTCCAGGAGGAGCTGTGGCACTGCTGCGCGAGCTGTGCTGTGCTCTGTGCTGTGCTGTTCTCCCTGCAGTTCTGTGCCTGTGGTCATCCCCACAGCACTCCTGGAAGGAGCTGAGTGAGACGTGATTCATTTCAGAGCTGAGACAGTTTCTTTTTGGATTATTTGTTGAAACGTGGGGTGCACACACAGCCGAGAGTGCTGGGATCTGCACAAGTGAAAGAGATTAAGTGCTAAAGCAGCCCTCTGGGGCAGCATTCATTACAGCAGCTCAGCCTTAAGGCGGAGCAGCTGCTGCACTGAGATGTGCTCTCAGGGGCTGTTTGCACTCTGCTCATGCTGCTGCAGGAGCTTAAACTGGCACTGTACCATTAGGGGCGATTTTAGCTGGAACTCAAACAGAACGGGTAATTAAACGACAAAAGAGCTGACAGTGAACATGATCAGCCCTACAACTGCTGCTCTGGAAGTGCTTTGGGGCCGTGCTGGGCTGTTCCAGATGTCCCCAAACCTCTGCCCACTACTGCAGCGCTGCTCTGGGAGCATTGCAGAGAGTGCCCAAATGTTTCTGATGCTCTTGGCTGTGTTCTCCAGGAAAAACAACCACAATGCATCAAGAATTTCTTTAGGATGTGCTACCAGTTTGTCTCAGTGCTCAGTTAGTCCCTGCTTCCCAGATGCCAGAGTTCTCAGTAGTGTGTGACTACACTGCTGTCTGCTCCTGAAATGGAGGAATTTAGGCCCACAGAGATGTATGTTATTCCTCCAAACGAGTTGAAACTACCTTTCCCAATGCATCCCACAGAGCATGGCTCCCTGTAGGTTGTAGGGCTGTAGCCATCACCCCCCAACCACAGCTTCTGCAGAGGGTCTTCTTGAGCTCCATGGAGGCAGTAGCTCAGACCCTGTGTGTGTGCATAAAACTACCAAGAGAAACACTGAGCAGCTTCCAGCAAACACATCTGGAGAGCAAACACCACTAGGGCTGATGGCTCTGGACCTGAGGGAGACCCACTGCCTCTGGGGCATCCTCTCCTGTGTAGCAACTCAGCTCTCTGGAGGAATCACTTGTGTCAGCGCTCTCATAGGATCAGTAAAGTTGGAAAAGACCACTTAGACCATCAAACCACCAGCCTAGTTCTCTTTGAATCAGATTTTCACCCAGCTGTTTACTCAAAGCACAGGAAGATGTGCTTTAAGGAACAAAGAGACTCAGCACAAGCAAACCCACAACACTTGGTTTTATTTCTGTGCTATTCCTTCTGGAGACTTTTCTAGTTCAGTGATTTTTAATAAAGAAGCAATTCCTGCAATGAGCCCCATAATACAGCTGCGATTAGAACAACATTCCTTGTCCCCTGGCTCCGGGGCAGACAGCTGAGATCTCCCTGTCACACCACAGCAGAAGCATCACTGGGGGCCCTCACGTGGCACTGCCAGGGCGAGCCCTCCCCTCTCCCTGCAGCAAACAGAGGGCCCGGCACTTGGCTTACACAGAACCACAGAATCCACAAGGCTGAAGAAGACCCCCAACCCATCCCCACCGTGCCCACACACCACATCTACCACCCTTCTCTTGGCATCTTCAGAGGGGGGGGGACATCTGCAGGGGCACCTTCAACCGCTGAGAAGGCAGTGTGGGGACGTGGGGTGCCCCCACGGCTGCAGATTTCCTCGTGGTGCCTGAAATGGTGCACAGGGAGATCTGGGCACCGGGGCACCGTGGCACTCCTTACTCCCCAGGGATGACGCGTGGCTCTCATTCCTGCAGCACGTGCGTCGTGGGGCAGAGGAGCATCTTCCCCACCTTCTCTCTTATCTGCCGCGTCCGCACGCCATACACGATGGGGTTCAGCAGCGGGGGGAGGAGCACGTAGAGGTTGGCCAGCAGGATGTGGATGTGGCGCGGAATTTCCCCACCGAAGCGGTGCGTCAGCACCGTGAAGAAAGCAGGAAGATAGAACAGGGATATAACACAGACGTGGGAGGTGCAGGTGTTGAAAGCCCTGGAGCGAGCCTTCCTGGACGGGAGTCTGAATATTGCCAGGAGAATCAGGACGTAGGAGGCGGCGATGAGCACGACATCCAGCACTACGGCTGCAAAAGGCACCACGAGGCCGTAGAGGACGTTGGCGGAGATGTCGGCGCAGGCCAGGCGGGCGATGCCCATGTGCTCGCAGTAGGTGTGTGGGATGACGCTGTGCCCGCAGAACGGCAGCCGCCGCAGCAGGAAGACGCAGGGGAAGATGATGCAGAAGCTGCGCAGCACCGCCAGCAGCCCCACTCTGACCACGGCCGTCGGTGTCAGCACGGCTGCGTAGCGCAGTGGGTGGCAGATGGCCACGAAGCGGTCGAAGGCCATGGCCAGCAGGACCACGGACTCCGCCGAGAAGCTGAAGTGCAGGAAGAACATCTGCGTCAGGCAGGCACCGAAGGAGATCTCCCCGGCACGGAACCAGAACAGGGCCAGCGTCTTGGGCACGGTGGTGGTGGACAGCATCAAGTCAGCGGCGGCCAGCATGCACAGGAGGAGGTACATGGGCTGGTGGAGGCTCTGCTCTGCCCTCACAACGAGCAGCAGGATGCTGTTCCCCAGCAGGGCAGCCAGGTACATGGAGCAGAAGGGGATGGACAGCCACACGTGCAGCTCCTCCATGCCTGGGATGCCGGCCAGCACGAATGTTGCTGGGATTGAGCTGGTGAGGTTGGACGGTGGCATGGGGTGCACCTGACGACAGAAAGCACTGCAGAATGGTATTTCAGGGAATCACTGAATGGTTTGTGTGGATTCCATAGAATCCCAAAACCATTAGGATTGGAAAAGACCGCTAAGATGATCTAGTCCAACCCCAACCCATCCCTGCGTGTCCACCCACCACGTCCCTCAGTGCCACGTCTCCATGGCTCCCAAACACCTCCAGGGACGGTGACTGCACCACCTCTGTGGTCATTTGGTTCAACCCCCACAAAGATCAGGCACACCCAGAGCTCAGAGCCCCGTCCAGCCTGACCTTGGATGTCCAAACACCCACCACTCCCCTGGGCAACCTGTGCCAGTGCCTCACTGTACAAAAGTCTTCCTTACATCCAACCTAAATCTCCTTTCTTTTATTCCCTTTTCTGTCCTATCACACAGATCCTGCTAAGACACATCTCCCACCACTGCCAAATGAGCCATGAGCAGCACGGCCACGGGCACCAGCCCCAGCCCTGCAGACCCCTGGGCATGATTCTGCTCCTACTGTGTACAAACAGCAGCATCCACATTCTCCCTTCAGCCTTCCACGTAGGCTGGAGTGAATGGAGCCAGAAGCACCCCATACTGCACAAACACCTGACACTGCTGTGCTGTCTGCCTGGAGCAGAAGGAAGAGGTCAGACAACAGGAGAGGAAGGCCAGGTGCGAGCAGGGCTGCACAAGGTGTCCTCGGACATCAGCAGGGGATAAGTGGGATTTCCAAGTTCATGGACTCACGTGGGCTCAGGGTGCAATCAGCTCAGGGCTTGAAGCAGCCGCCCACTCTGCATCCCCATCTCCAGACCTCTCTTCCACTTTCCTTTCGGTGTTAGGGCTGAAGAGGTCCCACACTGGCTCGCTCTGCACCTCCTGGGCAGAGTGGAATCAAAAGACCTTTGGGGCGGGGGAAGAGCAGCAGTGCCCTGCTCAGGCTCAGAGGAGGCAAGGTCAGACCCAGAGCCACAAACCACAGCTGGTTTCCTCTTCCCCAGCAGCTTCTGCAAAAGCAGTCAGCTCTGAAAGGTCCGAACTCAAAGTTGGAATCACTCCTAACACAGCTGAGAGGAGGAACCCGTGGGGTTGCAAAGAGGCAACTTCGGGTCTAAAGGAGCTGTGCTGCCCCGTGCTGAGCTGCAGACGGACGGGACCACCACCACGCGTGGAGCAGTGCAGTGCAGCCCCTCCTGCTCTGATCGCTGCCGAACCGCTCCGGACGCATGCAGAGCACTGAGGAACTGATGCTCTGCCGTCCTCTGGCACTTTTCACTCCTGAAATCCTTTCGACTGAACCAAAGCAAAGTGCCGAAATGTGACATTTCACATTCCCACAGAGCTGCCTGGGGATTTCAGAGAGGTCTGCAGTGTCTGTCTGTCTCAGCTGCAGGCAGCTCTGCCCGAGGACGCGGCTGTGCTGGGATCAGCCAGGACGGAGCTGGCTCTCCTTACAGAGCCCAGCGCGATGCTGCGCTTCGGCTGCAGGAGTCCAACCCAGAAAATCATCCACCGACATTTCATTTGGCACTGAGCAGCGCTGCACAGGGCCAGGGACGTGTCAGCTTCTCACTGTGCTGCCAGAGAGGGGCTGGGGGGCACGGGGAGAGGGAGAGGGCATGGCCAGCACCCAAACTGCCCTATGCCCTGGCACTGCGCTGATCACCACCACCGGGAGTGCCAGGGGGCCGCCTCTGCTCAGAGCATCGCTCAGCAGACGCTGAGCGCCTGCATTGCTCGCCACTTTTTTTCCTGTTTTCCATTACTTTTTCCCCCTCTTATCCAACTCTCACCCCCGAGTTCTCGCCCTTTTACCTTGTTTTGAATCTCCCCCGCAACGCGCGGGAGCAGAGAGCGAGGGGCAGCAGCTCCGGGCACCGGGTACCAGGTACCGGGTACCGGGCACCGAGCTCCGGGTACCGGGCACCGGGTACCGGGCACAGAGCACCGGGCTCCGGGCACCGAGCTCCTCCTGGAGGACGCCCCGCGGGTCCGGAAGGGTTCTCTGCTGCCTCGCGGTCCCGAGGATGGAGCCCAGGGAAGCGTTTCCCAGCGCGGAAGGGATGCGCGGAGCCGGGGATGCCCCGCACCCGTCTCGTTCAGCTCCCCCTGCACGCTTCCCCCCAGCCACCCTCCCTGCCCGGAACGCAGCTTCCAGCTACGTACAAGTGGCGAGGGAAGGAGGGGGATCGCGTGGGACGCAGCACCTCCGCTCCGGGCTCGGTCCCCGCGGTCCCCGCTCCGCAGACCCCGCAATGGGCTCCGAGCCGGCCCGGCTGCGGGCAGCTCTTGTACCCGCCCCGCGCTCCCTGCCCGCCCCCAGGGCCCCCGGAGGGATCCCACGGGAGGGGATCATCCGAAGGGCCGAGCAGGGGGGGATGCAGGCGATTTTGCATGGAGCGCAGTGAGGAGCGTTCCCGGTGATGAACACAATAAAGGGACGCGGAAAAGATCCCCGTGGCAATGAGAGACACTGCGGGATGGGGGGGGGGGGGGGAGGGAAGAGCTGCAGAGCCGTCCTCGAAGGGGTGATGGGACACTGCTGCCTCCCAGGTCCCCCAGTGTCCACCCTGGAGCTTTCTGCATCCAGCACCAATGAGCCCAGGCTCAGCAGCACAGCCACACCTGGAGAAACACAGTGAGATTTTGGACATAAAAAGATATCACTGCGCAGGAGCAGTGGTGAGCACAGCGTGCAATGGGCCACCAGTGCCACCAGTGCCACCAGTGCCACCAGTGCCTCCATGCTGGGGCTCATCAGAGGGCACCGCAGGCAGCTGGGGTTGCCATGAGCAGTGCTCCAAGGGCACTGCAGCCTGGGGGCAGAGGTGCCACTTCCCACCACACACCCTGCTATGGAGGCATTGCCCTGCACTGGCAGATCCTTCCCCTGGAGCACACTGCCAGGACCAGAGAGTGGTGGGTGCCCCATCCCTGGAGACACCAATGTCAAGGGACAGGGCTCTGAGCGCCTGATGGAGATGTGGGTGTCCCAGTTCCTTGCAGGGGAGTTGGACCAGGTGGCCCTTAAAGGTCCCATTCAACACAGATGATTGATTTTATGGTTGCATTCAATGAGTCTATGACCAACAGCCCCCAGCCCTGGATCGACCACATCCCTGTGGCTGAGGATAGTAATGAGAGGGGAGGCCCGAAGCCATCAGCAGGTGGAGGGCAGCTCATCAGTTCCTGTCAGGGATGCTGCTGCTGCGGGGAGCTGGCCTCGTCACTGCTGCTCGCATGGGGCATGGGGTCTGCTGCCAAGAGGAGCGCTTCCAGCCGCAGCCCAACAGGCACCCAGCACATCTCCCTGGATCAGTCCTCCCATTGCCTCCGGAAAGAGGGAAAGGAGACGTGCAAAACTGCGAGGAGGGATAAAACAGAGGAAGGAGGAATTTGTCCCTTCAAAGGGCTTCAGAACCATAGAGAGGAAGAGGAGGTGGGAGAAATGGATTGGAAGCTCCTGTGGGATGTACTCTAAGAGAAGGATGCGGGGAGAGAAAACGTTTGCAGAAGAAAGGAGTGGGAAACCTGGAGTGGGAGGAGGGAGGATCAGAGCCTGTGTGCCAGAGAGAAGGGCAGGAGAAGGGGTGGAGGACGTGGTGGGAATGGGCAGCGCTGGGAATGGCCCAGGGGAGGGGCCCGAGCTGATCCCCGTGCTGGGAGCAGGGAAGCAGGTCCAGGAGAGCACAACCCCAGCTGCTCCTCCTGCCTGAGCCCATGGGTCTGGGCTGTGAGGGGAAGGCCTGCATCACTAAACCCTGAAGCCCTAAAAGTCCCCATCGTTATCATGTTGCAAAGGCATTGTGAGGGCATCACTCCTTCCACAGCCTCAGGCTCACACACAGCAAAGCAAAGGGGAGAAGACAGAAACCCGTGCACCAATGGGTGCACCAAACCCCTCTGTGAACACACTGGGAATAAAAAGCTGAGTTACAGCAGGGGCAGTAACCCTCACCACAGCGGCAGAAATGACGGGCTGACTTCCAGAGCAGTTTGATCTGCGGGGAGGAGGATGCCCACAGCGCAGGGCCCAGGCTGGGTGGTGCACACAGCTCCTGCCCCTCCCCTCTGGGGACACATACTGGGGAAAGAAAGCAAAATGTCACAGTGCCAAATGGGCACTTGCAGCTTTGGAGTCCAAACGGGAGCAGAGGCCCTTTACCATCCTGCGTTCAGCATCTCCTGGCCCCAGTCCCTCACCTGCTGAACGGACTTTTTCCTTCCCTGGTGCCTTACTGTCAAGTTTTCAGCTGTACACACATCTGGATTTCAGTGTGCAGATGGGCAGCAGCTCAGGGAGGGCCGTCCCCACTTCACAGCCCAGAACAGTCCTCCTTTCTGTTTTTTCTGAATGCAAGAAATCCCTGCAGCTAAGAGGGAATTAATTATCATGGATGCAAGAATGAGACAGCACACAACTCAGTATGTACCGTGCTGCTTTTAGTGTGTGGCGAGACTGAAACACCATCATCAGCAGCCAGGTTTCATCTCTGGGATGGATCAGATGCAGTACCCCCTTGGTTCTTTTGCCAGCACCTCATCTGCTGCGCTGATCAATTCAGCCTTTGGTTCTGGAAGCCCATGGCACGGAGATGCTGCACCTCTCAGATCTGACCTATGGCTGCTGCTCCCCCATCTCTGCCTCGTTTTCTTCCTCACTCTGCTCCGACGCCATGCTCACGTCCTCCTCGCTGCTTTGTGACAAGCTGTTCTCTCTCTCCATCTCCGTGTCCGCCTCGCTCAGGCTGAGGATGAAGTCGGGCACCTCTGTGTTGAGGGTGTGCAGCCCCAGCTGGACCTGCAGCAGCGCCTGCAGCGCACGGGGGTTCCTCAGCAGCGCTGAGATCTCCGCGTTCTCCATCTCCGGTGGCAGCTGCTGTGTGCTTTGGTTTTCATGGCAGCTTCCACCACTCGATGTGTGATCACCATTGAGCAGCGCTTGTATGGGGCTGCTGGGGTTGGTTATCGCACTTTCCAGGTCACACATGAGCTCCGAGTTCTCTGTCAGCTGCTGCACCATGCTCTGCACCGCCCCCAGGCCGGGCTCCAGCTCACTCCCTGCAGGCCCCAGGTTCACCTGGGTATGACTCTCACCGCTGTTGGCCAAGTGTTCTCCCCACTCAAAGGCGTTATTGCTGCCCCTGTTGGGCTGCGGAGCCCAGGGGTTGGGCAGCGGCCAGCAGTTTTCGGTGTGGGCAGGCAGCCTGGCTCCTCCGGGGGCTGGGTTACTGTCCAGGGCAGCAAACGTGCCGTTCTCCATCTGTGTCTGCACAGCGTTCAGGATGGGCTCCTCGATTTCTCTGTACAGCTGCTCCAGAAGGCTGTACCCCCCAGGGATGCTTTCAAGGTTGTTCACGGCCAGGTCGTAGTTCCTTATCATCTCCTGCATCACAGCTGGGCTGGTGCAGGCCTCCAGGATGTCCCTGGCCGTG
The DNA here is from genome assembly GCA_023055505.1 of Callipepla californica brunnescens. NCBI lineage: Eukaryota > Metazoa > Chordata > Aves > Galliformes > Odontophoridae > Callipepla > Callipepla californica. The sequence goes on along the minus strand of JALIRH010000072.1, from coordinate 480,757 downwards.
TGAGAGTCCGTCAACATGTGGCTGATCTCGGGGTTTTGCTCAGCCAGCTGCTGCATCTGGGGGTTGAATGTGATGATGTCACTGAGCAGGTTGGGATTGGAGAGGATGCTCTGCCTGAAGGCACTCAGTGCCCCCTCACTCAGCGAGCTGTGCGTGGGCACGTCGTGGCCTTGGATGCTGCTCACCACCTCCGACACCTCTGCTGAGTCCAGCCCTAGGATGTTTGTGCCCGTCACCCCCAGGAGGAACCCCAGCAAGAACGTGTTGCTGTTGATGGCGTTCAGGTCCAGCTCCGAGTTGATCATCCTGGACAAGAGGTCTTCCGTGGTCTGGGCCACTATCTCCTGGCTGGAGGTCAACATCCCCGGCAAGTTCTGAGGGACCAGGACCAGGTTCTGCAGATCAGCTGTGCTCCCCAGGAGCAAATTGGATCCGCTGTGGCTGGGAGGCTGCACGAGGGCAGCGGCAGCTCCCTGGTCTGCCAGGCCGGGCTGCGGTCTCTTTGGGGATCTGATGACCAGGTGGATGTTGGCCCCGTTGTGAACTTGGTGCTGGCTCAGGGTGTCATGGTCTTTGAGGATCTTCCCAGCAAATATCAGCACCAGCAGATCAGGGGGAGTTTGGAAACGCGTGGCGACGTCTTCCTTGAACTGCTGGATGGTGCTGCTCTGAGCAACCTCAAATTGCTCCTTCTGCTTAAGGGTCTTCACCACCACTTTGATGACGTTTGCAGAATCCGTGGTGAAGGTGGGCTGACCTACGCCTGCTGCTCCTTTGTTCTCTGACATGGCGGTGGCTCTGCAACCTGGGCTGTGATTGGATCGGTCAGGAGCAGAGCTGCTGGAAGCTGGGGAGAACTGGGGGGCCACAGCTGCCAGCCAAAGTGGGGGTGGTTCTTCCTCCTATGGTGACAGCTGGGAGGGAGCAGTGGCACAGGGACGGACCACCTCTCTCAGCAGCACCAGAGGGCACATACCAGCCAGATGTAGCACAGCAGCTCCACTCACTCACCGCCCCGCCGTCCCTGCCCACATAGAACTGCTGGCCCCGAGCTGTGACATCACACTGAGCAGAATGGGTGCAGAGGGTCCATCTCCCTGGGAGATAAACTGGGGCATCCTCGCCTCCCCTCCCCCCATCAACTGCGTCCCAGCTGTGCGGAGTCCTTGTGGAGGCTGTTCAGTTTTCTTCCGTGTTCCCAATACAAACACGCTCAGCACCATTAGCAGAAAGCCTCTCCCACACTGAGCTGTAAAAGCCAATGCCCCTCCTCAAACATTGTTTGCCCTGAGGAGGCAATTTTCCCAAACCCTGCTGCTCTTTGACCAAGCCTTGAGGAGCCCTTGGTCAGAGAGTTCTGAGTTCTTGGTTTGCTGGAAGAAATTCACCATCCCCTGTGTTTCTAGCTGCTGCTGGGAGCCCAGCGGTGCTGCTGGTGGCACTCAGGAAGGAGAGGAGATGCTGAATGGTCCTTGGTGTCAATGCAGGAAAACTCAAGGATTTCACACTGGGAAAAAAACAGCACCTAATAGCTTCCATCCTCCTCATGGGCATGTTATCTCGACTGGGGCATCACTGATGGGGGTAGCGCTGCTGTTGTTCTCATGAGCATCTCACTGCACTTAATTATTCTCATTATTCAAAACAAGGCTCTTCTAATCAAAACAAGGCTCTTCTTATCAGAATATGCCCAGCTTCATTTTTCACTCATACAAATTCATACTTCTCACAGACATTACAGCGATCCTCAGCATCAGACACTTTCCCCCAAGATTTCCACCCCACCCTGAAGACATCAGGTGCTCAGAGCCCCTTCCCCTGACCTTGGGTGCTTCCAGAGATGGACCACCACCACCCCTGGGCAGCCTGTGCCAGCATCTCACCACTCTTATTGTAAAGAACTTCTTCCTTACATCCAGGCTAACCCTCCCCATCTCTAAGCTGGGTCTGCTCCACAGCCCCGCAGGAGAAATCAGGTCCCAGGACTAAAGGCTTATTTGCTGTTACCTTTAACTCCACAAAAGGGTGGTGGGGCCTCTTGCTCAGCACAGCACCTGAGAGATACTTTGCATCCATGTTCACTACAACCAACCATCAGCCATTACTGGGGCTGAGAAAAAAAGCAGGGAGTGCACGGAGGACGTGAGAGCAGCCCAGTGGACCACCATCACCCTGCAGCTATGGGGCCCTCACATGGACCCATTGGCCAAACACCACCCCAAGTGCCTGGCCAGCAGGATGGATGTGTCAGTCCCTGAGTCACCCAGAAACATCACTGACAATAATTCTGTGCTTGTTTGTACCCAGCTGTGATCGTCATACACAGTGTCAGGGCCGGTGTCTGATCACCACTGATGTTCCCCAGGAATATAAGGAACACAGCTCCCAGTGGGGAACTCACACCAAGGCTCTGCAGCTCACCACTCCCCACCAACACCACCTTTATTCACAAGGAGGTGTCAGTTTGTATGGGAACTGTTGGATCACGATCTGAAGCACTGATGGATCCCCTGAGGTGAGCACTGAGCCATGGGAGCACAGGGGAAGGCAATGCACTGTGTGACCAGAAGGGGTGGAGTGTGAGTCCACCTCCCCCAAACCCCATTTTAGGGCTGACCACCACTGGGGAAGGATCTCTTTCTGCAGATTGCTCCTTTGGAGTTTCCTACTCTGAGCCTGGGATATGGGTGAGAATTTCCCCTTATTTTGATTGCCTCCTTCCATCATGGTAATCTTTCTGACTATACCATTTGTAAAATAGCTCAGCTACAGTACTATTGACATTATTCCTCCCGTTAACCATACAGTTGTTGGTCCGTCTGTTTGTTACTGAGAGGTGTATGTCAGAAATGCTGTCACAGCAAAGAATTATGGTCCTACTCCATCATCAGGAAACTTAATCACCCAAAAATGGAAGGAAAATGCAGTGATCTGATTCTATGGAAACTGAGCACCAAAAATAGGCACTGATTGCCATTGATTGCATTTTTGCCTTTTTGCTGTTATTGATCAAGTCTCATATTCGCTTTTTCATTATCTTATTTGGAGCTAATGTCAAATGAGCAGTGTCCGGTTTCTCCCACCATCCCATTTCTCCATTTCAGCACTAGCACAGGGCAGGAGTTGGCTTCTTTGCCTGGTTTGCTGAGCTTGGCAGTGCCTGTGGAGCACAGTGGCCCTCCACCAGCGCCTATGGCCTGACTGGATGTGAAGGCTTCCACCTGAGCCCAGCTCCCAAAGACTACGGAAGACTGAAAATGTGAATGAAAACCCTCATGGACGACATCGCAGAGCCATAGAATCACAGGACAGCTTGGGTTGGAAGGAAACTCAAATCACCTAGTCCCAGTGCCCTCCACCAGATCAGACACTGCACTGAGTTGCCCAGAGCCCATCCCGTTTGGCCTTGAGGATCTCAGTTACAATGGGGTAGAGCGTGGGCAGCCCCACAGTGCAGCTGGGAGTGAGAAGAGGGTATGCTGAGGGATGCATTGAGTGAATCTGTGCACTGGGAGGGAGAAGAAGGTCAGTGTGTGAAACACAGCATAAAGGGGAGCTGAACTGACAGTAAGCAAGGCTTGGGTCTCAGGCACTTAGAATTCTGAACCACGTTTCATCCAGAAGTGCTAAATACGGGGCAGTTGGGTTCATCAGGTCCCTCTCCTCTGTTCAGGTCCCTTCACCTTTGTCCAGCAGCCTCATTTCTGCTGTTCAGGTCTCTGAAGTAAGAAGTCCTCAGCACCCGACTGTCCGCAGCTGCTGGGAACTAGAGCAAAGCATACTGCTGTGCTGCTGATCACTGGGCTGCCTTCCTGGCACTGGGACGCGTTTATGATGCGATCATAGTTCACGCTGTAACCAGAAAACCTTCAGGGCTGGAAGTACTTTTAAGAAAACTCCCTGTTTCCACCAACTGCTGGGGCATCTGCTGGGAGTACACCCACCCGCAGGGAGACACAGTTCAGAACGTGACCCTGGAATCAGCCAGGGATCGAGAGAAATCCCATCAGAACTAAGGGACTTTGGCCCAGCCCAGGGGGACCGTGCCCCAGCAGCAGTGCCAGCACTGCCATCCTGCACAGACCCACTATGGCACTGCTGTGGTTGCACTGTGCCTGGAGCTCTCCCCAGGGCTCTGCAGGGCACTGGCAGCTCTGCTCCTCGCTCCGCCCCAGAGCAATGGGGACCTCGGAGCCCATGGTCCCCAGGTAGAGCCCGGTGCTGCTCTAATTGGGTGGGGACTGCAGAGCCCTGCAGATATTCGGGCTGTTCCCAGAGCATCCTCAGTGAACCTCCTGAGGCATCACCGCCCCAACCGCAGTGCGGTCTCTGCCTCCTGCTGGCGCTCAGGGGCTTCCCGGGGCCGTGGAGGTGCCAGCAGGGACCTGCCCATCGCCTTCAAGCAGGACCCGATCCGGCTTTCTGTGACCCCCGACAGAGAGGAATTTGGGAACTCGGAGGTGGAGATCGGCAGGCATTCCTGCTGCAAACCATTCTGCTCGTTTGGTCTCATTCCCAGTTTTAAAACATGTCATGTGTTTATAGATTCATAGATACATTAGGTTGGAAAGGACCTACAAGATCATCTAGTCCAACCATTATGGGACTGCTTCTCCTCCACGGACCTGCAGAGACCCCAAGCAGACTGAATATTGGGTGCTGAGGTCAGAAGGACCACTGCCAGCACCTTCCCACTTCCACGGCCCCAAATCTGGCGACCCTTGAGGACCTCAAACACATCAGAGCAAACCTTCAGGGCAGGGCAGAGTACCAGGCTGTGCTGTTTACCGCTCTCCAGTAATGAGGTGCGCTGGGGATTTTTATTAATTAACATTTGCTAAGACGCGGTGATGCTGGCAGTGAGATGCAGTAAGATCATTAAGCTTTGCTACCATCATTTAATTCCCACAGCGGCCAGCAGATGAAGAACAATTAATAAAGCACTGTTGTAGACAGCGGTAGAAATGAATGTAAATGCAGCGCTTGAACACCAACGCTCCGGGCTTTGCTCACGCTGACTGCTACGCTCCTCTCCATCTCCCTGCAGCGAAGCACTCTGAAGCTGAGGAGCATTCCCTTTTCCAGCTCGGAGCCCAACTCAGCACCAACACAAAGCGCGATGCACTCCTCCACGGCACAGCAGCGTCTGCCCCAGAGAACCCAACAACTCCCACTCATGTCCCAAAGTGTTTGAAGTTTCTTTTCCACGTGTGCCACAGCTCTGAAACTGCTTTGGCCAAAATCCTCTCCTCCTCCCCAGGAAGAGGACCTGGCAGTGCACACGTGGCTGCCAACAGCCCAAGGAAACGATTCAGTCTCAGGAGGAAGAAAGGCAAAGTGCACGAGATGTGGTTTCACAGCTCACACAGGTTATTGAGCTAAATTTTAACCACGTCATAAATATAAATCTTCCTGACCAACTGGCTAATACCCCATTATGCACGGCCCTCTGGGCACTAATTGCAGAGCTGGTGACTCATTGACCCAGGGACATTTTCCCACGCAGACTGTGCCCTGACCCAACCACCAGCTCCAGCCGGGGCTGAGGGCTGCTCCTCAGCTCAGCTGATCCTGGAAAGGCAGAGCAGCAGAATCCCTGCCGTGAGCCCAGGAGGTGCACACAGAGCCCATCCCAACCTGGCTGGCTGCTGAACCCGAGTGGCACCGCATTCCCACTCACTGGATCAACCCGAGTGCCCGCAGGACCTGAGCACTGTGCTGTTGTGGTGCTGGGATGCTGAGACCCAGCATGTGCACCAGCTCTCTCCTGTTATCATCGCCCTCTATGCTTTTTCCGATGCTTGGAAGCACTTTGGAGCAGGGTCTATTGCTTTGTTTCTCACCTGTGCAGCTCCTGCTCACGGTGGTCCCTCTGCTCCCTAACTGCAGGACGGGCAGTGATAAGAAGGGCCATTCCCAGCAACGCGCTCTGGTTTATGTGCCCTGAGCACACCCCCTTTAGCCAAACTACCGCTGTGCTTAAAGTACATGCCTGAGTTCATCAGTGAGGAGAGGCAACCAAAGGGAAGCGGAGGAGAAGGCAGCAGAAATAACCCCGGAGCAGAGAATCCACGGAGCTGAACGCGGTGTTAATTGGGATGGGAGAGTTAATTGGGATGGTGGGTCAGCTGCCACTCGAGCTGGTCAGAAACCTTTCAGGAGAACCTCTGTGGCAGAAGGGTTTGTCAGCCAGCCCCTGCTTTAGGCCACGAGCATCCAGCTCTCACCCCGACCTCCACGCTGCTGTGCCAGCCCTGCACGCAGCGGAGCTCTCGTTGCAGTCTGAATGGATCCACGCTCTGGCCACTCTGCCTTGCTCTCCTGACGCTGCTTTTGATAAAGCACAGTGTCCCATCAGAAACCATGTGGGCTGCTCTCTGTAAACACTCTTTGCTAAGAGAGACACAGAAATGTTTTGAGGGCAGCAGCAGGAGCTCTGCTATCGCTGCTGCTAAGCAAACAGCTCTTAGTGAACAGACGTTCGTTTCCGTTGTGCCTGCCACACGCTTCCCAGCTTTGGTGAAAGCATCCGAAAAAAAACACACGAAGAAAAAAGAAATGTGCTGGATGTTTCTTTTTAATTCTGAAACTGTGGATCTCTTTCTCTCCTTCCTCTCCCAAACTTGCAGCAGTGTTGTGGGGAGGCCCGGGATGGAGCAGGGGTTGGGCTGCTGGAGCCCTGCCTGTCTCATCCTGCTCCATCTCGTGCCCCTTGGCACCACCATACTGGGCAGTTCCTCGTCTCTCAGTGCTGACACAGAGCAGAACATCCCAGCTCCTGGCTCTGCTGTGGGAGTGGGACCGCAGGATCGGCCTCCAGGCACAGTTCCCAAACCTCAGCTATGGTTGCTGCCCAGATGAGGATGGTTTCAGTGTCCTGGCCCCAGGAAGCCCCTGAGTTCAGAGCAGGCATGAAGTTGCCTCCAAGTGTGGAGCAGAGAGTGGGAATGATGCTGGGGGGAGAGGTCAGATTTCATCTGAACTCCCACCCATTAAAACACAAAGGGAAGATGAAGGAAAGGTCTCCAGGCTCTGGTTCATTGCTTACTCTTCCTCATCCCATGGGTGATGGAATTTTTGGCACTTAACCACTGGGCCAGAACAGCCACTGGGACACGGCCATCAGGATGAGACAGCAGGGCAATCCACTCACGTAGTAATGCTATGCAGTGCTGCAGATGGAAGGGCACGGTGCTTCCCTCGGGGGTGGGAGCTGGGCAGGCAGAGCTGCTTCCAGGGACCGAGGAGATGCTGATGCATCTGGTGCTCACTCTGCATCTCTGCACTGAGGCAGACTGCCACCAGCTTTAGGCACAATGCAGTACCGTTGGTACAACTGGTCCTTAGACCAGTGTGAGGATTGAGAACAGGTTGGACAAAGCTCTCCTGGTGCTGAAGGACAAATCGAATGTATGGTAGTATGGGCAGGAGAGGATATGCACATTACACTGAGCACTGCTTTGCTGTGAGACGCTTTGGTAAATTAAAAATGACTCTATGGGATGTGAGATTTATGAGACCGCTGTCTGTCTGCAGTTTCTTTTGGAGTCTTCAGTCCAGTATCAGACATTGTGGTTTAAGGGATGCTTCCTCATCCGACCCACGTGTCCCAGCTCTGCTGGATGGAGCACTCAGGGGCAGCATCTCCTGGAGAAGGCAGCGGCGATGAAGGGGCTGATGGGCCAAGCCCACATTTCCACAAAGCCCTCAGCTCCTCCAGAGCCTTGTGGACAAACCCATTACCCCGAGGTGAGAAGTGCCACCACACCTCACACCACTTCCCAGACCCCATCCCACGTCCCCTTCCACTCAGCAGTGCCTCCCGCAGCCAGGACAGCGGCAGTGCCCCGCGGGGCAGAACAGGCGGACCACGCGCTCGCGGATCTGCCGCGTCCTCACCCCGTACACAATGGGGTTGAGCATCGGCGGGACCACGACGTAGAGGTTGGCCAAGAGGATGTGGACGTGGCCTGGAATGCTGTGGCCAAAGCGGTGCGTGAGGAAGGAGAAGAAGGCAGGCACGTAGAACATGAGGATGACGCAGAGGTGGGAGACGCAGGTGCTCAGGGTTTTGAGGCGAGCCTCGGGGGACGGCAGCTGGAAGACGGTCCTGAGGATGAGCCCATAGGAGATGGCGATGAGCACCACGTCCAGCCCGGAGGAGAGCAGGGCCGTGGTCAGCCCGTACCACACGTTGGCCCTGATGTCGGCGCAGGCCAGGCGGGCGATGCCCATGTGCTCGCAGTAGGTGTGGGGCATGACGTTGTGCCCGCAGTAGGGCAGCCGCTTCAGCAGGAAGATGGGAGGGAACATGATGCAGAAGCCCCGGAGCACGGCGGTCAGTGCAATCTTCCCGATCACCGAGGGGGTCAACGTGGCCGTGTAGCGCAGCGGGTCGCAGACAGCCACGTAGCGGTCGAAGGCCATGGCCAGCAGGACAGACGACTCCACGATGAAGCTGAAGTGGGTGAAGAACATCTGGGTAATGCAGGCGTCGAAGGAAATTTCCCTGGCACTGAACCAGAAGATGGCCAGCATCTTGGGCACCGTCGTGGTCGAAAGCAACAGGTCGGACAGAGCCAGCATGGCGAGGAAGAGGTGCATGGGCTCGTGGAGGCTCCTCTCCGTGGCGATGACGAAGAGGAGGACGGAGTTGCTGAACACTGCAATGATGTACATCAGGCAGAAGGGGACGGAGAGCCAGATGTGGGACTCCTCCATGCCTGGGATACCGGTCAGGACGAAGGTGATGGGGTCGAAGCTGCTTTCATTGAGCTCATACATGGTGCTGCTGCTCCCAGCCCAGTTCTGCTCAGTATGGGAAAGAATGCAGGATAAATAATGCCGTGTGTTAACCCATGCCCACCCACTGACACATGAATGCTGCTGCATGCAATGTCCTCTCTGCAGCTGGACTCCAAACAGAGCTGTTCCTGAGGCCGAGGGCCTCATTTGATGCATTTTGCTGCACAGAGGAATCTGTTCATCTTTTTCTATCAACCCTCAGGAACCATGTCTGAAAGAAAAACACCTCTGTCCCTCCGCATGCACTGTGCAGCAGTTGGGCCCTGTTCGCTGCCCTACTCACTGTCACAAGAGTCACTCCATGTCACCATGGCTTGCTTTGTGGCAGCAGTGGGCAATGGTCAGCCCCACTCAATGAAACAACACAGTGCCTGATCTGTTCGGAGCAGTTTCCGAGAGCTCCTTGTTAAGTCAGGAATAAAACCATCCCCAGCGCTGCCGGGCATCCCGGATGTGGCTGACACACAACCACAGCCCTGAGGGTGGTGACCACCCCTGGAACCTCTGCTGGACGGGTTTCTCCCTCCATTTCCACCCACAGAAGCAGGGTGATCCATTTCCAAGTGATATAAGGCGCTTTTAGTGTCCCTGGCCCATCTCAGAGGGGCTATGAGGAGCCAAACGCGGGCAGACGTGCGCAGGAACGGAGGACCTCCGCAGACGTTCGCAGGCACCACAGCCACCCCGTGCTGCCTGCTCTGCTCACACAGTGCAGAGCCCTCATCCCTTGCAGAGGAACAGAAGCAGATTTCTCTCACCTGTCAGCTTGCTGCTTTCCTCTCCTTTCAAGCAGGAACACTTGCCCGAACATCAGCACTGGCACAGTGCATCCCACAGGGTCAGCCCGGCTCCCGGCTCAGCCCCGACGGGTGCACTGCGGGTCCCCCCCATGGACAAGGGCCGTGGTTAAACCCTCCCCTCCCAAACCGCAGCTGCGGTGCTCTGTGGGCATTTAAACTGCCCTGCATTAAAGATTAACCACAAGTGAGCCTGCGGGCTGAGTGAAGGCATTTCCTGCTCTCCAGCCGCGCTCCCGCTCGCTGCCCAGCACAGCAGAGCAGGCTGCTCCCCCCGAGCCGCCATCCCCTGCTGCTGGGCCCTGAACCATCCCACCATGTCCCGCTGGCTCCTTGTGCTCCCCAACCTCCCGCACCACCTCCAGCTCTGCCCGCGGTGCCCCTGCTCTGTGGGAGGGGTTCCTCCCTCTGCCTGCATCCCGTGGGCAGTGATCTATGAGCAGTGAAGCACCATGAGCAGCACATGGTGCGGCCGTGCTGCAGAGCTGCGTGCCCAGCTGGAGCTGCCGGTCTGGGCCAGCAACAACTGGAGCTCCAGAACTGCACCACTCAGAGCACACTCACACTCATTTCTAAAGCACAAGGCCTGGAGGGGCAGCTCTGTTTGAAGGATGCACAGAGGTACGACAGGATGGCCCGAAAACATCTGCACCCGTCCGTGCAGCAGAAAAACGAGACTGAAGTGCTAGGGCTCCGTGAAGTGAAGGCTGCTTTCCACCCAGCACCGAGGCAAAGGGACTGAGAGTCACTGTGTTCCTTTTGCATGAAAGGAGGATGAATTCCATACAACTCGGTTTGCAGTGCAGTGCCCATCACTCAGGGATTTTTTGCTCGGTTTCGCTGCTGTAGTGCCTCAGGCTCCGAACAGTGTATGTGTAACCAATACACACAGACCTCTGCTATTTCCACACAGAGCACTCCCCCCATCAGGATGCCCAGTCCTGCCCTGGTCCACTGCTTTCTCTGCCCATCACCAGCCCTGCCCCTCTCCTGCCCCTCTCCTGCCCAGCATGTGCTCAGCCCCCACTGCAGGAGCTCCGCATTTCACTCCTCTAGAGAACACCCAGCACGTTTCTGGTGTCAGTAACACCATCAGTGCTGATGGCACCCTGTCCTGCCCAGGTTCCTCTCAATGTTTGCTGTATTTTTGCAGTTTGGATTTGCTGCCACAGGGAATGGTGCCCCACGGCTCCAAGCTCCGGGATGGGCAGGGAGGGCCCGGGAACACCAGGACTGGGAGGGTCGTCCCCACCAGGCAGGGCTGGAGTTGCTGCTGCCCTATGGGTGATGGGACAGCCCCGGTCCATCTATGTGCACCCAGCCCCACCCCAGGAGACAGCGGGGCATGGTCTATAGGAGGCCAGCAATGGGCAGAGTGCTGCTGGGGTCAGTGTTGGGTCCGGTCCATCCTGCATCACCACTAACGGGCTGGGCAACAGGACAGAGCGCACCCTTGCTATGTTCACAGACACCGAGCACAGGAGTCCCTCTGAGGCCGGCACCATGTGCTGGAGGCTGGAAAAACGCCGTGTGCTGCGGAGTGGACTCTAGAGGTCTCTGTGGGGTAAGAAATGCCGCGGGGCCGCAGCACGGGCGCTGGGATCCCCCCCGGACCGAGGGCAGATGGGCTGAATGCGGATGGCCAGGGCTTGGCATGGGGAGGATGCCAGCCCCAGGACGCGGCAGGTTTGCGAGGCACACCGTGGCACAACCCGGCTCAGACCCCCATCACCCGGACTGGGAACGCTGGCTGAGCAGCACACACCGCAGTGAGCAGCTCCCGAGCACCATCGCTGCTTTGCTCACACACGTGTGCTCACACTGAACATCTGCACCGTGTTCGGTGGGGGTGACGTGTCGGAGCACCTCCGCAGCTCTGTGCCCACAGACAGCCCAGGGCACTGTGCCTGGAGAGGGCCCCTCTTTGCTGCGCTGTTTTCCCCCCTTTGTGTTCCCCCTCTTTAGAGAAGCCCCTCCTGCGTCCGCGCTGCGGGGACAGGAGCGGGGACGCGCAGCCTGGGCACGCTGAGTGCTCCCTGCACAGCATCACCTGCTCACCTTCCCAGGCCGTGCTCAGCTGGTGCTGCCAGCTCTGCTAACACAGCCATTGTGCCATTGTTTGAAGGCTTTTCAAACACTGTTTGTTTCACAGACCTTGTCCTCCCAGGACACGACGCTTTCCTCCCCTCTCCATGGGTGCAGAAATCAGAGCACGGGCTGGGTGAGCCCCCGTTCAGTTCTGGCACAGCACAGCTCCACGGGGTCGGTGCTGATGCTTTTGGCTTTTCTCTCCTGCAGCCCTTTCCTTGGGGCTGAGCACTTTGCTACCAGAGGGATGAGGTCCATGTGGGACCTGAACCCCCCCACGCCGGGAGCAGAGGGTCAGAGTGACACAGCACTGCAGCGCTGGGGGTCCACGAGGAGCTGTGCCCCTGCCTCCTCCAGCCCATTCCCTGATGCCTTCACTGCCCAGTGGTCTGCAGAGCTGAGGAGAAGCCAAACACTGCTGGGAGCAGACACCCCTCCCCACAGACCCTGCCCCACACCCAATGCATCTGCTCAGGGCTCAGTGTTGGGGCTCAGGGTGCAGCCATCCCCACGCTTCCCCCAGCCAGGACCCCAGCACCCCGCAGCACACGCTGTGTGCCTGAAGCCACGTTGGTTGTACTTCTTGTTCTTCCAAAGGGAGAGGAATCGCTCACACCAGAGGTGCTCAAGAGGGGCCCATCTGCTGCTGCGCTGTCCTGGGGGAAAAGCTGAAGCCCCCAACTCTGTGTGTGCTCAAATGTTTGCTTTATGACTGCATTCCCAACCCCACAACCCAGTGAGCAATGCCCAGTATATATTTAACCTTTAAGTGTTTTCTCCCTGGGAGCAGAGAGGAGGCAGAACGCAGTGCTCACAGCTCAGAATAGCTCGGCAGTGAACGCCACACGGCCCCAAGGTCAAGAGAACAGAGACGTGGAGGAGCAGCAGCAGCACGGATGCTCTGGAGACGCTATTTTTGCTCCCAAGAACATCTTCCCTCCAAGAGCTTTACCTGCATGACGCAGAGACCCCACAGCAAGAGCTGCTCTGCAGGGCAGGACCGTGCCAGCAGCAGCACGCTCTGCTCCGATCTCAGCACTCTCCAGCTGCCGTGGCACGTTGGTCAGCCCCGCTCACCATGAGCTGCGTGGGGCACACGAGGCAGCCGTGGTGAGCAGCCAGCTGCACGCTGTGTACAACGGAGACACAGAGCAGCACCTGCCCTCCCTGTACGGGCGCTGTGTCCGTGGCCATATTCGCTTGGGTCCCCTCCAACCCAACCGTTCCATGAGTCTGTGATTCTTCCTCTTCCTCCCGGTGCTGAGATGCATGGGGACGCTGCATCCCAGGCAGCAAAAGGTGCACCTGATCCTGAAAAGGGCTGGGACTGAGCTTCAGCCGCTCACACACACCGGCAGCGCTCCTCTGCCAGGCACGGGTGCTCATCCTCTGCTGACCCTTACCTCCAGCAGAGGAGGGGTGCCCCCCACTCTGTGCACACAGGAGCACCATGAGCTCCCTCTGCTCAGCGCTGTGCTGAAGCACAGTGTGTCAGTGAGCAGCACACCGAGCACAGAGCCCTGCAGAGCTGCAGCCCCCTGCCCCAGCCCACGTCACTGCCCCTCCTGCCCCAGCCCACGTCACTGCCCCTCCTGCCCCAGCCCACGTCTGCGCCCATGGGTTCTGCCACCCCTGTGGGGGCAGTGCCAACCTTCCTCTGCCCCAGAGCCATCCAGCTGAGATCCCTCTCCCTGCCTTGCTCTCTCTGGAGTTATGGTTTTGTTCCTGAGCTTTGCTACGGTTCTGCCTTGTGATTTAAACATATCCCACTTCGCTCACTGCCTGAGCGAGAAGTTCATCCCCTTCCCAGGCACTTTGCAGGCCCTGTGCCTGCCCTTCCCAAGCTGCTCCCCTCGGGTCCTCCAGCCCTGTGGCAATTTCCACCTACCCCCTCCTGTCACTTGGCACCAGGTCTCGCTGCTCCCGTGCTGCCCAGGACAGGAGCATCACCTCATGTCTCCATGGGATGATGCCCACCAGCCCAACCCTTCAGTTTGGGGCACATGGGCCGATGGTTGGACTCCATGATCTCAGAAACCTTTTCCAACCTCAGCAATTCTATGTTTCTCTCTCAGCACCACGACAGCCACTCTCCCCACCCCCTGCACCCAGACCGGGCCGTGTTTGTGAAGCTGGCAGCCACAGCTCACAGCCCTTTGGGGACCACTCTCACTCTGCCAGATTTGGTTCACACTCACTGACCCAGAGCTGCAGATTTATCAGTGGAGTGCCTGGGGAGGCCCATGGAGGTGATGCCCCAAGAGCGAGGGGTTGCTGGTACAGCTCTCTGTGCTGCTGGTACAGCCCTGTGCTGCTGGTACAGCTCTCTGCGCTGCTGATACAGCCCTCTGCTGCTGGTACAGCCCTGAGCTGCTGGTACTGCCCTGTGCTGCTGGTACAGCTCTGTGCTGCTGGTACAGCTCTCTGTGCTGCTGGTACAGCTCTCTGTGCTGCTGGTACAGCTCTCTGTGCTGCTGGTACAGCTCTCGGTGCTGCTGGTACTGCCCTGTGCTGCTGGTACTGCCCTGTGCTGCTGGTACAGCTCTCGGTGCTGCTGGTACAGCCCTGTGCTGCTGGTACAGCCCCGTGCTGCTGGTACAGCCCTGTGCTGCTGGTACAGCCCTGTGCATCGTGCTCTGAGCAGCTCTGCTGTGTCCACCTCCAGCACATCCCGGCCCCGCGGGCACTATGCTGCACGATGGTCTCTGAACCACACTGACACCCCACATCAGGAATCCCTGCCCACGGCAGGGGTTGGATCCAGGTGGCCCCTGAGGTTTATTCCAAGCCAATCCATTCTGTGGTTGCACAGATCCAGGCTGCCTGGGCGCTGCTTTATCCTCAGCTATCATCCTTGGGCAATCGCAGACCCCTCCGTGTTATCTTCCATGAACTCACAGGCAGTTGACTGCTCTCCTGTTTCTCTCCTTTTCCCATTTCTGGTGCCACATCAGTGTCAGTGGGTCCCACGCCATGGGGCAGTGGGCAGCAGTGCCACTCCCACCGCACTCAGAGGACACGTGTAACTCAGAGCACTCCAGATGCACGAGTGACATTGGCATTACATGGAGGCACCGGGTGCACTTCTCAGGTCAGCTGGGTGTGCTGCCCTTCCCTTGGAGACCCATCCAAAAGGGACCAGGGGAACGGAGGGAGGTGCACGCTTCAGCAGGGGCTGTGTGATAGGACAAGGGGAAATGGTTCCAAACTAAAAGAGGGGAGAGGTGGGTACAAGGGAAAAGCTGTGTGCACTAAGGGCAAGTGAGGCACTGGCACAGGTCACCCGGAGAAGTGACCCTGGAGACAGCCAGGATCAGCCCAGGCAGGGCACTGAGCATGGAAACACAGAATGGTTTGAGTAGGAAGGGACCTTTAAAGGCCCAATTTCACCGCAATGAACACAACCAGCCACAGCTCCATCAGCTGCTCAGTGCACCTGGCAGACTGAGCCCTCCATCCCAGACACGGTTCCTGCTGCTGTGCACTTCAAGGGGAGAGGCACTGCTGCTCCAAAAGCAGAGCCTTTATCTGCACATCGTGCACTGATACTGAAGCCCCATCCCTGTGGCCATCACCAACATCTTGTTGGGCGGCCCCAGACACCTCCCCCTCCCCTGAGCACCAGGACCCAGCAAGGGCCCGTATGGAGGTGGGACTCTGGTGCACGTCAGCCCCACAATGGGTCTCACATGCACCATCTCGGCCCTGGTCCCCGGAGCTCCCTTAGCAAACAGCCCTTCTGCTGTCGTGGCAGAAACACTACCAGTGCACCCACAGCCCATCCGAGTCCGACACCGCTGTGTCCCAGCAGAGGCTGCAGCCCCTGCCCCAGGGGACAGAGCTGTGGTCTCACTCATTTCTGGTTGAATGAAGTCAGTCAGGGGTTGGACGTGACGATCTCGGAGGTCTTTTCCAACACCGATGCTTCTGTTCTTTCCATGAAGAGATCAGAAAGAACAGATCAGCGAAACAAAGAGCAAAGCCACCTCAAAGCTGTCCCTGCCTAAGCAATGAACAGAAGAGATCCCATAGCCACTGAGTTACTGTTTTCAGTGGTTGACAGTGGGGGTCGGAGCGAGGTGATCCCCAGCATCCCTTCCAGCCCAAGCCATTCTGGGGTTCTATGGCAGCAGAATGTTCCGGATCACCCTGGAGCACAGGGCAGCACGCAGCAGAGGGCTCACGGTGCCCATGACAGCACATGGCCCCACAGGGTGGGCACCGAGGGCAGCGGGCCCTGCAGCTCCCACAGAGACCACCTCTCCACAGCAGCATCTGCCCACGTTGGCCGTGCAGGGGACACGTCCCCACGGACGCTGCTCTGCCCCAGCTGCTCCTTCTCACACACTTTGGGCCCAGAGGTACTCTGTGAGATTCAGCTCCAGTCCCGCGTGGGCCCCACTGTGGACACAGCGTGGTTCTGGGGTTAGCGTGGTGCTGTGGGTGTCCACACCGCAGGGTGAGGTGCCATGAGAGCCCTGCAGAGCACATCTCATGGTGTGCAGCCACGCGTGGAATGCAGACTCAGACTGCTCCTTTTCTCTCCCGCTGCTGCCTGCTTGCACTTCCCTAGGCAGGTCCACCACTGCACACCACTGTTCCGGGGAATGTTTTCATTTTTCTGCTGTGATCTGATTTCTCCCTCCTGACGCTGCTCTTTTCTGACTTCATTATCTCCTCATTAACAGCCCAGCTGAGTAGTGCTGCGTGGCACAGAGCAGGACCCATCATCCTGAGGCTGCAGAGGGACCCCACGTGGCTTCTTAAGCCTCGTGCCCACCCAAGCACCACTCTTCCACTCACAGAGTCATGGAACCACGAAGGCTGGAAAGGCCCTCCAAGACCCCCGTGCCCAACCCAGCCCACCCCGGTGCCCACCGACTGTGACCCTCAGCACCACATCCCCATGTGGCCCTGCTCTGCCGGCAGTGGTTCCCAGGAGGTGAGGGATGGGGTCCTGGAGATGTTGGATGAGACGATCTTAGTGGGATTTCCAGCCTTGATGTTTCCATGGTTCTGTGTCCCAGGAGGTGGTGTGTACCCTCCCAGGATGGGATGGATGCTGTCCCAGGAGATGATGGATACTGTCCCTGGAGGTGATGGTACTGTTCCAGGACACAATGGGTACTGTCCCCAGCCTGCCTTAGGAAACAAACTGCAGCCCCTGTGATGGGACCTGAAGTGCTCTGGTGCTGCAGGCTCCCAGCACATTTGGCCTTCGCCCCACCTGGCAGCCCCAGGTAACCCCACTCCCAAGGAAGGACAGGGATGGGGATGGGGTCAGGTAGGAGACTCCACCGTGGCCCCACTGTCCAGGTGCTCTCAACCCCTGTCCCCACTGGAGGGGACACTCAGTGACTCCAGGACTTTCAACAGCTGAACGTTCTGCAGAGCTGAAGGTATCATGATTTTCACTACACTTGGAATTCCTCATGGCCAGCGGAGATCTAATCGTGCAATAATCAGACTGCCTCGTACTCCAAAGAATGCTGAGGACATTGGCTCCTAATCACTACAGCAAATTTTAATTAGACCAGAATGTATTCTCTATCATCCCCTTGCAGAGGAAGCGATGTCCCAGCCAGGGACAGACCCAGGGGGTGCAGAGCAGCTCAGCGCTGCTGACGGAGCAGCAGAATGGGAAGCTCCCCAGCATCCAGCTCCCAGGCAGCCCCGTCCATCTGCTGTGTCTGTGTGACTGTGTCTGTCTGTCAGCCAAGGAGCAGAGCACAGCTCTGGCCACGCGTGCAGGTCCGGGAGCACAGGAGCTGAAGGTCCTCGAGTGGAGGATGGGAACGTTCTGAAATGAGATGGAGCCACACGTGATGGAAGCACAGAGAACCAAAGGGCAGCACACGGTGCGTCAGCAGTGCAAGGGCATCAGGAAACAAAGGGAGGGCTGCAATGCCTCTGATTGACAGCAGTGGGATAAGAGTGTCCTGGGAGCTTGGGGGAGGAAAAGACCATGAGGACACTGAGACCAAGAGCTGTGCAGGAGGAGAAAGGAGCGTTCGCTGGCAGTGAGCTCCCCCACGGCCGGAAGAGCTCCAGACCCAATCGAGTTAACAAATCAAATTCCTCAACAGATAATGAAATACACAAAGTTGTACCCAACAAATGGAAGAAGAGTTAACTCAGCTCAGTGCCACTCGAGGAGAGGAGAGGAGAGGAGAGGAGAGGAGAGGAGAGGAGAGGAGAGGAGAGGAGAGGAGAGGAGAGGAGAGGAGAGGAGAGGGGAAAGAGAATAGCATCACAGAATAGTTTGAGCTGGAAGGGACCCTTAAAGGCCATCTGGACCCACTCCCCACAGTGCTCAGGGACACCCACAGCTCCAGCAGTGCTCACAGCTCTGTCCCCTGACCCCAGGTGTCTCCAGGGATGGAGCATCCACCATCTCTCTGGGCATCCTGTGCCAGTGCCTCACTGCCCTCACTGCAAACAACTTCTTCCTTACACTCAATCTAAATCTGCCCTCTGGTTTGAAACCATTTCCCCTCGATAGCACAGAATAGAATACAACAGAACAATTGGAAAGGATCTACAATTTGATTATCGAGTTGAACTCCTTGTGCACCTCAGGGCTAACCAGATGTTAGAGCACGTTCCTGAGGGCATTACCCACTGCCTTCTGCACACCGCAGCCATGGGGCGTTCAGCACTTCTCAAACTCAGCCCTGAGGACGAAAGCTCCACGTGGAGGCACCGCAGCACTGTGTGTCACAGCACGGACAGGAGCACGACTAGACAGAAAAGTGGCAGTGCCCGCTGTGCTGCTTTGCTCCTCGCTGCTGCTCAGGTCTCCTGCAGCCATCAGGGGATGCAGGTGGTGCAAGAATCGCATCACTGCGCTGTGCTGACGCAGCACTCATCCCCGGGATACCCGTGCTTGGCATCAGCAGAAGTGCTCGGGCTGAGGATAACAGCACTGCTTCTGGAGAGCACTGAGCTGCACAGAGAACGAGGCCTTGACCAAACGTGTCCTGAAGCTGGAATGGAATCGCCACTTGCATGGGGTGGGAGCAGCGATGATATCACACAGGAGCACTGGGGCCCCGTTCTGCTGCTCTCAGGTGGATGGAGCTGCTCCAGTGCTGAGCGAGGGCTGCACCAGGGCCGTCCCACGGGGCACTGTGTTTATTGGATCTCGCCCGCTGCAGAGGAAATGTCTTTTATTACTCGGCAGTTTATTGATTTGATCTGTGCTTTCTGTTTTACGCTGTGGTTTATATTTCTCGCTGGGCACAAGCTCTGTTTTGAAAGCTCTGTATAATATCAGTAGGTGTGCCAACACAGCGTGCTGGGTGCCCCAAAGCTGATGGGACACCTCACTCTGTAGGCACTGCACCATGCTAGGCACACGTCTGTCTGCCTGCCTTCCCCCTCACATCACTCTGAGCAGTGCTGCCCATGGTTGAGGCCACTGGTGGCCAAGAAAGTAGGATGTCCCATGTCCCATCCAGCGATGGGAACTGCCCCACTGTGGGGCCACAGGAGCCGTGGATGGGCACAAGCACAGCACGGCCTCGAGTCGCATCGAAGGAGGGTCCTGGGGAGTGGCTGGGCACTGGCACAGCTGCACAGGGAGTGGGGATCACCGTCCCTGGAGGTGTTCCAGAACCACAGGGATGTGGCACTGAGGGCCGTGGTGGTGTGGGCTGGGGGTGGGTTTGGGGATCTCGAAGGGCTTTTCCACCATAATGAGCTATAATTCTAGGATCAGGGATGGGGCCTTTGGATAATGCATTTCCCCTCTCCAAGTGTTGTATCAGCAGCACCAGGTCCTGCCCTTCCAAAAGAAGGAACACTGTGGGGCTGTGGATGCCCCATCAGGGCAAGGCTGGATGTGGCTCTGGGCAGCCTGCTCTGCTGGTTGCTGACCCTGCTCACGTCAGGGGGCTGAAACCCAATGATCTGTGAGGTCCTTTTCAACCCAGGCCACTCTATGATACAAAAAGGAGTTGTGTGTAGCCCAAGTGCACGCAGAGGGTGAGGGAGGTGTGTGGGGGCTCCCAGCCCTGACAGAACACAGGGCCCCCCAAAGCTCCCCATGTCCTGCAGGGCCCATGGCAGGGTCACGCAGCAGCACGGGGGTGGCAGCAGGGGGCTCAGGGACTGCACACTGAGGTCAGGCTGAAGGCTGGCACATGAGTTCCCCATAGCACGATGTCTGGACTGAAGAGAGCAGGGAATGGCAGGGAGGGAATGAGGAGCTGAAATAAGCACAGTGTGGAATTATCTAGTTTGCTAATGACAGAATGAATTCCAAAATCTATCTGACCTTGAGAAAGTTGGATGCAGAGAGAAAGTCCATCACCCAGAAACTGCAGCAATTAACAAAATTACCACTAGCATGGAGGGGAGGGGAGGGCGAAGGGAGGGGAGGGGAGGGATGAAGGGAGGGGAGGGATGAAGGGAAGGGTGGGGGAAGGGTGAGGGGAAGTGAGGGAGGAAGGGGAAGGGGAAGGGTGAGGAAAGGGTGAGGGGAAGGAGAGGGGTGAGGGGAAGTGTGAGGGGAAGGGTGAGAGGAAGGGGAAGTGGAAGGGGAAGGGGAAGGGAGAAGAGGAAAGGGGAAAGGAGGGGAGGGGTGAGGGGAAGGGGAAGGGGAAGGAAAGAAGAAAAAGAGAAATTATTACTGTTGGAAAAGCCCCCCAAGATCCCTAAGCTCAACCCCAGCCTACCCCACCGTGCCACATCCCCACAGTTCCTGAACTCATCCACAGTGACCCCACCGCCTCCCTGGGCAGCTATGCAGTGCATCACTGCTCCTTTAGAAAACAGTTCTTCCCTGATATCCACCCTGAACCCCTCCTGGCACAGCTCGAAGCCATCACCTCTTCTCCTGTCTAGCCTGGTCTCCAGTGCTGCAGTTTCTGTACACTTCCATCACAAGGAGGGAATTGTGGAACATCAGCATGACTCCAAAGTGCCACAGCCCCACATCCCAGTGCCACGGAGCACAGAGCTGGGGCTGGACACGGGACGGCCTCCTGCACATCACTGCTGTCTGTAGGAATTGTGATTGGGAGGCTAAAACAGGCTCGTGGGGATTAGCCACAAGAGCAGCACATCAGTCACACAAATCTGCTTAAGCAAAGCACAGCAGTGAGGGTGAAGCACTCACTGCTCTGTGAGTGAAGGCTCTCATTAGTGCTCGGGGCATCACCATGCAGGAGGTGGCAGCTGCCCCAGCAGTGCTCTGGGCATGGCCCGGAGGGAAGCCTTGCACAGCTGCTGCTCCTGGGCATCTCCAAGCAGGGATGCTCCAGCCCTTCTCTGGGCAACTCAGCTGACCAAAGGGAAGCGCTGAGGTGTCCATTTAGCACTCTTCCACCTTCCAGAACTCACGGTGAGCTACAGACAAGCACTGAGGGGGGGTAACCCCATGGGGTGCAGCAATGGTTTGCACAGCAGTAAGGCAATATCTGCTGGGACAGACAGCACATCGGGATCCAGCACGGCTTGGGGGGAGCTGGGGCACCCCTTGTGCCACACACTGCCATGTCCCAGTGTGGTCCTCAATCCACAGCTCCGCTGATCCCACAGCTCACACAGAGAGGGAGAAGCACCGTAACTGGGGGCCCTCCAAGCAGAACACAGCCCTGCAGAGAGAAGCATTGGAAGGAATCGGAGTACCTGAGATCATTTCCTTTGCATTTGTATTCAGGGCTCATCCGTGGCATTCTCTGTGCTGCCTGACTTCAGACTGACTGCCCTCCTGGCAGACTCACATTAAGAGGGAACAATAAATTGCAGTACGGTTCTCCTGTACCTGGGTGCGGGGCAAATGGAAATAACTTTGGAACAAAGCTTTATTTATGAACTTGGAATTGGATTATCGAGTCGTTGGCATCAGCAGCGGCAGCGCTGCTTTTTTAAGACCTTCGAGAGATTTCCAGGGAGATGTAATCCCTTCCTCTGACGATCTCCAGACTGTCCCTCATTTCCTAAGCTCCCCGATAACGTCTCTGTGCTCGCGCTGACGTTACTGCTCCTCAGACATCAGATCACGATCTCGGAGCTGCAGCACAGCACTCTGCAGCCTCCGTCCTCTGCCGGAGGGCACTGCAGCTTTGCCTGAAGCCCATCACAGAAACAGAGTAATGCTTAGAGATGGGAGGGACCTTTAAGGGCCATCTACTCCAACTCCCCTGCAGTAAAGAGGGACAGCACAGCTCCATCAGTTTGCCCAGGGCCTGAAGTCTCCAGGGATGGGAGATTCCCATCAATGGGAACCTGGTTGGGTTTTGTCCTGGGGGTGTGAGAGCTCACCCAGCAGAGCAATGGAGCACAGAGCCATGGGGAGAGCTGAGTGCATAATGCCAGGGGTGGGAGCAGAGCCTGCCTGGTGACCCCAACACCTGGGCTGGGGGAGGCTCTGCTCAGGAGCTTCATGTTGCTGGAACAGGCTGGTGTTGGCACTGCTGCCCGGGGAGGTGGCGGAGTCACCGTCCCTGGAGGTGTTCAAGAGCTGGCACTGAGGGACGTGGTCATCAGGCACGGTGGGATGAGCTGGGGTTGGACTTGGGGATCTCAGTGGTCTTTTCCAACCTTAACAATTCTCTGGTGGCTTTCCTTCACAGCCAGGGACACTGCAAGCCAGGCAGCAGATGCCATGCCAAGTGGTCACCACGCCAGCTGATCCGCCGTGCCGAGCGGGCCCTGTGCTGCCTTCCCCAGGGCACAGCTCAGCATCACACCCCAGCACGTGGGCTGCAGGGAGCTCCCCTCCTGTGTCCTTGAGCCAGCGCAGAGCCGGCAGCTGCAGCTGGGCTGAGCTCTGTGTAAATAATCCACAAAGCCGTGCTGCTGATCGGCCGCTGCCCTACTTAACTGCATCTCTGCGTCGAGGCTGCAGCTCAGTGCGAGGATGCACTGCTGCTCTCCCTGCAGGACCAGGCACAGCGTGGACAGAGCACCACTGCTAATTAAATCTGCTGGGTTTCAAAATGCCGCACAATGATGTCTCAGGAAAGGGGGCTGAGTCAGAATCACAGACCGGCCCAGGTTGGAAGGGACCTCAAGGATCATGAATCTCCAACCCCCTGCAGCAGGCAGGGCCACCAACCTCCCCGTTTCATACCAGACCAGGCTGCCCAGGGCCCCATCCAATCCAGCCTTGAACACCTCCAGGGGCAGAGCATCCACGACCTCTCTGTGCAGCCTGTTCCAGCACCTCACTGATTTCATAGTAAAGAACCTCCCCCTGACATCCAACCTAAATCTTCCCTCCCTCAGCTTAAAACCATTTCCCCTCGTCCTGCTGTTCTCTGCCCTTTCCAAGAGCTGACTCCCCTCCTGTTTAGGGGCTCCTTTAGGTCCTGAAAGGCTGCAATGAGGTCACCACACAGCCTTCTTTTCTCCAGCTGCACAAGCCAAGCTCCTTCAGCCTGTCTCCATAGGGGAGGTGCTCCAGCCCTCTGAGCATCTCTGTGCCCCTCCTCTGGACCCCCTCCCACAGCCCCACACTTTTCCTGTATTGGGGCCCCAGACCTGGACACAGTACTCCAGATGGAGTACTCTGGAATGGGACAGAAAATGCCTTGCAGAACGGCACGAGAGCTCTGGCAGTCCTCTGCTCGGATGCCGCATGAGAGTGCAGACCCACGGAGATGTGACTGGGCTGAGTGGTCCCGAGCCTTTCTTTTTTGTAGGGTTGGAATAACTGAACGAGCATCAAGGCTGAAGCTGAGATCCTGCCTGTACCGCTGATCTCCATCAGTGCTTGTCCACAGGAGGACGTGGCAGGTTCTGAAACAAGGGGTCCAGATGCAGCAGCACAGAAGGCTCCAGTGGTCCCGGAGGTTCCCACTGCTCTCTCCTCTCTCAGGTGACAACTGATAGGTGTGAGAGAACAGCCCGACATTGTGCCAGGGGAGGTTTAGAGCAGATATGAGAACTTTTAAATGGAGAGGGGAAGTCAGGCACCAAGGCAGACCGCCCAGGGCCGTGATGGGGTCACCACCCCCAGAGATATTGCAGATGTGCAGATGTGGCGCTGAGGGATGTGGGTCAGCAATGGGGCTCAGTGGGTCGGGTGGGACTTGGTGATCTTGAAGGTTTTTCCAACCTCAATGAGTGATCCCAGAGGCTTCCCGGTGTCAGCTGCTGTAAGCAGGCCTCTGATCAAACAGTCCTGACCTCACAGAGCATCACCGAGTGCTCTGACACCCCAGGGCCATTGCCCTGCTCTGGGCCTAAGGGCAGCGCAGCAGTGCGGGACAGGGCCAGCAGGCAGCTCTGCACCACGTCCGTGGGACAGAGAGGACATCACCACGGGACCACCCCACATCCACAGCCTTCGTCTGAGAACATCCTTGCTCTGGTGCAAAGTTCTCTGATCCTTCCTGAGGATGAGCACAGACCCACCCCGCTGCCCAGGGCGGGCAGTGCAGGGCCCGGGCAGCGCTCTCTCCTCTGACCCACGCGGTGCCCGCAGCGCTGAGGGTCAGTGCTGTGCCGGAACACACAGACACTGCTTCACAGATGCCCAAATCCTTGGGGTTGTTAACAACTGCTGAAAGACCGAAGGAGATGCGAACAGGAGGGATGTCAGGGACACAACAGGCAAAATGTTTAACGGACTATTGCCTTAAAGCACTTAAAGCCTTAACTTTGTGCTTGGCCAAGCAGAATTTGCTGCTGGTACAACCCGTGCTGGCTGTCCCCGAATGCCTCCCTGTGCCTGCTTTGTCTGGGGACAGGGAGCACAGGGGGACACGCTCCTTCTGACCGAGCTGAGGTTGGGTGCCCCACAACCTCCCCACCCCCAGCGAAGGACAGGAGCTGTGCCAGCTATAAAGGAACCCCTCCAGCCACCGCCTTTTTCCACAGAGGACAGACAGGATCTGTGAAATCCGCCCCAAAACCTGACAAGAGAGCCAGGAAAACCAGCTCTGTTCAAGAGATGGGATGTGGGGAAAGGGGCGTTGCACCACGCCAGGCACACGTCCGTCCATCCGCCTTGCTCACTCTGAGCAGCGGTGCCACAGCTGTGGATGGGCACGGGCACAGCACGGCCTCAAGTCGCATCAGGGGAGGTTTAGGTGGGGTACTGGGGAGGGTTTCTTCTGGGGCAGGGTTGGGGCCACCATCCCTGGAGGCCACTGCGACATGGCTGAGGATGCAAAGCGAGCAGCACCGAGGGCAGCACAGCGGGGCTGAGTCCATGTGGGATGCGTCCAAAGGCCAACAGCAGCAAAGCACAGCCCCACTGTGCTGGGAAGCAAGCTGACCAGGGCTGGAAAACCAGGGGCTGCCCCTCTGCGCTCACCCACCGGGCACATGGCACTGGAGCATCGCCTGCCCGGCCCAGAGGAGCCGTCACGGGGTCACCCCCGGCCTGGGATGGGCACAGAGCGCAGTGCTGAGCTGCGTGATGGCGCGGAGTGCTGCGAGCACACAGCACCATGGTTGGGCACGGGGCAGAGCACACCACAGGGAACAAGCGGTTTCTCCCACAGTATTCTCCTGGGGAAACTGGCAGCCGTGGTGTGGACAGGTTCACTCTTCTTTGGGTTGAGAATTGGCTCGAGGGCCGTGCCCAGCGGGTAGTGGTTAATGGAGTCAAGTCCAGCTGGCGTCACAAGTGGTGTCCCCCAGGGGTTGGTATTGGGGCCCGTCTTGTTTAATATCTTTATTGATGACCTGGATGAGGGGATTGAGTGTACCCTCAGTAAGTTTGTGGATGACACCAAGTTGGGAGGATGTGTCGATCTGCCTGAGGGCAGGGAGGCCCTTCATCGGGATCTGGATAGGCTGGACAGCTGGGCTGAGGTCAATGGGATGAGGTTCAATAAGGCCAAGTGCCGGGTGCTACACTTTGGCCACAATAACCCCATGCAATGCTATAGGCTTGGGGCAGAATGGCTTGAGGAGTGCATAGAGGAAAAGGACCTGGGGGTGCTGGTTGATGCTCGGCTCAACATGAGCCGGCAGTGTGCCCAGGTGGCCAAGAAGGCCAATGGCATCCTGGCCTGTATTAGGAATAGTGTGGCCAGCAGGAGCAGGGAGGTGATCATCCCCCTGTACTCAGCTCTGGTGCGGCCGCACCTCGAGTACTGCGTTCAGTTTTGGGCCCCTCACTACAAGAGAGACACCGAGGCCCTGGAGCGTGTTCAGAGAAGGGCAACAAAACCGGTGAGGGGTCTGGAGCACAGGTCTTACGAGGAGCGGCTGAGGGAGCTGGGATGGTTTAGCCTGGAGAAAAGTCCCACGCACGGCCCCACGCGGACCCCCGACGGCCGCCGGCACCGACAGCGCCACGCACTGCGCATGCGCGCCGCCCCGCGCCTCGGCCCCGCCCCCCTCTGCCGCTCGCCCCGCCCCTTCCGGCCCCGCCCCGGATCGGCGGCGCCGCGCTCCGCACGCGCTCCTTTTCCGCCGCGCGCTCCAAGATGGCGGACACGCAGGTGGGGCCGCGCGGCGCGGGGCGGCTGTGGGGGATGGGGGATGGGGGATGGGGGGCGGCTATGGGGGGGGATGGGGGGCGGGGGGGGACCGGGGCAGTCCGTGACGGGGCGCGGTGGGCCCGGGCCCGGTGTGACGCCTGTGTCCCCCCGCAGACCGAGCGGGCGTACCAGAAGCAGCCCACGATCTTCCAGAACAAGAAGAGGGCTCTGCTGGGCGAGGGCGGCAAGGAGAAGCTGCCCCGCTACTACAAGAACATCGGCCTCGGCTTCAAGACGCCCAAGGAGGTGCGGTGCGGCCCCGAGCGCTGCTCCGTGGGACCGCAGCCCGTGGGAGCGCGGTGTGGCCGTGGGGAGGGGCTGGGACGCGGCCCCACGGCTCCCGCGGAGCCCCTCTCTGGGTGTCCGCCATTCCGCCTCGCTGCTGAGGGCTCCCTGTGTTCGCTGCCCCTCGTCCCGTTGCTGTGTCACTGCATGAAGTTGCTGTCCCTGTGAGGACCGTGAGGCCGCACTGAGGTCTCCCCGCAGCCTTCCTGGGGCTGAGCAGCCCCAGCTCCTCAGCCTGCCTCCGTACAGAGGTCTGAACACCCCCGTGCCCTCAGCCACAGCCCCACGTCCTTCCTGTGCTGGCAGCCTCAGGCCTGGGTGCTGTATTCCACACGGGGCCTCAGGAGGGCAGAGGGGCACAGCCCCCTCCTGTCTGCTGTCCCCTCTCTGTTGGTGCAGCCCAGGGGACCGATGTCCTTCTGGGCTGTGAGCACACACTGCTGGCTCTGTCCCTCTTAGAACCCCTTAGTCCTTCTCCACGGGGCTGCTCTCAGTGATTTCTCTCAGTCTGTGCGGTCTGGGATTGCTCCAGTTGCAGTGCAGCACTTTGCATTTGGTTCTGCTGAACCTCATCGGGTTCACGCATGTCTGTGTCCAGGACCTTTCGGGTCTGTTTCTGTCACATCAGCTCAGCACCTGGGGCTCCGTGTGGCTGTGGCTGTGCTGCTGGGCTGCCCGTGTGCCCGCACACTGAACATTGCTTCTCTCGTAGGCTATCGAGGGCACCTACATCGACAAGAAGTGCCCCTTCACGGGCAATGTCTCCATCCGTGGCCGAATCCTGTCAGGTGAGTTGTGCAGCAGTGTAAGCACGTGGTGCCACCCGAGCAGGAGATCACGGAGCCCACGGGTGCCCCTGTGGGGCTGCCGGGAGCACAGCACTGGTCCTTGAGCTGCACATGATGCCGTTCTCACGATGGTCTTCCAAGCCTCACGGTGCGGGGGCTGTGACGACAGTGCCACATGGCATTGCTGATGCTCGGTGCAAGGACACGCTGCTGATTGTGTGCAGCGCAGGACAGGTAGCAGGGTGTGTTCAGGGGCTCACGGAGGACAGGAGAACTGATGTGCTCTGTAGGCTGGGAGGTGGGGGAAGGAAGTCCCCGTGTTGTGCAGGACTGAGAAGTTTGTGGAATTGAGCAGTGCCTTCCCGTGTTAAGCACTGCTGGTCGTGGGTGGCTCCCCTGGAGGGCTCCATCCTCCGGCAGCTGGGAGCAGGGCCGCTCTCGTCCCCAGGTGTGGTCACCAAGATGAAGATGCAGCGCACCATCGTCATCCGGCGGGACTACCTGCACTACATCCGCAAGTACAACCGCTTCGAGAAGCGCCACAAGAACATGTCCGTGCACCTGTCCCCGTGCTTCAGGTGCGTGCTGCGCGGCTCTGCTGTCACTGTGTGATGTGTGGGGCTGTGCTGAGCGGAGTGGGCGCATCGGGGCGGTTCTGTTTGCTGCTGGTGGTGATGTCTGAACTCACGATGGTCTTCAGAGTCCCCGCTGGTGAAGGGGCTGCTGACAAAGCCTGTGGCTGTTGCTGAACCAGCAGGTGTGTGCGGGTCGGTCTGCAGGCTGCGTGTGACACCTCGTGCTCACACGGCCCTGAACTTATTGAGAGAGCTTAAAAAAGCTCAGGCTGATGTCTCCAAAGGAAATGCTGAGGGTGGGGGGGGGTCAGAGGATGGTGCCCCCATCTCCTGCACTTCTGAATCCTGGGGCAGCCCCCGTGCCACTCTGTGCCGGCTTAAGGAGCACACCGGGACCAGGAGGGAAACCTGTGGTGGCTGAAGGGTTTCCCCTCGGGTGCTCAGCGCTCCTCCTGCACCCATGGGCTGCTCCCATCTGCTGCTGCAGTCCGTGCTCACGTGGAGGGACGGGCACTGCTATTTCAGCACAGTCATCACTGCAGCTCTGATCGTGCAAGGTCACTTTCAGTGCCGTTGCACAGCACTGCATCGTGTGCTGCAGTGTCTGTGTGCAGGGCAGGAAGGTGCAAACTGATGGTGCTGAAACAGCACTGCTTTCATTGCAGGGATGTGCAGATCGGGGACATCGTGACCGTGGGGGAGTGTCGGCCCCTCAGCAAAACCGTCAGGTTCAACGTCCTCAAGGTCACCAAGGCCGCGGGCACCAAGAAGCAGTTCCAGAAGTTTTAAAAGCAGCAGATGGAGTGTAATTGGGAGGAATAAAACCTTTTAAATCCACCCTGTGCGTGTGGTGTGGGGTGAACACTGCGCAGGAGTGCAGCAGTGTAAAGGCACTGAGCTGCAGGGATGGCTCTGAGCTCCTCGAGGGGATGTGGGGTCAGGCGGCACTGCTCTGTATCTCAGGGCTCCTGTGAGGGAGAGGCAGAGTTTGGTGGGGGTGGGGGTCAGGGGATGAGCACGTGGGCTGCGGGGAGCTGGGCACAGCCTGGGCTTAAACGTGGGCTCACGTGCTGCGCTGCACTGCCGCCATGGATCTCCCAGCGGCAAACCAGCTCACCCCACTGCGGCTGTGGGGGCTCACACGGAGCCCCTGCTCAGAAATGGGGCTGCTGAGGTCTCCTCGTTACCAGATCTGCTGGGAGAAGAATGGCCAACAGGACAGGGAAAGGCTGAGTGTGGCTGTCACACCAGGAGGTAGCAGGGAAACACCCCCAAACTGTCCTGCAGGGGCTCCTCAGAGGTAATGCTGCCAACCCCCCATCAAATCCTCATGTCCCCTTAGGAAGCAGTGAGGAAACTCCGGGGAGGGCTCCTCTAGAAGGCGGTGTGCACAAAGCCCAGCTCAAGTGCCTTCACACCAACACACAGTGCAGGGGAGCTGGAAAACGGGATGTGCGTGGAGCACTATGAGCTGCCAGCGACCACGGAGTGTGGGATGGTGCTCAGAGGGCATGGCCTTCTCAGAAGGGGTGGGCTATGTGGGGGGGATTGCCCTCTGTGTTAAGGAGTGGACGCACTGAGGAGCTCCCTCAGCATCTTCATCAGTGCCATCGGTGATGGGCTCGAGTGCACTCTCACTAGTTTGCTGAGGTCAGAAGGAGGGACACCATCCACAGGGACCTCAGCAGGCCTCAAAGGTGGGACCGTGTGAACTTCACGAGTGCAAGGTTTTGTGCCTGGGTCGGAGTAACCCCAGGTATGTGTACAGACTGGAGAGGAACTCCTGGAGAGCGGTCCTGTGGGGAAGGACCTGGGGGTCCTGGTAGGTGAAAAACATGAGCCAGCAGTGCACTGCTGCAGCCTGGA
This sequence comes from Callipepla californica brunnescens, assembly GCA_023055505.1. Taxonomy (NCBI): domain Eukaryota; kingdom Metazoa; phylum Chordata; class Aves; order Galliformes; family Odontophoridae; genus Callipepla; species Callipepla californica. The sequence continues at coordinate 451,106 of JALIRH010000072.1, read as the reverse complement.
AGGGCAACGGTGTCCTGGGCTCCATCAGGAGAGGGGTGGCTGCAGGGACAGGGAGGGGAATGTCTCTCTGCTCTGCCCTCGTGAGGCCCCATCTGGAGTACTGTGTCCAGGTCTGGGGCCCCAGTACAGGAGATGTGTGGGGCTGTTGGGGAGGGTCCAGAGGAGGGCCATGAGGATGCTCAGAGAGCTGGAGCACCTCTCAAACGAAGACAGGCTGAGGGAGCTGTGCTTGTTTGGCCTGAAGAAGAGAAGGCTTCAAGGAGATATCATCACACCCTTCCAGTGCATAAAAGGGGATTAAAAACAGGAGGGGAATCAACTTTTCACAAGGGCAGGCAGAGAGAAGATGGGGGAATGGTTTTAAGTTCAAGGAGGGAAGGTTTAGGTTGGATGCCAGGGGGAAGTTCTTCACAGAGAAAGCAGTGAGGGGCTGGAACAGCCTGCAGAGAGCATGTGGGTGCCCCACCCCTGGAGGTGCCCCAGACCAGGTTGGATGGGGCCCTGGGCAACCTGGGCTATACCACATCCGGATGTGGGTGGCCCTGCATGGGGCTGGAACTTGATCCTCGGGGTCCCCTCCATCCCAAGCTGTCCTGTGCTTCTGTGATCTGTGAAGGTCCCTTCTGACTGAGCTGCTCCATTCCAGCTGTCAGGAGCAGCACTGTGTGCAGCAGCACCACACTCTTGATGTGCCACATGAGAAGTGCTGCTCTGTGCCACCAAAGCCGCTGTGCAGCTCCCACACATCCCTGAAAACCCTCAAGAAGGGCAGTAATGAATTGTGGGGCTCAGCATCTGCACCCTCAGTCATTCCTCACTCAAAGCATCCACGGAGGATGTGACCACCAGCACCTGTGCCATCCTGATCCCACACACCAGTGCAGTGAAGCCCCCCAGCTCCTCTCAGCAGCATAAATCAATGCTTCCACCATTCCTGGTGGGAAACACAGCCCGGTCAGTTCAGTGCTGGAAGGAGTTCTGTTCAGCAGCTGTGTAACGTTCGCACTGACACTGCGGAGGAGGTGACTTACACAGGGAATGTGACCATGAAAGGTCAGCGTGGCCCCCACTGAGGAGTGCTGTGTGCCCCCCAGCACCGCAGGGCTCCTCCCCGGCCCTGGTGGCCCATCCCCAGCTATGGCTCACCCCAACACTGCAGGAACAGGGACACGGCACTGCCAAACCCCATCCCCCAGCACCAGCCCAGCCCTGGAGCAGAGCCGCCTGTCCTGGGAGCCCTGCAGTGACAAAGCTGTGCCACTGAGCACCACGGAGTGTGCAGAGAGGGCCCAGGAGGACAGCGCACAGCAGCAGCACTGTATCACTGCCCAGGATCAGCCCCGAGGTGTCCCAGCACATCCACACCTGGTCCTGCACAGAACCGCACAGCACAGAAGGACTGGGGAGATCTGTGATCCTATAGTGGTGATCCACGCTGCAGGACGGGGGTTCTCTGCTGCCCCATGTCCCCAGAGCCGTGCTGGAAGCACAGCCGTGGTGTGGATGCGGTGCATGGTGGATGCTGTGGCACTTGGAGGTGTTACACCTTCTGGGGATGCCACTGCTGCTTGGGGATGCTCTGCCTGCTCAGGGTCACCATGGCCACTTGTGGGGTCACCATGGCCACCTGTGGGGATGCTGTGCTGCTCAGGGATGCCATACAATCACAGAATCACCCAGGTCAGAAAAGACCTCCAGGCTCATCCACCTACAACCAACACCTTCCTACTACACCACATCCCTTAGCAGCACCCCCACACATCTGAACAGCTCAATGATGGTGACGCCCCGCTCCCTGGGCAGTCCATGGCAGCACCTGAACACTCTCTGCAAAGAAATTCTTCTAATTCCCAACCTGACCCTCCCTGGCACAACTTGAGTCCATTCCCTCTTGTTCTTTTGCTGTTACCTCCCGCCCCACACTCCTCCACATCCCTAATGCAGCCCCAGGCCCAAGGAAGAGTCCCTGAGGCCGTGGGACAGGACACTGTGGCATGGAGATGCCGTGGTACGGGGGATCTGTGTGAGCATCACGCATGGCACCGCTCCCGGGGTGACCCCACTGCACAGGACTGCCATACGAACCCAATGTCCTCATGGGGTGCAGGTCCCTGAGGGGTGCAGCTCTGCTGTGGGGCTGCACAGAGGTGTGGGTCAGGCAGGAAGGAAGGCAAGGGGAGACCCGGGCTGCACTGTTCCCTGCATCCCTGGTGGCCTCCAAGGGAGGGCCGTGTCCTTCTGCTGCCTTCCATGGGTCCCTGCACCATCCCCACAGTGTTCCACACGCAGCTCGGCTGTGCTCTGGGGTTTGTCCCCCCACAGATCCCGGTGCATCACCCCAGCTGCACTCCCAGCTGGACAGACACAGTGTGTCACCCAGGACAGACGTTCTGTGTCCTTTCCCTGCGCCCCATCAGAGCTCCTCCTGCCTGGACCCCCACGCAGCAGCACAGTGCCAGCACCCCCTGCATGCCCACATGTGTACGTGGGCTCCCGGATCTCTTGGACAGCCCAGCAGATTTGCGGAGCTGTGCCCACGGGCTCTGCCCTCGCCCCCTGCCCAGCCCAGCACCCCCAGCATTGCCCGCCTGAGGGGGAACTGGAGCATGGCAGGATCTGCCAGGGCTGCTCCATCTCCGCAGGATTTGGGCGTCAATCTGTGCATCTCCGCTGCTGGAAGTGGTTTCCAGGACAGAAAAAATGAGAAACGCTGCTCGGCTCTAATTTTGGATCCCCGCCGCCCCCGGGAGCCGCAGTGCTGTGTGCGGGGAACTGAGCGGCTCCGCAGGGCGAGGGGAGGCCGGGGCTGCGTCCCCGCTGCCAGCACCCACAGCCCTGCCTGCAGCCCTGGGCTCTGCCTGCACAGCATTCCTGCCTCTGTTTCCCATCTCTGCCCAAACATTGCCCCCCAACCCACGCATCCCACGGAGATCCCACGGCTGCTGGCGCTGCTTTGCTGTCAGGGTGCAGCACTGCAGGATTCCACGATGGCCGAGCTGCTGTGCTGTGCTGAAGACAAATGCTCCCTGAACTCCATTGCTGTCACTGCACTGAGCAAAGCAGAGCTCTCAGTTCCCATCAGACGCACACAGTGCTCCCAGCAGCCGGGTGCTGCCCTCCCAGCACGTCACCTGCACAACCATCCCTTCAGCCGTGTGCATCTTCGGGGGAAGGAGAGAACCAAAACCCCTGAGGAGCTCTGACACATCTCCAGGTGCACGCAGGAAAACCCAGCATCCCCCAGAGGAAAGCGCTGTCCTCAATTCACATTGTAACAGACACCCACACCAACAAGAGGAAACGCTGCCGTGCCCAGCCCGCATGGCATGAGGCTCCTCAGAGCTGCAGAGGGCACAGCCAGACATGAAAACCCCCATCCCATCCCATCCCATTCTATCCCCATCCCCATTCCCATTCTCACTCCCATCCCCAGCCCCATTCCATCTCTACCCCTACCCCCTATCACCATCCCTATCCTTATCTCTATCCCTATTGCCATTGCCATCCTCATCTCCATCACATCCCCATTCCTTCCCATCCCCATCCCATCCCCAGCCCCATTCTCATCCTCATTGCACTCCCATCCTATCCTATCCCCTCCCCACCCCATCCCCATCCCATTTCAGCCCCCACATTCACGCTTCCCACGTTGACACCACATTGTAGGGTAGTGCGGGTGATTTTCCAACAGATAAATCCTGTTGGTTCAGCGTGACAGCTTCACAGCAAAAGTGTGTCGGGCAGGAGGAGCACCGAGTGGATGCCAGACCCCAAAGGGCTGCGAGATAGGATTCAAAAGCCTCAAAACACTGCAGGGATCACAAACAGCCACCAGCACCGCCTCCTGCAGCAGCCACAGCAGCACCCACGGTGCCAGCCCACATCCCGGCCTCGGCCCCACGACCCCCAGGCACAACGGGCTCCAGCGGGACCCCCTGGCGCACCCATGCAGGGGGGAATATCGGGGCCAGGAGGGATACTGGGGAAAATCCTTTCTCCCAGAGAGCAGCGATGCACTCCCACATCTGCCCAGGGACTTTGGGGGGGGTCACTGCCCCTCGGGGCTCCAGAACCGCGGGGATGTGACACTGAGGGACGGTCAGTGAGCACAGGGGGGGTGGGTTGGGGATCTCAGAGGTCTTTTCCAACCACAGCGAAACCAAAACTCCATATACCCCCGACACAGCGAAGGGGACCCCGGTGATGAGGTCCCTTCCTCTCCAGCCCCGCAGGGACGGCGGCAGCAATGCCCTCGACCAGACCCTTTATTACAGAAGGGCTTGTACACAGCACAGACACAGCGGCTCCCCCCATGCACCGCCCGGCCCCACACCCCCACCCCGCCCCACGGAGCGGGGCATTGCATAGAGAGGAGCGGGCAGGGGGTGGGTGACAGCGGGGGCGGCAGGGGGCAGAGCCAGCCCGCCCCACACCTGGTGGCACCGTCCGGCCCCGCCGTCCCCACGCATCCCCGCGGCCGCCCGGGGCCGGCTCCCGGCAGAACATTCATCCCAAATAAATTAAAAAGGTCCGTGCCCCCTTTCCCCCCCCCACCCCCGGTTAAAAAGCGTCCGCCGGGCTCACTCCTCGGGCGGTTCGCACAGGAACGGAGAGGTGACGGCGTGGGCCTGGGCGATGGCCGCCAGCTCCTTGAGGAACTCGCTGAAGATGACGGCGCAGTACACGGCGTTCTTGACGCGCAGTGCCTCGCTCTGCTTCTCGGCCGAGCTGCGGAACAGCGCGGCTCCCGCCAGCGCCTGCAGCACCGGGCCGTCCCGCACCTGCTGCAGTGCCAGCTGCGCCGCCTGCCGCGCCCGCGTCGGGCTGTTGGTGTGCCGCAGGATCAGCTCGCCCAGCGACGGCTTGCGGCTGCGGGCTGAGGGGCTGCGTCAGCTGCGGGACCCCCGGAGCAGCCCAGGACACGGCCCGGAGCTCGGGGTGCGGGGCAGAGCCCCGGCTGCACGTGGGGCCGTGGGCAGCCCCCCAGGGCAACACCGTCCCCAGCGTGGCGTGCAGCCCCAGTGCGATGCAGCGAGGGGGAGAAGCAGAACCCAGCCCTGCGAGCGCTGCCATGCGCGGCACCCGGCCCCCAGCAGCAGGGAAGGGGCAGAGCTCAGCTCTGCGTGCAGGACCCAGAGCAGCACACAGCCCCCGTGCACTGTGATGTGAAGCCCCCGACTCTGCCGCCACGGCCCCTTCACCACGGCAACCCCCGGCCCTCCACACAAAGGGACGTGAGCTCCCCATCCCCGAGCGGCTCCCGGACCCCACGGGCACCCCACGCACGGCGCAGCCCAGCCCCACGGCAGCAGCTCCGGCCCCATCTCACCCAACGTCTCCGAGCGGCGCAGCGCTGGCACGACCCCGGGCGCATCAGCCCAGTCCAGTTTGCCGCGGGCGATCAGGTACTTCTTGGCCTTGAAGAGCAGCGTGGGGAAGTCCTCCTGGCTGGCAGCAAAGCTCTCAATCTTGTTCTTCACCGAGCCGAGCACCTGCAGGGAGGGATGGGACATACAGGGCGAGACGGACGGGATCGGACAGAGGGAAGGGCAGAACGGGCGGCACCGCGGGCAGCGCACACACCGCACCTGCAGCAGGGACTTGACGCTGGGCTGGAAGACCATGTTGGTGTTGAGCAGGAAGGAGCGCAGCAGCGGCTGCGGGTAGCAGGCCAGCTGGGCCACCAGCCCCGTCAGCAGGAAGTTCACGTACAGCGAGTTGTGCAGCATGTTCTCCAGCTTGCCGAACAGCACCGTCACGAAGGGCCCTGCGGGTGGGGGCAGGCGTGGGCTGTGAGCGTGGGATGGGACGCCGAAGCGCTCCCGCCCGCGCCCCATTCGGCCCCACCTGTGAAGGGCTGGCTGTGGGGCGGCCCCACGGTGCGCGGTGGGCTGGCCACGGCCTGTGCCAGCGGGTCCAGCGGCCGCACGCGGCCCAGTGCCTCCTCGCCCTCGGGCACAGCGGCGAAGCTGGCGAAGGCCTCCTCCTCCTCGCGGGACAGCAGCGGCTCGGCGGCGGCGGGCGGCTCGGCCCCGGCCCCGTTCTCCATCTCGGCCTCGATCTCCCGCAGCTCCTGGGTGAAGGCCTCGATGCTGACGCCCGCCCCGTTGGGCTCAGCCGGCGCCTTGGCCAGCAGCTCCTCCAGCAGCGAGTCCACGGAGCGCGGCGGCTCCCAGCCCGCAGGCTGCGCCCGGGCCCCGTTGTGCGCCGGCCCCTCGCCCCGCGGACTCCTGCGCACTTTCTTCACCACCACGTCCCCCTCGGGCCGCCCCGGCTCCGCGTGCCCGTGCGCCCCGTTCACCAACGCCCCCGAGTCCCGTGCGTCGGGCCCGGGCCCCGCGGCGCGGGGCTCACCGGGGCTGGGAGCCCTCCCCGTGCCCTCCTCGGGCAGCCCCCGCTTCTTAGTCCGCGGGGTCGGGGGCCCCGGGGCGCCGTCAGGGCCGGGTGCGGCAGCGGGCTCCTCGCCGTCGTACGGGGCCGACCACACGCGGCACGCCCATGCGCAGCGGTCGATGCTGCGGCGCGCGTCCCGCAGGTACTCCAGGTAGTTCCTGTCCAGCTCCGCCACCTCCTCCCAGCGGGCGGCACGGTGCGCGGGGCTGCTGCTCGGCGTGCCGGGGGAGCGCGGTGCCGCGCCCGCCGCCTCGGGGCCACCGCTCTGCTGCCGCATGAAGAAGGCGAGACGCGACGGCGTGGAGGGCCGTGGCGGCGCTGAGGACGTGTCCACGCCGGGGCTGCTCTGCCCTATGGGGCGGAGATGGTGCTCAGCAGCGCGGGGCCGGAGCCGACGCGCAGCGTGGACCTGCGGTGCCGCTGCCGTACCCTTTGCCCGCTCCTCGTCGTGCTCTGGCAGCGCTACGTTCTCGGGGCGGCAGCAGCGTGGGATGAGCGAGAGGAACTTGGCGGCCGTCTTGCCGTAGATGTCCAGGTCCCGCACCGCCCGCTTCTGGCTCAGCATGACGTGGCTGCAGGGCAGCAGGTACCTGGTGGGACCGGGACTGTGAGCGGGGACGCAACAGGACCGCAGGCAGCGGCAGCACGCCGTTCTGCTCTGCCATTTCAACCCCTGGCGTCGCCCCTTATGGGATACAGCCGTGCCCTGTCCGGGACCAACACGATGATACCCAGCCCCATCCCGTACCGCCATCGGATCCCCTGGAGATGCCACCCTCAGGCCACAGCCGTGCCCACGCAGCACCCACGTGGTGACAGCCCAACCTGCTGCCAACCTGACACTGAACCCCCTGCAGATGCCGCCCCTGGGACACAGCTGTGCCCTGCCCAGCACCCACGGTGACACCCCAGCCATCTCATACCATCCATCAGCCCCCCACGGGACACAGGCACGCCCACCCCAGCACCCATAAGGCACCACCCCAGCCCCATCCCATCCTTTGGACATGCACCCCACGTCCCCGCACGCCACGGCCTCTCCTCATCCCAACCCCATCCCAGCAGCACCGTACCTGAGCACCAGCTGCAGCATCACGTCCTCGCAGTTGAGGCTGAGCAGCGTCCGGAAGAGGCTCAGGGACACCATGCAGAGCTGGGGATGGAGGAGAGGTGAGGCGGCTGCACACCCGGGTCCCCGCAGGGCCCCCCAGGCCCGGCCCCACCACTCACCCGCGAGTTGCTGTTGATGCGGCTGACGAGCGTGTCGAGGATGGTGGTGTTGTCGTGGCGGTGCAGCAGCACAAAGCGCAGGAAGGTCTTCAGCAGCGCCGTCTCACTGACGCTGCGCAGGAACAGGTCCAGGTAGGCGGTGCTGGCGATCATCTCCTCGATGGAGGTCTGCACGGGGAGCAGCAGCCGGGAGCGCGCCGGGTGCACCGCAGAGAGCCCCACGGCACCACACCACGCCCCACAGCATCACACCACACCCCACAGCACCACCACCAGGTGCCCCTACCTTGTGCAGTGCCGGCCCCATGACGGGCACCAGGAACCCGTTGTGCACGTAATCCACCAACTGCTTCTGCACCAGCGGGTGGGCGACCTGCAGGGTGTGCAGGGGGGTCAGGGCCGCCCGCCCCGGCCCACCCAGCCCCACGTCACCCACAGCCCCACCTGGATGACGGCGTTGCAGAATTCCAATGAGTTCATGAAGAGCACGAGGGAGGACACCCCGATCCAGTCCTCGCGGCGCAGGCAGTGCCAGTCATCCCCGCGCACCTCGATCTTGCGGGGCAGCGAGGAGTACAGCGCGCTCAGCCCCGTGGCCAGGACCTGTGGGCACGAGCGGGCATCAGCTGCACTGTGTGTGCTCTGTTTAAGTGCTGAGCGTGGCCCCGGGGCACTCAGCACCCAGCCAGCCTTACCGGGCAGAAGTAGGAATTGTCGGTGATGGACTTGGCGACGGCGTGGTTGCTGGCCGACATGGCCATGATGAGCAGCAGCGCATCGCGGGCCTGCTGCCCCAGCACGCCCTCGTGGTGGATGAAGGGGATGAGGAGGGAGAAGATGATGAGGTTGGCGGGGCCCTGGTCGGTGTGGCTGTGAAAGAAGAGCTCCAGGATGGCAGGCTCCTTGGCCACCGAGACGCAGAGCTGGTTGAGCAGCAGCACCAGGCTGTTCTCCAGCGGCGCGGACGCGGGCTCGGCACACAGGCTGAGCAGGCGCAGCAGCGGCGTGAGCACGGCGCGGTGCCGCAGCAGGGGCTGCCGGGCCTGGCTGATCAGCATCTCATACAGCTTCAGCTGCTCCACCTTGCGCTCCTCCCCGAAGTCGCCCTGCAGGTGCCAGCCCAGCAGCCGCTCCAGAAGGTTCTCGGCCACCACGAACTCCAGGATGGGCCCCGCGTTGGCCTCGCCGCGCGGCCGGTCCTCGGCCAGCAGGTTGAGCAGCTGGTACGTGTTGTTCCGCACCGCGCTCAGGTCGTCGGGGGCCGGCGTGCAGCCGCGGCGCTCCAGGATGCGCAGCACCTGCGGGCGGAGCTCTCAGCGCCCGCCCCAGCAGCACCCGCCCCGCGGCCCCGCAGCGCCTCACCTGCGCCCAGTGGTTCTTGAAGACCATCAGGCAGGTCTCGGGGTCGGCGGTGACGGGGCTCTGCAGGCTGGCGCTGCGGGCGGAGCGCTGCCCGACCCCGCGCGGGGTCAGCTTGCTCAGCCAGCTCATCCTCTCCATGGGGACGCGGCGGGGGCACGGCTCAGGGGCGGTGATGCGGTGCCCCACGGGCACGGCCCGATCCGATCTCTGCGAGGTGCCGTGCGGGCGCGGGGCAGCGGGCAGCGGGCAGGGCCACGCACTCCATGCTGCTGGGCTGCAGGACTGCCTTCAGCACCGGGAAGGGGCGGCAGGGCCACCCCAGCACCATCCAGGCATCATCCCAGCACCACCCTAGAACCAGCCCAGCACCATCCTGACACCACCCCAGCACCCCACACCGCTGTGCCTCAGCACAGCCCCACAATGCACCCAACTCCTGCGAGCAGCTCTGGGGTGGCACAGCTCCGTGGGTGCCCTCACAGGAGGGGACAGAGGTGACTGAGAGCCACAGCTCCTGCAGTGTCACACACCACAGCCCCAGGCACAGCTGAGGGTGAGGGAACTGCGGCTGCCACACCCTTATGGGGACAGGGATGGAGCCATACAGCCCGGACACCCCCACGGCACAGCCCACAGGGACAGAGCCAGGAGGAGAAACCCCACCGGCACGAGGCGGTGTCACAGGGATGGCACCCGCCCGTGAGCGAGACCTCACGGGCACCGCTGGGACCCGTGGCACCACTGTGTCCCAATGCAGGGCAACGAGCTGGACCAAGGGAGGGGGGTCCCAGAGCGGCCTCCCCAGAATGGCCACTGGGAGCCGGGGGGGACAGGAGCTGAGGGGCGGACAGGAGCTGGGGGGGGATAGGAGCTGGGGGAGGGACGAGGAAGTGCAGAGCGGAGGAAGGCGGTGGCACAGTGCTGCTCCACACCCAGAGCTGCACTTTGAACCAGGAGCTGAGCGTGGGGCACCCCAGGGCACCCTGAGCACGGGACCCACACCGCAGCTCCCCCATGAGACCCAGGGCGCGGGGCATGGCCCCTGCGGTCCTGTGTCCCACCTCATCCCACGGTGCTGAGGGCAGCAGCACAGCCCCGTGGGGCGCGGGGGTGGGCAGAAGCAGTGCGTGGGGTCAGGGACGGCACCGAGCCCCCCCGTGCCCAGCACACATCCCGAGTCCGTCCGCGCTTCTGCCACCAGGAACCAGAGGGGCCGGGGCGGTGCGGGGGAGCACAGGGACGGCACCGCGGGGCACTACAGCGGCCATCCCGGAAAGCCCGAACCACCAACGGCCCAAAAGGGAACGGCGGCGGCGCCGCACACGGAGCGCTCCCGAGGAGCGCACACCGCTCCGCACCGCTCCGCACCGCTCCGCACCGCGCGGGGAAACGCGGCGCCCACGGCCCGCACGGACACTGCGCTGCGCCGGGACCCGTCCGGGCACTGCGGCGGCTGCGGGGATCCCGGAGCACCGAACGGAGCGGGCCCGGGGAGGGGGCACCGCGGAACACGTGGCACCGGGCGGCACCGGGCGGCACCGGGCGGCACCGGGCGGCACCGGGCGGCAGGGGCACGGCCACGGCCACCCACCATCCCACGGCCACGGGACGCAGGAACCGCACGGGAAACCCCGGAGCCCGCGGGTGTCGGTGGGAACGGGAGCCCCGCAGCCCCGCAGCCCGGAGCCGCCCCGCACCGCCCGTACCTGGGCTGAAGGTCGCGCTCTCGGCCGTCAGCGCCGTTCCTGCGGGGGGTTGGGGGGGGGGGGGTGAGCGGCTCCGAGCCCGAGCGAGCGAACCCCCCTCGGGACCCCCCCGGCTCCGCCCCGCTCCGCCCCCGCGGCCCCGCCCGCCCCGGGCCCCGCCGCGCCGCGCGCCCCCGCCAAGGGCACGGCCCGACCCCCGCCCCCGCCGCCTCCCGCCCCGAGTCCCCGCCCCGCCCCGGTCCCGCCGGTCCCGCCCGCCCCGCGCCGCTCCCCCCCCCCCCGCCACCGCCGCCCGCCCCGCGCTCACCGTCCGCCCCCGGTGCGGGCCCCCGCGCTCCCGCCGCCATCTTCGCGCCGCCGCCCCACGCACCGCGCACGGCCCCGCCCCGCGGCCCCGCCCTGAGCACCGGGAGGGGGCGGGGCCCGACGCCTCGGGGGCGGAGCCTCGCGCCGGGGCCTGAGAGCTCATTGGCTGCGGGGATGTGGGCGGGGCACGGGGGTGGGCGTGGCGGCGCGGGCTGGGGGCGGGGCTTCGGGCGCCGGGACCCCCGGGGCCGTACCGGGACGCGGCACCGCCGGCGGTGACAGCGCCGCGTCGCGGGGATCCCCGCACCGGGGACGGCCCCGCACGGACCGCCGCACTCCGTCCCCGCCGCGGTGCCCTGCGCCGCGCTGCCGGCCTCGCACCCGCGTCCCCGCGCCCCGCGTCACGGCCACGCCCCGTCCCCCCCACGGCCCCGGGGACCGCGCGTTGCCCGGAGCCGCCCGCAGCCGTGACGGCGGCACCGCGCCGGGCGGGAGGCAGCGGGACCCCGACCCCCCGCACCATGCGCGGCCTCGGCGCGGTGCTGTCCCGCCGCTGGGACCGACCCCCGCGGGGCTCAGCGCGGCCCCGCACCGACGCCGGGCACGGACAGGGGTGAGCGGGGACCCCCTCCCCCCGACCGCGGCGTGGGGCGACGCGAAGTGCTGCGGGGCAGAAGGGTGATGTTAACCCCCCGCCCCGCAGCACCGCCGAGCCCCGGAGCTGGATCCTGGACCCCTCCGGGGACCGCTACTACCGGTGGCTGAGCTGCATGGCGCTGCCCGTGCTGTACAACTGGGTCGTTATCATCTGCAGGTGCGGCGCGGGGTGGGGGAGGGGGCGGCGGGGGGGAGGGGACGGCCCCGCGGACCCCTCCGACCCCCCCACCCCCCCAGGTGCTGCTTCGCGGAGGTGCAGGAGCGGCACAGGGCGCTCTGGTTGGGCCTGGACTGCGTCAGCGATGCTCTGTACGCGATGGACATCGCCGTGCGCCTGCACACCGGTCAGTGCCCGCGGTGCCCACGGTGCCCACGGTGCCCGCGGTGCCCACGGTGCCCACGGTGCGTGTGTGTGTCGGTGCGGTGTGCACGGCTGTGTGAGTGTGTGCAGACCGTGCTCACAGCTGCACGCGGCCACACATCCGTGCGCACACACACGGATACAGACGCTCAGCGTTGCGTGTGTGTGGCACACGCGTGGTGCACACGTGGAACACGACACAGCCCGGAGCCACGGGCAGTGCCGGGCGGGGGCAGGGACCCACCGGGTGGGGATCCAAGCTCCCAGGCCCCCAGCTCCCCACGGCGACATGCCACGCTCAGGACCCCTCTGCCCCCACGTCCCCCTCCCCACTCAGCGGTGCCCCTTCCCCCTTCAGTCCCCGGTCACGCCAGGAACCCACGAGCCCACAATCCCCAACCCCTGGGCACGGGACCCCCCGCTCCCCGTGAGCCCCCCCAGCCAGCTGTGTCCCCGCAGGGTTCCTGGAGGAGGGCATCCTGGTGCAGGACCGGGGCCGCATCCTGCGCCGCTACGTGCACTCCAGGAGCTTTGTGTGGGACGTGGCCTCGGTGCTGCCCACGGAGCTGCTGTGCCCCCGCGCGGGGCCGGCCCTGCGTGCCAACCGCTGCCTGCGCGGCCCACGGCTCTTTGAGGCCCTGGAGCGCCGGGAGACGCGCACTGCGCACCCCTACGCCTTCCGCATCGCCACGCTGATGCTCTACGTCTTTGTGGCCATCCACTGGAACGCCTGCCTCTACTTTGCTCTGTCCGTGCACCTGGGGCTGGGCTCCGACACCTGGGTGCACCCCAACCGGAGCCGCCCCGGCTTCGCCCGCCCGCTGCGTCAGTACCTGCACAGCTTCTACATCTCCACCCTCATCCTCACCACCGTGGGCGACACGCCGGAGCCGCGCCGCGAGGAGGAGTTCCTCTTCATGACGGCCGGCTTCCTGCTGGCCGTGCTGGGCTTCGCCACCATCATGGGCAGCATGAGCTCTGTCATCGCCAACATGAGCGCGGCCGATGCGGCCTTCTACCCGGAGCACGGCGCGGTGCGGCGCTACCTGCGGGCTCACGGCGTCCACGGGCGGCTGCGGCGGCGCGTGGCCGCGTGGCACGAGCACCTGCGTGCCCAGCGCAAGCTGGCGGAGGAGCACGCCGTGCTGCGGCACCTGCCCGCGCGGCTGCGTGCCGAGGTGGCCGCCAGCGTGCACCTGCCGGCGCTGAGCAAGGTGGCCCTGTTCCAGAGCTGCGAGCGCGGCGTGCTGGAGGCACTGGTGCTGCGTCTGCGCCCGCAGGTCTTCGGGCCCGGGGAGTTCGTGTGCCGGCGCGGCGACGTGGGCCGGGAGATGTACTTCATCCGCGAGGGGCGGCTGGAGGTGCTGGCGGCTGACGGCGTGACGCAGCTCGCTGTGCTGGGAGAGGGGCTCTACTTCGGAGAGATCAGCCTCATCAACATCCCCGGTGAGCCCCTGCCGTGCCCACACAGTGCCAGCCCCGGAGTGCCATCCCCACGGTACCACGTCCTCAGTGCCATCCCCACGGTACCACCCCCTTCATGTCACCCCCTCGGTGCCATCCCCACAGTGTCATCCCCTCGGTGCCATCTGCCACGGTACCATCCCCACAGTGCCATCCCCACAGTACCACCCCCTCAGTGCCATTCCCACAATGTCATTCCCTCAGTGCCATCCCCATGGTACCCCACTCCCTCAGTGCCATCCCCACAGTACCACCCCCTTCGTGTCACCCCCTCAATGCCATCCTCCCGGTGTCATCCCCACGGTGCTGTTCCTGTGCCACCCTCCCACCCCTAGGTCCTGTGGGTGCTGGCAGATCCTGGGTGCGGGGTGGAGCCGGGGCACGTTTAGGTGCAGCGATCAGTACACCCTGGTGCTACCTCTGCCACCCCGTCCTGACCACAGCAACGCACCCCCAGGGAACCGCTCGGGGAACCGGCGCACGGCCGACATCCGCAGCATCGGCTACGCCGACCTCTTCTGCCTGGCCAAGGAGGACCTGGCGGAGGTACTGAGCGAGTTCCCCAGCGCCCGCGTGCTGCTGGAGGCCAAGGGCCGCGAGATCCTGCTGCGCATGGACAAGCTGGACGTGCACGCCGAGGCGGTGGCGGCGGCGGCGCGGGAGGAGGCCGAGCACCGAGCACGGGCACTGCAGGCGGCACTGGAGGCACTGCAGACACGGATGGCACGGCTCCTGGCACAGCTGGAGGCCAGCGCGCTCAGACTGGCACTGCGTGTCGGGCGCCTGGAGAGCAGAGCCCGGCAGCACGGGGAACGGGGACGGGGGCAGGGCAGGGAGAGGGGTCCCAGCAGGAGGGGACCTGAGGGGGGACCCACCAGGGCACAAGGTCCCACTGAGGCGCAGGGTCCCACTCGTGTACAGGGTCCCACGGGGGCGCAGGGTCCTACTGCTGCACGGGGTTCCACCGGTGCGTGGCACCCCCGTGGTGCGCGGGGTCCCGTTGTCACACGGGGTCCCCCCAGGGCTCGGGGTCCCACAGGGGCACGGGGCACACAGCCCAGAGGCCGCTGGCGCTGAGGGTCGGGGATGTGCCCGGCTGTGTGCAATAGCAGTGACAGTGGTGCTTTGTGACAGCCGTTGCTAGGTAACGATGACAACGGTTGCTAGGTAACTGTGACAACGGTTGCTAGGTAACAATGACAACAAGCGCTCGGTGATGGTGACTGTGGTGCTATGGAGCAATAACAGCGGTTGCTAAGTGACAGCAGTGGTTGTTGGTGAACAAGGAGCGTTGCAGCGGGGATAGCAGTGTGGGGACGGGGCACGATGAGCAGCGGGGTGGAGGGGCACGCGGCCGTGTCGGGGGCACGGGACGTGGGGATCGGGGGATCTCCGCACAGCAGGAACGGGGACTGCGTTGGTCAAAGTGCGGTGGGGATGGGATGGGGATGGGGACAGAGATAGGGACGGGGTGGTGATAGGGAGGGGGCACAGGGGCAGCCTGAGATGGGGACGGGACAGGAATGGAGTAGGACAGGAGGGGAGAAGAGATGGCAGAGGGGGAGGTGACACGGATGGGGATGAGGGTATGAACAGTGTCAGAACGGGAACGGGAAGGGGAACAGGAACAGGGGTTTGGACGAGGATGAGGAGGGAGTGGCAGGGGACAGAGGTGGGGACAAGAATGAGAGTAGGACCGGGATAGGGAGGGGAAAGGGACGGAGGGCAGGGACAGCTCAGGGTGGAGGTGCGACAGGAATGGGTACAGGGAAGGAAGGGGAAAAGAGGGGACAGAACAGGATGGAACAAGGATGGGGATGGAGGAGGGACAACAATGGGTTCAGAACAAGGACGAAAATAGTGATGGGGATGGGACAGGAATGGGGGTGGGTACAGGAAGGGATGGAGACAGGGTTGGAGCCGGTGTAGGACACGGATGAGAATGGGGACGGCAACGGGGACGGGGATGGAATGGGAGGGGGGAGAGCAAAACGACGGTGGAGACGAGAAGGGGATAAGTGCGGATCCACGGGTGGGGTGGGACAGGACTGGGCGTGGGGTGGGAAAGGGAGAGGATGAGAGAGGGCGGCTCAGAAGGGAACAGGGACGAGACGGGATGAGGACGGGGACGCCTCGGGGAACGGGAGGGACCGGTGCGAGGCCGGGACGGATCCCCGCAGCCCCGGACGCGGCGGCAGAGGGAGCGGCCCCGCAACCCCGGGGGACCCCTGCGCGGCCCCGGCTGGGAGCGGCCCAGCTGCAGCAAACAGCGTGGGGGGGGCTGCGCAAACAGCGGCGGGGAGCGGCTGCTCGGGCACACGGGAATGCTGCGGGGCGCGGCCGGGGCGGGGATCGGACCCCCGCGAGTCCCCCCGAGGACCGGCCCCGGATCCGGCCCCGCCGCCCCCCCCCCCCCCCATCCCCGCCCCGGACCCCCCCCCCGCCGCCCCCGCCCCGCTCCGCCCCGCTCCCCTCCGCCGGCACCGCCCCCGCTCACTCTCTCCGAGGCTCCGAAACGCGCGGAGCGGTGCGGAGCGGAGCGGAGCGGAGCGGCGGAGCCCCCCCGGGGCCGTCCCCGGAGCCGCCGAGGAGAGCGCGATGGGCGCGGGGCGGCTCTGAGGGCTCCGCCATGGACCCGCGCCGCCTGAACGAGACCCTGCAGGAGCTGCTCTGCCGCCCCGGGAACGGCACCGGCTCCGCCAACGGCACCGGCACCGGACCCGCCTGGAACGGCTCCGCCTGCGACCTCCTCCGCAGGGGCCTCCGGGGGCCGCCGGCGCCCAAAGGTGCGGGGCGGGTGCGATGGGATGGGGCGGGACGGGATCCGGTGCGATGGGATGGGATGCGGTGGGATGGGATTGGACGGGATGAGATGGGATGGGATGCGGTGGGATAAGATGCGATGGGTTACGGTGGGATGGAATGGGATGGGATGGGATGGGATGGGATGGGATGGGATGGGATGGGATGGGATGGGATGGGATGGGATGGGATGGGATGGGATGGGATAGGATGGGATGGGATGGGATGGGAAGAGACGGGACGGGATGGGATGCGGTGGGATGCGGTGGGACAGGACGGGATGGGCGCACCCCGTGGCCGCACACCGGAGCCGCTCCCTCCCGGTGCTGCGCGTCCCCAGCACGGCCCCGCTGCCCAGCACCCGGCGGTCCCGGTGGGGGCTCGGACCGGGCGGGGACGGCGAACGTCCCGAGCGGAGGCGAGAGGGAACCCCCGGGATCCCCCGCTCCGGCGCTCCATCGCATCCGGCGCTCCGCCGCCCGCGCACGGGGACGGGGACGGGGACGGTCGCTCCGGGTGATGCCCGGCCCGGACCGCTCCGCTCCCGGTGACGGCGGCCGCATCCCGGAGCGCGGAGCGGGGCTCGGGGCGGGCAGAGCTCGGCCCCGGGGAGCGGCGGCCCCGCGTCCCCGCCGCCCTCCGCCGGCCCCGTGCTGGAGCTCGGCCCGCGTGGCACCGCGTTGTGGCACCGCGTTGTGGCACCGCGTTGTGGCACCGCGTTGTGGCACCGCGTTCTGGCACCGCGTTCTGGCACCGCGTGCGCCGCAGCGGCGGCCGCCGGAGCTGCGTGGCCCCGCACGGGGCGGGCACGGCTCTCCGCCCCGGGCCCCGCGCTGCCCGTGCCCGTGCGCCCGCAGAGCTGGACCTGGCCGTGCGAGTGCTGCTGTACGCGCTGATCTTCGTGCTGAGCGTCTGCGGGAACGCTCTGGTGGTGGCCGTGCTGCTCCTCAACCGCCGCCTGCGCACCGTCACCAACTCCTTCCTGCTGTCCCTGGCGCTCAGCGACCTGATGCTGGCGCTCTGCTGCATGCCCTTCACCCTCATCCCCAACCTCATGGGCACCTTCGTCTTCGGAGAGGCCGTGTGCAAGCTGATGGCCTACCTGATGGGTACGGCGCGGGCAGGGCGGGCCGGGCCGGGCCGGGCCAGGGCCGCTGACCGTCGCTGCCCGCAGGGGTCTCCGTGTCGGTCTCCACCTTCAGCCTGGTGGCCATCGCCATCGAGCGGTACAGTGCCATCTGCAACCCGCTGCAGTCCCGCGTGTGGCAGACGCGCTCTCACGCGTGCCGGGTGATCGCCGGCACGTGGCTCTTCTCGGCGCTGCTCATGCTGCCCTACGCCGTGTACAGCACCACGACGGCGGTCCCCGTCCCCGGCGCCCGCCCGCCCCTCAGCCAGTGCACCCACGCGTGGCCCAGCGAGCACATGCGGCAGGCGTGGTGAGTGGGGGACGCGCGGCGCTGCGGGGAGGGCGAGGGCTGCCGGGCAACGGGCGCTGCGCTTCCAGGTACGTGCTGCTGCTCCTCGTCCTCTTCTTCATCCCGGGCGTGGTGATGATCGTGGCTTACGGGCTCATCTCCCGCGAGCTGTACCGAGGGATCCGCTTTGAGCTGGACATCAAGGGGGAAGCGGCAGGTGAGGGGCTGGGAAACGGGGACCCACGCGGCTCCGGTCAGTGCTTCCATCCCAGGGCAAGCAGCAAGGGACACTGTGTCCCTTCGCCGAGTCCTCTCCTGCTGCCCACACCGTGCTGAACACGCTCCAGGGCCTCGGTGTCTCTCTTGTAGTGAGGGGCCCAAAACTGAATGCAGTACTCGAGGTGCGGCCGCATCAGAGCCGAGCACAGGGGGATGATCACCTCCCTGCTCCTGCTGGCCACACTATTCCTAATACAGGCCAGGATGCCATTGGCCTTCTTGGCCACCTGGGCACACTGCCGGCTCATGCTGAGCCGAGCATCAACCAACACCCCCAGGTCCTTTTCCTCTATATACTCCTCAAGCCATTCTGCCCCAAGCCTATAGCATTGCATGGGGTTATTGTGGCCAAAGTGCAGCACCCGGCACTTGGCCTTATTGAACCTCGTCCAGTTGAGCTCAGCCCAGCTGTTCAGCCTATCCAGATCCCGCTGAAGGGCCTCCCTACCCTCAGGCACATCGACACATCCTCCCAACTTGGTGTCATCCGCAAACTTACTGAGGGTACACTCGATCCCCTTGTCTAGACGTATAGATCCCCTCGTCTAGACGTATAGATCCCCCCGTATAGGTGCTGGTGGAGGCCACGCCACTCTGTGCCCGATGCAATGCTCAGTGCCGTGCCCGCTGCCGTGCCCGGTGCTGTACCCGGTGCCGTGTGCAGTGCCACCAGGCTCCTCGCGGTGCCAGCTCGGTGACCGTGCCACTCCCGCCCGCAGCGCAGCGCAGCACGGAAGCGGTGTCCACGTGTGACGAGGGGGACGGCTGCTACCTGCAGCTGGCGCGGCCGGGCACGGCGCTGGAGCTGCGGGCGCTGGGAGCGGCGGGGGCACAGCAGGAGCGGGCACGCATCAACAGCTCCGAGGCGAAGCTGGTGGCCAAGCGGCGCGTGATCCGCATGCTGGTGGTCATCGTGGCCATGTTCTTCCTCTGCTGGCTGCCCATCTTCGCGGCCAACACGTGGCGCGCCTTCGCACCGCGGGCGGCCCAGCGCGCGCTCTCGGGGACGCCCATCTCCTTCATCCACCTGCTGTCCTACACCTCCGCCTGTGCCAACCCGCTCATCTACTGCTTCATGAACCGCCGCTTCCGCAGCGCCTTCCTGGGCACCTGTGCCGGCTGCCGCCGGGCGTGCCCGCGCCGCGCGCCCGACGAGGACGTGGCCAACGCCAACGCGTCGCTCTCCAAGTTCAGCTACACCACCGTCAGCAGCCTCGGCCCCCCCTGAGCCCCCCCCCGATCCCCCCTCCCCGTGCCCCCTCGTGCCCTGGTTCAGCCCCGCCGTCGTTCCCCGCATCCTTCGCGCCCCGGGGCCGCCCCACGCACGGTGCTCACGGGGGTCCCCGCTCTGCTGCCCGTGCGTGGGGGGGGAGGGGGAGGAGCGGCGAGGACCCCCGGGACGGGCACGGGAGGCGGGGACGGGGCGGCAGGAGGAACGGCGGCGGAGAAATGCCGCTCCCCGGGTCTCACCGCTCCCCACCCCCCCCCCCGCGGGCTCCAATAAAGCCTTGCTGTGGTGCCGCCTGCTGCGCTCCTTCTGACCCGCACCGCACCGAGTCCCGCACGGCACGGACCGGTCCGGCGCGGTTCGGTGATTCCCGGAGCTGCGGTCACCCCCGCGGGGACACCGTGCCCCGCACCGCATCGCGGGCGCAGCCGCGGAGCAGCAGCACGGCGCCGCGGGCACGCGCACCTGTGCACACGCACACGGCCGCGCTCGGCGCTCGCGCACGTGCGCGTTCACGGCGCCCCGGCGGGATCCGCGTCCCGCAGCGCCTCTCGCAGCCTCCCCTCCCCCCCCACTCGGGCTCACCCACCCCGCACGGGACTCCATCTCCCACAGTTCCCCAGTGGGGCTCCCATCGCTCCCCAGCGGAATTCCATCTCCCGCAACGCCCCGGGGAGACTCCATTTCCCACTGTTCCCCACCGGACTCCATCTGCCATCCCGGCCGTCCCAGCTCCTAGGTGCCCTAAAGGAGACACTATTTCCCATTATCCCCCGTTGGAACTTCTTTTCCCTCTGTGACCAATAGGGCCCCATGTCCCACGGGGACGCGGTGTGACTCCAGCTCTCGGGAAGCCCTACAGGGGCTCCATCTCCCAAATGCTCCAACAGAACTCCGTACTCTTTGATATCTTCACCAGGGTCACCAGCAGCGGGGTCGGGTGCGCCCTCGGCAGTTTGCTGATGACCCCACGCTGTGGGGTGCGGTGACACAGCAGAGGGATGGGATCCAGCCAGGGGGACCTGGGCAGGCTGAGCTGTGGGCCCGGGGGAACCTCGTGGGGTTCAAGTGGTCCCCAAACAAGATTCAAGCTCCCAGGATTACCAGTGGGACTCCCACTCCCACCGTGACCAATGGGACTCCACCTCTCAAGGCCCAGTGGGTCTCCATCCACCATAGTCACGTGTGGGACTGGCTCTCCCAGCCTTCCCCAGCACTCCACGCCCCTCAGTCCTGCAGCAGGACTCCCACTCATGGCTTCCATGGCTACGACCCATTACCTATGGGATTCCATCTCTCAGAGTCCACCAACAGGATTTCATCTCGAAAAATGCCACAAGGAGACCCCACGTCCCCCAGTCCCCAGTGGGACCCAGTGGGACCCCACGTCCCCCAGGCCTGCTGCAGGACTCCATCTCCCATAAAGCCCAGTGGACCTCCAGTTCCCATAATTACCAATGGACTCCATCTTCAAAATGCCCCCGATGCCCCGGCAGGATCATCTCCCATCACTGCCCATCTCTCAGTACCCATAGGACTCCATCTCTTATACCGCATCTCCAGAATGCCCCAATGGGACTCTACATCCCATAATTACCGACAGGACTCCATCTTTCATACATCCACAATGAGACATCGTCTCTGACCTCAACGCATAACCCATCACCCGTAGCACCTACAACAGACCTCTGTCTCCCAGTTACCAACAGGACTGCACTTCCCCTAAACACCAGTAGGACTCCATGTCCCACAATGCCCCAAGGGACTGCACCTCCACGACGCCCACAGGGCTCCACGTCCCACGGTGCCCACAGGACTCCATCTCCCATAATGTCCACAGGGCTCCACGTCCCACAGCGCCCAAAGGACTCCATGTCCCACAGTACCTACAGAACTCCATGTCCTAGGATGTCCATAGGATTCCATCTCCCACAACACCTATGGGTCTCCATGTCCCACAATACCTATAGAACTCCATGTCCTAGGATGTCCATAGAACTCCATGTCCTAGGATGTCCATAGAACTCCATGTCCCACGGTGCCCACAGGACTCCATCTCCCATAATGTCCACAGGACTCCATGTCCCACAGCACCCAAAGGACTCCATGTCCCACAACACCCATAGGACTCCGTGTCCCACAGCACCCAAAGGACTCCATGTCCCACAACACCCATAGGACTCCGTGTCCCACAGCGCCCATAGGACTCCGTGTCCCACAGTGCCCATAGGACTCCATGTCCCACAGCGCCCATAGGACTCCGTGTCCCACAGTGCCCATAGGACTCCATGTCCCACAGTGCCCATAGGACTCCGTGTCCCACAATGCCCATAGGACTCCATCTCCCATAATGTCCATAGGATTCCATCTCCCACAGCACCCATAGGACTCCATGTCCCACAATGCCCATAGGACTCCATGTCCCATAATGTCCATAGGATTCCATCTCCCACAGCACCCACAGGACTCCATGTCCCACAATGCCCATAGGACTCCGTGTCCCACAGTGCCCATAGGACTCCGTGTCCCACAGTGCCCATAGGACTCCGTGTCCCACAGCGCCCATAGGACTCCGTGTCCCACAGTGCCCATAGGACTCCATCTCCCACAGCACCCATAGGACTCCATCTCCCACAGCACCCATAGGACTCCGTGTCCCACAGTGCCCATAGGACTCCATCTCCCACAGCACCCATAGGACTCCGTGTCCCACAATGCCCATAGGACTCCGTGTCCCACAGTGCCCATAGGACTCCATGTCCCACAATGCCCATAGGACTCCGTGTCCCACAGTGCCCATAGGACTCCGTGTCCCACAACACCCATAGGACTCCGTGTCCCACAGCGCCCATAGGACTCCATGTCCCACAGTGCCCATAGGACTCCGTGTCCCACAGTGCCCATAGGACTCCATCTCCCACAGCACCCATAGGACTCCGTGTCCCACAATGCCCATAGGACTCCATGTCCCACAGTGCCCATAGGACTCCGTGTCCCACAATGCCCATAAGACTCCATATCCCACAATGCCCATAGGACTCCGTGTCCCACAGCGCCCATAGGACTCCGTGTCCCACAGCGCCCATAGGACTCCATCTCCCATAATGTCCACAGGACTCCATGTCCCACAGCACCCAAAGGACTCCATGTCCCACAATGCCCATAGGACTCCGTGTCCCACAGTGCCCATAGGACTCCGTGTCCCACAATGCCCATAGGACTCCGTGTCCCACAGTGCCCATAGGACTCCGTGTCCCACAGTGCCCATAGGACTCCATGTCCCACAGTGCCCATAGGACTCCATGTCCCACAGTGCCCATAGGACTCCATGTCCCACAGTGCCCATAGGACTCCATGTCCCACAATGCCCATAGGACTCCATGTCCCACAATGCCCCGCGCCGCCCCACAGTGCCCCGGCGCTGTTTACTCGGAGCCGCTCTCCTCCCGCCCACGTGCTCAGGCCCCGCCCTCCGAGGCCCCGCCCCCTCCGAGGCCCCGCCCCGTGCGGTCCCGCAGCCATGGCGGCGCGGGCAGCGCTGCGGGTGTTCGGTGCGGGGCGGCCGTTCCCGCTGCGCGCTGTTCTGGCGGTGTCGGTGCTGACGGCGGTGGCGGTGTCGGTATCGGCGGAGCCGCCGCCCGGGGCCGCGCTGCTGAAGGCCGCGGGGCCGCGCTGGGGTTGGCGGAACCTGACGTGCCCCGGATGCCGGCTGCTGTTCGGGGCGCTCGACCTCGCGCTGCAGGTACGGGGACGGGAACGGGAACGGGAACGGGGTGGGGACGGGACGGGGATGGGACGGGAAGGGGACGGGGATGGGACGGGAAGGGGACGGGGATGGGACGGGAAGGGGACGGGACGGGACGGGGATGGGGACGGGACGAGGTCACAGGGGCGGGAGGGGATCGAGGGCGGAACGGGGGAACGGAGGGGGTGGGAAAGGACCGGGCGGGACGGAGAGGGCACGGGATGGGGGACGGGGACGGGAGGGCAGAGGGACGGGGTCACCGCGACTCCGACGGTCACGGGACGGGGCTGGGCCGGGCCTCGTGACGGCCCCCGCAGGGACGGGACGGGTCGTGACATGTGGTGGGGTCACGGGACGGGGCGGGCGGGGACGCGCGGGGGGGTGGGCCTGGACGGGGACGGGGACGGGCACGGCCTGGACTGGGGGGGACCGGGGATCCCTGGGTGGTAATGGGGAAGAGAAATGAAAGAGGGAAGGGAACGGGAAGGGAAAGAAATGAAAAGGGGAAGGGGATGGGATGGGAAGAGGAACAGACGGGGGTGGGAATGGGGCAGGGGCGGGCGGGTCCCACCGCCCCGCACACCGTTCCCGCAGCTGGAGCCCAACGTGGTGCGCGTGGGGCGCGTGGCCGCGGGGCTGTGCCGGGAGCTGCGCCTGGCGCGGGCCGAGATCTGCCAGCAAGCCGTGCAGCTCTTCCAGCGCGACGTGGTGGCGGCCTGGGCCCGCTCGGTGCTGCGGCCGAGCGAGGCGTGCGGGCTGCTGCTGGGCCCGCGCTGCGGCCGCTGGGACATCCTGGGCGCCTGGAATGTGTCCCTCCCCGCCGCCCCCAAGCCCCCGGTGCGGCCCCCGCGGCCCCCTCCGCCCGGCGCGCCCACCGCCCGCGTGCTGTTCCTCACCGACCTGCACTGGGACCGGCGCTACGCGGCGGGCAGCGACCCCGACTGCCCCGACCCGCTGTGCTGCCGCGGCCCCGTGCTGCCCGCTCCCGGCGGGGCCGGCTTCTGGGGCGAGTACGGGAAGTGCGACCTTCCCCTGCGCACCATCGCCTCGCTGCTGGCCGGGCTGCGCCGCGCCGGGCCCTTCGCCGCCGCGTACTGGACGGGGGACATCCCGGCGCACGACGTGTGGCAGCAGCGGCGCGAGGACCAACTGCTGGCACTGCGCACGGTCAGCGCGCTGCTGCGCCGGCACCTGGGAGCGCTGCCCGTCTTCCCGGCCGTGGGCAACCACGAGGCCACGCCCGTCAACGCCTTCCCCCCGCCCTACGTGCGCGGCAACCAGTCGGCCGCGTGGCTCTACGACGCCATGGCCGAGGCCTGGCGGCATTGGCTGCCGCCCGCGGCGCTGCGGACCCTCCGGTGGGTGCGGGGGACGCGGTGGGTGGGCGCGGCGGGGTCGGGCCGGGGGATCGCCGAGGGCTTTCTGTGGTCCTGTGATCCCGTGAGCCGCCGTTCCCCGCAGGGCCGCCGGGTTCTACACGGCTGCGGTGTGGCCGGGGCTGCGCCTCGTCTCGCTCAACATGAACTTCTGCTCCCAGGCCAACTTCTGGCTGCTCATCAACTCCACCGACCCCGCGGGGCAGCTGCAGTGGCTCGTGGGGGTGCTGGAGGCCGCCGAGCGCGACGGCGAGAAGGTGGGGGCTGCTGGGTTGGGGGGGGGGGGGGGCCGAGGCCCCGTGCCCACTGTCAGACCGTCCCACCCGCCCTCACAGGTGCACATCATTGGGCACATCCCCCCCGCGCACTGCATGCGGAGCTGGAGCTGGAACTACTACCGCATCGTGAACAGGTCGGCCCCAAAGGCGCTGTGTGACAGACCCAGACGGGGCCGCCGTGGTCCCGCAGCACCGCAGGGGACGGTGCCGGCACAGCCGCGCTCACCACCACACCCCGCACCCCACACAGGTTTGAGGGCACCATCGCTGCGCAGTTCTTCGGGCACACGCACGTGGATGAGTTCGAGATGTTCTACGATGAGGAGACGCTGACGCGCCCCGTGTCCGTGGCCTTCGTGGCACCCAGTGTCACCACCTACATCAACCTCAACCCTGGTGAGCCCTCGGTGCGGCCCCTCCTGGGCGCAGCCCTGCAGCCCCAAACACTGCGATGGAACCACAGAGCGGTGGGGATGGAGGGACCTTACAGATCACAGAGCCCTTACAGAGCGCAGAACCCCAGAATGGTTGGGATGGATGGACCCCGAATCCCCCATCCCCACCCTTACCGTGGGCTGGGTGCACCCCAGCTCGAGCGGCACAGAGCCCACGCACGGCCTCGGGCAGCACAGGGCTGGGGCAGCCCCCTCTGGGCAGCAGTGCCGGGGCTCACTCCTCTGGGGAGAGGACTCCCTCCTCCCATCCGACCTGGACCTCCTCTCTCTTAGCTTGAAGCCTTTCCCCGCTGTCCTGTCGCTATCCCCCCGTGCAGCGTTGCTCTGCTCCCGTTCACAATCTCCTCTAAGTGCTGAATGCTGAGGTGTCCCCGCAGCGCTGCCCTCCCCCCGCTGCACCCCCAGCTCCGTAAGCAGTGCCCCAAGCTCCGAGCTCTGCCCGCAGGATACCGCGTCTACGAGGTGGACGGCGTGTACCCAGGCAGCTCGCACGCCGTGCTGGACCACGAGACCTTCATCCTCAACCTGACCGAGGCCAACGCGCCGGGGGCAGAGCCGCGCTGGCAGCGCCTGTACGGTGCCCGAGAGGCGTACGCCATGGCCACGGCCTTCCCCGCCGACTGGGACCTGCTCATCCGCCGCTTCCAGGACGATGAGCGGCTCTTCCAGCGCTTCTGGTACCACTTCCACAAGGGCCACCCTCCCCGCGAGCCGTGCCTGGAGGCGTGCAAGGCCGCCCTGCTGTGTGCGCTGCGCACCGCCCGCTCCGCCGACCCCGAGCTGTGCCGCCCGCTGCGCCCCGCGCGGCCCTTCGCGCACATCCAGCAGCTCTGGAGGCGGCGGAGGCTCTGCTGAGCGCTCCGTGGGACCCGTGGGGATGGGGACGGGCCCTGCGAACCCCGCTGCCGGGAGGGGGGAGGGGTTGGAGGGGCCTTGCCCCCCACCCCTGGGCGGTGTAATAAAGGCTGCTGGTGGCGGAGAGGCGGCTGCTGACCCACGGGGAGGGGGGAGTGGGGGCAGGCCGGGCTGGTGGAATGGGTTTATTAATGATTTAGTACGACACAGATCTCTGTTACAGCGCGAGGGGCGGCTCGGAGCCCACGAGGGCCCCCACCCCCCACGCGCTGCAGGTTAGACCGCATGCATCGGGCAGCGCCCGGCCCGGCCCCACGTGCGGGGCAGGAACTCCGGCCCGATCCCCGCCCCACGGCGCCGGGACCCACACGCGGGGCGTGCGGCCGCGCCCGGGGTCACCCACACACACACACACGCACGCGCGTGTCCCGGCGCCGTTCCGTACCGGGGCTGCGGTGGCCGCGCTCCGCTCCGCTCCGGCGCTTCACGGCGTCTGCGCCCCGACGCGCTTGGGCTTCAGGCTGCCCAGCAGGCTCTGCACGCCCTTGCGCACCGTGGAGCCCACGCGCCGTGCCACCGAGTCGGCGGGCGGGGCGGGCAGGCAGGAGCTGGAGGCCTGGGGCCGCGCGTCCAAGCACTTCTGGTAGCGCAGCTGCGGGCGGAGCGTGAGCGGCCGCGGGGGGACCGTGGGGTGGGAGTGGGGGACGCGGGGCGGGGGGCACTCACCATGCACGCGGCCTGCAGCGCCTCGCTCAGCCCCGCCGCGTTGGGCTCGCACCACACCATGTGGCAGCGGAACGCGCCCGGAGCGCTGGCCATGATGAAGGCGAAGGAGCGCACGTCCCGACCCACGCCCATGAACGACAGGAACCGCACCCGGCACTCACACAGCACCGCCTCTGTCTGCGGGCACAGCATCGCGGGTGGGGCGGGGGGGGATGGGGACGGGGATGGGGATGGGGTGGGATGGGATGGGGATGGGGTGGGGTGGGATGGGATGGGATGGGGACGGGGATGGGGATAGCACAGGGATGGGGATGAGGATGGGATGGGGACAGGGATGGGATAGGTTGGGATGGGATGGGATGGGGGTGGGGTGGGGTGGGGTTGGGGTGGGACGGGGACGGGGATGGGGATAGCACAGGGATGGGGATGAGGATGCGATGGGGATGGAATGGGGACAGGGATGGGATAGGATGGGATGGAGATGGAGATGGGGATGGGGATGGGAATGGGATTGGGATTGGGATGGGGATGGAGACAGCATGGGGATGGGGACAGAACAGGGCTGGGCACCACACCTGCTCGTGGGTGATGGTGAGCGTGGCGGGCGCCACGTTGACCACAATGGGCGTCCAGTGCTCTCTGCTGCTGGTGGCCAACGCTGCCTCCAGCGCCGCGTTGATGACGTCCATGCCTGGGAAGTGACCGCGTGGGGGCTCAGGGGGTGCGGGAGGACCCCGCTCCCCGCACACAGCATCCCAACCCAACCCACTCTCCCTCTGCGTCACCCAGCGCTCACCCACGGGTTTGGCGACGGGGACGCAGCCCAGGTAGCACACGGGGAACTTCTGCACCACTTCGCTCTTGGGCGCCGGGAACTCCACTGCGGGCATGGGACGAGGGCGCTCCGTGCGTCATTTGCCCCACGGCTCCCGCCCCACGGGGCCACCCACCCTGAGCCCCCCGGGCCCCCGCTGCACCGCACCCTGGAAGGGGATCTCCACCATCCTGGAGGCGTCCATGGAGAGGCCGTTGGCCAGCGCCCGCGCGCTTCGCCGTTCCACCATGATCTGTGGGAGCAGGGGGCCGTGGCCCCGTGGCCCCATCACGCTGCGGCCCCAACCTCCATCCCCACAGCGGGGGCAGCAGGTTGGGGCCGCCGGGGCTGACCTGGGAGCAGACCTCGTGCAGGCTGGTGGCGATGTCCTTGGCGGGGCCCTCGCAGCGGAAGACGTGGCACTTGAGCATCTGCGTCAGCTGGTCCCGCGCCACGTAGGCGAAGTCCCTGCGGGGAAGGGCTGCGCTCGGGGCCCCCCCACCACCACCCCCCGGATCCCACACCCCCCCACCCACCGCCGAGCCCCCAGCGCAGCACAGTGCGGGAAGGGGCCGGGGTGCAGCGCTGCCCTACCTCTCCCTGGGTGCCCAGCCAGAGCAGCAGGAGAGAGCCAGAGAACGGAGTCAGTGGGGCCGGGTTGCCCCCACCCCAAAGCACAGGGCCCGGCACCCAGCCCACCACACCGCCACCCACCCCAGGACCCCGCACCCCTGGTGCACAGAATCCCCCAGCCCCTCTCTCTGCATGCACGTGGACCTCCCGCATCCTGCATGCATGGGATCCCTTCACCCCACACCTCACGTGCAAACGGATGCACCAGTGCCCGGCACTCTGCATGCGCCAGACCCCCACCATGCCCCCACACAGACCCACCCCAGATCCTGCACCGTGCCCACCCCCAGCACTCAGACATCCCTCTGTGCCCCCCGGCAGACCTCAGTGGGCCCAGAAGATCCCACACAGCCCCAGATACACTGCTCCCACCACGAGCCCCCGTGCCCCCACCTGCCGCTGTCGCGCCCCACACCCCAGACGCGGATGCTGGCCACGGGCTGCGCGTGCAGCAGGCTCTGGTCCTGCGGGTCCACCAGCTTCAGCGTCTGGCTCTGCAGGAGCAGCAGCATGGCCCGGCCCTGGGAGGGCGACATCCAGCTGTGGGGCGGCGCGGGCCGAGGGGCAGCGTGGGCCGGGGACGTGGGGTGCGTGGGGCACTCACCCCCCCCCAGGCGCCGGGCGCTCCGTGCTGGTGCAGGGACAGCTGACGGATGCAGTTGTTGACGGCCACGCTGCTCCTGCCCGGTGCCAACTCCTCCTCACTCATCTCCACCCATCCCAGCGAGCGCACAGCGAAGCTCTGCGGGGCACAGAGGGGTGGGAGCAGCCCGGACCCCGTGACCCCACGCATTGGGGGCAGCACCGACCCCTCCCCGCAGCACTGACGGTGCTGCAGCCCTGCACCTCTGCAACACCGAGGCATGGGGAGCCGGGAGGGGGACCCCTCTGCCAGGTGAGGGTGGCACTCAGCCCCCACTGCGTCTCCTACCTTAGAGCCGGGCTCGTCCTCTTCAGCCCGAGCCACGCTGCAAGAGCGAGGGCAGCATGAGTGCGTGGCATTGGCTGCCACCACCTGCACCCATCACCACCCCGAGCAGCACAGCACCGTGCCCGCTCCCTGCAGCCCCACCTGCCGCCCAGCGAGGCCGGGTCCAGTGCCGGCGGCTCTGCATCCTGTGTTCCAGGATCACCATCCGCTTCCTCCTCCTCCTCCTCAGCTGTGGGGTCCTGGGGGGCAGAGGCGGTGTCAGGGCCGGCTGTGCTGTGACGTCCCAGGCCCCGACAGCCGCTCACCTTCCAGAAGTCGCCGTTGTCGAAGCGCTCGGTCGGGGCGAAGCCGGTCCAGGCGAGCTGCGGGCACAGCGGGCAGCTCAGCTCTGCGCCGCGCTATGGGGCAGCCCCACAGCCCCCCCACTCACCGGCTGCTCCTCGCAGGGGGTGCTGCCCCCTGAGCCCCGCGCCAGCCCCGCTGGGGGCTCCCACTGCGTGGTGCCCGTGGGGATGTGCCAGTAATAGGTGCCCGAGGTGTCCTGCACCCGCATCCATCCCGCAGGCAGATCCGAGTCCGTCTCGAAGGAGTTGCGGGTCCAGAAGGAATCTATGGGGTTTGGGGAGGGGGGGGAGGTTGAGGCTGCATCCTCACACTGCGTGAGGGAGGGCACATTGACCCCCACATGAGGACAGGGGTCCCACAGCAGGAGGGCACAGCCAGACCACATGGACCCACATCGTGAGGGGTCCTGGGGGCTGTGGGGCGACCCCATCCCATCCCGGTCCACCCAGGTCCCATCCATCCCCATCCCGGTCCCTCTGCATCCCTCACCTGCCCCCCCCACCCCCGGCCCGGGCGTTTCCCCGGCAACGGCTGACAGCATCACTGGAGGAACGGGGGGAGGGGGGGGGAGGGTCACGGGGTCACAAAGATGGGGACGGGGTGCGGGGGGACGCAAAAGGGGCCACAGGAGGGAAGGGCACCGGGGGACCACAGCAGGGGAAGGGCACGAGTGGGGCCAGCACGGGGACACAGCGCTGATGGGGCTCAGCAGCGTGGGGGGGGGGGGGAAGGGGGAAATGGACCGGGCAGGGTCGGGGGGGTCCCCACCTGCGTCGTCGGGCGAGCTGCCGGCCGGGCTGCCCTGGCTGAGCGTGGCCCAGCTCGAGTCCTCGTCGCTGGCCGTGCCGCTGCGGGGCCCGAAGAGGCGGCTGGCACTGCGGCCCGGCTCCCGGGGCGGCCGCTCCCCGCTGGGCTCCGATTCCCCCGTGGCCGGATCGCTCTGCACCGGCGTGGAATCGCCGTCGTCGTCGCCGTCGTCGTCGTCGTCGTCGTCGTCCTCGTCGCCGTCCTCGATGAGCGGGGCCCCCCCCGCGGCGGCGTTGCGGGCGTTGCGGGCGCTCAGCTCGAGCTGCTCGGGCCGGGGGCCGCAGCTCGTTGCGGTTCTGGTCGCGGCGCTGCAGGTTGTGGCCGTCCTTCAGCCACTTGGCCGTGCTGCTGGGGGGCTCCTCGGCGCCCGGGGGGGGGGGGCAGCGCCTCGGGGGGGCCGTGCAGCGCCAGGCTCAGCCCCCCCGGGCCCAGGCAGCTGTTGTCGTTGGCCAGGTCGCTGCGCTTGCTCAGGGACCCCGACATGGTGGGGGGGCCTGGTGGGGGGGGGGAAGGGGGGGAGGGGGTGGGTCAGTGCATCCCCGCCCCGCATCCCATTCCCCCCCGCCCCGCACGGCCCTCACCTTCGTGCTGCGGCTCCTACAGCCCCCGCGGCGCCGGCACCTCCGCGTCCATGGGGCCTACGGGGGGGGGGGGGGGGGGGCAGAGGGGGCAGACAGGGTGACCCCCCCGGAGCAACCCCTCCCCCCCCCCCCCGCCGCATCCCCGCATCGCGCCCCCCTCCCCCTCCCCCACCCCCCGCACGGCCCCGTACTGCGGCCCCGGGGGGAGGGGGGGGGGGAGCGGCCCCTCCGGTACCTGCGGCGGCTCCGCTGCCGGGGGGGTGCGGGGGGGGCTCGGCTTCCGCTTCCGAGTGCGGGGCGGAGCGGTACGGAGTGTCACACAGCGAGATGCTGCGGGGCGGCACGGCGCGGCGCGGCACGGAATGGCACAGCGCGTGTACGGCACGGCACGGCATGGCACGGCACGGCACGGCACGGCACGGCATGGCACGGCACGGCACGGCACGGCATGGAACCGCATGGCACGGCACGGCACGGCACGGCATGGCACGGCATGGCACAGCACGGCACGGCATGGAACGGCATGGCACGGCATGGCATGGAACGGCACGGCACGGCATGGCACGGCATGGCACGGCATGGCACGGCACGGCATGGCACGGCATGGCACGGCATGGCACAGCACGGCATGGCACAGCATGTATACAGCACGGCACGGCACGTATACAGCACGGCACGGCATGGCATGGCACGGAATGGCATGGCACGGCACGGCACAGCATGGCACAGAGTGTATACAGCACAGCACGGCACAGCGCGTGTACGGCACGGCACGGCATGTATACAGCACGGCACGGCACGTATACAGCACGGCACGGCATGGCACGGCACGGAATGGCATGGCACGGCACGGCATGGCACAGAGTGTATACAGCACAGCACGGCACAGCGCGTGTACGGCACGGCACGGCATCGAGTGGCAGAGAATGGCACGGCACAGCACGCATATAGCACAGCACAGCATGGCATAGCATGGCCCAGCACGGCACATATATACAGCATGGCATGGCACAGAATGGCATGGGACATATATAGCACTGCACGGCACGGCATCGAGCAGTGCAGAATGGCACGGCACGGCACGGCACATATATAGCATATGTACAGCACGGCATAGCGCAGAATGGCACAGCATGGCACAGAATGGCACGGCGTAGCACATACATATAGCACTGCACGGCATGGCACGGCATGGCAGTGCACATGTATAGCACAGCACGGCACATATATAGCATATATACAGCACGGCACGGCACAGAATGGCACGGCTCGGCTCTGAGCTGTATAGCACAGCGCAGTGTGAGAGCACCGAGATCCCCCTGCCCCTCCCCCCCCCCCCCAAACGGTCCCTGAACGTACCCAGGGACGGTGACCCCTCCCCCCCCCGCCCCTCCCCCACCCCGCTCTTCAGTGAAGGAATTGCTTCAAAAATACCCAATCTGAGCACACACGGCCCAGTGCAGCCCAGTACATCCCAGTAAATCCCAGTAGAGCCCAGTGCAGCCCAGTAGAGCCCAGTACATCCCAGTAGAGCCCAGTGCAGCCCAGTACGGCCCTGTGCAGACCAGTACATCCCAGTACAGCCCAGTGCAGCCCAGTGCAGCCGAGTAGAGTCCAGTGCAGCCCAGTGAAGCCCAGTACATCCCAGTAGAGCCCAGTGCAGCCCGGTAGAACCCAGTGCAGCCCAGTATATCCCAGTAGAGCCCAGTGCAGCCCAGTAGAACACAATGCAGCCCAGTGCAGCCCAGTACATCCCAGTAGAGCCTAGTGCAGCCCAAGTAGAACCCAGCGCAGCCCCGTATATCCCACTAGAGCCCAGTGCAGCCCAGTAGAATGCAGTGCAGCCCAGTAGAGTCCAGTACAGTCCAGTAGAGCCCAGTACATCCTAGTACATCCCAGTTGAGCCCAGCACAGTCTAGCAGAGCCCAGTACAGCACAGTACATCCCAGTACAACCCAGTACAGCCCAGTAGAACCCAGTACATCCCCGTAGAGCCCAGTACATCCCAGTTGAGCCCAGCACAGTCTAGCAGAGCCCAGTACATCCCAGTACATCCAGTAGAGCCCAGTCGCGCTGACCCCCACCCCGCACTGCGGCACGGACGGAGCGGGGCGGGGGCTGCAGTGCTTTTATTGCTCCCTGGGGGTGGGGGTCGCGCTCTCCGCGCAGCGGAACAAATCGGCCGCGATGCTGCGCGGGGCCGAGGGCTGACGTGCGGACAGCAGCGCGGCCACGTCCGCGTAGCGGTGGTAGCTGTCCCCGCGCAGCACGTAGACGCCGTCGGCCGTGCACATGGCCGCGTCCACGCCGTCGTGGGGCAGAGGCCGCGGTTCGTCCGCTCGCCGTGGGCTCTGCGTCAGATCCACGCGCCGCACGCGGTCCCCTGTGGGAGCAGAACCGTCACGCGGTGCCGCGGGGACCCCCCCCCTCCCCCGGCCCCGCACCCCGCGCCCACCTGAGATGACGTAGAGCTCCGCGGATCCGGGGCAGGTGAAGGCGGCGTCCGCCGCGGGGACCCCCAGCTCCTCCTGCAGAGCCCGGGGGTACCCCTCCACCCGCCGGTGGCCCTGAGCCGAGAGGTAGATGGACACCTGCGAGCCCTGCGGAGAGCACACGGACGTGGGGAAGGTCACGGGTGGGAGCAGGGCCGCGGGGTCGGGCGGCGGCAGGGACTGCCAGGGGTCAGGGCTGTGGGGCTGCCCCCCACATGGGGCCAACTGCGCTGCGGATCGGAGGCAGCGCGGACACGGAGGGGCAGTGCTGTGCCGCCGCTCCCTGCGCTCCTCCACGAACCGCGGTGCCAGGAGATGTCCCCGAGCAGCCCCGACCCTGGGGGGCCCACCTGGATCAGGTACGTGCGCTTATCCCAGGAGAAGGCGGCGTCCACATCGCCCTGCAGGCCCGGCCAGCTGTGCTCCTGCGGCCAGGCGTGCCACCCATCCCTCCACGAGTCGAGCCGGAACGACAGCCCACCTGTGGGGCACATCAGCACCGCCGCCCCGCGGCCCACGGCCCCCCCCCCAGCCCCGTGCCCCTCACCACGGAAGGCGTAGATGCGGCCGCTGTCGTCGGAGGTGATGGCGTGGAAGGGCCGTCCGCTGCAGCGCTGCCCCGCACCGCCCCACGAGGCGTTCCCGTGCCCTGCGGGGTGGGGACGGCGCTGACACCGGGAGGGGGGGGATGGGAATGGGGAGGGGGAGGGGACGGGATGGGAACGGGATAGGGGTGGGGGACTCCAGCACGGCCGGAGGGGTCCCCGCTGCACGGAGGGTCCCTCGGCCACCTGGGGCTGGGAGCCCGGGCCCTGCCGGAGGCGGTCCCCCAGGGTGTGGGTCACGGGAGTGGGTTATGAGGGTGCAGATCCCTGGGATGACGTCCCGAGGATATGGGGCCGTGGGATGGTGCCCACTCCCCGGAGTGCAGCCCCAGTGCGTGGGTCCCCTCTGGGGGTGCCTCTAGGATGTCACCAGGGTGCAGGAGCCAGGGGGACCCTCACCTCGGCCGGGGCACGGGATGAAGTAGTCGCGGAGATCGCGGGGGTACCCGGGGGACACCTCCCCGGTGCGGGGGTCGAAGCGCTGGAAGCGGGTGCCCCGCAGGCAGTAATAGCGCTCCAACCACCGCAGCGCTGCGTCGCACGGCCCCAGCTCCGGCCACGCGTGTTCCTTCGTCATCCGCAGCCCCACGTCGAAGGAGAACACGGCTCCTCCTGCGCACGGGAGCGGAACGGCACCGCGCGGTTCACGCGGGGCGGCACGGCTCAATCCGGAGCGGCTCTGCCCCGCACCCCGCACCCGCATCCCGCTCACCCTTGAAGAAGAGCACGGTCTCCCCGCCGCACTCCTCGGGGTGACACTCCACAGCGGCATCCACATCTCCGGGGACCCCCGGGAACTCATCCCCGATGCGCTTGGGGAAACCAGGGCGCAGCTTCCCCCCGCCGTAGGACCAGACCTTCTCGCCCTGCAATGCCCCCCCCCCCGCAGCTCTCAGCTCTGCCCGTCCGCACGGGAAAGGCCCTGGGAGAGACCCCCGGCACTCAGCCAAAGGGTCGGGACCTCGGGACCCCCTTCCTCACGGGCAGCCCGGGGATGTGCACACAGGGACAGCCCCCCCAGCACCCGGGACCCCCCGCCCCAGCACCCCCAGCTCAGGACTCCTTAGCCCTGAGCCCCATCTCGGGTCTGTGCCTGGAAGAGGTAGAGGTTCTGGTGCTCCTCGGGGTGATCTCGGCGGTGGATGCGCAGCGCGGCGTCCACGGGGCCCTCCAGCTCCGGCCAGGACGCGGCCAGGGGGCGGCTGTGGAAGCGGGGCTCCTCCCGCGACGTCTCCCACACGTCCCCTCCTGGGCAGGAGCACTGTGCTAGCCCCACAGCACTGCCCCACAGCCCCCACGCCACCCCGTCCCATCTTCATCCCTCGTTTACCCGCATTCCCTATGTTCCCTGGTCCCTACAG
Source organism: Callipepla californica brunnescens (assembly GCA_023055505.1). NCBI lineage: Eukaryota > Metazoa > Chordata > Aves > Galliformes > Odontophoridae > Callipepla > Callipepla californica. Next base: position 415,896 of record JALIRH010000072.1, on the reverse strand, counting down.
ACTCCGTCTCCTCCATTACCCACAGTCGCCATCCCCACGCACCCCATTCCCTCCTCCATTTCCTCCCACATTCCAGTGCCCCCCCCTTCCCACATCCCCTCCTTTTCTCTCCCTTTCCCCCACTCCGCTTCCCCTACAGCCCATTACCCCCCTCCCAGTGCCATCTCAGCCTCCCCCGACCACATTTCTCCCCACCCCCCACCCCCCACCCCCCACCCCCAGCCCCCGCCTACCTCTGAAGAAGAGCATGGTGCCGTTCTCACTCAGCGTCGCAGCGTCGAAGCCGCCCTCATCCCCACAGATCTGGGCCAGAGCTGCGGGGGGGGGGGGGGGAAGGGGTGAGGTTGGCACAGACCCCCCAGCGCTGCCCGCAGCTCCGCGGTGACCCCCCCGCCTTCCTCCCCCCATCTTCTCACCGGTGTCATTGCTGGGGGGCTCAGCCCCATGGTGGTGCCCATCTGTAGGTGCGTGGAGTTTCTGGTGTGTCCTGGGGGGGGTGGAGGGGCAGCACGGAAGGTCACGGCACACCTCACGCAGACCCTCCTGTCCCCAAAAACCATCCACCCCACGCATCCCCCCTCTCCTATCCCCCCCCTCCCCTTATTGCAGCACAGACACTCTGCATAACCCCCACCCCCCCCCCGCCGTCCCACTGCAGCCCCGACGCCCTTTGCTCCCCCCCAGGGCCCCACGCAGTGCCCCACTCACAGCGGCCGTCCGTCCGCCACGAGGAGCAGCGCCGCGAGGCACAGCGCGGCCGTGGGCCCCCCCATGGTGCGTGGGGGCACCGCCGCCGCCGCCGCTTTAAGTGCGCTCCGGGGGGGGGGGGGGGGAGGGGTTCGCACCACGTCCGGGAACGTTGCACAACGCGGGGGGGTCAGGGCCGGGGCAGCGCGGGGGGGCACGGACACCTCAGGGCAGCGCAGGTGGGGCTGGAGCCGTCCCAACCGCTTCCTATCAATCACCCCCCCCCCCCTCTGCCCCTCCCGTGCTGGGAAATGCCGCTGTTTGCTCGGGGAGGGCGGGCGGGGAAAGGGGGGGGAGCAGAGTGACCCATCCCGCGACGTGGGGCACAGCACAGCCCCGCACCCACGGCCCCGCAGGGCCCCGCACCAACCGGCCCCCACGAACGCTGCCCCCCCCCCCCCCCGAGACGCAGTCCTCTCCCAACATTTCTGTATTTATTTATTATGTATTCATTTGTACATACACCGCGGGCGGGGGCTGCGGGCCTCCCCTGCCCCCCCCTCCCCCACCGCCTCCCCCCCGCCCCCCACGCACCCCCGGGAGCAGCACCGCACCGCTGTGCGTGTGTGTGTGTGTGTGTGTGTGTGTGTGTGTGCGTGGGGGGGGGTCACGGCCCCACTCTGCGCCACGCGGGGATAAAGTGCAGCGCGGGGGGGCGGCCCCGGCGCGGGGTCACTGCGGCGCGGGGTCACTGCAGGTAGCGGTACGCCTTGAAGCAGTGGTTGCCCGAGTCCGCCACCACCACGTGCCCGTCCGACGTGAGCGCCAGCCCCTGCGGGCCGTACAGCGGGTCCGCCGCCGTGTTGATGTACGACAGGAACGAGCCCGCGCTGTCAAACACCTGCGGGACCCCCCCATGGCGTCACGGAGACCTCACACCCGGCACAGCACCCACCCGGCCCGCACCCACGGCCACATCCCCTCCCCACGCATCTCTACGGGCACACACACCCATCCCTGCAGCTCCACCCCCATGGCCAACGCACACACACCCCTACAGCCCCCCCCAAACCCATCCCCTACAGCCCCCCCATAAACCCATCCCCTACAGCCCCCCCCCCCAAACCCATCCCCTACAGCCCCCCCTACACACACCCACCTCCTACAGCCCCCCCCCCCCCTACACACTCATCCCCTATGGGCACCCACTCACCCCCTACACTCCCCCATAGGCACATACACCCATCTCCTACAGTCCCCCCCTCCACACCCACCCTATGGGCACCCACACTCCCCACTCATCCCCTATAGGCACCCATACACCCACCCACCCCCTCCAGCCCCCCGTGGGCACACTCCCCATCCCAGCTCAGCAGTCCATGAGCACACAGACCCCAACCCCACCCCACTGCCCCCACCCCCTCCATCCCTACATCATCCCCATGGCTTTCCCAACCCCATCCATGCCCCCCTCCCAACACCTCCATGAATGTCTCTGTAACCTTAACTGGACTGGATGGCCCCGGTGGGCTCCTGCAGCCTGAACTACGGCTCATCCCCAATGTGGGGCCAGGTACCCACTCCATGCACGGACCCACTGCCAGCGCCGGGCCGTGGGAGCGGGGCGGGACCCACCTGGATGCGGCTGTTGCCCCAATCGGCCACGATGATGTTCCCGTTGGCATCCACGGCCACGCCGGTGGGCGCGTTGAACTGCCCGTTGCCCTCCCCGTGCGACCCGAACTTGAAGAGGAACTCTCCGTCCGCGTTGTACACCTGGGGGGGGTGGGGGTGTCCCCGTGGGGCGTCACGGCGCGGCCGTCACCGTGTGACGCGGGGATGGGCACAGCCGCTGCGCCGCGCTCACCTTCACCGAGTGGTTGTGGAAATCCGTCACCACGATCTCGTTTTTGTTGTTGACCGCCACGAAGTGTGGCCCTGGAGGAGCGGCGCTGAGAGGGGACGGGGGCACCGGGACCCGTCCGTGGGGTTAATGTGCGCGGCAGCGTTAGTGCAGGCGGTGCCCGGCCCTGGGGAGCGCAGAGCTGGGGGGACCCAGCGCCCGACCCGCGCGGCAGAACCCGGAGACACGGCCAGGACCCGGGACTGGGACCCACAACCCGAGCCCTCAGCCCAGCACCCAGAACCCAGACCGACAAACAGGCCCAAGGACTGCGACCCAGAACTGCAGCCCAGAGCCGAGGCTCCAGCACGCGGGGCTGGGAGCCAGATCCCAGAACCTACAGGTGGAAAGCAGAGTCCAGCACCACTGGACCCTGACCCAGAGCTGGGACAGAGAACCTCAGCCCAGGACCCAGAACTGAGGCACAGAATGGGGACCTGGAACTCAAAGCCCACAAACTTGCACCCAGAATCAGAATCCAGAACTTGAAACTGGAACCCAAGCCCAGAGCCCAGCACAGAACTCAGAACCTGGACCTATATCTCAGCCCTGGAACACAGCACTGAGCACCAGAATCAAGACTCAAAGGAGAACTCAGGGCTGGGACCTGGAACTAGAACCTAGAACACGACCTCAGGGCCCAGAAACCACCATCCAGGACACAGAGCTGGAACCCTGAGCTGAGCTCCAGCAACAGAACAGAACCAGGACCCAGAAACGGAACTCAGAACTGAAACCCAAAACTAGAACCAAGAGCCTGGCAGCACCGGAACCGGAGCTGAGAACCGGGACCCAGAACTGGAGCCTAGAACGTGATCCAGCTCGAGCCCAGAACACAGCGCTGCAATCCGAGCCCAGAGCCCGTGCCAGGCTCAGCTCCACCCCACCCCCACCCCCACCCCTGGGTGCGGGGCACCGCGGGTCGGGTCGGGTCGGGTCCTGGCAGCGCAGTACTCACCCGGCCCCGAGCGGCGCAGCCCAAGGCATGCAGTAAGGAGGAGGGCCGTGCCCGTGGTATTACCATCGAGTGTACCTGCAAACTGCCGCTCGGCCGTGCCGCGGCTGCCGAACTTGGTGACCAGCTTGCCGTTGGACTGGAAGATGAAGACGCAGCACGCCTTGTTGTCCACCACGATGATGTGGCCGTTGCGATCCACCGCGACGCCTTTGGGGCCCAGCAGCCGCCCCGCGCCGATCTTCGTCTGCGGAGCGGTGTGGGCATCAGAGCACTGCCCGCGCCCGGCCCCCCCAACCCGGCCCCCCCCCCCCTCACCTTGAACTTGCCCTCGGGGGAGAAGATGCTGACCCAGCGGTTGTCGTAGTCGGCGATGATGATATCCCCGTTCATGTCCACGGTGACGCCGGTCGGGCGCTGCAGCTGCCCCGGGGAACGGCCGCGGACACCGAAGCGCAGCCGGAACTGCCCCTCGTTGGAGAACACCTACAGGGCCCGGGGGCGGGGGGGGGAGGGGCCGGGGATGGGGGGAGGGGGGCTGAGCCGGGCCGAGGGCCGGGACGGGGTGGGGGCGGGGGGGGGGAGGGGGCTCCTACCTGCACGCACTGGTTATTGCTGTCGGCCACCACGATGCGGCCGCTGCTGGAGGTGGAGATGCCCTGCAGGTTGGTGAACTCGCCCTTCTCCCGCCCGCGGGTCCCTGCGTGGGACGCACGGACGTCAGCGCCGCACCGCACCTCCGCCGTGCCCGCGGCCGCGGCCCCGCTCACACGCACCCACGCGGAAGATGAGCTCGTCCTCGATGGGGTTCTCCTTCTTCTTGCCGCTGCTGTACATGCTGGAGGGCCGGCGCACCGCCTTCTGGCGGATGTGGCCGCTGCTGGGCGACTTGACGCGGCGCTTCACGTCGTCCGGGGACGGCGGCACGTCGCTGGCTTTGACGGCGCGCACGCGGAAGGGGCTCCCGCGGATGGGCTGCCCGTACAGCGCGATGGACAGCTGGAAGTCGCCCTCGGCGCGCGGCGTGTACAGCAGCTCGTAGGTGCCGTTCTTGTTGTCCTGCACCTCGCTCTCGGCCGCGCCGCCGTCGGGCCCCGTGACGGCGAAGCGCAGGCAGGCGCTGCCGCTGCGCACCAGCTCGCCGTCCTTGTCCTTCGTGGTGACGCTGAGCGACGCGGGCTGCCCCACCACCGCGTGCCGCAGCCCCTCGCCCGTGGCCACCGTCTTGTGCGCGGTGGCGCTGGTGGTGATGAGCACGCCCAGGTTGAGGATGGATTTGCGCACGCCGTCGGTCTCCACCACGTAGTCCAGCTGGTCGTTCTCGTGCGGGTGCTCGGGGAACTCCTGGCTGGCCAGCGCGCTCAGCCGCTCGCTCATCTGCTTGCGCACCAGCAGCACCTCGGGCGCCGTGCCGTGGTGCAGAGCCTGCTCCGTGAACGCGCAGCTGCTCAGGATGTTCTCCTGGCCCTGGCGCAGCACCTCCAGCTGCGCCTGAAGCACCTGCGGACCGGGAGGGGTCAGCGGTCCCGCGGTGCCCCGCAGCACCACGCCGTGCCATGCAGTGACATGCAGGGCTGTGCCATGCCATGCAGCACCACGCTGTGCCACGCAGGGCTGTGCCATGCCATGCAGCACCACGCCGTGCCATGCAGGGCTGTGCCATGCCATGCAGCACCACACCGTGCCATGCAGTGCCATGCAGGGCTGTGCCATGCAATGCAGCACCACGCTGTGCCATGCAGGGCTGTGCCATGCCATGCAGCACCACACCGTGCCATGCAGTGCCATGCAGAGCAGTGCCACGCAATGCAGCACCACACCATGCCATGCAGAGCTGTGCCATGCAGTGCCACGCCATGCCATGCAGTGCCATGCAGCACCATGCCGCGCCATGCCATGCCATGCATCACCATGCAGTGCTGTGCCATGCAGTGCCATGCAGCACTATGCCATGCAGTGTCATGCAGCATCATGCCATGCTATGCAGTGCCGTGTCATGCTGTGCAGAGCCAAGCTGTGCCCTGCAGCATCGTGCTGTGCCCTGCAGGACCATGTTGTGCCATGCAGTGCCATGCCATGCAGCACCATGCAGAGCCATGTAGTGCTGTGCAGCACTGTGCCATGCAGTGCCATGCAGCATCGTGCCATGCCATGCAGTGCTGTGCCATGCCGTGCAGAGCCAAGCAGTGCCATGCAGCACCATGCTGTGCCCTGCAGGACCATGTTGTGCCATGCAGCACTGTGCCATGTCATGCAAGCCAAGCACTGCCATGCAGCACCATGCCCTGCTGTGACATGCAGCACTGTGCCATGCAGTGCCATAAAGCACCATGCCATGCCATGGAGCATCGTGCCATGCCACACAGAGCCAAGCAGTGCCATGCAGCACCATTCCATGCAGTGTCATGCAGCATCATGCCATGCCATGCCATGCCATGCAGTGCCGTGCCACACTGTGCAGAGCCAAGCTGTGCCCTGCAGAACCATGCCATGGCATGCAGAGCCAAGCAGTGCCATGCAGCACCATACAATGCTGTGACATGCAGCACTGTGCCATGCAGTGCCATGGAGCACCGTGCCATGCCACACAGAGCCAAGCAGTGCCATGCAGCACCATGCCATGCTGTGACATGCAGCACTGTGCCATGCAGTGCCATAAAGCACCATGCCATGCCATGCCATACAGCACTGTGCCATACAGTGCCATGCGGCACTGTGCCATGCAGTGCTGTGCAGTGCCATGCAGCACTGTGCCATGCCATGCCATGCAGTGCCATGCTGTGTAGCACTGTGCCATGCAGTGCTGTGCAGTGCCATGCAGCACTGTGCCATGCCATGCCATGCAGTGCCATGCTGTGCAGCACTGTGCCATGCTGTGCCGTGCCATGCAGCGCTGTGCCACGTAGTGCCATGCTGTGCAGCACTGTGCCATGCCGTGCCGTGCAGTGCCATGCAGCACTGTGCCACGCAGTGCTGCAGCTCCGGGAGCACTACCTTCTGCTTGGCCCCGCAGATGGCCTCCAGGTCTCGCACCAGCAGCCCCTTGCGCTGCTGCAGGGCCCTCTCCAGCTCCTCGAAGGTGCTGCCGATCTCGGACACCGCCTCGTTCTTGCGCTCCACCAGCTGCTGGCTGATCTCCGACACCAGCGCGATGGCGGCCGCCAGCTGCGGGAGCCTGCGGAGCCGGCGCTGGGCACGGAGGGGCGGCCGCGGGCCCGGGACCCCCCTTCCCCCCACCCTCACGCCCCTACCTGCCGCGGATGGCATCCAGCTGCTGCTGCAGGGCCGCCTTGTGCTGCTCCACGACGTCGCGCAGCGGCACGGTGACGTGCTCCCGGTGCTCGCCCTCGGTGCACTCGCGGCACATGGCGGTCTCGCAGGACTCACAGTAGAACTCCATCACCTGATGAGCGGTGCTCAGGGTCCCCCTTCGGCGGCACAAACCCCTCTGCCCACCCCCCCACCGCCACCCACCTTGCCCTCGTGGTTGGGGCAGGACAGGGGCTGCCCGGTGACGGCACTGACGGGGTCCAGCCCCGGGCCGGGGTGGGGGCCGCGGCTGTCGGGGTCGCGCTGCAGCACTTCCATCAGGTTGGTGATGAAGAAGTTGTTCTGCAGCGCCGCCACGCCGCGCTCGGGCAGGATGGAGGTCTGGCGGCACACGGGGCAGGACAGGGTCAGGCTCTGGGGCGGGATATAGTTCTGGAGACACCTGGGGCAGAACGGGGACAACGAGAGGGTCAGGGCCGCCCGCGGGCAGCGGGCACCGGGACGGGGCGGGCGGGGGGGGGAGGGCTGCACCACGGTGCAATGGGGGGCACAACGTGGGGTGGAGGGACGGGGATGGGTAAAGATGGAGTGATGGGTGCACTGGAGCAAATGGGGAAGGAGGGGAGGAAGGGGCTGGAAGGGTGGAGAGAGAGATGGAGAAGCTGCACCACAGTGCTTCAGGGTGCGTGGGGCAGGTCCAGAGGAAAGGGCTGGGGGAGCAGATGGACGATGGACAGACGGAGGGACAGGGCTGCGTCATGGTGCACTCAGGTGTGGGGACAGGGCTGGGGGGTCCGATGGTGAAGGACAGACAGACGGGGGCTGTGACGGGGTGCACTGGGGTGTGTGGGGGGAGCAAGGGATGGGGCTGGTGGGGTGGCAGATGGTGAGACGGACGGACAGACAGGGGCTGTGCCAGAGTGAATCAGAGTGCACGTGGCAGGAGCACGGGGCAGGGCCGGGGGTCGGGCAGGATGGGGACACAGCCCACGGAAAGCTGGTCATGAGACCTTGACGTGGGACCACGGACAGACAGACAGAAGGATGGACAGGACAGGGCCATGCCAGACAGAATCAGGGGAGTGCCAGGGGCGGGCAGGGGCCTGGGGGGGCACAGAGAAAGCAGATGTCAGTACAGAGCCCCCAGCCATGCTACAGCCCGCCTCTCACCCCCCCTCCCAATCCAGATCCCACAGTGTGGGGCAGGAACATCCCTTCAGCCACAGCCCACACCATGGGGGCTCTGAGGCCACGGGGGCAGCGGGACCCCCCAGGGTGAGTGAGGGCCCCATCTTGTGCCAGAGACATGCGGGGGGATGCAGGGGATGCAGGTGGGGCACGGCAGGGCGGTGGGAACACGGTCAGGCCCTTTCTGGAGGCAGCAGGGATGCAAAGGGGTGCAGTGAGGGCTCAGCAGGACACAGTGGGACACGGCAGCTCCAGCCCAGCTCCTGCAGGCGCTGCAGGAAGGCAGGGAATGCTGCGGGCAAAGCAGTGGGGCCCTGCAGGGAAGCAGTGTGAACGCCGTGGAGTGCAGTGACCACGCTCCCCTGCAGGAGGTGCGGGGGGATGCACTGAGGACGCAGTACACATGCAGTAAGTGGGTGCAGCTGGGGTCAGGGTGCAACTGAGGGGCACAAGGAGAGACACAGTGGGACACAGTGCGTTTTGGGGGTTCAGACACTCAGTGCAGGCAATGGGGGTGCAGTGGGGCCCTTCTCTTGCGAGAAGTCTTCAGGGAAAATGCTTTGGTGGATGTGGTGCAGCACATGGGGGGAATGCAGCAGGGATGCAGTAGGGATGCGGTTGGAGGCAGCAGGGCACAGCAGGAATGCAGTGAGGGACGTGCAGCACGGCCAGAGTACGGCAGGGATGCAGCCAGGGTGCAGCGGGGATGCAGTGGGGATGCAGTGGGGATGCAGTGGGTGTGGGACGAGGTGCAGCAGGGATGCAGTGGGGATGCACAGGAGGCGAAGTGGTGGGCAAAGCACTGAAGGACACGCGGCAGGGCCGGGACGCGGCAGGAACGCAGCGGGGACGCAGAGGGGATGCAGTGCGAGGAGCCGCGATGCGGCACAGCGCTGGGGGGCGGCGGGGTGGTCCTCACCTCTCACAGAAGGTGTGCAGGCACGGCAGCACCTTGGGGTTGCGGTAGCGGTCGAGGCAGATGCTGCACACCAGGAACTGTTTGTCAATCTGCCGCACCACCGGGCTAGCGCTGGCCTCCCGCTTCGCCATGGCGGCGTCCCCGAGGCCCCGCGGCGCTCAGCCTGCGGGCGGGGCTGTCAGCGAGCGCCGGGCCCCGCACCGCGCCCCGCACCGCGCCCCGCACCGCCGCCGAAAGGAGCGCGGTCCCCGGTCCGGTCCGACCCCGCCCGTCCGGCAGCGCCCGCCCCGAGCTCCGCACCGCTGCCCCCGCAGCGCTCCCACCCGCCCCGCGGCCGCCCCCTCCCCACGCGCCGTGACCGGGACCCGCACCCCCCCCCCCCCCCAAACGGGCGCCGCCGCCCCCAACGCCCCGCACCGCCTCCCCCCCCCCCTCCCGCCCCCGGCCCCGCTCCCGCTCACGGCGCTGCGGCGGCCCCGCGGCTGCAGGCCCCGGCGCGGCCCCGCCCCGACGGCCATTGTGCAGGCCCGGCACCGCGACGTCACCACCCGCCCCGCCCCGGGGGGGCACCGGCACTGGGACGGGACGGGACGGGACGGGACGGGATGGGATGGGATGCGGTGGATGGCGCGGCCCCCCCCGCCCGCCCTGCGGTGCCGACCCGCGCCCGCTCCCCCGGCGCAGCTCACCGCCCCGCGCAGCGCTGCCCGCGGCCCCGCACCGCCCGCACGGCCCCACCCGTGCCAGCCGTGTCCCGGCCGCCCGCCCCGCCCCGCGCCGTCACCTTCCAGCCCAGCCCGGCCCGGCACGGTTCGGTTCGGCGCGGCACGGCTCAGCCCCCGGCGCGGGCAGCCGGGGCCGGCGGGGCGGCAGCGCGCATCGCCGCGGCTCGGCTCAGCCCGGCCCGGTTCTGCTCGGCCCGGCTCGGCACGGTTCGGTTCGGTTCGGCCCGGCCCGGCGCGGCGGGGACTGCGCCAGGGCTGGGCGCGCTCCGCAGCCGCATCTGCCCGAGCGGCGCGCACCACTGCGGGGGGGGGCGCGGCCCCGCGCGTTCCCGCGGCGGCGCGAGAGGAGCGCTCCCCCCCCGTGACCGCCGCCCCGCGGCACTCCGCGCCCGAGGAACCGCCCGGAACCCCCGGCGGGAACGGAGCGAGGGGTCCCCACGCGCGGCCGCGGCCAAACCGCACCAAATGCCCCCTCCGCAGCCGCCGATGGTCTCGCCCGGGCTGTGGCTCTGCAGTCGGTGGGGGGGGGGGGGGGGGGGGGGGGTCCGGGCGCGCTCCCCGCATCCCCGGTACCCGGCGGTCTCCACGGCAACGGCATCCCGTCCGAGCATCGCTGCGGAGCGGGGGTTGGGGCCGCCGAGGGGTTCGCGTGGGGCGCGGAGCTCCGACCCGACCGCCCCCGCCCCCATCGCCGTGTGCCGCGCCCCGCGCCGCTCCCGCTCACCTTCGCGGGGCCATGCGGGCGCGGGGAGCCCGGACCGGACCGGGAGCGACGGGGAAGAGGTCCCGCGGAGCCCCTGGGAGCCGCCGCACCGCGGCCCCGGCCCGGAGCTGCCCGCGCCGGAACCGGACGGGCAACATTCCCCGCGCCGTCATCGGCACCGGCACTGCCCCACCGCCACCGCGAGGGGACACGAGCGCGGAGAGCCGGGCACGGATCCGCGGGGAACGGACAGCCCGGGGCCACGGTTCCCTGAACGAGGATCGGGGCACTCCGTCCCGCAGCCCTCGCACCCAATGCGGGATGTTACGGCTCAGGGACGGACAGCTGGGTGAGCAGGACACGGGGTGGGGTGGGGGGGCTCAGAGCTGCGCACCGCCTGGAGGTGAGGGGCAGCGGAGCACCACGGGGCTCTGCCGTGGGCCCTCCGCTGCTGAACGTGGGCTCTGTGTGCTCAGGGACGGGATCCCAGCCCCGTCCGGACACTGCTACTGCTCTGGGGAAACGCGAGCACGGGAGAAAACTCGGCACGCCGTCCCAGGCTCAGGGAGGGCCCTGGGGATGGAGTTCAGGAGCCAGAGCTATCTGAGCACCAGGAAGCGCTTCTGCACGGTGAGGTGACGGAGCACGTCCGCGTGCCGCCCAGGGGCTGCAGAGTTTCCCTCCGTGGAGATCTCCCAAAGCTGCCAGGACACGGTGCTGGGCACCCTGCTCTGGGGGTCCCCGCTGGAGCAGCGCGGGGCCCGAAGCCCGGACCGATCCCTCCGCCATCCGGGGCCCTGGGAGCAGTTGCCCTGTGAGGAGGAGCTGCAGAGGGAGCGGGGCTCGCTCAGCTCCCAGGAGAGCTCTGACCCGGCCGCAACCCACCGGCTCCCGCGGGGAGCTCAGCGCAGCCAGGGCCGGGTTCCGCACGGCGCTTCACGGCAGAAGCGGAACCCACGGGCAGAGGCGGAGCTGCGCGGCTCAGGCTCCATCCGGGGAAAGGCTTTCCCCCACAGACACCGTCTGATCCCACAGCAGGCTGCCCCGAGGCAGAGCAGCCTCCACCTGTACAGGTGTGTTCAAGATAAATTTGGATGACTGCCGGACAAAGCCTCGCACAGCGTGCTCTGAGCCCACAGCCGACCCCACTGCGGACCTCTCGGGGTCCCCGAGCCCCCCACACCCCACCCAGGCCCCCCACGCGGCCCCTCCCGTCCCGTTCCCTTCACCACCGGTGTGGGGGGGACCGGGGCGACCCCACAGCCCCCACTCAGTGCCCCTTTGTAGGGACAGAGGGGCGGGGGGGTCCGTCCCGTCCCGTCCCGTCTCGTCCCCGCGCGGGGACAACAAAGGGCGCAGTGATGGGCGCACAGCTGTGCTGGGGGGGGGGCACGGAATGGCTGCGGGCCGTGACACCCCCGCGTCCCGCACACCTCACCCCGCACTGCGCAGCCCACAGCCCGGGGAAGGTCCAAAGCGTTTATTATCGTCACAGAAACACACGGGAGGATAAAAGCCCGCCCCGCAGCCGCCGGCTCTCAGCTCGGGGGGGCCCCGCGTCCCGCCCCGCCCGCCAAACGCCGCAGGAAACCGAGCAGCGCGGGGCCGCCCGACGGCGCGGGCCGAGCCCGGCGGGACCCCCACCGCGAGAACAGCGCGGCGAAGCGGGACGGGGCCGCGGGGCCCGGGGCAGCCGGGGCCGAGGGGACCCTGTCGGGCAGCGGGGACCCGGGGTCGCCCCGCACGTCGGGCAGCGCGGGCAGCGCCGGGGCCGTGTTCCGTCGGAGCAGCGCCGGAGCGGCGTCGAGGGGTCGGGCGGATCCGCCGGGCTCCGCGTCCCGCAACGAGCACGTGGCGACGGAGCGGCGTTTGTGCCGCTGCTGCTCGAGCTGCCGCCGCCGGCGCTGCGTCTGCTCCCGGGCGCGGTTCTCCTGCGCGGCGACGGCGTCAGAGCGGAGCGGGGCGATGCGGGGCGGGGCGGTGCGGGGCGGGGCGGGCGGTACCTGCACGGCGCTCACGAAGCGCCCCGCGAAGCCGTGCAGCGCCGCACAGAGCTCCCGCAGCGCTCCCGGGGCCGCGTCCTCGCAGTAGAAGTCGAGAGCGGCGGCCGCGGCCCCGCACATCCGCTCCCGCTCCGCCCGCGCCGCGCGCAGTTCCTCCTCCGCCGCGCGCAGGAACGGCCGCAGCCCCGCGCCCCACGCCGCGCCCCACGCCGCGCCCCGCGCCTCCGCCACGCGCGCCGACAGCCGCCGCAGCTCCGCCTCCACCTCCGCCTCCTCGATGCTGCGGGAGCGCCGCGCTCAGCCCCGGGACGGCCCCGCCGGGCCCACGCGTGTCCGCGGCGTTACCCTCACCGCGAGGCCAGGCCCACGTGCGGCAGCTTGCTCGGGAAGTCCAGCAGCCGCCGGTCCGTCCGCGCCGCCTCCTGCGGGGAGCGACAGGGGCGCGATAGGGGCGCGATAGGGGCGCGATAGGAGCGCGATAGGAGCGACAGCGGGGCAGGACAGGAGCACGATAAGGATGCAACAGGAACGTGACACGGACGCGCCGCGGTGCCGACGAAGGGGTGCACCCGTGGGGGGGGGGGAGGGCCGTGCTCCGCGCGGGGGCTGCGGCGTGGGAGCGACCTTGGGCCGCGCCGGGCGAGGAGCGGCATCCCACGGACGGGCACGGAGCGCGAGGACGGAGCCGCGGGGGAGCGCTGCGGGATCGCCGGCGCAGGCGGCACGGAGCGGCCCCGCACGACCTCCCCCCCCCCCCCACGCTCCTCCCGTTCCCGCGGGCGCTCACCATGGCCACGAAGTGCAGGAGGTCCACGCCCGGCTCGTTGGCCCTGGTGTCGGGCAGCCTCCGCAGCGAGGCCAGGCGGAACCCGGCGGCGCTGCCCGCGTAGCCGCCCTGGGGCAGAACGCGGGGTCACGGCGGCCGCGGGGCCGCGGGGCGGGGGCCGGGGCCGCTCACCGCGTTCAGGTGGTTCCCCGCGCTCAGGATGAGATGCAGCACCGCGTGCAGCTCCTCGCACCGCACCACCTCTGCGGGGGACGGGCGGTGAGCGCGGTCGGGACGCGGCCCTCCGCCCCTCCCGCGGCCGCTCCCGCACCCTCGGCGGCGTCGGTCAGGATGCGGATGGAGGCGCGGAGCGCTCCGAGCCGCGGGGAGAACTCCTCCTGCAGCACCATCAGCTCCAGGCGCTGAGCGTAGCTGCGGGACACGGGGGGGTTGGCGGGGGTGGTGAGCGGGGCGGTGCCCCCCGACGCGGCGTGCAGCCCCCCCGGCTCCCACCTGGGCACCTCCGTCAGCAGCAGCATGAAGAGCTCGGGCTCGGGCAGCTGCTGGGGGCGGCCAGAGAAAGCGCGCAGCCGGGACACCTGCGGGAGGGGACGGGGGGGGGGGGAGCGGGGATTCAGAGCGGCCCTTCGGGGCCTCCCCCACGCGGGACTCACCTCCACGGCGCCGGGCAGCATCCGGGACAGCTCGAGCAGCAGTTCCGCGCCGTACGGCGCCCCGACGCCTTCCTCGATGTCCCGCACGATTTGTCGCACCGGGCTGGGACAGCGCGTCAGCATCTCCCGACGGGCACGGACCCCCCCCCCGGGAGCAGGGCCTCCCCTCCAAGGGGTGGGAACCCCGAGAGCGCGGACACCCGCGAAGGGACGGAGCCCCCGCGGCCCCGTCCTCGGGCACGGCCCCGTTCCGCGCTCCCGTGGCCGCCGCCGCCCGTCGGTCCCGGCCGCGGGGGGTCCCGCTCACCGCTTGAGCTGCTTCAGGAGGACGCCGAGGGCGATGCTCCGCTTGGGCTCCAGCAGCGCTGCCTGCGGGAGCGGCGCGGTCAGGGTGCGGGGCGCGGCGGGGGGGGACGCGGGGCTCCGTCCGCCTCTCACCGCGGGCGGCGGACGCTGCCCCGGGGACGCTCCGCGGGGCTCCCGGAACAGCAGCCGCAGGCGGGGCAGGTCCAGGGGCGGCGGGGGCCCTCGCGGAGCCCACACCGAGCGGCGGCCCCGCACCCGCGCCGCGGGCAGCGGCTCCCAATGCAGCGCCCGCAACCGCTCGCCCCGCGTGGCCGCCGGGGGGGACGGCAGCGCCGGGGGGGGGGGGCGGCGGCGGCGGCGGTGCGGGGCTGCGCTGGGACTCCATCGCTGCGGGGAAGGGGGGGAGGGGGGGAGGAAAGGGGGGGGAGAAGGGAGGGGGGAACGGGGTGAGCGCGGCCGCCCCGCCGCTCTTACGGCCCCGAACGGCCCCGCCTCACCTCGGCTCCGCCCCGGGGCGCTCCGCGAACTCCCGCGGGGGTCGGCCCCGGTGTCCCGGCGGGGCGGGGCGGCCCCGGGGCCCCTCCTCCGTTCTCACCTCGCTCTTACCACCCCGGGTAAGAGCGGCGGCGGAGCGGGCCGAGAGGGCCGATCCCCGGCAGCGCTCCTGACGGCCTCGACCGAAGGGGCCCACGAAGGACTTCAGCACGAACGATTCTCCCCGCGCCCCGTCCCGGTCACAGCCGCCCCGCCGTGCCCGCCCGGCTCTGCCCCTCCCGTCCCGTGATGCGTTTCCCACCTCTCGCTGCGCTGCTCACATTAGAGCTGCTGCCAGCGCCTTCCCGGCTCTGTGCTGGAGATGGGCAGCACAAAAATTCGCTCCCTGAATTCTGGTCCCCCTTATCCACAGCGCTCAGCAGTGGGGCTGGAGGAGGTGGCACTCAGCGCTCACGGGGCTGCACAGCACCCGCAGCCGAGGCAGCAAGCCTGCAGGGGGCCGGGGGCGATGGGGAGCCCCGATGCTGTGCCCCACAAACCTCTCGCGTCCCACAGAGTGCAGGACTGCAGCAGAACCGGCCACAGCCTCTGGGAACCGCTATACCCCGGCCTGGCTGTGCCACGCACAGAGGGATCCACACTACGGTATTCTGATCCACGCTATTTTATTCTGATCGGTACTGTTTTATTCTGGAGTCTTACAGAAGTGGGGAGGGAAGAGGGGGTCAGACCTTCACCAGGAAAGGGGGGGGGTGTCAGATCCAGACATTAAATTACCAGGAATTAAATTAGCAAGAAAAACAAACTTGTCTCAGGAGAAAGTGCCCAAGTGCTGCGTGAGGCCGGGGCGAGGAGCAGCACTCAGCTGGAGCAGGATGAGCTCTCCCCACCCCGGACCACCAGCCGGAGCCCCAGCACTGCCGCACGCAGAGGCGCAGCCGCACCGCTCGCGGACACACGCGTGCACTGTCCCCGGGATGCAGCCGCCCTTTGGTCCTCGGTTTGAGTCCCCACACCCCTCAGGGGCCCGTGGGTGCTCGGGGAGCGGGGCTGCCCAGCTGCCTCCACGCAGTGTGGGGTGGGAGCACGGCCCCCTGGGCAAGCAGCCCTCAGCCCAAGGGCCGCGGCCAACCTCTCCTGCATCCGCCCGTGGGAGCTGAACAGCCCCGGCCAGGGGACGGCTGCTGGGCCTGGGAGAGCCAGGCACAACCAGCCTGCAACTGAGGGAGTGTAGTGTGGGGCTGGGGGCACCAGCCAGGCTGGGGGAGTGCAAGAGCAGCTGCCTGGGAGCACCAGGGATCAGCCAGAGGGGACAGGGCAGGCCTGGGGCCAGGTGCGGGCAGGAGCCCCGGCCACCAGGTGCAGCAGGGCTGGGACCCCGTCCTCCCCTCTCAGGGTCCAGGAGGGAACCCGGGAGTCCCAGTGCCGCTCCTCTGCAGCTTTGTCTTCATTTCAAAATAAACACTTTTGCCAGAGGGTGGTGGCATGTCCTGCCTGGCCCTGCGAAGCCTGGCTCAGGGCAGCAGGGAAGGCAGCAGGGACACGTGGAGCCACGTACCCTCCTGCCCCGTGGGGAGACAGTGGGAGGCTGTGGCACATCCCACCCTATCCCACAAAGGTGCGTAGTGGGGTCTGAGCGTCCCAGCCTGGGGAGGGAGGTGTCCGGCCCTGCAGGGTCCTGGGACGGCATCCACCATCCCACCAAGGGGTCTGCACGGGGGAGGGAGAACAGGGCTGGGCAGGACGGGACTCTGCCCCAGGGGGAGGCGAAGGCTGAGGGAGCCCCGGCCTCCCCGGGCAGGGGGAGTGACCCACTCAGAGCTCCAGCTGCCCCTAACCAGGTCCCTGCCCCATCAGTGTCCCCGGCTGCAGCAGGGCCAAGGCTGCATCCCCAGCTCACCACTCGTGATTGTGGTCTGGCCCTGCGCCGGCGGTCAGAGGTCCGAGTTATGGTCCATGGCTTCCCCGGCTAGAGCACAAGGTGGGGCAGGCTGGGGGGCTCACTGCTCCTCCAGCCAGGAGGGCTTCTCAGCACCGGGGGTCTTCAGCTTGATGTTGAACTGCTTGAGAGTCTGCTCCAACTGCTGCTGGTTCCCAGCGAAGTAGGCAGAGATGGCGTTGTGAAAGAGCAGGAGCTGCTTGTGCATCACCTTGATCTGGGGAGAGCAGGAGTCAGCACACAGCCACCCCGCCCCACTGCCCAGCACCTAGGGATGGCAGGGATGGGCCAAGACACGGGCTGCCCAGCACAGAGCTGCAGCAGCCAGCTGGAGCTGGTCACCCACTGCGGGTGGAAGGCGGGCGCGTGGGCGCTCACCTGCTCTTCCCCTCACAGCTCCCTGACAACGCAGCTTGAGCACAGAGCAGCAAGGCTGCACAGCCTGCGAGGCAGGGCCGAGGGAAATGCATGCAGGCAGGGCCCTGTCCTGCGCCCTTCCCCACCTTGTTCTCCTCCAAGAACTTGAGCTTGATGGCCACATCAGCACGCAGCTTTTCGTACTTGTCCTTGTGGCTCTGGAACTGGCTCTGGGCTGCGTCCAGCCGGCACAGGGTGCTGGCATCCCGGGGGCCCATGCTCAGCTCCTCCAGGTCGGTGCGGTACGCGTCGTACTCCAGCCTGCGCAGGGACACCAGGAGTCAAGAGCTGCAGGGCGGTCCCTCCAGCACCTGCAGCCACCCAGCCAGGCCCGAGGCCCACGCCGCTGTCCTACCTGGCTGTCTCGTACTGCTTAACTGTCATGAGCGTGTCCTCCATAGTCTTATTTACCAGTGTGTTGATACTGGAGACGAAGAAGTTAACAGCTCCCAGTAGTGTTTCACCATTCTTGCAAAGCAGTTTCTGTGTCTCTGCGTTATAACCAAACTCCTCCTGGGGCAGGGAGGAAGGTGGGTGAGGGTCTGAGGCAGCACAGCCTGCTACGCCCCTGCCCTGCCCCCACTGCCCAGACCTCGCCTTGCCCTGGCTGCACCCAGGGACAGCCGGCACCAAAAGCCCCCGCACCCCTCCCCAGCCCCGTGGCAATCACCACGTGCATCTGCCCTCGGCCTCCTGCTCTCCCTCACGTGCCCGGGGGTGCTGACAGCAGAGTGCTGCCCAGGCTGTACTGCAGACCCCAAAGTCAAACTGCGTCTCCTCCCCAGGCACAGCAGGAACACGGCACACACCACAGCCCCAGCGGCGTACCTGCAGCTCAGGAGACTTCTGGCTGAGGTCGGCAAAGGCATCCCCCAGGGCGTGCTGTGTCTGCACCAGGCTGTAGAAGTGGTTGGTGAGCGCCCTGGCCAGCTGCAGCACGCACTCGTACTTGCGCTTCGTCTCCCGCAGCAGTTCAATCTGCGTCTCCAGCTCCAGGTCCACCGTGCGGGAGCCCCGGCCAAACCTCTCCGAGATCAGCTGCTTGGTACACTGCAGGCAGAGCAGAGGGAGGGGGTGCCAGGGCCCCGGCCCCTGCCCATCCCTCAGGGCTGCTGCAGAGATGCCCAGCAGCACTCCCCACCCGTCACTGCTCCCGCCCAGCCCCGTGCCCGCCGCACAGCCAGGGAAGCAGCGCACCTTGTACGTGTTGATGCCCCATTTCTTGACAATGTCAAACTTCTCCACGGCGATACCACGGACAACCTCCTCCCCTCCGACCGGTGGGCTGGGATGAGGCTGGTGGAGCCCGGAGCCTGGAACACAGCGCACCACGGGGGCTCAGCACAGGGCCCGGACGCAGGCCAGGCTGCCCACCCCACAGCGCAGTGCCCTCAGGGCTGGGGCTGCTCCCAGGGCCACACTGCTGCCTGTCAAGCTGCAAGCAAAGCAGGCCCAGGTGCAGGCACAGCCGCCCTGGGCAGCCCCGTATGATGCGGCTCTCCCCTGCCAGTCAGGCACTGCTACCAGGCTCAGCAGAGCTCTCAGTGCCGTGTGATTTGCAATGTGCCTACAGGCAGCAGAGAGCTTGGTCCCCAAAACCCTCTTAGAGATTGATAACCAAGGCCCTGGTGCTGACAGCACTGGCTGCTGCCCACACGGGAGGTGTTGTCCCCCCGCCTGCTTACAGAGCTGCTGGCAGGGACGGCCCTGGACAACAGTGGTCCCGGTGCTCCTGTACTGGGCAGCACTCCTTGTGCTCCTGAGCACGGTATGGGTGGAGGAGGGGCCAGGCAGGGACACAGTGCGTCCCACAGCCAGGCACAGCTCAGCCTCAGTGCCTGGTGCAGTGTCTCTCTCTGCAGAGAGAGGACACAGCTGCTGAGGGAGGCATGCGTTGGGTCATCCTCCAGCACGGCAGGGCAAGAAGCTGGCCCTGAGAAACACAGCACACAGCGGGTGCCTAAAGCCTGCGGCAGGACGACTCCAAGGCCGTGTGGCACCTCGGGGTGCTGGGGCGGCTGCAGTACCTGCTGAAGCACCAGCCTGGCTGGCCATCCTGCTGGCGGCAGATGCACTGGGGCAGATGGATGGTCCTCGGGGAGAGTGAGGTTGGACAAGACAGCCTGGAAATGGAGGGGCTGGGCAGGAGGTGAGCAGAGAGGGAAGAGGTGGGGTGGGGTGAAGGACACGAGGGCGGGAACAACCGGGACACGGGATGAGTGTGCAGGAAGGATGGCAGCAGGGGAGCAGATGAGAGAGTGATGTGAAATCAACAGACACAGATGGCCACTGGACAGACAGCATCACATCAGAGGCACCCAGGCTCCTCTCCAGCTTCCTCCCCATCCCCAGGCTGGCGTCAGCATGCCACCAGGCTGAGAGCTGGGACAGGCCAGGGCTGACAGACACAGGGAAACACTGCACCACGTTCCCCCCACCACAGCAGGCTGTCAGCAAAAGCCCATTCCCCTCTGCCTATACTAATTCACCTGTTCACCCTGGCACCGCACAGAAGGGCCCACGGTGAAAACAGCTCTTTGCAGCAGATGGGCCAAACTGGCCACGAGCTGGGACACAGAGACTTGTGTGAAACAGGAACGGGGTGAGAGGGATGGAAGGGGCAGAGCTGCTCTGGCTGCGCTCACTGTGGCTCCAGACATGCAGCACCAGCACCAGCAGCACCTCTCCAGCACTGAGCGTTCACAGCCAGCCTCAAAAGCGCCTGTGGCTCCCAGGCTGGCAGCAACAGCTGGGACATTAACGCAGAGCCTGGGGCTCAGTACCCCGCTGCTCTGTCCCCCACTGCCTGCAAGGCATCTTTCAGGCACAGCCACCACAGCTGTGCCAGTGCTGTGTGCCTCTAGGGCTCTTCCCCAGCACCAGAAGGATGCCCAAGAGCCCATGCATCACAGACCAGTGCCACAGGAGGGGAGAGCAGCTCCCACAGCAGGAGCACTGCACCTACAAGTGAGCCGGGCATCTCCACAGCTGCCTGTGAGTGTAGGGACGTGCAGGGCACAAGTGCAACTGGTTGGAAGTCACGGCCCTGGGATGGGCCCGTACCAGCAGCTGAGCAGCAGCTGTGCTGTGCACTGGGTCTGCGAGGAGGCTGTGCTCCGCAGGGCTGTGTGGCTGTGACTCAGAACAGCCTCTGCTGGGGGCAGAGCTGCTGGGAGCAGGGACGGTGAGCCTGGTCCTGTCCCAGGGTGCAGCAGGTGGGCTGTGGAGTGCTCTGCTCCTCACCCCCAGCGCTGTGCCTTTCCCTCTAAGCCCTCCATCAGGCCACCCCGCCTCCCAGCTCTGGGGGCCCCGTCCCTGCGGAGGCTGCTGTACCTTTGATGGTGCTGGTGGGGATGATGCCCTCAGCGGTGCCTCCGTAGCCTCCAGACACAATGCTGGTTTCATTGAGGTTGGGCCCTGACACCATCACTTGCTGCAGGTCCTGGGGGAGCAGAGCAGAGAGCTGAGCCATAAGGACAGGCACCCACCCCCTGGGAACCACGCCAGCCCCACAGCCCAGCCCCAGACCTGCTCCAGGCCGTCGTCCTCGGGCAGGCTGCCTGCATCCCCGTTGCTGTTGATGGGGATCTCCATGGTGGCGGCTTTGCTCATGATCCCATCCGACATTGTCAGGGCCTGCAAGGATGCAGAGGCTGCGCAGGGGCCGGGCAGCACCGCGCCTCCTCGTCCCACCCGCGGGATGGGCAGCGCACCCTACAGCTGCTGGCGCGGGGCCCGGGGTCGGAGCCAGGAGCCACGTCCGCAGTGCGTGGCAGCGCCGCGGCCGGACCGGTCGGACCGCATTCCGAGCGCCGGCGCACGCCCCGGGCCGGCCCCGAGCGCCGTTACCTCGAGCCGGGCCGGCACCGCGGGGCGGCCAAGGGGAAGCTCCGCGCTCCCTCCCGCGGCTCACAGCCGCCGCTCGGACCCCAACCGCGCCGCGGCCCCGGGCACTGAGGAGGCGGCGGCGGCGGCGGCGGCCCGAGCACCCGCGGCTCGCAGCGGCCCCACGCCAGGCAGCACCGGCACGCGGCGCGGAGCCGCCCCGGGGCCGGGACCGTCACAGCGCGGCCTCGGCCGGGCCGGCTCCGTTCGGCGGCCCCGGGGCTCCCGGCCCGCGCCTCCCGAGGCCCGGCGATGCCTCCCCCCGACCCCCTCCCCCCGCAGCTCCGGCCCTCAGCCCGCCCCTCCCGGCCCGGCCTCGCCCACCTGCGCCGCCCCGGCCCCGCCGGGCCCCCCCGCCCCGCGGCCCCGACCCGCTCCGGCCCGGACGCACCGGAAGCGGCGTCACGAGCGGCGCGGGGGGCGCCGGGAGAGCGAGCGGGAAGTGACGTCACGCGGCGCCCGGGGGGACCGATCCGGAAGTGACGCCGACGCGGCGCCTCGGGCGGAAGCGCGGCGCGGGGCGGCATGGACGCGGCGGAGCAGCAGCGGCAGCAGCTCCGCAGCGTGAGGCGGCCGGGCGGGACGCGGGGCGGGACGCGGGGCGGGACGCGGGGCGGGACGCGGGGCGGGACGCGGGGCGGCGGGGAGGGCGGGGCGGCGGGGCACGGGACAGCGGGGCGGGGTGCGGGGAGGGCCCGTCGGGCCGGGGCTTTGGGCGCGCTCTGACCGCGCCGTGCGCTGCGTCGCAGCTGCGGGATTTCCTGCTCGTGTACAACCGCATGACCGAGCTGTGCTTCCGCCGCTGCGTCTCCGACCTGGGTTACCGCCTGCTGTCGCGGCACGAGGTGAGCGGGGCCCGGGCCGGGGAGGGCCGGCGCGCCGGGCCGGTCGGTGCTGAGCCGCCGCCGCCCGCAGGAGCGGTGCCTGGACGGCTGCGCCGGGAAATGGGTCCGTGCCAACCACCGCCTGATGGGCGCCTACGTGGCCCTCGTGCCCACCATCGTGCAGCGCCGCAGCGCCCGCCCCGAGGACGGCGCGGAGCACTCGGCGCCGCGGGGCCCGGCAGCGCACGCGGCCGCTGAAGCGTCTCCTGCGGGCACGTAGCGGAGCCGCGGCACGGTGCGCCTCCGTGGGCCCTGCACGGCTGCTGGCACTGCCGCACGGCCCCGCCCGCGGCAGCGCCGTGGAGCGGCAGGTCCGCTCAGCACCGTGGCCGGGACACGCAGAGCCGCGTTCTCCTCTGTGTCTGTGCTGGCAGTGCGGTCTGCCCGCCCTGGGGGCATCGGCCACGGGCAGCACTGTAGGTACGAAGAAGGGAAGCTGTAGCAGCTGCCGTTCTGGCCAGGAGCTCCCGACTGGACTCTCCATTGCCGCAGCTCTAGTGCTGGGCTCTTGCTCTCCAGAACTGAGTCTCTTGTATTTGTAGGAGACCATTTCATGGAGCTAATAAAACACTTCTTGAGTGTCACGTTGTTAGGGTGTCATGGAGGTCTGTAGACATTGCTCCACAAGTACCCCTCTGTGTGGTGCATCCTGCTGGGGCAGGAGCGCCTTCCTCTGAGCAAGGAGTTCACGTTGCTGCACTGCTCCTTCTGGGCGCCCTTCCTTAGTGTGTGTCCAGGCTGTAGGCTGTGATGAGGCTGTGCCTCTGGAGCAGGGGCTGCCCCCTGCAGCACAGCTGGGCCCAACCCGTGGCCATGGATTGGCATTAGGGGTGGCAGAGCCCTCAGAGCTGCAGAGCAGCACTGGCTCCTGTGCCCCATGTGTTGCTGTGAGGCTGAGCATGCACAGTTTGTAATGGGCACTGCAGATCAGCGCTGCTGCCCGTGCAGTGCATACAGCACAGTGCAGATCTGAGTGGCACAGTCCTCCTGCTCCTGCCTGGCCCATGGGGCTGGTGCAGCACACGCAGGGACCAGGACTCTCGCTGATGCTGGCCTCATTTCAGTGCTCTGCGGCAGCTGATTTCCTGCAAGCACGGGCAGGGCTGGGACTCACAGGGTCCCAGGATGGCTGAGGCAGGAGGTTCATCTGTCCCTGTAGGTGTTATAGGTGGTAAGAGAAAGACACACACCAATCATTGCCAATAGATAGGAATTTATTGAGCAAGCAATAAATGAGGGAAGCACCGCTGGGCGGCCGTGAGTCTCCATTCCACCAGAGCACAGTGTGGGGCTCCCGTCCCTTCCTTTTATTGTCCCTTATCTCTGCATTCATGTCTTATCTTCTCTTCCTGGGCTGCGCCAGCTGTCACCAGGGGGTCGTTCTCTGCCTCCTGGTGGTTGAGGTGATGAAGGCCACAGTCTTCCTCAGCTCTGATCACGTGCAATCAAGAGGAAATCTCCACATATTTCTCACAGAAGGTCACTGCTGTCTGCTGCCCATTGCCCAGGATGTGAGCACTAAGCGCTGTGGCTCCAACTGGCACAAACCACAATGGTTTCCAGACAGACATGGCTAGATCTATTTCATGACTTGTACAAACTACAGAGTTCCCAGAAAGACACTGACAGATCTATTTCGAGTCGGTTTGATTAACAAGTACAAAATTAACTTTTACCACAATCCCCCTTTTTCTTGTTCATCAAACCGAGTCACCTCTGCTTCTCAGTGTAAAACACGATCATCATTTCCTTCCAGTTGTTCTTCCCACCATTCGTACCGATTTTACTGGATCTCCCTTTCCCCTTTTCTTTTTCCCTTCTCGTGGTTTAGCCATAGTGTCTCTAACTAGCCCTGTGTGACCAGCAGGGAAGCAGCGCTCCTCCCCCACTGCCACGCCTCACCCCCCTTGCTGTAAGAGTGCAAGATCTAATCCCCGTCTGTTCTGCAGGACCACCTCTGATAGGGATGCTAAGGATTTTTCCAGAGCGGTTATTGATTGTTCAGTGCGGTCCAGGTCCTCATCCACGGCTGTTCTCCACGAAGTGAACTTCTTATCTGGTTGCTGGGGGTGGTTGTCCGTTCTCACCATTGTTACCCATAACAGTATTGTCACTATTGTTGTTGCTCTCATTTTCCAGAATGAATGCCCTTAGTTATTTCTTGGTTTCTTCCAGTTTGTGCAGTGAGCACTTTCAGTACAGCTTCGTGAGGCCTTCCAGATTAGGAGACAAAGGTCAGGGTGATTTCACCCCACAGGTTATTCTATATACCTTGGTACACCTCTGCCTCCCTCGCCTACTCTCTTGCTTAGAGCAGTGGGGTGTATGATCTTGGCAGCAGTCGTATTCTTCAGGGGAGCCTTCTTTTCCCTTGCCTTATGAGTCTTCCCAATCTCTATCTTTCTCTCCCTTGTGGGTTTTAGCCTCCTAATTGCTCACAAAATGATCTCCCAATTGTTGCTTTTACCAAATCTCTTAAGGGGTATTCATAGGAAGAGTGAGTTCACCAGTGTTCATCACTGGATATACAATAAAGTAACAAAGTTATCCCATCTGTTATTAAAAAAACAAAAAAACAGTTTTAAGTTTTTCTTAGAGTGATTTTTAGACCGTCCGAAGTCTTGGACACGTCCCACTGGGGTCCTGTGTCACGGATTGCTCCTTTCACTCAGCTCACATGGGTCCCTCTGCGCTCAGCTGTCCGGATTGCTGTTTCTGTTGTTATTAAAACAAGAGTCAGAGATGACTCTTTCCATGTTTTAATTAACACCTTGTCCCTTGGACTGATCAGGTGCATTGCCATATCTGGTGGGGCCTGTTGTACCACCAGTCCTTTCTTTCTTAATTCATTCCTTCACTTATTAATTTCATTTGTGTTCCAATGGGAGTTCTAAATCCTATGTCAATCCATACAACATTTCAAAAGGTGGTATTCCAGTATCTGTTCTTGACTGTGTTCTTAAATAAAGTAGTGCCAGGGGCAAACACTTAACCCAAGACATCTTGGTCTCAGTCGTTAATGTAGTAAGCTGTTTTTTAATTTCCCCATTCATCCTTTCCACTCTTCAGAGCCCTGTGGGTGCCATGGGGTGTGACATTCCCATTTGGTCCCCATAGGAGATAAAGCTTCCTTCAGTGCCTTTGATATGAAATGGGGCCTCTATCCGGATCTATAACATCAATGTTCCCATACCTGGGGATAATACGTTCCAACAGTGTCTTAATTACTGTCTGGGCTGTTGCCCTAGCAGTGGTGTAGGCCTCCACAAAATGTGTTCAATGGTCTATTATTACCAATAAGTATTTATGTCTTCCAACCTTTGGGAGATCTGTGAAGTCTATCTGTATTTTAGCAAATGGTGTAACAGCCATTCCTTCAACTTCTATTTGCCGGAGCCTTTCTTTCTCTTGTCTAGTAAAGCTTTTGGCCTCTCTTGTTCCTTTTCGGGGATATCAGCCTGTGTTTCCTTCAGGATCAATAGGGCCGCCCTTCTCCCTTCTTGGTCAGCTCAATTATTTCCCCTTATTTGAGCTGCCGTCCCCCTCTGGTGCCTTTACGTGTACTACTGCGATTTGCTCTGGTTCCCTTATCGCCCTTACAGTCTGTCTTATAATGAACGACTCGTGGATCAACCCTTTCCCATGTGGGTTCACCAATCCTCTTTCCTCCCGTATCTTTCCAAAGGCATGGACTACCCCATATGCATATTTTGAATCCATACAGCTGGTCCCAGTTTCTCCTTTTAACATCTGTAGGGCTCTAAGGACTGCATATAATTCACAGCCTGAGCTCACCACGTTATATCCGATGGTCCCAATTCAATCACTGTAAATATTTTCCTGTTTATTATACTTGATTTTCTGTTATTATACCCTGAATTTTGTTTTCCTTCTACCACCCGGGAGGAGCCATCTACGAATAATTTTTCCCCCTCTAATAACTCCTCCTCTTCTAAGTCCTCCCATATTTCAGCCTGATACTCTATGCATTGGATACAATCCTGGGTTAAATCTTCATCTGGTTCCCCATATAAGAACTGAGCCGGGTTCTGCAAACTTGTAGTTTCTGTCTCTAATTGAGGAGAATGTATCAGGATCCCTTCATATTTCAGTAGTCTAGCGTCTGTAATCCACTTATCTGCTTTTTGTTGTAGTACTCCCCTAATGTTGTGTGGAGTATAAACTTTTAATTCACCCTGAAAGTAATCTTCTCTGCTTCTTCTACTAGCAGAGCTACAGCAGCTATTGCTTGGAGACAGGTGGGCCACCCATGGCTAACGGGATCCAAGAGTGTTGAGAAGCATCCTGCTGGCTTCTTCGCCCCGGCCCGTTCCTGGGTCAGTGCTCCAAAAGCGATCCCTTCATCTGTATTTACAAAGAGGTGAAATGCTCTTGTTATATCAGGTGAGCTTACCGCTGGTGCATTAACAGGATCTACCTTTAAATCTTCTAGTCTTTGCTCATCCTCCTGGCTCCACTTCACTAATCCATCTCATACTAGTTTCTGGTATAAAAGCTTTACCTTACTGCTGTCATTCTCAGTCCATTGCCGACAGCATCCTAGCAGCCCTAAGATCTGCCTCACCTGCCTCTTGCTTCTTGGGGCTTCTAAAGATAGAATCCCATTCACCCGTTCTGGATCTAATGTTTTATTTCCCTTGCTTAACCAATGTCCCAGATATTTCACTTCCTCTTCTGCGAATTGTAATTTTGCCTTTGAAACTTACAGCCCCGTTAAACTCAAGAAATGTCATAGTTTAATGCTCTGCTCTCTGACTGTCTCCTCACCTGGTCCAGCTAATAGTAAGTCATCTCCATTTTGCACTGAGGTTACCTGTGGGTTTGGTTCATCAGTTTTTAGTACTTGCTCAAGGGCTTGCCCAAACAAGTTAGGGGATTCTGTGAATCCCTGTGGGAGCACTGTCCCTCTGAGTTGTTGTTTTCTATGGGTGTTTGGATCTTCCCACCTGAAGGCAAAGTATCCCTGCATTCTGCCTTCAGGGGGCAGGTCCAAAAAGCATCCTTTTAGTCAGTTACACTGTACCACTGAGATTCTGGGTTCAATTGACTGAGCAGGGTATAGGGGTTTGCCACTGCTGGGAAGCGGGTAATTGTTCTCTTATTAATCTCCCTTAAGTCATGGACCAATCTGTATGTGCCATCAGGCTTTTTTACAGGGAGTATAGGAGTATTCTAGGGAGACATACAGGGCTCTGATAGCCCTTTAGATATTAACCTCTCATTTTCAGGTTGTAGCCCTGATTTACCTTCCTGTGAAATGGGATATTGTTTTATCCTAACCGGGATCCCTGGCTCCTTTATAGTCACTTCAAAGGGTTCTATGTCTAACTTCCCTACTGATTCTGGAGTATACCAAACGTCTGGGTTAATTTTGGCCTCATCTTCTATCGTTTACTTCCAAATTTATTCCTAACTCCACAATCAAATCTCTTCCCTGCAAATTATATTCTGCTTCAGGGGCCAATAAAAAGGACCCAGTTCCATAGGTGCTAGGTGATCCTATTTCTGCCTGCTATGTAACAGGTTCCCCTTTTGCTCCAATCACTTGTAGCTTCTCCAAGGATAAAGAACATCCTGAATGGTCGATCTTTCTGCCCCAGAGTCCACCAGAAACTCCATTTCCTGACACAGTTTTCTCAAGGGCTCACTTCCTTTCGGGGTCCCCAGCACATAGAGCCCCTGACCCCCTCAGTCCTCCTTAAACATTTTCTCACCCTGTTTCTCCTGCAGTCTCTCTCCATGTGTCCCTTTTTCTGACAGTGGAAGCACTCTGCTGTCTTCGTGTTCCCTGGAACGCCCCCTTCTGTCCTTCTCTTACCGCGGCTATCAGACTTCCAGCTTGCCGCTTCTGAGTCTCCTCCTCTCTCCTTAGGTATACTTTCTGAGCCTCTCTCAGCAATTCATCTAATCCTCTCTCCTGCCAGTCCTCCAGCTTCTCTAGTTTCCTTTGAATATCTGTCCAGGACTTAGCCACAAACTGTGTTTCCAGGAGAGCATCCCCCACGGGGATAGCAGGATCTGAGCCTGAATATCACTGCAACTTTTTGTGTAGTCTCTCAGACCACTCAGTAGTGTCTCATCTTTCCTCTGTTGCTCGTTAAAGGCCTTATTAATATTCTGTCCCCGAGGGACAGATTCTCTAGTCCTTTGAATAATAATAACTCACAAATCTGCCATGTGGGTGCAGTGTTCCTGGCTCTGATTATCCCAATTGTGCCGCTGTAAGGGCCACTTTAGATCTGCTTTAGTTCTGCTGGGTGCTGCTGATCCCAAATCCGCATACCTGCCCTCCTGATCATATCCCTCTCTTCCGCTGTGAGTAGTATGCCCCAAATTGCGTGTATTTCATCCCAGGTATAAAGGCTGGGACCTAAAAATTGATCTAGCCTCTCAGAGACCCCTAAAGGATCCTTTAGCAAATTCCCCATCTCCTTTTTAAATTCCCTCACATCTCCTGAATTTCAGGGAACTGAAACATATCCATCTCCTGGGTTTGGTCCCCCAGTAGCTATGGGTATTTCTCTTAAAGGGAGAATGTTTCTTCCCCGACAGCTCTCCTGCCTAGCTTGCCTTCCAGTGATTCCTCCTAGGGAGGTCTGGGGGTTCAGGATCAGGTTCATCTCCCGGTTCAGATTCAGCTTGCTCTGGAGGAGCCACTGGATTCTGTTCGGGGGGAACGTAAGGTGGGGGACAGTATGGAATGTCCTCTGTTGTATTCTTTTTTCTAGCTAGACACATTCACATGCGCACACACACACACACACACACACGCGCGCGCGCGCACACACTCACACACACACACACACACACACTCGCACCCCTCGGTCGTGACCCACACCCTCAGGGCAATGGGAACTGCATTACAGAGGATCTGCACATCTCATTCAGGTGTGCTCCGGGATACCCACCCCGACCAAATGGCTTCACACAAATACTCACCCAATCCTGAGTCTCTGTTTGGGTCTTCACGCACAAAAGTTACGGGGTACTGCAGTTCCCTTCGCTCGTTTACCGAATTTAGAGCTCGGAGCTGCAGTCTCTGCACAGAAGTTACGCAGCCCAGGGGCCGTCTGGAGATGGGGTGCCCCTCCTGGGGTGGGAATTCCGCAGCAGAGTTGCCTGGATCCGAGTCACGGCACCAAATGTTACAGGTGTGAAGAGAACAGTGCACACCGATCGCTGCCAACAGTTCAGAATGTATTGAGCAAGCAATAAATGAGGGAAGCAGCGCTGGGCGGCCAGCAGTCTCTGCTCCACCAGAGCGCAGCGTGGGGCTCCGTCCCTTCCCTTTATTGTCTCTCATCTCTGCATTCCTGTCTTATCTTCTCTCCCTGGGCTGCGCCGGCTGTTACCAGGGGGTCGAGGTGAGGAAGGCGCACTCAGGAGGAGATCTCCACGTATTTCTCAGTTTCTCAGAAGGTCACTGCTGTCTGCTGCCCGTTGCCCAGGATGTGAGCACTAAGCACTGTGGCTCCAACTGGCACAAACCACAGTGGTTTCCAGACAGACATGGCTAGATCTGTTTCAAGACTTGTACAAACTACAGAGTGCCCAGAAAGTCACTGACAGATCTATTTCGAGTCAGTTTGATTAACAAGAACAAAATTAACTTTTACCACGTAGGGGTGCTCCTGTAGGATGCTGGGAGCAGGGATTCCCCCTTCCAAGGGCTGGTTTCTGCCCTCCATCATGGCTCTGTGTCTCCAGCCCTTCCCCACACTGTTAGCTGTGTGTAGTGCAGCTTCCTCCCACACCAACACCGCGGGGCTGCTGAGTTCACATGGCCCCTGGGTGCAGTGTGACTCCTTGCTGTGGAATCAGCCCAGAAGGCGCAGAAAGAAGCAAGTGGGGGTCACAGAAACAGCCCCTCACGGGAGGAGCAGCTTTATTCAGGTCCCCCACAGTCCCACAGGTTCTGCCACCACTGCCTCTGTGCAGCTGCTGTTTGTGCACAGCTCCTGCCCTCCTCACAGCGCTGGGGTCTGTGCAAAGCACACGAGGAGCATGAGGACTTAAACACATGTGGAGCTGAAATGTGTGCGTGTATTCAGCTGAAGCCTACCCTGGGAGGTGACTGCGCTCATGGAGAGCACTTAGTGTGTGTGCCAGGGTACAAGAGCAGCAGAGGTGAGCGGGGCAGTCTGATGCTGCTGTCGTGGTGATTCTGTCCCTCTGCTCTGTGCTGTGAGACCTCACCTGCAGTACTGCGCCCAGGTGTGGAGTCCTCAGTACCAGAGAGACATGGGGCTGCTGGGGAGCATCCACAGGACAGCCACAAAAGTACTCCCAGGGATGGAAGTGAGGACAGGCTGAGAGCTGGGGCTGAGAGATGGGACAGGGGAAGGCTGCAAAGAGCTGAGAGCATCCTTCAGTACATAAAGGCCATGGGAAAGGAGGGACACACACAGTCTGTGTGACAGGACAAGGGGAGGTATTTCAAGCTCAAAGAAGAGATACAGACCGCATATAAGGAAGGAGATTTTACGGTGAGGGCGGTGGGACGCTGGCACAGGTTGTCCAGAATGGCGGTGTGCCCCATCCCTGCAGACAGCCGAGGTCAGGGCCGGGGCTGTGAGCGCTGCTGGAGCTGTGCGTGTCCCTGTGCACTGCAGGAGGGGTGGGGAAATCACATATGTTCTCCAGCAGGTACAGGGGGAGCGCATGGGGTGGGCTCGTGCTGCACTGCCCGGCTGCAGGAACGCTGCTCCGCTGCACTCTTCAGCACAGCCCAACTTCGGGATGTTTCTGCTCTCACTGGAGGCGGCCTCAGTGCGCAGGGAGCCAAGGCCACAGCGGGCTGTGTGCTGATAGCAGCTGTGTGGGAGGGCTGCGAGCAGCGTGTGAGCACTGCCCGTGGTGTGGGTGCTCTGTGCGCCCACAGACTGCAGGTGGGTGGTGCTCATGGGTGCAGAGCTGGCAAAACCGAGCCTGGGAGCCATGGACAGGCAGAGAAGTGAAGGAGCTGGGCTGTGCAGGATGGAAGTGCACTGCTCCCCTCCAGGGGCCCTGGGTGTGCAGGCAGGGATGCTGACCTGTGGTGAGTTTGGGTTGTGATGGCTGCTGGGGGCTGTGTTACTGCCGAGAATCCCTGTGCTCAGCCCCAGCCATAGTGTGTGACACTCCACACAGTGCAAACCTCTCCTTTGGGTCCACCCTTGTGGTAAAACCCTCTCCTTTGGGTCTAGCAGCAATTTCCCGTGTTCAGTGCAGTGAGTGATGGACGGGCACTGTGTGTCAGTGGAGACCTGTGCCCCCCACCCCGGCACATGCACAGTGCAGCCCTGTGTAGCACAGCACTGCGCTGCGCAGCACGGCGCGTTATGGCCGGGCTCCATCTGCAGGGCTGTGTCCTGGAGCTGGCTGAGGCCGCTGTGTGCCGGTGCCCTCCCCCTGGCAGCACAGAGCCTTTGTGCTTTGCCACGCGTGGGGCTGTGCACTGCTCTGTGCTGCAGCGTTAGGAGCACCGGACTGCAGCGTTTTGCTGTCTCGCATTACTGATGTCCAGGTACAGTCCTAAACTCAGCACTGCCCGTTGTATCACCGCTGCGGGTCCGTGTGCTTCCACTGCTCCGTGCTCTGGCAATGGTTATTCACAGTGAATTCCAATCGGCTTCAGGTGTTTGCAGAGCACAGATACAGCTGCGCCGGGAGCTGCAGTGAAACGCAGACACCGCCTGGTTCCTTCTGACAGCGCATCATTGGAGCCTCCTCCGGCTGAGATAAGGACACTGCTCTTAAAGCAGGAGCAGGGCAGAGCTCCTTGGCCTATCCCTGATGCAGAGCTGCGTGGGACAGCAGCAGCTGCACCTTCTGCTGGGAGGGAAACCACGGCCAAAAGCAGCACCCCTACCGTGTGCCATCATCACCCCTGCTGTGTGCCACCATCACCCCTGCCGTGTGCCACCATCACCCCTGCCGTGTGCCATCATCACCCCTGCCGTGTGCCATCATCACCCCTACCATGTGCCACCATCACCCCTACCATGTGCCACCATCAGCCCGTGTCCCAGATACCCCCCAACGGGACCCAAACGGGAGCGCAGTGCGGGGGACCCTCACGCAGAGCCCACGCGGGGACAGCGCTGCGCAGCGATGGCTGTGCTGGGAGACCGCGGGGGGGAGCAGGCACGGCTCGGCACTGCATGGCACAGCATGGCACGGCACAGCATGGCACAGCACGGCATGGCACAGCATGGCACCGCATGGCATGGCATAGCATGGCACAGCATGGCACCGCATGGCATGGCACAGCATAGCATGGCACGGCATGGCACGGCACAGCATGGCATGGCACATCATGGTACGGCACAGCCCACCAGAACACCTGTGTGGATGTGGGCTGACATAAAAGCAACGTGCTTTTTTCTACTGCAGCAGATGCTGGGATGCTACAGGTGTGGAGTGGAAGCAGCTGAGAAGGAAAACGTAAAAGTGAAGGAAGGTGAACTCTCAGCGTTTGACGTCAGCCTCCAGTTCTGGAGAGGACAGAACCGAGTTGGACGTGTTTGATGCAGAGTTAATTTAACTCCTCATTCAGTGCTGCAGAGTGCAGCCCTGCTCTGTGCTGACCCCACTGAGCCGCAGCGCGGGGCAGTGCTGGTGAAGGATACGGGTCCCTGTGTTCGTCTGAGATGTAAGGAGCCATAAGCACTGCAGGCAGCGTTCCGGGCACAGCTTTTGGCTCCAGCACCACTTGCCTCCGTGTTCACTGATCCTGCAGACTGAGTGCAGTAACAAAACATGGACGTAACAGACAGCTCTCCCACGAAGCACAGCGCAGGGCCGTGTACTGCCCGCTCCCCCGCGGGGATGTGAGCACCAATGGTTCTCAGCAGCGATGAGGAGAGAGGAAACCCTGAACAGGAACCTGGGAGGGCGTAGACCCGGGGTAGCGATGCAAACTGAGCCTGCTCCACCCCACGGGGCCACGGGAGAGCGTGGCAGTGTGTGACACAGTGAGGTTATGTGGTGCTGAGAGCTAAAAAGCAAGGGGAGATCAGAAACAAGAGACTGATGGAGAATAGAGCAGCAGTTGCACTCTTTGGCCTGGGCAGAGGGCACGGCAGGACCACGCAGAGCAGCACTGTGCTGGGCTCCAGCAGCAGGACCACTCTGGGCAGCACTGGTCCATACTGGGCTCCAGCAGCAGGACCACTCTGGGCAGCACTGGTCCATATGGGCTCCAGCAGCAGGGCCGTGCTGGAGCTCCGTGGCCAGGTGGCACTGCACTCCGCTGTCCCTTTGGGCACAAAAGTCTCTTGGACGCGTTCCCTTCTGCTCCCCAGGGTTAGGGGCTGAGCTTAGCCGCATCAGAGGGCTTTCCCACCCCAGGAAGGGAGGGCACCGCAGCACCAGAGCACTGCACTTCCTCTTCGGCACAGGGTTACCTGGGGTTTATCGTCCATCACAACCCCAGGACTGAGCTATTGCAGACACTGGAAACCCTAGTGAAGCCGCACCATGGCACAGCAGCCCCTGCTCTGTGGCTGCAGCCCTCGCTCCCCACGCAGAGCTGCTCCACTCCGCTCCTCTGGCAGAACTCAGCCATGGGTTGGGGCTGAGCGTGGGACGGGGAGCACTGTGTGAGGGAGGTCCAGGCGGCACAGCCCCCACACAGCACCTCTGTGATCCTGCAGCACACAGCTCACAGCCCTGGGGCATTTCAGCCTCTGGTCCATCCCAGCACAGCTCCAGCAGAGCTGTCGTGCAATGCAAGATACTGAGTTCAAAGAAGAGTGGGTTCCAGCGAGTGCTTAACAGCCCTCTGCAGCTCTTCCTCTTCCTCACTTGCCAAGAATCCGAAGTTTCACAATTGTAAAAAAAACCTCCCAAGTTTCTTCAGCCTGGAACTGCTCTCCCGTTCCGTTCAGTGACAGCTCTGTGCAGCTGTGCCAAACTCAGCTCTGCAGCTCTGTGCTGCTGAGCTCCGGGCGAGCAGCAGCATCACTCAGAACACTGCTTCCTCTGCAGCACCCTCGGTGCTGAAACCCACGGGTTATGGCATTGCAGAGGGGATTCAGAACCACAGAGCAGCCCAAGATGGGGGCTCTGCCCAGCACCACCTGGAAATCAAACCACATCGTTCAGGACGATGCCAGCAGCTCCGGCTGAGCCCTGCAGCTACAAGCAGCTCTCCTCCTCCACGCAGCAGAACACGCGTGCAGGAAATGTGCTGTCCCCACACTGGGGACAGCGCCTGCAGACCCAGCACAGCTGTGGCTCCAAACATCAAAGCACCCACGGCAGCTCCGCGCTGGGCAGCGCACAGAGCTTCCCATGCGTGGATAATCAGGGTCTGCAGAAGAGCACTCCTAACCTCTTTCACATAAAACAAAAAGGATTTGGAGCCACTGCAGAGGTCTATGACAAAGTGTGAACCGCAGCGAGAAGATGGCTCTGCCCATAGTGTCACACGGAGGAGAACTGCTCCCGACTCCGCTTCCAAGAAGTCAGCTCACATTCGGGAAGGGAGCACAGATTCTTCTCGAACTCCACTCCTCCAGCACTGACCTTCTGCAGCGGTCTCTGAACAGTTTGGTACTGCAGCAGTGGTGATTTATGTTACTTGGGCAAAATCGTTTACTCCAAAGGTGAGCAGGGAGCTTTGTTCAGCTGTCACCACCAGATCACCTTCGGCGATGAGCTGTACAAGGGCAGCGTGTGGCAGTGGCACAGCTCAGCAGCTCGCTCAGCACTGCAGCCCTTCTCAGCCAACTGCTCCGAGCAGCTGGAGCTCAGCAGACACACACACACACACACACACACACTGCGCTCTGGTGCTGACTGCTCAGGTCACTGAACCTGCGATCAACCCCGTGGGTCCACATCTCACCCCATGCACGGCCCTGCTGCTTTCTTTGTCTTTCTGCCGCTCCTTTCTGTTCTCCAGATCACTGTGTGTCTCACTCACCCAAGGTTTTAGCTCGACCCCTCCAGCCCCCTCAGCCACAGTCTGCAAGGCAGACAGCTCCCACAACACAGAGAGCAGCTCCCCGCAGGGGATGCCAGCCACCACCGAAACTGCTCTTCCTGCCTGAGAGCACAAAACAAAACAAAACACACCGTGTGCATGGAGCTGAGTGGAAGCCCACCAAGCACAGCATCACCTGCAGCTGGGGCTGCCCGCGCCCACACGCCAGGCTGCAGTGCTGCCATCATCCACAGAGCACTGCTGCAGGACCACGACCTCCCTTGGGTGCATTTTTAGGGCCACTTGCACCACAGACACTGCTGAATGAAGCATTTCAGCCGTGCCCTCGCCATGCAGTGCTGCTGCTGATGTTGGCAGCAGGCTCTGCAGCCTGCAGGACGCTCCAGCCCCGCTCTGCACAGCGCTGCTGCACGAGGCACTGCGGGCAGCCCACACCCTCCAGGGCCCCCGTGCCCCTGCTGGATGCGGTGGTGCTGCACCTGGAGCTGGGCTGTCCCTGCCCTTCTGCTCACGAGGTTAACTCCTAACAGAGCTGCAGCACGGCTGTTCACACAGCAGCAGTCCCTCTCTGCAGCAGGGACACATCCTGCCCGCCTCCTTTCTCTGCTCCAGAGCAGCGGACGAAGAAAGAACCACATCTGCTCCTAGCAATGCTCTGCCCTGTGCTACACATCCACATCTCCCAGGACACAGTGAGGTGAGCAGCACAGTGCCACACACAGCACTGCACAACCTCCCCAGCACTGCGTGCTCAGCGCAGCCAGACACAGAAGGTGAAGTCCACAGACTACAGGAAGGACTCCGTGCAGGGGGTGCTCCCCGGGCCAAGAGCACACAGCAGAGGAGAGCTCACCCCCCCACCCCCATCCCTGGAAGCCATGGGGCAGCTGCTGCTCCTGGAGGAGCTCCTGGGAGGGCCCACGGAACAGCAGAGGGGAGAAGCAGGCTCAGGTACAGAAATAAATCGATATATTAGTGTGTACAAAACATGCTGCTTCCTCTGTACAGTGCCCCAGCTGGGCGCAGCTCCCCACGGGGAGTTCACACATATATAAATAAGGCCCAGACAGCTGCAGACAGTATTTACAGACCGCGGGGAGCTAGCGCCTGCTCCGGGGCCAGCCCCACCAAGACCAGCTGCTACGCCCAGCCCGCGGGATCCTCCCCCCCAGCCTGCATCGGCCGCCCTCATTTCAGGTCCACATCGAAGTCCAGCACCAGCAGCTTGGTCTCCTCCGTGCCGTTGCGGCTGCCCACCGCGCACACCAGCTTGGTGTTGGAGGCTCGGATGCGCCACACCACACCCCCGCTGCCGCCGCTCTCCAGAGCCACCAGGTTGCGCACGAATTCGCCCGTCTTGAGGTCCCAGAGCTTGACAGTACCATCATCCGAGCTGGTCACCACGAACTTGGAGCTGAACTGCAGGCAGGTCACAGCACTCTGGTGCTTGCTGGGCCCTAGGGGCAGAAGGGACCCGTGAGTCCCCCCGTGCTCCCACCCGAGCCCCAGGATCACCCACTGCCTGGGCAATCCCACCCCGTCGTGCCCGGCACTCAGGATCACCACCACCCCGCCCCAACCTTCCTGCCACCCACACTCACCCTGCAGTGTCTGCAGGCACTGGCCCGTCTTGATGTCCCAGATCTTTACTGTGGAGTCAGCATTGCCGGACACCAGGATGTTGTCACGCAGCTCCATGCCACTCGTAAGGGACTGGTGCCCCATGAGGGTGTGTAAGCAGTTCCCACTTTCCACATCCCACACTCGGATGGATGTGTCCAGAGAGCCACTCACGATGTGTGTCCCATCGAACTGCCAGAGAGACACAGGTCAGCAGGGCTGCAACAGGAGCTGCTTTCTCATAGAGCCACAGAATGTCCTGCATTGAGGGGACCCACACAGTCACCACTGCAGCGCAGCACCGCAGGCTGCAGTGTGCTCTGGGGCACCCATGGCCCAGCAGGGCGCAGCACCTTGCCTCCAAGGAGCAGGCGTGGGTTGTGTGTCCCTTCAGTACACACGAGGAGGATTTGGATGGAAGGGCAGAAAGCATCTTACACAGAACACAGGCTGAGGCCACGTGCCCCTGCAGCACACGCATGCAGCACAGGGACGGCCTCCTCTAAGGGTCTGAACAGGTAAGCTGGTGCCCCTGCAGTGGGCCAGGCTCTCACCTGCAGCGAGTAGACGCGGTTCGTGTGTCCCTGCAGCGTGTGAGTGCAGCTCTCACTCTCAGGGTCCCACACTTTCACTGTGTAGTCGTACGCTCCGCTCACCACCTTGTGCCCGTCGTACTGCACACAGCGCACCGCGGCCACGTGCCCCATCAGCACGTGCAGGCACTGCCCAGTCTCGATGTCCCAGAGGCGCAGAGTGGCATCCCGTGAGCCGCTCACAACCCTGGCAGCACAGCAGTCTGTGTCAGCTCCACACCTCCCCCAGGGGCAGCCCCAGCCCACCCCCCACCCCCCAGGCTGCCTCCTTCCACACAGCATCCAGCCCAGGCCCAGAACACCTCTGCACTTCCACCTACCCCAGATCCCACCCCACGGACTGGCACAGCCCCAGCAGCTCCTCACCTCCACCTACCCCGCAGCACGCATCTCATGCCTGAATCCCCCTCCACTCCCGTACCTGTTCCCGTGTAAGTGCATGCAGCGCACTGTGGATGTGTGCCCATACAGCGTGTGCACGCATTCGCCGGTGTCTGCGTTCCACACTTTGAGTGTGCGGTCCGTGGAGCCACTGATGACAATGCTGTCCCTCATCTGGGAGGACCACACACCCCCTGTGTGGCCAACTAGAGTCTGCACACACTGCAAAGAACAATGAGACGATATTTTCATTTAGGAAAAGGTGAACAACACTGCAAGAGGGGACAGCAAAGCACAGGACTTCCCCCAGGCAGAGCAGGCTCTTCAGGTCAGCGAGCCATCTCCCTGCAAACTCCAGATCCCACCAGAGTTCACCCAGAATGACTGCTCGCTGCAGTGAAACCAGTTGGGTATATTGCCCTCATCAGCTCTCCAAAAGAGCAGTGCACATTTGCTGACCACCAGTGAAAAAGCACGCAGCCAGCTCTTGCCCATCTGTCACTGCACCAACACTGCCTGCCAGCGGAAGGCGGCTCTGCCCACGGCTCTGCCCACGGCGCTGCCGTCACAGGATCTGCCAAAACCTCTCCCCAGCTCACCTTGCCAGACCAGACAAACCCACCCAACCACTGAGACGCCTCTCCCGCCTCCACCCACCCCGCAGCAGCACGGAGGAGCAGAGCAGCCCGGTGCCGGGCTCAGGACAGCCGCTCACCTCCCCAGTGACCGCTGACCACACTTTGAGCGTGTTGTCGTCTGAGCCGCTGACGATCCGGTTGCCGCAGAACTGCAGGCAGGTGATGACGTGGTCATCATGTCCCTTCAGCACCTGAACAGAGAAGGCCACGAGTGAGCAGGAAGGTGTGCAGTAGGAACAGACGGGGCCTTGAGATGCTGGCCACCTCCCTGCTGCACGGCAGCTACAGCAGGAGCCAAAGGGGACACGCGGGGCTGCTGCTGCGGGACGACGGGCTACGAGGGAAATCCAACACCAGGATCGATCCCTGTGACCATTAGGGTTGCACAAGCTTTGAGCTCACAGCTGATGCTCTGTCCTAGACCTAAAATCAGTGGCCGTGAGACTGAGCATTTAAGATCACAAGCCTTACCGTTCCTGGTGGGAGACAGCGCACCAAATCTCTGCATCCACTCCCATCTTCCTGAGCAGCAGTGCAGCTGCAGGCAGAGGGAGCGGGCAGTGACTGAGCAGAGCAGGGCCCCATGCAGCACCAGGCAGAGCTGAGCACAGTGGGGGACGGCTCAGCCCTCGGGGAGGGGACAGTGTAGGACGGGTGCTTTGCTGGCAGGGCCCCACACAGCTCTGCTCACAGCAGGCACAGCATTGGGTGCTAGGAACTCAGCAAGGGCTGCCTGGGGCAGTCACTGCAGTACACACAGCTCTGCTGCTCTCTGGGTGCTGTGGGGGCACAGGAAAGGGCCTGGGGACGCTGGGGGTCCATAGAAAGTTCAGGGACAGGAAAGCAGAGAGGTGGGACTAGCCACAGGGTGGCCGAGATCTTGCCCTCCTTGCTTTGTGGATGGAGACCAGGGGCAGGAAGGGACTTCAGGGAGAGATACACCCAACAGCAAAGTGTTCTACAACACGCTATGGGAAGTACTGGGGACAAGGTCTGGCTGAGCCTCAGAAGGTTTCTATCACTCCCTGGATGCCAAGATTAGCTACAGCCTTACAACACACACTCAGAGAAGGGATGAAGAGGTGAAAAACTCCTCTGCAATTAAGGGCAACCCTTTTTCCACTGGCAGAGCTGCAGCCCTGCCCCATCCATTGCAGCAATCCCTGACACCAGCTGTGCTGCGGATCTGCTCTCTGCAGACAGGATTTGCATGAAGCTACAGAGGAAGTATTTAGGTTTAAATGCTTACAGGTGAATCCCTCTGAGTTATGCCTCCTGAAGGGAAGCCAGACACCTAAATCTTATCCTGAAGCAGTTTTCAAATGCTCAGTGCTGATCTCATCCTATTGGTCACGGGTATTTTTCTGCTGCTTCCTTCCTGTACCGGCTTCCCACGTCTGGGACCTGCTGAGCAAGCGCTGCGGAAGGCACCCACCTTGGGGGCTTTGAGCTCGCCGCTGCGCCAATTCATGTCAATTTTGTGCTGCCGCATGAAGGCGAATTTCCAGGGGCTGTACATGAAGCCGGGGCTCAGCAGGCGCCGCTTCCGCAGGTTCAAGGGCTCCTCAATGCCTGCAGGAACAACAGCAGCCTGATGCAGACCTGATGCAGCACACGGGTTGTTCACATCCCCACCCCAAGAGGAGCAGAGATGACACACAGCAGTGGCAGCTGTGAGCTACACCACTGCAGATCGTGGCCTCAGTGTGCCACGTGACGGAGACACCTTTACCTTCTTCACGGCATTTCTCTCTCCAAAGCAGGTTATCTTCAGCTAAGACCCTCCAGTAGCGGCAGGTCTGGGCGGCGCGGAGCAGGTCCCGAGGCTCCAGGAACGAGAGGACATAGAGCGCCAGCTGCAGGACCAGGAGTCACAAAGGTCAGCAGGCTCCCACGGCTGGCGAGCAGCACACAGCAGAGGGCCTGGCTCCTGCCTCGACTCACCTCCTTGGGCAGCAGTGAAATGAAGTCTCTCTGAAACTGAGGCTCAATGACTTGCATCATGTACTTGATTTGGGAGGGCTCGCAGCGGTCGATGAGCTCATCCAGAGCCAGCAGCTTCTCCGGGCCGCTCCACCGCTGAGGACAGGGACATAATGACACCACGTGCACGGCAGGCCCTCGCAGGCTCCCTGCAGCTGTGCAGTGCCTCCATCCAGCCCCGCGCCAGCAGCGATAGCGGCCACCACGCGAGCACCTGGGCTGCAGGGCAGCACAGCTTCTGGAGCCGGCTAGGGCCCTGGCACCGAGCGGAGCACTGAGATGGGGCTGGGAGCTCCACTAGTCATGTACAGCCAGACACAGGTGCTGTGTGGTGATGGGTAAAGCAACACCACCTCAGGCAAAAGGCATAGTGCCCAGCAGGAACAAGAGACAGACCATTCCTGTACTCCTTGAGCTAAGGGCAAAAACCTGCTGAAACTCCACTGCGGGACCCAGGACCCCTCCCTGTAGCAGGTTTCACTGGACAGACTCCCCAGGCCTCGGGCCCTCGCCCTTCAGACCCACAGCTCCCTGGTGCCCCCGAGGCCATGCCTTCGGCCGGGGTCCTACCTGGAAGGTGCGCAGCCAGTCCTGCAGCTCGGGAGGAGGAGCGACAGAGGGGATGCGGCGGCGCCGGGCCTGGGCAGCTTTAGCATTGCGCAGGTCCCCAAAGGTGGTGGTGGGACTGGGCATGCAAGGACCCAGAGTCCTGGAACACACACAGAGACCAAAGCGGAGGTGAGACACCGAAGCACTACTTAACCACACCACACTAACAGCTCCCAGAACACAAGTGCCCACACGACATAAATCACGAGCCCCCGCAGGGTAACCCCTTCTCGTCACTTCCACATGGACTACAGCTACGCACACAGCCCCACAGCCACACACAGCCCCTTCACACCAACCTGCCCTGTGCAATAACAGAACTCCAGACAGGCTGAGGCTGGAGTCACCTCTAGAGATCACCTGGTCCAACCCTGCCGCCCAGAGCTACCCACCCAGGACCACATCTAGGCGGCTTTTAGAGACCTCCCAGGTGGGAGACCCCACCAACTCAGCTGGACTCCTGAATGAAGCCCAGCAGCTGTATGGCACTAGTGAAAGGAGGTCAGCTCACCACGCACAGCACTCGTCTTACCTGCTGTACTCCGAGCCCTTGCACAGCTTTTTACCAGGGGACAGTGCTCTGCCATCCAGGCCATTCTCCGACTTCCGCTTCATCTGCAAGACAGCAGCGAGGTGAAACAGGGTGGAGCACAGCTCAGTGCGCACGTTCTGGGTCACAGACTTCCTACCAAGAGCATCAGAAGAACAGACCCAGCCTAGCTTGTCTTCCAAGACCATGCTCGTGCTGAGGACCCGCAGGGGAAGCTGAAGGCCACCTGAACTCTGGGGCAGGCAGGGGAGTTGAGAACTTGGTCTTTCTTGAGGGGAATATCGGGCTTGTTATGGCAGACAAGGCACATGGGGACAAAAGCAGCAGCTGAGAAAATGCCTGCTTCGCCTTCAGGCACAGTCCAACAGAGCACGGGCAGCGCTGCAGCCAGGCCCATAGCTCAGCACTCCGTGTTGTGCCTTCAGCCGCAAGGGAAGCCACGCAGGGACGTGCAGCAGCCCACACTCCAACACGGTTACATCACTGGGAATCAGCACTCTAACTCCACACAAGTGGCACAGAATTAACAGTAAGCTACTGTGGGTGGGCTACTCACAGTGCTACAAGAAAGCAAGCAAGGGCTGCTCCACCCCAGGCAGAGCAGAGCTCCTTCCCCTCAGCACCTGGTGCAGGACCATCCACAGCCCTGCGTGCAGGCCGGCCTCCACCTGGCCCCACAGAACCCTGTCCCTCGAGGACAGCTCTGGCACCACCACAAAGGGATCCCAGCACAGAGCAGGGCAGGGGGTGCCCAGCAGTGCTTGGATAAGCTGGGGCAGTGTCCCTAAAAGGCTGACGGTGTGCCCAGTCCAGCTGCCAGACCCGAGCTGCTCTGCAGCCCCACATTACATCCCAGAGGCCCCCAGGGCAGTGCCAGCCACACACACCCCCACCTGCAGCAGGATCTCAGCACACTGCTGCAGCTTGCAGCACTGGTACCAGAGCTGTGGCAAAGCAGCAGGATTCAAA
The DNA here is from genome assembly GCA_023055505.1 of Callipepla californica brunnescens. Taxonomy (NCBI): domain Eukaryota; kingdom Metazoa; phylum Chordata; class Aves; order Galliformes; family Odontophoridae; genus Callipepla; species Callipepla californica. The sequence continues at coordinate 373,882 of JALIRH010000072.1, read as the reverse complement.
GCCACCAGCTGCAGTTAAACCACACGCAGCGCACTCGTGCCAGCTCCTGGGTGCCAGCCCTCCCCCACACAAACCTCTTTTCCCCATCACTTCCACAGGGACCACAGTGACACACACAGTCCCCTTACCCCAACGCACAGCACCGTTACCTTGGGACGCACATGGCGGAGGAAGCTGCTGTCCTCTGTCCGCTGCAGGTAGTCTATCCAGCGCTCGCCAATGGTGTAGTAGAAGTAGATGTTGCTGCCATCTTCTCCTTCCTCACTGCAGCAGCTCCCTTCCTCCTCTTCTGTCTCCTCCTCCTCCTCCGGCTCCCTGCAGGCCGTGGAGTTGACTGGCTCCTGCTCCTGCTCCTCCTGCCCCTGGGAGCCATCGGCCTCCAGCCCTGACCCCAGGTTCCTCTTCCCAGCACACTCCAGCTCCCAGGGTCCCGACACATCTTCCTCCTCAGCCACCACCTACAGGGCAAGGGGGTGCAGGGTCAGGTCTGCCTGCTGCAGGTGGCCCCTGGGGTCTCAGCAGCGGCACACGGGCCAAGGGGCAGCAGACTAGAACAGGGGCTCAGGAAGGGAGTGGTGAGCAGGGCAGAGCTGAAGATATGAAGAGGGGAGCAGATGGCAAAGCCAAGGTGCTCTCCGAGGTCACAGGCAACCACAGCCCAGCAAGGCGTGGACACAGGATGCTTCCCAGCCCAAAAGGAGGGCACAGCCACCACACGACCCGATGACGTGGCCGAGCAGCACATGCAAACACTGCAGGAGCAGCCAGGCACCAGACACCACTGAACTCACCTGCACCAGCTCCAATGTGCACAGCCAGCCCCTTCCCACTGCAGCTGGGAGCAGCGTTCTGCATGACAGAGCACAAGGCAGAGCTGCTGCACACCACGAGTGCCCTGCCCAGCTGGGAAGTGCAGGCTGCACTGCCATCAGCCTTCACTGCAGCGTGAGCACCACACCAAGGTCGTGGCCCTCCACCAACCCAACCCAGGGCTGCACCTCTGGGAGGGTGTGCGCTGCATCCCCTGTTACCACCTGCACCTCTTCTGCCCCCAAAAAGAAGCACCAAGAAAAACATCACACACACACACACACACAAAAAAAGCAGAAGCATTCAGTAATCATTTAGAAGCAGCACAATTACATCCTTGTGTCATGGGAGGAGGAAGAACTGCCTTCTGCTGCACCAAGAACAGACCTCAGTCAGCAAACCAGGTTTCTGCACCAGCCTCACACTCAATAGACAGCACAAGCACATCACTGGGCCACAACGACCATTTTTAATGAAGCTCAGGATATAGGAGGAATTGCAAAGGTGAGGAGAGAGGGCAAATCATGACAAAAGTGAAGAAAGCAGAAGACTGAGGCTGTACAGAGCTGGATGTCTGGCAGTAGAGGGGCTGATGCCATTGGTGAAAGATGACAGGGACATGCTTTGCACTGACTGACCAGGCTTTGAAAACACCACTTCAAATAACATTGACTTTACTCCTTGGAGCATTACATTGGATTAATAAAAGCAATAACATAAATTGTGTGGATGAGACGTACCCAGAGAGGAGCAGGGAACAGCCCTGTGACCCAGAGCTGGCACACCACAGCCCCAGAAGGGCCGTGCAGTGAGATGGGTCGGACCAGGCCTCAGAAGTTGTCTGTCACTGGGAAACCTCTCTGCCTGCTGACAGGCCCTGCGCAGGCCCGTGGTGGGGGGAGAACCACAGCTCAGTATCTGTTTTACTCATAGCAGGGAAGTAAACAATGCTTTTCTGATGATAGTTTGAGACTGTCATCTCAGCAGGAAGCAAGGACACTCATCCAGGGATCTGAGTCACTCAGTGTGCCAGGCTCCCTCACACAGAACACCTCCCAGCACACCCAGAGGCGACGTTCCCCATCTGAAGACGAGGAGAGCTGGACCAACGAGGCACCAGGGGCTGCGTATCCCAAAAGTATCTGACAAGAACTGAGGGAGGCACCCGGCACAAGACACAGCTGCTTGGATTTTTGAGCCTAAGAGGTGCAAGCAGGAAAGCAACACTACCCCTAAGCTGCTCCACACACCCGAGTTATGCAACATTCAATCCACGTTTTAAAAGAGAATGCTTTAAGCATCAAGGTATTGGTCAACCTTCTCCCAGAAATGGTTCAAAGGTGAAGTAAATAACTCACAGGAGGAGGAGAAAAGGAACGGATTGGTTACAGCACAAAAACATACCTGTGGAAGGAAAACCCCTGGTGCTTTAATAGGCACTGCAGCACTTAGTGCAGTGAGGACTGAGCTCATTCACATTAGGAAACACGGCCCTGGCTCCCCACACCACAGGCAGGCTGCCTACCACCCACAGAGGGCACAGACGGTGCCCAGAGCAGGCAGAGCCCACCCTGGGTCCACCTCTCCAGGAGGCCATGCTGAGCCCGGCTTTCTCAAGCACTTCCTACAGCATTCAGAGCCGGGGCTCAGCGTGGGGTGTTGTGACCATGCTGCTGGGACAGCACCAGGGTATCCCAGGCCATCTTCCAGCAGCCCCCCTGCCTCCAGGCAGCATGCCTGAGGGCTTGGCTGGGCACGGCCTTCCTGCCTCCTGGGAGCTTCCTCAGCCCGCAGGGATCAGCAGCACATGATGTGCTTCCTGAAGTGCCCAGCTCCAGGCAGGCAGCACACCGCCCACCCTCACACAGACAAGAGGGCAAAGAGCTTGCCAAGGGATGGACTCCAGCCTCCGCAGCTGCCAGCCTAGAGGAAGAACTTCTGTCCACACCCAGTTCTGGCCTCTTCCGATGAACAATTAGTGGAACTCAACAACTGTCTGCATGAGGCTGCCCACAGAGAGCTGCTCTGGGGCAGGGGAGGCAGTCATAAGCTACACGTCCTCTGGAGTCAGAGCATCACTCCACAGAATCACCAAGGCTGGAACAGACCTGTAAGATCATCCAGCCCAACCACTCACCCCTCACCAACAGCTCTCACTAAACCACGTCCCTCAGCACAACGCCCAAATACAGCTTGAACACCTCCAGCATTGGTGACTCCACCACCTCCCTGGGCAGCCTGAGCACTCCTTCAGAGTAGCAGTATTTCCTAACACCCGGCCTGAATCTCCCCTGGTGCAGCTGGAAGCCATTCCCTCCAGTGCTATCACTAGCCACACGAGAGAAGGGGCCGACCTCTGGGGACCATGGGGCAGCCGCACCCAGCAGAGCAGCTCCAGCAAGGTGCATGCTCAGGGACCACCGTGCACTCCACGAGGACACCAAAGTAGGGGCCACAAAGTCCCCGGGGCTGGGACGCTCCCCCAGCCCCCGCTGCCTCAAAGGGCACTACAGAGAGGCCACGTGGCAGCTCAGCAGGGAGGAGCCCCCTCGTCACAGCAGCCAAAGCAGCTGTGTCCCCGACCAGTGAATCCCCGTGTCTGCACCAGCCTCTTCCCAGCTCCCACACACTGCAGGATCTCCTCCCCATCACACAGGAAGGTCATTTTCTCGTCCTACCTGAGGCACAGGAGCTTTGCTGTCCCCCAGCAGGGCAGGGCTCACCCTGACAGCTTCCTCACTGCTTGGCCGCCTCCTGCAGGTCATCCGCTGACTGTTGAGCTCCAAGATGCGGGTGGTGATGCCTTTGACGTGCAGAAGGTCATCGAGTGAGTTGAAGCCCTTCAGTTCCTGCGAGAGGAGAAGTGAGACTGAACTCAGAGCTCAGACACCAGGGATCAGCTCCCAGACAGAACCAGGCTTACTGCACCTCTGTCCTGCCAGCTCCTGGCAGGTGATCCCAGACCCACCCTTCTGTTTTACTCAGGGCCACAGCCCCCGTTGCTACTCTGGGGCACAGGGGACGGAGCTGGGATGCTACAATGGCGCAGTGTCTTTGTATTTCACGTGCTTACTGTTGCATCCATTAATGGGACAGAATGTCTTTGCCTAAAGATGCATCCCTCAGTGCTGCTGTTTCCACAAACTCTCCCTGTCCTGAGCAGCAGTGACAATATCACACAGACTCACAGGGAAAGGTAACAGAACTGCAGAATCACAGAACTACTCCAGTTGGAAAAGACACTAAGATCATCTAGTCCGACCATCACCCACCAGCACGTCCCCCAGCGCCTGGGAAGGACCAACAAGAAGTGCCTTCAGACCTCCAGGGGTGTGCCTGGTACGTCCCAGTGGCACTGCAAGGCATCACAGGCACTGCAAGGCACCGCTGTCACAGCCAGGCAGCCATGAGGGAAAGCACTGCATCCTGTCTCGGGGATGGTCCCGCTCCTGACAATCCAGGGCACCTTTCCCACAAGAAAGTTTTGACACAAGCTTCCTTCTCAGGTGTGACTGTGAGCTCACTCGCTGTGAGCTCAGGCTGCTGCACCACGGCTCTTTGTAGCAGGTGGAGTCACAGCCCAAAAGCAAAGGACAGCAGCTCGGAATGGGGAATCACGTCCTGCAGCTCACTGGTCCATGACCAAAGTGCACCCACCGGCCAATCTCCAACAGCTGGGAACACCTCCTGCCAGGTGCACTCACGGCACCCAGCGCCCAGCACAAGGACCGCCCAGCCCCGCAGCACCACGGCTGTGTGCTGATCACCACCGCAGCCCTCACTTCTGTCACAAACCAAAGCTGACGGGCCTAAAACCATGAGGGACAGCAGGACCAGGGCAGCTAACGCAGACACGAGGGCCAGAGCAAAGCCCCTGCTGAGCTGTAGGACTCACCATGTGTTCTTCTCCTCCCTATCCCCAAAACCAGCATTACCCCAGTGCTGTTCTACCGACAGCTGTTGTTTCTGTGAACGTGCCTCTGCCCATTCCCGTGCCCGCGGCTCTCCAGTCTGAAGGGCTGTTTCTCTTCCATCCCCGCGCTGTTTACACTCCCGCTGTATTTATAGCGAGTGATCCTGCACTCTCAGCTCCGCTCCAGGCCAAAAAAAGCCAGGCTCCTCACCGCGCGTCCGGCGCCCGGGCAGTGCCCGCCGCGCTCCGCTGTGACCCCGCGGGCGCTGTGGCACAAACGCCGCTCCCGTTCCCGTCCCGGGCCCCGCGCTGCCGCCCCCTCCCGGCGGCGGTCCCGACCCAGGGGCAGCGCCCCGGCTTCCCAGCGCTCCGTGAGCTGCCGGCCCCGAGCTGAGCTCCGGCAGCCCGGCCCGGCCCCGGGGCCGCCCCGACGGGACGGGCGGAGGCGGAGCGCGGCGGAGAGACGCGAGGCCCCGCGCGCGGCGCAGCGGCACCGGACCCGGCCCAGGACGGACCCCGAGGGCCCTCCCCCCGCCCCGAGCCCTCCCGGCCTCACGCAGCCCCGTGCCCGGTGCCCGGTGCCCCCTCCCCGCCCCTCCCCGCCCCGCACCTCTCTCTTGCGCACGATGCCGCGGGCGCGGCGCCGCCCGATGCCGCTGAGCGCGCCCTCCAGCTCGGCCACCCCGGCGCGGTTGATGTCGAGCTTCCCCCCGCCGGGGCCCGGCCCCGGGCCCGGCCCCGACATCCCGGCAGCCGCCGCCGCCGCACAGGCCCGCCCCGACTGCGCACGCGCGGCCCCGCCCGCCCCGCCCATGCGCGCCACCGACGCGGAGCGATCGCACGGAAACGGCGCTTTATTGCCAACCGCGCGCGCGCACGGACGGCTCCGCAGCGCCCGCCCCGCCCCCACCCCCGGCCCCGCCCACGCGTGGGTCGCGCCGGCCGTTCCCCCGTGGGCTCCGGCCCTCAGCGCCGCTTGTACAGGCACGGCAGCAGCCGCAGCCCCGCGCACGGCCGGCGTCGCGGCGGCCCCGCCTTGCTGAACTCCAGGAGGTAGAAGAAGGTGCTGGAAAGGTCCTGAGGGCCGCGGGTCAGCACAGCCCGCCCCGCGCGTCCCCGCAGCCCATCCCGGCCCCGCAGCCCCGCCCTGCTGCACCCGCACTCCCCAACCCCATAACCGCGGCCCCGGCTTCCCCGGGCCCGCATCCCAGCGGTGCTCCGCGTGTCCCGGGGCCGTGGGTGCCCCCTGCCCCGTCCCGGCCTCCCACCCCCTGCCCGCTCCGCCTTCCCCCCCCCCCGGTGCCGTTTCCCAGGGGTGCCCCCCAGGCCGGTGCCGGGTCTCCCATGGCATCGCTCTCCGGGACGTGCCCTCAGAGACCGACACACACTCACCTTGTTGACGCTCTTGAAGCCCAGCTGAGCCATCGCACTCATAAAGGCTCGGAGGTCCTCAAAGCGGCTGGCGACCTCGGCCACCATCAGGGTACCGCTGCGGGACAGCGCAGCGCTGAGGGCTGTCCCCGTGGGCGCTGCCCGGGGCTCCATCGCCGCCTGCCCCACCGGCGCCCACCCCTCCATCCCACGCCGTCAGCCCCACGGAGCCCTGCCTACCCCTGCTTCAGCACGCGGTTGGCTTCCTCGAGGATCTCCTGCAGGTTGGTGCCCATCAGTGACAAGCAGAAAACCGCAATGTCCACGGACTCGTCGGCCAACGGCACCTGCAGAGCACCAGCAGAGACCGCGTGGGGCCGTCCCCTCCTCCGGCGCTCCCTCCGCTCTCAGACCGAGCTGAGCACCATTCTGAGAGGGGGCTGCAAACAGCAGCACCCCACGTCCACAGCAAACAAGCACGGAATTGTCACTGACTTCCAGCAGCGCTCTCCACCATCCCCTCCTGCTCCCCACTCACACCCAGGCTGCACGCTGCCGCCCGGCACGGGGACTCGAGCACACAGCCACCCCACACACCTCGAGGAACGGCAGAGCCCCGGGGAAGCGGCTGGGAGGGGCCCCTGGAGACCCCGGCACTTCCACCGCTGCCAGCGCAGGCTCTCCGCAGCCGGCTGCGCAGGGAAGCACGCGGCTGCGCTCGAGCATCTCCGGAGGAGGAGAGCCCGGCACCTCTCTGAGCAGCACGTGGCAGAGCTCTGCTGCTCTCTCTCGCAGGACCTCCGTTCTTCCTCGCATTCAGACAGAACTCCCTGGCTCACAGTTTTCGCCCGCGGTCCCTCATCCCATCCCCGGGCACCGCTGAACGCCCCGTACGGGCGCACACCGTGGAGCACCGAGCACACGCAGCCCTCCACGGAGCACCGCGGGCCCCGTACCTCGGCCATGTCGCAGACGGTGACACGCGGGGTGAGCGGCACCAGGTCGAAGCAGTGCACCTTATTCCGGACGCTGTCGGCGATCTTGCAGTCGCCGCACCCGAAATCCGCCACGACCAGCGAGGCTGACCTGCGGGGCACACAGCTGCGGCCGCTGCCTCCCCGCGCACCCCCGCTCCGCTCCCCGCTGCTCACCGCCTCCGCAGCCGCTGGACGATGCGGTCCACGGGGTTCTGGGGCCACCGCCCCACCTGCTGCGCGAAGCCGCGGTGGTAGATCTGGAACGCGTCGGGGTCGCTCTTGAAGAGCTCTGCGGCGTCGCGGCTGCTGCCGGTGTAGAGCCGCTCGTTGATGTAGCGGAACCGCGCGGCCAGCAGCCGCTCCTCCATGCGCGCCCGCAGCGCCGCCGAGCGCCCCGCGGGGACCGCGTGCGGGGCCGAGGGCTCCGGGGCCGAGGGCTCCCGGTCAGAGGGCTCCGGGGCCGAGGGCTCCCGGTCAGAGGGCTCCGGGGCCGAGGGCTCCCGGTCAGAGGGCTCCGGGGCCGCCGGTCCGGCGCAGCCATCCCCGCCCGCGTTCCTCTCCGCTTTCAGCTTCTGCTGCCGCCGTTTGTTCTTCTGTTTGTTCCGCCACTGCTTCCGAGTGAGACGCGGCGCCGCAGCCGACCCCGACCCCGACGGCTCCGCGGGGACCCCCGGGGGCAGCTCGGCCTCGGTCCCCGCGGGGCGCGGAGCGGCGCCGCCTCTGCCCGGGGTCCGCTGTCCGTCCCGGGGCTCCTCCTCCTCCGCCGCCGCCGTGCGGTCCCTCGCGGTCCGCGCGCGCTTCCCGGGCCGCTTCCGCTCCGGTGCTCCGTCAGCCCCCGGCGCCGCTCCCGCCGCCTGCAGCCGCCGCAGAGTGGCCACGAGGCGCTGCCGCCGCTTCCGCTCCACCGCGGCGGGGACCTACGGGCAGCGGAGCGGCGTCACTCCCCCGGCGAGGGCCGGCCCGCTCCGGTTCCCCCCCCCGGTTTACCGGCGGCCGCGGGCCCTTGGCGTCGCCGCGAAGCTCCGGCACGGCCCGCGCCAGCGCGAGGCCGTCCGCGCCCTCGTTCCACTCCTCCTCCTCGAACATTACCGCGCCCGGGAGCGCGGCCCGGCCCGGCCCGGCCCCGCCACCGGAGCCCCCACGTGCACCGCCGGCCAGAGCGGCCCCGGCCGCGCGCGGAACGAGCGCCCCCTGCAGAGCGGAGGGTGAACGGCCCCGCCCGGCCGGCCCCGCCCGCTGCTCCTCCCGCCCCGCCCCCTCCCGCCCGGCCCCGCCCCCTCTCTCCGCGTTCTCCGCCCCGGTGCCCGCGCGCAGCGCTCCGTCCCCCGGAGGCGCCTCAGCCGCGCGGAGCGGGGCGGCCGCCAGGGGGCGCCGGCGGGAGCGGCCGGGGCGGAGCCACGCACTGCCCCGCGCCCGCACGGCCACCGCCCTGCGCCGCCGGAGCCGGTAAGGGCGGCCGGGCCGGGCCGGGCCGGGGCAGGGCCGGGCGGGCGGAGCTCGGGTCCGGATCGGGCCGCGCAGAGAGCGGCGGGGTGGCGGCGATGGGCGCGGGGACGGAGCGGGGCCCGACGGCGGAGGAGGGGAGCGGGGTCTGCGCGGTGGGGAACGGGGACGGCGCGGGGACGGGGTCCGTGTGCGGGGGGGCCCGAGACCGCGGCCCCTCGCTTTGGGGTCCCCTCGCTTTGGGGTCCCCTCGCTTTGGGGTCCCGCTGGGCGCGGCCCCGCCCGCTGCACTGCGGCCCTGCGACCGCGCGGCCGCTGCCGTCGGGGTCCGAGGAGCGGGACGCGGGCAGGACGCGGGCGGGACGCGGGCGGGACGCGGCTCGGCGCTCGGGGAGCGGAGGCCGAGGGGCCCTCGGAGCCGCGGGGCGGTGCGGGGTTTCCTCCGGCGCCGTTCCCCATCGCTCCCCCCGCGCTGCCGATAACTGCGGGCTCCGGATCAGTTCCTGCGCACGGCCGCGGTCCCGGCGCTGCCGGAGGCGGTGCGTCCCCGGGCCCCGCGCCCTCACGCAGCGCTCCCCGCAGCCGCGGCCGCGATGGATGACATCTTCACGCAGTGCCGGGAGGGCAACGCGGTGGCCGTGCGCCTGTGGTTGGACAACACCGAGAATGACCTCAACCAGGGGTGAGCGGGGGGGGGGGGATGCTCGGTCCGCCCGGGGCGCGTTTCCGCTCCGTGTCCGTGGGAGGGGGTGGGATGCGGCTCCTCCCCGCCGGGAGGAAGTTACCGCATCGCTGAGGCATGAGGGCTGCACATCCTCCGTCCGCTTCCTCGGCCGTGGACGGTGTCCGAGCGAAGGGGCTGAGCTATGGGGGCCCCCTCCCCACGGCGGCTGCGGTGCGCGGTGACCTCGTGTGCCCCCTGACCCACGGGGCACCATTGCCCGGCCCGCACCCCCCAGCACCGCTCCCCAGCGGCTCTGACAGCACTGCGTGGCTCTGAGCGCTGCCCGTTGCCCCCGGACAGAGCCGATGCCTCCTCCGCCCCACGGCCTGAAAATCCTCCCAGCCCACAGCAGCATCTGCTGAGTGCGGAAAAGGCTGCTCGTGGACCACATAATCCAGCTCCTCCCACAGAGCTGTCCTGGGCTGGGGTGTACCTGTGGGAGTGATATCGGTTGCTACGGGGAGTTTGGCCCCAGCCTTGGGCTCAGGACTGTGCCGTGTGCCATGGGGACTGTGCCCGGAGTGCAGGGTGGTCACTGGATGGCCCTGGTCCTGCTGGAGCTGGGGACAGTGGGGCTGCGGCATCCCCATCCCCGCCTACTGGGCCCTGATGTCCTTTTAAGGCCTAGCTGCCGCCTCCTCCCTTACTTGGCCAGGCAGGCTGCAGCAGGCAGGGAGGGGGGGCTGTGGGGCCTGGTCCTCACCAGCGTCCTCCTGCTCCAGCCCTGAGGGAGGTGGGACGTGCTCAGGGCCCTCCTGGGGATGGGCAGAGCAGGAGCACCGCTCGGGCTGTGTTCCTCACGGCATGGCAAAGCCACGTGCGCCCTGCCCAGAGCTGTGCAGCCCCGGGGCCGTGCGGCTGCTGCCATAAGGGGCTGAGGAGTGGGACCGGGACGTGTCTCCCCACCACACTTGGGGCTGCAGTGTTCCTCAGGCCCCGCTGTGCCCTGCTCCGCCAGGCCAGGAGCAGAGGGCCGAGGGGCCCATGGAGCTGCGGGACGGCACACGGAGTCTCCTCCGGAGCTGTTCCCCACGGCTTCCCCTGAGACACAGCCCCGGGCACTGCCCAGCACAGCCCTCGCTGCTCTCCCCGCAGGGATGACCACGGCTTCAGCCCCCTGCACTGGGCCTGCCGCGAGGGCCGCTCCAACGTGGTGGACATGCTCATCATGCGGGGAGCGCGCATCAACGTCATGAACCGCGGTGACGACACCCCGCTGCACCTGGCAGCCAGCCACGGCCACCGCGACATCGTGCAGAAGGTGCAGCCTCCCCACGGCCCTCAGCGTGCCACGCGGCCCCGGCCCCGCTGCTCCTCCTCCCGTGCACTCGCTGCGCCCACCTCTGGGTGCCCCCCAGCCCCTTCCCGGCAGCAGCCCCTGCTGCGAGTGCCTTCCCCGTGCCCTGAGGCAGTGGAAGGGACCCGCTCTGGGTTCACCAGGACTGTCCTGCCTGCAGCTGATCCAGTTCAAAGCAGACATCAACGCGGTGAATGAGCACGGGAACACCCCTCTGCACTACGCCTGCTTCTGGGGACACGACACGGTGGCAGAGGTGAGCGCAGCACCCGCGTACAGGAGAGTTTGGAGCACAGGAGGTGGCGTGGGGGAGTGCAGGAGGGGGCAGCGGGAGGCTGGGTGTGCGGAAAGGGCAGCAGCTGTGGGTGCTCACAATTCTCCCTCAGGACCTTGTGGGTAACGGGGCCTTGGTCAGCATTGCCAACAAGTACAGCGAGACGCCCATTGACAAAGCCAAGACGCCGCTGCGGGAGATCCTGAAAGGTACGGGGCTGCCACCTGCGCCCAGCCCCTCCTCTAGCTGCTGCAGCCCTGGTGCTCAGCACCGCGGGCTCCGCTCTGCTGCCCAACTCCTCATCTGCCTCCAGAGCGTGCAGAGAAGCTGGGCCAGAACCTGACCAAGATCCCCTACAAGGACACCTTCTGGAAGGGCACGACCCGCACGCGGCCCCGTAAGGACATTGCTGCTTGCTGGGGACACGAGTCTGTGTGGTAGGGTGGAATTTGGGGGGTGAGGGTCAGCAGCTGGCATAGCTCATGGCTCGCTGGGGCGAGGGAGATTCCCCTAGTGCGGTGCCTTTGCCTGCACTGTGCTGGTACTGCTCCTGCAGCCCCGAGACAGGAGGAGGGTCCCATGCAGTTCTCTCCTCTTCTTACAGGAAACGGGACTCTGAACAAACTTGCTGGAATAGACTTCAAACAGCTGAGCTTGAGCCAAAAACTCAATGAGAACCAATCAGGAGAGGTATGGAGGCCGTTTCCTCGCTGCGACAGCAGAGCATGGCCCTCCCTCAGCCCTTGGCTGTACACAGAGCACAACAGGGGCACAGGTTGGATGCTCGAGGGGCATCCAAGCCCCAGCGTGGGTCCAGCTGCAGGCTCACACCTCATCGCAGTCACTGCACAGCACTGTGGCATCCATGGCCTTGCAGCCCTGTGCAGGGGGCTGAGGGGTGCTCGGGGGCTGTGAGCCCCCCTCACAGTGACCATGTCCACCTGTCTCCCTTCAGCTGTGGAAAGGGCGCTGGCAAGGCAATGACATTGTCATCAAAATGCTGAAAATTCGGGACTGGACAACTCGGAAGAGCCGAGACTTCAACGAGGAGTACCCAAAGCTGCGGTGAGTGCCAGCATCCTCTCCCAAAGAGCCAAGGATCCTGAGGGTGGGTGTCCTCCCCGGAGTGGGGGTTGAGGTAGGCAGGAGCCCACGCGGTGAGCAGAGGCCGCTGGGGGAAAGCAGCCACCAGAGAGGGCAGGGAGGATGCAGGGCTGTGGGCAGCAGCTCTCTTCTCAGCACCATCTTTTCTCTTGCAGGATCTTCTCTCACCCCAATGTGCTGCCAGTGCTGGGTGCCTGCCAGGCCCCCCCAGCACCCCACCCCATTGTCATCAGCCACTGGATGCCCTACGGCTCCCTCTACAACGTATTGCACGAGGGAACAAGTGAGTGCTAACAGATGACACAGCTGAGGCTGGGGCTGGTCCCGCTCCCTGGGGGGGGGCTGCAGCATGGAGCCCTCCAGCCGCAACCCCAGGGCAGCCATGAGGAGCTGGGGCTGCAGCCCACAGGCCCCCATTCTGAGCACTGCCATCACTGTCCCCTTCCCACGTGAGGCACTCATTCCTCAGTGACCCCCAGTGCCACCTCCCCCTGCAGACTTCGTGGTGGACCAGATGCAGGCGGTGAAATTCGCTTTTGACATTGCGCGGGGCATGGCCTTCCTGCACACGCTGGAGCCCCTCATCCCACGGCACCACCTCAACAGCCGCAGCATCATGGTGAGTTCTGGGGCCTGTGCCCTGCAGCCTGCGCCACGTGGGTGGCTGTGACCGCATCTTACTCCGCAGATTGACGAGGATATGACTGCACGGATCAGCATGGCCGACGTGAAGTTCTCCTTCCAGTGCCCTGGGAGGATGTACGCGCCTGCCTGGGTGGCACCAGAAGGTGAGGATGAGGCAGTCAGGCCCCTCGTGCTGCTTGCCCCCTTCCTTGTCCCCTGCCCTTCTCAGCCCCTAAGCTGCACTGGATTCCCTGCAGCCCTACAGAAGAAGCCGGAGGAGATTAACAGGCGCTCGGCGGACATGTGGAGCTTTGCAGTGCTGCTGTGGGAGCTGGTGACCCGCGAGGTGCCGTTTGCAGACCTGTCCAACATGGAGATAGGCATGAAGGTGAGGGGGGAAGGGGTCCAAACCAGGTGAGGCTGAGCACAGCTGCCCCAGCACAGATGGGGCCTCACAGAGAGCCCAGCAGCGCTCCTTCCCAAGTTCCCTCCGTAGGCAGGGCTGGGTGCTGATGGCTGACCCTGCTCTGCCCTGCCTCGCTACCAGGTGGCACTGGAAGGGCTCCGTCCAACCATCCCACCTGGCATCTCCCCACACATCTGCAAGCTGATGAAGATCTGCATGAATGAGGACCCGGCCAAGCGCCCAAAGTTTGACATGATCGTGCCCATTCTAGAGAAGATGCAGGACAAGTAGAGGGAGGTGCCTCCCCGTGTCTGACGCTGCCATGCTCCCTTCCCCACCACCTCCAAGTGCCTTCTTTAACCCCAGAGCTATGGGGGAGCAGGGACTGCCCCTCACCCTGAGCCAGCCATGGACACACGGTACAGATAACGCTGCCTTCCCTGGAGCCGCTCAGCTCTGTAGCACCGATCTAAGGCAGCACCTCCACCCTCCCTGGCAGCTGTGGGCAGACTGAGCAGGACACCTGGATGAAGCACCGAGCGTGGTGGGGCTCTGCTGCCCTGAAGCTGCCTCGTGCTCCCAGGCCCGGGGCAGCTCGCCTACTCGGCGGTCTCATGTTAAGAGTGTTCAGTCCTGGTGCTCTTCCCTGCTAAGGACAGCAGGGCAAAGATTGCCCGTTTGTGCCCGGCACCACCCCAGCTTCGCGCTTCACTTTTTATCATTTCCATCCAGACCTTGTGGAAAAGCCGCCAGCATCTGAAATAAATATTTGTTATGAAATCTGGCCCTCGGCTGAAGGGTGCGGACCTGCACGGGCTGTGGTGAAAGGGGCAGCACCGGCACTGAGCCCTGGGGCACTGAGCCCTGGGGCACTGAGCCCTGGGGCAAGGCAAGGCACACCGGGGATGGGGGGCTGGCAGCACACTGCTGAGAGGAGCCCAGCTGCAGCTGCAGTAGCAGCCGTGCAGCACACAGAGCCTTCCTCTTAAATGAAAGATGTGCTACGGAGAAAAAAGCAAGGAGGAGGGTTGGGCACTTCTGTTTGCATGACGCTTTCTCCCCGCGGCAGCTCAGGGCAGGCAGATCCCTCCAGGAACAGAGCAGCTGCAGTTCCCAGCTGAGCAGCCCCAGCCAGCAGCCATCTCCTGTGGGCTGCAGGAGAGCACAGCTCCCATGGGCTGGCTGCAGCGGACAGCGGGCACGTGGGCAGGAGACGGGCTGTCTTTCCACCAAAAAAAAGCTACCCAGTGGTTTAATGGTGCAGAAGCAACCCTAAAAAAGTTCCCAGAAACAATCCCTCGGTCTTCACGTGAAGTAATGCGGCTTTTTCACGTTGATGCCGTATTCCGCGAGCGCCGGCGTCAGGTCCTCCATGGTCAGCGTGTACTTCTTGTCCTGGGGACGAGGGGCAGCGTCACCCTCAGCACGGCCGAGCAGCCGCAGGCCACGGGGACCCAGCCACGGCGCGGCCGAGAGCCGTGCGTGCTCTGTGCCCTCAGCTGCGGAGTCGCACCGAGCACCGCTCCGCGCTCCGGTTCCGCGGATAACGGCTGCGGGCGCCCAGGAGCCGCTCCCGCGCGTTTCTGCCCTCGTCCTTCTCCGTCCCGGCAGCACGGCCCTGCCCTCACCTTGCTCTTGTTGCGGGAGCTCCCCGAGGCCGTTCCCTTCATCTTGCAGTGCTGCAGCGCATCGTTGGCGATATCGGAGATGAACTTCTGCGCGGCCAACGAGATGAGGCGGATGCTGCGGGCACAGAGCGGGCGGCGTCGGCGGGGGCACCGCGCGGGGCCGGGGGGGTTTGGGGGGGTTTGGGGGGGCCCCCCCCGGGCGCCCCCTCCCACTCACATGCGCGGGTCGGAGGCCTCGAAGCCCGCCCTGTTCAGGTAATAGCCCGTGACGGCGTCCGGGATCTGCGGGGAGAGCCGCGCTCAGTGCCCGCCCGCCCGCGGCCCCCGCCCCGCGCCGCGCGTACCGTGGGCGTGTAGTCCTCCAGCTGCAGCAGGAAGTCCACGAGCGGCGTCCCCGACACCACGGGCTTCACCTCTCCGTTGGCGGCGCCGGGCGGGACGTACACTCCGTTGGACATCGCTCCCTCGGGCGGCGCCGCGGCCGAGACGGGCGCTGCGGGCACAGGCGCTCAGCGGCCCCGCGCTCCCCCTCCCCCTCCCCCTCCCCCCCCCTCCCCTCCCGCGCTCACCGGGTCCTCTCCCGGCGGCCGCTCCGCCCTCCGCTCCCCGCGCCGCTCCTCCCGCCGCGCTCGGGGGCGCCCCGGGGACGCCGCTCCCGGCCGCGGCCGGGCTGGGCTTGCTGTCGGCCGCGGGCGCGGGGCCGGGCGGGGGCGGGGGCGGGGCGGGGGCGGCGGGGACCGCGGGGTCCTCAGCGCTGCCGCTCATCGCCCACCGCCGCGCGGCTCCGGACGCTGCTCCGACGCGCCTGCGCGCGGCGCGCCGCCCGATTGGCCCCGCCGGGCCCCTAACCCCGCCCCCCGCCGCGCCCCATTGGCCGTCCCGCGGCCCCCTCCCCCCTCCCCCCTCCCCGGTCGGTATCAGCACAGTGCGGCGGAGTGCGCGTGGCCGCGGCCTTTATTGGCGTCACGGCGCCGTGAGCGCGCGCAGCAGCGGCGGGAAGTTGGGCGTCCCCCATCCCGTCACCGGGTCCCACGCGGGGCCGGCGCAGAAGCCCTGGCCCTGCACCGTGCCGTCCAGGCAGGAGAGGTGGCAGCCCTGCGTCACCTGCGGGACGGCGACAGCGTGGGACCCCCGCACCCGCCTCCCCCGCACCCCAAACCCCGCACTGCTGGCTGCGAGGAGCCCCCACCCTATCCCACCCCTATCCCACCCCTATCCCTATCCCACCCCTATCCCTATCCCTATCCCTATCCCACCCCTATCCCTATCCCTATCCCATCCCTATCCCTATCCCACCCCATCCCTATCCCACCCCATCCCTATCCCTATCCCACCCCTATCCCTATCCCACCCCTATCCCTATCCCACCCCTATCCCTATCCCACCCCTATCCCTATCCCACCCCTATCCCTATCCCTCCCCCTCCCCCCGCCCCCCCCCGCCCCGCTCACGTCGAAGAGCGCCGCGCCGTGGCCGCGCTCCCGCAGGCGGTACAGCGCGGGGTTGAGGAAGCCGAGCGGCGGCAGCCCCCGCTGCAGGCGGCGGTCGTTGACGAGCGCCAGCATCCCCGCCACCACCGGCGTCGACGCCTGGGAGCGGGAACCGCCTCAGCGCCGGGCGGAGCGCGGCCCCGCGCCCGAGCCCCGCGGCGCGCCGCTTACCGACGTGCCCGACACCCACGGCAGCGGGAGGCGGTTCGTCACCACCCAGTAATTGTCCGACAGCGCGGCCAGGTCGGGGTACGCGCGGCCGCTGCTGTTGTAGTAGGAGCTGGGGGGCAGCTTCGGGGCCGAGCGCAGGAAGCTCCGCACGGCGTCGGCCTGGGGACGCAGCACGGCTCAGCACGGCTCAGCACGGGGGCTCAGCCCGGCGACGCAGCCCAGGGGCTCAGCCCGGCTCAGCACGGGTCCCGCCGGCCCGGGGAGCCCCGCCCGCACCTGGTAGTCGGGCATGGGGAAGACGTTGCTGAAGCCGCCGCCGCTGATGTAGTCCGTCACTTCTGCCGTCACCAGGAAAGGGTTCTTGAAGGACGTGCCGCCGACGGTGGTCACGTAGGGGCTGAGGACAGGCAGACGCTGCAGCCCCGGGGCTCCCGGCAGCAGAGCGGACCCCGGGGCCACCCCACGTTACCTGGAGGCCGGGAAGCTGGGCCGGAAGGTGTGGTTCCCGCCGGGCACCCTCCTGCACCCGGCACCGTCATCACCTGCGGGCAGGGACGCGTGAGGCGGCGGTACCCGCGCAGCACAGGGCGCAGAACGCTGCCGGCCCAGCGGCACACGCACCCGAAGCAAAGAGCACGGTGAGCCCGCGGGCAGCCGCCTTCATGAACTCCACGTTGACGCGCTGCAGGTACGCCTGCGACAGGCTGTCCTCGTCGTCCCCGTAGCTGACAGAGTGCACCCAGGGCACAGCCGACATGTTGCTGAGCAGCAGCAGCCACGTCAGGAAGGGCTCCTGGCTCTCGTGCCGCCCTGCGGGAACAAAGGTGCCGTTTCAGGGGGGACAGGCATCGCTGTGCCCCCAGCAGGGGAAGGAAGCCAGGGTTCTGCTTCCTGCGGCCTCAACAGGGTAGAGCGACTCAGATGGACGCTGCCATGAGCTCCCGGTAGCAGTGCAGCACGGCACGAACGGCTCTGCCCACAGCTGTTGTGGAAGGGCTGCACCCAGCACACCTCTACCTGCCTGCACCCAGCACACCTCTACCTGCCAAGGCCCCTCCTGCCCCCTTCCCCGCTCTGTGCACTATAAAGCACAGCCTCCCTGCTGCCCCCGTCCCCTTCCTGCACTGCAGGCAGCACAGAAGAGGAGGAAGCCTGCACACAGCTCTGTGCACCAACAGACGTCACACCAGGACAGAGCCAACGGCCCTGGCGCACTCGGCCCCTGTTCCTCTAATACAAACTACACTGTTCCACAGCACCAACACATACTGGTGCAGACTGGTTTGCAGCCCGGTTCCCCCAACTGCCCCTCATCCACCCCGTGGCAGATTCATGGGCAAGGGGTGGAATGCTGCAGGGTGCTGAGGATGGTGCAAGTTCACGCGTCCAAAACCAATAGATGACGTCTCCTCTAAGAGCCATCAGAGACCCACAGCGGCTCCAATGCTGGAAGCCCACATCATATGTCCCCAAAGGAGCCAGAAAAGCACAGTACCACAGCCCCCATGAGGTACCTGTGAGGCACCAGACGAGGTACAACTCAGGCTGCACACCGTCCAGCTGGATATCTCACACACCAGCAGAGAGCGAGTGCTTCCCTGAACCGTGGGCTGACGTCCTACTTGATCTAGCACTGACACGCGTGGAAGCAGACAGGACAAAGTGGGCCCTGCAGGGGACCAGTACCTGCGTTGCTGAAGACCCACGTGGAGACGTTGGCGCCCGTGCTCATGATGTACTCCACATCCAGGCTGGCCTCCAGCCCAGCCCTGCCCTGACGCTGGTGCCCAACCACACGGTCCACCTCGGTGCGATGGGCAAAGCTGCTGCCAAAGAGCTTCATGAACACAGCCAGGTCAGCCTGGTGGAAGTACTGCTCCAGGAACTGAGGGGACACAGAAGAACATCGAGTTCTTTCTCCCCACCTGAGAAGTTGGCTCAGTGTGCTCGTGAACAGTGGCCACAGCTCTCGGCAGCTGCTGAACCCTCCCACAGCACCCTGTGACCATCGGAGCCACAGTGACGCGGTGCCCCAGCTCTGGGGTGCAAGCTGCTGCCCCCTCAGCTCCGGGCAGTACCTGGGCACAGGCCTGGCTGTTGTTGGGCAGCAGCCCGATGTCTTCCTTCGTCATGTTGTATCGCTTCCGAAGGACCGATGGCATCACACCCAGGTGGAAGGTTGCTCTCTGCCCACGGGACTCCGCTCCCTCCTTGGCCCAGGCCCTGCTGACCACACTCCTCTCCGCAGGGAACCGGTGCAGACCCCCCACTGCTCCACAAGCAAGGAGAAGGTGCCAGGGTCCTGTGCTCTGCCAAGATGCAGTCCTGCTCCCCCTCCCCACCCTGGCTGGAAGTAGGGCACGGGCAGCACCCATAGCACACTGCACTCCGGTTTTTCATGGGCTGCCACTACCCCACTGCTGCACAGCCACGGCTGCCCAGCACATCGTGCTCTCCTTGTGCAAATGACTCTGGTGCCACGGTTTCCTTATGGGAGGAGCTTTTACCTCGCAGAAGCAGTGGCACAGCCAGACACCTGCAGAGCCATACACAGCCAGCACCGAGCACCCAGTGCCAGGAATGCCAGTGGAAAGCACTGCGGTCATCACCTGCCTCCTCGGGAGGCACGGGGCAGCAGAGACACGGCCAGAGAACCACTATGCTCTGTGCACTGCGGTAGCCCCATCCTGGCCAGGCAGTGCTCAGCCTCCCACCTGCATCTGTGAGCAGCCCCCGTGCCCCTGCACCATACCGAAGTCAATGTGCTCCGCCAGCTCCTCGGGAATGGTGTATGGCTGCGGGGAGCGTATCACACTGCGCTGGCCCTTCACGTACCGGTGGAACTCAGCCCCAGGCAGGAGACGCTCGGCCGTGCTGCAACACAGGGACAGCCTCACGCAGAGACACACACCACCACCAGCACGGCCCAACCCGGCCCACGTCCCGCTCGTCCTTCCCACCCTGCTGCGGCTGGGAGCAGCCAGGGATGAGCGCTTCCTCACAGAACGGCCTGGGTTGGAAGAGACTTCAAGGGTCACGAATCTCCAACCCCTCTGCCACAGGCAGGGCCACCAACCTCCCCATTTCATACCAGACCAGGCTGCCCAGGGCCCCATCCAATCTGGCACTGAACACCTCCAGGGACGGGGTATCCAGGACCCTCTCCGGGCAGCCCGTTCCAGCAGCTCACCGCTCTCATAGTAAAGAACTTCCTCCTGACATCCAACCTAAATCTTCCCTCCCTCAACTTAAAACCATTTTCCCTTGTCCCACAGTTATTTACGCTTTCAAAGAGTAGAGTCCCTTCCTACGTGCACAGCCTTTGCAAAGCAAAGAGTGCCCTCTATACCTGGGCTGAGCACCATGGAAGCCAACCGGAGCTCACCCCAGCCCTGCCCCAAGCCCTCCTGTAGGGGTACTGTAGCTCCAAAAGAGGGCACAGGGCGGCGCGGGGCAGCCCAGGCACCAGTCTTATACACACACCCAGCCCGATGTGCTCTGGGCCAGCGGGCCGTGGCTCCCCAGCACCGGGGCTGCATCACCCAGGAGGGCACCGGGCTCAGCCGCCGTCTCCCAGTGCCCGGGGAAGCGGCTCAGCCGCTCCAGCGCCGTGGCCCGGGGCTCACCTCACCGGCATGCGGCACTCCAGGAAGTCGAGAGTGACGACGCTGCGGCAATCCTCGACGCCGTGGCCCCGCAGCCACTTGAGCACGGTCACGAGCGCGGCCGGGGAGGGCTGCACGAGGTCCCGCAGCTGCTCCAAGCTCAGGTACTTGCCTGCGGGCACACGGCGTCAGCGCACGGCCCGGAGCGCGGCGGGGCCGGCGGCGGACGCGGCCGTTACCGTATTGCGGGGAGCGCGGCTCGGACACGGCGCGGACGAGGCGGGCGAGGCGAGCGGTGCCGCGCTGCCGGAGCGCCAGGGTCAGCTGCACGCCGTGCTCGGGGCTCGCGCGGCCGGAGAGGGCCCAGCCGGGGGGAGGGCTGCGGGCGGACCGTGAGCGCGGGGCGGCGCGGGGAGCTCCGCACCGCCCGCGGCCCCTCGGGACGGCACCTACCGGAACGGCTGGTCCCGCTCCGGAGCACGACCCGCGGCGCAGCAGCTCCAGGCGGCCGCACACAGCGCCAGCACGGCGGGGAGCGCGCGGCACCTGCGGGGCACAGCCGTCAGCGCTGGGCGGGATCGGGCCCCGCCGCGACAGCGCCCGACGGTGCGCCCGGACCCCGACCCCCCGACCCCCGGCTCCGTTACCCCCGCGCCATCCCGCCGCCGCCGCGGTCACGTGAGAAAGCGCATGAGTCTCGGTCACGTGAGGGGCCCCGGTCACGTGAGGAGCCCGCGGTCACGTGGCGCGTGGGCGCCGTCCCCGCCGCCGGCGGCGCTGCCCGCGTGGGCCGGGGCGCGGTGCCGGTCCCTCCCCGGGTCGCCGCTGTTATTATGGCTCTGTGAGGCCCTATGGGGCGGACCGGCCTGGAGCCATAACGGCGGCGGGGCTCGTACAGGGCCGGCGGGGCCGAGGGATCGCTGCGAGGCTCACCCGGTACGCACCGGGCACGTACCCGGTACGCACCCGGTATGCACCCGGCAGGGCCGGGCAGCGTAGGGCTGCAGGGCCCCACCCGGCGCACTCAGCCGCTGCTGCCCTTAGCGCCGCCGCCGCCGCCTGGGGCTGCCCGCGGGGACACGCGGGGGCTGCAGCCGTGGGCGCCCCGGGCAGCGCGGAGCGGTGTTCTCAGGGCCGCGGGAGGGGCGGCGGTCGTGGCCGTGCCGCGCGCCCTGTGTCCGGCTGGCACCGTCCCTGCGCTGCTTGGCTCCCGGTGCTGCTGAGCGGCGGCTCTCGGTTTCCTGGGCTTGTTCTCTCGGATGTTCCCACACTAGGAGCCGTCCTAATTAGTATCACAAAAGCGGGATCACGATACTTGCGGAGCTTGGGGTTGTGGAACATTCGAGTACTTATTGCCACTGCTGAAGGAGGCTCGGGAGATGGCACCGTGGAGCTTGTCGCCCTGCCCGAGAGCCCCCGGGGGCTTCCTCGGAGGCAGAGATGAGGTGAGGGTGCTGTGACCCCACCTGCCGCTTTGGCTTGGATCTGAGTCCTCGTCCCAGCCACAAGTGCAGATGTGCTGCTTGCAGCAGCTCCAGGAACTCCTCCTTCCTTTCCTGCTTTTGCAGAGCAGTGTCCAAGCCAGGAAGAGATGGACAATGGGAAAACCACCTGCCCGGGCTGGGCTGCCATCTCTCCCACGCCACAGCCACAGCATGTCCGTCCAGAGCAGCAGCTGCTGGGAGGAGGCAGAAGCACTCATGTGCTGCGGAGCGTCACGAGGCACCGCTGGAGCGGTGGCTGCTGAGTCCGGGTCAGGAGGAGAGAACGTCCGTGGCTGCAGTTCTGCCTCCAGCCCTCAGCCCTGCTGTGCGCGCAGTGCTGTGCAGCTGAGGGTGGAGGTGCCACGCAGCCCGGCAGGCAGTGCCTGATGCAGAGCTTGGCTCTGCTCCCTTTGGGTGAAACAAGGCAGCTAGGGGACACAGTGGGGCTGAAGCGCAGTCCTTCCCGTTCACAGAACGGCATTCAGCATCTCAGTGACCCCGGGAAACCCATCCGCATTCCTCAGCCCCCATTTGGCCTCCGAGGTGCTCCCCAGAACCCCCCTCCTGTCCCGCAGGAACCCACTGCTCCATGCCCGCTTTCTGCAGGACATCAGCACTCCTCCTTTGGGTGTTGCCCATAGCGTGAGCGTGTGTGCAGAGCCCTCGGGCATTTCTGGTGCCTGCAATTGGAAACACGTGTGGGGCCGCTCAGAGTTTCCATGCAAGCAGCGCGGTGTGGTTCCCAGCAGCTGGAGCTGGTTGCCCGCCCAAAGCTGTGCTGTTGCGCCCCGTGGGGCTGGGGGGGAAAGAGCAGGGGGAGGGTGGGACAGGAAGGGGCTGAGGACGGTGGGTGCAGCCTTGAGGGGACGCGGGACCCATCCCAGCGGGGAGGACCGAGGACCCCGCTGAGCCCCACCTCCCATCCCTGTCCGTGGAAAGAGCTCTGCGCCGTGTTGCAGAAGGGCTCCTGAGCCACGCAGGACCGCCGCCCGCCTGCGCTGCAACAGCTGCCACTGCGTGCAGGGGGCTCCTGGGGGAGGTGGGTGCCCCACATGGCTGGGGCGTACAGGGGTGGGCGGGCAGCCCGCGATCCTCGCCCCGGGCCGCTCGCAGCCGAACCGCTCCTGGGTGCGCAGCATCCGCCCCGCGCCCCGATCCCGGTCCCGGTCCCGGCCCGCCCTTCCCGTCGCCCACGCGTGGCCCGGTGCCCCGCTGCTGGCTCCCGGCCCCGCGCGGCCCCAGCCCACGGCTGCAGCTGCAGGGGAGGGACGATCCGCCGCTCAGCGCACCGCCGAGAGCCGCGGCCCAGCCGGCCGTGAGCTCGGGGCAGGGCTGCGAGGGGATGAGGTCTGCGGGAGATTATTTCCCCGAGCTGTCTGGCCAGCAAAGATTAGGGCGTTCTGGCAGAGCTAATTACTCTAACGAACATCTGCTCTCAGGGCTGCAGCGGACTGGGATGGGAGAGCCCGAGCAGCGTGGGGAGCTGCCAGGATGTCCCGGGTGGGGCCGTGCCGCCCCCGGCGTGCTGTAGGCGCCGTTCCCGTGAGTGAAGCTGTAAGGATCACCTGTGCTTGGGCAACGCTGGGGAGCAGCCAGAGTCACCCACAGTGTCAGCCACAGCCCCGGCACCGCGTTCATAACATCAGGGAGGCGGAGGCGCTGGGTTACATGATTAAAGCAGCACAGGGGAGCAGTGGCAGGCACGGGAACCCCGATATCCCATACAGAGGGGACATCCGTGCCCAGCTCTGTTAGGGCTGCGGCAGCAGCGATCTGAAGGCGCCCACCAAAACGGGAGCAGGAGTGGTTCTCCTGATAAACAGATAGAAGCACTGCCTAGGATGCAGGGCACGCCCCGAGAGGCAGAATGTAGAGCGTTGTAGGGTCACACGAGGCTTATTATGGGATGTCAGAAAAGAGAGGGAGCAGTGCAGTCTGGAGAGGAAAAGAAGTGTGAAAACAAGGGGATAAAAGCAGCTGAAAATGGATTGATGGTCGGCACATGTGTTTGGCTGTACCCTGCACTGGGCAGCAGCACAGCCTGCCCTGCCTGCTTCTCACACCCTGATGCAGAGTGTTTTCCTGGGGCTGTGTTCTGTGTACGTGTCCATGGAGGCTGTGTCAGCAGCTTCAGTTGGATCTGTGTCCCAGGGCCCGTGGTGTGCGCCTGTTAGCAGGGGATGCAGGGTGTCAGTGCGTGTCCCTCCCGGCAGCCTCAGTGTGGGCAGAGCAGCCTGGGGCTGAGCTGTGTGCTGCCTGGGGCTGAGCTGCAGCACAGAGCGAGCAGGGCAGACCCAACTTGCTGCCAGGGAGCACAGGGTCTGGGGTCAGCTGAGGCCCCCTGAGGTCCCTGTGTGGAAGAGCTGCAGATGAGAGTATTAAAATGCCATTTGGAGCGGGGCTGTGCCCCAAGGGTCTGCATGTTGGGTCCCAGCACCTGGGGGCAGCTGCTGGGCAGCGCGCTGCCTGAGCGGCTGCCAGAGAAACACGGCTCGTGCATGAGCATCCCCGAGGATGGTTTGTTAGCTAGAGGGGGCAGCCAGGTGAGTGCAGCACTGCCAGTGAGTGCTGAGCGTCTGCACTGCTCCGTGTGCTCTGCTTCGTGTGTGACTGCACACCTGTGCTGTGCTGGGACATGTGCGGCCTCACCGCTGCTCAGCTTGCTGACCACGAGCACCAGAAACAGAGATAACGTTCTGTTAGGTGTCCAAGAGTCAACACTCGGTGCCTTTGAACCAGGGACAGCCCAGAGCCAGTGGGCCTTGGGGAGGACATAGAACAAAATACTTTCTTACCAGGGCAGCTTGGTGAGAAAACTCAAGATCCATACATCCTCAGCTGAACTGCATTCGTTATAATGCTGCAAATCACACCCACGGGCAAAAGGCTCCAGCCCAGGTGAAGACCCCTCCCTGAGCACATTTGATAGTGGAAGTACAGAGTCAGCATTGTTATAATTGCATGTAAATTGCCGACCAACCGCTCATTGCCAGGAGGATGGACTGGAAAAATTACCAACTCTGTGACTTTTGTGTATAAATAGAGCACAGATAGTTCTGTTTGGTGCGCTGGGTTTGTGGGAAACCACTGCACAGCCAGGCTTGGGCAATCCTGAAATAAACAGTGTCTGCTCTCACTGTATGATTACTGACATTCTGCACATGGAGCGACAAATCTGCTTTTGGACAACATAACCTGGGTGCGCAGAGTGGTGCAGCCGCTCCTGCCCGGCCTGGCAGCCACTGAGAGGGGAAACCTGCAAGATGCAGCCACTGAGAGGAGACATGCGTGGTGCAGCCACAAGGAGAGATGTGCACAATGTGGTGATGCATGCAGATGCAGGCATCTTGGAGAGGGCAGCAGCCAAGACTGCACGTGTGCAGCAACGCAGGGGCAGGTACCGCTGCAGCACACCTTGCTGGAGAAGCTGTGCATCCAGACCAGGCCCGCGGTGTGTGTGCAATGCCTCTGCATCCTCTGTTGTGCTGCAGTCTGACACTGCTGCATGTCCTGTCTCGGTCAAGGCCAGGAGGCAGGCAGCTGGGCTGGGCAGCAGGGATCCTGGGGCTGATCCTGGGGCTGCCCGGCCCAGGACAGAAAGTGGCACTACGCATCCTTTCCCCCGTCAGTCCCAGCTCTGCCACACGAGCCCAGGGACAGCCCCACAGGAGCTGCTGGGTTCCCCAGCACTGCCTCCCATCCTCCAGCCCTGCAATGCTTCTCCCCAGCACCTGCAGGGCCGTGGTGCCCGCATGGCATACGCTCACAGCAGCAGTGGTGATGCTGATCAAGGAAACCTGATGGAGCTGTGGGTGTCCCTGATCATCGCAGGGGAGTTGGACTAGATGACCTTTAAAGGGCTCTTCCAACTCTAAGGATTCTACGATTCTCTGATTCTGTGTCGAGTTCTGTACAAACAAGTGTGGTTTATTAAGGCATTTCTTTGAGAAGTTGGCACTTGGGTCCAGGCTGTGCTGGAGCAGCCCAGTGTGCGGGCCGACAAGCAGCGCCCAATACATGCAGCTCAGCGAGACACGATACAAAAGTACAAACAAAGTAGAAAACAGGAATCATAGTACAATGTGTAAAAATAAATAACTGGAGGCTTGGCTCCTGGCTGGGCTCAGCAGCACGTGGCTGTAACCCCCAGACCAGAGTGGGGCCGTGTGTCTGACCCTACCCTACACTGCATGCAGGAGTGACCCGTTCCAACATGCAGAGGGGAGTGGGGCTGCTCATGCAGCCCCTCAGGGCACCCCGTGCCGAGCAACTCTGAACACGTCCTCCTCTCCAAGAGCCACCTCAGCACCCCATGGCCTCCCCAGTGCCGCCCTCTGTGGTGACCCAGGGCGCTCCTGGGGCTGCCAGCACTGGGGGACTTGTGGGCATCACGGGGACCCGGGGTCAGTGTGGTGCTGGGGCGCGAGGCTGTGCTGGGACCTGTGGTGTGTGGAGATGGGGCTGCTGGTGCAGGCAGTTCTGAGTGGGATGCACAAGGGCAGTGGGCAAAAGTGGTGCTTTTTGGCTGCTGTGATAAACACTTGGGGCTGGGGTGACCAATGAGGGTGCAGCCAATGGTGCACACAGGCTTTGCACTTGAGGCTATGGAGTGGATCTAGGAAAAGTAGATAGGAAGAAAATTCCAAAATACCAAAAGCAGCTCCAGATCCCCTTCTCAGACAGCTGGGAGTCCTCCCAGGCTGCGCATTTGGGGCTGCTGTGGCTCACGTGCCCGGCTCCTGACCCTCACTCTGCACCTGTAGCTGTGTGTGGGTCACAGCACCCTGAGCAGCCAGTGCTCCCAGGGCCACGCGCAAGGACAGCACTCCCATGGCCATGCCACGTGCTGTGGGCCGCGGTGAGCGCTGCGCAGGGGCTGACACCAACTGTGAGCTGACACCAGCTGCGAGCAGTGCTGGCGTGAGGATGGGGACCAGCCCCAAGGGTGTGTGGCTCTTCCTATTCCCACAACGTGACATGAAGGAGCAGTGCAGCCAGCACAGGGGCCGGGGATTCCGGCAGCCACCCGTGTTGGGGAGGTGGCCCTGGTGTCCCAGCTCGTCCTGGTGAGCACTGCAGGCTCCTGGGAAGCCCTGCTGCCCGCATCCCGCACCGTATCAGGACAGCCTCAGCCCACACGGCTTTCTGGGGTACTCCCACCCATGCTCCCCTGCAGCTGCAGGCTGGCCACCAGGCCAAGGGCACACAGGGCGAGAGGAGGTCACAGAGCAGCCGTGTTGGGCCTTTCCCAGGGCCCGGCCATCCCGGGATCAGCTACTGCAGTTGTGGCAGTGCTGCTCCTGCCAGCTGCACTGCCAGCCTGGTACCTGGGCAGTGCCTGTGCCCGATGCCGGCGTGCAGCCCCAGAGGGCAGCCATACAGCCATACCCCTTGGGAAGGTGAGCCCTTTTGTGGGGCAGATGCAGTGGTGGGAGGCGGAGGGGCCCGTGGGACCCCGGCAGATCTACTTTCCCCCCACCAGCCAAGCAGATAAAGGGCACTGCTTTCTCCTCCCTGTCCAGTCAGGCCTGGGATACGTTTCAGAGGATCAGCGAGCGGGGTCAGCCACCCTGCCTCCCACAGCCCTGCAGCTGCTGCAGTGCGCCAGCGGAGCAGTGAGTCCCTGGCCCTGTGAGCTCCCATGGGACGGGGCCAGCGGGGACGGGCCAGCCCCTCATTGCACCCGGGCTGCTGCACGGCCAGGGCAGAGCAGAGGCTGCGGGTGGCAGCGCCCTGGCCCTGCAGGGCAGGGAGCACCGCTCTGCCCCTCTCAGAGCACGGAGTACCACGGAGCAGCAGCGTGCCAGGCACTGGTCTGGGACACCGTGAGCAGTGCAAGGAACCATGCCTAGGGGTGCTGGCGCTGGGCTCAGCAAGTCCAAAGGGCATCAGAACAAGCAGAGAATCTGCCAGACCACAGGGAGTGACAAGAGTCAGCATTCCCAAAGCACGTGGGAACCCACAGCACGTGGGGCCCTGGGATGGGCAAGGTGCTGGGAAACCAAACCAGTACCGCGCCGAGCAGCCCTCGGCTTGGCCCCGCTCTTGGCCCTGTGTCTGCAGGGCAGGGCGGGGGAGTCCACGGGCCCAGGCCTAAATCCTGAGCTCGGCCTCCTCAGAGGGCTCCAGTGAGTGCTCGGCGCTGATGGTGGAGGCGGAGGGCCCCTGTGAGATGCCAAAGGGCGAGACCACAGGGGAGCGGGCGGCCAGCGGGGACAGCGAGGGGGAGAAACTGGGTGACATGGCGGAGGACGAGATGGAGCCCTCGTGGCTGATGGGCGAGCGGCGCAGCGACGACGGGTGCGGGAAGGTCCTGCCCGCTGGCGGCTTGGGGGGCACGGACTTGGCGCCCGGGTGGGCTACAGAGGTGATGAGGGGTGGGGGGTCGATGCGGGGCTTGGGCTCTGCCTTGGGCTTGGTCGGGAAGGGCTTGCGCAGGGAGCTCTCATCCTTGAGGCGGGCGATCTCCGTGAAGACGCTGGCCAGCGGCTGGAACTGGGGGCACCAGTTCAGCAGGTAATCCCAGTTGTAGCTGCCACGGAGCTCCTCGTCACTGGCCACGATGGCGGTGAGCGAGCCTTCCACAGAGGGCTTCCCATCCTCTGGGAAGGTGTAGTCCTGGGGCTGCGAGGAGACGCTGAGGCCGCAGCGCACACCGAGAAAGGCACTGCCTCCCCCATCCTCACGGTACAGCTGCGAGGTGGGCCCTGGCAGCAGCAGCCCAGAGCCCTTCTTGCTCTTGAACCACTGGGAGCTCTCCAGGGCGGCCGGCTCGCAGGAGATGTCGGAGAGCTGGTCGGCATCCTGCTGGATGCCAGAGTCGGGGCCGCGGGCCGAAATGTGCTCCTGCATGGATGCCGTGATGCTGGCCACGCGTGGGTACTCGTTGATCATCCGGATCTCGTCGTCCTCAGCCGCCTCAGCAGAGCCTCTGCCACTGGAGTGTGAGGGGTCCAGGGACCCGCCCCGCGTGTAGGGCCCCGCGGGCTCCCCCCCGTACCCTGGCAGTGCTTGGTGGTAGATGTGCTCGCCCCCGGGCAGCGCGGGCTCCTCGTGGCCCAGCTTTTGCAGAGAACTGCTCTGCACGTGGGCCAGCGGCCGGTCCCCCTCCGTCTTCTCGTGGCCTCGGCGGTGACGGGAGCGAACCAGTGCCAGCACGATGGCCACGGCAGCCAGGACGACCACGACACCCAGCGAGGCAGCCACGGCCACCAGCAGCAGGTTGAGGTCCGGTGCCAGGCCGAAGGAGGTGTGCGTGACGTCGATGGTGACCTGTGCGGAGGCCGAACGGGACGCTGGCAGGGGGCTGCGCGCCTGCACCTCGAGGTTCATCTCACGGGGCTCCCTCTTGGTGCGCCCAGCCCCGGCCTGGGGCTGGCTGTCCACCCGCAGGTAGATGGTGCCTGTAGTTTGGTTGATGGCAAAGTATGGTGAGGGCTTGGCCAGGTTGTACAGCACAACACCGTCAGCCCCCTCGTCCTCATCTGTTGCCAGGACCCGCCCAATGCTCTGCCCTTTGTGGGCACCCTCAGGGACCTCAAAGCTGAAGGAGGGGCTCAGGAAGATGGGATCGTACTCATCCTCCCCGGTCACCAGCACCCGCACGGTCACTGTAGCAGAGGCGTTGCCGGCATCCATGGCCCTGACGAGGAGCTGGAAGGCTTTGGCTCGCTCATAGTCAAAGGTGAGCCGGGAACGCAGCTCCCCAGAGCTGCTGTTGATGGCGAAGGCGTCTCGGCCCTCTGCCACGCCAGGCACCCCCACCGGCTGCTCCAGAACTGCATACTGCAGCTCCCCAAATACACCAGTGTCTGTGTCGATGGCACGCAGCGTGGTGACAAGCGTGCCTGGAGGCAGGTTCTCCCGCATGCTGGCACTAAGCACCTCCACCGGGAAGTACGGCTTGTTGTCATTGACATCCTTCACCTCAATGGCTACAGGCACCAGAGCGAAGTGCCCGCCTGGCACATCCATGGCCTGCACCACAAGGGCATGCAGTGCCTGGGTCTCCCGGTCCAGGGGCCGTGCCAGGCACAGGGCACCTGTGCTCTCATGGATCTGGAAGAGCCCGTGCTGGTCACCCGAGCTGATGGTGTAGTGAACATGGCCACGGGGCCCTGAGTCGGCGTCGTGGGCCGTCACACGGAGAAGCTCTGTGCCAGGTGGAGTGCTCTCACTCACTGCCGTGCGGTACTCAGCTCGGGCAAACACAGGTGGGTTATCGTTCACGTCCTGCACAGTGATGAGCACAGGCACTGTGGTGCTGCGCTGCGGCAGGCCTCGGTCCAAGGCGGCCACGGTGAGATTGTAGACTGGGATGGCCTCAAAATCCAAGGGCTCCACAAGCACCAATGCACCCTGTGTGCGGAGCTGTCCCCCTGCCCAGGCCACCCGGCTCTCCACCTGGAAGGCGTTGCCACCGTTGCCACTGACAATGGTGTAGTCAAAGCCAGCGTTCTCTCGGGAGAGGTCGGCATCACCTGCATCTAGCGTCAGCACAGTGGTTCCTGGTCGCAGGTCCTCAGGGACGCTGGCATTGTAGTGTGGTACCTGGAAGATGGGGCTGTGGTCATTCACATCAAGCACCTGAAGCTGAACCGTGGCCCAGGACGAGAGGCTGGGGGAGCCATGGTCACGGGCCTCCACCACCAGTTCCAGGGTGGGCTGGTTGGCATCAAATTCCACTGGTCGGATAGTGAACAGGGTCCCTGTGAGGGCACAAAGACAGAGTCAGCATGGGGAGCCAGCAGAGTGCTGGGCAGGGTGTTAGGGTTATTGGCTGGAGGGACAGGCATGCAGGATGCTGTGGTGTGGGGTGTGATGGCCACACCCCCACGTCTGCCTCCCTGGCCACTCCAGGCCTGGTGAGGGCTAAGCACGAGGGCCCCTTCCTCTGCAGGAGCTGCTGGAGCAGCCCACAGTGTGAGCCCCCCGTAGCAGCCAGCAGCAGCCAGCCCCACGCACCATTGCTGGGGTCAATTGCAATGTCAAGACTGGGCACGGCCAGGTGGAAGGTGATGTCCCCGTTACTGCCCGAGTCCATGTCAGTGGCGCTCATGGTGAGAAGGATGCTCCCTGCAGGCGTGTGTTCCGGCAACGTCACCTGGAAGAGGAGAAAGCTCTGGTCAGCGCCGGGTCTTCGTGTGGGCACTGTCCCCATTCTTGTGGAGCTGGTCATCAGGGCTGGGACAAAGCCTGGAGCTGGCTAGGGCAGCCATGGCCAGCAAAACCCAGCTCACTGCTAGCTAAGGCCTTCCCCACCTCTGCTCCAAGGCCATGGGTGTCACCTGTAGGCACCTGGCCCACATGCACAGCGCACAGCACACAGCCCTGTGCAGCGTGCTTGGTTTCAGCCTTCTGGCCTAACTGCAGTGACAGCAGGAGGGGTGCTGGGATGTGGGCGAGGCCCAGAAGGACAAGGATCAGGAAAGGCTCAAATCCATCCTCGAGGTGATCTCTGTGCCCCATAAGGCCAAGAAAGCCAGGCAGCGCACAGCGGCAGCAGCACAGCTTGTGCAGGTCAAGTACACATGGCACACGCGTGCTCATGAGTGCGGGCAGTACCTGGTAGAAGGCCTGGCTGAAGGCTGGTGCGTTGTCATTCATGTCCTCCACAATGACAGTGAGGTTGGCCTCGGTCTCGTGGCGGGTGTCAGAGGCACGCAGTGTCAGGGTGTAGTGGCTGCGCTGCTCATAGTCCAGTGGCCCCGTGAGGGCAATGCGTCCCCCGTACCGCAGCACACTGAATGTACCCGCAGCATCACCATCCAGCACCAGGGAGTAGGAGAGTGCGGGGCCTGAGTCCACGTCGTTCCCTGTCAGCTGGGCTATCTGGGTGCCAAGCAGCATGTCTGTGGAGAGGTGAGGTGTGAGCCAGCATCCCCATCCCCTCGGAGGCACTGGCTCACATGGGGGGAAACCCGAGCACTGGGACAGAAAAAGGTGCTGACAGTGAAGGTGCAGGTCCTGAGAGTCAGGCAGGGGGACAGGGCACAAATGCAGAGGGCAGAAAGCTGGCAGGGAAGGGGTGTGCAACCAGAGTCCTCCTGGTTTGGGGCTAGGGAGGAGCTGAGTTCAGCTGGCTCCCTCAAGGCACCAGGATGTCGCAGATGGGGCAGTGCTGGAGGGCTCAGTGAAGCTCAAAGGGGCAGCACAAGCCAGCCCTTGGCAAGGGAACACGGACAGGGCTGCTGGGGGCTTCCTTCCCACCCACAGGTGTCCACCACAGCTCAGCTCCTGCTATTAGTGATGCACTACCTCATAGGGCTGGGAGGCACTTACTTTCTGGGACCCGCACCTCCCAGGGAAATGGAATGGTGGGGCTGTTGTCATTGATGTCCATCACCACTACTGTCAGCGTAGCAGAGCCTACAAGAGGGGGCGTCCCTCTGTCCATCGCTGTGACCACCAACCTGCAGGAAAGCACAAAGGCACAGCACGAGGTTCACAACCGCACGTCAGGAGCAGTGTGTGCACACAGCATCTGCAACACGAGGACACTGCACACGTGCACAGGTTGGCATGTGTACATGCAGTAACACTGCGCACAGAATCTGGAGTGTATGGGGCAATGGATGTGTACAGAACATCTGGAGTGGGCAATGGATGTGCACCCATCAAGAGCATGGGATGCACATCTGGGTGCGTATTTGGAGGGCAGTGGGTTTTTTTCCAGTACCCAGAGCATACGAGCAGGCCGTGAGTTGTGGGCGGTGCATTAATGCACACCCACGGCATGTACACGAGCACAGCTGGGGGCTTTGCAAGGGGAGGGCAGTGGATGCACCCACAGTGTTTTCAGTCTGAGAAAGGGGCAGGAGTTTAGGATGTGTATGGGAGATCTGGGCAGAGCAAGAAGGGTGAGCAGGGGCCAGATGTCAGCGTTTGGGGCATATCTGGGAGCTAGGGAACAGATGGAGCCTTGGTTTGAGCAGAGCAGTGATGGATATGTGAGTGGAATGAATACCTTCCATGCCCCAGAGAAGGGGATGCAGATGTGGAGCAATGCAGCATGGATATGGAAAAGGGAATGAGGTTGGGGTAGGGTAGAAGTTGTTCCTTGTACCTGGGCCATGCTTGTGTATAGAGGTAGGGGTGGACGGAAACTCATCTTACACAGTTGTGGTTAGACAGACTGGAGGAATAAAGAACCTGTGTATGTGGTGAGGGATCCAGAGGACTTGGACTGAATGTAGGAGGGCTCAGAAGAGAATTGAGGCCAGTGCATAGCTCCTGGGGGACACGTGGTAGGGCAGGAGGGTCAGTGTGTGGGAGTGGGCAGAAACTGAACTAAGCTGGATTAAACAGACAGGAAAGGGAAATGGTTGCAACTACTGAAGAGTCTGTTCAGATTCAGGCCAGGCTGAATGGAGCTCAGGCTCATCTCACAGCCAACGGTCATACCCTCAATACCATTTGCTACTCAGGTTACCTCTTAGTCCAGGCTCCTCCTGTTTGGCAACAGTTTGGCGTGGCACCAAGTAGCCAAGTATCCTCTGCAACCCTGGGGATGCTGCTCCTATGTCCCTTTCATATCTGTGGCACACGTTGGTCTGGCTCTACTCACCGGGTCTGGGACCAGATCTCCCTGTCCAGGATGGCAGCAGTGGTGATCGCGCCGGTCTGAGGGTCGATGTGGTACAATCCTGTCATTGGCAGGGACTGGTTGATGGCATAAGTCACCTGCCCATTCATTCCCTGATCCAGATCATCTGCCAGGACCTACAAAGCAATAGGAGATATTCAGCAGTGCAGTCTGGAGCCCTGTAAACATCGCCTCTCCAAAGCCAGACATACAGATCCACAGGTGGCACAGCTCCCACCTCTTCCTCCTGGCAGAGACAGCCAGGGGAGCAGACGTCCCTGTTTTTGCCCCAGTGCTACCTGGATGACCGGGGAGTCATAGCTCTGGGATTCCCAGATGAATGCCACATAGTTCTGCAGCTGGAAGCGTGGCAAGTTGTCATTCACGTCTTGCAGATTGAGGTTTATGGCCATAAAGCTGAAGGAAGCAGTTGTCTCTGCCTGGACCACAAGGCGCAGCCGGGGGCTGGCCTCAAAATCCAGGCTGCTGGAGTCCTGAACTGAGATGGCACCTGGAGAGACAGCAGGGTGTGGGGAGAAGGGGCAAGTGATGCACCAGCACTCCCAGCCCTCACCTTCTCTTTTGTTCCTTCTTGCTTAGTCCATCCCTCTGTCAATCTGTCCATTCTCAAACAGAAGAAGCACACCAAGCTTCCTTCAAACCAAAAGCCTTCCCACAAACCACAGTGAGCTGCTCTGCTGACAAATTCCATGCAATGCTCAGGGCAGACACCCTACATTGACATTAAAGCATGCAATAGTCTTCCCAACAGGGACATCATCTGGCATAGAATCACAGAATCCTTAGAGTTGGAAGGGACCTCTGAAGGTCATGTATCCAACCCCCTCGCAGTGCACAGGGACACCACAGCTCCATCAGGTTGCCCAGGGCCTGATCCAGCCTCACCCTGAACATCTCCAGGGATGGGGCACACTCCACATCTCTGGGGAACCTGTTCAGTGCCTCACCACCCTCATTGCAGAAGATTTTTTCCTTACATCCAACCTAAATCTGCCCTCCCTGAGCTTGAAACAGCCAGTTTATGAAAGAACTGCCCCATCTCAAGTCCCATACTGCAGAGCTAGCTCTTCAAGCTCTAGGCTAAAGTCAACTATCTGCACTATTTCTCTAGACTGAATCCATACAAAGAGACTGAAGGGCTGAGAACAGCTCCCCTGCAAGGAAGGGGCCTGAAGACACACACCCACATGACAGCAATGACATACTGCTGTCCCACCCAGGAAAATCACAGGGCTCCTAAATGATCTGCTGAAGGCCTAGGTAATTAGTTGCTTGGGCAATCAGCAATAAGGTGAAGTTCAACAAAGGACAATGACAGGTTGTGTACCTGGGATGGTGCATTAGGAACAATCTCTTTATCACGAGGCTGGTCAGACACTGAATCAGGCTTCATGCAGAGGTGGTCGATGCCACATGCCTGTCGGTGCTCAGGAGGCACTGGATAATGCCTCAGTAATAAGCCCTCTTATTTATCCCTGAGGTGGTCAGGGAGTTGGATTCAATGGTCTTTGTAGTTCCCTTCTGTTCTGTTCTGTGCTATGCTATTCTATACTAATGACTGGCAGCATTCCCAGTGATGCATCCAAACATAATGAGGAGGAACTGGCTCACTGCTGCAGCAGAGCTTAAAGCCAAAGGCACCGTGTGCCACTGCTGGCAGCCAGCACGGGGCTGGGGAGCCACACCGAGCTGCCCTGTGCCTGCTCCATCCTCACGGTGCTCCGGATCCTGCATGCAGTCACAGTGTGCAGCCTCCTGCCCAAGGAGAAAGCACAGATATGTTTCCCAGACAGACAGATGAGACTTGAGGAGGGCAAAATCCCGTGTTCCGGGCACTTTGCTGGAGGAAATGTTTCCTCGCTGAGATGAAGTCATTCTGCCACAGCAACTGAGGCACAGCCAGGGCATGTCCAGGATGTCTGGGGAACTGCTGGCAGACATGACCCAAGCAGAGGCAAGCAGGGATGTGGCAGGACGGGGATCACAGGGACATGGCAGGGGGTGTTCTGTGACACCGCAGAGCTGGGACTCTGCAGCTTGGAGGAGACTGAGGGGTGACCTCATTCATATTATAAGTATGTGAAGGGGAGTGTCACGAAGATGGAGCCAGGATGTTCTCAGTGACATCCAATGAAAGCACAAGGGGCAATGGGTGCAAGCTGGAACGTAGGAGGTTCCATATAAATGAGAAAAAACCTTCTTTACAGCAAGGGTAGCAGAACACTGAACAGACTGCCCAGGGAGGTTATGGGGTCTCCTCCTCTGAAGACATTCACAACCCACCTGGACGTGATCCGGTGTGACCTAATCTGGTGTTCGTGCACTGCCCAGGGGACTGGATGAGATGATCCCTCGAGGTCCCTTCCAATCCCTGACATTCTGTGATGCTGTGACTGCTGGCCTATGAACCAGGACTTTCCCAAGGTCCCTGGGACCGAGCTCACACAGCGGACCACCCCTGGGTGCTGCTCTCCACAAAGACCGGTGTGAACCTGAGTGTATTTCCTGCATCTGCCTCTTTGGTTTCTGGGTTTCAGGAACTGCACAGTGCCAGCTCCCGAGCTCTGTCTGGGAACTGGACTCAATGATCTCTAGAGATCCCTTCCAAGCCCTGCAGTTCTGTGATCCTGTGAGCTGGGCTGAGTCTCTGGGTGCTGGCACGCAGTGCTGCAGTCGGACTGTGCACGCTGGGAGGTGAAGCCAGCACTCCGGGCAGGCAGGGTGCAGGCAGCCTGCAGGCAGGCCTGGGGGGCAGCTCAGTGTGGTGTGGCTGCAGCAGGAAGCTCAGCGTCCTCAGGGCTGGGGTTACACACTGATGTGACTGCTCTTATGAGGTGCTGTGACCTGGTCTGGCCTCTCACTCATGCTTCCAGTGTCCAGTGGCCGCTTCACAGCAGCAGCACAGGGCGATGAGTGGTTTGCAGTGACAGCAGGGTGACTATATTGTGGCTGAAGGGACACACGATGACACAGACACCGTGGCTGGCGGTCATTAATAAGGTGCTAATGGTCAGCATGCCATACGGTGAGTGGCTCACAGGGACCTGGACAGTGGCCATGGGCACAAACACCAGAGTGGCCAGAGTGGTCTGGAATTCTGTTCCAACCCCAAACATTCAGCAGGCCACAAGAAAACTGCATTTTCACAAGAAACTCCGGCTTGATCTCTGTGCTCTGCAGACTTTCTCATATCCCAGCCTCTTCTAAACTGCAGGGCAAGCAAGGTCCCCACTCACCCTACACTCAGCCAGGACTTCCCTGATGGTAGGGGATACGCAGCCCTTCAAAGGCTGCCCTTTGAAGCCTGTGGTGCAACCAACACTAGCAGGGGCACGTCCAGATTATCTTTGAACAATGGTCATGGCCTCTGCTAACTCCTGAGCAGTGCTTGTGAATTTCAGAGGAAAGGTCCAATCAGCAGGAACTGCATCCTCTGGACACTAATGGGACAGTGTCTAGACATGAATACTGACACTATTAAGTTTACTAATATAGAGGTATAAACTGCATTCCTGTGCCTTTGGAGCGCTCTGAGTGCTGTGATATCTGAGCAGGCACTGACAGAGCACTGCCAGCCCTCCCTTGCTGCTTCCACGGGTGGTTCTGGTGCTGTACCTGAACTGGGCTGGATAAGGAAAGCATTCTTCTCGTTGCCACTGATAATGCTGTATGTGATGCGTCCAGAAGAGCCCCCCATGTGCATAGCCTGGATGCTTGCAACAGCAGTACCTGGAAGGAAAGGAAGCAGTGTTGAATGGGCAGGAGAGTCGGGGCACGCTGAAGGTCAGGGTGGTTTGTAGGTAACACATGCTATACCACAGGAACACAGTTCTGCCTGGGGACAGTGCTGTCAAATTACGTGAGAACCAATGATAAACTCTGGGGGCATTTCTATGGCCCTCCTGTGGCCGTGGTGTGAACCCTGCGGCAGTCCGGCAGCAGCTGGGCACCTGTGACTGCCGACAGCGATCAGAACATCTTGAGGCAAAAGCTCCCAGGATTATCACCCCCAACACTCAGGGCACCCGTCAGGCCCGGCCATCCCTTGGGTCTACCCATAGCATAACACAACTTCCTAAGACCCTGCAGTGCCCCCTGGTCTGAGTTCCAGCCTATGAAACTATGCCAGCTTGGCACCCACCTCCCTCCCCATCCCATCCCACTGCCTCCCAGCCTATGCTGAGCACTCTGCCCAGCAGATACCTGGGGGAGCATTTTCTGGCAGGATCACTTCGTTGGTGCTCCGGGGAAAGCGCAGCCCCCAGTAGGGCTCTTCCTGCAAATGGATCACCACTACACCGGTAGAGGAAAGCGCTGGTTGCCCCAGGTCTGTGGCCAGGATGAAGAGTGTCCGCTGGCGCTGGCTGAGTGAGCTCAGGGGCTGCAGCAGCTGGATATCCCCTGTGTAGGAGTTGATCGAGAAGGCTGAGTTCGGGGAGGCGAGGCGATACAGAATGGAGGCGTTGGCTCCTGCATCCCTGTCCTCTGCCCTCATGGTGGCCACAACTTGTTTGAGTGGTGTGTGGCGAGACAAGTTGACGGTGAGCGGGCTGTGCAGGAATGCGGGAGCGTGGTCGTTGACATCCCGCACCGTGACCGTGACACGCACGGCTGCGCTTTTGGGCTCCCATGGTGCTGAGTCCACAGCCTTGGCCAGAAAGCTGTAACTCGGCTGGCGCTCCCGGTCCAGCTCCTGGGCACTTCGGATGCGTCCGCTCTGTGGCTCTACCTGGAACATGCCCAGTGACTCGTTGCCCAGGTAGTAGGTGACCTGCCCATTGGTGCCCTCATCGGGGTCCTCGGCTTCCAGCTGCAGCACCAGGGATCCAACAGGCAAGTCCTCGGGCACCTCCACCACATAGCTGGCCTGAGCAAAACCAGGAGCATTGTCATTTAAGTCCAGCACCCGCACATTCACTGACATGGTTGCACTGCGTGGTGGGCTGCCGTGGTCTTGAACCACTACCGTGAGGCTGTAGAAAGCAACCTGCTCTCGGTCAAGGGCACGTGCAGTGGAGAGGACACCAGAGACAGGGTCAAGGATGAAATCCTGCTCAGGGTCTCCATCTAGAAAAGAGAGACAATAGCAAGACAGCATGAATGTAACTTCAAATTGGCACACAGAGGGTCCTGGACCATGCTGCCTGGAGAGCACAGGACAAAGTCCATCCCAGCGCAGTCTGCCAGGGAGGGTAGTGTGAGCTGGTGTCCGTAAGGCCCCAGTGTGTGTGTGAGTGCATGTGTTGTGCCAGAACAGGCTCCACCAGCTCACAGACCAGTGCCATGCTGCAATAAGACAGGGTATAACAGCAAAGACTCAGCAATCTGTAAATTCCATGGGCCAGAGCAAGCAAGAGAAGTAAGGAACTAGTCTGAACCTGGGGAAAGAGAGAGTGTGAGTAATGCAGCCTGTGCACATCTTGGGAGCGCTCTTCACTGGAGCAGAGGAATTAGGGTTGTGAGAAGGGAGCAGCTACTCATGATCTGGGGCAGAAGAGGAATGATGCAGAACAGGAATTGCCACAGGTGATGCTTTCCAGAGCTCCTGGCAGCCCACAGTGAGCAGCCATTACCCTCCTCCAAGAACAAAAACACAGAGCTGCCCGTGTCCCCGTGCTCTCACCTGCCACGCGGTACTCCAGGCGCCCGTTCTCGTCTCCATCGGGGTCGGTGGCACGCAGGGTGTAGAGTGCCACGCGGCTCTGGTTCTCAGGTACCTCCACAGAGCAGGACTCACTCTCCAGGTGTGGTGCGTGGTCATTTTCATCCCTCACTGTTATCCGCACAGTTGCCTTGGAGAGGCTGGGGGGCAGGCCACCATCCCGGGCATAGACTGCAGGTACACAGCAAGAGCGCTGCAGATTGGGAGCTACTACAATGCCATCACATGCAGCTGTCTGCAGTCACAGGGCAGCCAAGAACAGGAGCACTGTTGTTTCTGTATGCTCAAGTCATCCAACAACTGTGTGCCCCATGACACCCATTACTTCCCACGTCCCACCCTCCTTGCAGTGCCGCTCTATCCCAGCAGTGCAGAATGTGCACCTGCCTGCTCCATGCTCTCCAGCTCCCCCTCCCCAGTGCCCGCTGCTCTCATGCACCAGCACAGCCATACCCATCAGGACATGCTGCTCCTGCTCCTCACGGTCCAAGGGACGTGTGGTGACAATGAGACCGGTCTGCGGGTGGATGGAGAACGGCCCCCCAGAGAGACCTCCATAGGTCACCTGTCCGTTGGCACCTGCAGGAGGAGAATGTTTGAAGGTAACCCCGTAGCAACACCAAGAACCTCTCCCTTGGCTCACAGCCCTGTACTTCCTTCCTCTCAGGGCTCACGCTGTGGAAGGGGATGATGTCACGCCCTGGCAAGTAAATGTTTGGGTAGAGATGTGTGGCGGAGGGAAGTCTCATCCCTGTTCAGTTTGTGGAAGATAGCACAAAGAATCTCCGAAGAACAAAGGGCATGGACTTGGGAAGCAGAGGGAATTGCAGACACTGTTCTCATTCTCAGCTTCTCCCCGGGTCTGTCCCATCCCTCATTGCCAGGCCAGGTGATAGTCCCTCCCTCCACGGTCAAACGCTCTCCAAACCAGGCAGGAGGGAGCACATCCTGTCCTGTGTGCTGTGCCTCCAGAAGGTCCCCGACCGAACCCTGCATCCTCACCCAGGTCCCGGTCTGTGGCCAGCACCTGCAGAACAGGGCTGCCGGCGGGCAGGTTCTCCATGACGTGCGCCTCGTACTCAGGCTTCTCAAAGGTGGGAGCTTCATCGTTGACATCCAGCACCAGTACGGAGAGCAGCTGTGTGGCCGAGCGGCGCGGGAAGCCGTGGTCAGTAGCCACCACAGTCAAGTTGTGTTGCACCACCTCCTCACGGTTCAGAGCCCGCACAACAGAGAGCGCGCCTGCAGACACGGGGAGAGGGCTGAGCTGGGACCACGCACCTCTGAGACCAACCACTCCCAGCATGGAGCTGCTGCAAGTCTGCAGGCACGGAGAGGAGCCCGAGACAGACAGCTTTCAAGACAGCAGGGTCACCCCAGCTAGGCGTGCACTCTGCAAGTCCTCTGTACCTCCAGGAGACCTGAACTCTCCAGCCCATACTCTCCTGCGCACCGCGCAATGCTCCCCCACGTACCTGCACCCTCCCCAGGCCCCACGCTCCCGGTGTCACCCTGCATCCTCCCAGGCCCTCACCAGTGCTGGGGTTAAGGTGGAAGCGGCCGTCGCTGTTGCCTGCTCGCAGTGAGTAGCTCACTCGCCCATTCTCTCCCAGATCATCGTCCTGGGCCACCACGTGCAGAGCCACAAACCCAGTCGGGCGGTCCTCCATGACGCTGACAGCGGCAGGTGACAGGAACACGGGGGCATTGTCGTTCACATCAGTCACGAACACTCGCGCGGTCACGGCGGCTGAGCGCCGCTGGCTGACGTTGCGGGCCTGGTCCGTGGCCTCCACCACCAGGAGGAAGGAGGCCACAGCCTCACGGTCGAGGCTCTGGCGCAGGGTCAGCAGCCCCGAGCGGCTGTCGAGCTGGAACGGGGCCCCCGGGGGCTCCTGGCGCAGCACGGCATAGCGCACCTGGCTGTTGGGGCCCACCCCGTCCCCGTCCACAGCCTGGAAGGTGAAGACAGACGAGCCAGCCTGCGCGTTCTCGGGCACCACAATGGTGATGGGGTCTTCGGGGAAGGTGGGCGCCTGGTCGTTGCAGTCCTGCACGTGGATCTGTACCAGCACCAGCCGGCTGGACGGGTAGCCGTGCTGCATGTCCTCGGCGCTCACCTGCAGCGTGTGCCGTGCTCCGGTTTCATAATCCAGCTCCTGGGCAGCGTAGATCTCCCCCGTCACACTGTCAACAACAAAAGTGCCATCCCCACCACCTCCTACCACCGTGTAGGTCAGCTGTCCTCGTGCAGGGGCATCGGGAGGTGCCACTGAGCCGATCACAGACCCCGGCCTGACCCCCTCCAGAGGCTGCAGCGTCAGCACGGTGGCATCGGGCCTGGGCAGCACGCGGGAGGACGGCAGCACCTGTGAGGAGAGGCAGCAGTCAGAGGTGACACCGGGGAGCCAGTGGAGAGGGGACGCGCAGACTGCGGGTTTAGGGAGGGCAGGTCACAGGTCTTGTGGCCGAACAGGTGAACAACAACCTGAAAAACACACGGAGAATGAGCACAGGCTTGACAGGGTGAAAGACAAGCTTCATCTAGAGAGCTAGGGCAGGTAAGGACAGAGCTGCTGACTGGGCAGAGAAACTTCTGGGGGATCAATGTGTGTCATTCTCTGAAGAGAGAGTGTGTGGCTCTTTTCTGTGGCACCCAGCGAGAAGACAGGAAGCACCGGGCGTCCTTCTGTATGGGGTGGGTAACA
Organism: Callipepla californica brunnescens; assembly: GCA_023055505.1. Classification (NCBI taxonomy): domain Eukaryota; kingdom Metazoa; phylum Chordata; class Aves; order Galliformes; family Odontophoridae; genus Callipepla; species Callipepla californica. The sequence goes on along the minus strand of JALIRH010000072.1, from coordinate 332,586 downwards.
GCATGGCACAGGCTGCCAAGAGAGGCGGCGGGGTCTCCATCCATGGAGATCCTCAAAAATCACCAGGATATGGTTCTGAGCAAGCAGCTCTGGGTGGCCATGCAGCAGGGAGTGGACACGGAGGTGCCTACAGCCTCAGCCATGCTGCGATGCTGAGAATGGGTTAGAAACTGTAATGGAAATGGATGCCAGCAGAAACAGTTCTGTAAAACATAAGCAAGAGTGGGCAAGAAGAGAAGTAACACTCAGTCACATGAGAGGTACAGAGAAGACATCTTAGTGTGATCCAAGGATACATAAATACAATTATTACTCTAATTTAAGATACTGATATTAATTCAGGGATGAGAGTGAAAAACAATAGTGTCATCTGATGGTAAAGTCTCCAAAAACTCAGTGCACTCATGTCAAAGAGCTGGGGAAAATGAGACTCAAGCAAAACTATCAACCTAGGCGAATATCAGAGCTGGTGACTGTCGAGCAAACAGCCCCAGCACGGGAATGCAAACAGCACTTCGGCTTGGCCTCCTTACTTTAAAGGCCTCAGGAGAACTTTAAAGACAAAAACAGCGACAGACATGGCATGAAAAGCAAGTGTTTTTAAAATGTGTTGTGGAATGGCTAAAGGCAGATGTGCCAATCTAACAGCACTTCTCTCCTCAAGCACAAAGGAAATACAGCAGGTCTAATTTAATAAAATAATAAAAGAAAGCTGTGTACGTGATGGGCTCGCTGACAGTGTTACAGGACGCTGCCTGCACTGAGAAGCAGCAGAACATCAAATGAGAACATCAAGTGGTGACGGGAACTGCAACTACACGACAGGATGTGAAATGGCATACCATGAAAGTGCACTGACTGGAGGGAAACTGGAGTCTGCTGTAAAATTAAGCTCATTACTAACAGAGCTTACGACAGAAAGGACTTGGCTATGTGAGCCAGCACGCCAGACAGTGAGCACCACAGTTACGCAGACGTGAAGGAAGCCCCACATGTCAGGAGAACTGTTCTCTAAAATGCCAGGAAGAATTAATGCCTCCAGGCAGGAAACTTCTAAGACCTCCACTGCGACAGCGTATCAAGGACAGGGCTGGCTGTCCAAGTCCAGAGAAGACAAGCGTTTACCACTAATGCTGATGTTGACGACTTTGTGAATGAGGATATGCAGTGGCAGCCAGACCTGTCTGTCCTTTCCCACACCAGGTTTTCCACACAGATGGTGGGGCTGGAGCAACAGCTGAGCAAAGGCAGTGGCTGCTCTGGGATGGAGGCGGTGGAGAGTAAGGATGGTAGAGAGGAAAGCTGCCAAGTAGCTACATGGTGTCCTCCAGGAGGTGAACAAGGGGCGGATGGGGCAGGGATGAGAGCAGTTGGGGTGTTGGATACCTGGATACGAACGATGGCTGAGGTACTGCAGGGCACCATGCCCCGATCACTGGCTGTCACGGTGAAGACGTACTCAGCACGATCGGATCGGCGTAGCACCGTGGCAGTCCGCAGCTCTCCAGTGGCCATGTGCAGCGTGAAACGCTCTGCCCAGGCTCCTGTGGAGAGAAAGTGAAATGCTGCAGGGAGAGGAGGAATGGTAGGGGCACGTGGGGATGAGGGAGAGAACATGCTATGGCAGAGCATCCATCTGCCTCTGAGGGTCACAGCTGTGTGGCAGGGAGCAGCACCAGACAGCCAGGTTGGCAGCTCATACCTATTAGCGAGTAGCTGATGGTCCCATTCTCACCCTCATCGGGGTCCTTGGCTTGCAGGGAGGCAACAAGAAGTCCTGATGGCTTCTCTTCCAGCACCTGCAGCACAGCCAGGGAGCAGCTGAGCAACACCCTTCACACCACCCCCAAGACCCAGCACAGCACCATTTCTACACCTTCCTACACCCATCATGCACTTCACCCAGGGCACGGCCCCCCAGCCCAGACCCACAGGCTGTGCCAAAGGCTGGATGACATGGGGAAGTTTGAGGCCGAGCAGGTGGAGGGAGGTCCTGCCCCACCAGCTGTCCTGTGATGCCACACGGCTTAGCACAGCTCAACAGCCCCGGTGCACAATGCAATGGTGAACTACAGGGTGATGCAGGGACACTGCTCATGTTACACCCAAAGCCACTGCAGGGAGGAAAATCCCCTCTTCCTGCAGAGCCCTTCAGAAGGAAATGTTTGAGCACTAACTGGACCTGTTTCCTCAGCTCCCATCAGCCACTACAGGGTGGTTCATGATCCCTGGAAATGCAGCAGGCAGTTCCTTCCTGCATCCGCACACTCTGACTCTTAGGGCTTTTCCCTTCTCTCCTTTGCTCTTAGGTTAGCACTGCTGTCTGCAGGCACTTAGGACTACCATTTTGTGTCAGTGCACCATGTGCTCAGCTAACCCCACACTCTGGGCTTCCTGACAGAAGCCACGTGGAGCAGCATGGAAGCTCCTTTCCTGGACAGTTATCAAAATGGACACATCTCCATTACCATCCATCCCCATCCATCAGCATTTGGGGTACCCTCAATGCCCCACACCTGCTGGCAGACTGTTCCTTCCCTGGCACAGACCCCTTGCACCTCCCCACACCCCACCAGAAGGAGCTCCACTCAGCACAGACTGCAATCTCTTCCCCACCAGTACAACACTGTCACAGACCAAATTCTCATCCTACAGCACAAATCATGCCTGCAGACCCAGCCCTCCGACCTCTGAGTGGTACCACTTCAACACACGCATGGATGCAAAAGACAAGCACAATCCATGCAAGAGTCCAAGGCAAGAGGCCGCAGGCCCTGGGAGGAAGCATGTGTTAACGCTGCTGCACAAGCTGTTGGCACAATGCTGGTGGTGCTGGGGGGGAGGGGGGGCAGAGGAGCTGGACTTGTTTATCCAGGCCAAGCAGTGATGTGACTGCACTCTGTAAACACTGGGGAAAGGGGAGGGAAATTCCAAGGAGAGAGAAGAGCTCTCTAAGCAAAAACACAATATTGGCACAAGAACAAATGAGTATAAAGTGGTCAGAAATTAGTTTAGGCTGGAAATTAAGAGATGGTTTCTAACTACTAGATCAAGGAATCTGGAACAGCATTTTACAGCAGTGATGGAGGCAGAGGACCTTCTAAATATAGCTCAGCTGTTTATGAGGACTATCTGTGTGGACACCTCTCAGCAGAGCTAGGCTTGAGAGGAACCCCCATGCCCTCCTCTGAAACAGGCTGGGGCACAGCTTGCTCCCCGTTCCTAATTGCCTTCGACTGAGACACCAAAGGCTGCCATGTTGTGCACAGAGTCGCACTGCTCGTCCACCAGGAATCAAACTCCATTTGAGGAAGGCAGTGACTCAGCGGGGCAGTTAAACAAGCATCATCCACGCAGGCTCCATTAGAAATGCCATCTCAGATGCTCAAACAGAGGAATAAACAACAACAGAAGTTGTAATGCCTCTGCAGAAACCTAAGCTTCAGCAGAGTTACCACCAGGCAGGCTCATCCAGGTCAGATGCCCTCTCTCCAGGAGGGCTGCTGCAAATACCAGCCTGCTCCACAGCTCAGAGAACCACCCCGGTGGGCGGCAGCGCCCCGGCCGTGGCAGCGGGTACAGATGGAGAAGATGCGGGAAGTAGGGTACGTATGGAACAATCCTCCTGTGAAAGCCTTCCAGCTTCCAGCAGTCTGTGGCTAAGTCACTTCCTGAGCCACACATCGTATTTTTGTCCAACAGACTTTGATGGATTTTTTTTCTTTCCATGAATTCATCTAATTTTGAACCCATGCAACTTTTGGCAATGATTTCACATTTTAATTATGTTCTGCATGAAAAAGTACTGTCGTTGTTTATTTTAAACCTGCTGCCCGCTCATGTCCTACAGAGCTGCCTAGGTTTCGTGTTGTGAAAAGAGGAACCTCTACTTTCCACACAACTTTCTCTGTGCCACACATTGCACACCTCTGGTACATATTCCCACAGTTTCCAACATGCCAAAGAACGCTGAAGTATTTTCTATCTGCATGGAAACCATTATCTATCAGAGATCACATTAACACTCTTTTCTCAGGCTTTTTTTTTATCACTTCCACTAACTTAGTGGAATGGAGGCAGAGCAGAGGGCACGAGCAGAGTTTGAGATGAGGACAACAAGGTTTTATTTCCATCTCTGCATTTTTGACTGCTGCTAAGACCCGAGCTGACACTTTCACAAAGCATTTACAGTGCTGCCTCAGTTTTCTCCCTAAGCTCAGCACCCAGCTGGGAGCCCAGCACTGCATAGTGAAATAAATATTGCTTTTTGCTGTGTGTATTAACACTTTCCAGTTAGTGACAGTGAATGTCATCTTCCATCTCCTTTCCTAATGGAACACTAAAAGAAGATACTCCTGCTGTTCTTCACCAGGAGACCTCACCTTTATCGCTACGAATAAACCCTCACCAGCAAACAGCCATCCATCCTGCAGGGAACAACAGAACGCTGAACAGCAAGGAGCAGCCCGGGCACTGCGCAGTGACACTGCCGTGACCGCAGGTATTTACCTCTCGCTGATCTCCCTCCTTTTCCTGGTGACCACTCCCTGGCAGGATCAGTTACAGAAGACACAGGATTTGTTTCTGCCATCCCTGTGTGAACCCCTCCCGCCTGACACACGTTACCCATGTGCGTGAGGAACAAATGTCACAGACCTACAGTGGGAGAGGCCAATCCAGCTCACACTTAGAGCAAGGTGTTGGTACACAAACCTCCCTCTGCTTTGCTCGATGAACACGAATATGACAAGCTCTCTGAGCACACCATCAATAAATCACCATTGTGCCTATCATTATGGTTTTCCTTTTCCCTCCAAGCCTTTCTTATACACCTCGATCACACTTAAGCAACCACTTTCTGTGCTTCACCCCTCTCTTTCAGTGTTTCCTACCAGGAGAGCTTGAAATCTAAGCGTACAGATAATAATTTGTTTCAAACTCTCGTCACATTTACACGTCCTCCCAATTCTAAGCCCATCTCAGCCATGCTCTGTCTCCTTAAGGACACATATGCTTTTGTGGTACCTCAGCAAGAAAAGAGACCTCCCATGCTCTAAAACACTCTGAGCACATCACGGCCCAAGTGCTGGGACTCACCACAGTGCACATGTATGCTGCAGCAGCCCCAAAACAGAACGCTCAGCAGACTGCAGGCAGTGAGTGCTAGCAGTGCCATCACCACGGTGTTTTAAACCCAGCACTGAGCAAGTGTCTTTCAGCAGGCAGCCTGCCGAGCTTTAAGGTGCAGTTTGAGTGCAGCCTTTCAGCTGCAGATGCTTCCCATTCCATGGAGAGATGAGAGCAGGACTTCCATCACCCATCATTAGCTGCTCCGCTGCTGTGTCCTGGCCACACACCACTTCTGAGGGGCCAAGCAGAGCAGTGACAGGGACAGGGCCCGGTCCTTTCCCCTTCCCTTCAGCAGCACAGACATAACTCAGAGCAGAGCTCTCAGCCCTGGGTGACCTTGGCCACCATGCCACCTTAGAGGGAAAGCTGGGGTAGGGACCTCGGCAACCTGAAGAGAACCTTCTTGACCTCCCAGAAACCAAAGTGGCTGCAGTGATGGTTCTGAGACCCAGAACATACCCCATGCCACCCTGTCCGTCAAGTGTTCTACTTCTGGCTCCATTGGTTCAGTTTTAGGGCTCCCTCTCACTTTCCCTCTTTGCAGGCAGGTGTGAACCCAGACCTTCCGCCTGCTGTTGGGTCCTGTTTTCCCTAGAGCCCTTGGCAGGCCTCACCCACTCTGTGCACAAGGTTTGTATTTCCCAAGGACATGCCTGTCTTATCACATCCTCCCTGAGATTTGCCAGACTGCCCTAACTGTTGCATGCAAGCAATCTGTGGCTTCTCATCTCCCACCATGAGACTCTGCTTTGCCCACACCCTTTGCCTGCCTGCCCCCAGACCACAGCCCAGCCCACCAGGTCCTCAGCCTGCTCCACCTACCTGCACGGGCAGCTCCTGGCCACCAGCAACATGAAGAAAAACAGGAGCATTGTCGTTCTCGTCCAGCACAGTGACGTAGATGGTTCCCGTGGCACTGCGTGGCGGTGCTCCCCCATCCTGCACAATCACCAGCAGCTGGTAGCTGGACTGCAGCTCCCGATCCAGGCTGTGCTTGGTGCTGAGCTCTCCTGTGAGGGAGAAGTGGGGACACAGCTCAGCCCTTCTTTAGACAAGGGCTTGTGCTCGAGTGTGTGAGGGGGAGCCCAGCACCACAGGGGAAGGAAAATGAATCCCTGTGGTGGCACTGGCCTGGTGCGCATCATTTCTGACATGCCCTGAGCTTTCACCTCAGTCAGCCTAGGAATCTAGGGGACTCTCACCTGTCTGCGTGTGGATAAGGAAGTTGGAGTCGTGCTGGAGCAGGCGGTAGGTGAGACGGCTGTTCTGCCCAGCATCCCGGTCACTTGCCATCACCCTCCCTACACTGCTGCCAGGAGCCTGGTTCTCGGGAACAGTGAAGAAGTATCGCTCCTCACTCAGCCGGGGGCTGTTGTCATTCTCATCAGTGATGCTGATCCGTACGGTGCTGGTTCCTGTTTTCCGGGCCTCCCCCCCTGAGCCACTGCCTCCCGCTGATGCCAGCACTGTGAGAACATACAGGTCTCGTGTCTCCCGGTCCAGGGCACTTTTGACATACAGCCAACCGCTCTCAGACATGATGCCAAAGCTGGCAGCATCTCCATCTGCACGCAAGTGGTAAGTCAGGGTCACAGCTTCTGCATCACGTGCCAGGGCCCGCACCTGCAGGAAGCGAGTGGAGACGGGCACGCCTTCCCGCACTTCCACACGGTATGTCAGAGTGTCAAAGATGGGCCCGTTGTCATGCTCAGCTTGCACATGCACCAGGAGTGTGAAGGTGGAGCTGAGCTGGGGCACGCCGCCGTCTCGGGCCACAATGGCCAACCTGTAGGCTGCACTGGCTTCATACTGCAGCACCCCGACCAGCCGCACTGCCCCCGAGGAGCGCTCCACACTGAAGGTGCCATCGCCTCCTGACACCAGCTCAAAATTCACCTGACCGTTGGCACCACTGTCACGGTCCTCAGCCTGCAAAGTGTACACTGTAGTGCCGGGCTCAGTGGCCTCTGGCAGCAGAATGGAGTCAGAGGGAGATGGGAACACCGGCGCATTGTCATTCACGTCTGACACAGAGATCTTCACGCGGGTGTTGCTATAGGCCGGGGGGGAACCACTTCGGGCCTGGACATCCAGAATGAGGACTGCCTGGGATTCATGATCCAGAGGCAAGCTGGTGTGCAGCTGTCCTGAGTCAGAGTCAATGGAAAAGTAGCCATGAGGGTCCCCCGAGGAGATGGAATAAAAGATGTCATCAGTATGACCTGCGGGCAACGAAGACAGGAATTATTTGTGAACCTGGCCTTCAGCCCACTACAGGGAGCAGAAGAGTTGGACAGTGCTGCCTGGGGCAGAATCCGCGCTGGATGTGTACAGCAGCCCTGTGCACATGTGTGATGGGCACAAGTGTATGTACATGCACGAACATGTGTGGGAGCATGCACTGGAGCGGAGTGACACGGAGCGTACGTTCACGCGTTGTGTGTTTCTGTGTGTGCACGGAGCTCCCAGGATGGTGTCACTCTCTGAGGAGATGTAATATTGGTGCTTTGAGACAATGCAGGGACTGTGAAAACAGCTGCACAGGAAAGGGCCAAGCCCATACCAGGAGGATTTTGGGCACGGACAGCCCCCACGCTGGTGCCCTGCAGCATGTCCTCCGGCACCGTGAAGAAGTACTGAGCTTGCTCAAAGACAGGGGGTGAGACCGTGCCCTCCACGATGCTGATGTTCACTCGGGCATTCGGCTGTGCCTGTAGGCCCCCTCCGTCTTCTGCAGAGATCACCAGCTGCACGAGGGTGTTGGCTTTACCGCTCAGGGACCACGAGAGAGAGATGACACCTAGGGAAGAGAGCAGTTCAGAGTGCACTGTGCCCACACCCCTCCCCCGCCTGTCAGCACAGATGGAACAAAAAGACCAAAAGGAGCAGCAAACAATGTGTAACACGGGGCAACTTAGGGTGGAAGAATTGGAATAAAGAAGACAAATCCTCCTGGGGAAGACTCCCTGCATTCTCCCTTCTCAATCTCAAGCCCAGCCCTGAGCTAAGCAGCTGTGAGGGATGCAGTAAGCAAGCCAGGCAGCAAGTCTTGGGGAAGGGGAGGGATGGAGTAGGATTTCAGAGGTGGGACACAGGGTGACAGCCAGGGAATAGCAAGGACAGGTTGGAGCTGTGCTGTGAGGAGGCTCGAGGAAGAAATACAGAGCTGAATTACCTTCCCAGATAGGCCCTACAAAGGAGGCTGCCCTGTGTTATGGTGGCCAATAGGCCTGCTTCATCCCAAACACATTCTGGCAATCTGGGGACTGGTGTGGTGAGACCTGATGCTTGTAGTGAGCACAAGGCACCATCCTGTTCTTCTCAGAGCCCCTAGCATCACACAGCCATGCACCCACTTCTCCAGGTAGAAACTGTTATGGCTTTGGTGGCCAAAGAAGGCAAACACTGAAAAGTCAGTGAGAAAGGTTAGACTATAATAGAGAGATATAAGGGAGGAGAGTTAACAGCAGGGAGAGGAGAGAATTGGGCAGGGAAAAGAAACTAAACAAGATAAAGCTTGATGGGAGAAAGCAAGCACTGTGCAGGAGGAAAGGCATAGTGATTTTGGGATGACAATGAAGGAAGGAAGAGAGCAAGGAGCAGAATAAGGAGTCAGAAAGTGGCACTGAGAAGGGGCAGCCAGAGGATCAAGAAACTGGAACAAAGAAGACACGGCCAGGAGAGGAACAGATGCATTCTGGTAGCATCTGCACAGCAGAAACGGCCAAGCAGTAACCTTCAGGCTACTCATCACATCTTCCTGCATCACACCGCTCTCTGCTCGATGCTGCCTGTGGCTGGCCATGAGTTTACTCTCACCTGTGTCCTTGTTGAGGGAGAAGAGAGGGGGGGAGTTCCCCAGCACGATGCGATAGGTCACCTTCCCATGCATCCCCTCATCCTTGTCGTGGGCAGTAACACGCAGCACAGCTGTGCCCGGCATGCTCTGTGTGCTGATGCTGGCAGCATACTCCAGTGGGTAGAACACCGGCCGATTGTCATTTATGTCCTCCAGGAAAACCTTCACATACACCATGGAGTTCAAGCCACCCTGTGGAAGGACCAGAGAATCATAGAATGGCTTGGATTGGAAGGGTTCTCAAGGTTCAACAGGTTGCAATACTCTGCTGCAGGCAGGGTTGCCAACTGCTAGATCAAGTACTAGACCAGGCTGCCCAGGGCTCCATCCAACCTGGCCTTTAACATCTCCAGGGATGGGGTATCCATAACCTCTTGGGGCAACCTGTTCTAGCACCTCCCCACCTGCTCAGTGATCAGAGACGGGGCAAAGAGCAGGGCAAGAACAATTGTATCTTCTGTTTGTTGCTAAGACAGCAGCACTGCATACCCACAACCTTTGCAGCACTCACCCCATCGACAGCAGTGATGGTGAAATCATAGGCAGACGTGCCCTCATCACGGTCCAGAGACTGCACAGTGCACAGATGCCCCGTGTGCTTGTCGATGCTGAACTGCGTTGGGACCACACTACCGATGCCAGAACCAAGAGAGTAGGAAAGGGACCCAAATGAGCCGCTGTCTGCATCGGTGGCTGTCACCTGAATGGGGAAGGCATTACATGAGCAAGGCAGCACCACCGAGACCACCAGCCTGAGCAGATGGACCCAGCCCATCACCACCACCTCCACAACCACCTCCACAACCCACTGTTGCCCTCCATTACATGGCCCACAACCACTGCACAGCTCTCAAAGCTGGCCACAGTGAAGCAGGCTGACCACTGTGCCTCAGCCCTGCCATTCTTGTGCCAGACAAGGTGACTTCCACTGCACCACTCCCTGGAGGACCCATGGGTGCCTGGAGCAATGTGCAGGCCGCAGCGGGGCACACAGGGGTCAGCCTATGCTGGCATGTCCCTGAAAGAAGACACAGGGCTGGGAAGCACAGGTTGTCACACTCACAAGAGCTGCACCATGCTTGGTGTCCACAGTGCTGCCACAAGTGTCTGCACCCCAGGGGTGGTTTGTTCCAGGTGTAACCTCGTTCTTGCACCCCCAGGGCAACATCCATGACCCAGATCCACTGACTTTCCTTAGCAAAGGAAAAGGTTGTATGGGAGGGGGTGCAGAAGCACACATGCCAAAGATCTAGCAGCCAAGCATCCACACTGCACCCAGCCTGAGCAGCCAGCCAGGGACAACCCATGCTTTTGCAGCTGCTAGACTTGGCCTTCTGCTTGTTCTCTTCTGCAAGGACGCTTAAGACAAGCCGGGAAGGAAACCCTCCTCCCCCACGTTCCAGGTTCCATCCTGCCCTCAGAGCTCTGCGCTCTGGCAAACAGGCCATCCGAACCTGTGGCACAGGATTCACAGCAGCAGTTACAGACACAGCAGGGGAATTAAAACAGCTCCTGCCTGCAAGGTCCCACTCTGCCTTGGATTCCTTGCAGCTCAGGCTAGCAGAAAACAGCTCCTTCCCCCTGACCGCAGCATCACTGCCCATGGCTCGTCCACCAGCTGGGAGCTCTGAGCGGAGAACAAAGCTGGAGCACGGAGCCAGGAGGGAGGCAGCTGGGCCAGGCCCGGGTGAAGTGGAGTTCAGGCCTCGTCAGCCACAGCTCCTCCCAGCAGCAGCGCTGGGGCCTCGGCTCCCGTGAGCAAGAAGCACAGGAACGTTGCACACGCGCCAAGGAAAGGGCCCAGCTGGGGGCTGCAAACAGCTCCTTCCTAGGGCAGGGCCCCCAACCTGAGCCGCTACCAGATCCTTGGAGATGGAGGAACAACCGGAGAGCACAGAGGCTGCCGGGCCAGAGAAGACAAAATGAAGCAGGCAGAGGAGACGCGTGCCCTTCTTGTCCCTGGGAGTAGAGGCAGCACCTGGGGGAGCCCCTCACCCTCTGGCCCAGCACCCACAGCCCCTGGGAGGGGAGGCAGCACCTGCAGCACCACATCACTCCTCCTGCCTTGAGGCCTAGGCTCCTCTTCAAGGGAGAGGGGAGAAGCTGAGAGCACGCTGACCACGAACACTGTGCTCCTTGCAGAGGGAATGGATTTGCTCCTCAGCCCTACGGCAGCGCTGGAAGAGGCACCAGGGAACAGGATTCCTCCTCCCTGCTCCAGCTGCAGAGTGCTCAGAGCCTCAGGTGCCATGACAGCAGCCTGTCCAGAACACACTCTGAGGAACCCGCCCCACTGCCTCCCTCTTCACTCAGCTTTCTCCCTCTCTCCCGTCCCAGCTCCCCCTGATGCAACAGCAGCAGCACTGGGTTAGAGATGCTTGGAGATCCTGGTCCAAGGAAGCCGGAGGTGTTCAAGGCTTGATGGGTTTCTGGGCAGTCTGATCTACTGGTTGGCAGCCCTGCTCACGGTAGGGGGTTTGGAACTAGATGGTCTTTGAGGCCCCTCCCAACCCAAGGCATCCTTGATGTGATGATTCTACCATGAAGCTCTGCCACAGGGGTTCAGAGCAGGGCTTGGCTGTCTGCAGAGGGTCATGGGGCAGGCTGGGCTGAAGCCACTGAGTGCATACAGTCACTATGTGCAGCAGAGGCTGAGAATCTGGCTTGCAAGGCCACTATGAAGTGCAGCACGAGTCCGGATGGGATAACTATAATCAGAGAATCACTGAACTGCAGAGGTTGGAAGGGACCTCCAGAGATCAAGTCCAATCCCCTGCCAAAGCAGCTCCCAGCCCAGGGTGCACAGCTTGGCATCCAGGTGGGTCTTAAGCACCTCCATAGAAGGAGACCCCACCACCTCTGTGTGCAGCTCCAGTGCTCCGTCACTGCACTGTGAAGAAGTGCCTGTGTCATCCAGATCAGAATCAATCTAGAGACCTAAACATCAAGCTGATGGGAGGGAGCAAGAAGAGGGTGTTAAGTCAGGGACCTAACAATAGGGACAGATAGCAGCAGCTGGAGTTGCTCATCTCAGAGTATAAATCTGGCCTCTCACACTGCTGAAACATCTGAGTTACCTGTACTCTGGTTTCATGCTGAATATCATTACGGGAGAACTGCCCTGTACCGCTGCACTCCAGCTGTGTGCCATGACAGGGTTTAACTGGTAGCATTCACAGCCACTGCAGATGGAAACACACCTGAAATGGTTAAGCTGCTATGATGGCTGGGATAGGCACCGTGTGGCAAATTAGTAATATCTTCCCTTCAAAATGAACTGCTTATTACTCCCAAAGTACCTCAAAATGCACATCAGTTGCTTTGAAATACCTTACAATGAAAAGCTCTACAGCACAGTACAGTGTTTCCTGTAGGCTCCTCTGGCCAAGGGTGCTGGTATTTCCAGAGCAGCCCTACCTTCCCCACACTCTGACAATCTCTGTCCTCAGACAGATCCACAAAGAAAGTTATCTGAACTCCAGCTTTCTGCCACAGCAGCTGGGTGAGTTTGTGGGAACAGGAGAGAAACAGACATGCTCTCACTACTACACAGCATATACTATCTCCCTGGATGCTCGCTGGTACCTGGAGCCATCTCCCTGCAAGAGTGCCTCATAGCAGCCTGGCATCAGAGGCAAACCTGGCTGTAGAGCCAAGACATGCTCAGAGGCATTCCTCATTCATGTGTGCTTGGCATTCTGCCTCAGCACTGCTGCGCTGCCTCAGGAAGCAGTGACTGCCTGTGAACAGGGCTTGAGCACAAACCCTGTCTGCAGGCAGTGCTCAAGAGCGGTCGTGCCATTGCTCGTATCACCTCCCTCGCCCTGCTGGTCGCGCTTCTCTTGATGCAACCCAGGATACAGTTGGTTCTCTGGGCTGCAAGCACACACTGCCTGCTCACACTCAACCTTTCATCCACTGACACTCCCAAATCTTTCTCCTCAGGGCTGCTCTCAAGTTACTCTCTGCCCAGCCTGTATTTGGGCTTGGGACTGCCCCGACCATAGGTGCACAACAAGGACAAACAGTTTAAAACTAAAAGAGAGGAGATTTAGATTAGATATGAGGTGGAAATTCTTTCCCCAGGAGGGCAATGAGGCCCTGGCACTGCCATCCAAGGACACCCTATCCCTGGAGGTGTTCAAGGCCAATGATGGTTCAGCTGGGCAGCATGATCTGGTGGCTGGCACAGCACAGGAGATGGATCTAGTTGATTTTTAAGGTCCCTTTCTACTGAAGCCATTCTTTGAATCTATGATCGTTGGCGAGAACGAACTCAGCAGACCACCTCCCCTTGTTGGCTCCTCTTGCTTTTAGAAAGTTAGCAACATACTCAAGGAACCTCTCCTGAACTGCTTCTGTCATGCTGGGTTGTTCCTCCAGCAGATACTCGGGTGGTTGAAGTCCCTCATGAGGATCAGGCCCTGCAAAGGTGAGGCTGCTCCTACCTGTCTTTAGAGGGCCTCATCTGCTTGTTTTTCTTGGTTAGGTGATCTGTAGCAGATGCTCATTACAACACCACCTTTCCCAGTCCCTCCTTTCATCTTAACCCATAAACTCTCAGTTGGCTCTTTGTCCACCCTTAGGCAGAGCTCCATGCACTCTACCAGCACTTTCACACGAAGGCTACTGACCTTTTCTCACACTTTCAGCCTGTCCTGACTAAAGAGTCTGTATCCGTCCACTGCAACACCAAGTCACAGGAGCCATCCCAACACATCTCCTTGGCACCAATAACACAGTAGTCCTGCCACTGTACACACATCGAACTCATCACGTTTTTTCCCCATACTGAGTGCTCTCAAAGAGAGCTTTCCATCTTGCAGCTTTCCTGCTCCAGCCTGTGGAACTCTAATGTCCCAGTTCCCTGTACAGGTGGCACCCCTGCCTGGTACCCTTATGCTGTCACCCCACAGCAATATCTCCTTCAGCTCCCTGTACTGTCGGCTTCCTCCACCATCTCTTATCCAGACATAAAGTAATACCCCAAAGGCCTTTGGGGATGCACAGAGCTCGCACCTGAGCAGGTGCTGGAGAGCACAGCATGGGCTCAAGACACTCCCAGCAGCTCCTCATGTGTGCTCCCTCCCTTACAGGAGAGCCCACAAGAAGAGCAACATGACTCCTCTTACCTTTATCTGATACACATTTACAAACATCTAAAGGGAGGTGGGAGGTAAATGGATGAGGTCAGGCTCTTCTCAGTGGTGTGCAGCAAAAGGACAAAGACTAATGGCCTAAAACTTGTACAGAGGAAGTTCTGTATTAACTCACAGAACATTTTTACAGTAAGGGTGACGGAGCACTGGAAGAGGTTACAGGCTGTGGAGTCTCCTATGGAGAAATGCCAGACCCATCTGGATGCCCACCTGTGCGACCTCTTGTAGAGTGCCAGCTTTGCCAGACACTTGGACTCGATGATCTCCTGATCTTCCAACCTACTGAGGTATGCTGACAGCACCCTGGATCAGGGCCAGACAGAGATGGTTGCTTTCCAACAGAGCAACAAAAATGCACCTTGCTCTGGAATTCCTTGATTCTGGGTACTGTGATGTTGAACTGCGTAAGTTAAGAATCCAATTACCCACATTCACAATGAAAAATCCACCACAGGACTTAACACACAAGGACACTGATGACAACCCAGTACGTCCCTGGGCTTGAAGCTGAGACGGCATGCCAAGGAGGCAGCAGAACCTGAGGGAAGTCTCCAGACCACAGAGCCCAGCTCTCTCTCACAGAGAACTTCAGTTTCTCAAGCCAACAAGAGGTGACACACAGCTGGATCTGCTGTTTACTGATGAGGAAGAATTGACCAAGGATGTGATAACCTAGTGACCATGAAGGAGTAGTGTTCAGGTTGCCAAAGGGAGCAAGGAAGGAGAGAACTGGGATACAGACAAAGGACTTGAAGCAAGACCTCAGCTTCTACAGGGACCTGGTAGGTGTAAGGGATCCCATGCACAGAAGCTCTAAAGGCTGGAGAAACTCAAGAAAGCTGGTAAGCCTCCAGGACAGCATCCTCCAAGCACAAGAGCATTCCATCCCAGTGTTTGTGACCACAAGGAGACATATCAGGAGACTGCCTTGGCTATGCAGAGACCTTGGGGCAAAGCTGCAAAAAGGCAGCATATGGGAGGTGGGCACAGAGGCAAGCTACAAAAAAAGAATTTATAAACATTGCCCAGGAATGTAGTGGTGGTGTCAGGAAAGTCAAAGTTCAAGTGGGGTTGAGACTCGCAAAGAAAACTGAGGAGGATAAGAGCTTCTACCACTACGTTGGTAGTGAGAGGCTGAGTAACAGCCTATTGCTGAACACAGTGGGTGACTTAGTGACAGCAGACACAGATAAGACTGACACTCCGCTTCCTTTACCTCAGCCTTCACCAAAAATGTCCTCCAAGCTTAATGAAGTGGTTTGGAGAACTTCTAGAAAGACACTAGGATCAAGTCAACATTTTTTCAGTGGACTCAACCCATATGAACCCATGGAGCCCACCCAATGGGCTGCAGCCAAGTGTGATCACAGAAATGGACTTTCAGAACTGCTCTTTCAAATGTGGTAGAGACGAGGGAAGATCCCTGACAACTGGAGAAAGCACACCACCTTCAAAAAAAGACCAGAAGGATTAGTGAGGGGGCTACCTTTTAACAGTGTGAAAAAAATCATGGGGAAAATCCTCTTGGAGTATATGTTTGTCCACATATGAGACTGAGAGAGCAGCAGCCAGCACAGACTAAGACAAAATCACACCCGAGTACTGCTTGCTATGATCCAGGGCCCAGACCTGCAGGGAAGGGAGAGCAGGGGATGACAACGGCCTTGCCTTGAATGAGGATCAGGATCTGGGCACTCCGTCCCGCAGCCCTCGCACCCAATGCGGGATGTTACGGCTCAGGGACGGACAGCTGGGTGAGCAGGACACGGGGTGGGGGGGTGGGAGGGCTCAGAGCTGCGCACCGCCTGGAGGTGAGGGGCAGCAGAGCACCACGGGGCTCTGCCGTGGGCCCTCCGCTGCTGAACGTGTGCTCTGTGCGCTCAGGGACGGGATCCCAGCCCCGTCCGGACACTGCTACTGCTCTGGGGAAACGCGAGCACGGGAAAAAACTCGGCACGCCGTCCCGGGCTCAGGGAGGGCCCTGGGGATGGAGTTCAGGAGCCAGAGCTATCTGAGCACCAGGAAGCGCTTCTGCACGGTGAGGTGACGGAGCACGTCCGCGTGCCGCCCAGGGGCTGCAGAGTTTCCCTCCGTGGAGATCTCCCAAAGCTGCCAGGACACGGTGCTGGGCACCCTGCTCTGGGGGTCCCTGCTGGAGCAGCGTTGGGAGGGCTCCAGCAACACGGTCCATAAATCCCTGCCAAACTTACAGGCAAGGGGCTGCAGGTCTAGCTAGGTTTTCCTCAATTATCTGCATCCCTACAAGAAGGCAAGTGCCTTGTGACAAGCTTGAGACACTGCCATCCCACTGCACCCCACATGTATGCCCCACTATGGGGGTCTGCAGTTGCCTTCACTTCTGTTCATAATCCACAGCAGGAACCACAGCATGCTGAGGTCCCGTGGGGATCAGCAACAGACACAGATTCCCAGCAGGTTTTCCCAATGGAATCTACCTAAAATCTACCTAACCCAGACACCTAAGAACACTCAGTGCCAACAGCACTGATTTTGCATATTAGATCTCACACAGCCTCCACCCACCAGCATCACACAGCAGAATGTTCAGGTTCCCATGCTCGTTGTCAAAAACCCTTAACCTCACTTGCAGAGTAAACCCCACTTGCCGTGCTGGCTTGGCTTCACCTGGCACCCTGCAATTAGCCTGGGACCATCTCTAGCACCTGCTGAAGTTCTCTTCTTGTAGAATTCTGCCTCAGGTGTTTTCACAGTCCAGCATTCCTAAGGTCAATTTTTCATATCAGTGTTTCCCTTCCTGGGTTCTGCAAGGATAAAGCCCCCTTACGCTGGCATGTGCTGAGGGCTCCAAGGGGGTGTGCAGCCAAATAGAATAAAAACTCTCTCGAGGAGGGAGTAAGGAGCAGGAACTCCTTTCCCAAGGGCCAGAAGAAATCCGATGTGTTTGGCTTGGAACAGGTTTATGTTAATCTAAAGATGAGCACTGGCTGCTCAGTCTATATATGCCACCAGACCCTGGGGGATTAGTCACTGTCAGACCCCGGCACACCTCTGCCTACAGACACCATAAGATGGATGCTCTTTAAAGGAAGATGAGACAGGACTTTGTGTAATACAGGCAGCACCCTCACTGACAGGCACAGTGCCACACAGACCAAAAACAACAGGCAGAGCCAGGTGCTGTTACCAGGTCCATTGACAGCCCTGGGCAAAGGAAGCCAAGAACCAGGCCCAGGGTCCTTTGACAGCGCAAAGTCAAGGACAAAAGATAAAGCCAGAAACAGAATAGAGGTTAAGGCTAACACACACATCCAAGGGGATCCATCCCAGTTGATAAGCTGCCTAAAACATGGGCGTGGGGTCTATTTAAGAGGTGGGATTAGGAACAGGGCTGGAGATGAATACACTAACTTAACTCTAGCCAGGCTGTGGTTCCAGGCCTGATCCTAAATGGAGCCCCTGGAGCCACAGGCAGATGGTGTGGACTGGGGGTCCCAGGTGAAGCTAATCAGGGCGATTAAAGCCAATTAGTGCTCTCAGGGCCCCATCATTCTCCACCATCTGCTTCTTTTAGGAAGGTCTTGGTTTGTGCTATGCAATGTCAGTCTCACGTTGTTCTGTAGCGTGTACTGCCTAGCCAAGATTGTGCAGCCAAGCTGCAGAAGAGCAACGGTCAGAGGGATTATATTCCCTTCATTAATTGATTACTCAGTCCTGGTTCATACTTGAATTCTGAAAGGACGGGCTGGCAACTCTAAGGTTATTTGGAAATACATTTTGTGTCTGTTTTGGTTTTGGTTGGTTTGGTAGTTTTGTTTTGGTTTTTCCCTTTCTGTTTCCTCCATCAGACAAGGGAAATAATACAATACAATACAATACAAGACCACTCTCAATGGCGCGCTGTGCTGCTGTGCACGCAGCACAGACTGAAAGCTGGACCATAAGGAAAAAGCTGATGGAAGAGAATTAACACTCTGCTTCTTGAACAACTGAAGCAAGAGGTGGAGAAATCAGGGGGAACTGAATGAGAGTGTGGCGTGCCCCTTTCCTGCGATGGACCAGCCTGAACCAGGAGTATCACAGTGCTGCTGAAGGAAGCAGGCAGCCTAGAGATTCACCAGAGTCCGGGGCCTCACACAGACAGCATCCTTGAGGGGAAGGCTGCGCTTCGCTGACGCCTTCAGAGTCAAAATGTTCACTATTGGCAGTTGTTAATCAGTACTGCAGCCGTGCTCCAAAGCAGGACAGGCGAGAGAGGACAGGCATTCAAACGTTGAGAGCCTGAGAGGGCAGTAAGCCCTTACAGACAACCAGCAGGATGTTCAGTGTGTTTGACAGCCCCTCCATGTCTACTGCATATATGTGTGTGACAAAAAGGATGAGCATGTTCCTAAACCTGTATGCACTCTGAACTGTGAATACTTAAGTGATTGGCCAGATTCTGTCTGATCGGATCTAGGAATATCACAACGGCTTGTGAATACTGGTATGTAAAAGGCATGTCGGTAGAAGAAATGTGCTAACCGAAAAGCATCAAAAAGAGTAAAATGTTAGAATACATTTAAAATAGCTATAATTTGGCACAACTACCATCCTTGTGCCAGGAAGGAAACTGAGGAAGAGAAAGGGTGAAAGGCAGAGGGAAAAAATTAGGATGGCAAAAGTAAAAAGAACCGCATGGTTTGGTGGTGGCATACATATGCACCTCTCCTTTGAGGAAAGGTTGAGGGAACCAGGCTTGTTTGGCTTGGAGAAGGCTCTGGGGGGACCTCACTGCGGCCTTCCAGGACCTGAAGGGAGCATAACAACAGGATAGGGAATGACTGTTTACATGGGTTGATAGTGACAGGACAAGAGGAATGGTTTTAAACTAAGACAGAGGAGATGTAGGTTGGATGTGAGGAGGAAGCTTTTCACTCAGAGGGTGGTGATGCACTGAACTGGTTGCCCAGAGAGGTTGTGGATGCCCCATCCCTGGAGGGGCTCAGGGCACGGCTGGATGTGGCCCTGGGCAGCCTGCTCTGCTGGAGCCCATGGCAGGGGGGTTGAAACTCAATGACCTTTGAGGTCCTTTTCAACCCTGGCCATTCTGTGCTTCTGTCATTCTATAAGCATATTGGTGAGATATGCCAGTGTCATCACTGCATTAAAATGTCAGGTAAAGAAAAGGAACTGGGAGAAAGAGACAAATATAAAATGTACTATTTATTTCCTAGAATGAATGCAATTGAAACAGCACGTGCCCCTGGAGACCCAGAAACATGTTAAGGAACCCAGGGAAGAAACCTGATGCTGTGCGTTCAAGACTTTTCTTTGATAGAGACTGCTATCAGTGTGGGGCTCATGAAGTACAACTGGGGCATTTTCCAATGAAATCATGAACTGACCACCATAAATACATGAAAGCTTGCTGTGTGCACTCAGCTCTCAGATGGATTGGAACCTGGTCAGGGATCTCAAGGACGATACGAAAGACTGCTCCCTGATTCAGGGACCTGATGACACAGAACTAGATGGAAAAGGGCAAGGTACCAAATCCCTTCTTTGCCTCAGTCTTCACCTATGAGTGGTTATCATCTTCCTGGACTTCAGGAAGGCTCTTGACACTGCCCCCATAAGACAGTTCACAGACAAGCTGCTGAAGTATGGACTGAATAAGCAGACAGTGACAATGAGGAATGCATAATGGCAAAATGGAGAGTAATGATCAGCAATGCAAAGTCTAATTGGAGGCCAGAACGAGCACCCCAGGGGTCAATACTGAGTCCAGTCCTGTGTCACGTCTCCGCATGATGGCCAGCGTACCCTCATCAAGGCTGCAGGTGGCACAGTGCTGACAGGAGTGACACACGTGCCACTGTCATGCTGGCTCCCAGAGAGACTGTGACAGGCTGCAGGAAGGGGCTGACAGGCCTCCTGGAGTGGAACAAGGAGCAGTACAAAGTCCTGCCCCTGGGGAGGAGCAGCCCCAGGCATCAGGACGCACTGGGACCACCCATCTGCAAAGCAGCTGCACGGGAAAGGACCTGGGAGCCGTGGTGGACACGCTGGACACGAAGCAGCAGTGTGCCCTCACTGTTGAGATGGGTCTTGCTGCTCTGGGCTGCGTTAGGCACAGCACTGCCAGTAGGTCAAGGAAAGGGATCCTCCGCCTCTGTTCAGCTCTGGTGGGGCCTCACCCAGAGCTCCGGGTTCAGTGCTGGGCCGCCCAGTATGGGGAGACACGCACGTCCTGGAAAGACTGCAGCAAAGGATCAATAGATGCTGAAGGGAATGGAGCATCTCTGCTGTAAGGAGACGCTGAGAGAGTAGGACCTGACCAGACTAGAGAAGAGAAGGTGTGTGGAGGACACCATTAATGCCTATACATATCTAAGTTGCCAGTGCAGAGTTGTCAGAGCCAGGCTCTTCTCTGTGGTGTCCAGTCTCAAGATAAGAGGCAATGGACGCAAAGTGGAACACAGGAAACACTTCCTTGCTGTGCAGGTGACTGAGTGCTAGCACAGGCTGCCCACAGGCATTGTGGAGCTGGGCAGCCCCAGCACAGGTCACTTCCAAACGAAAGCTTTTTGTCATTCTGTGATCTGCATCCAACCGCTCTCCTGAGCCTCTCATGCCCTCCAGACAGCTTCCGTCCTTCTGCGAGAGCTGCTCTGCTCCACCAGCACTGCACGCAGCCAGCAGCATCTGCTGCCCGACCCTTCTTTCCTGCAGTTTGCTGCGACATGTTGCATGTGGACCCTGTGGCCGCCTGACAGGCACAATTGGGCAGCAGGGCACCTCAAGGAACTGCTGTGGCTGAAGTAGCAGCAGTGAAGGGCAAAGAGCAGCAAGACATTGCAGGGTTAAGGAAAAAGAAAGCGCAGCACAGATCTCAGGGAGCTACGACAGCTCTGAGGGAAGGAGTGCAGGTACTGAGCAGGTTGCCTCACCCCACTACTCAGAGAACTGGGGGGACAAAGATGGGCACTGAAGAATTTAGGCCCTATTTCACCATCCTTCTCCTAGTCCTCTGGCAAGATGGGATAGAAAGGAGTCAGCATACTACAAAGCTCTTATGATTCCCTCAGAGGAGAAGGATAGAGGAGTCACATACAGGAGTCCTCAGCTGCACAACCTTCTCCCTCCATCAGATCCATCTGCAGGGCAATACCAGAGCCCCCTGCCCTTCCAGCCTTATTGCTCACCCATGTGCCCGCCCTACACAGCCCGCAGGGCATGAAAGGGATGGAGTCCTTCTCAGCAGCCATTCTCTGGCTATCCTCCCCATCTCCAGTAAGCACTGTCAGCAAGCAGGGAGCTCATCTGGAGCCCTGCCCTGGCTGGATCTCTGCTACGCACATGTTACGCTGCGGCTTTGGCAAACATCTGGCTCTGGGCTCCCGCCCCTCAGAGTGACGGCTCTTGGTGGGAGAGAAGGGGAGGCTGGCGCCAGTGTGGTCAACGATCCCACGCACGGCTCCCATTGCTTGAGTGTGTGCCAGGCATCCTGCCCTCCCCAGCCCTGGCACAGATGCTGACCAGCTAAAAGCAGCCAGGGAGCGGCCACGGCTGCTATTTCAGGAGCAGACTCTGGCTCCAGGGCCGTGTCTCAGCCTCCAGCATGCTCAGGCCTCAGAGGAATGAACGGGGTCAGGGTTCGGCCCCAGTGATTGTCGAGCACGCGTGGCAGAGGCGAGGGTCAGACCCCGAGGCTGCAGGATGCACCGCATCCGGGGGGACTCCTCTGCACAGCCGCAGGCACTGCACGCCTGCACCGCTGGCTGCCACAGCTGCAGGGCATGGCAAGGCTCTGGCCGGCAGCCCTGCAGCCACAGTCCAGGCATGGGAAGACACAGGGCTGCTGCAGCCCTGTATGGAGAACAGGGGAGAAACTGCTCTGAGGTGGGACAAAGCCCTCTGTTTTGAGGAGTTCAATGACAGACACTAGCAGGGAGGTAAATCTCAATGGAGAGCAAGGCTGGCCACGGTCCACAGGAACCTGAGGGTGAGAACAACCTTTCTGTGGGTCCCAGTGCCGCAGAGAGCAGTGACAAAAGTAAGGAGCAGGACAAGGAGAAGCAAGGCTCACACAAGCATCCAGGTGTCCTCCCTGTTGGCGGAGCAGAGATAAAATGGGAGCTGCAGCAGAGAGCTAAAGGGCACTGGGAACTGCAGCAGAGCAGAAGTTCGGGTGCTGAGCAGGGGAGAAGCTAGGACCCTGCAGAAGTCTCAAGAGGATTCAAGCAGGGCAGCTGCAGTGTAGGGGAGGATGTGAGAGGGTCTGGCCACAACCTACTGGGGGACACTGATGCCAAGAAGGACTTCAAAGTGGGGTGCTGGGCTGGGATTTGGCTGCACAGAGCTCAGGCAATGAGAGTTGGCAGAGCATGCCTACACAGCAGGACAGGACACAGTCAAGCAAGATGTATGAGTAACACTGGAGCTTGGTGCATCAGAGGGAGAGCAGCAGGAAGGGATGGGGAGAAGAGGCTGGGGTGCCACAGGGCCATGCCCGTGAGGGAGAGCAGTGCCAGTGAGAACTGCCCTGGGGGCAAAACAGCAAGGGTCCCTTGGGGGCAGACATCAGCAGCTGGCAGCAATCAAGGGGTGTGGAGAGAACAGGAGGGAGCAGAGTCTGAGGGAAAGGGAGGGGGAGCATGCTGTGGGGCTGGGGCTCTGAGAGGGGAGGAGCAGGGCTGGGCACTTTGGGGGGTAGAGTGCACAGGTGTGGGGCTGCGGGTGGCATGGAGGAGGAAGGGGAGCTCTAGGGGACCTGAGGCCAAAGCAGAGATGAGGGAAGAGGGGCAGCTGTGAGGGGGCTGGGGATCAGTGCAGAGGAAGGAGGGATCTGTGGAGGGGGCTGGGGGAGGAGCAGAGCATGGGGGGAGAGGAGCACGAGGGGCTGGGGCCTCTCGGCTGCAGTGGAAAAGCTGCTGCAGCTCCAGGGGAAATGCTACTTGAATTAATCATGGCGCTGGCTGCTGTGCCAAGCCCAGGAGGAGGCTGCTGGCAGCGCAAGGAAATAACTTTCACAGGAATTTGGAACAAATGCAGCTCTTCTGGCGGTAACAACAGCACTCACCTCCCCCAAAACCTCCCTATGTACCAGCATCTCCCCCGTGTCCCCTGTCCCTCTGCACCCCCAGACTCGTCCACGTGATGAAGCATGATGCACTCCCTCCCCTCACGCTGATCCCTAGCAAGCTCACAAGCATCTCCTCATTTTGTCTTGGAAAGCTTGTCTTCCTATTTCAGAGGAGGATAAGGCCTGTTCTGTGTTGTGCAAAAATCTGAAAATAGGTTAACGCTAAAGCTCTTGTCCCAGGAAAACCAATGCATACAGCAGCGTCCTCCCTCCACTCTCCTTGGCAGCACAGCCAGTGACCATTAGTCCTCCTGCCACTCCAGTCCCCATGCTTGGCTGCTCCCTGTGTCGTTTCACAAATGTTCCTCCTCAGTGCCATAACCGATGCTTCAGGATTGTCCCTCAAGACTGCATTACCATAGCCTGCTTTAGCCTATCGTGCTTGGTGCGGGCCATGCTACGGAGTGCACAGCCCCAGAGGCTGTCCAAGTGCTGTGCACGAAGCACTGCCCCGAAGGATCACAAAACTGAACTCAAACTTCAGAGTTCATCAGGCTCGTCCTCAAAATTGTCAGAAAAGGACACACACCATGTACGCTGTTGGTCAGCTTTTGATTGCTGATGTTCTTCTTTCCTAACAATTGTGCGTGTGGGTGCAAATGAAATATGTAAACCCCGGTTCCAAAATCATTAATATTGCATCTATACAAGAGACAATAATCTATCATCTAATCTCATGCACATTTCAGTCAAATCAACCACTGCTCACAACATGGGGTTTACACAACTCTTTCTGCTTTAAGCAGGCTGCCAGAGGACAGACAATACTTGATTCAGCTTAGAAAGTTAGAAAGGCCCAGAAAGAAAATATCTGACCATGCATGCAGCTTGTTGGTATAATGTCAATCCAACAGAATGTTTAAAACAAATATAAGTCAGCAGAGTGAATTTATACCAGAACAAAGCTCCACATCATGTAAACACAGCACTTGAATATGGTCTGATGAGCCATAAAGCATCTATGCTAACCTCCTGAAGTTCAAAAAGGCCAAGCGCATCTGCATCTGCTCTGAGGCAATCTCAAGCACAACCAATGGCTGAGTGGAGAATGGCTTGAGAGCAGCTCTGAGGAGAAGAATTTGGGAGTGTCAGTGGATGAAAGACTCAATGTGAGCTGGCAATGTGCGCTTGCAGCACAGAGAACCAACCGTATCATGGGTTGCATCAAGAGAAGAGTGGCCAGCAGCTTGAAGGAGGTGATTCTGCCCCTCTACTCCACTCTCCTGAGACCCCACCTGGAGCCCCCAGCCCAAGAAGGACGTGGAGCTGTTGGAGCAGGTCCAGAGGAGGGCCACGAAGAGACCAGAGTGCTGGAGCACCTCCCCTGCGAGGACAGGCTGAGAGAGCTGGGGCTTGTCAGCCTGGAGAGCAGAAAGCTCTGGGGGGACCTAATAGCGGCCTGCCAGTACCTGAAGGGGTCCTACAGGAAAGCTGGGAAGAACTTTTGTAAGGGCAGTTAGTGACAGGACAAAGGGAAATGATTTTAAACTGGACGAGAGTAGATTTAGACTAGATATCAGGAAGAAATTCTTTACTGCGAGGATGCTGAGACTCTGGAACAGGTTGCCCAGAGAGGCCGTGGATGCCCCCTCCTTGGAAGCACTCAAGGCCAGGCTGGACATGGCTGTGAGCAACCTGGGCTAGAGGGAGGTGTCCCTGACCATGGCAGGGGGTTGGAACTAGGTGATCTTAAGGGTTCCTTCCAACCCAAACCATTCTATAATTCTATGATATACATGACCAACTCAGAGGGAAACAGAGGGAAATGGAAACAACCAATTAGTAACTATCCCCTGCTCTATTGTTTGATGGTGTTGTGTTCATTGGTTACTTGGTCTTCCTCTCTTGTGTTTTTCTCTCATCTCAGATTTGAACTGTGGTTTGTTGTTTCCTTTTCTTAGGCTCATGCAGGGTCTGCTACTTATAGGACTTCACAATAAACCTAAGTAATTAATAAATGTATAGAGATTCTTTTTCTTTCTCAGGCACTCAGGCCAGCAACCTGCTCTGCTCAGCCCTGTTAGTGCATCAAACACAAAGAACAACCGGGCAGAGGATGGGGTATGGCCGGGATGCAGGAGACCTGCAGTTGGTACCCTGGTCAGTTACATGGACTCCCCATTTCCCTACCATTCTGTCCCACCCACAGAGAGTAGATGTCACTGTCCAGAAACAGACCTGGTCCTCCCATGGTTACTCGCTTAGAAGGTCTGATGGAGAACAAAACCCTTGGCAGCTGCCTGTGTCCTGCAGGTCACACCATCAGGGGCTGCCTGCAGCCTGGGCTCTCGTTACCATTATGAGGGTGTGGACCCTAAGGCAAGATGAGCCATGATGCCTGGAAGTCACAGAGAGATGTCAAGCAGGGGGAACAGAGGATCAGTGGGGCTGCACAGCTGATGTAGTGACCCTGTGGAACGTGGCACCAGCTGCTGGCTGCTGTGGACCCCGCAGAGCCCACGGAAGCCCTCCATTCCAGGCGGGGATGGCCGGACTGCTCAGCTCAGCTCAGCCCGTGGCTCCCTGCCCTAGCTCTGCCAGCTCCCCAGCCTGGCCTGCTCCTGCCGCGGGCTGGTGCTGAGCCGGCAGCCTGGCCAGCCTCCTTTCCCATCCTCTCACATTTCCCGGCTCAGAGGAAGCAGCAGCAGATGTGTGCGCTGTTTGCTTTATGCCGAGGCCACGAGGGAGTTACCTGTGCTCAGCCCAGATGCGCTGTTTCCAAATGAAACATGAGGGCCAAGCCAAGACCATCGAAACCTGTCCAAACCCTCAGCCACTGCCGGCTGCTGGACGAGCATCACCCCCGGTGCTGCTGGGCCAGGCTGGCTTCTTCTCACTGCGGCCCAGCCCTGCGGCCCAGCCAGCATCTCCACAGCATCCCCACGGTCTCGCACCTTCCCAGCTCCTCCTGAGTTCCCCCCTGTCCTGCCTGTCCCCACACCTGCAGCCAGAAGCCCAGCCCCCATGGCCAGCTGTATTTCCAGAACGCCTTCCTGCTCTGCAGGAAGCAGCACTGAGCAGGATGGCACCGAGAACGAGAGGGGCCTCCACTGGAGCTGCAGCAGCAGAGCTGTCCCCACAAGCACCTGAGGCCTCCGCATTCTTCAGAGCAGCACCACTCTGCCCTGTCCCAGAGCCCACTGCCATCTTTGGCCCCCTCATGACGTCTGCCCCAGCACGGCTCTGGCCCCACCTCTCCCACACAGGCTGACCCTGTGCTGCCCTGACAGATGCTGCGGGGTCATGCTGACGGCACAGCTGAGCCCCATGAGAGCAAACAGGAGCAGACTGGTGCAGCATGTGCTTCTCAGCTCAAATCCCAAAGACGCTGCTTCCAAGGCAGTATAACAATACCAGTTATGTATAATTAACAGTACTGTCCATAACCAGAGGGAAAGTGAATTAACCAGCCTAGCCACAGGCAGCTTCCTAGATCCCCGACCTTGCTCCTGAGCACCACTGCTGGTACCCCGGCCAGATGAGGACAGCTCCACACTTGTGCAAGCAATGCCTGTCAGAGTAGGCCACAACGTGAGCTGAGATCAACACCACTCTGCACAAAGGAATTCCTTGAGTTCTGCCTACATCAATGACATCACCCAGTACCTGCATGCAGAAAATGTGTAACAATGCTCTGCCCCAATTCCTGCTCACAGTGAGGGAAGAGCTCTGTTCTAGCATTCCTACTACCATTTGCACCTATCAAAGCCATGAAGTCTGCACCAAACATCCTTTAGTGGCACATCTCTCTTCCCCAACCTCTCACAACCCTGGCTGTGCCCACCCCAAGCTCAGCTCCTGACAGCTGTACCTACCTGTAGGAAGCAGGTACCAACAGGGGTGTTCTCCTTCAGGGACACGTTGTAGAAATTACTTCTGAACACTGGCTCGTTGTCATTGACATCCTGCAGGGCCACAAGCACCACAGCTGAAGAAGAGAGTGGAGGGGTTCCCCTGTCCGTGGCCAGCACTGTCAGCTGAGGCTGAGGATCCTTCTCATAATCCAGCGGGGCAGCAGTGGTGATGATACCTGTGGCAGGGTCAATGGCAAACCAGCTGGAATGGGTGTCATGGCTATGCATGATACTGTACTGCACCTCCCCGTTGGGACCCTGGTCTTTGTCTCGTGCGGTCACTTGCAGAACAAAGCTGCCCGGGTACACAACCTCAGGGATGCTCTGTTTGTACTCCTGCTGATCAAAGAGTGGAGGGTTGTCATTGATATCTATCACCTGCAGCACAAAGGTTGATTCTGCCCGGAGTGGAGGTGTTCCTGAATCAGTAGCTGTCACTCGCAAATCATAGGAGTCTCTTTCTTCCCGATCCAGGAGCTGGTCCACACAGATAAGGTAGATGATATTGTCCTTAGTAGTGAGGGCAAACTTGCCATCCCCCCCCTCCAGAGTGACATTGACATTGGAGTACTCGCCATAATCTGGGTCAGAAACAGAGATGCGTGCCACATACTGTCCGGGCTGGGCTCCCTCAGAGATCTGAGGGGAACCATCTTCGCTCAGGAAGATGATAGTCATGGTAGGTTGGTTGTCATTGTAGTCACGCACATGAATAGTAACAAAGGCTGTGGTGACCTCAGGATGGACAGCCTTATCCCGTGCCTGTACCACCAGCTCGTGCACCTTCCTGACTTCGTAGTCCAGACCCTTGTTGAGTTTGATGACTCCAGTTCGGGAGTCAATGGTGAAGTACTGGTCAGGGTCGCTCTGCCGCCGGTTGATCTCATAAATCACATCCCCATTGTCTCCTTCATCTGCGTCAGATGCGAAGACCTGCAGGATGCTACTGCCAGGTTTCAGATTCTCTGATATGAGAGTATGATAGCGGCTCTGGTTGAAGGTAGGAGCATTGTCATTGATGTCCTGGATGGACACGTCCAACGTCATCTGGCTGCTCCGCGGAGGAGAGCCCCCGTCGTAGGCTTCCAACACCAGGGAGTATGATGAACGGTTCTCCCGATCCAAGACATTGCTGACAACCAGGTCTAAGTACAGGACACCATTGGGTCCTCGCCGTGTTTCCAGACGGAAGGCCTGCCCCACATTGTCACCCTTAATCACATAGCCTTGGGTATTGAGCAGGCCACTGTCAGCATCAAAGGCTGGATCCAGGGGAAATCTGCTGCCAACGGGTGTGTGCTCTGGGATCTGGAAAGTGCTGTGTTGCTTGGGAAAGGCTGGAGCATGGTCATTGATGTCATTAACTTGGATATTCACTTCTACCGTGATGCCCTCTGGGGTAACAGCTATGAAGCTGTAATGGTCCCGGGTTTCTCGGTCAAGCACACGGGCTGTTTTGATGATGCCCCTGTTCTCATCTATCCACAAATCAGTGGCAACTCCGCTGCCCTCCTGTGCTGATATGAAGTACATGTAGGCACTGGTGCCAGGGGGCAGGCCAGCACTAATGTCCCCAATGATAGTGCCAGCTGGCTGCTCCTCATCTATTTGTAGATCCAGGGTGCCCAGGACAGCAGAGCCCTTCTCTGCTCTCAGGCCCCCAAGAATTAGCAGCTCCAACAGAAGCATGGCCGACCCTTTCATCTGCTCCATTACTAGTGACTTGCAGAGCAGAAGGTTGCTTGATCTTCTTTGCAGCGCACTGTAATCCTACAAGGAATGCAGACCAGAGGAGGCTGGTTAAGAGGGAGCAGCAAAGGAAGGACAGAATAAGAACGTGGGGAGTAAAAGCCTGCCAGGTACCTTCTGCTTGATTACTCTGTATCACTTATCCTTCATGAGTTGAAAATTTGTTAGAGCAAAGGGTGCTCAGAATGAAGGCACAGGCCAGCGTCTAACGTCACCAAGCAGGGCCAACCCGGCCATGCACTGATGTTACCAGCTGGTACTCTCTCATATAGGTTTTTTTTCCTATAAAGCCAAGCATTCTTCCCAACTAGCAGCCTTCCTGGCAACACTGGAGCCAGCTGGTTCCTGTGCCTTTAACAGCTGAACGCTTCCTGCAAAGCTGAGAAACAGTGTCTGCGAGACCACAGAGATTTTTGGACAAGCAGCAGCCTAGCACCTCTCTATCCTGAAAAATATGGTCTTGAAACTGGGAGCGATCCCAACAAGTGACCCTGTTGAACCCCCCTTCCCCAGTAGCTTGCTTTTCATGACCACGGGGATTTAGGTTCAAAAAAAAATGTGAAGTGCAAATCGGGTGTCCCCGGTGGGGTGCAGCAGAAATGGAATGGGCTTACATCCAGAGAACAATAAATCAGAATGGCTCCATTGCAAAGGACGTACCCACAGCTGGGAATGCCCAGGATAAAACCCCGTCCTCCTATGGCAGACAGGGCCCATTGTTTAGCCAGGAACAGAGATCTGTGGATGCCCCAAGTTGGTACCATGGAGGGTGGTGGTGGTGCAGTAGGAACGCAGCAATTCCCTCTGAACTGCCAGCTGCTCTGGCTCCTTCCCCGTCCCACACTCCTCACTGCTCACTCTCCTCCTTTGTCTCCTTCTCGCTGCTCCTTGCTCGTTCTGGCTCCTTCACTCCATTTCCCCCTGCTGTAGCTTCATTTCACTGCAGCAGTGGGGGAGGGACGAGGGAGGAGCAGCTCCCTGCAGCAACACCACCGCTGGACACCAGGACATATTCGCGGTACCCAAAGGCTGTGAGCCCCCCAGGGCTCTGCCCACCCTCCCTGCAAGCAGCCCGAGCACCTCAGCAGTCAAAGTGCTCGTGAAGAACGCCAGCCCCAGCGCTGCTTCCAGCCCCCGGTAAACGAGGCTTAGTGGTCTGCAGGGATGGCGGCAGCATGAGCTCACACTTGGACTCTCTTGAAAGCATTTGCTGCTGGTCCCATAACCACACTCAGGAGCAGCTCATGTCAGACGTAGGACGGCAGGAACCTCCCTGTCTTGGGGGACAGAGGTGGTTAGTACTGCCTGGTGTGGGGACTACAAGTGGCAGCCTTCGGTCTGCAGAACTCGACAGCGGTGCTCACCCTATCTGAGAGATGTAGTGTGATTATTCATCGGACTTCTTTCCCTCCTCGGGACAACAGTTTAGGTTGATTTTTTTCTTGCGGAAATTTTGGGTTGGTAAGAGAAAGAGAAGTCCAAAAAAGTGTTTCCTACATATAAAAGAATGAGTGTTGGCCTCAGCAGGCTGTAGGAACTAGAAACCTATGTGTACCCCTAACCGTGTTCTGTTCTTGCACCTAGCAAACATGAATCTTCATTCTCTCCCAGGAGCAGAAGTCGAAAGAAGTTAGGCATCCTTGCGGGCTGCTAGCTGGTGAGCTGCACCAATTCAGCGGTCCTAGATGAGCCCAATGCTCTTTCTCTTGGGAGTTAATGAAGCTTCCCCAGCTGAAGGCTTAATTACATGCATCTAGAATTGGGAGAACGGGGTCCAAATTTGCTTCTGTGATGCAACTGCCCCATCCTAACTGTAACCCAGCTGCTCGGGTCACAGGAAGGTACCCGGCAGAGTTCAAGGCCCTGGCAGGTGGGTAAATGAAAACTAAAAAGGAGGCTACAAAAAGGATAATAAAAAGAGGGATGCAATGAAGTGATCTCAGTGGCTGAAGGTGGGATAAAGCCAAAATGTCTTGGGTAGTGTCTGGCACAGATATGGGGCAAAGAACCCGCCCTGGTTTTATTATTGATGTGACCCTTGGAAGGCAGAAGGGAGTGCAGCAAGGCTTTGTGGACTGCTGCTGTGGGAACAGGGAAACTGGAAACGTAAATGGGGAGCGGGAAGAGCAGCTGAGAGCACTGGGGCAATTGAATAAAAGAAAGTCAGGTTTCTGGGGTGACAAAATGTCTGTAAACTCCTTTCCCTCCTTCCTGCATGCGTGTTCAGAGCTCAGCTTCCTCTTGGGAAAGAGACGTGGCTGCCAGACTGCTAAGTCCAGGATGGGCAGCAGGCCGTCCATGGCACTAGCAGCCCTTCATTCCTATCAGACTTGCGGGCTTGGGACAGCAGAGGAGACAGCAGCAACCTCGGTTGATGCAGAGTCACCAAATCCGAACAGCTGCTTCCAATTAGCAGATAGCTCAGTGCGAGGGGCTGGCTTGACTGGTCCAGGCCCAGCCTGTGTAATGTGAGCCAGACTGCCCTGCTCCCATTCTGTCCCTCCCACTATCGGGCACTGAGTTTCCTAGTAACAAATGGCAGCAAGAGCCTCTGAAGAAAACGGTTAGCAGCACAGTCTGTCCGGAGGGGAGGTTGGGGTCCAGAGCCACAGCAGGGGGGCTGACAGGAAGGGTGCTGCAATATGCAGAGGCATTTCCAGGCCTGGGGCTGATACGCCAAGGCATCAGGAGGTGAGACTACACTTAGGAGATAAAAAATGCATAAGGAATTGCAGAAGGACCAATGCATGAATCCCTGCCTGCATGCCTGCCAGTGGCATTGCATCTCATGTCAGCCATGGGGAGGGAAAGCAGGCCCAGCCCAGCACTAGCAGAGGAGCTAGAAAGACGGCACCCACTCTGCATGCCACAAACAGATGTCGGAGTGCTCGCTGTGCAAAAGCTCCATCAAAGCTTCACATGCTGCTGATGCCATACCCAGAGCTTCACACGAGGGGCCGTGACTCATATAATGATGTTTTTAAGACTCCAGATCAGGAAGGATGTAGAATCCCGTTTCATCTTTGCTGAGCACCACTCACTGTGCTGGAATATGCTCTTCTGTACTACATTCACGTCTCCCTCAAGACTTCCAGATTTTCTGCCCTAAAAGCCAAGCACTGTCCAGCCTTGCCTGGATTGCAGCCCTAATCTAGCAACTCTCCTTCAACCTCTACTGTCTGTTATGACCTACAGCCATCTCCATGCCTCCCGGCCCTATCTCCTTACACCTGGATCTGCAACACAAGCATCTCTATTGCTCACTCCCAACAGTGGCCACACAGCCTTATCTCCTTCTAATACTAAACCCAAGCAGTGACCAGCAGTGGTAGCCATTCTCTAAGGATGCAGCCAAGCTCCACCTCATCCCCGTGGATTCAATTTCTGTGCCACACTACGACTTCCTTCGGGCTATCCTGCCTCTGAAAACACGATCCCTACAAAGGAAGCTCTAATAAAAGCTCCTCACACACCAGCCAGTTCCCACAGTCTCGGAACACAGCATCCCCGCACTGCACGCCCACCGCAGAGGCGGCCCGGGGCCCCGCGGCTCTCCGCCCGTCGGGCTGCCCGGCCCCTGGCGCTCCCCGTCCCTCGGGGCTCCCCGTCCCTCGGGGCTCCCGGGCCGTCTCCCCCAGCGGCTGCCGGGGCTCTCCGCCCCTCGGAGCCGCCCGTGCGCGGGGTGTCCGTGCCTCCCGGTGCTCCCGGTGCCCGCGTACACCCCCCCCCCCCGTTCCGGGGCGCTCCCGGGACTGCCCGCACGGCGCGGTCTCCGTTCCAGAACAACGCCCGCCCCTGCCCCCGCTCCGCCCGGGCCCGCAGCCCCCGCCCGGCGCCTCCACGGCTCCTCCGCCGCGACCGCCGAGCGCCCGCCCCGCGGCGGCTCTGCCCCGCGGCTCCGTCCCCGGCGCCGCTCCCGCGCCCGCCCCGTCCCGCTCTCCCGCTCTCCCGCTCCCGGCGTCGGCTCCGCTGCCGTCGCGCAGCGGGCGAGGCTGATGCGGCCGCGGATCCGCGGTGCTGCGCCGCCGCGGGCGCACTCCTCCCCCCCCCCCCCGCCCCCCCCCCCCCAACCATTGTCTGCGCGGCGGAGGCAGAACAAAGCGCCCGGTTCGGTCCGGCCCGGCCCGGCCCGGCGTGCGCTGACGCGGATGTGCGGCACATCGGGAGAAGGCGGGGAGGCAGCGGGAGCGGATCGGTCCGGCGCTGGCACTTACACCTCGCGTCCCGCGCTGGCAGAGCTCGCATCCCGCACGATCCGGTCCCGGAGAGGCGTCCCGCAGCCGCACCGCTACCCCGGCGCTCCGGTGCTCCGGTGCCGCGACCGCTCCGGTACCGCCGACCGCTCCGGCGCCTTCCGTGCGTTCCGGTGCCCTGTGGCGTGGTGCCCCCACGCCGTCCTCGCGGCGCTCCGGCCTCCCGGTGCCGCGGCCGCCCCGCGCGGAGCTCGGCTGCAGGCGGCGGGTCGGCGCTGGCGGAGGCTCCTGCTGAAACCCGACCCAGCGCCGCCCTCAGCCCCCGTCTCCCCCCGCCGCCCCCATCCCCGCCCCGCCACCCGAGCGCGCCGGCGGAGCGCGGCCCCGGGCCGGGGTCCGTGGAGGTGGATGGGCGCGGTGGGGCGCGGGGCGCGGGGCGCGAAGGGACCGCGGAGCGGCGGCGGGGAGGGGGTCCGCGCGGGGCGGGGGGGGAAAGGCTGCAGCTGGGAGGGATAAAGAGGGACGGGTTGGAAGCGACGGGCGCCAGGAGCTCGGGGAAGTGAGAAGAGGTAGGAAAGAGCGAGGGGCGAGGACGGAGGTGGGATGGGACGGGGCGAGGAGAGGGCTGGGCAAGAAGAGATGGAAGGAGACGGTAGCTGGTATTGGAGGGATGAGGGGACACGGTCACACCGGCACAGCCCGTTTTCTAGTTACCACAGTTCCTTCCTTAAACGCAAGCACGGTGTACGTGTCTCTGTAACCTGAAAACGTTGTGTTGAGACTCCTAATGCCCGGGAAGGACAGCAGTCGTCCGCAGTGCCCGCCACTCGAGGGACTGGGGCTCCGCCAGCCTATGCTGAGAGTAAATACCTGACGAGTGGGCGAGTGTGCAGGCTGCTCCAAGCGCGGCTGGCTCCCTTGACTTTAAGTGGCCACCTAGACTTGTTTTCTCTGCTTCAGACTGGCCAGGTCTCAGCAGGGCTGGTGCGTCTGCTGGGAGCCACTCTGCCTCCGGGACAGTAATCGCCAGCAGGCATTCTTTTATCTCTCAGTAGAGAAACAGACATTGTTTTGTGACACTCCATTGCTGTCCGGTGCTGTGTGCTACAAAGGTCACCGTTCACTGCCTCATCAGGAAGATGCCTCCGTTCTTCTATCAGTGACAGTTGATGTTCCCTAAATACCATGAAGGCTGAGCTGGATTCAGCCAGAAAAGGTAACTGCATTACTTTTACTGATGTAAAGGTACTCTAAAAATAAAGGTACTCAAAATAAATCCTAAATAAAGTTTGTGTTGACCACAATCATCTCAGAATTCTGAAGTCACCAAGCAGTATCATATTCCGCTTCTTTCCTTTTACATCTTGGTCCGTACGATTACGGGACAGCAGGAGGAAGTTCAGGAGAGGCAGCAGGATGGGTTCCTATCACCTTCAGTGTAAGGAACAATTTAGTGTCTGCTCTGGAATGGAGACAGATGGGAGGAATCTGAAAGAAGAGTGGAATCGTGAGTGCTCTGTGCAGAGCTAGCTCAGCTCTTGGGCTGATTTTGATCATGTACTGCTCCTTTTGATATCAAAGAAGCATGAAACGTGGCGAACATGATCAGAAGAAAGAAGGTGATACTTCCCGTGAGGGCCCATGGACCTGGGCTGCTCTTTGCCATACAACGCTATGGATGCTCCAGGGGTGCCCGGATAATCACAGAAGAGAAATGCTTTGAGGGTTCCTGAGGAGAAACCGCCTCTGCATCGTGAACTCTGAGTTACAGAGCTGGGTCCGAGAGTGCAGTGAAGTGAAATGTAGCAC
This sequence comes from Callipepla californica brunnescens, assembly GCA_023055505.1. Classification (NCBI taxonomy): domain Eukaryota; kingdom Metazoa; phylum Chordata; class Aves; order Galliformes; family Odontophoridae; genus Callipepla; species Callipepla californica. Next base: position 297,727 of record JALIRH010000072.1, on the reverse strand, counting down.
GTTTCTCCTGTTTTTCCACACCTTCCTGTGCATCTGTTGGGAGCTACTGTTGGAGGCGGGTCTGGAGCTACGAGGAGTCTGAGCTGACTCCCAGTGGGAGTCATTACCATCCTTCAGCTGTTCCAAGTGTAGCACAATCACTTCAGCACTGATTTAACTATCACGTGTTTACTTCTCTTTATTGTTGTCTACAGCTGTTGGGTTTTTTTTGCTGCATTCATCAAATAAGTCGGGCTGATGGTACCTTTAGGAACTTGTTGATGTTACTGCAAAGCTGGTGTCTATTATACATGAAAAAAAGTGGTTTTGGAGAGATCCTTGGTGACTGGAAATAACATTACACTCCCTTTTCAGAGAGGCAAGGAGGAAGTCAGGGAACCATCAGTGTGTCAGTTATCTCTATACATGGACAACTCAAGGACCATATCATCTTGGAATCCATTTCTGAACACGTGGAGAGCAAGGAAGCAATCAGGAACAGTAGATTTATATAGCACAACTCGCTGCTAGACCAACCTGATTGCCCTCTATGACAGAATGGTTGGAAGGGACCTCCAGAGATCACAGAGTCCAACCCCCTGCCCAAGCAGCTCCCAGCCCAGGGTGCACAGCTCGGCGTCCAGGAGGTCCTGAACGTATATACTGATGGACGTGGATCAGATCCCCTCTGAGTGTTCTTTTCTCAAGGCTGAACAGCCCCAGCTCTCTCAGCCTTTCCTCATGCAGGAGCTGTTCCAGGCCCTGTGTCACCTCTGTGCCCTCACTGCACTCTTTGCAGGAGATCCCTGTCTTTTTTGTACTGGGGAGCCCAGAACTGGACACAGTATTCCAGGCGAGGTCTCACCAGGGTGAGTAGAGGGGGAGGAGGATCACCTCCCTCGACCTGCTGGCCACAATCTTTTTAATGCACCCCAGGATCCCATTGGCTTTCTTGGTCAGCAGGGTACACTGCTCACGTCCAACCTGTCATCCACCAGGACCCCGAGGTCTTCTCTTCACTGTTCCCCTCCAGCAGGTCAGCCCTGTACCTGTGCTCATGCGTGCAATTATTCCTTCTCGTGTAGGACCCAACACTTGCCCTTGCTGAGTTCCATCAGATTCCTCTCCACTCAGCTCTCCAGTCTGTCCGTGTCTTGTTGAATGGCAGCACAGCTTTCTGCACTGTCAGACACTCCTCTCAGCTTTGTACCATCAGCAAACATGCTGAGGGTGGGCTCTATTCCTTCATCCAGGTCATCAGAAGATGTTGAGCAAGACTGGACCCAGTACTGACCCCTAGGGAACACTGCGGGTTACAGGACTCCAGGCAGACTGCACTGCTAATCCCAACCCAAGCTCTGACAGTCAGCCACTTCTCAATCCATGAGTAGGCTGAGGGGCTTTCTAGTGGCATACTGCTGCTATCCGAAGATCAGATAAAAACGCTGAAGCCAAATGCTTCTTCATAGTGGCAACAGAATAAGAAAAAATGCCACAATTACAGCTTGAGAGATTCAGAATGAACTTTAAGAAAAACTTCTCCGTCAGGAGAGTGGTACAACACTACTCACGTGGGCTAAGTTTCCACCTTGCAAGGTTTCTATTCAGATCTGACCTTCTGTTATTGATATTCCTGATTCAAATGAGTGGTTGGATTGTGGACAGATGGATATAGGATGGGATAAGTCTACTATGAATCTACAAGTTTCATTCCATTGCTGGTATTCCTAACCTTAGTAACACCTTTTCTTTTATAATGCATTCGTCACCGTTTATATTACAAGGCCTCTTTGTTTCACTGTCCAACCTTATCAATATAACTTCTTTTTTCTTTCTGTCTGAGATCTTTACTGAAAAAATGTTAAAAAGATGAGTTCCAAAACTGCAACTTGAAAAGACAGTGCATTCCCTCGAGCCTACAATTTCTGTTTTACTTATAATCCCTGGTGCTTTTTTTAGGTTGTTGTCTAATGTGCTACTCTGGCAAACTTGCTGCATTTTATCACATGCCATTTATTGTCATGTTTTCAGAAATCTGTTGAAACCCATTCTAAAAGTGCAACCTAGGGGCTGGTGCAACATGGCACACAGGAGTTGGTGGTTACTTCAGCACAGCTGGAAGGCAGCACAGAAAACGTGCTCTGCATTCACTGTGTTTCCCTAGCTCTACAGACAGGTACAAATGGGATATCACACTACCTCCCGTGTTGCTGTTCTGCCACCACAGTGACCTTGATTCTGGAGTCCCACACATCCCTAGATCCAGAACTGACTTTGCTTGTCCCCACTCTCATCAAAAGCAGGTGAAGTGCCATCTTCCTGCTAGAGGGCATTTTGCTTCTGAGCTGGATAGGAGCAAGCTGGCCAATAGCCCGGGACTGACTAAATTGCTCAGAGGCTTCCACTCTCACATGTTGAAGGCTGGCTCAGAAATTCCAAACAGGAAATCTTTCTAGGATGTGCTTAGGCTCTGATTCCCGGATGCTCACAGCAAGCAAAGGCTTCCTACGTTCAGAATGGAGGTTAAAAATAAAAGAAGTCAGGCACCTGCTAGAGGCATACATGGCTAGGAGGTGTAATGGGTGGAGTTCAAGAGGACAGCTCCCTCTAAGACAGATGTAAGCATTTTTGGTTGACATCACAAGACTTTGAACTCTTCAAGTAAAAGCCCTGGAAGGAAGAGGGGCCCAAAAAGCTGGCTGATATTCAAGAACCATCTCCTCCAAGCCTAGAAGCAGTGCATCCTGAGAAAAAGGAGGCAGGCAAGAATGCCAGGGGGCCTCTGTGGATCAGTGTGGAGCTCCTGGACTTACTTAAGCTCAAAAAGAAAGTCTATAGGGAGTGGAAGTAGGAACAGGTTACCTGGGAGGGCTACAAAGAAGTTGTTTGAGCAGCCAGAGGTCAGGTTAGGAAAGTTAAAGCCAGAAAATAATTATAGACAGGGACATAAAGGGAAACAAGAAAAAGTTCTACGGGTATATCAGAAATAAAAAGAATGTCAGGGAAGTTGAGGGCCCACTCTGGAAGGAAACTGGAGACCTGGTCAGTAGTGATACAGAGTAAGAGGAGGTGCTCAACAACTTCTTTGCTACAGTCTTCACCGGCAAGGGCTTTAGCCACACAGCCCAAGTTGCAGAAAGCAATGGTAAGAACTTGGAGAAGGTAAATTGGCCTGCTGTAAGTGAATATCAGGTTCAAGAACATCCAAAGAACTTGAAGGTGCACAAGTCCATGGAGCCCAATGAGATCCATCCAATGGTTCTGAGGGAACTGGCAGATGAAGCTGAGCTGCTATTCATCATATTTGAAAGGTCGTGGCAGTCTGGTGAAGTGCCCACTGATTGGAAAAGGAGAAACCTAACCCACATTTTCAAGAAGGGGAAAAAAGAAGATCCAGGGAACTACATGTGAGTCTCACCACTGTGCCTGGCAAGGTCATGGAGCAGATCTTCCTGAAGGCCCTACTAAGGCACATGGAAAGCAAAGACAAGGTGATTGGTGGTAACCAACATCACTTCACAAGGGCACATCCTGCCTGCCCAACTTGGTGACCTTTTCATAGATTCATAGATTCATAGATTGATTAGGTTGGAAAGGACCTACAAGATCATCTAGTCCAACCATCCTCTCACCACCATCCCTACCCACCAAGCTACTAAATCAAATCCCTCAGCACCTCATCTAAACGCTTCTTCAACAGCGCTAGGGACGGTGTCTCAACCCCCTCCCTAGGCAGGCCATTCCAGTGCCGGACCACTCTCTCAGAGAAAAAAATTTTCCTCAAATCTAATCTAAATCTTCCCCGGCGCAGCTTGTGGCCATTCCCTCTCGTCCTGTCATTAGTTACCTGGGAGAAGAGGCCGACCCCGTCCTCACCACAGCCTCCCTTCAGGAAGTGGTAGAGTGCAATGAGGTCTCCTCTGAGCCTCCTTTTCTCCAGACTAAACAACCCCAGCTCCCTCAGCCGCTCCTCGTAAGACTTGTGCTCCAGACCCCTCACCAGTTTTTATGACAGCATCAGTGGATAAAGGAAGAGCAATTGACATCATCTACCTGGACTTGTGCAAAGCATTTGACAATGTCCCACGTGACATCCCGGGCACCAAATTGGATAAAAATGGATTTAATGGATGGACCACTCACTGGATTAGCAATTGGCCGTATGGATGCTCTGAGAGAGTTGAGGCCAACAGCTCAATGTCCAAATGGAGACAGGTGATGAGTGGTGTTCCTCAGGGATCAGCGTTGGGACTGGTGTCATTTAATATCTTTGTAGGTGACATGGACAGGGGGATTGAGTGTACCCTCACCAAGTTTGGAGATGACACCACACTGAGAAGTGCAGCTGACATGATAGAGGGAAGGGATGCTATCCAAAGGGACCTGGACAGGCTTGAGAGGAGGGCCCATGCCAACCTCATGAAGTATAGCAAGGCCAAATGCAAGGTCTTACATCTGCTCTGAGGCAGTCTCAAGCGTGGTTACAGGTTGGGCAGAGAATGGCTTGAGAGCAGCTCTGAGTAGAAGGATTTGGGAGTGTCAACAGATGAAAGACTCAACATGAGCCAGCAATGTGTGCCTGCAGCCCAGAGAGCCAACTGTATCCTGGGTTGCAACAAGAGAAGCATGACCAGCAGCTTGAAGGAGGTGATTCTGCCCCTCTACTCTGCTCTCATGAGACCCCACCTGGAGTACTGCATCCAGTTCCAGAGCCCCCGGCACAAGAAGGACATGAAGCTGCCCAGCTCTCCAGTCTGTCCAGGTCTTGCTGAATGGCAGCACAGCCTTCAGGTGTGTCAGCCACTCCTCCCAGCTTTGTATCATCAACAAACTTGCTGAGGGTGGACACTATCCCCTTGTCAGTGTTGATGAAGATAGTGGACAAGACTGGGCCCAGCACCAACCTCTGGGGAACACTGCTAATCAAAGGTCTCCACCTGGACTCTGTGCCACTGACCACCATCCTCTGAGCTTGGCCGGTTGGCCAGTTCTCAACCCACCTTACTGTCCACTCATCTATCCCACGCTCAGATTTGTTATCAGGATGTCATAGGTGACAGTATCAAAGGACTTGCTGAAAATACGTATCAGTTCTTTAGGTTATAGGACAACTGGATTCATAAATCATTACTAATCCAGAGGCATGCATGTAAGGATGCTTTAAGGCAAACCACTTTTTGGTTACATCTTGATCGTTTGGACTGGAAAGTCAGATGCAGCTCAATATAATGCTGCCAAAACACTCTGGTATACCACTGACTGATAGAAGTGCCAGTGAGACAGAGAGGCTTTGGTTACTTGAAACAAAATAAATAAATAAATAAATAAATAAATAGGTCTACTTGTTAATATTTCCAATGTCTGTTCAATTTATTTGATAAATGTATATGTAGATACAACATCTCTTTAAGGTGTTGGACTGAGATCTTTATGACACACACATAAAAGCAGGATTAAATGCTATATTCATGTTCCATATTATATCAAGTGATTAACTGCAGATGAGAAATCCTCTTCCAGCAGTTTTTCTAATGAGGTCTTGCACAGATCTCACTGTAGTCCAATGCTGTTCAGTATCTTGACTAATAATCCGCAAGGAAGGATCAACTGCCGAAACAGAAGCACATGGAACAGTAGGAAAGTTATTTTACTGCAGTTTTAGTACTACGTTTAGTGTTCAATATTTATAAATACTGTAGAAAAAAGTGGGCAGAGAAGAGTCATAAGAATGAGTCAGGATCCAGAGAACAATTTCCAACATGGGTAGCTTTAGGGAGATAAGAAAATGTAATGAGTTCTAAGGATCTGTAGGAGCATGTGCTGCTTGCTCCATTTAAACGCTCCTGAAGTGGAGGTTGAATTCTGTCAAACCATGGAATGATTTTTATGATGAGAAAAGGGAATGAGAAAATGATGAGAGAGAAACCATCTAGCACATTTTAGTCTGTGAGCCAAGACAGAACTGAAATCAACATTTCCAGAGAGGGAAGTTGACTGAGCTGAGCCCTGTGCTACCGACTGCTCTACTTCCTGTCCTGGCTTCTTCTATTCTCCTGGAATCTCTTCATCCACGTTTCTGCAGCGGGGTGACCTCATTTGGCAGCAGTCTCTGAGAGCTTACATTGACTAAAGCAAAGCGCCTCATTCTCATAGGTGCCTCTTCGAAAGTTGCTCAGTAAGACCTGAACTTCCTCCCCAGTAGCAAACAAGTCTCCTTCTGTTCCACTGAAAATCAGCTGGGAGGAAGTGAGATGGGGAGGTGGTTTCCGAAATCCTGTGGATTGTGATTACAGACGTAGACTCTAAATCCATGAGATGGGGGTGGGGAGCACACGACCTGCATGGGCAATCCAAATTATTTTGGTGTGAGCTGAACATGTGCCTTTGATAACACTGTTCATGGGCTTATACAAGCGTGACAGCAAAGGGCTTGCTGTTGCTTTGAAAAAGGAAGAAAACAGTTTGAGGGATATCCCTTTCCAAATAATAAGGCTTTTGCTTTGGAGGAGCTGGTGCTTTCTATATATAGTGAGGTGATTATTTCAGAATGGAAAATGTTTGTTCAGGAAGGAAAGGCTCTGAGATCAGCAGTCTCACCCACAGGCTGTTGACTCCACTGGACTCTTCTGCTAGCAGCAAAGAACTGTGAGGAAAACTCAGGAAGGACAAATTGGCTGCCCAGGAATCACCCACGTATATCTGAGTTCTTGATCAAGACCTTGGGCTCTGATGTGACTCAGGGGGGCAGCAAGAAATAAGATCTGATGCTTCTTTTAGTAAAAAGAGAACCGAAGACGGTCAAACATCCATTTTTAGTTTGGTAAGTGAATTTTATCATCCACAACCAATACGCAGTGGTTATGCACTAAATATACCTTCCACAAGCGGACACAGGAAGCTGCGTTTCCTAATCTAGACAGGATGACATACAAACTCGCACACATTTCTGCAGCACACATTTCTTCACACACACCCATTCGTGTACGCACGAACTGGTGTGATGCTGCTCCATCTAGTGGAAATATGTGTATGATACAGTCTTGACCTCATTAAGACTATTGCTATTTTTGGATTGTAGCATTATGAGTCTTAGATACAAAGCAAGAAAACTATGTGCATCACTTATCATGTTTAATTTTTTTTTTAAAGTGGGCAAAAAATAATAAGCTTGGATTTCAGACTGGATGTTAGGAAATACTTCCCCAAAAGAGTGGTCAGGCTCTGGAACGGGCTGCCCAGGGAAGAGATGGGTTCACTGACCCTGGAGATGTTCAAGGGATGTTTAGAAATTGTGTTGAGGGACATGGTTTAGTGAGAACTGTTGGTGCTAGGTGGATGGTTGGACTCAATGATCTTGGAGGTCATTTCCAACCTTGGTGATTCTATGATTATCCTGGGTTGCATCAAGAGAAGAGTGGCCAGCAGCTTGAAGGAGGTGATTCTGCCCCTCTACTCCACTCTCGTGAGACCCCACCTGGAGCACTGCGTCCAGTTCTGGAGGCCCCAGCCCAAGAAGGACGTGGAGCTGTTGGAGCAGGTCCAGAGGAGGGCCACGAAGATGACCAGAGTGCTGGAGCACCTCCCCTGCGAGGACAGGCTGAGAGAGCTGGGGCTCATCAGCCTGGAGAGCAGAAAGCTCTGGGGGGACCTAATAGCAGCCTGCCAGTACCTGAAGGGGTCCTACAGGAAAGCTGGGAAGAACTTTTGTAAGGGCAGTTAGTGACAGGACAAAGGGAAATGATTTTAAACTGGACGAGAGTAGATTTAGACTAGATATCAGGAAGAAATTCTTTACTGCGAGGATGGTGAGACTCTGGAACAGGTTGCCCAGAGAGGCCGTGGATGCCCCCTCCTTGGAAGCACTCAAGGCCAGGCTGGACGTGGCTGTGAGCAACCTGGGCTACAGGGAGGTGTCCCCACCCATGGCAGGGGGTTGGAACTAGGTGATCTTAAGGGTTCCTTCCAACCCAAACCATTCTACCATTCCATCTGCTAAGATGAATTTGATGTGACAAAGACATCCAGCTTAATGTTGTATCCATTAAAAAGAGCGTGGCCAGCAGGTTGAGGGAGGGGATCCTCCCCCTCTACTCTGCCCTGGTGAGGCCTCGCCTGGGATACTGTGTCCAGTTCTGGGCTCCCAAGTACAAAAAAGACAGGGATCATCTAGAGAGAGTCCAGTCCTATCTGTACACATACCTGTGTGATCTGCTGTTGGAAACCTGCCTTAGCAGGGGGGTTGGACTCAACGGTCTCTTGAGGCCCCTTCCAACCCTTACGATTCTGTGATTCTGGGATGTCCAGGTGACATTTGAAGATCTTTGAGGGAGACTACAAACTGTCAGATCATTCCACAAAGGGAGGTTGGCAGTGCAGATTTGTGAGCTCTCTACTGGGACTTTTGTTTTTAGCATATCTGTACTCATCTGCAAAACAGAGTAAGCAGTAAGGCAATATCTGTGGCTGATCCTAAGTGTTCAGAGAGGCATGGATCACAGGCTGCTGTCGGAGAGCAGAATGGCCTTAGGAGACTGAGCTACTTCATGATAAAAGTGGCAGAGAAAATTCAGCAGAGAGAAGTCTGAAGTGGAGCCTAAGGGAAAACAATCCCTGATTCACATGTCAAATTATGGCATCTGAGATGATTACCATAGAGAATGAGAGCTTCAGCTTAAAAGAATCTTGTGGAAATGTCAGCTTAGTACTCGGCAGTCAAAAGAGCATATGAAGTATGAAGAATAATTAGGGTTATTTGTTTCATATTCTTCACTCCTTCAGCAACTCTCCTGACAAAATTAACACTACAACAGGATGTAGATTTCCAGTAATTTCTTCCATCTCGATGCATCCAAAGATAGCTTTAGCTCTGTTTGCTGCAGCACTGATTTTTAGCTTGTCTACTACTGCTATAAAGCACTTCAGCCTTATTTTTCTGGGCAGACACATAATCATGAAAATGCTTTACAGTTTAACATTTAATTTTTTATTACTTTCCTGTTTACACTTCTGCCAGTATTAGTATCAACTGCAATCTGTATCAGAGGTGACATTTTATTTACGTTCAAATCAACAGAAATATTGAAGGAACACTTTAGGCTTCAAATATTCCTTCTGACAACTGTTCCCTCTGAGACATCTTACTATATGAACATATGTTTAAACAGATGCAGTACTTTTAAACAGAAATGACATGGAGTATAATAGAGCATGTTATAATTTGAACTAGTTTACTGTTTTGTGTAGAAGAACTGACACGTTTCGAGGACAGGCTTGCCCTTATTGTAGTTGACTGCTTTTTGGGCCCTCACCATAAGAAGTTTAGGGTCTCAGCCCCCAACACAAGAAAGATGTGGAGCTGCTGGAGCACGTTCAGGGAAGCCCGTGAAGATGCTGAGAGGGCTGAAACACCTCTCCTATGGAGACAGGCTGAGGGGGCTGTGCTTGTTCACCCTGAAGAAGAGAGCACTCAGGGGAGAGCTCATTCTGGCCATAAGGAGCTTGTAATGAGGATGGAGACTGACTTTTTACACTATCTGATAGTGACAGAATCATAAAGTCATAGAATCACTAGAGTTGGAAAAGACCTCTAAGATCATCTAAGTACTACATCTACCCTTTCCTCAAACACCTCCAGGGATGGTGACTCCACCACCTCCCTGGTCAGCCTGTTCAAATGCCTGACCACTTCTTTCTGAGAAGAAAGTCTTCCTAATATCCAACCTGAACCTCTTCTGGTGCAACTTGAAGCCATTTATTCTTGTCCTGGTGTCAGCTGGTGGATTTAACTCCAGCCCAGAAAGTGGTGGTGAATGAAGTTAAATCTGTTGCTTTACCCACCCTGTCCAAGCTATGGGCTGCCAGCTTCTCCAGGAAAACACTGTAAGAGACAGTGTAAAAAGCTTTGCTGAAGACTAGGCAGGTTACATTAACAGCCTTTCCCTCATCCACAAGGCTGGTCTCTTGGTTATCAAAGGAGATGAGGTTGCGCAGGCAGGACCTGCCTTTCCAACCTCATTTCTTTCTATGACCAGGGGCACAAAGGAGGCAGTTTTAAACTAAAAGAAGGCAGATTTAGATTAGATGCTAGGGGGAACTTTTTCACTCAGTAGGTGGTGAGATGCTGGAACAGGCTGCCCACAGAGGTTGTGGATATCTCATCCCTGGAGACGTTCAAGGCTAGGTTGGATGGAACCCTGGGTAACTTGATCCAGAGCCTGATTTAGTGGTTGGCAACTCTGCCCATGACAGAAGAGTTGGAACTAGATGACCATTAAGGTCTCTTCCAAATCAAGATATTCTATGATTCTGTGATATGAAGTAAATGTCCACGACTTAACCTTGCTTCAATCATTATTTGTCATCATGTTCCACTGTACTCTGAAGCTCAATGTAGTTAAGCAGTCTGGTCCCAAAAATGCATTCCATTAAAAAAACAAATGCCCTGTTCCTGGATCAAGGATTTCTGTGTTACAGTTCTACTATGGATAGTTGATGGAAAAAAAAATAAAAAAAGAAGGAAAAACGTAAGCAGTGGAAGCAGGGATGGATTGCCTGGGAAAAATATAGGGATGTTGTCTGGATATGCAGGGATAGGATCAGAAAAGCCAAGGTGCACATGGAATTAAAACTTGATGAGAGATGTAAAAAACAACAAGGGTTTCTTTAGATACACTGGGAAGAACAGACAGGCAAAGGAGAGTGCAGCCCTCCTGATAAATGAAAAGGGAGAGCTGGTCTCCTCAAACATGGACAAGGCTGAGTACTTAACAGGTTCTCTGTCTCCATGGCCATTCAGGCTTCCCACATCTCTCATGTCCCTGAACTTCTGAGCAGGGGTGGGATGAGCAAAATCCCTGCCAGTGTAAGAGCAGAGCTGAGTATGTGCAAGTCTACGGAGCTGGACGATATCAACCCTAGTGTTCTAAGGTGCTGGCTGATGTAGTTGCCAAGCCTCACTCCATCATATTTGAAAAATCATGGCTGTCAGGTGAAGTCCCTGGTGACTGGAAAAAGGAAACCATCATTCCCATTTTTAAGAAAGGGAAAAAAAGGAAGACACAGGAAACTGCAGGCTGGCGAGCCTCACCTATGTGTCTGGGAAGATCATGGAGCACATCCTCCTGGAAGCTATGTTAAGGCACATGCAAGATGAGGAGGTGATCTGAGAGCCAGCTCAGCTTCACCAATGACAGATCATGCCCGACCAATCTGGTGGCTTTCCATGATGAAATGATGGCACCAGCAGACAAAGGAAGGGCAACTAACATGGTCCACCTGGAATAGTGCAAGGCTTCTGACATGGTCCCACACCACATTCTTATCTGTAAATTGGAGAGGGCTGCATTATTAGATGGATAAAGAATTGGTTGGTCGTAGCCAGACAGTTTTTGTCAATGGATCTATGTCTAGGAGGAAGCCAATCACAAATGGTGTCCCCCAGTGCTCTTCAACATCTTTATCAATGACATAGACAGTGGGACTGAGTGTACCTTCAGCAAGTTTGCTGATGACACCAATCTGAGTGGTAGGTCTTGGGGGTCCTGGTGGACAAAAAGCCAGACAGGAGCCAGTGGTGTATGCATGCAGCCCAGAAGGCCAACAGTATCCTCTGCTGTGTCAACACAGGGGTGGCAAGGAGGGAGAGGGCAGTGACTGTCCCTCTCTACTCTACCCTGGAGTACTGCATTCAGGCCTTGAGCTTCCTTCCTTCCTACTTCTCTCCCTCCCTTGCTCCGTCCCTTCACTAATTCTTCCCTCCCTCATTAAGACAAGCATTTTCCACATGCTTGCAACATTCCCTGCTACCTGGAGGAGCAATGAGGAGAAGTGTGCTGCTGGACCTTGATCTTAGTAACAAAGGGCTGTTTGGGAATCTGAAGGTTGGGGACAGCTTGAGATGCAGTGATCATGAGATGGTGGAGTTCAGGATCTTATGTGGAAGAAGCAAAGCAGTAATCAGGATTGCCAGCTCTGACCTCTTCAAGGACATACTTGGAGATATCCCATGGGCTTGCATGATGGAAAGCAAGGAGGCCTGAGGGAGATGGTCAGCATGTAAACACCACTTATTCCAAGCTCAAGATTGGTGCACAGCTAAGAGTAAGGAACTGAGGAAAGAAGGCTCACATGGTGAGCAAGAAGCACGTGGATAAATCCAAAGGCAAGAAGAAAATCTATGAAATGTGGAAAAAGGGTCTGTTCAGTTAGGAGGAATACAATAATGCTGTTAGGGCCTGTAGGGATGCAATGAGGAATCTGGGAAAGGAAGTGAAGAATAACAAGCAAGGTGTCTTCAAGTATGTGAGTAGTAAAAGAAAGACTAAAAGGTGAGTCTGCTGTTCAGTGAAGCAGACGACCTGACAACAAGGGACACTGGGAAGGTGAAGATACAGAATGCCCTCTTTGCTTCTATCTTTACTAAACAGACTGCCTCCTCAGGAATCTCAGACCTTGGAGGTAAGAGAAAGAGTCTGGGGAATTGAAGACTTCCCATTGGTTGACGAGCATATGATTAGAGAGTGTCTAGACAAAATCAACTCACACAAATCCTGATGGGATGCATCCACATGCGCTGAGGGAGCAGGCAGAAGTGGTTGCTGAGCCACTCTCTTATCATCTTTCAGAGGTCTTGGAGAACAGAAGAAGTGCCTGAAGACTGGAGACAGCCAATGTCACACTAGACTTCAAAAAAGGCAAGAAGGAGGATCTGGGAAACCACAGGCCAATCAGACTCACTTCTGTCCCTGGAAAGGTGATGGAACAGCTTGTTCTGGATGCTATCTCCAGGCAATTGGAAGAGAAGAGTAGATGTGGGGAGAGCAGTGGATGTTGTGTATCTTGACTTCAGCAAGGCATTTGACACCATCTCCAACAACATCCTTCTAATGAAACCTAGGAAGTGGACAGTGAGATGCACTGAGAACTGGCTGACTGGCAGAGCTTGGAGGGTTGTCATCACTGGTGCACGGCCTGCCTGGAGTCCTGTAACTAGCGGAGCTCCCTAGGGGTCAGTACTGGGTCTGGTCTTGTTCAACACCTTCATCAATGACCTCGATGAAGAGACAGAGCCCTCTCTCAGCATGTCTACTGATGGTACAAAGCTGAGAGGAGTGGCTGACAGCACAGAAAGCTGTGCTGCCATTCAACAAGATGTGGACAGAATGCAGAACAGAGCAGAGAGGAACCTCGTGAGGTTTAACAAGAGGAAGCGTAGAGTTTTGTGCCTGGGGAGAAATAACCACATGCATCAGTACAGGTTAAGGGATGACCTGCTGGAGAGAAACACTGAAGAGAAAGACCAGGGTATCCTGGTGGACAACAGGCTGGCCATGAGCCAGAAGTGTGCCCTGCTGGCCAAGAAAGCCATTGCGTCCTGGGGTGCATTAAAAAGAGCATGGATAGCAGGATGAAGGAGATGATCATTCCCCTGTACTCTGTCCTAATGAGACCACACCTGGAATACTGTGTCCACTTCTGGGCTCCCCAGTTCCAAAAAGACAAGGATCACCTAGAGAGAGTCCGATGGAAAGCCACAAAGATGATGAGAAGCACCCCCATTATGAGGAAAGACTGAGACTTTGGACTCTTCACTGTGGAGAAAAGAAGGCTGAGAGGTGATCTCAAAGCTGTTTGTAAGTATCTGAAGTGTGAGAGTCAAGTTGATAGGGGTGGACACTTTTCAGTGGTGAGCAGCAATAGAACAAGGGGCAACAGGCAGAAGCTAGAACACAGAAAGTTTCACACTAACACACAGACGAACTTCTTCACTGTGAGAGTGACAGAGCACTGGAACAGGTTGCCCAAAGATGTTGTAAAGTCTCCTTCTCTGGAGATATTCAAGATCCACCTGGATGCCTTCCTTTGTGACCTATCTTAGGCAACTTGCTTTAGAAGGCAGGTTGGACTCAATGATCTCTAGAAGCCCCCCCCAGACCCCTCCAATTCTGTGATTCTGTTACATAGCAATAGTCCAAGCTACACATTAGTCCTTAGGATGGGTTAGAAGGACAAGACTAGAGTGTCAATCTTCATAGGATAATGTCACCTCAGTAGAGTTGAGAGATGGGAGAAAGGTGAGAAAAGTCTGTTGTGCTTCATCTTCCATTTCTAATTGGTGTTTTGTTCACTCTACTGCTCCAAGCCCAAGAAAGGGAGCCCTTTCCTCCTGGGAGCAGGTCTGTTCTGGATCTTACTAAGAACTGGTCTCAGCCTCCAACAAAGATTCCTTTCCCTTCCTGCAGCCTCTGGACTGGGACTGCACTGTTCATCAACTCTTACAATTGTACAGCAGCCTGGCTTCTCTGAAATGAGAGATAATTAAAACCTTCCCTGGTACTGCTTTCTCCACTCAGAATAGAAAGTGCCTCTCTCTCCATTACGAAAACCATTCCCAGGCCAGAACAAAGGCCAGAAGTTTCTGGTAAGTAAAGATCTCACCACAAGAAAGCAGGGACAGCATAATTTATATTGCTTCCTCCTTGCATCTATGTGTGGGGCCCCAGTGTGATGACATCCTGGCTCAGATGCTATAAACAAGGCCATATTCATGGATCATAAACTCCTTGGAGGCTGGCTAGATGTCTGTATTAGGTTATGAGTTCCTGGAAGCAGAGGTAATAGCAAAGGTGAATCTGAGTATGGAAAGCTGAAGAAACGGGGGTTAAGACACTGCAGAAATGCTTTTCCTTTGCTAGTCCCATTCATCTTAGCCTCTTAGAAAGAAGTTGGTGAACGTGATTCTGATTTTAGCATCACATGGATGAGAAGATATAATCTGGGGAAAGCAGCACCATGTGCAAATACGCCAATGTAATACTGCTGCTCCTTGAAACATCAGGCAACGTAAGAAACAGTCACCTGCGAGAGGAACACAGAAAGCATAATGCGTCAGGGACTGTGAGAAATTTTGCTTAGAGGCCAAATCCAGATTGGAATTCATTTTCTGAAAGCCCTCTTGTAGATTCATTCTGGATAACTTTACAACCATATTAAAACTGAAGAGAATGTTTGCCTTTGTTCTCTGATTATAGGGGACACCTCAAACCAGAACTCCTTACTGCTTACAATCAGAATGGGGTTAAGTGCTTCTCCTGGTACACTGCCATTATGCCAGTAATCATTATACTAATGAAATATACATATGTAGCACCAATCCTTTTTTTGTATGCAATATTGCCCTCTTCAAAATAGATTTTAGTCTATGTAATAAAACTGAGAACTCATAATTTATTGGTCATCTAACGTAATCAATAAATCCTTTAATTTCTGCTTTCCAGGATACAGCCACTAGTCAGCAACCATGAACTGCTCCGTGGGACTCTGACAGAAACAACCTCACTGGATGGCAATTATCCATTGTTACATACAGCAACAGATTTTAAACCACAAGTTTATGAATTACTGCTCAGTGTTCATTCAGCTCTTCAAGCACTACTGCCAAATGCTTTATAAGAATCCCTTATCTGTCTCTGAGGTGCCCCAAATCCTTTCTTTCACACATTCTCCACCTTGAAGATATAAAATTTGATCTTTTCACCGCTCTACTGATGGAGAATTGAGACACACATTTGAGTAAGAAACAATTTAACAGTCTGATTTTTTGATGGTCTTTAAGTCACTGAAGAAACTATGAAACAGACCACGTTTAACTTCTGCATCTGGAGAGAAGCACGGGGCAGAGCCCTTCTATCTAGAGTACAGAGGGAGCTTGGAGATGCTTAAGTCTGTAGATTAAAGTGGTTAGAGGAACAGTATCCCATAATCAGGACCTTAAAGAAAGGCAGAAAGGTTACTTTTGAAATTTCCCTAATTATAAGTTACAGAATCCAGTATTACTCATTTGTCTTTGAATAACCCAACACTAGGCAATAAATGAGTTTCAGTTGTTGTTGAGACAGAAAGCAAACCGAGAAGGTGTGATAAGGTCTTCAAAAAACACCAACATATGTGGAATGCAGCATAAAATGACATGATAAATGCATCAGAGTATCATGGGTGCTTTGCCACAATCCATGCTTATTCATAAAATGACAAGTGAATCACTGAACGTAAATGGAACGTATGTGTTTGGTAATGTATTACTTAAAATGAGGAAAGCACCAGGTAGTACAGGAACTCTACTGGTGGGATGGAGATGAGGAGTGCTTCCCACTGAGAAGATGAAAGCCAGAGTAGGGGTCAGTGTCACTGATTTGAAATAGAAAAGCATCCTCCTGCAAGGACAGGACTTCATCAATGGCATTTTTCAGACAGCTCAGGTAATTTTAAAGAAAGATGTGACCATAGCTCTGCCTGGGATCAAGCTTTTGTCTTTCAACACAGAACTGATGATATAATTTCACAAAGTTGTAATCTATAAGCAAGGAGATTTTGAAAGACCACAGCACTGCAAGGAATAAAACAGGAAAGCAAACCTCATAATATGACATCGTATCTCCACTGGAATTATAAACACTTATTACTGTCTTTCTCAGAAATGTACAGTGCTTGTATAGTTAGTGACAATCATCACTCCCTCTCAGAGTGCAACAACAACCCTTCCACCTAGGCCTGATCCTGTACTAAGTGTCCAACAATTTCATAAAACACGCCATTTCCATTCTATAAAGATCAGCATGTAGTTATTTCCCCATCATCCTTTCGTCCAAGATCTCTGCAAAACAAAACCAGAAGGAAAACAAAACCCCATCTCAACATTATTTTCCCTCACATCTCCTCAGCCTGTTCTTTCCACCTTCCTCGATTCATAAATCTAAATCCACCACAATGCTGCTGCTGCAGATCTTCTTTCTCCAATTTGGTATTTTAGATATATATCCTCACCTCATCTCTACTGCACAGTTTCTGTAAGGCAACAAAGCTCACCACATTTTTACCTTTTAAAATCCCTTGAAACTGTTTCCTGTTCTTTTAATTTTTGTTACAAACTACAGGGTAACCACCTATTTCTTCTCTTCCATCACTGATGCCATTAATATCTGTTAATATCTTCTAAACTTCTTTCTGTCACTGTTTTTGCAAAAGAGAAGAAAAGATTCCACTGAGCATTGAAGAGACACTGGAACAGGTTGCCCAGAGGTTGCCTCCTTCTTGGAGGCACTCAAGGCCAGGCTGGATGGGGATCTGACAACCTGGTATTGTGGAAGCTATTCCTGTGATCTTAAAGGTCTATTTAAACCCAAACCATTCCATGATTCCTTGACGTAGATTATTTTGGATTACAATATATTGGATCATTGTTTTTTGAGGTTCTTAAAATTGACTAGGAGTTGGTTCCTGTGACTACAACATGTTTTGTTAATCACCGCCTTTGATGACATTGCTGTCTTTTGGAAAGTATGTAAGATATACATCAAGAGTTGCATGTGTGTAGAACACTTATAAGTTGTCTTGCTTACCTCTAAATTTTGCCATTCTGGCCTTAGCTGGACAAAGCCTTGCCTTGTCACTGAGGCCTCTGTGGTACGATATTATAATAACAGGATTGAGATCTGAGATTCATACCATATGCTGTCCAGGATTTTGCCACATTATCCTAGATTAGCAGCTGAGGCCAGCCCTCCCCTCTTGCAGTATTTGTGACCAACAAGACACATACAGGTAATGAAAGAAACAAGGAGCAGTATCAGTAATGTACAGTCCTACTGCTCAGCACAGCACACATGTGTAACCTGTGTACCATTCCTAGAGCTTCTTCCCAGATGCAAGCTGATACAGAATCTGTGATGCAACGGATAACCTGCAGCATGCACCCAAGTGATTAGAACAGTAAAACAGATACGGGAAAATGCTTAGCTGTTCCACCCATGTAAAGGCCCCAACATCTTTGGCCCACCTTGAACCGTAGGCAGACCCTGACAATGGATACAGTGCACCCTTCTCTGGGAGGAAATCACCACTCCTTGAAACTTTTCTCTCAGGGATGCTGATGTCCCACACCTTGCATGCCAAGCAGCCTGGCTCTGTGGAGCACTCCCTGTTTCTCATCAGGGGTTCTCTGACGTCATCTCTGAGGTCAGGAAGCAAGGGCCACGCCTGCCTCTTGCCTGCTCCTAAACAAAAGACTATAGATAGCTGTGGCAGCAAATGCTTCTCATTATGTACTCCTCTCCCCTCAGACCTCCTGCCCAGTTGGGGGTGGGAGCAGCATGGGGCCCTGAGATGCTTGTGCTGCTCTGCTGTGTGTTTTCTGTTATGTGGGGTAAGGAGTGCATTCCTCACAGGCTTTGAATGTCTGCAAAGCCCCAGAGGAATCCTCAGCGGAGTGGGAGGAGAGAACAGGCAGGGAAAAGTTACCCGTGCACATCAGGATAAGGCACCCCTCCCCTGCAAAGATGTCCAAACCTGATGAAAAAGCAGCTGCTATGGCAGCACACCCTCTCAGTAATGCATTTAAAAGCCTTACACTTCCCACCAACAGAGCTCGTTCAGCTAGGCTTACACCTGGCAAAACACAGGTCAAGTAGTGATAAATCTGTCTGCTTGATAGTCAGCGCAAGATATGTAAAATAACCACTTTAGGTTAAGACTGTGAACCGAGAAGAGATGGATATAAACTGGTTATTATCACCTGCAACAGGAATTCGGGAGACCTCCAGCTATTACAATAATCAGGCTCTAAAACATCCTTTCAAAGTAAGAAAGGCATAGGTGCAAAAATTCCAGAGCTTGATAAAATTATGACTGATCACAGGATTCCATACCTATGGCAGCTAGAGCTTGGACACAGAGGCCCAAGAATGCCTACATACCACATTCTTTTCCTTCATCACAGAAATCCAATATAGAGCCTCTCCTCATGGACTATGCATGCAGTGCCTTGTACCAAGGACGGCAAATTAACCTTCCAGTCCCACTCCCTCTCAGCACTGTGTGTCTGATGCCAAGTTCATGTTTCAGTGTCTTCTAACAGAGCTTGCACAGAAGATTGGTATGGATATAGAAACATAGGACTGGAAAAAAACTTCCTGGGACAGCTGGATGCAGAGTTCAGTGGCCACTCCCCAACTTGCTGCCAAGCATTTTTTTCCATCATCATTCCCAGGATGCTTGTAGGATTGGGAACACTGCAGGACCTGAAGTATCACCAGGACGGGCTAGCACTCCCTGTAAGTCGTAACTGCAATTACATCAAAACATCATCTCCAAAGTGTAGAGATGTGATGAACAACAAAATAGTGAACAGCTAGTAAAAAAGAACCCTAGAGGGAAGTCTTGACCTCTGGCGAAAGCGCATACATCCAGAATATAAGCAGAAACACGGGAACTACTGCATCCTGCACTATGATCACAGAAGCCAGGATGAGCTACTTCAAATACGCTGGGAACAGCCTAAAATACACCTCTGAATTAAAAATGCGTATGGTTACTGATAAAGAGCCAGCAGTAGGTTGAGGACTGAGCTGCATGGGTCCCAGCTAGCAATATGCACACTGACCGCTCCCTGCAGAAGTGACATGTTGTGATTCTAACTCATTCGATGCACAATATAGTACTGCGTGGGCCACAAGATACGCAGACACTGGGCAGAGATGCAGACGCAGTCCTGGTGACACCTCGTTATGGTCAGGCTAGCACGGCTCTTCTACAACTCCCAGTGCAAACCCTACAGAACAATAACGGGAACAGCCACCTCCTGCGCCATGTGCGCTCCGGCGGCCCTGCCTGATCCTCGTTCAGACCGCGAGCGCTCATGAAGCGGTGTCCCAGCACAGGCAGCTCCGCGTCCGTTCTGCTCTCCGACCCGCACGGAGATCCGCACCTCCAGCAGCTCCGCACCTCCAGCAGCTCCGCACCTCCAGCAGCTCCGCGGCTCCGCTGGGGCCCGCAGCACCGCACAGAGCTCCGCGCTGCGCTCCCACGTCCCCGTACCGCCGGGGACCTCCGCGTCCTCCGGAGCGCTCCACGCGCGGCGCGGCGGACGGCGGCGTCCGGGCGGCTCCGCTCGGAGCACCGCGCTCCACTGACGCTCCTCCCGCGCCCCTCCGCTTACCGCCAAGAGGCGGCCACGGCCGCGCGCCTTCGGCCCTCCCTCGCCACCGGGCTCAGGTACGGGAGCGCGCTCCCGGATCCGCGCGGCGCCGCGGCGGCAGCGAGGGGCGGCGGGGCGGCCCCGCCAGAGCCCCGGGGACGGGGACGCCGCGGGGCGGGCGCTCCGCGCGGCCCTCCCCGAGGAGGGGCGGGCCGGGACGCGGCGGCCGCCGGGGGGCGCTCTCCGCCCGCGGCGCCGCGCGTCACTGCGCGACGCCCGCGGATAACGTGGCCGCGCGTCCCGGCGCGGGCAGCATGGGCCGGGGGCGGCCGGGCGCCGCGCGGAACGCTGCCGTGAGTGGGCGCCGTCCGGAGCGCGGGGCTCCCCGGGCCGCGCGTGCTCAGGAGGGGGGCCCGGTCGGGCTCTGGGGGCGGTGGGGAGAGGCGGGCCGGGGCGGGAGAGACCGGGCCGCGCCGAAGGGAGCCGCGCTTCTCGCAGTCCGTCGGGTCCCGCCGCGCTCACGGGCTAGGTTCGTTCGGCGGCGTCACGCGGCGTTCGTGTCCCGGCAGGTGCGGAGCACCGGCGGCAGCAGCGCCGTCAGCAAGTGCTCGGCCGCGGAGCGGGGCTACTTCCGGGACCGCTTCCTGCGGCTCCTGCTGGGGCGGCCGCGCCGGAGAGCGCCGCTCGTTCACCGGTGAGGAGCGGCCCGGGGCGGGGCGGGGCGGGGCGGGGCGGGGCGGGGCCGCGCTGCCGCCCGTCGGAGTGTGCGTCCGCGCCGCGTGCTGGCGGGGCGCGAGCGTCCGTGCTTCCCGTGTGGACGCGCGATGAGCTTCAGTGAATATGAGGGTTCTGGCGATGAAGATGACTGCCAGTTGCCAGAGGAGTTTCATCTCGATAAAGTACACGTCAGAAGAAAGAGATTCCTTTAGGTTTTCATTTTTGCTCCCAGTTGCTGCTCTTGCACACGCAGCCATTGGTTTTGTTACACCAAATAACTGCTTGTTTAGCACATCACCTTGTGCATAAAGGAGTTAATTTCATAGTGTCACGCCATCTGATCTGGGGCAGGAAGCGAGGTGCTGGCCACCTGCATGGCACAGGAGCATTCTGAGTGCCGAGATTCGTCCTTTTTCATCCTCTGAATATTTACGTGTGTGAGCTGGTACCGTTAGGGTATTTCCGTGCTCTCTCGGTTATCTGTAGACATAATGGTTGGGCACTTACTAAATGCAGTGTCTGTGTATGACGAAACCATCAGATGTCTCCAGATGCGAGTGTGCAAATGTGATTATTGGGTAGAACCTGACAGAGAAAAGGTTGTTTGAAATGGACAGTGTCTCTGTTGGAGAATTAGGGTTACTGGACAGCGTTACCATTGAGTTTCATTCCACAGAGGTTATTATGTCCGTGCCCATGCTGTAGATCACTGTGTTCAAGATTTCCTGCTGAAGACCCGGAGTCATCCTAGGACGCAGGTACGTTGTCTGGCTGTGCGAGGAGTACTGCAGTATTTGTGCAGGAAACGTTTTTAGCACCTTGGCAGTCTTGGCCTGTTAGTGCATCTGCGGTGATCAGTTCCCAGATAGTGCAGGGAGTCTGTCTGGCAGTACTGGCTCTGCTTTTGTCACTCTGACAGAAATATGTGGGAGGGGATAATACTTGCATAAGTTTTTCAGCCTCTTTTGGGGGGTTGCCTGATTTTGTTACCCTGCAGATTGTGTTCTTTGCAGGTACAAGCTCAGGATGCTGCTGGAGTTGAGCGTAACTTTTTTCCTGACAATTTCTCTGCAGATCCTGTCTTTAGGTGCTGGCTTTGACTCCTTATACTTCCGTTTGAAAGACATGGGTCTTCTACATCACACTGTGGTATATGAGGTGGATTTCCCAAATGTGGTGTGCCAAAAAGCTGCTCTGATCAGAAGAACAGAAGAGTTGTCAGCACTGGTGGAAGATGCTGGAGCAGAAGGAATAGGTATGATATTTGTGGGACATGTTCTGGGTACTGCATGTATGAAGAAGTAAGCGAAGTTTCAGTCTTTATACAGTAAGGTGTATTAGAGGAACTAGGATTTTGTACATGAAGATCATGTTTATTTTGGAACCATTTGTAAGCATTGGAAACAACAAGGTGCCTAACTGCTAGAAAGCTTTTGTGGAGCAGACTGTATCAAGCAAAGCCCAGTTCCTGTTTGTGACAGCTTTGTAAGCACTGTGTCTAGCTGTGGACTGATCAGTGTGAAGACAGTGGCACGCTGCAGTGTGTGCTTTGGTAGGTCAGGAGAATGACAGAGGGCTGAAGCACATAATGTAGGTGGTAAAGCTGAGAGAAATGGCTTTCCTCAACCTTAAGAGGAGGGTGAGCGGTGGGGGAGTGTCTTACTGCAGTCTTTAACGACCCAATGGAAAACTGTAGAGAAGGTGGAGCCAGTATGGTAGATCTTGCCTGTTACAGGTGACTTTTGAAGGCTTCTTTCCTCCTAAACAATTCTGTGATTTATGGGCTTTATGGGTAAGGGAGAAGCTAATATTTTTAGGTGCCTATCTTGATGATAGTGCTGTAGTTGTGCAAGAAACTGTTTTGTCAAAGGAATGGTATTTTCTTAACTTAAATTGAAATATCTGTAAATGAGAGGAGTGCTATAAAATGTTGTTGAAGTGTAATGAAGTTTTGTTTGTACAGTAAATATAACTGTTGGAAATCAGTAGTTGAAATTTGTACTAGCAGTAATAAGTTCTGAGTTTATTAACTCTTTTACTGATGCTTCTGAATGCTGTCCTATTATAGTTCATTCAGTTATGGGATTTTCTTGTTTATTTCACAGAGAAATTGAGGTCTTGTGAATGATTGCTGGTGGTACTGATTTTCCTGGTTTTCCTTTTTGGTCTCAGTATTGCATAAGCAACGTAATGAGTTGGTATTGTTTTTGTCCCACAGGAGTCACTACTGCCTTTTCTGGAAAGGATTATAGATTATTGGGAGTGGATTTATCAGAGCTGCCAAGGCTGAGTATAGCCCTAGAGGAAGCAGGACTGGACAGTGAAGTCCCCACCCTTGTCATAGCAGAGGTGGTGCTCACCTACATGGAAAACAGCAGGTCAGTTGAGCTATCCTTTGTTAGCTAGGTTGTAAAATGAGAAGCAGAGACTTCATTGTAAGTCATGGGAGACTTGCTGTCATAACTAGAGCCTCATGAATCCTGTACAAGTTCCAAACAGCTCCTTACTTTGTAAGTATGACGGTGTAGTTGATTTCCACAACATCAAAACTCTTGTTTTGTGAAGTGTGCATGATTGGAACATAGAACTTCTATCTGAACATCTAAAAATGCCTCTTTACTGTGTGGGTGATGGAGCACTGGCACAGCTTACACAGACGGGCTGTGGAGTCTCCTTGGAGGTCTTTGAAAGCAGTTTGTCATGGTCCTGAGTAGGCAGCTTGGGGTGGTTCTGCTGGAGTAGGAGGTTGGGCCAGATGACTTCCAGAGGTTTCTCCTGTCTCATCTGTACTGTGAACGTAAAAGGGAGGTTAAAAAAAAGAAGAGCCTTAAATACTGTGGGTTTTTTTGTTTTTTTTTTTTTTTAATTTTAATCCTGGGGTCTCCTCATCCCAGACTCTGTATGAATGGAGGAGACTTCTGCAGATCCCCAGTACAGGTTTCTCTTGTATATTATCTGTCAGGACGCCTTAATAGCATGCTGTGTGGTGTTGCATCTGTCCTGTAATAGGTGGCCCCACAACTGTTTAATTATTCTTATGTACATCTGTCTGACAGCTCAGATGCCTTGATTCAGTGGGCAGCAGAGCGTTTCTCTCACGTGTGCTTTCTGCTCTATGAGCAGATGCACCCAGAGGACCCCTTCGGACGTGTCATGCAGCAGCATTTTAGTCAGCTGAACTCTGCACTTCGTTCTTTGTCACAGTACCCTGATTGTGAAGCACAGCGGAAGCGCTTTTCTGAAAAAGTAAGTACCTGCAGCCCTGCGACCCGCGTGGAAACTGGGAAAGAGTGTAGCTTTAAATAATTCTACACGTCATCAACTGGACCGGCTGGGTTGAAGCAGAAAGGGCCAAGGCAGAGAGCTGCTGCCTGCTCTGGTACTGTGGTTAGTCGTTGGAAGGCCCCTCAGCAACAAGCAGCCTGTTTTCTGGTATGGGATAAAGGCTGTGTATGTGTTCCTCTTAGGCTTTCAATGTTAGATATTCTTTAGAAATATCTAAAATATTTAGAAATATCTGTCCTCATCTGAATTTGAGCTGCTGCTGCTGTCACAGCTAGTCAGTTTTAAGATTTGTGCAGATGCTTCATTTAGGGTCTTTGTTTGCTTGTGGGAAGTGAGTCTGTTCCTCCATGAGCAGTAACTTTGAGGGCTTTCTGTTCTAGGGCTGGACTGAGTGCAGTGTCATGGATATGAATGAGTTTTTCACCTGTTGTATTCCAGAAGATGAGCAACGAAGAGTTCAGGCCCTGGAGCCTTTTGATGAATATGAGGTAATTCTTTTCAACATTGGAAGAAGACTCTTCTGTGTTGTTCTTTTCTCAGTGAGAGCTATCGTAGGGAGACAGCTGATCTTGGCATTACAAAGAAGGCAGTATTACAGAGGATAGTGCTGATGCTAGAAGTTTTCGAGTGCTCAATCTGCAATTCTGTCAACAAAAAAAATCACCGAGGATTGCTTGAATGCATTAAAAACATGGCTGGTGTGAGGTTCCTGACCTGCAAATGTCTGGGAGCATTTCTGGAGGGAGTGCATGCTGCTCTTGTGTTTCCCTAGGCTGGTAGTGTTTTGTCATTGTTGAATATGGTTTATTAGCTATATTCGGGAGACACCTTGTTCTGTTTTTTATGTAGCCATTCTTAAAATAATGACTGAATTTTAGCAATGATTATATGCTGTGCCATTTTTTAATGTTAACTGCTGGCAAATATGCAACTGTCAGAAATCTAGGAGAGAAGATAAATCAGGGACAGTGAATAACTTTGAGGTAAGCGTTGTGTGAGTTAATTACTAAATGTTTCTTATTCTGCCTTGCTGTTCTCTGTTTATGATTCTAGAAATCTAATAGTCTGCAGTATGAAAACAGATTAATATGGTTGGGTTTATTTTGCCACCAAAACTGTTAACTGAAATTCCGGAAGGTTTGCATAGTGGTGTAGTAGTGTTTACAGTAATCACTGCAGCTGAAGGAAATTTATCTTAAAGTGAGAAAGCAGACTTGATACTGTTTTGTTACAAAGGCAGTTGACAAGTCCATGTTGGAAAATCTGCGTACGAGTAAAATAATTGGTATCACAGAGCTCAATAATTGGCTTTTCAGGTGAAGATAGGGCAAGATCTAGGACCTACTGGAAACAAGCTGAACAGAATTAGATTAGAAACACAAAATATGTACTTACTGCTGAGGGTGACTGATTTTTAGAGTGGTTTTGTAGAGACAAATAGTGAACTCTTAAGTTTTCATGTTTACATTCTTTTTTTACACCATTTTTCAAAAGTCTCATCTTTACCCAAGATGAAATTTGGGTTCATGATGTTGATGTTGTTATTCCTTTGCACTTTAAAATTCTTGTTTATGCCACCTTGTCATACAGATGTGTGAACAGAGTCAGTTCCCTGGCAGTGAACACACTCAATTCCTTTCTGTCCACAAAAGCCAGGGCGAACTCTAGTATTGCTACTGACTCCTGGTACAGGACTCTGCTCGTGCTTTTTTTTTTCCTCTGAGTGATTCCACAGTGAAACTGGAAATCATATTTAGGTATTGTCAAATAGTGGAGGCCAGGTCATACCTTTAAACATTTATGATTTCTTTAGGGTTGCTTATACTTAATGACCATTGAGAAATCTTAATCTCTCTGGTATACTGCCTTCAGTCTTTTCTTATGATCATACCTGGGAAGCATAAAGGGAAGCTGGTTCCAAAGAACATCCTTCATCATGCAGCTCACAGTAGAGCTATGGAACTCATTGCTACAGAATGTTATGGATGAAGGAAGTTGATGTGAGTTTAAAGTGCATCTGGATGGTTCTTGAATGAAAAATCCACCAAGAGTTGTTTGATAAAGCAGAAAATCCCTGGACTGTAAGTTTTTGAGGGTTAGAAGAGGAAAAAGTATTACTGTACAGTCGTGGTCTTCCTCAGATTCAATTTTAGACTTCTTATTTTGGCTGTTGCTGGAAAAGCTGTTAAGCAAATTTGATTTATGACTTGATTTCTCTGGCCATTCATTACTACATTTTGGTGTGAGATTTTAAGAGCACATGCTTGTTTCTGTTTCTTTCTTTTGGCTTGCTACAGGAATGGCATCTGAAGTGTTCTCATTACTTTGTCTTGACTGCATCAAAGGAGATGGAACCTTCCTGGACTCCATTGTTACCCAGCATGACAGGTGCATACTGACGAGTTTTTGTAGTAGTCTTTTATCACACAGGTGCCTCTGATAGATTTTAGCAGACAGTGAAACCCCTGAAGGAACACTTGAGATGGTAATTTCCAGTTAGCTTTCTCCATTCTCACTCTCTGAGGACTGCTCATTCCCAAGTCCTTACTGAAGCCAGAACTGCATCCTGACTGATGGTTCTGAGCAATTTCATTCTATCAACTTATTGAAACTTCTAACAGCTCTTCCTTGTGTTTATGGATCACTGCAGTGCCAGGCTGCCTTAATCCTTTTCCTATTTTTGGGTTCCTTCAGACTCTCTTCAGTTTGTTCTCCATATATGGCTCTCTGAGCCATTCTGTTCTTTTAGGGTTGATTATTATGTTTTAATTACTATGATTATTATGTTTTAATGCACTATCAAAGCAGTCCAGCAGAGAACTCAGGATCATGTCATGCCATTTGTTCCTTGCTTCCTTATCCCTCAAGGGTGGAATTGTGTATGCTGCATTTCTATTTCTGAAATGTTTTCTCTAGGTTGGTTTTGGTTTTGTTTTATTTATTTTTTTAATGGGAGAGAAGTGGTACAGCTGGGGGGTAGCCAAGACCAAGGCTGTGTTTCCATGATAAAAAAGACTTGGAATCAGTAGCAGCCCAAGAAATCGCTGCGTTTGTCTGCTTACTTCCTTTAGGAGTTGAGGGAGTGGTAAGCAGAATCTGAAAGTTGGTATGGGGTAGTTTAAACTGGTACAGATTGATTTCTAGGGCATGTCAGATTGTCAGCTGGCTGCATCAACTTGCTTTGCAATTTTTAAATTATTTTTAGAGCAAAATAGATTTGCTTAATGTGTGTTGGTTCTTGTTTGAAATGTATGTTGTTTTGTCCTCTTTGGCTTACAGCTCCTCATCATCATGGCCCTCTCAGGTTGGCTGGGAGTATCAGTGCATGTGCAGTTCAGTCTGAAGTTTCTGGCTTGAGACGTTATGGTCACCACTCTGCTCTTATAAAACCCAATGTGATTCTGACCACTGGAGGCTTTGGGGAGGAGAATGGGCGTCACTGTCGTATGAGAAATTTTCATGTTCTTATTAAGTGTGCAGGCTACTGGAAAGCCAGATGTGTGAAAAAGGAAAATCCTGATAAAAGATGGGGTGAGTGTTGCAAGTGGGATACTGATGGCAAGTATAAGTGAAACGTGTTTGTGCTAGCAGTGAAATGTCTAGCAGAAAGTGATATCACAGCAAATTACATTGATAGTCAAAGAGATGTGATGGTCCTGAGTTTCATAGGAGAAAGAACAGTGTGAACTGTGATATCTTCTGTTTCTACAGATGAGCGATTGCACCATACTGTGTCATGTCTCTCAGACAGCCTCGCCCTGGTGGTAGGAGGACGAACATCGCCATCAAATGCAGCGTTGGGAATGTTGTGGCTGAGGTTCCCCAAACTCTGTGGTGACTCAGACCCAAGTGATGTTACCATGGAGCCTGTAAGTCTGCAGCCTGCTGCTGAATCAGCTGCGTCACGTTGGAGACACAGTACCACTGAAGTAATATTCAAAGGTAAAAAGTCTGGAAAGAGTGGAAATGTCTGGAGGGTGCGTGGAGATGCATTCTGAAATTTCTGTATGGGTTGGTCCTGTAGCCAGTTCTTCCCGTGGGAGAACACAGAAAAACATGCACACTGCAGTTCCTGCTCTTTTGCTGTTCCCACTGTTGACTTTCTCTATGTGCCACGCTGTTTCTCCCTCCTTTAGAGAAATTACTAGTAGATAGAGAGGCTCCTGAATGAGAGGTGATGTAACTACACTTGGATTCTTCTAACTGGAGGAGAGCTGAAGGGGCAGACTGTGAATAAAAAAACCAAACATTTAAGCAGAGTGGTCTCAAGGAAAAAAAAACAAAACAAAACCAAAAACAGGAAGGCAGGAGCACCAGATGAAATTGTTCAGCAGATTCAAGTAAAACTAAAAATCTTTCTCACAAAGTACTGCAGTTATTCCGTGAAGCTGCTTGTTGCAATATGCTGCATGCCAAAAGTTAACCTCAAGAAGCAGAGTGGGTAAATTGATGGAACAAAAATTTATTCAGGGCTTCTGAATTCAAAGACAAAACATCTGAGCGACTTAAATGCCTGCTTTTGGCTACTGATGGAGTGTAGAACTAGGTGGTCTGAACTGTTGCTGTACTTGCTTCACCTATCACTTAATGAGTACTCTCTGAGGTAGAAAACAAATTAAAACACTCTAGTTGAAGCTCTTACTTCTTGTAGTATGATAATTTCTTACTTCATATGCCACGTTATCTCCAGTGGTGAGTAGAAGTGAAACCTAGGGATGTAACATGTTCTTGAAGACTTAATTCTTTGAGATCAGTTATGACTGATGTGTTTCATGCTTGATCTCCTGGGAAAGAAGATTTAGAACTTCCTCGCCGAAGGATGATGTTTTAAGTTTACAGCATTGTGGAGCACAATACCTAGCTCTTTTTCCAGAAGTGTCTCAGAAAAAAATATATTTCCTGCAGCAGTTGGTGACTGTTAATTACTTCTGAGGTCTGGAATCAGGATCAGCAATGACGTGCTGCAGTCTTATCTAGTAAAAGATATTCACTGGAAGAGGCAAAAACTCGATCAATTCTATTATTAGCAAGCCAGTGGTGAGGTTTGACAGCAAACTGAGGTGGTAAAAGCTGTCCTTAAGCATTTTGATCAGTAGGAGTTACTGCAGGGGAACCATAGGGATTACACAGTAGTCGTTTAGTCTGCAGCATACTTTGAGTTTGAGACAATGTTTAATTAAGACTGTAATGTAATTCAGAGTTCAACTTTCTGGACTAAATTGCTAAATGGATGAATAGCATGTTATGAATAGTAAACTATTTTTCATCTCTGTTAGTCTGTAGCGCATCATTTTTGCTACGACTGTGCTTTGTAGAAAAGTCAGCATTGTGTTACCTGCACAGTCTGTTGTGAGGATGTGACTCACATCCTTGATGTCTACCCAGAGTACTTCTACCTTTTGTACTCCTTTTTGAGGTTTGTTCAGGTTGACTCCTACACATTT
Source organism: Callipepla californica brunnescens (assembly GCA_023055505.1). NCBI lineage: Eukaryota > Metazoa > Chordata > Aves > Galliformes > Odontophoridae > Callipepla > Callipepla californica. Next base: position 268,333 of record JALIRH010000072.1, on the reverse strand, counting down.
AAATTGTCCTCTGTTTCTCTTTTTGTGTGAATAAATACATATTCTTGTTTTATGAAGCTTCACCTCTATTACTATTCTGGTTAAATCTGTCACTGTGTTGCTATGATTTGTGTTCTTTGGGTGTTCTAGCTTCATTAGTTCTATAGGTATCATCGTTCAGTCACCCAAATTTTCAATTCCTAATGCCATTAAGTATGTTTTAAACATGTTTTTTCTTTGTTTTTGTGACTCTGGTGTGTGAATAACATTCAGGCTTTGAACAGTCAGTGCATAAAATAAGTGGATGGTGGGAGTCTACTGAATGATCTAAGGAGTACACTGTCATCTAAGTGAAAATATTTGCAGTACTCTAACCCATGTGCCTTGTAAAACAAGGACAAGCAGAAAGACTAGGTACAAGACTAATGTTGGTATCTATGAAACAGTTTATTGCATTTTGCTAAAGTTTGGAAATATGAAACGTTCATCGAGTTGCAGAACACTTTCCTATAAAACTGCATGACTGTGTCTCTGATCAGCTTTCCTTCTATGCAGATAGACATTTTTGCTTTTGCAACGTACCAAATCCTAACTTTTCTTTCTACCTGGCTGTATTTTTCTGTAGGAGAGAAGTACCTGTTTATGTATGGAGGCCGCTCTGCTATGCAGCCAGTGCTCGGGGATTGGTGTTTCCTGCACGTTCCAGAAATTTCCTGTGCTACGGTAAGAGCTTAGGGAGAAATTGCTGCTGTATTGAAAGCTCAAGTAAACCTCAGCAGAACATCCAAGCAGATGGCACAGGCAGTACTGGTGCACTCCACGCTGTTTAGTGTTGAGCTAACTTCTGAACTCTTTGCTATTTACTGGATTACAGACTTCGTAGAATAGTTGTGAGGGAGGGCATCTGGAGGTCATCTATCCAGTCCCCTTAAAGCACTGGCACAAGTTGCTCAGCTTGTCCAGTTGGGTTATGATTATATCCAAGGATGGAGACTCTACAACCTCTTAGGGCAACTTGTTTCAATGGCTGACCACCCTCATAATAGAATGTGAGGATATTTTAATGTTTAAGTGGATTTTTAAAATTATTTTATTTCAGTTTGTGGCCATTTTCTCATGCTTTGTCTTGGATGCAGTTGAGAACATTCTTTCTTCATCCTCCTTCATCTCTCATTATGCATTTATGCATATTGATAAGATTTCCCCCTGAGTATTCTTCTCTTTATGATGTTAAGCAGTAGAAGCTCCTGTCCTGTAATAATCTTTGTGGCACTTTACTGGACTAGCTGCATTAATTCCCTGGTTCCCTTGTACTGGAGAATGCAGAACTAGCTATAGCACTCCATATGTTGGACTTGATGATCTTAAATGTCTTTTTCGAACCTGACTCTGATGCCTGGAATTGTTCCTCTTCATGTGCAGGACTTCTCATTTCCCATTGTTGAGCTTGATCAGCTTCAGCTCTTCCCATTTTTTTGTGGTCTCTGGCAGTGCAACCAGCTGGTAGGTTAGACATGCCTTCGTGGTTTTTATCATTTATTGTACCCTGATTGTTCAGGGTATCCCTGAAGTGCATGGAAGTAATATGCCTAGAAGTTACTGTTGAGAGCAATGGAATGCCAAAAAATGCTGAGAAGGTTGATTGACTTTAGACAAAAATAGATTACAAACTCCAGGCTGCATGGAGGAACTTCTGTTAATAGTTGTTAAAAATAGTGGCCACCTCCAGCAGCTCTGGGACCTGAGAATTCCTCCTATCATGGAAGGAGCCCTGTCCTGTGTGCCTCAGGACACAGGCTGTGTATGTCCCAGGACCACAGACATGGCGGTTTCTTTTCAACAGGTAATGGAGGTGAGTGCGTATCCCAGAGATGTGTACACAAACATGCACATGTAGAATACTCTGGTATGGTCAGCTACACTGACTGCTGCCAGTAAGATAACGCTTTCACAACACACACTTAACATTACAAGGACTCAACATAAAATGTAGATAGTCCACTTTTCTTCCTCATCTTTGTCTGATAAGAATTAAAAGTTCACTGATCAGTGTGTATATGTCCTCACTCTGTAGACCGACAGGCGCATGCACATTTGTAGTTCCCTCATGTATCAATACGTTTCCTGTGTACAGCTGGTACCCCAGCCAGATCCTGAGCCCTCTTGCTTGCTCTGAATCTCCTGCTTGCCATCTAGTCTGGCTTGAAATTTGCTAGCGAACAGATATGCACACACTTATTTCACAGGCACCTTGCATTCATGGATCCTGTGAATACCAGTGCATGTCCAGTACCTGTGTCTGTCTAAGACCCTGGACCAAATGCAGGAGGTAGGAAGCTGGTTAGGCCAGCTGGCTGGACTAGCTTCAAGTTAGTTTTCTAGTGAATTAAGGATGCACATCCCACACACACGAGGTTCAAGGAAGAAAAACACAATGGTCCTCTTTCCAGCAGCTGTCGTCTGGGCACAAGAGCCCTGTGACCATAGTTTTTTCCAGCAGCTGATGCTGAGACTCTGACTCAGCTTCAGTTGTCTGACTTGCTCGAGTAGTTGCATCTAGGACCTGCACAGCTCCTGTTACCAATGGTCTTGTCCCATTAACTGAAGCCAGAAACCTTACTTGTTCCAGTTGACGAGTGAAACTCACACACCAGGAGTGCCACTGGTCTCTGCAGCAGCTGGCACTCTGGATACAGAGCCTTTGAGGGCCATGAAGTTGCTCCCTAGGCCTGTGGTGCTTCCCACTACTTATGCTGAAATTTTTGCTTGTTTCAGTCACTGCCACCATAGAACCTTCACCACAGTAGTGACTCTGTTTGCTGACCTGTATTTCCTAATAGATGTCTCTGTAGTTGCAGACACTTAGTCCCAGTATCACACCTATTAGTGTGCAGCGAGTAGTTTGGCAAAGGTAGTTAAGAAATATTTAATCAAAGGTATGTTAGTCTGTGGTGATTAGGGCTCAGTAGGGGAATTGTACTGAACAGTGATTGTTTATATGTGATTAGTTGCTTTTTAATCTTTGTTCCTCAGCAATCCCCTTTGCCTAAAAAATTGCCTAATATGTTTTATGTAGTCCTATGAGTACCCTTGCTCCAAGTATCCTGGATCCTCATGTTCCTGATTCCTTTTCTCTTATAATTTCGAAGGTCCAGGCTGGCACTCTCCAAAGCCATGGCTTGGAGTTTCGTAGTGGGCCGTGGATTGGTGACTGGAGACTTTTGGTTTATTGCATTAAACTCATTTCTTTTTTTAATCTAGATTTTTAAGATTAACTGAGTTTAAAAACAATTATAGGGTGAGAGATTGATAACAGCAAGAAATCTCAAGCTGGAAGTGTAAGAAATGTGATGCTATTGGGGAAGACCTAAACTAGGTGTTCAGATGTATAACCAGGAATGTTAGCTGGAAGACATGAGCTGGCCCTTCCGTACTGCTCAGCACGTTTAACCTCAGCAGGACCCGTGTGTACGACCCAAAGCTGATTCATGAGGAAAAAAATGGGTACGGGATGCAATACAGCTCTAAAGAGGGACGCAAGGAGAATGAGCTGAACTTGGGATTTACAGGAAAGATTGAAGAACTTGGAGCTACTGAGGAGGTAGAAGATTCAGGGTAGTGATAACTTTCAAATATGTCAAATAGAGCAGCAGAGGGCAAATTATTCTGTGTTTATTTTGGATAATCTATAGGAAGTACAGCTTTAACTGGACTCTGAGAAAAGCTTTTAATTGAGAAGATAGTGAAGTGCTGCAATGGACAGCCTGAAGGTGTAAGAAATGTTTGTCAGTACAGACGTTCAGAAACTACTGGATGACTCTTGCCAGATGCTAATAGATACGGTTACATTTGCCTCAGGAGAGAAGGGTGGACATGAAGGTCCCTGAAATTTTTTTCCAGTTTGTTTACTCTGATACTCTTTTAGTGTTGCTTGCCCCAAGGGTTTTCTGTCTGCACATCTGTCCTGCAGCTCAGTGTTTTCTCTTGCTTCGTGCTCTGAGTCACTAATCACCAGCTTTGCTGGTGAGCACATTAACCCATGTTTTAGTAACCTTGTGGTTCTCGGGTGTGTGTCTTGAGCAGAGAGGAGCATGCAAGAAAATAATGTTGCCTCTAATAATACTGTACAGAACTAAAACCCAATGAAGACTGAGCAACATTAAATATACTTAGAGCCAGAGAAATACTGAAAATACTGTAGGTGGAAACACTTTTGTGATGTTATATCATGACCACAGGAAATGCAATAGGAATAAAGGCAAACTTCAGGCTTGGACTTATGCTGTCGTAGATTCCTGTTGTGGGTCCTGTACCAGAAGGCCGCCACTCTCACAGTGCCTGTAGCTGGAAAGGAGGAGTGCTGATTGCTGGAGGCTTGGGAGCATCTGAGCAGCCCTTAGGTTCGATTTTCCTTCTGAGGGAGACTGAACATGGCTTTCGGTGGCAGACTGTAGAGACATGCCCTCCTCTCATCCCAAGGTAAGCAAAAGGTATTTAGCAGTGAATTCTTGGCCTTCCTCTGGCTCTCCCTCCTTACTAATCCATTTCAATTTAATTCTAAACTCACAGGTATTCGCATACTGCACATGTACACAATGAAAAACTTATGCTTGTTGGTGGAGTATGGTTTCACTCGCTCTGTGTGCCAGGCATCACTGTCATTGACTTAGTGACTGGTCTGTGCTTGGAGTACACAATTAATGCGGTAAGTACTGGAATTTTCCTTTCAGGGTAAGCAGTGTTGTGTGAAAGAAGGTGGTAGCTTCAGGGTCATTCCCAGAAATGGAGTAGAGAATGCAAAGAAGTCACATTTATGAGTAGAGTAAAGGTGTCTCTGTTAGCAGTAGTGTCTAATTTTGAAATGATTCACTTAGCCTAGAGAACATAGTCTTAAGGAAGGGAAAAACAGTGTATCAGAAACAGAAGGGGGCATAGCTATTCTGTTTCAGATGGGGAACAGAACTGAGACGTGTGCAAGTGTAGTGGTTTCAAGATGTCAGTCTTTATGGACATTTGTGGTATAATTTCACTAAAAATTTAACGGTGGAAATTGCTGTGTGCTGTAGTTGCTGTCTAAAGTATGAGAAAACAGTATGGAAATACTGGAAACTCTGCTTAAATGTAAGAAAACGTTTTGTTCTAAGAGTGATTGAACACTGGAGGAGGTTGTTCTGAGAAGTCTCCATCATTGTTCTGTGGCGTCTCCGTCCTTGGAGGTGATTCAGAACCTGACTGGATGAGGTCCTGAGCGACCTGCTGTAGCTGAGCCTTCTTTGAGCTGGGGTGGTTGGTCTAAGCGATACCCAGAGGTCCCTTCCAACTTTGACTCCGTGATTCTGATCTGTGAATCACTGAAAAACAATCATAAAAGTGGTGTGTCAGAGTCTGGGCAAAACTTGTCTAAATACGAACCTGTCTGTGTGAGTAACCCTCGTGTGATAATCACAGAATTGTAGAATTGCTCAGGTTGGAAAAGACCTTCAAGATCATCGATCCAAAGGTAACCAAACCATACTGCCCTAACTCTGACAGCCCACCGCTACACCATGTCCCTGTGCACCACATCCATTCAGGGATGGTGTCTCCACTGCCTTCCTGGGGAGCCTATTCCAGTGCTTAACAGCCCTTTCTGTAAAGGTTTTCCCAGGATTCAACCTGAACTTCCCCTGGTACAACTTGAGGCCATGTCCCCTCGTCCTGTTACTGTCACCAGTGAGCAGAGCCCAGCTCCGCTCTCACTGCCATCACCCTTCAGGTGTTTGAAGAGAGCAGTGAGGTCTCCCCTCACCTCCTCTTCCCCACACCAAACTGCCCCAGTTCCTTCAGTTGCTCCTCATAGGGCACATTCTCCAGGCCTTCCCCAACCTTGCTGCCCTTCTTTGGACCTGCTCCAGCACCTCCATGTCCTTTGATCATAATGTCTGGAGAAAGCTTATCTTGCTTGAAGAGCTTTTATTTATCTTTTACACGATGTAGCACATTTCCTGAGATACCAAGGGTAGGATCCACTTGTATAGATGAAACTGGAATTTGTGACTACTGTGTATGATTTCATACACGGTACACCTGGCTGACTTTTCAGCATTTTCCTGAAAATAGGAAGCATAAAGCATGCTTAAGTGTAGTTTTGTGTTTTCTTATTATCTACAGGAGAAGTTAGAAGGGAATCGGTATCCTTTAAATAAAATAGCCTACTCTTGTTTGATTGCAGTGAGTACAGTAATGAAGTTTTATCTAAAATAATGTAACTGTAAAAAAGTTATTGAGTGAGTAGATGCAAATTGATGGTAGCTGCCTTTGTTTATTATTTTTTTTGCCTTGACTTAGGCTTTAGAAGCTACCAGTGCTGTGCTAAAGTATTATACCAGCAGATGTATAGTATCCCAGTGTGGGATGGTCTCAAGTTTTGAAAGACTGGAAACATCAGTGACATTCTGTGCAGTGTGTGGTGTCCACCACGACTCCCAGGTCCTTTTCTGCACAGCTGCTTTCCAGATGGGTGGTCCCAGCACATCCTGGTGCCTGGGGCTGCCTTGCCCCTGGGAGGCTCTTGTCAGCCCGTTTCTGCAGCCTGTAACAGTCCCTCTGGATGCCAGCATGACCGTGGTGTGTGTGCCACTCCTCCCAGTGTTGTGTCACCTGCAGCCTTGCTGGGGATATGCTGCCCATCATCCAGCTCAGTAATGGAGATGTCAGAGTGGATGGACCCAGCTGTGATCCCTCCAAGTGGGCTTTATGCTATGGAGCACCACACTTTGGGCTATGCAAGCTTCCCTTTCATGGTAAGGACTTTAAATTCCTCTTCTTTTTCAGGAACATTTGGAGTGGCCTTTAATGCTACATAATCACAGTAGTGTTTTTCTGCCAGATGAGGAGGAGTTGTTGCTTATTGGTGGTGGTGGGAACTGCTTCTCCTTTGGGACACACTTGAATCCAAATCCTGTCTCACTGAACCTCAGCAGCATTCTAACCAGCCACTAACCGGGACCAGACAGGATCGGGCTGCACTGCTGCACTGCGGGGTGACATCTGTTCATTTGCGAATCCAAGAGCAACAAAATGTTACAATGGTTTTTGTATCCCGAATGCGCTTGTAAAGGTGGGATATAGATATCTCTATAGAGATACAGACAGGATTATGAAGTCAGGGGGTTGCATACCTCATCTGTCTGGTTTTTTTGTTTTTTTTTTAGTCCTTTTTTGTGTCGTTGTAAGTGCTGTTTCCCAGAATGAGCTTTGTGGAGATAGCAGTAGCCCTTAGAGATGATGTAAGAAACACTGCTGTGTTCAGAAGTGATCTGAGTTTGCACAGTGCTGACTTGGAGATAAAGTGAAGACACTGTGTCAAGAAGCTGTTGGAAATATGCAACCAAACATAATTGTGAAACAGAATGTGTCATACGTCACACCTGAATGTTTCTTAAGGCCCTTGTAAGGGTGCGTGGAAGGGGAGTGTCTGCTCCTTTAAGAATATCTGGTTAAGGACTATTTTACAGTGTAACAAGGGATAGTAAGGGAAGACCTGAACTGGAACACACAGAGATGCAGACCTGACCAGCAAATGAAAAGCAAGGCAGTTGCGGGAAGCAAACCTGGGCAGTCACACTTATTGATGAGGGGATGTAAGAGTGTGAGAATATTTATTCCAGCAAGGTTATCTATGATTAGGAACTTCGTCAAGTGGGAAACTGAGGGGAAAAAGGGGAAGGCAGAAACCAAAATAAACGATGACATGGGTCTGACAAAACATGAAGACAGTGGCAGGAAGCAACTCTTCGATAACTGGGATCACTGTGGGACTCAGTAGAACCTGCAAACCCATGGTGAGATGTGTAAAGAAAAGGGGGAGCAGGGAAGAACAGAGTGCAGAGAGTGGAAAATCAAAGTTACGAAAGTTGTGCGTAAAATAAGAGTTGGTCAGGGCTTGTCTGGCCTCTGTTGACCATAGTCTGTTCTATCTTCTTATAATTTCTTAACTCACTATATTCACACTGCCCCACTTGTATTGCACAGGGTGTGCTCAAGTCCAGTGGACTGTCCTTGGAAGCCTGTAGGGTACCCTAGTAAACACTGAGCGCTGTAGGAGGACTCTCAGAATACACTGAGAGCGTTTGGAGGCCTCTAAAGCAACGTGGGACAGACAGAGGAGCATGCTCCAGAGCACAGTGAGTGTGTCCTGGGAGGCCTCTGGGACACTGGGAAGCATCCAGGGCACCCAGAGCACACCTCAGTCCTTTCAGCCCTGCCTGAAGTGCTGCATCCTTGCTGATGCATCCAAAACTCCATCCTAACTTCGTGCTATTTCGCCCCAAGCTCCAGTCCCGAACCCAGGTCAGAGTGCTGGCACAGTTACACCTCTGCTTGCAGCTCTCTTCTCGCCCGAGCAATGGGAACGGTGTGGGGCAAAGCGAGTGCCGCCTGGGGACGGTGCGCGTGCCCCGCGGAGGAGGGCGGAGGAGCCGCGGCGGAGCCCGGGGGCGCTGCGCAGCGCCGGGGCTGCCACGCGGGGGGCGCTGTGAGGCGCCGGCTCTTTGTGCGCAGCGGGAGCGGCGGTTTCCGCGGGGTGTGGCGCCCCCGCGCGGCCGCTGCCGGGACTGCCGCCGCCGGCGGTTGGGCCTCCGGGCGGCACGGCGCATGCGCGCCGAAACGCGGGAGCGGCGCGCGTGAATTGCGGCCGCTCTACGCAGCGACTCCATTCCCCTCGATGGTGCTTGGTCCTCCGTGCACTATCGCGCATGCGCCGTTCTTCTCTTTTTAAAGGTACCCGTTTCTATGACACGCTGAGGCGCGGGCGAGCGGTCAGCTCTCAGACCGCCGACTCAACGATGCCGCCCGGTTTTAGTACAGGACGCGCCTCCCCGCCCCCACAGTCCCGGGAGATGCACATCGCGGCACCCGATTGGCTCGGCCTCACACGTGACCGTCCGCAGCCGGGCCCCTGCGCCGCGCACGCGCGCTGGCGCCGCGGTGCTCGCGGCTGCCGCCCAGCGGTGGCACTGCGGTACTGCGCGCTGCTCGGGGCGGTGTGGGTGCGGAGCGGTTCGGGCGCAGTGCGGTTTTGTCCCTCGCCGCGGTGCCGCTCTGTGCGCTGTCCCTCATCCGTTCCGCACTGATCTCCGTCCACGCTAAGATTCCTGGGAACGGACCGGTTCGGCTCACAGCTGCCCCAGAGCGCCTCGCGCCGTCCCGTTTGCCGTTGTGGACTGACAGGCATCCCGGTTCCCCCTCGCCCTTCCCCACCCGCCAGCCATTTAAGAGCGCTCTCAAGCAGCGGTGGAACCCGAGCAGCTCAGAGATTCGTGGCACGTGGTACTCGCGTGGAACGGCCCCGGCAGTGCGGCATCCCGGGGCCGGCACAGAGCAGCTCGTTTAGCCAGGCAGCACGCTGCCTGTTTGCTCAGGAGCTGCTGGGCGGCCTTTTCCACCCGCCACGGCCCGGCCCGTCCAACCGAGCTCCTTCCCGTGGCAGTGCCGCGTCCGCTCCGGGCACTCCCCGCGCTCCCCAGGCACAAAGCGCCGCCGTGCTGCTCGTGCGCGCAGTGCCCGCAGTGCCGCCCGCCGACCGCAGGGGGGCAGCAGAGAGAGCGCTGTCGGTGCTGCGGGAGCCGGGGGGCCCGCGGTGCCGGACCCGGAGGTCCCTCAAAGCCCCGGAGGTTTCTCGGAGCGCCGGAGGTCCCTGAAAGCCCCGGCCGTCTCCCGGAGCCCCGCGCCGCTGTCGCTGATTGGAATCGTCACTTCCCTACAGAAAATTTCAGAAAATTAGAATACGATGGCGTTCATGGTTCCACCTCTGAGAGAGTTTCTTTAACAAAAGGTTAGATAGATATATCCCTCGTTAAATGATCAGGATTTTATGAACGTCAAAATGCACTGTTGCAATTTCTTCTTTCTCTGAGTAGAGCAGATCCAGTGCAGTAAGTCTCGGACAGGAATTAGCTCCTGAGTGATCACTGTACTGTAGGTGAATGTAAATGCTGGTTTTGGATCATGTTCACAGGAAACAAACGGCACAATACTTTTTCTGGAACGTTGATATTTATTGTTCAGAAAGCTCCTTCTAGGTGGAAAACTTGGATATTTGTTTACTTCTTTTTCTGAACAGTATATGCATATTTTCTATGCTTGTCCACATAGGAGATACTGAGTTTCACTACATCAGTCAAGTGGTTGCCCTTTAGTGAGATTGTTCCACAGGGAATACCAAAAAGAGAGTCCGTAAACGAGGTGATGTTGAGCTGGCAAGTCAGTGGGTAACAGATAATTAACGGTTGATAGCAGTTGGATGTTTTTCTGAGCAAGCCATAAGAAGGAAAAGGTGTTAGAGGATAGAATGCAAGGAGAAAAGTATTCATTGATGGATGATTTTCTTCATTCACTTTGCAAAACTTAGGAGGTATTTTTCATTAATTTTTTTTTTTATTTCTGTGCTTGAAAATGAATGCTTTTTCACATTTTTTTCTTTGCCTTTGAATACAGCCAGATTCCTTAATCATGCACACATCTTTCAGTAAAAACACCTCTAGTTGAAGGGATAAATACATATTTCTTATAAAACGTAGAAGTAACGTTCTCACTTTACCCGTCTTTAAATTAAAATACTGACATTAGAAGTTTTGTCCCTGGCCTGCTGTTATTCCTTAGACCAAGTTATATATATTTGGAAATGAGGAGGAGTCAGCACTGATTTTCTAAAGGCACTTTTCTCACTGAAGTGCAGAATGATTTTGAAAACAAACTGTCCATGGTTCTTGCATTCTGTTCATAGTGATGAACAGAATATGTGATTCTGTGACCTGAATGCAGGATTCTATGGCCAAATAAGTTCACTAAAAGCATGTGCTGAAGCAAAGGCTGTACTGACGGGTTAGGTATTTCGTACCAGAAAGGAGTTTGATTTGCTGAGTACTCTTCAGTGCTTCATCTTCCTGTGCCTCCAAAGTTCACAGCGTGGAATAGAAATCTGACATTAAGAGCTCAAGTGAGTATCACGTGGAATCTGTCAAGACTGATTTTTCTTCTTAGACTGCTGTGCAATGATATTTATAAGCAAGTTGGTTCTCCCCTTTGTGTGTACAGGTGTTTGGTGATGAGAAAATTATTTTCCCTGTGTCCATAAAGTGACATGCAGTAGCCCATCACCAAAGATCTTTTACCTGCATAAATGCAACCAACATAATCTTTAAAATATCATATATCTGTGCTGATTTCAAAAAATTTGTCAAAGCCAGTACAGCAGATGTAGCAATAAAATGTAGAATATATCTAACATGTAAAGCCATTTACAGCCTGGACTTTTGCTGTGGTGTTGTGGGTTTGATGCTGGTATTCCACATCAGCACATCACGCAGGCAGTTAAGGGGTTAATGCTGTGTGGAGCAGCAGAGGGTTGGAGCTCAGCACCAGATGCCAGGCCCGCTCTCTCTCTGCGCTCTGACATTCAGCACATGTACTTCCCCTGCAGTTCCTCCCTAATGTAAGCTCTCAGTTTTGGTTTGGAAACTCTGTCTCTCCCAATTGTTTGATTTTATTAGATTTAGTAAAGTTACCGTTCCTTCTCAAAAACTCTTTGTTTTTGTAGACCCATCTATGTCCTCTGTACCCCCCCCCCCCCCTCCACCCATGCAGTTCTTTTTTCTCTTTCTCCCCCTTCTCTGTTTTCCCTTTTGTCACTGTCACGGATAACACTGTGAAAACTTTTTAAGGCTCTTTATGTAATAAATCTGCACTAATGACATCAAAATTTTATTTAACTGCATTGAAAGAGTTAAATGTCAGCTTCTTGAAGCTGTGCAATACTGTAAGAACTGGATGCTGAAATGTGCATCCTTCTGGGTGGGCATGGTCGGCCTCCTCTTCCATTTGCTGTGTTACACTTCTGCACGGACGCACCGTTTCAGACTGACACATTGCCTGTGTGCACTGTGATTAAGGGACTCATCTCATGTTTAAGGGAGAATTCTGACAGATGCTCAGCTGCTCTAAAATCTGTTTCCTTGATCAAGGTTGTTTTAGAATTGGTTTGACACCTCCCACCTAATGCGGAAAATATATTTTTGGTTCATTTCAGTTTATCTTAGTTCACATATCTACCTTTTTAAAAAGCACTGGGCATTCTAGTTTTCAGTGTGGGAAAGTAGAGTGTAGGTCAAGACCAGTGATAAATTTTATTTTCTCTATAGGTTGGTAACTTTTTTTATTAAATATTGCAAAGATGTTAATTATACTACACAAACTATAATGTTTTTCATACTATGGCTCCTGAATGATTTCTGCATTTTGAATTACCATTAAAACAATCGAATTTAAAGAATTAAGTTAAAATTCTTTTTTTTTTTTTTTTTTTGGCCCAGAAGCGACGTCATTGTGATGCAGTAAAATATTAGGAGGAACAGAGTTGCTTCATAGCAACTTCATGTGAAGGAAACTTAACACACAAATGCAACTATGTTCCACGAAGAAACTGTTTATCAGAAGAACCTTGTTTTTAGTTGTCGTAGGATAACTTTCTGTCTTAGTGCTAACTCTAATAAGAAATATCGTAGCATAATACCATCAATTACCAAAACAATTGTGTCAGATGAAAATTCAACAAATGTATAAGCATTTCTGCTGCCTTTTTTAAGCTCTGAACTTTGTACCTGTGTCACAGGCATGTGGAAGTTTCCAGCTAACAAAATGGGAATTTAGATCAGAGCACTGATTTATAACTGTAACTTTCTGTAGGCAGTTATCAGACTTTTATTTGAGCTAGAGATCCCTTCTAGCAAAATGATTTCTACTGAGTCATGTATTTCCTGGTCAACAGTAATGCTAGAATAGCTACTGAGCTGCCTTCCTCCCCTTGTTCCTTTCTGGCAACTACTGAACCGTACCATTCTTTTTGGATTTGACAATATACAGCTCCATCTTCTGGTTGTCGTTAGAGTCTTGGTCTGTCCAGGTAAGCCTTCTTGGGGCATTCTGAAAAGTGAATTCCTAATTTAGAGCTAATTGTGAGTAAATGTGTTTTAAATTGTAACTATACAGAAAGTAATTTTTAAAAATCCTACAATAATGCCCTTTCTCCAGAAAGTAGTATCCTGATCTCTCATCTGAAGCACCAATCGGCCGTGGGGCAGCGGCGATGATCGGAAGCCCTGAAACTGCGTGCGTGAGGCTGATTGTGATCTCTGCTCTACACCCACACCTACATCAGATCCCAAATGCGCACAGAGTCTGGGTCTGTGCCCTGACCTTCATCTCTGGCCACCCCGTGGTGCTGAGTGTCTGCCAAGGAGGCGTAATCCAAGTCTGGAACGTGGAGAACTTCACCCTGCTCCGGGAGATCAAAGGGCACAGCGGCCCCATCGACACCATCTGCACCAACACCAAGCACATCTTCACTGCCTCCACGTGAGCCTCAAGCTGGGATACATCTCCTGTGCTACCGAGACCCCGTCATTTCTGGGAGCTCAGCCCAAGGATGGGAAGTTTTGTGCCTGACCCAACAATGTGGATGAGATCCGTCTCACCCCATCTTTTTGCACTGACAGACCCCAGGAAGAGGTGGCTCCGTGAGGCGCCATCAGCTCCACCTTCCCTGCTGCTGCAGCTTCTCAGTGGTTTTCCTGTGACCCTAACACTGCGTCTGACCTGGCTCACCCTGAGCTTCTCTGCTGTGCCATCACACCACTTCCAGCCCAACTCACTGCATGGCCCTGCAGCCATCTCTGAATCCTGACTGCATACTCTGCTGACCCTCTGCTCTTCCCCGTGTGCCCATCTGCTCTGCAGTGGGGTCATGAAGGGCTTCTCACCCTCAGCTACGGGTGTAGATGGGTGAGGATGGAGATGGTTGTGTCTGGAGCAGTGTGAGGATGGGGTTGGACACTGGTGCTGCACCACATCCTTCATGACTGTGCACCTGAGGGACAATCCTACAGAGAACCATCTTGCAAAATAAAATAAGATAATATATAAAAGAAACTGGAGATGCTGTCTTTTGCTGTTCTGGAGTGGGAAATGTGCAGGTGTCTGTGATACATAGCACACCCTTTGGCCAGGTTATCTATGATCACATTGCTATATCAGGCACCAAAGTGGGGGTCCTGATCTGCCACAGGGACATGAAGAATGGTATGCTGACCACGGTATCAGTAGGCAGTGTCCTGTTAGCCATCTCCATGAGAGGCAGTCTGCCTAGCATCCCCACTGTGTGCTCACCCTGGCAGTACCTTACTTTAACTGATATCTCTCCACCCTCAACAGCTTTTCCTTGTGAAACAACAGCGTGGACTGCTCATGGACTCCTGCTGAGTGCCTTCTGGCACCACTGCACTACACGTGAGTGATCAACGACTGACCTATCAACTTCTATAAAAAGAATGGTTTCTAAGGTTCTTTTCCAGACCTGTTCCTCCTGTTGTTTGTGCAACTGCAGAGCCAGAGACAGAACTAACCTCTCAAACATCACCCCAGTCTCATGCTTTCTATGTGACTGTGAGTTTCTTAGGCACAATTGATCTCATGGTAATTGATTCACCTATCACTCTCCTTGTGGCCTAGAGCCTGGACAGATAACAGTACGCTTTCAAATTGAAGGTTATCCACAAGTATTTCTATCAGTGCTTCAAATGCAGAAATCTTGGTATTGTCAGTTTGCATGTCTCCATAGTCATTCTCCTAAGTTGGACAAAGTCTAACTTAGGCAAGTGACAAGTGAGGTGAATTGAAAAGGGACCAAATAACAAGTCTCAGTGGGTTGTAACAACAGCACAAGGTCCAGCTGGACTGCCTCAATGTCAGGGATTTGCAGTGGGTCCTTTTCTCTTTAACCTCTTCATTGGCTTCCTGGGAAATGGGCTACAGTGCACCCATGACACTTGGGCACAGGACATCCTTGCGCCCCATGTAGAGCCTGGGAGTTGCTGTCCCCTTGTCTTTCATTCAACATCATACAAACCTCCATCCCACTGCCTCAGGGAAGGGCCATGAGCTGGCGTGAGGGACAGAATCTCCCTTCCAAGGGTATGGGGATCAGGGCTTGGCCTTTCTGCTTCATAAGACAAAGGGGTGTTTTCTGAGCACCACAGCTACCATCACAGTCCCTTTGTCAACCTGTAATCATGGCTTCCAATTATCTCCTGTAACAAGTCCCAGGATAGGCTGTGTTGTTAATGGCCCTCAGTGGGGCCCATTATTACTCTAAGAACTTCTGACTCTATCTCCTTGATCTCTTTGTCCAAACTTCTCTCTGCACTGGAGGTTGATGGACTCAGCAGAAAATTTCCCCAGGGGCTCATTACAATACAAAGAACCCTCGTGTGCCTTGTGCCTTCCTGTCATCTTCAGAACTTGCACAGCAAACTGGAGAGATGTCTGGAGAGAGTCTAAAGATGAAGAGACTCATGAGTGTTTAATAGGTCTTCTTATTTATTCAATTACTGTTTGGCTTAAAAAAGAAGTTGAAGCATCACTTTGCAATGGATGTTGATCCAGGATGTCCCCAAATGAGTTCTGTTCTGACACTGTGTGGACAAACATCCTCCTCAACTTCCCTACTCCATTTCTACTCGCATTTGGCCCCATGAAAATTGCATCACTTTTCCTCATATCACTCTGATATCAAACTCAAAGGGAAGAGAAAGGTCTATGAAATGTGGAAAAAGGGTGTAACCACTTGGGAAGAACATAAGAATGTTGTCAGGGCCTGCAGGGATGTGACAAGGAAGGACAAAGACAATGTGGAATTGGATCTGGCAAAAGATGTGGGAGATAGTGTCCAGTCCCTTGCTGAAATCAAGGTAGACAACATGCAGTTCTCTCCCCTCATTCACACAGCCAGTAATGATATCAGGCACCAGGTTGGTCAAGCAGGACCTCCCCCAGTGAACTACTCCTGATAACTCTCTTCTCTTCCAATTACCTGGAGATGGCATCCAGAACAAACTGCTCCATCACCTTTCCAGGGATGGAGTTGAGGCTGACTGGCCTGTAGTTCCCTGGATCCTCCTTCTTGCCCTTTTTGAAGACCAGAGTAACATTGGCTATCCTCCAGACTTCTCCCATTCTTCAACACTTCTCAAAGATGATAGAGAGTGGTTCAGCAATCACCTCTGCTAACTCCCTCAGCACACGTGGTTGTCCTGAGGGGGAGTTCCCACAGTGAAGACAGAAACAAAGAAGGCGTTCAGTATCTCCACCTTCTCTGCATCTCCCATTACCAGAGCACCTGCCGCATTTAGTAGGGAACCCACATTTTCCCTACTCTTCCTTTTACTGCTGACATACTTAAAAAAAACTTTCTTATTTTCCTTTATCTCTTTTGCCAGGTCCAATTCCACGTTGTCCTTGGCCTTCCTTGTCACATCCCTGCAGGTCCTGACAACATTCTTATGTTCTTCCCAAGTGGTTACACCCTTTTTCCACATTTCATGGACCTCTCTCTTCCCTTCGAGTTTATGCATGTGCTCCTTGCTCATCCACTCAGGTCCCCCACTACCCTCACCTGATTTCTTACTCACAGGGATGCACTGATCCTGAGCTTGGAAGAAGTGCTGTTTAAATGCCGACCAGCTCTCACAGGTCCCCTTGCCTTCTAACACCCCAGCCCATAGGAAAGCTCCAGGAAGGTCCTGGAAGTGATCAAAGTCAGCTCTCCTGAAGTGCAGGGTAGCAATCCTGCTTTTTGGTTTGCTTCTTCCACTCAAGATCTTGAACTCCACCATCTCGTGATCATGACATCCCAATCTACCCCTCACCTTCACTTCCCTAACAAGCCCATCCTTATTAGTAAGAACAAGGTCCAACAACCCCGCACTCCTCGTCAGCTCCTTCACCAGCTGTGTCAGAAAGTTATCTTCAGCACATTGCAGGAAGCATCTGTAGCGCACGTGCCTGGATATGTTACTTTACCAACAAATATCTGGATAATTGAAGTCCCCCATAAGAATCCATGCCTGAGATCATGAAGCTACTTCCAGCTGCTTGTAGATGGCCTCAACTTCCTTCTCTTGATCAGGGAGTGTATAATACACCCCCACAACAGTGTCACCCACATTAGCCTGCCCCTTAATTCTTACCACAAGGTCTCCAATGGTACATCACCCTTCCCCAGGTGAAGTTCAATACTTTTCAGCTGCTCTCTCACATAAAGAGCAACTCCACCATCCCATCTCGCCATCCTGTCTTTCCTAAAAAGCACATAGCCATCCATGGCAGCATTCCAGTCATTCGAGCTGTCCCATCATGTATCCATGATTACTATGAAGGGAAGACTGAGGCAAAAAAGTTGTTAAATACCTCAGCCTTCTCCTTGTCTGTCAATGGTTTATGGGCTGGTTTGGACTGTTTCTGTGATGTGGGGGACACTTGGGCCCATGCCCCAGGAAAGGGGAAGGGGGAAAGGGAAAAAGGAGAAGGGAGATGGGCCTAAAAACAAAACAGCAGCAATGATCTGAGGAGGAAAGATAATTTACTAAATAAGATATTGGAATGCAAAGTAACACAATATAATTGGAATCGAAGTTAATAAGTCAAATAAAATGAGGGAGAGAGTCCAAGAACTGAACGAAGGCCTTAGATTCATAGATTCATAGATTCATTAGGTTGGAAAGGACCTACAAGACCATCTAGTCCAACCATCCTCACACCACCATCCCTACCCACCAAGCTACTTACACTAAATGCTTACACTAAATGCTGAAGGTGAGATGGCCTAGCGAGCACTTACTGCAGGGTTGGTCTGGAAGGAAAGAGCCTGTGTCTTGTGACACATGAACAGTTTTTTTTAATGTTTCCCTCTTGAGTGGAAAACAGAAAAATGCAAAGCAACGCAAAGTCCTTTGGGGTACGTAGTTGTTCTAAGACAGATGTACCTGGAGCTATCGATGATCCACAGAGCTGGAGCATTAACTCTTTAACTCCCAGTGCACAACATGATGTTATGATGTGGAATACCAATAGCAAAAATCATAAAACCATGACAGTATCTCTGTATATTGTACATGTCTCACTAACACTTCTCCATCCTGTTTGACTAGAGGGGAGATTGCAATAAGGCTGTTGATGTTAACTTTGTGTTTGCAAATAGAATTATTCCATGGTCCTAACGTAAATAGAGCATTGTTTGTTCTGTTTTGTAGCTCCCCTCTTTTGAAAGTCTGCAAAAGAAGACAAGGACCATTGCATAGAGAAAGGGAAGGGGGAGAGTTCAGCATCACTGGTAGAGTTCTTCCTGTCAGGAACATGTCCCTCACACCAGGCTGTACTTTCTCTTCTTGCTCCTGATCATAGAAGCATAGAACTGAATTCATAAACATGATGACAGATTAATAACCTTTAATCATTAATGCAGGACCTACACAAAGAGTGTCTGTCAGTCAACTTCATTTGTACCAGTTATTAATGCCTTCTGGGTATGACTGGGATGGATATTCTCTTCCACCCCTGCAACCCATACAGTGCTTTGTTTTATATACCATCCCTGTAACCCATGAGCTCATAGCATAAGCTATGTCACATCCCTGCTGTTACCCCATGGCCATATGTCTCAGCATAGTGCGGCCGCTGTATTCAGTGGGATGTCACAGGAGCCAGGACCCTGCCCTGTGCCAGAGGGGCTGAAGGAGCAGCCCCTGAAGCCCTGGCTGGTGGAGCTGTGGTGAAGGTGCTCTGGGGACACTGCAGTGACGTGCCTGGGCACAGGGCCAGGAGGAAACCACCGTCTTCCTGCCTGAGTGCTGTGACACAGGGGTGTGGTTTGTGCACCTGCAGCAGTGGGTAGGCTCCAACTCCCAGTCCTCTGTGAGGAATAACGGCCCCTGAGTGGCACGCTGAGTACTTGGGACACTGCTGAGCCCCTAGACTGCAGATCTGCAGCCAGGACAGGATCATTCTCAGCTCCAGCTCCTTCTGGGGACCCACCTTGGGGCCCACCATGGAAGAACGGGTGAGCCAGCACTTCCAGTGTAGGGCTCTGGCCTTGCCTAGGGACCTTTCCCAGCTACTGCTCTTGGTACACTGAGGTCTGTTGCAGGGGTAGGCCCTGTTCCCTTCCTTAGCAAACACAGCTCTGGTGCAGTCCCAACCCTGTGGTTCCTGCAGCATGGGGACAACTGGACATTCACATCTTGATTTGTTGGACATTCCCTGCATAGGAGATGCTCAGTGCTCCTGCAGAATGCAAGAGCTGATACAGTGGTAGACCGACAGCCTCCCACATCCAGTGCTGTGCAATGGTGATTCCCATCACAGCGACATGGCGCTCAGAGGGGAGCTGTCCCTCATATATGGTCATGAAGAGCTCTGGAGAAGTTCATTGGAGGGCTGGGCTGCCTTGGAGGGGAGACAACTTCTGATAAAGTCTAAAAAGGAGACTGCTACTTTGATTGGCTTCTCCTTCATCTGCGTAATCATCCGCAGAGATATATTGCTCTCCTTTTGCCACTGCCCTCAAAAGCCCCCAAGATCTGCAGCAGGGAGTTGGGCACTGACGGGCCGTGCCAGCAGGACGGAGGCTCAGGATGGGGACAGAAGAGCTCCTATCCTCTCAGGTGCTGTGGCTCCTCCTCTGGTTGCAGTCATGCAGAGGTGAGTGCCAACTTCCTTGCCCGGTAGTCCAAGCTGCTCTGGGGCCAGTGGGCACTAGTGGGGTCATTGGGATCCCTCTGGAAGGAGGTTTATTTCTAAGTACCACTGAAACAAAGGCAGAAGTTTCTGAAGTACACGGACCCTGTGCTTTCTGTGTCTCTCTGAGTGGATGAGTGTATCACAATTTTCCAGGACTACTGCATTTATGGCAGCCCTGGTTATATTTCTAGACAATTAAGCACCCTTCTGTGGTCCCTTGCTTACCAGCACAGTGCTCCTGATGCTGGCTGTGTCCCAGCTGGTTGGTGGCACTCAGCAATCCCCTGAGCACAGCCAGCTGCTACAGGGTCATCCCTGGGGTCCCTGATCAAACAGGGTCTGATCCTTGAGGTTGGGGTGGTCCTCAGAATCAGCTCAGTGCTTCCTGGGACCACAGAAAGCCCAAGGGATGATAATGAGTTTGGTGGTGTTGAGACAAGCAATGAGAAGTCTCACACCCTAAGTCTTGTGACTGAGACTGGGCCTGGGGGTCTAGGGTCCCACAGTCTGGGGCCTGGGTCTCTTCTGACAGATTTCATCTTGGTGTTTGAAGGGGCAGCAGAGGTGAGGCTGGTGGATGGCAGCGGGCGCTGTGATGGGAGAGTGGAGGTGAAACACCAGGAGCAGTGGGGGATAGTGTGTTATTTATCCTGGGATATGAAGGATGCAGCAGTGGTTTGTAAGCAGCTGGGCTGTGGATCAGCAATCAGTGCTGAATGGACTGGAAGATTTGTGCCAGGATCTGACTACATTTGGATGGATGATGTCGACTGTAAAGGTACCGAGTCTGCCCTGTCTGACTGCAAACACGGAGGATGGGGTATACACAACTGTAAATACCGTGTGGATGCGGGAGTTAAATGTACAGGTAAGGGATTAGCCATTCTTGACCTCCATGGTGAGATACGTGGGATCCATAAGCAGATATCGTGTGTGGCCGGTTGTGCTGTCATTGCTTGTCCCTGGGAAAGGCCCATTGGGCCCTGCATGGTCCCCGCCTGAGGTTGAGGTGAGGTGGGATGTGGGCATGGAACTGCCAGAGGGCTCTGGGAACCCACAGATGCCTTTGTTCACTCCAGGATTTGTCCGTCTGGTCGGAGGGGACAGCCGCTGCTCAGGACGTGTGGAGATCAATGATGGGGATGGATGGAAATCTGTCTGTGACTCACACATTGGTCCCAAAGCTGCAGATGTGGTCTGCAGAGATCTTCAGTGTGGCACAGCCCTGTCTGTCCTCAGAGCAACTCCCTTTGGAGAAGAGACTGATCCCATCTGGGACAGAGAGCTACAGTGTGTGGGAAACGAATTAACTCTCTTTTCCTGCCCAATGGGGACCCCCCAGAACCAGTCCTGCACCCACACAAGCACTGCTGCTGTCACCTGCACACGTAAGGGCTTGGGGCTGATAGATGCTGAGTATGTGTCAGGGACAGGGACAGGGCTGTGCTGAGTGCGAGGACAGGAGGGTGATGTGGTATTCTGTAGCCATAAAGTAATGCTGAAGGAGGAGGCTTTGTGTTGTCCCTTTGCCCTCTCCTCCAGCTCCTGAGGGAACCAGAGCACAAATCACCCTCCCACATCTTCCTCTGTCCCACACTACACAGGGTTCAGGCTGGCGAATAACAGCATGGATTGTGCAGGCAGAGTGGAGGTGGAGGTGCAGGGGACGTGGGGCACCCTTTGTGCCTCCCGCTGGGACCTCCTGGATGCCCACGTCCTCTGTCATCACCTTGGCTGCGGGTTTGCGGTGTCCATTCCTGAAGAAGGGCATTTTGGGAGAGGAACTGGCCCCATATGGAATGAGTCGTTCCATTGTGAGGGTACTGAAGCCAGCCTGGATCAATGCCCAGTGACTGCCCTGGGGGCCTCTCCATGCTCCCACGAGAACAATGCTGCTGTCATTTGCTCAGGTGTGTGCTAGGACAATGCTGTGGGAACTCCACCTTGTGTGGCCACCAGAAAGTTGGGGATCCCTTGGCACCATCAGGCTGAATCTCTCCCTGCAGAAATCCTGCAGTGTGTGTTTTTGGGCATTTTTTGCTCTCCCCAGGCCCTCCTCACAATGCCTCTCTGCGGCTGATGGATGGTGGGAGCCGGTGCGATGGACGTGTGGAGATCTTCCAGCGTGGGGTGTGGGGCAGAGTCCTGGATGATCAGTGGGACATGGAAGATGCTAGAGTGGTGTGCCGGCAGCTACACTGCGAAGAGGCAGAGGCAGCCTATACTGTGCCAAGGGCCAAGCGAGGGACAGGCCCCGTGGGGCTGCGTGGGGTGCAGTGTGCAGGCCATGAAGCCAACCTGAGCCTCTGCAACATCTCCCTGCCCGAGGCCATGGGGATCATGGAGGATGTGGGGGTCGTGTGCCAGGGTGAGCAGCGCATCCTCTAGATGCAGGGTTGGGTGGGCAGCCAACCTCTAACAGCTTGGGCTTCCCCCCACTGCAGGAAGCAGACAGATCAGGCTGGTGGATGGGGCCGGGAGATGTGCAGGGAGAGTGGAGATCTACTACCAGGGGCAGTGGGGCACAGTCTGTGACGATGCCTGGGACACGGCCGACGCCAACGTGGTTTGCCGCCAGCTGAGCTGCGGATGGGCTGTGGAGGTGGTCGGCTCGGCTCGCTTCGGGGAGGGCTCTGGGCACATCTGGCTGGATGATGTGAACTGCTCTGGGGCCGAGGCTGCTCTCTGGAACTGCTCTGCTGAGGCCTGGGGACAGCACAACTGCGGGCACAAGGAGGATGCAGGAGTCATCTGCTCAGGTCTGTGCCTGGGAGTCCAGGGTAGGGAGGCCAGGGGGCTGAGGCCAACAAGGGCCTCTTGCCGTGCCTGTCCTGGGAACACCCCATCCACAGGTCCAGCTGGGGGCAGTGGAGAGCACAGCCACCCTAATACTAAGCAGGAAGGGCAGGGGGATTCCTCTCTCCAGCCCCCAAAAAACAACTTCCCACTGGGGCCCTTCCTCCTTCCAGAATTCATGGCCCTGAGGCTGGGGAACAGCGATGGCTGCTCCGGGCGCCTGCAAGTTTTCTACAACGGGACATGGGGGAGCGTTTGCTCCAACTCAATGTCTGCCCACACGGTGCCACTGGTGTGCAAGGAGCTGGGCTGTGGGGATGGAGGGAGCCTGGATGCCAGCATCGGCTATGGCAGGGTGAATGGCACCGCGTGGCTGGATCATGTGCAGTGTGGGGAGAGCAACAGTTCCTTCTGGCAGTGTCCGTCTGATCCCTGGGAACTGCAGCCATATGATGACGTGCGAGATGAGGCCTACATCACCTGCAATGGTAAGTGAGCCACCTGGGCACAAGATCCTGCTCCCCGCACCATGACCAATGTGTCACAGGGAAGTAGAAGCAGAGGCCCACCCTGCTGTTCTCTGCACACGTTCCTTCAATGCAACATTTTCTTATTTAGAGAGAAAGCCGGAAAAGATGCCAGTAGCTGTGTGCCCCAATTCCACGAGCTGCACAGGTGGGAGTTCCTTCTCTGTGTGACTTCTCACACAGCTGTACCACTGCCATGGGGTCATTGCCTCTGCAGACAGGGAGAAGATCCGTGCTGTGGGAGGCAAGGACGGGTGCACAGGCAGAGTGGAGATCTGGCACCGTGGCTCCTGGGGAACTGTGTGTGACGACTCGTGGGACATGCAGGATGCTGAGGTGGCATGCAGGCAGCTGGGCTGTGGCCCTGCAGTGTCTGCCCTGGCTGAGGCTGCATTTGGGGAGGGGACGGGACCAGTCTGGCTGGAGCAGGTGGAATGCAGGGGCACGGAGACATCTCTGCAGGCTTGCTGGGCCCGGACTGGGGATGGCAGTGCCTGCCAACATAAGGAAGATGCAGCTGTGAACTGCTTGGGTGAGTGACTGGGGTTACTTAGGCTCTACCCACAGCCCAGAGCTAAGCAGAGCACTGGGCTGTGTTCCAGCCGCACAGAAGGGACAATTTGGGTGGAATGTGTTGTGTATGACAGTGAGCTGCACAGTACCACAAACTCACAACTCAGCTCAGCTTTTCTCTGCAGCTGCACCGAGGATGACAGCACCTCCCCCACAAAGAGGTAACATCTCCTCCCAATGGAGCTGAGTCTCCCCAGGACCCAGAATTAAGACTCCTTTACTGGGTTATGAAATGCCCAGAAAGAGGCACCAGGCGGGTGGATATGGGGAGGGTCATGATGTACCCAGTAGGGTGGAAGATGACCCTCCACCCATCCCCTGGCCCTCTACAACTTTCTGCCTTGTGCCCCCAACTCTCACGCGCCTGGAAATGCTCCTGCTGTGTTCCTTCCCCTGCAGATCCCATCCTGGGCTATGTGACTGCCAGCAGGATAGTCTCAGTGCCTGTCATCATCTGCATCATCCTAGGACTCTTTATTTGCCTACTCCTGGCCCTCCTGGCAAGGCAGGTGCAAAGTGCCAGAGCTCGGCAAAGAGGTAGGTCCTGACTCAGTGGTGCAGATGAGATGGATCTTGGCAAGGCTTAGCAATGTCAGTGATGTGCATGGACATTGCTGGGGGAGGAGAGTGTGTGCCATGTCACCCCACTGACACCCACCAACAAGCTGTGGAAGGAGCTCAGATGTGGAGGGAGTTCATGATGGAATGTGGGGAGAAATGGCAGAATGAGGCTGGGGAAGCACAGCAGGGCCTTGTCCCTATTTGCCCATCCCCATGCCAAATATGCCTCTGTCCCCAGACTCCAGGAGATCTGGGGAGCCTTTCTCTGAAGCTGTGTACGAGGAGATCGAGTACAGCCCAGTGAGGGAGAAGAAAATGAGATTCAGTTTCTCAGGTGGGTGCAGGTCCCTGCAGGAACACATTTGACAACACTTTTCTCCAGCTCCAGTCCAGAGGTCGCACCATAGCATCTGCTGTGCTTCTTTCCAGTCTCCTATTCAAAGAGCTCCCTGAGCATGCTGCAGCCCTGCCTTGGGAATAATGAGGAGGAGGATCTTATCACTGTCATCTGCTCTCCTCTTTTACAGACATCCCTGTTCTGCCCAGTGATTTCCCAGTGGAGGGCTATGACGATGCCAGGGAGGTTTCTGACCCTGGGGAGCACCCTTTCCCAGGGCAGGGAGACTGGCAAGTGCCCAGGGCACAGGAGGAGGGAGAGGGACCCAGGGATGCTGCCAGAGGTGAGAGGGAAATGCAGTGCTGCATCTTGCTGGGTGCCATCCTCAGTGCAGTAACAAGAGCAAAACCTCATGTGTTGGGGAACCTGCCTCACGAGGTTTCCATGGGGAGAAAGGGACTGAGAGGACAGACTGAATGTCCCTCAGAGGAGAAAAGTGTTGGGCCACCCAGGAGGAGTGCCCCATGGGGCAAAGAGCTGGCTTTGCTGCTTTCAGGAGAGAGTCTGCGCTCCTGAAGAAGTGCTGGAGTTCCTGAAGTTGCTGGAGAAACCTCACCACTGTCCCTTGGGAGCACAAGCTAAGATGATGCTGATGTCTCTTTCATGTCCCATGGGACACAAGGGCTGTGACACCAGAGAACTAGGATGCCTGAGCTCAGGAGAGGTCAGTGCTGCTGGGAGAGCCCTGAGTGCCAGGATCTTTGTTCACACGAGCATCAGAAACAGCCATGCAATTCCCCTACATTTTATTCCTCTGCTTTTATATTGTGCATCAGTATTGCTTCCTATTAAAACCCTGTGAGAGCTCTGACTTAGGGCTTTTGCTTCCCTACCTGTATTTTGGGACAGTTCTCTGAGGCTAACAGGATGAGCAGAGCCCAAGGACACAGTGCTGGGCTGGTGCGCTTCCTGTGGACAGTGGGCTTGGTGTCAGGATCCTAGTGCCTGAGAAGTGTTCCTGCTGTAGTTACTCCGACCAGGACAGCAAATGTGACCCTCTACAAAGTCCCATGATGCTCCCCAGTAGGAGGGACTGTATCCTGCTGTCTTTGGAGTCTAGTGGACTCCAAGCACTCCAAGAATGAGAATATCATAGAATCACAGAATCACAAGGTTGGAAACGACCTGTAAGATCATCTAGGCCAACCGTCTTCTCACTACCACTGCTACCACGGACATATCTCACAGCTCCTCATCCAGACACCTCTTGAACATTTCCAGGGATGGCGACTCCACGACCTCCCTGTGCAGGCCATTCCAGTGCCTGACCACTCTGAGAGAAAAAGGATTTCCTTGTGTCCAAAGTAAACTTCCTCTGGTACAACTTGCAGCCATTTCCCTGGGTCCTGTCTGCTGCCTGGGAGAAGAGGTCAAACCCCTCTTCACCCCAACCTCCCTTCAGGAAGTGGTAGAGTGCAGTGAGGTCTCCTGAGCCTCCTCTTCTCCAGACTAAACAATCCTGGCTCCCTCAGCCACTCCTCGTAAGACTTGTGCTCCAGACCCCTCACCAGTTTTGTTGCCCTTCTCTGGATGCATTCCAGGGCCTCGATGTCTTTCTTGTAGTGAGGGGCCCAAAACTGAACACAGTACTCGAGGTGCGGCCGCACCAGAGCTGAGTACAGGGGTATGATCACCTCCCTGCTCCTGCTGGCCACACTATTTCTAATGCAGGCTGGGATGCCATTGGCCCTTTTGGCCATCTGTCGGCTTGTGTTCAGCAGAGCATCAACCAACACCCCCAGGTCTCTTTCTTCTTCACACTCATCCAGCCACTCATCCCCAAGCCTGTAACGCTGCTTGGGGTTATTGCGGCCAAGTGCAGGACCCGACACTTGGCCTTGTTGAACCTCATCCCGTTCATCTCAGCCCAGTGATCCAACTGATCTAGATCCCTCTGTGGGGCCTCCCTACCCTCAGGCAGATCCACACCACCTCCCAACTTGGTGTAATGTGCAAACTTACTGAGGGTGCACTCTCATCAAGGTTGTCAATAAATACATTAAACAAGATGGGTCCCAGTACTGACCCCTGGGGGACACCACTTGTAACGGGTCACCAGCTGGACTTAACTCCATTAATCACTACCCGCTGGGCACAGCCCTCTAGCCAGTTCCTTATCCAAAGAAGTGTATACCTGTCCAGACCACGGTCAGCAAGTTTCCCCAGAAGAAGCCTGTGAGAGACTGTCAAAGGCTTTGCTGAAGTCTATAATAATAATAATATAATATAATATAATCTACAGCCCTTCCCTCATTCACCAGACTGGTCACCCAGTCATAGAAGGAGATGAGGTTGGTCAAACACGACCTGCCCTTCATGAACCCATGCTGGCTGGGCCTGATCCCTTGGACATCACGCACGTGCTGTGCAAACTCACCTGAGATTATTTGCTCCATTACTTTCCCTGGTATCGAGATCAGGCTGACAGGCCTATAGTTCCCCACATCCTCCTTATGGCCCTTCTTGAAGATGGGAGTCACATCAGCAAGCCTCCAATCCTCTGGGACCTCTCCAGTTAACCAGGAGCACTGACAGATGGCAGAGAGGGGCTCGGCAGTCACCCCCGCTAGCTCCCTCAGCACTCGAGGGTGTAGCCCATCCGGTCCCATCGACTTGTGACAGTCCAGATGGAGGAGGTGTTTCCTTCTACATTTTTTGGAAGCAAAGGAGAGGCCAGAGGGACAGAGAAATCATTGCCACAGGATGTGGGCTGCAACCCCAGGTCACGGTGAAGGCCCTGGACAGAAGAAGGGCCCCACTCCAGTCCTGCTACCAGGTATGCCAGACAGTGGGGTGAATAAAATAAGAGATTAGCCAAATGGAAAAAAATGTGCTTAATATATAGAAAGGTCTAAAAGACTGTACAGCTTTTGTAAGCCAGAGTATTCTATAGTATGCTGATGAATCAGAATAAGTAATCCATGTAAAGCTAGATGAGTAGCTACTTAAACTATGTCACAGGCCATTCTCAAGAAGTCTGTCATGAGGGTGGAGTCATGCAGAAAAACAACTTCTTCTTTTGCGAAGACCAGTGTCTAGGTTGTGGTTTGGAACCGCTTCTTGTACACTCTCAGCACAACACAATATTTCCTTACTTGAGGGTAAAGGCTTCCAAGTGAGTTGATTAATGTTCCATACCCGCCTTCGTTCAAGGGACATCTGGACAATGCCTTCAATAATTAAGGCTGTCCCCAAAGTGGTCAGATAGTTGAACTAGATGACCTTTGAAGGTCACTTTCAACTATTCTATTCCACTGCATTCCTTTCTATTTCATTCTATTCTATTCTGTCTGGTGCAATAAGGGGGACAGGAACATCTCCCAGGGCAAACAGCCCCATCTGTTGCCATGTTTAGGAGGCCGGTCCGCGTGGGCTAGCACAGCTAGGTACACAGTACTGGACACCAATACGATGATGCAGAAAATGGTGAAGATGGCGTTTATTAAGGCACAATAACTTCTTATATACTAATTCTTAGATCGTCTACGCCCACTTAGGCTAGCATCACACATAGAGAGAGCGGTCAGCTCTCGCGCCGCTGGCTCAGCGACATACGCACGTCCGAGCTCCGTCCGCGTTCGCATCCCGGGATCGCACGGACCAGGCCCACAGCCGCCCCGAGCGCCCCGCGGCATCCGGTTCGCTCCTCGCCGCCGCGGACCGAGAGGCGTCCCGGCCCCCGCCCCCCCCCAGCCCCGCACCGCCCGCCGGCCGTTTCCGAGAGCTCTCGGCAGCGGCGGAACAACCCGAGCGGCGCGGAGCCGTCCCCGGGAGCGGCGCGGAGCCGCCGTGGCACGCCGCCGAGTTTCCCGGGAGCTGCGGAACAGGCTGTCCCACGCCCCGCACTGCCGGGCGCGGCCGCGTAGCTCGGCGCGTGCCCGCATCGGCGGCGCTGCCGTGCGCGCGGTGCCCGCAGTACCGCCCGGCGGCCACAGGAGGGCGCCACGTGGCGCCGTTCCCCCCCAGCCCCGCCTGCAGGAGGCACGGCGCTGAGCCGGCGGCCCGGGAGCCCCGTGCCGCAAAAAAAAGAGAAAGAAAAAGATAAAACACGAATGCAGAGATAAGAGACAATAAAAAGAGGGGTCGGGAGGCCCCCGGCGCGCCCCTCTGGCGCAGCGCAGACTCCAGAATGCCCGCGTTAACTACGGTCGCTTGCTTAGTGCGCATGCGTTAACTACGGACGCTTAGTGCGCATGCATCCTCTGCTGTGCCCGCACATGCGCATTATCGAGATAAGCTCAGCGCATGCGCTGCATTGGTCCGCAATGCGCACGCGCCTGCTACGATGCCGGCAGCATCCGCTCTCTTGCAATGTAATTAAACGCTGTAATTAAGCGCTGTAATTACAGAGCGCGGCTGCTCCCTATAGCACTGCCCCATAGCTCCCCTTCTCTCTCTGCCCTACAGCTCCACTCCCTGCTCCATAGTGCCGCCCCATAGCGCGGCTCCCTGCCCCTAGAGCTTAATTCCTGCCCCATAGCGCTGCCCCATAGCCCCACATCTCCGCGTCCCACAGCGCATCTCCGCACCCCACATCCCGCCCCACAGCGCCGTCACTTTTTCAGGGTTTATTTGGAGGGTTTTTTGGGCGGATTTTTTTGTTTTGTTTTGTTTTTTTCCTCCTCGACCTCGCCGCTCCTTCGAGGCGTTCTGCCATCTGAACCCTCACGAGCTGACGACCCCGCTCCGCTTCTCCTGGGGTCGCTGTGAGGTCGCTGTGTCTCTATGGGGTCGCTATGTTTCTATGGTTGTGCAATACCTCTATATGGCCACAAGGAGGCGCTATGGAGTTGCAATACCAAATACAGCCACTAGGTGTCGCTGTGTCTACGTAGCTCCATGGGGTCGCTATGTATCTCTATGGAGGTGCAGTACCATTATATCACCACTGGGTGTCGCTGTTTCTCTGCGGCTCTATGTATCGCTATCTGTCTCGATGTATCTCTGCGCATGCGCCCCTTACTCGACGGCTTAATTAATTAATTGCAGCTTAATTAATTCATTATTGGCGCCGTAATTAAATCATTCACCGCTGCTGCATTAATTAATGGCGGCTGATTGCGAGGAGGGCTTCAAAAGCGAGGCCCCATAGCGCTGCCCTATAGAGTGGTTCCCTGCTTCACAGTGCTGCCCCATAGCTCTGCTCCCTGCCCCATAGCACTGCCCCATAGCTCTGCTCCCTGCCCCATAGCACTGCCCCATAGCTCTGCTCCCTGCCCCATAGCTCTGCTCCCTGCCCCATAGCACTGCCCCATAGCTCTGCTCCCTGCCCCATAGCGCTCCATTTTGGGGGGATTTTGGGGGATTTTTTGGGGGGGGATTTTTTGGGCGTTTGTTTTTAGTTTTTTGTTTTTTTTTTTTTTTTGGGGGGGGGGGGTCGGGTTGGGATCAGAAGGGCCCCACGAAAGCCCTTCTTTCACGGTCTTTTTCTAGGCTCATCCTCAGTTTTCTTTTTTTTTGTTTTTGTTTTTTGGGGTTTTTTGGAGTTCTTGGGTTTTAGGTTTTTTTTTTTTTTTAGGAGAGATATTTTAAGCGTTGTTTTTTTGTTTTTTTGGGGGGGATTATTTTATTTTCTAAGTTTCTTAAGGTTTTTTTTTTAAGGTTTTTTTTTTTCGGGGGTGAAGTTTTGAAGTTTTTGGGGGTATTTTCGGGGTTGTTTTTTGGGGGGTTCGTGTTTTCTGTTTTTTTGAGGGGGGATTTTTGGGAGGGTCTTTGTTTTTTTTAGGGATTTTTGCTTTTTTTTTTCGTTTTTTTGGGGGGGGTTTCTTTGGGGTTTAATTGTTTTGTGTGTGTGTTTTTCAGCGTTCTTTTTAGGCTTTTTCTTAGAGGTTTTTTTAGGATTTGTTTTTTAGGATTTTTTTAGCTCTTTTTTTTTGGAGTTTTTTGGGTTTTCTTTTGTAGTTTTGGGGATTTTTGGGGTGGGGGGTTTGGTTTTTTTTTAGGTTTTTTTTTTCAGGTTTTTTTTGGGGGGAGTTGGTTTTTTCTTTTTTTTTTTTCTTAGGGATCTTTTGGGTTTTTTTTTGTGTGTGTTTTTTTGTGGGGGTTTACTTTTTTTTTGTGTGTGGTTTTTTTGGGGGGGGGGGTTGGGGTTTTTTTGTTGTGGGAGTATTTTTAGGGTTTTTGTTTTGGGTTTTTTGGGGGTTTAATTTAAAAAAAAATTTTTTTTTTTTTAGGTTTTTTTTTCTTTTTTTTTTGCTTTTTATGTTTAGTTGAGTTGAGTTCAGTTTTAGGTTCCCCCCAGACCCCACTCCTGACTCCCGGCTCTATCACCCCACAAAGCTGCAGTATTTTATGGCTCTTCTTTTTCGGGCTCTTCTTTTTTGGGTCGCTCTTGGGATCCTTTTTCAGTCGATTGCTTTTGGGGCTCTGTTTTGGGGCTCTGTTTTGGGGCTCTGTTTTGGGGCTCTGTTTTGGGGCTCTGTTTTGGGGCTCTGTTTTGGGGCTCTGTTTTGGGGCTCTGTTTTGGGGCTCTGTTTTGGGGCTCTGTTTTGGGGTCACTATTTGTGTCTTTTTTGGGTCCATCATTCCCTCTTTGGGGTCTGTCTTGGGGTTGTAGCTCTTGTGATATTTTCAGGGTCTCTTTTTGGGGACGTCTCTTTGTTGTTTTTTTCCTTTTTTTTTTTCATTTTTTTCCTTTTTTTTTTTTTTTTTTTTTTTTTTTAGGGATTTTTGGGGTCTCTAGGTTTCACATTTGGGGTTGTCTCTTTTTGGGGTCGTCTCTTTTTTGGATCGCTCTTGGGATCTTTTTCAGGTTCGTTCTCAGGTCCTTTTTGGGGTGGGTCGCTCTTTTTGGGGTGGGTCGCTCTTTTTGGATCTTTTTCAGGTCTCATTTGGGGTCACTTGTGGGATCTTTTCGGGGCCTCTTTTTGGGCTCTGTCACTTCATTGGGGTCCCTTTTGGGGTCGCTCTTGGGAGCTCTTTAGGGTCTGTTACTCGTTTTGGGGTCACTTTTGGGGTCACATTCGATATGTTTTTGGGGCCCCTCTTAAGGTCTTTTTGGGGTCCCTCTTGGGGTCCCTCGAAGGGCTGCCGTGTCAGGGCACTGTTGCACGGTGTCCTGAATCACTGCTGGATCACCTGAGCTGAGCACAGAGTCACCGCAGGAGCGCAGGTGAAGGCACTGCACGGTGTGACCGGAAGGGGCAGAGTCTGAGCCCAATTTTTTTGGGGGGTGTGTTTGGTTTGTTTTTTTTTTTTTTTTTTTTTTTGGGGGGGGGGGGGAGGGTTTTGGGGGGGATATTTTTTGTGGGGGTCTCTATGGGGGTCCACATTTGGGGTCACTTTCAGGGTCTTTTTTGGGTTCACATATTTTTTTCTTCTTTTCCGCTTCCCGTGGCCGTGCCCTGGCCGCCATGCTGTCTCAGCTCTTGCACAGAGCGGCCTGCTGACTGCAACGGATAATTCCCTCCACACTCCGTGCTGCATCCATCGGGACTGGCGGACGTGTGCATGTTTGGGGTCAGGTAGGACTAAGAATGCAACATTGATTTGTTCTCAGTTGCTGTGTGCTGCACAGACAATTGCTCTGTGCAACTCCCTGCTGTTCCACCCCAATCTCTGTCCCTAACTCCTCGCTGTTCCACCATAGTATCTTTGCTATCTCACCACGAATTCCAGAATGATCTCCTCACATCTCACTCTGAACTCCAGCCCGAACTCCTCCCTCTTTCTCCCAGACTTCATCCCTAAATCCTCACTATTCCACCCCAAACTCCGGCCCTAAATCCTCGCTATTACGTCCAAAAATCCGGCCCTAAATCCAATTAGATCCTACATCTATTAATCTATTCCCTCTATTATATTTCTATTAGTCTGTTCCCTTTTCTATCTCTTAATCTGTTCCCTCTGTTCTATTTCTCTATTAATTTATTCCCTTCTCTCTCTATTTCTCTCTTAATCTGTCCCCTCTATTAAACTCTTACCAATACACCTTTCAATTCCACCCCAGCCTCTGTCTTTCAAACCTTGCTATTGCAACTCATACTCCCTCCTTAACTCCTCGCTATCTCAGCCCATCTTCTGGCTTCCAATATTTGCTATTCCACCCCAATCTCTGTCCGTAACTCCTCGTTGTTCCACTGCAATCTCTGTCCCAACTCTTCATACTACCACCCCAAACTCCGGCCCTAAATCCACACTCTCCCACCCCAAACTCCGGCTTTAAATCCACACTCTCTCACACCAAACTCTGCCCGTGAATGCTGACTCTCTCGCTCCAAACTCCTGCAAAAAACTCCTCACAGTTCCACACCAATCTCTGGCCCTAAATCCTTCCTCTTTCTTGCCAACCTCTGGCCCCAGCTCCTCACCCTTTCTTGCGAAACTATTTTTGGGGGAATTTTTTCACTCCAAACTCCTGCAAAAACTCCTCTCAATTCCACACCAATCTCTGGCCCAAACTCCTCGCTCTTCCTTGCCAAACTTTAGATCCAGATCCTCTCTCTCTCACCCCAAACTCCAACCCCATATCATCGCTATTCCAGCCCCAACTCTGGACCCAACTCCTCACTAATCCTCTCAAATTCTGGCCCCTGATCCTTGCTGTCTCGCCCATTTGTCCAGCCCCTGATTTTCACTGTCTCACACAGTTCTCCAGCCCGGGATCCTCGCTGTCTAGTGGACTTCTCTCTCTTATTTATCTCACCCAAATCTCCGTCCCTAATTCCTCATTCTTTCCCACCAACCTCTGATACAAATCCTCACACACTCACCCCAGACTCTGGCCCTTACTCCTCATTCTCACCCTTTAAACTCTGCTCACTCTTCCTCATCTTCTAATTAAAAAACCCACACCTAAATCCTCGCTATTCCAGCCCTAACTCTTAACCAACTCCTCAGTATTCCTCCACAGATTCCGGCCCTATATCCTCACTTTCTCACCCTATTTTCCAGCACTCGATCGTCACTTGCACGCCCTTTTTTCCAGCCCTGATCGGCTCCTGTGCGTGCAGTACATGCAGTACCTCCCATGGCCCAGGAGACGCCTCCGGCCCGTTGCCTGCCCACCGATGCTCAGTGTTCAATCCTCACTATTTCTAAATATCCTCCAGCCCCAAACACTTGTGATTTCTCCCGAATTCCAGCCCCAAGCCTTCGCTGCCTCAATCTGCAGCCCCAAATCCTCATGCTTTCTCGATGGACTCCTGTCCCAACCCCTCAGCATTTTAACCCCAAGCTCCAGCCTTGAATTCTTGCTCATTCACCTCAAGCTCCAGTCTCTCTTGGTACCCTTGAGACACCCCTATTCCTCCCCATCATCGCTCATCCCAGATGATCTCAGTATGCGTTGGATCTCTGTATGAAGGAAGGCTCACCCTATAGTTTACTTGGTCAGTGGTTCACGCTGTGAAGGGGTGCAGTGGATGGGAACTGTTGAATTGTGGCCTGAAGCACTGATGGATCACCCGAGGTGAGCACAGACTCAGCTGCAGGAGCACAGGTGAAGGCAATGCACCTGTGGCTGCAAGGGGTGGAGTCAGGCTCCACCTCTCCCAGACCCCACTTAAGGACTGACCTCCGCTGGGGAAGGATTTTTTGTTGGAGATCCCTCCCCTGTGGAGGTCCAGGCATGCCTTGACCATCAGTGGCAGGTGAGCCTTTCCTTATTTACTGGTTGTCTTTATCCCACTTGGACAAACCTTATAAAAATATACTGTCCACCTTCATTGTTTTGTGTGGGTACTATTCTTTTGGGGTATTTACTGTACGCACCCTAAACTTCAGCTCTTAATCCTTGCTTTTTCATCCCAAAGCCTAGCCCCTAGTCCTTGGTATTCCACTCCAAATTCTTGCCCCAAACCTTTTCTATTTCTTTCCAATCAGTAGTCCCAAATCTTCATTTTTACCCTTAAACTCCGGCCCCAAATGCTCGCTATTTCCTTCCAAACTAAACTCTAAAATCCAGGCTCATTCAGCCAAAACTCCATCCCAACTTCTTCCTGTTTCACCCCGAACTTCAGCCTCACAATTTTGAGGCCCAAATCCTCACAATTTTACCCTATATTGCAGCCTTGCTATTTTTCCCCGAATTTCAGTCCCATGTCTGGCTGTCTCACACTAACGTCGAGCCCCCTATCCTCACAATTTCGTCCTAAATTCTAGCCCCTAACCCTTGCTGTTTCTGTGGTAAAGTCCAACCCAAAACCCTCTTGATTTAGCACTAAACTCCATCCCCAAATCGGAGCTGTTTCTCCTCCAATTCCAGCCCTAAATCCTCACTATTTCATTGCAAACTTCACTCCCATATCCTCACTATTTCACCTCAAACTTGAGTCCCCAAATCCCTGGTATTTCATTCCATAATTTAGTCCAAAATTCTTGATCTTTACTGAAAAAAGACCCTGCCCCAAATACCTGCTGCTTCACCCCAATCTCCAGCCCCCAATCCTCCAGACTTCAATCCTCATTGTTTCACCCCTGAAATCTTGCTCATTCACCCCAAACTCCAGCCTTACATCCTCACTGTTTCACCTCTGATTCCAGCCACGAGTCCTCACTATTTTGCCTCAAACTTCAGCTCTAAATCCTCGCTTTTTCACCCCAAACTCTAGCTCCTAGTCCTTGATATTTCCTCCAGAACAGTAGTCCCTAATCCTCACTATTACCCACAAA
The DNA here is from genome assembly GCA_023055505.1 of Callipepla californica brunnescens. NCBI lineage: Eukaryota > Metazoa > Chordata > Aves > Galliformes > Odontophoridae > Callipepla > Callipepla californica. Next base: position 233,281 of record JALIRH010000072.1, on the reverse strand, counting down.
CTCAGTCCCTTAATCCTTACAATTTCCCCCCAGGCTCAAGTGCTAAATCCTGGCTAATTCACCCCAAGCTCCAGTCCTGAATCTTTGCTCTTTCACCCCAAGGTCCTGTCCCAAATCCTTGGTATTTTTGCCCAAGCTCCAGTCCTGTGTCTTCTCTATTTCACCCTAAGCTCCTTTCCTGAATCCTCACTATTTCACCCCAGATGGAAGTGCCAACTTCTGGCTAATTCACCCCAAACTCCAGCCTCTAACCCTTTCTATTTCACCCTGAACTGCAGAACAAAACCCTCAGCGTCTCTTCTCAAAAATCAAATCCCCAGTCCTCAGTACTTCTCCCCATCCTTCAGCCCCAAATCCTCACCGTCTCTCCCAAAGTCCATCTGTAATTCCTCTCTATTTCTCTTCAAATCCAAAATCCTCGCTATTTCACTTCAAAGTCTAGCCCCAGTCCTTGCTATTCCACCTCACATTTCTGCCCCAAACCCTCACAATTTACCTCTCATACATTAGTCCCTTCTCAGTATTATCCTCAGTCTCAGGCCCTAAATCCTTTCTATTTCACCACAATCACGAGTACAGAATCCTGGCTTTCACCCCAAGCTCCAGTCCCAGCATCCCTGTTTTTTCACTCTATAATTTAGTACCAAATTCTTGCTATTTACCCCCCCATTTCCCCCCTCCCGAAAATGAAACTGAGCCCTGAATCCTCACCACCTCACCCTGATCTCGAGAGCCAAATTCTTACTCTTTACTCCCAAATTCAACCCCAAACCCACACTGTCTCACCCTAAACTCTCCTGCCCTAAACCCTCGCTGTTTCCCTTTGATCTCCAGCTGCATACCCTCACTATTTGCTCTCAAATATGAGTCGAAAGTTTTCCTCACCCAATTCCTTGCATTTCCAGCCCAGGCTCACGTGCCAGATCTGGCTCATTCATTCCAGACTCGATGCCAACTTCTCTCCATTCCACACCAGGCTACAGCCTTACGTTTGTATTCTTTCACCCTAAACTGCTGTCCCATATCATCGCTCTTTCACCCCAAATTCGAGTCCCAAACCTACCCTCATTCACCCCAAACTCCAGTCAGAAATCCTCACTGTTCAGCCCCATATTCCAGCCCTAAACCCTCCCTATCTCACCCCAAACTCTGGCTTTAAATCCTTGCTATCTCCCCCTGAACTCTAGCTTTGCTATCTCACCTGTAACTGTAGCTTTAGATTCTCGCTATCTCACCCCAAACTCAGGCCCCAAATCCTCATTGCTCCACATCACACTTTTGCCCTTAATTGAGCTTTTGGGCTCCCGTTGATCTCGGCCTGCTGACAGATCGGCATTTCCCGGGGTTGCCTTTTTTGCCCTGGTTGGAAATGGGTGGGACTTTGGTCTTAGGTTCTTCTGCCCTTGGACTTGCCCTGGATGCCACGACGTCTCAGATCTGACTAAGAGCGGCCTGCTGACTGCAGCGGCCGATTCCCTCCACACGTTTTTTTTGGGGGGTGTTTTTTTTTGGGGGGGGGGGGCTGTTTTTCTGGGGGGGATTTTTTTGGGGGGGATTTTGGGTGTTAATTATTTCTTCTTTTCTGCTTCCTGTGGCCGTGCCCTGGATGCTACAACATCTCAGCTCTTACACAGAGCGGTCTGCTGACTGCAATGGATAATTCCCTCTGCACTCTGTGCTGCATCCATCGGGACCGGCGGACCTGTGCAAGTTTCGGGGTCAGGTAGGACTAAGAGTGCTCCATGGATTTGGTCTCAGTTGCTGGACGCTGCACAGACAATTGCTCCGTCCGAATCCTCACTGTTCCTCCCCAGTCTCTGTCCCTAACTCCTCACTGTTCCACCCTAATATCCTCATTATCTCACCACAAAATCCAGAATGATCTCCTCACATCTCACTCTGAACTCCAGCCCCAACTCCTCCCTCTTCCTCCCCAAACTTCATCCCTAAATCCTCGCTATTCCACCCCAAACTCTGGCCCTAAGTACTATTAGATCCTACATCTATTCATCTCTTCCCTCGACTCCATTTCTCTATGGATCTCTTCCCTCGACTCCATTTCTCTATGGATCTCTTCCCTCGACTCCATTTCTCTATGGATCTCTTCCCTCGACTCCATGCGCACAGACGGGGCTGGAGAAAGATGCGCATGCGTAGAAGCAGAGGCTGGAAAATGCTGTGCATGCGCGCAGGCAGACGCTAGACAGAAACCACGCATGCACATAGGGTAAGGATGGGAAAAAGACGCGCATGCACAGAAATAAAAGCTCTGGGAAGCTGCGCATGTGCAGAAACGAAAGATAGGAAATATGTGCAAACGCATGAGTTGGGGAAAAGCCCCGCATGCGCACAGGCGGCGGGTGGAAAAAAACAAACAAACCAACACCGCGCACGCGCAGAAGCATCCTCCCAAACAGCAGCCCCAAATCCTCACTGTTTCCTGGCTATTTCACCCCATTCTTTAGTCCCACACCCTCGCTCTTCGCCTATAAATTCAGTCCCAAGCCCTCACTCTCTCCCCTTAAACTCCTGCCCTAAATCCTCCCTATTTCACCCCAAACTGCAGCTGCAATCCCTCACTGTGTCCTCCCCAAACGGGAGTCCAAAGTCTTCCTTATTGCCCTCACACTCAAGACCTGATTCCTTGCATTTCCAGCCCGGGCTCAAGTGCCTGATCTAGCTGATTAGCTCGGAACTCCATCCCAGCTTCTCAGTATTCCACACCAGGTCCCAAATCCTCACCATTACCCTCTGTCCCTGACCCTTAAACTCCAAACTCCATCCCGAAATCCTCGCTATTCCACACCAAACTGAGCCCCAAACCCTCACAGTTTCATTCCAAAGTACTGTCCTGTGTCCTCGCTATTTCTTCTCAAACTTGCGTTGTAAACTCTCACTCTTTCACCCCACAATCCGGCTCTGCATCCTTCCTATTCCACCCATAGTACAGTCCCAGACCCTCGCTATTTCTCCCTTGATTCCAGCCATGACTCCTTGCTATTTGACCCAAGGCTCTAGCACTGAATTCTTGCTCTTTCTCCCAAATTGAGCCCCAAACTATTACTATTTCCCCCCAGAGTCTAGCCCCTAGTCCTTGCTATTCAGCCCTAATTCCTGCCCCAAGCCCTCGCTATTTCCTCCCACACAGTGGTCCCAAACCTTCACTGTTTTCTCCCATGCTGTAGTCCCAAATCCTCGCTATTACCCGCAAACTCGAGCCCTAAATTCTGGCTATTTCACCCTGAGCTCCGGTCCTGGATCCTGGCTCTTTCACCTCATTCTTTAATTCCAAATTCTCACTCTTCACTCATAAATTCAGTCCCAAACCCTCACTCTCTCACCCTACACTCCTGCCCTAAACCCTCACTATTTCATCCCAAACTCCAGCAACTTTCCTTCTTATTACACCCCAAAATCCTATCTCAAATCCTAACTATATCCCTCCCATGCAGTAGTTTCTAATCCTCACCATTACCCTCAGTACTTGGCCCTAAATCCTTGCAATTTCACTACCATTCTGCAGGCTCAAATCCTGGCTATTTCACCCCAAGCTCCACTCCTGAATCCTGGCTATTTTACCCCATTCTTTTGTTCCGAATTCTTGCTCCTCACCCATCAATTCAGTCCCAAACCCTCACTATGCCACCCTTCACACCTACCCTAAACCCTCACTATTTCACCCCCAAACTCTAACTACTTTCCTTGATATTCTAACCCAAGATCCTGCCCCAAACCCTCACTATTTCCCTCCCATGCAGTAGTTCCTAATCCTCACCATTACCCTCAGTCCCTGGCCCTAAATCCTTGCAATTTCACCCCATTCTGAAGGGTAAAATCCTGCCTATTTCAGCCCAAGCTCCACTCCTGGATCCTGGCTATGTCACCCCAAGCTCCAGTCCTGAGTCCTGGCTATTTCACCCCATTTTTTAGTCCTGAATTCTTGATCTTCGGCCATGAATTCAGTCCCAAACCTTCCCTCTCTCACTCTACACTCCTGCCCCAAAACCTCACTATTTCCCCCCCATGCAATAGTTCCTAATTGTCACTATTATCCTCAGTCCCTGGCCCTAAATCCTTGTAATTTCATCCCATTCTGAAGGGTAAAATCCTGGCTATTTCACCCCAAGCTCCAGTCCTGGATCCTGGCTATTTCACCCCATTCTTTAGTCCCAAATGGTCGCTCTTTGCCCATAAAATTCAGTTCCAAACCCTCACTCTCTCCCCTTAAACTCCTGCCATACTACCTCATTATTTCACCACAAACTCTAGCTACTATCCTTTTGTTGCATGCCAGAATCCTGCCCCAAAACCTCACTATTTCCCTCCCACGCAGTAGTTCCTAATCCTAACTATTATCCTCAAACTCTGTCCCTAAACCCTTACAATCTCAGCCCATTCTGAAGGATCAAATCCTGTCTCTTTCACCCCAAGCTCCAGTCCTGAATTCTCGCTCTTCACCCATAAATGCTGTCCCAAACCCTCACTCTCTCACCCTACACTCCTGCCCTAAAGCCTCACTATTTCACCACAATCTCTAGGAACTATCCTTGTTACTGCACGCCAAATCCTGCTGCAAACTCTGGCCTTAAATCCTGCCATTTCCCCCCAGACTGCAGTACCAAATCTGGGCTAATTCATCCAAACTCCATCCCAGCTTCTCTCTCTTTCAGCCCAAACTCCAGCCTCTGACCCTCACTGTTTCATTCCAAACTGCTGACCAAAATCCTTAGTATCTTGTACCAAAAATCAGCTCCCAGATCCTCGCTGCCTCAACCCAATCTCCAGCTCCAAATCCTCACATTTTCACAATTAATTCTGGCCCCAAATCACTGCTATTACACATCAGATACCAGTCCCAGCCTCTCAGCATTTCACCTCAGTCTCCAGTCCAAAATCTTCACCGTTTCGCCCCATACTTTATTCCCAAATTCTTGCTCATCACCCATAAATTCAGTCCCGAACCCTCACAATCTCACCCTAAACTCCTGTGCTAATCCCTCACTATTTCACCCCAAGCTCTTGCTACTATCCTTGCTATTCCACCCCAAAATCCTGCTCCAAAACCTCACTATTTCCCTCCCATGCAGTTGTCCCAAATCCTCACCATTACCCTCCATCCCTGGGCCTAAATCCTTGCAATCTCAGCCCATTCTGAAGGGTCAAATCCTGGCTATTGCACCCCAAGCTCCAGTCCCGAATCCTGGCTATGTCAGCCTGGACTGAAGTGCCAAATTCTGCTTATTTGCCCAAAACTCCATCCCAGTTTCTAGCTATTCCACCCCAAACTCCTGCCCCAAAACCTCACTGATTCATCCCTCAAACTCCTGTCCCATGTCCTCACTTTTTCCCCCCAAACCCTTATGATTTCACCCCAAACTCCAACACTAAATACTCAGTACTTCAGTCTGAATTCTTGCCCCTTCTCCCTCCTATTACATCTCTTGCCCCAAAGCCTCCCTATTTCCTCCCAGACGGTAGTCCCAAATCCTCATTATTATACTCAAGTCCGGCCCTAAATGCTTGCAATTGCACCCTATTCTGAAGGCTCAAATCCTGGCTATTTCTCCCCAAGTTCCAGTCCTGGATCCTGGCTATTTCACCCCATTCTTTAGTCCCAAACCCTCACTCTCTCCCCTTTAACTCCTGCCCTAAATCCTCCCTATTTCACCCCAAACTGCAGCTGCAATCCTTCATATTGTCCTCCCCAAACATGAGTGCAAAGTCTTTCTTATTGCCCTCACAGTCAAGACCTGAGTCCTTGCTTTCCAGCCTGGGCTGAAGTGCCCGATCTAGCTAGTTCGCTCAGAACTCCATCCCAGTTTCTCAGTATTCCACGCCAGGTCCCAAATCTTCACCATTACCCTCAGTCCCTGACCCTAAATCCTTGCAATTTCCCCCCATTCTGAAGGGTCCAGTCCTGGCTATTTCACCCCAAGCTCCAGTCCTGCATCATGGTTATTTCACCCCATTCTTTACTCCCAAACCCTTGCTCATCGCCTATAAATTCAGACCCAAACCCTCACTCTCTCCCCTTAAACTCCTGCCCTAATCCCTCACTATTTCACCCCAAACTCTAGCAACTATCCTTGTTATTGCACGCCAAAATCCTGCCCCAAAACCTCACTATCCTGGCTATTTCACCCCATTCTTTAGTCCCAAACTCTTGCTCTTCGGCCATGAATTCAGTCCCAAACCATCACTCTCTCACTGTACACTCCTGCCCTAAACCCCCACTATTTCACACCAAACTAGCTACTATCCATGCTATTCCAGCCCAAAATCCTACCCCAAAACCTCACTATTTCCTTCCCATGCAGTAGTCCCAAATCCTCACCATTACCCTCCATCCCTGGGCCTAAATCCTTGCAATTTCACCATATTCTGAAGGGTCAAATCCTGGCTATTTTACCCCAAGCTCACGTTTTGAATCCTGGCTATTTCACCCGAACCTCCAGTCCCAAATCCTGGCTATGTCAGCCTGGACCGAAGTGCCAAATTCTGCTTATTTGCCCAAAACTCCATCCCAGTTTCTAGCTATTCTACCCCGAACTCCTGCCCCAAAACCTCACCGATTCATCCCCCAAACTCCTGTCCCATGTCCTCACTTTTTCCCCCCAAGCCCTTACGATTTCACCCCAAACTCCAACACTAAATTCTCAGTATTTCAGTCTGAATTCTTGCCCCTTCTCCTTCCTATTACAGCTCGAATTCCTGCCCCAAAGCCTCCCTGTTTCCTCCCAAATGGTAGTCCCAAATCTTCATTGTTACACTCAAGTCCGGCCCTAAATGCTTGCAATTTCACCCTATTCTGAAGGCTCAAATCCTGGCTATTTCTCCCCAGTTCCAGTCCTGGATCCTGGCTATTTCACCCCATTCTTAAGTCCCAAACCCTCACTCTCTCCCCTTAAACTCCTGCCCTAAATCCTCCCTATTTCACCCCAAACTGCAGCTGCAAACCCTCACTATGTCCTCCCCAAACACGAGTCCAAAGTCTTCCTTATTGCCCTCACACTCAAGATCTGATTCCTTGCACTTCCAGCCCGGGCTCAAGTGCCCGATCTAGCTGCTTTGCTCAGAACTCCATCCCAGCTTCTCAGTATTCCACACCAGGTCCCAAATCCTCACCATTACCCTCAGTCCCTGACCCTAAATCCTTGCAATCTCACCCCATTCTGAAGGGTCATATCCTGGCTATGTCACCCCAAGCTCCGCTCCTGAATCCTGGCTGTGTCACCGCGGGCGCTCTGAGCGCTGCGGGAGAAGCGGTTTCCGCGGTGTGTGCCGCCCCCGCGCGGCCGATGCTCGGAACTGCAGCAGCCGCGGTTCGGTCCTCCGGGCGGCACTGCGCATGCGCGCTGAAACCCGGAAGCGGCGTACGTGAATCGCGGCTTACGTAAATTGCGGCCGCTCGTCTCGATGGTGATCGCTGCTCCGAAGCGTAGCGCGCATGCGCGAGGGAGTCCTCTTCCGAGGAGCCCGGCGCTCCCTAGGATGTAGTGGGGGTCTCGGCGACGTTCCCCGTTCTCACGTTCGAGCTCCGTCCGCCTGCTTCTCCCGCACCGTCAGCCGCGCTCCGCTGCTGCAGGTACGGCCCCGCATCCGCGCCTTTCTGCCCCTGCGATGGGCGCTGCCCCCTCCCCGGCACCTCCCGCTCCTCTCCTTTGCCCCCAATCTCTGCTCCCCCCCGAATCTTCTGTCTCACCCCAGCCCCGGCTCACTGCCCTCGCTATTTCATCCCCCGGTCCAGCCCCTAACCCTGATGCTTTCACCTCCAACTCCACTCTCGTACCATATTTCTTCTCAAACTCCTGTCAATAACCCTCACTCTTTCACCCCAAGATCCGGCTGCAGATCCTTCCTCTTCCACCCATAGTGCAGTCCCAGACCCTCGCTATTTCTCCCTTGATTCCAGCCACGACTCCTCGCTATTTCACCCCAGGCTCTAGCACTGAATTCTTGCTCTTTCTCCCAAAATTCAGCCCCAAACTCGTGCTGTCTCACACTAAACTTTGGCCATAAATTCCTGCCTTAAATTCTCCCTGTTTCCTCCCAGTCAGCAGTCCCCAGTCCTCATTATTTCCCCTAAACTCTGGCCCTAAATCCTGTGATTTCACCCCAGACTGCAGTACCAAATCTGGGCTAATTCATCCAGAGCTCCATCCCAGCTTCTCTCTCTTTCTGCCCAAACTCCAGCCTCTGACCCTCGCTGTTTCATTCCAAACTGCTGACCAAAACCCTCAGTATCTTGTCTTGAAAATCAGCTCCCAGCTCCTTGCTCCCTCAGCCCAATCTCTAGCTCCAAATCCTCACACTTTCACAATTAATTCCAGCCCCAAATCATCACTATTACACATCACACTCCAGTCCCAATCTCTCAGCATTTCACCTCAGTCTTCATTCCAAAATCCTCACTGTTTCACCCCATACTTTATTCCCAAATTCTTGCTCATCACCCATAAATTCAGTCCCAAACCCTCACTCTCACCCTAAACTCCCAAGCTAATCCCTCACTATTTCACCCCAAGCTCTTGCTACTATCCTTAACATCCTGCCCCAAACCCTCACTATTTCCCTGCCATGCATTAGTCCCAAATCCTCACCATTACCCTCAAACTCTGGCCCTAAACCCTTGCAATCTCAGCCCATTCTGAAGGGTCAAATCCTGGCTCTCTGACCCCAAGCAAGCTCCAGTCCTGCATTCTGGCTATTTCACCCCTTTATTTAGTCCCGAATTCTCGCTCTTCACCCATAAATTCAGTCCCAAACCCTCACTCTCTCCCCTTACACTCCTGCCCTAAACTCTCACTGTTTCACTGCAAATTCTAGCTGTTATCCTTGTTATTGCACCCCAGTATCTTACCCCAAATCCTCACTGTTTCCCTCACATGCAGTAGTTTTTAATCCTCACTATTACCTTCTGTCCCTGGCCCTAAATCCTTGCAATTTCACCCTATTCTGAAGGGTCATATCCTGGCTGTTTCACCCCAAGCTCCAGTCCTGGATCCTGGCTATTTCACCCCATTCTTTAGTCCCAAATTCTTGCTCTTCACCGATAAATTCAGTCCCAAACCCTCACACTTTCACCCTACACTCCTGCCCTTTATCCTCACTATTCATCCTCGGTAAATTCTCGCTATTTCATTCGAAACTGTTGACCAAAACCCTCAGTATCTTGTCTCAAAAATCAGCTCCCAGATCTTTGCTGCCTCAACCCAATCTCCAGCTCCAAATCCTCACACTTTCACAATTAATTCCAGCCCCAAATCACCGCTATTACACATCAGACTTCAGGCCAAATGCCTCAGCATTTCACCTCAAACTCCAGCCCAAAATCGTTGCTCTTCCACCCCAAACTCTAGCCCCTTTCCTTGCTATTCCATCCCAGATTCCTGCCCCAAACCCTCACTATTTCCCTCCCATGCAGTAGTTCCTAATCCTCACCATTACCCTCAAACTCTTGGCGCTAAATTCTCACAATTTCACCGCATTCTGAATGCTCAAATACTGGCTATTTCACCCCAAGCTCCACTCCTGAATCTTGCCTGTTTCACTCCATTCTTTAGTCGCAATCCCTCGCTCTTCATCTGTCAATTCAGTCCCAAACCCTCACTCTCTCCCCTTTAACTCCTGCCCCAAATCCTCCCTATTTCACCCCAAACTGCAGCTGCAAACCCTCACTATGTCCTCCCCAAACAGGAGTCCAAGGTCTTCCTTATTGTCCTCACACTCAAGAACTGATTCCTTGCATTTCCAGCCCGGGCTCAAGTGCCCGATCTAGCTTATTTGCTCAGAACTCCATCCTAGCTTCTCAGTATTCCACACCATGCTACAGCCTTCAATGTTCATTATTCCACTCTAAACTACTGGCCCACGTCTTCCCTCTTTCACCCCAAATTCGAGTCCCAACCCTACCCTCTTTCACCCCAAACTGCAGTCCCGAATCCTCGCTCATTCATCACAAACTCCGGTCCCTGTGAGGTCGGTATCAAATTTAATGATAGAGATGTATTCCTTTCTAAATGATAGTTCAGAGTAAACAGTTGATCAGAAGGGAAGGAGTTAAAATTACACTCAGCTTTTGAATGTTCGAGTTTCCATTTCTGACATATGGGGAAAAAGTGAAGTTCTGATTATTCATGGAAACAATGCCGGGACACTCTGTGCCTGGAGGGTTTTCATTCCCAAGGTTTCTTTCTGTGTCTGTGCTCTGTTTTTAAGAAGATGGAATTTTAAATGGAATTAAAACAGTCCTGGAGTCTGATGGTTCCGTGGGGCTTTGGTGTTTGAAGCTGTGAGGATTCTTGCAGAAATGGACCTTGGGGGTTTAAAGTCAATTGGAAATGTTTGAAGCATTGTTTCTCTGAGTGCTATTCGAAAAACATTGTTGAATAATCTTCCTATGGCAGACCTACTGTAAATATGACATCGTTCTTTGTTTATTTAAATTGTTTATTGAAGAATACTTTATCAAATGAAACAGAGCTCTGGAATGTGCAGCAGTTCAGAGCTATGAATGAAGTACCAGGTGATGTACAGTAACACACAGCTATATCATTTAACTTCATTTGTAATAATTGATAAATATATTTACCTTCCAGGCCTCCAAATCCAGAAGACATCGTCAAGTAATGTTTGAATCTTCCGAATCAGGCTCGGATTATGGGGAATCTCTGAGACAAGGTAAAAGAAGCAGCAGGAGAACACAGCCAGCATGAAGAAGAGGATCTCTGGAAATCAGAGGTGCTTTTCCATTGCATTTAGGAAGAAGTTCTTTCCTGTGAAGGTGGTGAGACACTGGAGCTGGGTGCCCAGGGTGGCTGTGGGTGTGCCCTGGAAGCACTCCAGGCCGGGTTGGACGGGGCTGTGAGCAATGGGGGCTGGGGCTGGGTGATCTTAAAGGTCCCTGCAAAGCAAAACCATTTTGTGATTCTGTGATTCATTTCTGGATCTCAAGAAACTGAAGTGGTATAGTTTGTAGCACTTAGGTACATCCGAAGTATTTGCACATCTCTGCTTGTGCAGCTTTTTATTTTTTATTTTCCCCTTTGGACTTGGAAAATGCTGCTTAGCTCTCTGTGCCAGTCCTGAAGGCATGGGGAGTGGCTTTTGTTTTCTGAAGGAAGTCAGCTTTCTAATGTCCGACTTCTAAGCGGTAACAGTTGCTCAGCCATTTCAGTCTTCCATTTGACTTACTGCTCATTAAAGGTTAACAAAAATTGAGCACTGAAGTTTTGAATTAACTGTTTTGAAGGCGATGATTTCAAAGTTCCAAAGTCTGTCTTCTTGTAATTAGCTTCTGAGAGAATTCCACCCTCTTCAGAGGTGCACATTGGGCCACGTCACCTTTGCTTCACTTCAGAACAGGAGATGTGGTGCTGGGGAGAGAATAAGGAGAAGAGATTTGAATAATCTCTGAACTGAGCTGGCGATGAATACTGTTAGCTCCTTGTTGTTGAGGGTTTTCCTAGTGAGCTGTACGAAGATACTGGGAAAACGGGTGTTTCTCCATAGCCTTTGGCTGGAAAGTCAATACAGATGCAAGAGAACAGTCTTCTAACTGCTCAATCTGAGATACAGAAGTGAAAAAACAAACAAAAAAACCCCAACAACCCAATGCTGATGTTTCCTCCCAAAAATCTCTCTGCAGGTGAGATGCGGGCAGGAAAGGAGACTGTCACCCGCGGCGCTGGGATGCCTGTGATCACAGAAGAAGACAACTCAGACACAGAAGGTATGACTGAGATTCCCACAGGCCGTGGTCTGTTCTGCTCACTGCTCTGCACTATGCTGCATTTTTGTTTAACTAAAATTGATACCTCAGGTCACTTTGCTTTCTTGCGAAGTCCAGGTTAATTTTCTGCCTGTAAATCGCTGCATCAGAACTGAAGCTTTGCTCTGACAGTTTGTTGCAAGCACACGATGGCAGAATCCTGGGAGGTGTTGTTTGGATGCAGAGTGATTTCCACATTGATGGTCTGAGACTGATGGGCTGCTTACACAGAGGCAGTCAGACCTGAGGGCTGGACCAGAGATAATCGGTCTCAGCCTGAAAGAATAGGATTTGATGTGATTATTTAAAGGGGAACAGAGGGTTAAGTGCAACTTCTGTAAAAGTCTAGAAACATAGATGAGTGTGAGGAATATATATTTTGGAGTTAATTACAATCAAAAGCTGCTCTCAAAGCTAAATAAGTTTGAAAGTGCAGTACTTTGTTCATCAGTGGGATTGCATTTCGAATGACAGTGTGCCGTGGAATCTAGAAAGGTTATTTCCATGGCTTGCCGATGTGACTCCCATCTACAAGAAAGGCTGTATGGAAGATCCGGGGAACTACAGGCCTGTCAGCCTGACCTCGGTATCAGGGAAAGTTATGGAGCAATTGATCTTGAGGGAGATCACACGGCACGTGCATGGCAATCAGGGGATCAGACCCAGCCAGCACGGGTTCACAAAGGGCAGGTCGTGCTTGTCCAACCTCATCTCCTTCTACAACTGGGTGACCAGACTGGTAGATGAGGGAAAGGCTGTTGATGTAGTCTACCTGGACTTCAGCAAAGCCTTTGACACGGTCTCCCACAGTATTCTCCTGGGGAAACTGGCAGCCCGTGGTGTGGACAGGTTCACTCTTCTCTGGGTTGAGAATTGGCTAGAGGGCCGTGCCCAGCGGGTAGTGGTTAATGGAGTCAAGTCCAGCTGGCGTCCCATCACAAGTGGTGTCCCCCTGGGGTCGGTATTGGGGCCCATACTGTTTAATATCTTTATTGATGACCTGGATGAGGGGATTGAGTGTACCCTCAGTAAGTTTGCGGATGACACCAAGTTGGGAGGATGTGTCGATCTGCCTGAGGGTAGGGACGCCCTTCAGCGGGATCTGGATAGGCTAGACAGTTGGGCTGAGGTCAATGGGATGAGGTTCAATAAGGCCAAGTGCCGGGTCCTGCACTTTGGCCACAATAACCCCATGCAATGCTATAGGCTTGGGGCAGAATGGCTTGAGGAGTGTCTAGAGGAAAAGGACCTGGGGGTGTTGGTTGATGCTCGGCTCAACATGAGCCGGCAGTGTGCCCAGGTGGCCAAGAGGGCCAATGGCATCCTGGCCTGTATTAGGAATAGTGTGGCCAGCAGGAGCAGGGAGGTGATCATCCCCCTGTACTCAGCTCTGGTGCGGCCGCACCTCGAGTACTGTGTTCAGTTTTGGGCCCCTCACTACAAGAGAGACATCGAGGCCCTGGAGCGTGTTCAGAGAAGGGCAACAAAACTAGTGAGGGGTCTGGAGCACAAGTCTTACGAGGAGCGGCTGAGGGAGCTGGGATTGTTTAGTTTGGGGAAAAGGAGGCTCAGAGGAGACCTCATTGCATTCTACCACTTCCTGAAGGGAGGCTGTGGTAAGGAGGGGGTTGGCCTCTTCTCCCAGGTAACTAATGACAGGACGAGAGGGAATGGCCACAAGTTGCGCCAGGGAAGATTTAGATTAGACTTGAGGAAAAATTTTTTCTCTGAGAGAGTGGTCCGTCACTGGAATGGCCTGCCTAGGGAGGTGGTTGAGGCACCGTCCCTAGCGCTGTTCAAGAAGCGTTTAGATGAGGTGCTAAGGGATTTGTTTTAGTAGCTTGGTGGGTAGGGATGGTGGTGTGAGGATGGTTGGACTAGATGATCTTGTAGGTCCTTTCCAACCTAATGTATCTATGAATCTATGAATCTATGAAAGTCAGGCAGAGGGGGATTAGAAAGGAATCTCAGGAGCTCACCCAATTCATTTCCTTCTTCTGGGCAGAATTAATTTCGACTTTAATTATTCCCAGGAGGGAAGATGGATTGAAACGTTTGTCAGAAAAATCTCTATTTCCTTTCAGAAGTCCCTCTCTCCAAGAGGAGGCGGTGCCGTTAGGATCCAGGTGGAGAATACCACTGTGAGCTGTGAGAGAACGCCAACGTCAGCTGTAACACCGAGTGCTTGTTTGGATTCCTGCGGGTGGACAGCAGGAATTGCTGGGAGCAGAGCTGCAGGTGACAGCACAGTGCTGGCAGCGACTGCTGGAGCTGAGCAGTCCCGTGGTACAGCACCTGGGGCCTCTGCTCACCTGGCTGATGGTTCTGTGAGGCATGAAGTTGCTGTGCACTGTTTGAGATGGGAGAGAGAGAGAAGATTGTTGCATCTTGTATTTAGTTCGTATATGCAAGTAACACTTGGAACTCATGTTGACTTGCAGTGACTTTTTAGCTGATGCTCTTGAAAGAGCTCACAAAATACCTGCCTGTATTTGCACAACAAACTGTTTCTCACAGTTAACCTGCTATGTTTTGTAGCATGCAAATTCAGCAATATTCACCACGGATCTGTAGGTGTGGGAAACGAACTTGGCGATGAACCTTTCACTGCATTCAGTCCGCAGCACATCTGGCTTTGTGGTATATGTGAATAACACACAGTGTGTGACTCGATGCTTGCAGGTGGCACAGAGCTGTACCGGGACAGGACTGGAATTCAAAACGATCTTTGTCAATTGGAGCAGTGCTGTGGAAGGAGTGAAATAAACATGAAGCTTAGCACTAAGAACAGGTACAGAGTGAGGAAACAACTGCCAGGCAACAGTACTACAGCAAAAGCAGAGAGACTGAGAGTCATGAGCTGGAGTGTCTTCTGTGAACAACAACACCGAATGATCCTGCTGCATTTCTGTCACCACTCAGCCCTGCAAGGCCCGAGGCTGAAATACTCTCTGATGAGTGTGTGATTATTATTATTCTCTGTGCTATTTTCTCCAGTTGAACACAGCTGGAAAAAACATACCCTGAGGAGACAGGCAGTTTGAGGTGTTGTTTTCTGCAAGAAAAAATACCAAATAAAAATACAACAGATTTTATTTATTTATTTTATGTAAGAAGGGCCCAAATGCAGTGAATTAGTTCAGCTCCTCACTATTTTGTCCCATGCTGTAGTCCCACATCCTCACTATTACCCTCGATCTTGGGCCCTGAATCCTGGAGGGAAATTGCAAGACTCGAGTGCCAAATCCTGATTCAGCCAAAACTCAGTCCCAGCTTCTTGCTATTCCGCAGCCCCAAGCCCTCGCTATTTCACCCCAAACTGCGGACCAAACCCCTCAGCATCTTGTCTCAAAAATCAGCTCCCAAATCCTCGCTATTCCACCCCGAATTCCAGCCCCAAGCCCTCGCTGCCTCACCCCAATCTGCAGCCCTTAATCCTCACGCTATCACAATTGACTCTCAGCATTTCACCCCAAGCTCAAGTCCAAAATCCTCACTGTTTCACCCCATACTTCAGTCCCAAATTCTTGCTCTTCACCCATGAATTCAGTCCCAAACCCTCACTATGTCACCTAAACCCTCACTATTTCACCCCAAACTCTAGCCCCTTTCCTTGCTATTCCATCCCAGATTCCTACCCCAAACCCTCACTGTTTCCCTCCCATGCAGTAGTTCCTAATCCTCACCATTACCCTCAAACTCTGGCCCTAAATCCTTGCAATCTCAGCCCATTCTGAAGGGTCAAATCCTGGCCATTTCACCCCAATCTGCAGTCCAAAATCCTGCCTGTTTCACTCCATACTTTAGTCCCAAATTCTTGCTCTTCGCCTATAAAAATTCAGTCCCAACCCTGCCCTCTTTCACCCCAAACTGCAGTCCCGAATCCTCGCTCATTGGTCACAAACTCCGGTCCCTGTGATGGAGTGATTACAGAGAGTCTCTGTCCATAGTTGTCCTCGGTTTAATTAAGGAATGAGCGCTGGTTTGTTTTCCCCTCGTGTGGTGCTTGTGACTCGGCGCTGTTCCGCTGCCGTGGGAAGGAAGAGAGCACGGAGCGCGCGGGCGTGGGGTGCGGGCGCTCTGAGCGCTGCGGGAGAAGCGGTTTCCGCGGTGTGTGCCGCCCCCGCGCGGCCGATGCTCGGAACTGCAGCAGCCGCGGTTCGGTCCTCCGGGCGGCACTGCGCATGCGCGCCGAAACCCGGAAGCGGCTTACGTAAACTGCGGCCGCTCTGAACAGCGACTCCGCCCATCTCGATGGTGCTCGGGCATCCGAACAATAGTGCGCATGCGCGAGAGAACGTTATAAGACGATTAGGGCGCATGCGTTAACTACGGACGATTAGTGCGCGTGCGTTTACTACGGACCCTTACTGCGTATGCGTTTACTGCGGACCCTTACTGCGCATGCGTTAACGACGGAGCCTTAATGCGCATGCGTTAACTGCGCACCTTTACTGCGCATGCGTTGACTGCGGACGCTTACAGCGCATGCGTTAACTAAGGACGCTTAGTGCGCATGCGTTAACGACGGAGCCTTACAGCGCATGCGTTTACTGCGGACCCTTACTGCGCATGCGTTTACTGCGGACCCTTACTGCGCATGCGGTAACTGTGGATCCTTACTGCGCATGCGTTTACTACGGACCTTTACTGCGCATGCGTTAACTACGGAGCCTTAATGCGCATGCGTTAACTGCGCACCCTTACTGCGCATGCGTTAACTGCGCACCCTTACTGCGCATGCGTTAACTGCGCACCCTTACTGCGCATGCGTTAACTGCGCACCCTTACTGCGCATGCGTTAACTGCGCACCTTTACTGCGCATGCGTTAACGACGGACCCTTACTGCGCATGCGTTTACTGCGCACCTTTACTGCGCATGCGTTTACTGCGGACGCTTACTGCGCATGCGTTAACTATGGACCCTTACTGCGCATGCGTTAACTGTGGATCCTTACTGCGCATGCGTTTACTACGGACCTTTACTGCACATGCGTTAACTACGGACGCTTAGTGCACATGCGTTAACTGCGGACCCTTACTGCGCATGCGTTAACTACGGACCTGTACTGCGCATGCGTTAACTGCGGACCCTTACTGCGCATGCGTTATCTGCAGACCCTTACTGCGCATGCGTTAACTACGGACCCTTACTGCGCATGCGGTAACTGCGGACCCTTACTGCGCATGCGTTAACTGCGGACCCTTACTGGGCATGCGTTAACTGCGGACCCGTACTGCGCATGCGTTAACTGCGGACGCTTACTGCGCATGCGTTAACTGCGTACCCTTACTGCGCATGCGTTTACTGCGGACCCTTACTGCGCATGCGTTAACTACGGACCCTTATTGGGCATGCGTTAACTGCGCACCTTTACGGCGCATGCGTTAACTACGGACCCTTACCGCGCATGCGTTAGCTATTGCCGCTAAATGCGCTTGCGGGAACTACGGACGCTAAGTGCGCATGCGCTGCTTTGCGATTCGCATTGCGCATGCGTACTCTGCTGTTCCCACACATGCGTATTACCGAGATAAGCTCAGCGCATACGCTGCCTTGGTACGCAATGCGCACGCGTCCGCCACAGTGCCCGCGCATGCGCAGTGTGTTCGTGCGCTCTGGGCAGTATCTGCTCTCTAAAATGTAATTAAACGCTGTAATTAAGCGCTGTAGTTACAGAGCGAGTCTGTTCCCTGCCCTATAGCACTGCCCCATAGCTCCCCTTCTCTCTCTGCCCTATAGCTCCGCTCCTTGCCGCATAGTGCCGCCCCATAGCGCGGCTCCCTGCCCCGTAGAGCTTAATTCGTGTCCCATAGCGCTGCCCCATAGCCCCACATCTCCGCGTCCCACAGCGCTCCTCCCAACACCACATCCCACCCCGCAGCGCCGTCACTTTTGGGGTCCCCGCTCTTTTTTAGGGTTTATTTGGAGGGGTTTTTTGTTTTGTTTTGTTTTTTTCCTCCTCGACCTCGCCGCTCCTTCGAGGCGTTCTGCCATCTGAACCCTCACGAGCTGACGACCCCGCTCCGCTTCTCCTGGGGTCGCTGTGGGGTCGCTGTGTCTCTTTGGGGTCGCTATGTGTTTCTATGGTTGTGCAGTACCTCTATATGGCCACAAGGAGGCGCTATGGAGTTGCAACGCAAAAATACAGCCACTGGGTGTCGCTGTGTCTATGTGTCTGTATGGGGTCGCTATGTATCTCTATGGAGGTGCAGTACCCATATACCACCACTGGGTGTCGCTGTGTCTATGTGTCTCTATGTGTCTCTATGTATCTGCGCGCCTGTGCCCTTTACA
The DNA here is from genome assembly GCA_023055505.1 of Callipepla californica brunnescens. Taxonomy (NCBI): domain Eukaryota; kingdom Metazoa; phylum Chordata; class Aves; order Galliformes; family Odontophoridae; genus Callipepla; species Callipepla californica. Next base: position 215,212 of record JALIRH010000072.1, on the reverse strand, counting down.
GGGCGGCTTAATTAATTGCGGCTTAATTAATTCATTATTGGCGCCGCAATTAATTAATTCACCGCCGCTGCGTTAATTAACGGCGGCTGATTGCGGGGGCGGAGCGGGGAGGGCTTCAAAAGCGCAGCCCCATAGCGCTGCTGCCCTCCCTATAGTGTTGCCCCACTGCGCTGCTCCATAGCCCCACATCTCCACGTCCCACAGCGCTCCTCCTCGCCCCACATCCCGCCCCACAGCGCCGTTGCTTTTGGGGTCCCCACTCTTTTTTGAGAGTTTTTTGGGGGATTTTTTTGGTTTTTTTTTTTGGGGGGGGGGGGATTTTTTTTGTTTTTCTCTCTGTTTCTTTTTTTTGGAGGGGTTTGGGGTTTCTTGGGATTTTTTGGAATTTTTGTTTTTTTGTTTGTTTGTTTTCTTTTGGGGGAGGGTTCTCGTTTTTTTGGGGGGCTTTTTTTTGGTGGCTTTTTCTTTGTTTTTTGTTTTTGTTTTTTTGGGGTTTGAGGGGGGGGTTTGGGTGTTTTGGGTTTTTTGGGGGTTTTTAGTTTTTTTTTGTAGGAGGGGTATTTTAAGTGTTGGTTTTTTTTTTTTTTTTTTTCAAGTTTTCTTGACGGGGTTCAGTTTTGAAGTTTTTGGGGTATTTTCGATTTTTTGGGGGGTTTTGTTTGTGGGATTTTTGGGGGCTCTTTTTTGTTTTTCTTTTAGGGATTTTTGCGGTTTTTTTTAAATTTCTTTTTCGCTTTTTTTTGGGGGGGTTCTTTGGGGATTAAATGTTTTTTTTGTGTGTGTATTTTTTTATTAGTTTATTCTTAGAGTTTTCTTGGGATTTCTTTTTTACGTTTTTTCAGTTTTTTTGTTTTTTTGTTTTTAGCTATTTGGAGTTTTTTGGGGTTCTTTTATGGTTATTTGGGATATTTTTTTTTAGGGTTTGTTTTTCAGGTTGTTTTGGTTTTTGTGGGGGGGTGAGCTTTTCTTGGAGATTTTTTTTGGGGGGATGTTTTGTTTTTTTTAGGGATCTTTTGGGTTTTTTTGGGGGGGCTTGAGGGGGGGTTATTTTTTTTTTTTAAGTTTTTTTTAAGGTTTTTTTTTTTTTTTCCTTTATGTTTTTTGTTTTTTTTTTAGTTTTAGGGTCCCCCAAAACCCCACTGCTGACTCCCGGCTCTGTCACCCCTAAAAGCTGCAGTATTTTACGACTCTCATTTGGGGTTGGTTCTTTTTGGGGTCAATTCTGGGGTCTTTGTCGGGGCTCTTTTTGGGGTTGCTCTTGGGATCCTTTTTCAGTCGATTGCTTTTTGGGGGTTCTCTTTTGGGGGTTCTCTTTTGGGGGTTCTCTTTTGGGGGTTCTCTTTTGGGGGTTCTCTTTTGGGGGTTCTCTTTTGGGGGTTCTCTTTTGGGGGTTCTCTTTTGGGGTTGCTTTTTGTGTCTTTTTTGGTTCACTTTTGGGATCTTTTTCAGGTCTCATTTGGGGCTGCAGCTCTTTTTTGGGGTTGCTCTTTTTTTGGGGTCGTCTCTTTCTTTTTGGAGTCACTCCTGGGATCTTTTTTCAGGTTCGTTTTTCTGTCCCTTTTGGGGTCTCTCACTCTTTTTGGGGTAACTTTTGGGATCTTTTGGGGGTCACTGCTCTTTTTGGGGTCGTCTCTTTCCTTTTGGGGTTGTCTCTTTTAGGATCTTTTTCAGGTCTCATTTGGGGTCAATTTTGGGGTCTGTTTTGGGCTCTGTCACTCTCTTTGGGGTCTGTCACTCGTTTTGGGGTTGCTTTTGGGTCACATTCAATATGTTTTTGGGGTCCCTTGAAGGGCTTCAGTGTCTGGGCACTGTTACACAGTGTCCTGAAGCAGTGCTGGAGCACCTGAGCTGAGCACAGAGTCACTGCAGGAGCGCAGGTGAAGGCACTGCATGGTGTGACCAGAAGGGGCAGAGTCTGAGCCCACCTCTCCCAGACCCCATGGGATTTTTGGGGGGGATTTTTTGAGGATTTTCTTTTACTCCAAACTTCTGCAAAAACTCCTCACAATTCCACACCGATGTCTGGCCCCAGCTCCTCGCTCTTCCTTGCCAAACTTTTTTGGGGGGATTTTTTGGGAATTTTTATGGGAATTTTTTTTTTTGTTTTTTGGGGGGGATTTTTGGGGGGAATTTTTGGGCAGGATTTTTTTGGGGGTGGTCTCTATGGAGTTCACATTTGGGGTCTCTTTCACGGTCTTTTTTGGGTTCACATATTTTTTTTCTTCTTTTCTGCTTCCTGTGGCCGTGTCCTGGACGCCACGCCGTCTCAGCTCTTACACAGAGCGGCCTGCTGACTGCGACGGATAATTCCCTCCACACTCCGTGCTGCTTCCATCGAGACCGGCGGACCTGTGCATGTTTGGGATCAGGTAGGACTAAGAATGCAATATTGATTTGTTCTCAGTTGCTGTGTGCTGCACAGACATTTGCTCCGTGCAAATCCTCGCTGTTCCTCCCCAATCTCTGTCCCTAACTCCTCGCTGTTTCACCATAATATCTTCGCTATCTCACCACGAATTCCAGAATGATTTCCTAACATCTCACTCTGAACTCTAGCCTGAACTCCTCCCTCTTCTTCCCCAGACTTCATCCCTAAATCCTTGCTATTCCACCCCAAACTCCGGCCCTAAATCCTCGCTATTATGTCAGAAAATCTGGCCCTAAATCCAATTAGATCCTACATCTATTAATCTATTCCCTCTATTATATTTCTATTAGTCTGTTCCCTCTTCTATCTCTTAATCTGTATCCTCCGTTCTATTTCTCTATTAATTTGTTCCCTCCTCTCTCTATCTCTCTCTTAATCTGTCCCCTCTATTAAACTTTTACCAATACTCCTTTCAATTCCACCCCAGCCTCTGTCTTTCAAACCTTGCTATTGCAACTCATACTCCCTCCTTAACTACTCGCTATCTCAGCCCATCTTCTGGCTTCCAATATTTGCTATTCCACCCTAATCTCTGTCCATAACTCCTCGTTGTTCCTCTACAATCTCTGTCCCAACTCTTCACATTTCTACCCCACACTCTGGCCCTAAATCCTCAATGTTACACCCCAAACTCTGGCCCTAAATCCTCACTCTCCCACCCCAAACTCCAGCTTTAAATTCACGCTCTCTCACACCAAACTCTGCCCGTGAATGCTGACTCTCTCGCTCCAAACTCCTACAAAAACTCCTCGCAGTTCCACACCAATCTCTGGCCCTAAATCCTTCCTCTTCCTTGCCAACCTCTGGCCACAGCTCCTCGCTCTTTCTTGCCAAACTGTTTTTGGGGGGAAAGTTCTGGGGGGGAATTTTTGGGGGGAATTTTTTTTCACTCCAAACTCCTGCAAAAATTTCTCGCAATTCCACACCAATCTCTGGCCCCAACTCCTCGCTCTTCCTTGCCAAACTTTAGATCTAGATCCTTGCTCTCTCATGCCAAACTCCAGCTTTAAATCCTCTCTCTCTCACCCCAAACTCCAAACCCATATCATCGCTATTCCAGCCCCAGCTCTGGACCCAGCTCCTCACTAATCCTCTCAAATTCTGGCCCCTGATCCTTGCTGTCTTGCCCATTTGTCCAGCCCCTGATTCTCACTGTCTCACACAGTTCTCCAGCCCGTGATCCTCGCTGTCTAGTGGACTTCTCTCTCTTATTTATCTCACCCAAATCTCTGGCCCTGATTCCTCATTCTTTCCCACCAACCTCTGATACAAATCCTCACACACTCACCCCAGACTGTGGCCCTTACTCCTCATTCTCACCCTTTAAACTCTGCTCACTCTTCCTCATCTTCTAATTAAAAAACCCACACCTAAATCCTCGCTATTCCAGCCCTAACTCTTAACCAACTCCTTAGTATTCCTCCCCAGATTCTGGCCCTATATCCTCACTTTCTCACCCTATTTTCCAGCACTCGATCATCACTTGCACGCCCTTTTTTCCAACCCCAATCGGCAGCGCTCCTGTGCGTGCAGTACATGCAGTACCTCCCATGGCCACAGGAGGGCGCCAGGAAATGCCTCTGGCCCGTTGCCTGCCCACCGTTGCCCTGATGCTGCTCAGTGTTCAATCCTCACTATTTCTAAATATCCTCCAGCCTCAAACGCTTGCAATTTCTCCCCAAATTCTAGCCCCAAGCCTTCACTGCCTCAATCTGCAGCCACAAATCCTCACACTTTCTCGATGGACTCCCATCCCAACCCCTCAGCATTTTCACCCCCAAGCTCCAGCCTTGAATTCTTGCTCATTCACCTCAAGCTCCAGTCCCTCTTGGTACCCTTGAGACACCTCTATTCCTCCCCATCATCGCTCATCCCAGATGATCTCAGTATGCGTTGGATCTCTGTATGAAGGAAGGCTCACCCTATAGTTTACTTGGTCAGTGGTTCACGCTGTAAAGGGGTGCAGTGGATGGGAACTGTTGAATTGTGGCCTGAAGCACTGATGGATCACCCGAGGTGAGCACAGACTCAGCTGCAGGAGCACAGGTGAAGGCAATGCACCTGTGGCTGCAAGGGGTGGAGTCAGGCTCCACCTCTCCCAGACCCCACTTAAGGACTGACCTCCGCTGGGGAAGGATTTTTTGTTGGAGATCCCTCCCTTGTGGAGGTCCAGGCATGCCTTGACCATCAGTGGCAGGTGAGCCTTTCCTTATTTACTGGTTGTCTTTATCCCACTTGGACAAACCTTATAAAAATATACTGTCCACCTTCATTGTTTTGTGTGGGTACTATTCCTTTGGGGTATTTACTGTACACACCCTAAACTTCAGCTCTTAATCCTTGCTTTTTCACCCCAAAGCCTAGCCCCTAGTCCTTGCTATTCCACTCCAAATTCTTGCCCCAAACCTTTCCTATTTCTTTCCAATCAGTAGTCCCAAATCTTCATTTTTACCCTTAAACTCTGGCCCCAAATGCTCGCTATTTCCTTCCAAACTAAACTCTAAAATCCAGGCTCATTCAGCCAAAACTCCATCCCAACTTATTGCTGTTTCACCCTGAACTTCAGCCTCACAATTTTGAGGCCCAAATCCTCACAATTTTACCCTATATTGCAGCCTTGCTATTTCTCCCTGAATTTCAGTCCCATGTCTGGCTGTCTCACACTAATGTTGAGCCCCCTATCCTCACAATTTCGTCCTAAATTCTAGCCCCTAACCCTTGCTGTTTCTGTGGTAAAGTCCAACCCAAAACCCTCTTGATTTAGCACTAAACTCCATCCCCAAATTGGAGCTGTTTCTCCTCCAATTCCAGCCCTAAATCCTCACTATTTCATTGCAAACTTCACTCCCATATCCTCACTATTTCTCCTCAAAGTTGAGTCCCCAAATCCCTGGTATTTCATTCCATAATTTAGTCCAAAATTCTTGATCTTTACTGAAAAAAGACCCTGCCCCAAATACCTGCTGCTTCACCCCAATCTCCAGCCCCCAATCCTCCAGCATTCAGTCCTCATTGTTTCAACCCTGAAATCTTGCTCATTCACCCCAAACTCCAGCCTTACATCCTCACTGTTTCACCTTTGATTCCAGCCGTGAGTCCTCACTATTTTGCCCCAAACTTCAGCTCTAAATCCTCGCTTTTTCACCCCAAACTCTAGCTCCTAGTCCTTGATATTTCCTCCAGAACAGTAGTCCCTAATCCTCACTATTACCCACAAACTCAGTCCCTTAATCCTTACAATTTCCCCCCAGGCTCAAGTGCTAAATCCTGGCTAATTCACCCCAAGCTCCAGTCCTGAATCTTTGCTCTTTCACCCCAAGGTCCTGTCCCAAATCCTTGGTATTTTTGCCCAAGCTCCAGTCCTGTGTCTTCTCTATTTCACCCTAAGCTCCTTTCCTGAATCCTCACTATTTCACCCCAGATGGAAGTGCCAACTTCTGGCTAATTCACCCCAAACTCCAGCCTCTAACCCTCTCTATTTCACCCTGAACTGCAGAACAAAACCCTCAGCGTCTCTTCTCAAAAATCAAATCCCCAGTCCTCAGTACTTCTCCCCATCCTTCAGCCCCAAATCCTCACCGTCTCTCCCAAAGTCCATCTGTAATTCCTCTCTATTTCTCTTTAAATCCTATCCCAAAATCCTCGCTATTTCACTTCAAAGTCTAGCCCCAGTCCTTGCTATTCCACCTCACATTTCTGCCCCAAACCCTGACAATTTACTTCTCATACGTTAGTCCCTTCTCAGTATTACCCTCAATCTCAGGCCCTAAATCCTTTCTATTTCACCACAATCACGAGTACGGAATCCTGGCTTTCACCCCAAGCTCCAGTCCCAGCGTCCCTGTTTTTTCACTCTATAATTTAGTACCAAATTCTTGCTATTTACCCCCCCATTTCCCCCCTCCCGAAAATAAAACTGAGCCCTGAATCCTCACCACCTCACCCCGATCTCGGGAGCCAAATTCTTACTCTTTACCCCCAAATTCAACCCCAAACCCACACTGTCTCACCCTAAACTCTCCTGCCCTAAACCCTCGCTGTTTCCCTTTGATCTCCAGCTGCATACCCTCACTATTTGCTCTCAAATATGAGTCAAAAGTTTTCGTCACCCAATTCCTTGCATTTCCAGCCCAGGCTCACGTGCCAGATCTAGTTCATTCATTCCAGACTCGATGCCAACTTCTCTCCATTCCACACCAGGCTACACCCTTACATTTGTATTCTTTCACCCTAAACTGCTGTCCCATATTATCGCTCTTTCACCCCAAATTCGAGTCCCAAACCTACCCTCATTCACCCCAAACTCCAGTCCCAAATCCTCGCTGTTCAACCCCATATTCCATCCCTAAATCCTCACTATCTCACCCCAAACTCTGGCTTTAAATCCTTGCTATCTCCCCCTGAACTCTAGCTTTGCTATCTCACCTCTAACTCTAGCTTTAAATCCTCACTATCTCACCCCAAACTCAGGCCCCAAATCCTCATTGCTCCACATCACACTTTTGCCCTTAATTAAGCTTTTGGGCTCCCGTTGATCTCGGCCTGCTGACAGATCGGCATTTCCCAGGGTTGCCTTTTTTGCCCTGGTTGGAAATGGGTGGGACTTTGGCCTTAGGTTCTGCTGACCGTGGACTTGCCCTGGATGCCACGACGTCTCAGATCTGACTAAGAGCGGCCTGCTGACTGCAGCGGCTGATTCCCTCCGCATGTGGTATTTTTGGGGGGATTGTTTTGTTTTTTTTGGGGGCGGATTTTGGGTGTTAATTATTTCTTCTTTCTGCTTCCCGTGGCCGTGCGCTGGACGCCACGCCGTCTCAGCTCTTACACAGAGCGGTCTGCTGACTGCGACGGATAATTCCCTCTACACTCTGTGCTGCATCCATCGGGACCGGTGGACCTGTGCATGTTTGTAGTCAGGTAGGATTAAGAGTGCTCCATGGATTTGGTCTCAGTTGCTGGACACTGCACAGACAATTGCTCTGTCCGAATCCTCACTGTTCCTCACAAATCTCTGTCCTTAACTCCTCGCTGTTCCACCCTAATATCCTCACTATCTCACCACAAAATCCAGAATGATCTCCTCACATCTCACTCTGAACTCCAGCCCCATCTCCTCCCTCTTCTTCCCCAAACTTCATCCCTAAATCCTCGATATTCCACCCCAAACTCTGTCCCTAAGTCCTATTAGATCCTACATCTATTCATCTCTTCCCTCGATTCCATTTCTCTATGGGTCTCTTCCCTCGATTCCATTTCTTTATTAATATATTTCCTCTTCTCTATATAATTCTTTTTCCTCTATTCTGTATCACTATTAATATGTTCCCTCGATTTTATTTCTATATTTTTTATTCCTTCTATTCTATTTCTTTAAATTTCTGTTCTCGCTATTCTGCTTCTCTATTTCTGTTCCCTCTTCTTTCTATTTCTCTATTTTTCTGTTCCCTCATAGATCTATTTCCCTATTTTTGTATTCCCGATATTCGACTTCTCTACTTATCTGTTCTGTCTGCTTTCTATTTCTCTATTTATCTCTTCCCGCTATTCTATTTCTCTATTTTTCTGTTCTCTCGATTCTATTTCTCTATTAATCTGTACCTTCTTCTTTCTATCGCATTATTAATCTGTTCCCTCTTCTCTCTATAAATCTATTAATTTATTCCCTCTCTTACTTCTCTCTTTGTCTGTTCCCTCGGTACTATTCCTCCCTTTGTCTCTTCCCTCTTCTCTCCATTCCTCTCGTTACTTCTTCCCTCTTCTCCCTATTAATTTATTCCCTCAATTTTATTCCTATATTAATCTATACCCTCTTCTCTCTATTAATCTTTTCTATTCTTATTTTTCTATATTAATCTGTATCCTCTATGCTATTTCTCTCTTAACCTATTCCCTCTAATCTATTTCCCTATTTATCTCTACCTGCTATTTTATTTCTCTCTTTATCTGTTCCCTCAATTCTATTTCTCTATTAAACAGTCCCCTCATCTCACTATTAATCTCTTCCCTTGATTCTATTTCCCTATACAACTGTTCCCATCGATTCTATTTCTCTCTACATCTACTCCCTCTGTTATACGTGTGAAGAGAGCAATACACACCGATCGTTGCCAGTAGTAAGGAATTTATTGAGTAAGCAATAAATGAGCGAAACAGCTCTGGGCAGCTGGGAGTCTGCGCTCCACCAGATAATTGGAACCAGAAAACACTGTCTGAAACAATTGAAAGGAAAAGGTCATGTTTTAGGCCAGGATGCGGTGATATGGCTTGATGAACAAGATGAGAAAAGGAAAAGGAGTGATTGTGATAGAAAATGAGTTCTGTACTTTCTATACTTGTTAATCAAACCGACTCAAGACAGATGGGTCAGTGTTTTTCAGCTTGTATTTTTCTTAGAACTGTGTAGATTGTAGAAGTCTTAAAATAGATGTAGAAATGTTTTTGTAGATTGGAGCCACGGCATCTCATTCTAAAACCTGGACAATGAACAACAGATAGCAGTGACCTTCTAAGGAACTGCAAAAGGAAAAGAAGTGGGAATCTCCTCTTAAGTGTGCGTAATTGGAGCTGAAGAGGACCGCAGTCTTCATCTCTTCTCTGCGAGGAGACAGAGAACGACTCCCAAATAGCAGCCAGCGCAGCCCAGGAAGAAAAGAGAAACCATGAATGCTGAGATAAGAGCCAATAAAAAGAGGGGTCGGGAGGTCCCCTGGTGCGCGCCTCTGGTGGAGAGCAGACTCCTGGCCACCCAGCGCTGTTCCACTCCTTTATTGCTTGCTCAATAAATTCCTTACTGTTGGCAACGATCGGTGTGTATCATTCTTCACACCTAAAACACCTCTTCTCGCTATTTATCTGTTCCCTCGATTCTATTTCTCTAGTTATCTGTTCCCTCGATTCTTTTTCTCTAGTTATCAGTTACGTCTTCTCACTATGAATTTATTCCCTCAATTTTATTTCTCTCTTGATCAGTTCCCTCCATTCTATTCCTCTCGTTATCTGTTTGCTTTTCTCTCTATTATTTTTTTCCCTCTATTCTATTTCTCTATATGTGTTTCCTGAATTTTATTCCTCCATTAATCTATACCCTGGATTCTATTTCTCTATTTATCTGTTCCCTCGATTCATTCCTCTATTTATCTGTTCCCTCAGTTCCATTCCTCTATTTCCCTGTGCCCTCAATTCCATTTCTCTATTAATCAGTTCCCTCAATTCTATTTCTCAGATTATCTGTTCCCTCTTCTTTCTATTTCCCTATTTATCCATTCCCTCGATTCAATTTCTCTCTTTATCTGTTCATGCTATTCCATTTCTCTGTTAACCTGTTCCCTCCATTCTATTCCTGTCATTATCCGTTCCCTCTTCTATCCATTTATCTCTTCTTCCCTCTAATCTATTTATCTGTTCCCTCTTTATTCTATTTCTCTATTTATCTGTTCCCTCTTCTTTCTCTTTCCATATTAATCTTTTCCCTCGATTCTATTTCTCTTTTTATCTGTTCTCTCAAATCTTTTTCTCTATTTACCTGTTCCCTCTTATTTCTATTTCTCTTTATCTGTTCCCTCGATACTATTTCTCTGTTTATTCTGTTCCCCCTAATCGATTGCTTGATTAGACTGTTCCCTCTTCTCACTATTAATTCATTCCCTCCATTCTATTTCTCATTTAATCTGTTCACTCTGTTCTATTTCTCATTTAATCTGTTCACTCTGTTCTATTTCTCATTTAATCTGTTCACTCTGTTCTATTTCTCATTTAATCTGTTCACTCTGTATAATTTCACTCTTAGTCAGTTCCCTCTATTCTATTTCTCTGTTTCTTTTCTCTCTTCTTTCCATTTATCTATTTATCTTTTCTCTCTTCTTTCCATTTATCTATTTATCTTTTCTCTCTTCTTTCCATTTATCTATTTATCTTTTCTCTCTTCTTTCCATTTATCTATTTATCTTTTCTCTCTTCTTTCCATTTATCTATTTATCTTTTCTCTCTTCTTTCCATTTATCTATTTATCTTTTCTCTCTTCTTTCCATTTATCTATTTATCTTTTCTCTCTTCTTTCCATTTATCTATTTATCTTTTCTCTCTTCTTTCCATTTATCTATTTATCTTTTCTCTCTTCTTTCCATTTCTCAATTAATCTGTTCCCTCTTTATTCTATTGCTGTATTTATCTGTTCCATCTTCTTTATATTTCCCTATTTATCTATTCCCACTTCTTTCTCTTTTCATATTAATCTTTTTCCCTCGATTCTATTTCTCTCTTTATCTGTTCTCTCGATGCTATTTCTCTATTCCTCTATTCATTTATTCCCATTAATTCTGATTATCTAATCATCTATTCCTTAATCTATATTTATAACAATCTTTTCTCCTTATAAATCTATTAATTTACCCCCTTCTATTTCTCTCTTTATCTTGTCCCGCTGTTCTGTTTCCCTATTTATCCGTTCCCTCTTCTATGTCCCTATTTCTCTGTTTCCCCTATACTATTTCCCTATTTACCTGTTCCCTTTTCTTTCTCTTCCCATATTATTTTTTTCTCTCTATTCTATTTCTCTCTTTATCTGTTCTCTCACTTCTATTTCTCTATTCATCTGTTCCCATAGATTCTGATTATCTATTCATCAATTCTGATAATCTAATCTTCTGTTCCCACTTATCTATTTCTCTATTAATCTGTCCCCACTAATCTATTCCTCTATTTATCTGTTCCCTCAATATTATTTCACTATCCTTCTGTTTACTCTATTCCATTCCTCTATTAATCTGTGCCCAATATTTTATTTATCTATTAATCTTTTTCCTCTTCTCTATACTAATCAAATAATCTGTTCCAACTTCTCTCTATAAATGTATTAATTTACTCCCTCTTCTGTCTATTTCTGTATTTATCTGTTCCCGGTAGTTAATTTCTCTATTTATCTGATCACGTGATTCTATTTATCTCTTCCTGCTATTCTATTTCTCTATTTATCTGTTCCCCTGATTCTATTTCTCCATTTATTCCGTTCCCTCTAATAGATTTCTCTCTTTATCTGTTGCCTCTATTCATTTTCTCTAGTTAATCTGTTTCCTCTTCTCACTATTAATTTATTCCCTCCATTCTATTTCACTGTAAATCTGTTCCCGCTATTCTATTTCCATATTTATATGTTCTCTTTATCTCTTCCCTCTTCTTTCTATGCCCCTATTTATCTGTTCCCTCGATTCTATTTCTCTATTTATCTGTTCCCTCTTCTGACTATTAATCTGTTCCCTTGATTTTACTTCCCTATACATCTTTTCCCTCGATTCTCTTTCCCTATACAACTGTTCCCATAAATTCTTTTTCTCTATACATCTGTTCCCATCGATTCTATTTCTCTATTCATCTGCTCCCGCTAATCAATGTATCTATTAATCTGTTCCCGCTAATCTATTTCTCTATTTATTTCTTCCCGCTACATTCTCTCTCTACTTATCCATTCCCACTATTCTATTTCTCTACTTATCATTTGCCTCAATACTATTTCTCTATTTATCTCTTCCCTCAATACTATTTCTCTATTTATCTGCTCTCTCAATTCCATTCCTCTATTAAACTATTCCCTTGATTCCATTCCCCTATTAAACTGTTTGCATTATTCTATTTATCTTATAATGTGTTCCCTCTACTCTCTATAGATCTAATAATCTGTTCCAACTTCTCTCTATATATCTATTAAATTCTTTTAAATTCTTTCCACTTCTGTATTTACCTGTTCCTGCTATTCTTTTGCACTTTTTACCTGTCCTCTGTTTAGACTTTTTCTCTTTTTATCTGTTCCCTCTTCATTCTCTTTCCATATTAATCTTTTCCCTCGATTCTATTTCTCTCTTTATCTGTTCCCGCGATTCCATTACTTCGTTTATTCCGTTCCCTCTAATCGATTTCTCTATGTATCTGTTCCCTTCTTCTCACTATTAATTTATTCCCTTCATTCTATTTCTCATTTAATCTGTTCCCTCAGTTTTTTTCTATATTTATCAGTTCCCTCAAACCTATTTCTCTCTTTGTGTTTTCTCGATTCTATTTCTCTGTTCATCTGTTCCTTCTAATCTATATCTCAGTTGATCAGTTCCCTCTTCTCCCTATCAATTTATTCCCTCAATTTTATTTCTCTATTAATCTATACCTTCTCTCTATTAATCCTTTCATTCTCTTCTTATTTTTCTCTCTTAATCTGTATCCTCTATGCTATTTCTCTCTTCACCTATTCCCTCTGATCTCTTTCCCTATTTATCTCTACCCGCTCTTCCACATCTCTGTTGATCCGTTCCCTCTTCTCTCTGTCATTCCGATCCCTCTCGGCTTTTTCTCTGCAGCCGTTGGGGTTTTCTCTTTGGAGAGCCTTCCCGAGCTGATCCCTGTTGGCTGCTGCCCCTCTCGGGGTTGACTCCCTCGCTGCTTCTCCGGTGCAGACGCCTCGCTGCTTCTCCAGGACAACCGCTCACTGCCCTTAACAGTGTCCCCCTTCCCCATCTCCCTGCTCAATATTGATAATAAACTGCTCGGACCAACATCTGAACCGTTGTTTCTTAATCTCACGCCAGATATGCATGTAATCTGAAGAGCCTCATCTGCCTCCTTTGTATTGGAGCGTGACTGGGGTCTCTGTGGGGTTCACGTTTGGGGTCTCTATGGAGGTGCAGTACCCATATACCACCACAGGGTGTCGCTGTGTCTGAGTGTCTCTTTAGGGTCACTGTGTCTCTATGTATCTCTATGTGTCTCTATGTATCTCTGCGCATGTGCCCTTTATAGGGCAGCTTAATTAATTAATTGTGGCTTAATTAATTCATTAATGGCAGCTGATTGAGGGGATGTATAGGGGAGGGCTTCAAAAGCGCGGCTTCAGAGTGCCGCTGCCCTCCCTATAGTATTACCTCACAGCGCTGCCCCATTTTGGGGGGATTTTTTGGGGTGATTTTGGGTGTTCCTGATTTCTCGTTTCCACTTCCTGTGGCCGTGAGTTGGCCGCCATGCTGTCTCAGCTCTTCCACAGAGCGGCCTGCTGACCGCAACGGAGAATTCCCTCTGCACTTTGTGCTGCATCCATCGGGACTGGTGGACCTGTGCATGTTCGGGGTCAGGTAGGACTAAGAGTGCTCCATGGATTTGGTCTCAGCTGCTGGATGCTGCACAGATGATTGCTCCATCCAAATCCTTGCTGTTCCTCCCAAATCTCTAGCCCTAACTCCTCGTTGTTCCACCCTAATATCCCACTGCTCTATTGCTCTATTCATCCATTCCCTCATATTTCTATTTCTCTCTTTGTCTGTTCCCTCAATTGTATTTCCGTACACATCTGTTCCCATTGATTCTGATTATCTAATCATCTGTTTCTGCTAATCTATATATCCATTCATCTTTTCCCACTATTATATTTTTTTATCTCTTCCCTCTAATCTATTTCTCTATTAATCTGTCCCCACTAATCTATTTCTCTATTTATCTCTTCCCTCAATACTATTTCACTATTTATCTGTTTATTCTATTCCTCTATTAATCTGTGCACAATATTTTATTTATCTATTAATCTGTTCCCTCTTCTCTATTAATCAAATAATCTGTTCCAACTTCTCTATATAATTCTATTAATTTACTCTCTTCTTTCTATGTCCCTATGCATCTGGTCCCTCTTCTATGATGTCCCTATACATCTGTTCCTGCTATCCTATGTCCTTATACATCTGTTCCCACTATTCTGTTTGTCTATTAACCTGTTTCCTCTTTATTCTCTTTCTCTATTTACCTCTTCCCTCTTTATTCTACTGCTCTATTTACCTGTTCCCTCCCTATTCTATTTCTCTATTTATCTGTTCCCTCTTCTTTCTCTTTCCATATTAATCTTTTCCCTCGATTCTATAAATCTATAAATTTACTCCCTCTTCTATCTATTTCTGTATTTATCTGTTCCCGCTAGTTAATTTCTCTATTTATCTGATCCCGCCATTCTATTTATGTATCTCTTCCTGCAATTCTATTTCTCAGTTTATTCTGTTCCCCCTAATCAATTTCTCTCTTGATCTGTTCCCTCTAATTGATTTCTCTATTAATCTGTTTTCCTCTTCTCACTATTGATTTATTCCCTCCATTCTATTTCACTGTTAATCTGTTCCCGCTATTCTATTTCCATATTTATGTTTCCCCTATACTATTTCTCTCTTTATCTGTTCCCATCGATTCCATTTCTTTATTTATCTCTTCCTGCTTCTTTCTCTATCTCTACTTATCCATTCCCGCTATTCTATTTCTCTACTTATCCTTTTCCTCAAAACCTTTTCTCTATCCGTTCCCTCGATTCCATTCCTGTATTAAACTTTTCTTTCGACTCCATTCCTCCATTCATCTGTTCCCAATATTCTATTTATCTAATAATCTGTTCCTTCTTCTCTCTATAGATCTAATAATCTGTTCCAACATTTCTCTATATATCTATTAAATTATTGCCGGTTCTTTCTACTTCTCTATTTATCTGTTCCCGCTATTCTCTTGCTCTTGCTCTATTTACCTGTTCTCTCTTTATTCTATTGCCCTGTATATCTGTTCCCTCTTCTTTCTGTTTCTCTATTTATTTGTTCCCTTGATTTTAGTTCTATATTTCTGTTCCCTCGATTCTATTCCTCCCTTCATCTCTTCCCTCTTCTTTCCATTCCTCTCGTTATCTGTTCCCTCTTCTCTCTATTAATTTATTCCCTCTATTCTATTTCTCTATATATCTGTTTCCTGAAATCTATTCCCCCATTAATCTATACCCTTGATTCTATTTCTCTGTTTATCTGTGCCCTCGATTCATTCCTGTATTTATCTGTGCCCTCGATTCCATTTCTCTATCCATCTGTTCCCAATACTCTACTTATCAAATGATCTGTTCCCACTTCTCTCTATCGATCTAATCATCTGTTCCCTCTTCTCTCTATTTCTCTATTAATCCCTTCCCTCATCTCTCTTTCTCTCTATTAATCGGTTCCCTCTCTTCTATTTCTCTCTTAATCTATTCCATCTTCAATCTATTAGTCTTTTAATCTGTTCCCTCGATTCTATTTCCCTATTTTTCTGTTTCCCCTTCTCCCTATTATTCTATTTCCTCAATTCTATTTATCCATTTCTCTGTTCTCTCTTCTTTGTAATACCCTATCTACACGTTCCCTTGATTCTATTTCTCTCATAATCTGTTCCCTCTTCTCTCTATTAATCTGTTCCCTCTTCTCTCTCATAATCTGTTCCCTCTTCTCTCTATTAATCTGTTCCCTCTATATTGTTTCTCTCTTTATTCGTTCCCTCTATTCTAATTATATATTCTGTTCATCTCTTACTCTTCTCCCTCTATTATATTTCTCTCTTTACCTGTTCCCATAATTCTATTTCTCTCTTAATCCATTCCCTCTTTTCTCTATTGCTCTCCTTCTCTTCCTTCTATTCTATTTGTCTCTTAACCTGTTCAATCCATTCTATTTCTCTCTTAATCTGCTCCCACTTCTCTCTATTAATCTTTTAATCTCTTACCTCTAATCTATTCCTCTCTTAATCTTATCCCTCTTCTCTTTCTTAACCTGTTCCCTCTTCTCTCTATATCTCTATTTATCTGTCCTGCTATTCTATTTCTCTATTTAATCTGTTCCCTTGATTCCATTTTTCTATTTTTCTGTTCCCTCGATTACTTCTGTCTATTTATCCATTCCCTTTATTCTCTTTCTCTATTCATCTGTTCCCTCTTCTCAGTATAAATCTAATAATATGTTCCAACTTAACTCTATAAGTCTATTAATTTATTCCCTCTTCTATCTGTTTCTCTATTAATCAGTTCCCTCTATTCTATATCTCTATTTATCTTTTCCGTCGATTCTATTTCTATATTTTTCGGTTCCATTTATTCTATTCTCCTGTTTATCTGTTCCCTCTTCTCCACATTATTCTATTCACTCTGTTCTATTTCACTTTTAATCTATTCCCTTTTCTCTCTCTGTTAATCTTTTTCCTCTATTCTGTTTCTCTATTAATCAGTTCCATATATACAATTTCTTTATTTCTCTGTTCCCTCTTCTCCCTATTATTCTATTTCCTCGACTCTATTTCTCTGTTTATCTATTTCCACTTCTTACTATTATTCAGATCCCGTGACGCCGTTTCTCCGCTTCTCTCTTCCCTCCTCTCTCTATCGATCTAATAATCTGTTCCAACTTCTCTCTATAAATCTATTAAATTATTCCTGGTTCTTTCTACTTCTCTATTTACCTGTTCCCTCCTTATTCTATTGCTCTATTTATCTCTTCCCTCTTCTTTATATTTTCCTATTAGTGTCTTCCCTCTACTTAGTACTTCCCTCTTTATTTGTTCCTTCTTCTCCCTATTAATTTATTCCCTCAATTTTATTTCTCTGTTGATCTATTCCCTCTTTTTTATTTCTCTACTTTCCTTTTCTTGCTATTGTATTTCTCTATTTTTCTGTTCCCATTGGTTCTGATTATCTGTTCATCTATTCCCATCGATTCTGATTATCTAATCGTCTGTTCCCGCTAATTTATATATCTATTCATCTTTTCCCGCTATTATATTTTTCTATTTATCTGTTCCCTCTAATCTATTTCTCTATAAATCTGTCCCCACTAATCTATTTCTCTATTTATCTGTTCCCTCAATACTATTTCACTCTTTATCTGTTTACTCTATCCCATTCCTCTGTTCATCTGTGCCCAATATCTCTTTTGTGGTCGTTGTTCTTGGGGTCTCTATGGGGTCGCTATGTATCGCTCTGGAGGTGCAGTATTTCTATACGGCCACAAGGCGGCGCTCTGGCGTTGCAGTACCCATATCCACCACTGTGTGTCGCTGTGTCTATGTATCTCTATAGGGTCACTGTGTCTCTGTATCTCTGTGCATGCGCCCTTTACAGGGTGGCGTAATTAATTAATTGCGGCTTAATTAATTCATTAATGGCGGCTGATTGTGGGGGCGGAGCGGGGAGGGTTTCAAAAGCGCGGCCCCATGGCGCCGCTGCCCTCCCTATAGTATTGCCCCACTGCGCTGCCCCATTTTGGGTTTTTTTGGGGGAAATCTTTGTAGCTTTTGGGGGGGATTTTTAGGGGGATTTTTTTTTTAGAGATTTTTGTGGGGGATTTTTTTGAGGAAAATTTGTTTCTTTTTTTTTTTTTTTTGGATATTTTTGGGGGATAGTTCTGGGGGATTTTGGGGGGATTTTTTGGGGCTTTTTGGGGGGGCATTTTTTGGGTTCATGTATTTTTTTTCTTCTTTCCTGCTTCCTGTGCCCATGTGCTGGCCGCCACGCTGTCTCAGCTCTTGCACAGAGCGGCCTGCTGAGCGCAACGGAGAATTCCCTCCGCACTCCGTGCTGCATCCATCGGGACCGGCGGAGCTGTGCATGTTCGGGGTCAGGTAGGACTAAGAGTGCTCCATGAATTTGGTCTCAGCTGCTGGACGCTGCACAGACAATTGCTCCATCCAAATCCTCACTGTTTCTCCCCAGTCTCTGGCCCTAACTCCTCGCTGTCCCACCCCAACCTCCGGCCCTCAGTCCTATTCGATCCTACATCTATTCATCTCTTCCCTCCATTCTATTTCTCTATGGATCTCTTCCCTCGAATCTATTCCTCCCTTTGTCACTTCCCTCTCTTTTCCATTCCTCTCGTTATCTGTTCCCTCTTCTCTCTATTAATTTATTCCCTCGATTCTATTTCTCTATATATCTGTGTCCTGAATTCCATTCCTCCATTAATCTGTCCCCTCGGTTTTATTCCTCTTTTTATCCGTGCCCTCGGTTCCATTCTTCTATTCATCTGTTCCCAATATTCTATTTATCTAATAATCTGTTCCAACTTCTCTCTATATATATCTATTAAATTATTCCCTCTTCTTTCTAGTTCTCAATTAATCTGTTCCCTCTATTCTATTTCTCAATTAGTTCCCTCTATTCTATTTATCTTTTCCCTTGATTCTATTTCTCTATTTATCTGTTCCCTCTCCTCCCTATTATTCTATTCCCTCTGTTCTATTCCTCTATTTTTCTGTTCCCTCGAATCTAATTCTCTATTTATATGTACCCTCATCTTTCCATTTCTCGATTTGTCTGTTCCCTCATATATCCATTTCTCTATTTTTGTATTCCCGATTTTCCACTTCCCTATTTATCAGTTCTGTCAGCTTTCTATTTCTATATTTCTCTGTGCCCGCTATTCTATTTCTCTATGAATGTGTTCCCTCTATACTACTACTTATTAATCTATTCCTTTGATTCAATTTCTCTCTTAATCTCTTCCCTCGATTCTATTCCTCCCTTTGTCTCTTCCCTCTTCTCTCTATTCCTCTCGTTATCTGTTCCCTCTTCTCTCTATGAATTTATTCCCTCTCTTCTATTTCTCTATATCTGTTTCCTGAATTCCATTTCTCTCAATCTCCACCCTCGATTCTATTTCTCTGCTCATCTGTTCCCTCTGATCTATATCTCAGTTGATCTGTTCCCTCTTCTCCCTATTAATTTCTTCCCTCAATTTTATCTCTCTATTAATCTATACCCTCTTCTCTCTATTAATCCCTTCATTCTCTTCTACTTTTTCTCTATTAATCTGTATCCTCTATGCTATTTCTCTCTTCACCTATTCCCTCTGATCTATTTCCCTAATTATCTCTACCCGCTCTTCCATTTCTCTCTTTATCTGTTCCCGCTAATCCCTTTCTCCGTTCATCTGTTCCCAATGTAGTATTTCTCTATTCATCTCTTCCCTCT
Organism: Callipepla californica brunnescens; assembly: GCA_023055505.1. Lineage (NCBI taxonomy): Eukaryota > Metazoa > Chordata > Aves > Galliformes > Odontophoridae > Callipepla > Callipepla californica. The sequence goes on along the minus strand of JALIRH010000072.1, from coordinate 196,025 downwards.
TTTCTCTATCAGACAAATAATCTGTTCCAACTTCTCTCTATAAATCTATTAAATTATTCCCTCTTCGATCTATTTCTGCCTTAATCAGTTCCCTCGATTCTATTTCTCTGTTCATCTCTCCTCTCTTCTTTCTATTTCTTTACCTGTGGCGTGGCTTTATGATTTCTGGCATTGCTATTCCACACCATAACATCCCGTAGCGCACTCAGAGTGAAAGAATTAGTGCTCCAGCTCCATGGATCGTTGATAGTTCCAGGTGTACCTGTCTCAGAAGAGAAGAACAACTCCATTCCCCAGAGGACTCGCCTTCAGCGTTAGCGTCAGGCCTTCGCTTTATCCGACACTCTCTGTTGCTCATCTCATTTCCTTCGTTAGCCTCAATTCCAATGAGATTGGATTCTCTCGTGTTACTTTGCTTTCCGAGATCTTCTTTAGTCCATCAGCTTTCCTCCTCGGATCGTCGCCGCTGTCTTGTTCCTAGGCCCATCTCCCTTTCCCCCTTCCCCTTTCCTGGGTCCCCCGCAGCGATGCTCTGGGGGATGGAGTTCTTCTTCTCTTCTGAGACAGGTACACCCGGAACTATCAGTGATCCACGGAGCTGCAGCATTGACTCTTTCGCTCTGAGTGCACTACGGGATGCTATGGTGTGGAATACCAAGGCCAGAAATCGCAAAGCCATGACACCTCTTTATTCTGTTTCTCTATTTATCTGTTCCCTCCAATCTATTTCTCTACTAGACTCTTCCCTCTAATTTATTTCTCTATTAATCTGTCCCCACTAATCTCTTTCTCTATTTATCTGTTCCCTCAATACGATTTCACTCTTTATCTGTTTACTCTATTCCATTCCTCTCTTCATCTCTGCCCAATATTTTATTTATCTATTAATCTGTTCCCTCTTCTCTCTATTAATCAAATAATCTGTTCCAACTTCTCTCTATAAATCCATTAAATTATTCCCTCTTCTTTCTATTTCTCTATTAATCACTTCCCTCTTCTCACTATTAATCCGTTCCCTCAATGATATTTCCCTATCAATCTGTTCCCTCTTCTATTTCCCTATTAGTCTGTTCCCTCTTCTTTCTCTTTCCGTATTTATTTGTTCCACCTACTTTCCATGTCCCTCTACCTCTCTTCCCTCGATTCTATTTCCCCGTCCATCTGTTCCCATCGGTTCTGTTTCTCTCTACATCCGCTCCCTCTGTTACAGGTGTGCAGAGAGCGATACACACCGATCGTTGCCGGCAGTGAGGAATTAATTGAGCAAGCAATAAACGAGCGGAGCAGCGCTGGGCGGCCGGGAGTCTGCGCTCCACCGGGTAACGGGAACCAGAAAACACTGTCGGAAAAAACTGGAAGGAAACGGTCACCTTTTAGCCCAGGATGCGGTGATACGGTTTGATGAACGAGGTGATCAAAGGAAAAGGGGGGATTGTGATAGGAAACGAGGTCTGTGCTTTCTATTCCCGTTCATCAAACCGACTCGAGATGGATGGGGCAGTGTTTGGCAGCGCTTATTTTTCTTAGAACTGTGTGGTCGGTAGAAGTCTGAAAGTGGATGGAGAGATGGTTTTGGAAATCGGAGCCACGGTGCTTAGTTCTGACACCTGAGCAATGAACATAACATAGCAGCGACCTTCTGAGGAACCGCAGAAGGAAAAGAAGTGCAAATCTCCTCTTGAGCGCACGCAATCGGAGCTGAAGAGGACCGCAGCCTTCATCTCTTCTCTGCGAGGAGGCAGAGAACGACTCCCAACTAGCAGCCGGCGCAGCCCAGGAAGGAAAGAGAACCACGAATATAGAGATAAGAGCCGATAAGAAGAGGGGTCGGCTCCTCTGGTGGAGCGCAGACTCCCGGCCGCCCAGCGCTGCTCCGCTCCTTTATTGCTTGCTCAATAAATTCCTTACTATTGGCAGCGATCGGTGTGTATCGTTCTTCACGCCTATAACCCCTCCTCTCGCTATCGATCTGCTCCCTCGGTTCCATTGCTCTGTTTATCTGATCCCTCTTCTCAGTATTCATCTGTTCCCTCGATTTTACATCCCCGTACATCTTTTCCCTCCATTCTGTTTCCCTATACAACTGTTCTCATTGATTCTTTTACGCTGTGCATCCGTTCCCATCGGTTCTATCTCTCTATTCATCTCTTCCCGCTAATCAATAGATCTATTCATCTGTTCCCGCTAATCTATTTCTCCATTTATCTCTTCCCACAACGTTCTCCATCTCTACTTATCCGTTCCCGCTATTCTATTTCTCTACTTATCCTTTGCCTCAGTACTCTCTCTCTATTTATCTGTTCCCTCAATCCTATTTCTCTGTTCATCCGCTCCCTCGATGCCATCCGTCTGTTCTTCTGTTCCCAGTATCCCATTTATCTAATAATCCGTTCCAACTTCTCTCTATAAATCTATGAAATTATTCTTTCTTCCTCTCTGTTTATCTGCTCCAGCTGCTCTGTTGCTCTCTTTACTTATTCCTTCTTTATTCTCTTTCTCTATTTACCAGTTCCCTCTTTATTCTATTACTCTATTTCTCTCTTCCCTCTTCTTATTTTTTTCCTATCAGTCTCTTCCCTCTACTTGACATTTCTCTCTTTATCTGTTCCATCGCTTCTATCTCTTTCTTTATCCGTTCTCTCTATTCCATTTCTCTCTCAGTGCCCTGGATTCTATTTCTCTGTTCAACAGTTCCCTCTCCTTTCTATGTCTCTGTTTTCCTGTTCCCTCCATTCTGTGTTTTCTCTTTGTGTTCCCTCCATTCTATTCCTCTCGTTATCTGTTCCCTCTTCTATCCGTTTCTCTCTTCCCCATATTCTATTTCTCTATTTATCTTTTCCGTCTCCTCCCTATAAATCCATTCCCCCTATTCCATTTCTCTGTTCATATATTCCCTCTTCTCTCTATCAATCTCTTCCATCAATGCTATTCCTCTATTTATTTGTTCCCTCATATTTCTATTTCTCTATTTATTTATTTCTGTCTCCTATTTCTGTTTATTTCTTCCCTGGATTTTCTTTCTCTATTTTTGCATTCCCGATATTCTCCTTCTTTATTTATCTGCTCTGCCTGCTTTCTGTTTCTCTATTTACCCGTTCCCGCTGTTCTATTTCTCGACGAACGCGTTCCCTCGTTTCTATTCCTCCCTTCCTCTCTTCTCCCTAGTAATTTCTTCCCTCAATTTTATTTCTCTCTTAATCTTTCCCCTTTATTTCTCCCTTAATCATTTCCCTCCGTTCTATTTGTCTCTGTAACTGTTCCGTCTGTTCTGTTTCTCTTCATCCGATCCCTCTTCTCACTATTTATTATTTCCCTCTGTTCTGTTTCTCTGTTCACCTGTTCCATCTGATCTATTTCTCCGTTAATCAGTTCCCACTGTTCTGTTTCTCTTTTAATCCGTTCCCTCACTTCCATTCCTCTTCTAATCTGTTACCTCTTCTCTCTATAAAATTATTATTTATTCCCTCTTATATCTATTTCGGTACTAATCTGTCCCCACTAATCTATTTCTCTATTCATCTGTTCCCTCAATACTATTTCACTCTTTATCTGTTTACTCTATTCCATTCCTCTATTCATCTGTGCCCAGTATCTCTTTTGGGGTCGTCGTTCTTGGGGTCTCTATGGGGTCGCTATGTATCGCTCTGGAGGTGCAGTATTTCTATACGGCCACAAGGCGGCGCTATGGCGTTGCAGTACCCATATCCACCACTGGGTGTCGCTGTCTCTGTGTCTCTATGGGGTCGCTATGTATCGCTACGGAGGTGCAGTACCCATATCCACCACTGGGTGTCGCTGTGTCTCTGTGTCTCTATGGGGTCACTGTGTTTCACTATTTATCTGTTTACTCTATTCCATTCTTCTATTTATCTATGCCCAGTATTTTATTTATCTATTGATCTGTTCCCTCTTCTCTATTAATCAAATAATCTGTTCCAGCTTCTTTCTATAACTATATTAAATTATTCCCTCTTCTATCCATTTCTCTATTTATCTCTTTCTGCTCTTCCGTTTCTCTCTTTATCTGTTCCCTCGATTCTATTTCTGTATTTATCCATTCCCTCTTCTCCCTATTATTCTATTCCCTCTATTCTTTTTCTCCATTTCTCTGTTTCCGTGACTCCATTCCTCTGTTTATCTGTTAATAATAATCTGTTCCCTCTTCTCTCTATAAATCCATTATATAATTCCCTCCTCTTTCTATTTCTCTATTTATCCGCTCCCTCTTCTCCCTGTTAATCTATTCCCTTTATTCTATTCCTCTTTTTTTCTGCTCCCTCTAATCTAATTCTCTATTTATATGTACCCTCATCTTTCCATTTCTCTGTTTATCTGTCCCCTCGATTCTGTTTCACTATTTATCTGTTCTCTCTTCTTTCTCTATTTATCTCTTCCCACTATTCTGCTTTGCTATTTATCTTTTCTGTCTACATCCTATAAATCTTTTCCCTCTATTCCATTTCTCTATTAATATATTCCCACTTCTGTTCTCTCTTCTTTCTATTTCTCTATTTACACGTTCCCTCTTTCATCTATTTTTCTGCTCCCGCTATTCTATTTCTCTTTTTATCTTTTCCGTCTACTCCCTATAAATCTGTTCCCTCTCTTCCATTTCTCTATTCATATTTTCCCTCTTCTTTCTTTTAGTCTGTTTCCTCTGTTCTATTTCTCCATTAATGTTTCCTCTTCTAACTTTTAATCTGTTCCCTCGATTCCATTTCTCTGTTTCTCTGTTCCCTCTTCGCACCGTGAATCTGTTCCCTCGATTGTATTTCTCTATTGGTCTGTTCCCTCCATTCTATTCCTCTCGTTATCTGTTCCTCTCGTTATTTCTTCTATTTATCTGTTCCCACTCTTCTATTTCTCTGTTTTCCTGTACTCTCGATTCTATTTCTCGATTAAACTCTACCTTCTTCTTGCTATTTCTTTATTCATCTCTTCACTCTTCTCTTTATAAATCTATTACATGATTCCCACTTCTTTCTCCTTCTCTATTTATCCGTTCCCGCTTCTTTCTATTTCCATAGTAATCAATTCCCTCGGATCTATTTCTCTCTTATTCTTTCCCCTCTTCTCACTATTAATCTGTTCCCTCTCATCCATGTCCCTGTTGATCCGTTCCCTCGGTTCTCTTTCCGTATACATCTGCTCCCATCCATTCTATTTCTCTATGAATCCATTCCCTGTTCTTTCTATTTCTCTCCTGATCCGTTCCGCTGTTCCATTCCTCTATTTATCCGTTCCCTCGATTCCATTCCTCTATTAGTCTGTTCCCAATATTCTATTTATCTACTTTTATCCGTTCCCGCTATCAATCTAATCATATGTCCCCTGTTCTCTCTACAAATCTCAAACTCTGTTCCAACTCCACTCTATAACTATCAAATTATTCCCGCTTCTATTTCCACATTAATCAGTTCCCTCTTCTATGTCTCTATTCCTCTGTTCCCTCTTCTCTTTATTAATCCATTCCCTCTATTCCCTTTCTCTCTTGATCTGTACCCTCTAATCTATTTCTCTCTCAACCTGTTTGCTCTATTTCTCTCTTATTCTATTCCCTCTGTTCCATTTCTCTATTCATCTCTTCCCTCTCTTCAATTTCTCTATTTATATATTACCTCTTCTCTCTATAATTCTTTTCCCTCTCTTCTATATCACTCTTTATACGTTCCCTCCACTTTATTTCTCTATTTTTTATTCCCACTATTCTATTTCTTTAATTCCCGCTATTCTATGTCTCTGTTTCTGTCCCCTCTTCTTTCTATTTCTCTATTTACGTTCCCTCAGCTCTTTTTCTCTCTGTTCCCGCTATTCTATTTCTCTATGAATGTGTTCCCCCTATACTACTTCTCATTGATCTGTTCCCTCGATTCTATTTCTCTATTCATCTGTTCCCTCCAATCTATTTCTCTATGAATCTGTCCCCACCAATCTATTTCTCTATTTATCTGTTCCCTCAATACGATTTCACTCTTTATCTGTTTGCTCCATTCCATTCCTCTGTTCATCTGTGCCCAATATCTCTTCTGGGGTCGTCGTTCTTGGGGTCAATTTTGGGGTCTCTATGGGGTCGCTATGTATCGCTCTGGAGGTGCAGTATTTCTATACGGCCACAAGGCGGCGCTATGGCGTTGCAGTACCCATATCCACCACTGGGTGTCGCTGTCTCTGTGTCTCTATGGGGTCGCTATGTATCGCTACGGAGGTGCAGTACCCATATATCACCACAGGGTGTCGCTGTGTCACTGTCTATGCATCTCTATGTGTCACTATGTATCTCTGTGCATGCGCCCTTTACAGGGCGGCTTAATAAATTAATTGCGGCTTAATTAATTCATTAGTGGCGGCTGATTGCGGGGGCGGAGCGGGGAGGGCTTCAAAAGCGCGGCCCCATAGCGCCGCTGCCCTCCCTATAGTATTGCCCCACAGCGCTGCAACAGTTTGGGGGATTTTTTGGGGAATTCTTTGTAGCTTTTTGGGGGATTTTTAGGGGGATTTTTTTTGGAGATTTTTTTGTGGGAATTTTTTTTTTTTTTTTTTTTTTTTGGGGAGGGGGATTTTTTGGAGGAGAATTTGTTTCTTTTTTTTTCGGATTTTTTTTCGTTTTTTTTTTTTTTTTTGGATATTTTGGGGGGATAGTTTTGGTGGATTTTTTTGGCATTTTTGGGGGAGTTTTTTGGGTTTTTTTGGAGGCATTTTTTGGGTTCACGTATTTTTTTTCTTCTCTCCTGCTTCCCGTGGCCGTGCGCTGGCCGCCACGCCGTCTCAGCTCTTGCCCAGAGCGGCCTGCTGAGCGCAACGGAGAATTCCCTCGGCACTCCGTGCTGCATCCATCGGGACCGGCGGAGCTGTGCATGTTCGGGGTCAGGTAGGACTAAGAGTGCTCCATGGATTTGGTCTCAGCTGCTGGACGCTGCACAGACAATTGCTCCGTCCAAATCCTCGCTGTTCCTCCCCAATCTCTGGCCCTAACTCCTCGCTGTCCCACCCCAACCTCCGTCCCTCAGTCCTATTCGATCCTACATCTTTTCATCTCTTCCCTCCATTCTATTTCTCTGTGGATCTCTTCCCTCGAATCTATTTCTTTCTTAATCCTTTTTCTCCATTCGATTTCTCTTTTAATCGGTTCTCTCTCATATATTTCTTAATAGCGTCCCTCTTCTCTCTATTTCTCTGTTAATCCATTCCCTCATCTCTCTTTCTCTCTATTAATGAGTTCCCTCGATTCTATTTCTCAATTAATCAGTTCCCTCTGTTCTAATTAGATGTTCCCTCGATTCTATTTCTATATTTATCCGTTCCCTCTTCTCCCTATTAATCTATTCCCTTTATTCTATTCCTCTATTTTTCTGTTCCCTCTAATCTAATTCTCTATTTATATGTACCCTCATCTTTCCATTTCTCTGTTTATCTGTCCCCTCGATTCTATTTCACTATTTATTGTTCTCTCTTCTTTCTATTTCTCTATTTATCTGTTCCATCGATTCTGTATTTATCTGTTCCCTCTTCTTTCTATATCGGTACTTATCTCTTCTTTCTCTTCTATTTCTCTATTTATCCGTTCCCTCAATTCCATTCCTCTGTTGATGTGTTCCCAATATTCTTCTCATCGAATAATCTGTTCCCTCTTCTCTCTATAAATCTATTAAATTATTCCCGCTGCTTTCTACTTCTCTATTTATCTGTTCCTTCTTCTTTCTCTTTCCATATTAATCTTTTCCCACGATTCTTTCTCTCTTTATCTTCTCCCTCTTTCTCTCTTTATCAGTTGCCGCTATTCTGTTTCTCTAAATGTCTTTTCCTTCAATAGTATTTCTCAATTAATCTGTTCTCCTCTTTCTATATCCCTATTACTCTGTTCCAACTACTTTCCGTTTCCCTATAAATCGCTTCCCTCGATTCTATTTCTCTATAAATCAGTTCTCACTTCTTTCTAGTTCTCTATTTTTCCGTTCCCTCTTCTATGTCTTTTTCTATTTATTTGTTCCCTCTTATATCCCTTTTTCTATTTATCTGTTCCCCCTATTCTGTTTCTCAATTTAACTGTTCCGTCCATTCTATTTCTCTGTTTATCTGTTCCCTCCATTCTATTCCTCTCGTTATCTGTTCCCTCTTCTATCCTTTTATCCCTTCCCGATATTCTATTTCCCTATTTATCTTTTCCATCTACTCCCCATAAATCTATTCCCTCTATTCAATTTCTCTATTAATATATTCCCTCTTCTCTCTAATAATTTATTCCCTCGGTTATATTTCTCTTTTAATCCGTTCCTGCGATTCTATTTCTCTATTTATCTGTTCCCTCTTCTCCCCATTCCTCACTTCCCACTACTCCGTGTCTCTCTTTATTTGCCTCTTTTGTTTGGTTCTCATCTCCGTGGGGAGACGGCCATCTCAGGAGACGCTTGCCTGGCACACAGCACGGGATTTGTGACGGGGTTTGTCACGTAGACCGGAGGAATCTGGAAGATAAATAGAGGGATCCCGCAGCCACGGAGTTGGGGTTTTCTCTTTGGAGAGCCTTCCCGAGCTGATCCCTGTTGGCTGCTGCCCCTCTCGGGGTTGACTCCCTCGCTGCTTCTCCGGTGCTGACCCCTCGCTGCTTCTCCAGGACAACCGCTCGCTGCCCTTCACAGTGTCCCCCTTCCCCATCTCCCTGCTCGATATTGGTAAGAAACTGCTCGGACCGACACCTGAACCGTTGTTTCTGAATCTGACGCCGGGTGTGCACGTCATCTGAAGAGCCTCGTCTGCCTCCTTTGTATTGGAGCGTGACTGGGGTCTCTGTGGGGTCCCTATGGTTTCTCTGTGGGGTCACTGTATCTCTATGGGGTCGCTATATATCTCTATGGAGTTGCAGTACCCATATCCCACCACTGGGTGTCGCTGTCTCTATGCGTCTCTATGGGGTCGCTCTGTAGCTCTATGGAGCTGCAGTACCCATATCTCACCACTGGGTGTCGCTGTGTCGCTATGTCTGAATGAGGTCACTATGTCTCTATGGGAACCCATAGGGATCCATAGAAACACAGAGACCCCATATTACTTAATTAACGGCGCTTTAATTAATTCGCTCACCGCCGCTGAGTTAATGAATGGCGGCTGATTGCGGGGACTGAGCGGGGAGGGCTTGAAAAGCGCGGCCCCATAGCGCCGCTGTTTTTTCTATAGTACGGCCCCTCCGCACTGCTGCATTGGGCGGGAGTTTTGGCGGCAAGTTCTGAGGTGATTTTCGGCGGGAATTTCTGTGGGGTTTTGGGGGGATTTATTGAAAGATTTTTTGGGGGATTTCTTGAGGGATTTTTTGGGTTTTTTGGGGGGGATTTTTTGAGGGATTTTTGGAGGGATTTTTTGGGGGATTTTTGGAGGGATTTTTGGAGGGATTTTTTTTTTGTTTTTTTGGGGGATTTATTTTTTGATTTTTTGGGGGATTTTTGGGGGATTTTTTTAGGGATTTTTTTGTGGGATTTTTGAGGGATTTTTTGTTTTTTTTTTTGAGGGATTTTTGGGGTGATTTTGTGTGTTCCCGATGTCTCCTCTTGCCCAGAGCGGCCTGCTGAGCGCAACGGAGAATTCCCTCGGCACTCCGTGCTGCATCCATCGGGACCGGCGGAGCTGTGCATGTTCGGGGTCAGGTAGGACTAAGAGTGCTCCATGGATTTGGTCTCAGCTGCTGGACGCTGCACAGACAATTGCTCCGTCCAAATCCTCGCTGTTCCTCCCCAATCTCTGGCCCTAACTCCTCGCTGTTCCACCCTAATATCCTGCTATTCTATTGCTCTATTTATCCGTTCCCTCATATTTCTCTTTCTCTCTTTATCTGTTCCCTCGATTCTATCTCTCTATTAATCTTCTCCCTCTATTTGATATCTATATTTATCTGTTGCCTCTTCTCTCTATGAATTTATTCCCTCTATTCTATTTCTCTATATATCTCTTTCCTGAATTCTATTCCTCCATTAATCTATACCCTCGATTCTATTTCTCTGTTTGTCCGTGCCATCGATCCCATTTATGTTTATCCATTCTCTCAATTCCAATCCTCTGTTTATCCGTTCCCTCAATCCCATTCCTCTATTCATCCGTTCCCTCGGTTCTTTTTCTCCGTTCATCTGTTCCATCTTCTCACCATTCATCCATGCTCTCTATTCCATTTCCCTCTTTATCTGTGCCCTCCATTTTGTTTCTCCGTGTATCTGTGCCCTCTACTCCCTATTAATCTATTCCCACTGATCTATTTCTCTATTAATCTGTACCCTCTCATCTATTTCCCTGTAAGTCTGTACACTCTTCTTTCTCTTTCCTTATTTTTCTGTGCTCTCGATTCTCTTTCTCTGTTTATCTCTTCCCTCTGTTATATTTCTCTGCTTATCCGTGCTCTCCGTTCCATTCCTCTATTTATCCGTTCCCCTGATTCCATTCTTCCATTTCTCTGTTCCAACTTCTCTCTATAAATCTATTAAATTATTCCCACTTCTTTCTGCTTCTCTATTTATCTGTTCCCGCTATTTAATTTCTCTGTTTCTCTGTTCACTCTTTTCACTCTTAATCAGCTCTATCTATACTATTTCTCTATTTATCAGTTCCCTCGATTCAGTTTCTCTATGTACCTCGACCCGCTATTCTATTTTCCTATATAACAGTTCCCTCATTACTGTTTCTCTATTTATCTGTGCCCTCAATTCCATTCCTCTTCTCATCTGTTTCCTCTTCTCTCTATAAAAATTATTTATTCCCTCTTATATCTATTTCTCTTTTTATTTGTTCCTTCGATTCTATTCCTCTATTAATCAGTTCCCTCTATTCTATTTCTCTATTTATCTTTTCCCTCAGTTCTATTTCTCTATTTGACTCTTCCATTTATTCTCGCTCTCTTTTTATCTGTTCCCTCTCCTCCTTATTATTGTATTCCCTTTATTCTATTTCTCTATTAATCTGTTCACTCTTTTTGCTCTGCATCTGTTCCCGCAATACTATTTCTCTTTTTATTCAGTTCCCTCTTCTTCATATTTCTCTATTTCTCTTTCCTCGATTCTATTTCTCTATTTATCTCTTCCTTCAATTCTATTTCTGTTTATCTCTTCCCTCTGATTTATTTCTCTATATATCGTTTTAATCTCCTCCCTATTACTCTGTTCCCTCGATTCAATTTTTGGATTAATATATTACCTCTTCTCTCTTCAATTCTTTTACCTCTGTTCTATTTCTCTATTTATCTGCTCCCACTATTTTATTTCTCTATTTTTCAGTTCCCTCTTCTATCTATTTCTCTATTTATCCGTTCCCTCTTCTATTTTTCAATTTATCCGTTCCCCCTATTCTGTTTCTCAATTTATCTATTCCCTCTGTTCAATTTCACTATTAATATATTGACTCTTCTCTCTATTAATCTTTTCTCTCTATTCTATTTCTCTACTCATCTGTTCCCTCCATTCTATTCCTCTCGTTATCTGTTCCCTCTTCTATCCTTTTATCCCTTCCCGATATTCTATTTCCCTATTTATCTTTACCATCTACTCCCCATAAATCCATTCCCTCTATTCAATTTCTCTATTAATATATTCCCTCTTCTCTCTAATAATTTATTCCCTCGGTTCTATTTCTTTTTAATCTGTTCCCGCGATTCTATTTCTCTATTTATCTGTTCCCTCTTCTCCCCATTCCTCACTTCCCACTACTCCGTGTCTCTCTTTATTTGCCTCTTTTGTTTGGTTCTCATCTCCGTGGGGAGACGGCCATCTCAGGAGACGCTTGCCTGGCACACAGCACGGGATTTGTGACGGGGTTTGTCACGTAGACCGGAGGAATCTGGAAGATAAATAGAGGGATCCCGCAGCCACAGAGTTGGGGTTTTCTCTTTGGAGAGCCTTCCCGAGCTGATCCCTGTTGGCTGCTGCCCCTCTCGGGGTTGACTCCCTCGCTGCTTCTCCGGTGCTGACCCCTCGCTGCTTCTCCAGGACAACCGCTCGCTGCCCTTCACAGTGTCCCCCTTCCCCATCTCCCTGCTCAATGTTGGTAATAAACTGCTCGGACCGACACCTGAACCGTTGTTTCTGAATCTGACGCCGGGTGTGCACGTCATCTGAAGAGCCTCGTCTGCCTCCTTTGTATTGGAGCGTGACTGGGGTCTCTGTGGGGTCCCTATGGTTTCTCTGTGGGGTCACTGTATCTCTATGGGGTCTCTATGTATCTCTATGGAGGTGCAGTACCCATATCCACCACTGGGTGTCGCTGTCTCTGTGACTCTATGGGGTCTCTATGTGTCTCTTTGGGGTCGCTGTGTATCTCTATGGAGGTGCAGTACCCACATCCCACCACTGGGTGTCGCTGTGTCGCTGTGTCTCTATGGGGTCACTATGTCTCTATGGGAACCCATAGGGACCCACAGAGACCCCATATTAATTAATTAACGGCGCACTAATTAACTCATTATTGGTGCCTAATTAATTCGCTCACTGCCGCTGCGTTAATGAATGGCGGCTGATTGCGGGGGCGGAGCGGGGAGGGCTTCAAAAGCGCGGCCCCATAGCGCCGCTGTTTTCTCTATAGTGCGGCCCCACTGCGCTACCGCGTTGGGAGGGAGTTTTGGCGGGAAGTTCTGAGGTGATTTTTGGCGGGAATTTCTGTGGGGTTTTTGGGGGAATTTTTTGGGATTTTTGGGGGGATTTTTGGGGGGATTTTTTGGGGGGATTTTTTGAGGGATTTTTTGGGGGGATTTTTTGGGGGGATTTTTTTGGGGGATTTTTTTGGGGGATTTTTTGGGGGATTTTTTGGGGGATTTTTTGGGGGATTTTTTGGGGGATTTTTTGGGGGATTTTTTGGGGGATTTTTTGGGGGATTTTTTGGGGGATTTTTTGAGTGATTTTTGAGGGATTTTTGAGGGATTTTTTGAGGGATTTTTGAGGGATTCTTTGAGGGATTTCTTGAGGGATTTTTTGGAGTTTTTTTGAGGGATTTTTGGGGGATTTTTTGTGGGATTTCTTGAGGGATTTTTGGGGGGATTTTTTGGGGGGATTTTTTGTGGGATTTTTTGTGGGATTTTTTGAGGGATATTTTGGGGATTTTTTGGGGGGTTTTTTGGGGGGATTTTTGAGGGATTTTTCTGGGGGATTTTTTGGGAGATTTTTTGAGGGTTTTTTGGGGGGATTTTTTTGAGGGATTTTTTTGAGGGATTTTTTTGAGGGATTTTTTTGAGGGATTTTTTGAGGGATTTTTTGGGGATTTTTTGAGGGATTTTTTTTGTTTTTTTGAGGGGGATATTTTGAGGGATTTTTTGAGGATTTTTTGGGGGATTTTTTGAGGGATTTTTTGGGGGATTTTTTGGGGGATTTTTTGGGGGATTTTTTTTAGGGATTTTTTTAGGGATTTTTTTAGGGATTTTTTGGGATTTTTTTTTTTTTTTTGTGGGATTTTTGGGGTGATTTTGTGTGTTCCCGATGTCTCCTCTTGCCCAGAGCGGCCTGCTGAGCGCAACGGAGAATTCCCTCGGCACTCCGTGCTGCATCCATCGGGACCGGCGGAGCTGTGCATGTTCGGGGTCAGGTAGGACTAAGAGTGCTCCATGGATTTGGTCTCAGCTGCTGGACGCTGCACAGACAATTGCTCCGTCCAAATCCTCGCTGTTCCTCCCCAATCTCTGGCCCTAACTCCTCGCTGTCCCACCCCAACCTCCGGCCCTCAGTCCTATTCGATCCTACATCTATTCATCTCTTCCCTCCATTCTATTTCTCTATGGATCTCTTCCCTCGAATCTATTCCTCCCTTCATCTCTTCTTGCTTCTCTCCATTTCTCTCTTTACCTCTTTCCTCTGCTCTCTATTAATTTATTCCCTCAATTTTATTTCTCTATTAATCTATACCCTCTTCTCTCTATTAATCCTCTCATTCTCTTCTTATTTTTCTCTATTAATCTGTATCCTCTATGCTATTTCTCTCTTCACCTATTCCCTCTGATCTATTTCCCTAATTATCTCTACCCGCTCTTCCGTTTCTCTCTTTATCTGTTCCCGCTAATCCCTTTCTCCGTTCATCTGTTCCCAATGTAGTATTTCCCGATTCATCTCTTCCCTCTTTTCTCTGTAAGACGAATAATCTGTTCCAACTTCTCTCTATAAATCTATTTAATTATTCCTTCTTCTGTCATCTATTTCTGTATTAATCCGTTCCCTCGTTTCTGTTTCTTTGTTTTTCTGTCCCCCACACCGATGCTCACGGAACCGGGCCGATCCAGCGTGGTAAACCGTTGACGTTGTTGGAACTCAGTGTTCTCTCCATTCTATTTTTCCCTTTATGTGTTCCCTCCGTTCTTTTTTTCCCTTTATGTGTTCCCTCCATTCTATTCCTCTCGTTATCTGTTCCCTCTTCTCCCTATGAATTTATTCCCTCTATTCTATTTCTCTATATATCTGTTTCCTGAACTCTATTCCTCTATTAATCTCTCCCCTTGGTTCTATTCCTCTTTTTATCTGTGCCCTCAGTTCCATTCCTCTGTTCCCAATATTATATTTATCTAATAATCTGTTCCCTTTTCTCTCTATAGCTCTGTTCCACTTCTCTCTTTAAATCTATAAAATTATTCCCACTTCTTTCTACTTCTCTATTTACCTGTTCCCTCTTTATTCTATTACTTGTTCTCTCTTTATATTTTCCTATTAGTCTCTTCCCTCTACTTTATATTTCCCTATTTATCTGTTCCCTCTTTTTTCTCTTCCCATATTAATCTTTTTCCTCAATTCTGTTTTTCTCTTTATCTGTTCCCTCAATACAATTTCTCTGTTTCTCTGTTCCCCTGATTCTATATCTCTATTTATCTGTTCCCTCCAATCGATTTCACTATTAGTCCATTCCTTCGTCTCACTATTAATTTATTCCCTCTGCTCTATTCCTCAGTTAATCTCTTCCCTCTGTTCTATTCCTCAGTTTATCTGTTTCCCCCTATACTATTTCTCTCGTAATCTGTTCCCACGATTCTATTTCTCTCATAATCCGTTCCCTCTTCTCTCTATTAATCTGTTCCCTCTATACCGTCTCTCTTTTTATTTGTCCCCTCTATTCTATTTCTCTATTCTATTTACCTCTTACTCTTCTCCCTGTATTCTATTTCTCTCATAATCTGTTTCCCTCTTCTCTGTATTTCTCTCTTAATCTGGTCCCTCCATTCTATTTCTCTCTTCATCTGTTCCCTCTTCCCTCTCTTCATCTGTTCCCTCTATTCTATATCTCTCTTCATCTGTTCCCTCTTCTCTCTTTGTCTCTCCTAATCGGTTCCCTCCATTCTTTTTCTCTCATTACATGTTTCCTCCATCCCATTTGTCTCTTAATCTCTTCCCTCTGTTATATTTCTCTGCTTATCCGTGCTCTCCGTTCCATTCCTCTATTTACCCGTTCCCCCGATTCCATTCTTCCATTTCTCTGTTCCAACTTCTCTCTACAAATCTATTAAATTATTCCCACTTCTTTCTACTTCTCTATTTATCTGTTCCTGCTATTTCATTTCCCTATTTCTCTGTGCCCTCTTTTCACTCTTAATCAGTTCTATCTATACTATTTCTCTATTTATCAGTTCCCTCGATTCAGTTTCTCTATTTATCTCGACCCGCTATTCTATTTTCCTATATAGAAGTTCCCTCATTACTGTTTCTCTATTTATCTGTGCCCTCAATTCCATTCCTCTTCTCATCTGTTTCCTCTTCTTTCTATAAAATTATTATTTATTCCCTCTTTTATCTATTTCTTCGCTTACTGTTCTCTCCCTTCTATTTTTCTCTTGATGTGTTCCCTCCCTTCTATCCCTGTATTAAACTGTTCTTTCGATTCCATTCCTCTGTTCATCTGTTCCCAATATTCTATTTATTTTATAATCGGTTCCCTCTTCTCTCTATAGATCAAACAATCAGTTCCCACTTCTCTCTATTAATCTATTAATTTATTCCCACTTCTTTCTACTTCTTTATTTATCTTTTACCGCTCTTCTGTTTCTCTCTTTATCGGTTCTTTCTTCTTAATATTTCTCTCCTTATCTGTTCACTCCATTCTGTTTCTCTGTTCATCTGTTCCCTTCGATTCTGATTATCTAATCATCTGTTCCAGCTAATCTATTTATCTATTCATCTTTGCCCGCTATTATATTTCTCTATTAATCTGTTCCCACTAATCTATTTCTCTATTTATCTGTTCCCTCAATCCTATTTCACTATTTCACTGTTCACCTGTTCCCTCTTCTCCCTATTAATTTATTCCCTCAATTTTATGTCTCTATTCATCTGTTCCCTCCATTCCGTTCCTCTCGTTATCTGTTCCCTCTTCTCTCTATTAATTTATTCCCTCTCTTCTATTTCTCTATATCTGTTTCCTGAATTCCATTTCTCTATTAATATCCACCCTCGATTCTATTTCTCTGTTCCTCTGTTCCCTCTAATCTATATCTCAGTTGATCTGTTCCCTCTTCTCTCTATTAATTTATTCCCTCAATTTTATTTCTCTATCAATCTACACCCTCTTCTCTCCATGAATCCTTTCATTCTCTTCTTCTTTTTCTCTATTAATCTGTACCCTCTATGCTATTTCTCTCTTCACCTATTCCCTCTGATCTCTTTCCCTATTTATCTCTACCCGCTCTCCCATGTCTCTGTTGATCCGTTCCCTCTTCTCTCTGTCATTCCGATCCCTCTCGGCTTTTTCTCTGCAGCCGTTGGGGTTTTCTCTTTGGAGAGCCTTCCCGAGCTGATCCCTGTTGGCTGCTGCCCCTCTCGGGGTTGACTCCCTCGCTACTTCTCCGGTGCTGACCCCTCGCTGCTTCTCCAGGACAACCGCTCGCTGCCCTTCACAGTGTCCCCCTTCCCCATCTCCCTGCTCGATATTGGTAATAAACTGCTCGGACCGACACCTGAACCGTTGTTTCTTAATTTCACACCGGGTATGTAAGTAATCTGAAGAGCCTCGTCTGCCTCCTTTGTATTGGAGCGTGACTGGGGTCTCTGTGGGGTTCACATGTGGGGTCGCTCTTGGGTTGCTATATATCTCTATGGAGGTGCAGTTTCCATATCCTAACACTGGGTGTCGCTGTCTCTATGTGTCTCTATGGGGTCGCTATATATCTCTATGGAGGTGCAGTACCCATATCCCACCACGGGGTGTCGCTGTCTCTATGCGTCTCTATGGGGTCGCTATATATCTCTATGGAGATGCAGTTCCCATATCTCACCACTGGGTGTCGCTGTGTCGCTGTGTCTCTATGGGGTCACTATGTCTCTATGGGAACCCATAGGGACCCATAGAGACCCCATATTACTTAATTAACGGCGCACTAATTAACTCATTATTGGCGCCTAATTAATTTGCTCACTGCCGCTGCGTTAATGAATGGCGGCTGATTGCGGGGGCGGAGCGGGGAGGGCTTGAAAAGCGCGGCCCCATAGCGCTGCTGTTTTTTCTATAGTACGGCCCCACTGCGCTGCGCTGGGCGGGAGTTTTGGCGGGAATTTCTGAGGTGATTTTTGGCGGGAATTTCTGTGGGGTTTTGGGGGGATTTTTCTGTGGGATTTTTGGGGGAATTTTGAGGGATTTTTTGAGGGATTTTTTGGGGATTTTTTGAGGGATTTTTTGAGGGATTTTTTGAGGGATTTTTTGGGGTTTTTTTTGAGGGATTTTTTAGAAATTTTTTGAGGGGATTTTTTGAGGGATTTTTGGGGGATTTCTTGAGGGATTTTTTGGGGGATTTTTTGAGGGATTTTTGAGGGGATTTTTTGGGGGATTTTTTGGGGGATTTTTTGAGGGATTTTTGAGGGATTTTTGAGGGATTTTTGAGGGATTTTTGAGGGATTTTTGAGGGATTTTTGAGGGATTTTTGAGGGATTTTTGAGGGATTTTTGAGGGATTTTTGAGGGATTCTTGAGGGATTCTTGAGGGATTTTTTTTGGGATTCTTGAGGGATTTTTTTGGGGATTTTTGAGGGACTTTTTGGTGGATTTTTTGGGGAGTTTTTGGGGGCATTTTTGGGGTTTTTTTGAGGGAATTTTTGGGGATTTTTTTTTGTGATTTTTTGGGGGATTTTTTTGGGATTTTTTGAGGGATTTTTCGGGGATTTTTTGAGGAATTTTTTGGTAGAATTTTTGGGGGATTTTTTTGTGTTTTTTTTTGGGATTTTTTTGTGGATTTTTTGAGGGATTTTTTGGGGGGATTTTTTTGGGGGATTTTTTTTCTGGATTTTTTGGGGGTATTTTTTTGTTTTTTTGGGGATTTTTTTTGAGGGATTTTTTGAAGGATTTTGTTGGGATTTTTTTGATTTTTTTTTTTGGGATTTTTGGTGGGATTTTTGGGGGATTTTTTGAGGGACTTTTTTTGGGGTTTTCTGGGGGATTTTTTTAGGGATTTTCTGAGGGATTTTTTGAGGGATTTTTTTGGGAATTTTTAGGGGAATTTTTGGATGAGTTTTTGAGGGATTTTTTGAGGGATTATTTAGGGGATTTTTTTGAGTTTTTTATGGGGATTTTTGGGGGATTTTTTGGCCGGATTTTTTGAGGGATTTTTTTGGGGATTTTTGGGGGGATTTTTGGGGGATTTTTTGAGGGATTTTTTTAGGGATTTTTTTGTGGGATTTTTTTTTTTTTTGAGGGATTTTGGGGTGATTTTGTGTGTTCCCGATTTCCCCTCTTGCCCAGAGCGGCCTGCTGAGCGCAACGGAGAATTCCCTCGGCACTCCGTGCTGCATCCATCGGGACCGGCGGAGCTGTGCATGTTCGGGGTCAGGTAGGACTAAGAGTGCTCCATGGATTTGGTCTCAGCTGCTGGACGCTGCACAGACAATTGCTCCGTCCAAATCCTCGCTGTTCCTCCCCAATCTCTGGCCCTAACTCCTCGCTGTCCCACCCCAACCTCCGGCCCTCAGTCCTATTCGATCCTACATCTATTCATCTCTTCCCTCCATTCCATTTCTCTATGGATCTCTTCCCTCGAATCTATTCCTCCCTTTGTCTCTTCTTGCTTCCCTCCATTTCTCTCTTTACCTCTTCTCTCTTCTCCCTATTAATTAATTCCCTCCATTTTATTTCTCTATTAATCTATACCCTCTTCTCTCTATTAATCCCTTCATTCTATTCTTATTTTTCTCTATTAATCTGTATCCTCTATGCTATTTCTCTCTTAACCTCCTCCCTTTGATCTTTTTCCCTATTTATGCTATTTTAATTTTTCTGTTCATCTGTTCCCACTCTTCCATTTCTCCGTTTATCTATTCCCTCTAGACTTTTTCTCTATTAATCTGTTCTGGCTATTCTATTTCTCCATTAATCTGCTCCTGCTAATCTGTTTCTTTCTTTATCTGTTCCCCCTGATCTATTTCTCTATCAATCTGTGCCCTTTAATCTATTTCCCTATAGGTCTGTATCCTCTTCTTTCTATTTCCTTATTTTTCTGTGCCCTCAATACTATTTCTTTATTTTCCCGTGCCCTTGATTCTGTTTCTCAGTTGATATCTTCCCGCTGTTCTTTTTCTCTATTTATCTTTTTCCCCGTACTATTTCTCTATTTATCTGTTCCCTCGATTCTATTTCCCTTTCTACGTGTTCCCTCTTCTTTCTCTTTCCATCTTCATCTTTTCAACGATTCTGTTTCTCTCTTTATCAGTTCCCGCTATTCTATTTCTCTAATTATCTTTTACTTCAATCCTCTTTCTCTATTTATCTGTTCTTTCGATTCTCTTTTTTTCTGTTCCATCTTCTCCCTATTGATCTATTCCCTCTATTCTATTTCCCTATTAATCTGTTCCCTCTTCTCACTATTAATTTATTCCCTCTATTCTATTTCTCTATATATCTGTGTCCTGAATTCTATTCCTCCATTAATCTCTACCCTCTATTCTATTTCTCTATTTATCCGTGCCCTCGATTCCATTCCTCTATTCATCTGTTCCCAATATCCCATTTATCTAATAATCTGTTCCTGCTTCTCCCTATAAATCTATGAAATTATTGCTGGTTCTTTCTACTTCTCTATTTATCTGTTTCCACTTCTTTCTATTTCCATATTAATCATTTCCCTCGATTCTATTTCTCTCTTATTCTGTTCCCTCTTCTCACTATTAATCAGTCCCCTCAGTACTATTTCTCTATTGATCTGTGCCCTCTTCTTTCTGTTTCTCTATTTTCCTATTCCCGCTATCCTATTTTGCTATAGATCTCTTCCTGCCATCCTTTTTCTCTATTTACCTGTTCCCTCTTCTATCTATTTCTCAATTTTTCTGTTCCGTTATTCTATTTCTCAATTTTTCTGTTCCCGATATTCTACTTCTCAATTGATCTGTTCCCTGTTATTTCTATTCATCTATTTGTCTCTTCCTGCTATTCTGTTTCTCTGTTTATCTGTTTCCCTCGATTCAATTTCTCTCTGTATCCGCTCTCTCTTATTCGTTTCTCTATTTATCTGTTCCCTCTTCTCACTGTTAATTTATTCCCTCCATTCTATTTCTCAGTTAATCTCTTCCCGCTCTTCTGTTTCCCTATTTCTCTGTTACCATTCTCCTATGTCCCCATTTCTCTATATCTCTTATACTATTTCCCTATTCACCTGTTCCCTCTTCTTTCTCTTTCCATATTAATCTTTTCCCTCCATTCTTTTTCTCCCTTTCCCCGTTCCCTCTTCTTCCTTTCTCTCTTTACCCGTTCCCTCTTCTTTCTCTTTCTCTCCTTATCCGTTCCCTCGATTCTCTTCCTTTATCTATCTGTTCCCATTGATTTTGATTATCTATTCATCTGTTCCCATCGATTCTGATTACCTAGTCATCTGTTCTCGCTATTCTAGATATCTATTCATCATTTCCCGTTATTATATTTATATATTTTTCTGTTCCCTCTAATCTCTTCCCTCTAATCTATTCATCTGTTCCCTCAATACTATTTCACTATTTATCTGTTTACTCTATTCCATTCCTCTATTCATCTGTGCCCAATATCTCTTTTGGGGTCGTCGTTCTTGGGGTCAATTTTGGGGTCTCTATGGGTTCGCTGTGGGGTCGCTCTGGAGGTGCAGTATTTCTATACGGCCACAAGGCGGCGCTATGGCGTTGCAGTACCCATATCCACCACGGGGTGTCGCTGTCTCTATGGGGTCGCTATGTATCTCTATGGAGGTGCAGTACCCATATCCACCACTCGGTGTCGCTGTGTCTCCGTATCTCTATGGGGTCACTGTTTTTCACTATTTATCTCTTTACTCTATTCCATTCCTCTATTCATCTGTGCCCAATATTTTATTTATCTATTAATCTGTTCCCTCTTCACTCTCTGTATCCAATAATCTGTTCCAACTTCTCTCTACATATCCACTAAATTATTCCCTCTTCTTTCTACTTCCCCTCATTCTATTTGCACGTTAATCACTTCCCTCGGTTTTATTTGCATGTTAATCAGCTCCCTCAGTTCTAATTGCATATTAATATCTTCCCTGTATCCTATTAGCATATCGGAACGCCCCCTCTGTCCTATTTGCGTATGTACCCGCCCCCTCTGTCCTATTTGCATATCGACCCGCCCCTCTGTTTTTTTGCATATCGACAAGCCCCCTCTGTCTTATTTGCATATCGACACGCCCCCCGTCCTATTTGCATATGTACCCGCCCCCTCTGTCCTATTTGCATATCGACCCGCTAATCAATATGTGTATTCATCTTTTCCCACTCTTATATGTTTCTATTTTCTGTTCCCTCTATTCTCTTTCTCTACTAATCTCTCCCCACGGATCTGTCTCTCTATTTCTCTGTTCACCTGTCCTCTCCGTTCTATTTTTCCCTTTATGTGTTCCCTCCGTTCTCTTCCTCTCGTTATCGGTTCCCTCTTCTCCCTATTAATTTATTCCCTCCATTCTATTTCTCATTTAATCTCTTCCCACTGTTCTATTTCACCGTTGATCAGTTTCCTCTATTCTATTTCTCTGTTTATCTTCTTTTTCATTTATCTATTCACCTTTCCTCTCCTCCTTCCATTTCTCTATTAATCAAATTAGCTGTTCCAACTTCTCTATAGAAATCTATTAATTTACTCCCTCTTTATTCTGGTTCTCCATTTACCTGTTCCCTCTTCTTTCTCTTTCCAAATTAAACTTTTCCCTCGATTCTGTTCCTCTCTTTATCTGTACACTCTTCTTTCTATTTCTCTCCTTATGTTCCCTCGATTCCATTTCTCTTTTCATCAGTTCCCATTGTTTTTGATTATCTATTCATCTATTCCCATCAATTCTGATTATCGAATCATCTGTTCCCACTAATCTATATATCTATTCTTCATTTCCCGCTATTATTTTTTTCCATTTATCTGTCCCCTCTAATGTATTTCTCTATTAATCTGTCCCCACTAATCTATTCCTCCCTTTATCTGTTCCCTCTTCTCTCCATTCCTCTCGTTTCCTCTTCCTTTCTTGTTAACTCTTCTCTGCTAATCTGTTCCCTCTTCCCTCTGTAATTCTGATCTCTCTAGACTATTTCTGATTTTATCTATTCCCTCTAGACTTTTTTTCTATTAATCTGTTCTGGCTATTCTATTTCTCTATTTATCTGTTCCCTCTTCTCACTATTAATTTATTCCCTCTCTTCTATTTCTCTCTATATCTGTTTCCTGAATTCCATTTCTCTCAATCTCCACCCTCGATCCTATTTCTCTGTTCCTCTGTTCCCTCTAATCTATATCTCAGTTGATCTGTTCCCTCTTCTCCCTATCAATTTATTCCCTCAATTTTATTTCTCTATTAATCTATACCCTCTTCTCTCTATTAATCCCTTCATTCTCTTCTTATTTTTCTCTATTAATCTGTATCCTCTATGCTATTTCTCTCTCCACCTATTCCCTCTGATCTATTTCCCTAATTATCTCTACCCGCTCTTCCATTTCTCTCTTTATCTGTTCCCGCTAATCCCTTTCTCCGTTCATCTGTTCCCAATGTAGTATTTCTCTATTCATCTCTTCCCTCTTTTCTCCAGCAGACAAATAATCTGTTCCAACTTCTCTCTATAAATCTATTAAATTATTCCCTCTTCAATCTATTTCTGCCTTAATCAGTTCCCTCGATTCTATTTCTCTGTTCATCTCTCCTCTCTTCTTTCTGTTTCTTTCCCTGTGGCGTGGCTTTATGATTTCTGGCATTGCTATTCCACACCATAACATCCCGTTACCTCTTCATTCTATTTCTCTATTTATCTGTTCCCTCCAATCTATTTCTCTACTAGACTCTTCCCTCTAATTATTTCTCTATTAATCTGTCCCCACTAATCTCTTTCTCTATTTATCTGTTCCCTCAATACGATTTCACTCTTTATCTGTTTACTCTATTCCATTCCTCTCTTCATCTCTGCCCGATATTTTATTTATCTATTAATCTGTTCCCTCTTCTCTTTATTAAACAAATAATCTGTTCCAACTTCTCTCTATAAATCCATTAAATTACTTCTTCTTCTCTCTATTTCTCTATTAATCACTTCCCTCTTCTCACTATTAATCCGTTCCCTCAATGATATTTCCCTATCAATCTGTTCCCTCTTCTATTTCCCTATCAGTCTGTTCCCTCTTCTTCCTATTTCCATATTTATTTGTTCCGCCTGCTTTCCATGTCCCTATACCTTTCTCCCCTCGATTCTATTTCCCCGTCCATCTGTTCCCATCGGTTCTGTTTCTCTCTACATCCGCTCCCTCTGTTATAGGTGTGCAGAGAGCGATACACACCGATCGTTGCCGGCAGTGAGGAACTAATTGAGCAAGCAATAAACGAGCGGAGCAGCGCTGGGCGGCCGGGAGTCTGCGCTCCACCGGATAACGGGAACCAGAAAACACTGTCGGAAACAACTGGAAGGAAAAGGTCACCTTTTAGCCCAGGGTGCGGTGATACGGTTTGATGAACGAGGTGATCAAAGGAAAAGGGGGGATTGTGATAGGAAACGAGGTCTGTGCTTTCTATTCCCGTTCATCAAACCGACTCGAGATGGATGGGGCAGTGTTTTTCAGTGCTTATTTTTCTTAGAACTGTGTGGTCGGTCGAAGTCTGAAAGTGGATGGAGAGATGGTTTTGGAAATCGGAGCCACAGCGCTTAGTTCTGACACCTGGGCAATGAACATAACATAGCAGCAACCTTCTGAGGAACCGCCGAAGGAAAAGAAGTGGAAATCTCCTCTTGAGCGCACGCGATCGGAGCTGAAGAGGACAGCAGCCTTCATCTCTTCTCTGCGAGGAGGCAGAGAACGGCTCCCAACTAGCAGCCGGCGCAGCCCAGGAAGGAAAGAGAACCACGAATATAGAGATAAGAGCCGATAAGAAGAGGGGTCGGCTCCTCTGGTGGAGCGCAGACTCCCGGCCGCCCAGCGCTGCTCCGCTCCTTTATTGCTTGCTCAATAAATTCCTTACTATTGGCAGCGATCGGTGTGTATCGTTCTTCACGCCTATAACCCCTCCTCTCGCTATCGATCTGCTCCCTCGGTTCCATTGCTCTGTTTATCTGATCCCTCTTCTCAGTATTCATCTGTTCCCTCGATTTTACATCCCCGTACATCTTTTCCCTCCATTCTGTTTCCCTATACAACTGTTCTCATTGATTCTTTTACTCTGTGCATCCGTTCCCATCGGTTCTATCTCTCTATTCATCTCTTCCCGCTAATCAATAGATCTATTCATCTGTTCCCGCTAATCTATTTCTCCATTTATCTCTTCCTGCAACGTTCTCCATCTCTACTTATCCGTTCCCGCTATTCTATTTCTCTACTTATCCTTTGCCTCAGTGCTCTCTCTCTATTTATCTGTTCCCTCAATCCTATTTATTTATCCGCTCCCTCGATGCCATCCGTCTGTTCATCTGTTCCCAATATCCCATTTATCTAATAATCCCTTCCAACTTCTCCCTATAAATCTATGAAATTATTCTTTCTTCCTCTCTGTTTATCTGCTCCAGCTGCTCTATTGCTCTCTTTACTTATTCCTTCTTTATTCTCTTTCTCTATTTACCAGTTCCCTCTTTATTCTATTACTCTATTTATCTCTTCCCTCTTCTTATTTTTTTCCTATCAGTCTCTTCCCTCTACTTGACATTTCTCTCTTTATCTGTTCCATCGATTCTATTTCTTTCTTTATCCGTTCTCTCTGTTCCATTTCTCTATCAGTGCCCTGGATTCTATTTCTCTGTTCAACAGTTCCCTCTCCTTTCTATGTCTCTGTTTTCATGTTCCCTCCATTCTGTGTTTTCTCTTTGCGTTCCCTCCATTCTATTCCTCTCGTTATCTGTTCCCTCTTCTATCCATTTCTCTCTTCCCCATATTCTATTTCTCTATTTATCTTTTCCGTCTCCTCCCTATAAATCCATTCCCCCTATTCCATTTCTCTGTTCATATATTCCCTCTTCTCTCTATTAATCTCTTCCATCAATGCTATTCCTCTTTTTATTTGTTCCCTCATATTTCTATTTCTCTATTTATTTTTTTCTGTCTCTTATTTCTGTTTATTTCTTCCCTGGATTTTCTTTCTCTATTTTTGTATTCCCGATATTCTCCTTCTTTATTTATCTGTTCTGCCTGCTTTCTATTTCTCTATTTACCCGTTCCCGCTGTTCTATTTCTCGACGAACGCGTTCCCTCGTTTCTATTCCTTCCTTCCTCTCTTCTCCCTAGTAATTTCTTCCCTCAATTTCATTTCTCTCTTAATCTTTCCCCTTTATTCTATTTCTCCCTTAATCATTTCCCTCCGTTTTATTTGTCTCTGTAACTGTTCCCTCCGTTCTGTTTCTCTTCATCCGATCCCTCTTCTCACTATTTATTATTTCCCTCTGTTCTGTTTCTCTGTTCACCTGTTCCATCTGATCTATTTCTCCGTTAATCAGTTCCTACTGTTCTGTTTCTCTTTTAATCCATTCCCTCCATTCCATTCCTCTTCTAATCTGTTACCTCTTCTCTCTATAAAATTATTATTTATTCCCTCTAATCTATTTCTCTATTAATCTGTCCCCACTAATCTATTTCTCTATTCATCTGTTCCCTCAATACTATTTCACTCTTGATCTGTTTACTCTATTCCATTCCTCTATTCATCTGTGCCCAATGTCTCTTTTGGGGTCGTCGTTCTTGGGGTCTATTTTGGGGTCTCTATGGGGTCGCTATGTATCGCTCTGGAGGTGCAGTATTTCTATACGGCCACAAGGCGGCGCTATGGCGTTGCAGTTCCCATATCCACCACTGGGTGTCGCTGTGTCTCTGTGTCTCTACGGGGTCACTGTGTTTCACTATTTATCTGTTTACTCTATTCCATTCCTCTATTTATCTATGCCCAGTATTTTATTTATCTATTGATCTGTTCCCTCTTCTCTATTAATCAAATAATCTGTTCCCACTTCTCTCTATAACCCTATTAAATTATTCCCTCTTCTATCCTTTTCTCTATTTATCTCTTTCTGCTCTTCCGTTTCTCTCTTTATCTGTTCCCTCGATTCTATTTCTCTATATATCCATTCCCTCTTCTCCCTATTATTCTATTCCCTCTGTTCTGTTTCTCCATTTCTCTGTTTCCGTGACTCCATTCCTCCGTTTATCTGTTAATAATAATCTGTTCCCTCTTCTCTCTATAAATCCATTATATAATTCCCTCCTCTTTCTATTTCTCTATTTATCCGTTCCCTCTTCTCCCTACTAATCTATTCCCTTTATTCTATTCCTATATTTTTCTGCTCCCTCTAATCTAATTCTCTATTTATATGTACCCTCATCTTTCCATTTCTCTGTTTATCTGTCCCCTCGATTCTATTTCACTATTTATCTGTTCTCTTCTTTCTCTATTAATCTCTTCCCACTATTCTGCTTTGCTATTTATCTTTTCTGTCTACATCCTATAAATCTTTTCCCTCTATTCCATTTCTCTATTAATATATTCCCACTTCTGTTCTCTCTTCTTTCTATTTCTCTATTTACACGTTCCCTCTTTCATCTATTTTTCTGCTCCCGCTATTCTATTTCTCTTTTTATCTTTTCCGTCTACTCCCTATAAATCTGTTCCCTCTCTTCCATTTCTCTATTCATATTTTCCCTCTTCTTTCTTTTAGTCTGTTTCCTCTGTTCTATTTCTCCATTAATGTTTCCTCTTCTAACTTTTAATCTGTTCCCTCGATTCCATTTCTCTGTTTCTCTGTTCCCTCTTCGCACTGTTCCCTCTATTGTATTTCTCTATTGATCTGTTCCCTCCATTCTATTCCTCTCGTTATCTGTTCCTCTCGTTATTTCTTCTATTTATCTGTTCCCACTCTTCTATTTCTCTGTTTTCCTGTACTCTCGATTCTATTTCTCGATTAAACTCTACCTTCTTTTTTCTATTTCTTTATTCATCTCTTCACTCTTCTCTTTATAAATCTATTACATGATTCCCACTTCTTTCTCCTTCTCTATTTATCCGTTCCCGCTTCTTTCTATTTCCATCGTAATCAATTCCCTCGAATCTATTTCTCTCTTATTCTTTCCCCTCTTCTCACTATTAATCTGTTCCCTCTCATCCATGTCCCTGTTTATCCGTTCCCTCGGTTCTCTTTCCGTATACATCTGATCCCATCCATTCTATTTCTCTATCAATCCATTCCCTGTTCTTTCTATTCCTCTCCTGATCCGTTCCGCTGTTCCATTCCTCTTTTTATCCGTTCCCTCGATTCCATTCCTCTATTAGTCTGTTCCCAATATTCTATTTATCTACTTTTATCCGTTCCCGCTATCAATTTAATAATATGTCCCCTGTTCTCCCTACAAATCTCAAACTCTGTTCCAACTCCACTCTATAACAATATAAATTATTCCCACTTCTTTCTATTTCCACATTAATCAGTTCCCTCTTCTATGTCTCTATTCCTCTGTTCCCTCTTCTCTCTATTAATCCATTCCCTCTACTCCCTTTCTCTCTTAATCTGTACCCTCTAATCTATTTCTCTCTCAACCTGTTCGCTCTGTTCTATTTCTCTCTTATTCTATTCCCTCTGTTCCATTTCTCTATTCATCTCTTCCCTCTCTTCAATTTCTCTATTTATATATTACCTCTTCTCTCTATAATTCTTTTCCCTCTCTTCTATATCACTTTTTATATGTTCCCTCCACTTTATTTCTCTATTTTTTATTCCCACTATTCTATTTCTTTAATTCCCGCTATTCTATGTCTCTGTTTCTGTCCCCTCTTCTTTCTATTTCTCTATTTACATTCCCTCAGCTCTTTTTCTCTCTGTTCCGTCCATTCTATTTCTCTATGAATGTGTTCCCCCTATACTACTTCTCATTAATCTGTTCCCTCGATTCTATTTCTCTATTCATCTGTTCCCTCCAATCTATTTCTCTATGAATCTGTCCCCACCAATCTATTTCTCTATTTATCTGTGCCCTCAATACTATTTCACTCTTTATCTGTTTGCTCTATCCCATTCCTCTGTTCATCTGTGCCCAATGTCTCTTTTGGGGTCGTCGTTCTTGGGGTCAATTTTGGGGTCTCTATGGGGTCGCTATGTATCGCTCTGGAGGTGCAGTATTTCTATACGGCCACAAGGCGGCGCTATGGCGTTGCAGTACCCATATCCACCACTGGGTGTCGCTGTCTCTGTGTCTCTATGGGGTCGCTATGTATCGCTACGGAGGTGCAGTACCCGTATATCACCACAGGGTGTCGCTGTGTCACTGTCTATGCATCTCTATGTGTCACTATGTATCTCTGTGCATGCGCCCTTTACAGGGCGGCTTAATAAATTAATTGCGGCTTAATTAATTCATTAGTGGCGGCTGATTGCGGGGGCGGAGCGGGGAGGGCTTCAAAAGCGCGGCCCCATAGCGCCGCTGCCCTCCCTATAGTATTGCCCCACAGCACTGCAACAGTTTGGGGGATTTTTTGGGGAATTCTTTGTAGCTTTTTGGGGGATTTTTAGGGGGATTTTTTTTGGAGATTTTTTTGTGGGAATTTTTTTTTTTTTTGGGGGGGGGGAGGGGGATTTTTTGGAGGAGAATTTGTTTCTTTTTTTTCGGATTTTTTTTCGTTTTTTATTTTATTTTATTTCTTTTATATTTTTGGGGGGATAGTTTTTGTGTATTTTTTTGGCATTTTTGGGGGAGTTTTTTGGGGGTTTTTTTGGAGGCATTTTTTGGGTTCACGTAATTTTTTTCTTCTCTCCTGCTTCCCGTGGCCGTGCGCTGGCCGCCACGCCGTCTCAGCTCTTGCACAGAGCGGCCTGCTGAGCGCAACGGAGAATTCCCTCGGCACTCCGTGCTGCATCCATCGGGACCGGCGGAGCTGTGCATGTTCGGGGTCAGGTAGGACTAAGAGTGCTCCATGGATTTGGTCTCAGCTGCTGGACGCTGCACAGACAATTGCTCCGTCCAAATCCTCGCTGTTCCTCCCCAATCTCTGGCCCTAACTCCTCGCTGTCCCACCCCAACCTCCGGCCCTCAGTCCTATTCGATCCTACGTCTATTCATCTCTTCCCTCCATTCTATTTCTCTATGGATCTCTTCCCTCCATTCTATTCCTCCCTTCGTCACTTCCCTCTCTTTTCCATTTCTCTCATTATCTGTTCCCTCTTCTCTCTATTAATTTATTCCCTCGATTCTATTTCTCTATATATCAGTGTCCTGAATTCCATTCCTCCATTAATCTCTCCCCTCGGTTTTATTCCTCTTTTTATTCGTGCCCTCGGTTCCATTCTTCTATTCCCAATATTCTATTTATCTAATAATCTGTTCCAACTTCTCTCTATATATATCTATTAAATTATTCCCTCTTCTTTCTCTTTCTCAATTAATCTGTTCCCTCTACTTTCTATTTCCCTATAAAACCTTTTTCCCTCGATTCTATTTCTCTATCAATCTGTTCTCTCTTCTTTCGATTTCTCCATAAAACTGTGCCCTCGATTCTGTTTCTCTGCTCCCGCTCTTCTATTTCTCAATTAATCTATTTCCTCTGTTCAATTTCTCTATCAGTCTGTTCCCTCTTCTCACTGTTAATCTGTTCCCTCCGTTCTATTTCACTGTTTCTATCTTCTGTCTTCTTTCCATTTCTCTCTTCATCTGTTCCCTCGATTCTATTTCTCTCTATTTCTTCTCTCTAGTTTATCTGTTCCCTCTTCTCTCTATGAATTTATTCCCTCTCTTCTATTTCTCTATATATCTGTTTCCTAATTTCTGTTTTTCTGTTAATCTCTACACTCTCGATTCTATTCCCCTGTTTATCTGTGCCCTCAATTCCATTCCTCTATTCATCTGTTCACTCTTCTCACTATGAATTTATTACTTGATTCTCTCTTATATTTATTTCTCTATTAATCAGTTCCCTCGATTCTATTTCTCTGTTTATCAGTTCCCTCGATTCCATTCCTCTATTCATCTGTTCCCAATTTCTTCCCTCTTAATTTCTCTATTAATTTCTTCCCTCTTCTCACTATTTCCTCATTATTCTGTGTCCTCAGTACTATTTCTTTATTTTTCTGCACCCTCAATTCTATTTCCCTCTAAGTCTGTTCCTTCTACTTTCTATTTCTCTATCAATCTATTCTCTCAATAATACTTTTCAGTTTATCTGTGCCCTCGATTCTATTCCTCTATTAATCTGTTCCCAATATTCCATTCCTCTCTTAATCTCTTTTCTCTTCTCACTGTAAATATTTTAGTTAATCCCTCTTATATCTATTACTCTATTAATCAGTTCCCTTGATTCTATTTCTCTATTTATGGGTTCCCTCTATTATTTTTCTCTTTCTGTCTGTTCCCTCGATTCTGTTTCTTAATATCCCTGTTCCCTCTTTTCCCCATTAATTTGTTCCCTCTGATCTATTTCTCTGTTCATCAGTTCCCTTTGTTCTGTTTCTCCGTTCATCAGTTCCCGCTATTCTGTTTCTCTTTTCATCCGTGCCCTTGATTCCATTCCTTTCTTAATCTGTGCCCAATATTTTATTTATCTATTCATTGGATTAAGAGGGAGAAGAGGGAGCAGATTCTCTGTTCCACCTTCTCTCTATAAATCTATGAATTTACTCCCTCTTCTTTCCGTATCCCTATTTGCCCGTTCCCTCTTTATTCCATTGCTCTATTTACCCATTCCCTCTTCTTTCTCTTTCCACATTCATCTTTTCCTTGATTCTATTTCTCTTTTTCTCTCTTCTCTCTTCTCTTTCTCTCCTTACCTGTTCCCTCGATTCTGTTTCTTTATTCATCGGTTCCCATTGATTCTGATTATCGATGCATCTATTCCCATATATTCTGATTATCTAATCATCTTTTCCCGCTAATATATTTCTCTATTTTTCTCTTCCCATCGATTCCGTTTCTCTATTCATCTGTTCCCCTAATCTGTTTCTCTATTTCTCTCTCCCCGCAACATTCTCTCTCTACTTACGCGTTCCCGCTATTCCATGTCTCTGCACATTCTTTGCCTCAGTTCTCTCTCTATTTCTCCACTCCCTCGATTCCATTCCTCTATGGAACTCTTCGCAATATTCTGTTTATCTTCTCATCTGTTCCCTCCTCTCTCTATCAATCTGTTTAGTCCCTCTTCTGTTTCTTTTTTTAACACTTCCCACAACTTATTTCTCACTTCATCTATCCGCCCTTCTTTCTATTTCCCTATTTACATGCTCCCTCTTCTTTCTGTGCCCCTCTTTATCAGTTCCCGCTATTCTATCTCCCTATTTCTCTGTTACCGTTCTACTATGTCCCCATTTCTCTGTATCTCTTATACTATTTCCCTATTCACCTGTTCCCTCTTCTTTCTCTTTCCATATTAATCTTCTCCCTCGATTCTCTTTCTCCCGTTACACGTTCCCTCTTCATCCTCTTTCTCTCCTCATCTGTTCCCTCGATTTTCTTTCTCTATCTATGTGTTCCCATTGATTTTGATTATCTATTCGTCTATTCCCATCCATTCTGATTATCTAATCATCTGTTCCTGCTAATCTATAAATCTATTCATCATTTCCCGCTATTATATTTGTCTATTTTTCTGTTCCCTCTAATCTCTATTATTATTTTATTTATCTATTAATGTTCCCTCTTCTCTCTATTAATTATATAATCTGTTCCAACATCTCTCTATAAATCTATTAATTTACTCCCTCTTCTATTTCTCCATTTATCTCTTCCTGCTTTTCTGTTTCTCTCTTTATCTCCTCCCTCTGCTTTCTATGTATGTCCCTATACATCTCTTCCCTCTGCTTTCTATGTCCCTATACAACTGTTCCCTCTTTTTTCTCTTTTTCTGTTTACCTGTTCCCCCTTTATTTTTTTCTCTGTTTACCACTTCCCTCTTTATACGATTTCTCTATTTATCTGTTCCCTCTTATTTCTCTTTCCATATACATCATTTCCCTCAATTCTATTTCTCCATAAATTTTTTCTCTCTTTTTAATATTTCTCTATTTATCTGTTCTCTCTTATTTCTGTTTCTCTATTTATCTGTTCCCTCTTCTTTCTATATCAGTGCTTATCCGTTCCCTCTCTTCCAGTTCTCTCTTTATCCGTTCCCTCGATTCCATTTCTCTGTGTATCTGTGCCCTCTACTCCCTATTAATCTATTCCCACTGATCTATTTCTCTATTAATCTCTGCCCTCTCATCTATTTCCCTGTAAGTCTCTACCCTCTTCTTTCTATTTCCTTATTTTTTGTGCTCTCGATTCTCTTTCTCTGTTTATCTGTTCCCTCTGTTATATTTCTCTGCTTATCCGTGCTCTCCATTCCATTCCTCTATTTATCCGTTCCCCCGATTCCATTCCTCTGTTTATCTGTTCCAACTTCTCCCTGTAAATCTATTAAATTATTCCCACTTCCTTTTGCTTCTCTATTTATCTGTTCCGTTTTCACTCTTAATTTATTCTATCCATACTTTTTCTCTATTAATCTGTTCCCTCAATTCTTCCCGCTATTCGTTTTCTCTATTTATCTGTTGCCGCTGTTCTCTTTCTCTATTTATCTTTTTCCCCTGTACTATTTCCCAATTTATCTGTTCCCTCCTCTTTCTCTTTCCATATTAATCTTTTCACTCGATTCTATTTCTCTCTTCATCTGCTCCCGTGATTCTGCTTCTCTATTAATCTGTACCCTAAAATCTATTTCCATATTTATCTGTTCCATCTACTTTATAATTCCCTATAAATCTTTTCTCTCAATACTCTTTCTCTATAAATCAATTCACTCTTCCTTCTGTTCTCTATTTCTCTATATATCTGTTCTCTCTTCTTTCCATTTCTCTATTTATATTTCCTTGATTTTATTTCTCTATTTATCTGTTCCCCCTAATCTATTTCTCAATTAATCTCTTCGCACTATTCTATTTCTCTTTTTATCTGTTCCCTCTCATTTCTGTTTCTCAATTTACCTGTTCTCTCTTTATTCTATTACCCCATTTGTCTGTTCCCTCAATTCTATTTCTCTCTTTATCTGTTCCCATCGATTCTGATTATCTAAGCATCTGTTCCCACTAATCTATATATCTATTCATCTTTTCCCGCTGTTGTATTTTTCTATCTGCTCCCACTAATCTATTTCTCTATTTATTTGTTCCCTCAATACTATTTCACTCTTTATCTGTTTGCTCTATTCCATTCCTCTGTTCATCTGTGCCCAATGTCTCTTTTGGGGTGGTCTCTATGGGGTCGCTATGTATCGCTCTGGAGGTGCAGTATTTCTATACGGCCACAAGGCGGCGCTATGGCGTTGCAGTACCCATATCCACCACTGGGTGTCGCTGTCTCTGTGTCTCTATGGGGTCGCTATGCATCGCTACGGAGGTGCAGTACCCACATATCACCACAGGGTGTCGCTGTGTCACTGTCTATGCATCTCTATGTGTCACTATGTATCTCTGTGCATGTGCCCTTTACAGGGCGGCTTAATAAATTAATTGCGGCTTAATTAATTCATTAGTGGCGGCTGATTGCGGGGGCGGAGCGGGGAGGGCTTCAAAAGCGCGGCCCCATAGCGCCGCTGCCCTCCCTATAGCATTGCCCCACAGCGCTGCAACAGTTTGGGGGATTTTTTGGGGAATTCTTTGTAGCTTTTTGGGGGATTTTTAGGGGGATTTTTTTTGGAGATTTTTCTGTGGGATTTTTTTTTTTTTTTTTTTGGGAGGGGGATTTTTTGGAGGAGAATTTGTTTCTTTTTTTTCGGATTTTTTTTCTTTTTTTTTTTTTTTATATATATTTTGGGGGGATAGTTTTGGTGGATTTTTTTGGCATTTTTGGGGGAGTTTTTTGGGGGTTTTTTTGGAGGCATTTTTTGGGTTCACGTATTTTTTTTCTTCTCTCCTGCTTCCCGCGGCCGTGCGCTGGCCGCCACGCCGTCTCAGCTCTTGCCCAGAGCGGCCTGCTGAGCGCAACGGAGAATTCCCTCGGCACTCCGTGCTGCATCCATCGGGACCGGCGGAGCTGTGCATGTTCGGGGTCAGGTAGGACTAAGAGTGCTCCATGGATTTGGTCTCAGCTGCTGGACGCTGCACAGACAATTGCTCCTTCCAAATCCTCGTCGTTCCTCCCAAATCTCTAGCCCTAACTCCTCGCTGTTCCACCCTAATATCCTGCTAATCTGTTTCTCTATTTATCAGTTCCCTCATATTTCTGTTTCTCTCTGTATCTGTTCCCTCGATTGTATTTCTTTATTCATCTATTCCCATCGATTCTGATTATCTAATCATCTCTTCCTGCTAATCTATTTATCTATTCATCTATTCCTGCTATTATATTTCTCTATTCATCTGTCCCCACTAATCTATTTCTCTATTTATCTCTTCCCTCAATACTATTTCACTCTTTATCAGTTTACTCTATTCCATTCCTCTATTAATCTGTGCCCAATCTTTTATTTACCTATTAATATGTTCCCTCTTCTCTCTATTAATCAAATAATCTGTTCGAACTTCTCTCTAGAAATCTATTGTTCTACACCTTCTTCTATTTTTCTCTTTATCTGTCCTATCTTCTTATTATTTCAACATAATTGTGTTCACTCTTCTTTCTATTTCTCTCTTTCTCTATTCACCCAATCGATTTCTCTTCTTTCCTTCTCTATTCCCCCAATCTATTTCTCTTCTCTCCTTCTCTATTCCCCCTAATCGATTTCTCTTCTCTCTTTCTCTATTCCCCCTAATCGATTTCTCTGTTATTAGTCTGTTCCCTCTTCACACTATTAATCTGTTCCCTCGACTCTCTGTCCCTATACGCCCGTTACCTCTTCCCTCTTCTTTCTCTTTCCAAATTAATCTTTTCCCTCAATTCTGTTTCTCTCTTTATTTGTGCTCTCTTCTTTCTATTTCTCTCTTTATCTGTTCCCTGGATTCTATTTCTTTATTCATCTGTCCCCATCTATTTTGATTATCTATTTGTCTATTCCCATCGATTTTGATGATCTAATCATCTATTCCCGCTAATCTGTTTCTCTAGTAATCTCGTCCCTCTAATCTATTTCTCTTTTATTCTGTTTTCTTATCTATTTCTCTATTTATCTGTTCCCTCAATACTCTCACTATTTATCTGTTTACTCTATTCCATTCCTCTATTCATCTGTGCCCAATATTTTATATACCTATTAATCTGTTCCCTCTTCTCTCTATTAATCAAATAATCTTTTCCAACTTCTCACTATAAATT
Organism: Callipepla californica brunnescens; assembly: GCA_023055505.1. Classification (NCBI taxonomy): domain Eukaryota; kingdom Metazoa; phylum Chordata; class Aves; order Galliformes; family Odontophoridae; genus Callipepla; species Callipepla californica. The sequence goes on along the minus strand of JALIRH010000072.1, from coordinate 160,425 downwards.
TATTGTTTTACTCCCTCTTCTATGTCCCCATTTATCCGTTCCCTCAACTCTATGTCCCTACACACCTGTTCCCTCTTTATTGTTTCACCATTTACCCGTTCTTTTTTTATTTTGTTTCTCTATTTACCCGTTCCCTCTTTATTCTAGTACTCTCTTTTCCTTTTCCCTCTTTATTCTGTTTCTATTAACCTGTTCCCTCTTTATACTATTTCTCTATTCATCAGTTCCCTCTTCTTAATCTTTCCATAAATCTTTTCCATCGTTTCTATTTCTCTCTTTATCTGTCCTCTCTTCTTACTATTTCACTGTAATTCTGTTCCCTCTTCTTTCTATTTCTCATTTTATCTGTTCCCACGATTCTATTTCTCTCTTTATGTTTTCCCTAATCGATTTCTCTACTAGCCTGTTCCCTCATCTCACTGTTAATCTGTTCCCTCTGTTCTTTTCCTCTAGATATCAGTTCCCGCTATTCTATGCCCCTATACACCTCTTCCCGCTGTTCTATGCCTCTATACACCTCTTCCCTCTTTATTCTATTGCTCTGTTTTCCTGTTCCCTCTTTATTCTGTCTCTCTATTTACCTGTTCACTCTTTTTTATTATTCCATAACAATCTTTTCTCAATTCTATTTCTCTTTATCTCTTCTCTTCTTACTATTTCACTATAAATCTGTTCACTTTTCTTTCTATTTCACTCTTAATCTGTTCCCTCGATCTATTTCTCTTTCTCTGTTCCCTCTAATCTATTTCTCAATTAATCTGTCCCCACTAATCTATTTCTCTATTCATCTGTTCCCTCAATACTATTTCACTATTTATCTGTTTACTCTATTCCATTCATCTATTCATCTGTGCCCAATATTTTATCTATTAATCTGTTCCCTCTTCTTTCTATTAATCAAATAATCTGTTCCACCCTCTCTATAGAATTCTATTAATTTACTCTTACCTCTTCTTTCTATGTCCCTATACATGCGTTCCCGCTTCTTTCTATGATGTCCCTGTACATCGCTTCCAGCTATTCTATGTCCCTATAAAACTGTTCCCTCTTTATTCTATTGCTCTATTTACCTTTTCCCTCTTCATTCTGTTTCTGTATTTATCTGTTCCCTCTTTCTTTTTCTTTCCATATTATTTTTTCCATAGATTCTATTTCTCTCCTTATCTGTTCCCTGAATACAATTTCACTATTTATCTGTATACTTTATCCCATTCCTCTATTTATTTATCTGTGCCCAATATCTCTTTTGCAGTCGTTGCTATGTATCGCTCTGGAGGTGCAGTATTTCTATGCGGCCACAAGGCGGCGCTATGGCGTTGCAGTACCCATATCCACCACTGGGTGTCGCTGTGTCTCTGTATCTCTATGGGGTCACTGTGTTTCACTCTTTATCTGTTTACTCCATTCCATTCCTCGATTCATCTGTGCCCAATATTTTATTTATCTATTAATCTGTTCCCTCTTCACTCTATTAATGAAATAATCTGTTCCACCTTCTCTGTATAAACCTTTCAATTTCCTCCCTCTTCCATTTCTCAATACATCTGTTCCCTCTTCTTTCTTGATTTATCCGTTCCCGCCTATTTCTCTTTCTCTGCTTATCTGTTCCCTCGATTCCGTTCCTCTATTAATCAGTTCCTAATATTAGATTTTTCTAATCATCTGTTCCCTCTTCACTCTCTGTATCCAATAATCTGTTCCAACTTCTCTCTACATATCCACTAAATTATTCCCTCTTCTTTCTACTTCCCCTCATTCAATTTGCATGTTAATCACTTCCCTCGGTTTTATTTGCATGTTAATCAGCTCCCTCAGTTCTAATTGCATATTAATCACTTCCCTGTATCCTATTAGCATATCGACCCGCCCCCTCTGTCCTATTTGCATATGTACCCGCCCCCACTGACCTATTTGCATATCGACCCGCACCCTCTGTCTTATTTTCATATGTACCCGCCCCCTCTGTCCTATTTGCATATGTACCCGCCCCCTCTTTCCTGTTTGCATATGTACCCGCCCTTTCTGTCCTATTTGCATAATGTATTCTATTTCTCTCTTTATCTGTTCTCTATGCATCTGTTCCCATAGATTCTGATCATCTAATCATCTTTTCCCGCTATTATATTTTTCTATTCATCTGTTCCCTCCAATCTATTTCTCCATTGATCTGTTCACTCCATTCCATTCCTCTATTCATCTGTGCCCAATATTTTATTTATCTATTATTCTGTTCCCCCTTCTCTCTATCAATCAAATAATCTGTGCCAACTTCTCTCTATAAATCTATTAATTTACTCCCTCTTCTATTTCTCTATTCATCTCTTCCCGCTAATCAATATATCAATTAATCTGTTCCCACTAATCTATTTCTCTATTTATCTCTTCCCATTTCTTTCTCTATCTCTACTTATCCGTTCCCTCGATACTATTTCTCTATTTATCCGTGCCCTCGATTCCATTCCTCTATTCATCTGTTCCCAATAATCTATAAATGTAGCAATCTGTTCCCTCTTATCTCTATGAATCTGTTAAATTCTTCCCGCTTCTATTTCTCTATTTATCTGTCCCCTCTTCTTTCTGTGTCCCAATTAATGTGTCCCCTCGTCTTTCTATTTCCCTATACATTCTCCCCTCGATTCTCTTTCTCTATAAATCTGTTCTATTTTCTTCCTATTTCTGTATGAATCTGTTCTCTCTTTTTTCTATTTCTCTATGAAACAGTTCCCGCAATTCTGTTTCACTATTCATCTGTTCCCTCGATTCTATTCCTCCCTTTGTCTCTTCCCTCTTCTCTCTATTCCTCTCGTTATCTGTTCCCTCTTCTCTCTATGAATTTATTCCCTCTCTTCTATTTCTCTCTATATCTGTTTCCTGAATTCCATTTCTCTATTAATCTCCACCCTCGATTCTATTTCTCTGTTCCTCTGTTCCCTCTAATCTATATCTCAGTTGATCTGTTCCCTCTTCTCCCTATCAATTTATTCCCTCAATTTTATTTCTCTATTAATCTATACCCTCTTCTCTCTATTAATCCCTTCATTCTGTTCTTATTTTTCTCTATTAATCTGTATCCTCTATGCTATTTCTCTCTTCACCTATTCCCTCTGATCTATTTCCCTAATTATCTCTACCCGCTCTTCCGTTTCTCTCTTTATCTGTTCCCGCTAATCCCTTTCTCCGTTCATCTGTTCCCAATGTAGTATTTCTCTATTCATCTCTTCCCTCTTTTCTCCAGCAGACAAATAATCTGTTCCAACTTCTCTCTATAAATCTATTAAATTATTCCCTCTTCAATCTATTTCTGCCTTAATCAGTTCCCTCGATTCTATTTCTCTGTTCATCTCTCCTCTCTTCTTTCTGTTTCTTTACCTGTGGCGTGGCTTTATGATTTCTGGCATTGCTATTCCACACCATAACATCCCGTTACCTCTTCATTCTATTTCTCTATTTATCTGTTCCCTCCAATCTATTTCTCTACTAGACTCTTCCCTCTAATTATTTCTCTATTAATCTGTCCCCACTAATCTCTTTCTCTATTTATCTGTTCCCTCAATACGATTTCACTCTTTATCTCTTTACTCTATTCCATTCCTCTCTTCATCTCTGCCCGATATTTTATTTATCTATTAATCTGTTCCCTCTTCTCTTTATTAAACAAATAATCTGTTCCAACTTCTCTCTATAAATCCATTAAATTACTCCTTCTTCTTTCTATTTCTCTATTAATCACTTCCCTCTTCTCACTATTAATCCGTTCCCTCAATGATATTTCCCTATCAGTCTGTTCCCTCTTCTATTTCCCTATCAATCTGTTCCCTCTTCTATTTCCCTATTACTCTGTTCCCTCTTCTTTCTCTTTCCGTATTTATTTGTTCCGCCTGCTTTCCATGTCCCTCTACCTCTCTTCCCTCCATTCTATTTCCCCGTCCATCTGTTCCCATCGGTTCTGTTTCTCTCTACACCCGCTCCCTCTGTTATAGGTGTGCAGAGAGCGATACACACCGATCGTTGCCGGCAGTGAGGAACTAATTGAGCAAGCAATAAACGAGCGGAGCAGCGCTGGGCGGCCGGGAGTCTGCACTCCACCGGATAACGGGAACCAGAAAACACTGTCGGAAACAACTGGAAGGAAAAGGTCACCTTTTAGCCCAGGGTGCGGTGATACGGTTTGATGAACGAGGTGATCAAAGGAAAAGGGGGGATTGTGATAGGAAACGAGGTCTGTGCTTTCTATTCCTGTTCATCAAACCGACTCGAGATGGATGGGGCAGTGTTTGGCAGCGCTTATTTTTCTTAGAACTGTGTGGTCGGTCGAAGTCTGAAAGTGGATGGAGAGATGGTTTTGGAAATCGGAGCCACAGCGCTTAGTTCTGACACCTGGGCAATGAACATAACATAGCAGCGACCTTCTGAGGAACCGCCGAAGGAAAAGAAGTGGAAATCTCCTCTTGAGCGCACGCGATCGGAGCTGAAGAGGACCGCAGCCTTCATCTCTTCTCTGCGAGGATGCAGAGAACGGCTCCCAACTAGCAGCCGGCGCAGCCCAGGAAGGAAAGAGAACCACGAATATAGAGATAAGAGCCGATAAGAAGAGGGGTCGGCTCCTCTGGTGGAGCGCAGACTCCCGGCCGCCCAGCGCTGCTCCGCTCCTGTATTGCTTGCTCAATAAATTCCTTACTATCGGCAGTGATCGGTGTGTATCGTTCTTCACGCCTATAACCCCTGTTCTCACTATCGATCTGCTCCCTCGGTTCCATTTCTCTGTTTATCTGCTCCCTCTTCTCAGTATTAATCTGTTCCCTTGATTTTAATCCCTATACATCTTTTCCCTCCATTCTGTTTCCCTATACAACTGTTCTCATTGATTCTTTTACTCTGTGCATCCGTTCCCATCGGTTCTATCTCTCTATTCATCTCTTCCCGCTAATCAATAGATCTATTCATCTGTTCCCACTAATCTATTTCTCCATTTATCTCTTCCCGCAACGTTCTCCATCTCTACTTATGCGTTCCCGCTATTCTATTTCTCTACTTATCCTTTGCCTCAGTACTCTCTCTCTATTTATCTGTTCCCTCAATCCTATTTCTCTATTTATCCGCTCCCTCGATGCCATCCGTCTGTTCATCTGTTCCCAATATCCCATTTATCTAATAATCCCTTCCAACTTCTCTCTATAAATCTATTAAATTATTCTTTGTTCCTCTCTGTTTATCTGCTCCAGCTGCTCTATTGCTCTCCTTACTTATTCCTTCTTTATTCTCTTTCTCTATTTACCAGTTCCCTCTTTATTCTATTACTCTATTTATCTCTTCCCTCTTCTTATTTTTTTCCTATCAGTCTCTTCCCTCTACTTGACATTTCTCTCTTTATCTATTCCATCGATTCTATTTCTTTCTTTATCCATTCTCTCTATTCCATTTCTCTATCAGTGCCCTGGATTCTATTTCTCTGTTCAACAGTTCCCTCTCCTTTCTATGTCTCTGTTTTCCTGTTCCCTCCATTCTGTGTTTTCTCTTTGTGTTCCCTCCATTCTATTCCTCTCGTTATCTGTTCCCTCTTCTATCCGTTTCTCTCTTCCCCATATTCTATTTCTCTATTTATCTTTTCCGTCTCCTCCCTATAAATCCATTCCCCCTATTCCATTTCTCTGTTCATATATTCCCTCTTCTCTCTATTAATCTCTTCCATCAATGCTATTTCTCTATTTATTTGTACCCTCATATTTCTATTTCTCTATTTATTTATTTCTGTCTCCTATTTCTGTTTATTTCTTCCCTGGATTTTCTTTCTCTATTTTTGTATTCCCGATATTCTCCTTCTTTATTTATCTGCTCTGCCTGCTTTCTATTTCTCTATTTACCCGTTCCCGCTGTTCTATTTCTCGACGAACGCGTTCCCTTGTTTCTATTCCTCCCTTCCTCTCTTCTCCCTAGTAATTTCTTCCCTCAATTTTCATTCTCTCTTAATCTTTCCCCTTTATTCTATTTCTCCCTTAATCATTTCCCTCCGCTCTATTTGTCTCTGTAACTGTTCCCTCCGTTCTGTTTCTCTCCATCCGATCCCTCTTCTCACTATTTATTATTTCCCTCTGTTCTGTTTCTCTGTTCACCTGTTCCATCTGATCTATTTCTCCGTTAATCAGTTCCCACTGTTCTGTTTCTCTTTTAATCCGTTCCCTCACTTCCATTCCTCTTCTAATCTGTTACCTCTTCTCTCTATAAAATTATTATTTATTCCCTCTTATATCTATTTCGCTATTAATCTGTCCCCACTAATCTATTTCTCTATTCGTCTTTTCCCTCAATACTATTTCACTCTTTATCTGTTTACTCCATTCCATTCCTCTGTTCATCTGTGCCCAATATCTCTTTTGGGGTCGTCGTTCTTGGGGTCTATTTCGGGGTCTCTGTGGGGTCGCTATGTATCGCTCTGGAGGTGCAGTATTTCTATACGGCCACAAGGCGGCGCTATGGCGTTGCAGTACCCATATCCACCACTGGGTGTCGCTGTGTCTCTGTGTCTCTATGGGGTCACTGTGTCTCTATGCATCTGTGCATTCGCACTTTACGGGGCGGCTTAATTAAATAATTGCGGCTTAATTAACTCATTATTGGCGCCTTAATTAATTCACTCACCGCCACTGCGTTAATGAATGGCGGCTGATTGCGGGGGCGGAGCGGGGAGGGCTTCAAATGCGCCGCCCCATAGCGCCGCTGCCCTCCCTATAGTATTGCCCCACTGCGCTGCCACATTTGGGGGGGATGATTTTGGGGTTTTGTGGGGATTTTTTGGGGGATTTTTGGGGTATTTTTTGAAGGATTTTTTGGGGAAATTTTAGGGGATTTTTTGGGATTTTTTGAGGGATTTTTTGGGTTTTTTTGGGGGGGGATTTTTGGGTGGATTTTTTGGGGATTTTTTAGAGTTTTTTGGGGGGATTTTTTGAGGGATTTTTTTGTTTTTTTTTGGGGGGGATATTTTGGGGGATTTTTGGGGGATTTTTGGGGGATTTTTTGGGGATTTTCTAAGGGATTTTTTGAGGGATTTTTTGAGGGATTATTTAGGGGATTTTTTTGATTTTTTTATGGGAATTTTTTGGCAGGATTTTTTGAGGAATTTTTGGGGGGATTTTGGGGGGATTTTTTTGGGGGGATTTTTTTGATTTTTTGGGGGGAATTTTTGGTGGTTTTTTTTTTGAGGGATTTTTTGAGGGATTATTTAGGGGATTTTTTTGAGTTTTTTATGGGAATTTTTTGGCAGGATTTTTTGAGGGATTTTTTGAGGGTTTTTTGGGGGGATTTTTTGGGGGATTTTTGGGGGATTTTTAAGGGATTTTTTTGTGGTATTTTTTGGGATTTTTTTTGGTTTTTTTTTGAGGGATTTTTGGGGTGATTTTGTGTGTTCCCGATGTCTCCTCTTGCCCAGAGCGGCCTGCTGAGCGCAACGGAGAATTCCCTCGGCACTCCGTGCTGCATCCATCGGGACCGGCGGAGCTGTGCATGTTCGGGGTCAGGTAGGACTAAGAGTGCTCCATGGATTTGGTCTCAGCTGCTGGACGCTGCACAGACAATTGCTCCGTCCAAATCCTCGCTGTTCCTCCCCAATCTCTGGCCCTAACTCCTCGCTGTCCCACCCCAACCTCCGGCCCTCAGTCCTATTCGATCCTACGTCTGTTCATCTCTTCCCTCCATTCTATTTCTCTATGGATCTCTTCCCTCGAATCTATTTCTCTCTTAATCTGTTCTCTCCATTCGATTTCTCTTTTAATTGGTTCTCTCCCATATATTTCTTAATAGTGTCCCTCTTCTCTCTATTTCTCTATTAATCCATTCCCTCATCTCTCTTTCTCTCTATTAATCTGTTCCCTCTCTTCTATTTCTCTCTTACTCTAATTCCATCTTCAGTCTATTAAACTTTTAATCTGTTCCCGCGATTCTATTTCTCTTGTAATCTCTTCCCTCTTCTCTCTATTAATCTGTTCCCTCTATACTGTCTCTCTTTTTATTTGTCCCCTCTATTCTATTTCTCTATTCTATTTATCTCTTACTCTTCTCCCTAAATTCTATTTCTCTCTTTAATCTTTTTCCCTCTTCTCTGTATTTCTCTCTTAATCTGGTCCCTCCATTCTATTTCTCTCTTCATCTGTTCCCTCTCTTCTATTTCTCTTTTAATCTGTTCGCTCTATTCTATCTCTCTCTTCATCTGTTCCCTCTTCACTCTCTGTCTCTCTTAATCGGTTCCCTCCATTCTTTTTCTCTCATTACATGTTTCCTCCATTCCCATTTGTCTCTTAATCTCTTCCCTCTGTTATATTTCTCTGCTTATCCGTGCTCTCCGTTCCATTCCTCTATTTATCCGTTCCCCCGATTCCATTCTTCCATTTCTCTGTTCCAACTTCTCTCTATAAATCTATTAAATTATTTCCTCTTCTATCTATTTCTCTAATTCTCTGTTCCCGCTATTAAATTTCTCTATTGCTCTGCTCCCTCTTTTCACTCTCATCTGTTCTATCTATACTTTTTTTCTATTTATCTGTTTCCTCGATTCTATTTCTCAATGTATCTATTCCCTCTTCTTTCTATCACTCTATTTATCTCTTCCCTCTCTTCTATTTCACCATTTATCTGCTCTGTCTACACCCTATTAATCTGTTCCCTCTATTCAATTTCTCTATTCATATATTCCCTCTCCTATTCATCGGTTCCCTCTGTTCTATGTCTCTCTAAACCTGTTCCCTCTGATCTCTTTTTCTCTCATTCTGTTCCCTTTATGCTATTTTTCACTTAACCTGCTTCCCCTTTTCTATTTCTCTATTTCTCTGATCCCTGTCCTGTTACTCTGTTAATCTGATCCCTGCTCTCTCTATCGATCTGTCCATCTCGTCACTCTCTTCTATTTCTCTATTAATCTGTTCCCTCGAATCTATTTCTTTATTTATGTGTACCCTCATCTTTCTATTTCTCTCTTTATCTGTCCCCTTGATTCTATTTCACTATTTATCTGTTCTCTCCTCTATCTCTATTTATCTCTTCCCTCTGTTCTATTTCTCTATATATCTTTTTAATCTCCTCCCTATTAATCTGTTCCCTCGATTCAATTTTTGTATTAATATATTACTTCCTCTCTTCAGTTCTTTTACCTCTGTTCTATTTCTCTATTTTTCTGTTCCCACTATTTTAATTCTTTTATTTTCTATTCCCACTGTACTATTTCTCCATTTTTCTTTTCCCTCTATCCTACTTCTCTATTTACCTGATCCCTCCTCTTTCTATTTCTCTATCTATCTGCTCCCACTATTTTATTTCTCTATTTTTCAGTTCCCTCTTCTATCTATTTCTCTATTTATCCGTTCCCTCTTCTATTTTTCAATTTATCCGTTCCCCCTATTCTGTTTCTCAATTTATCTATTCCCTCTATTCAAATTCTCTATTAATCCATTTCCTCTTCTCTCTATTAATCTTTTCCTTCAGTTCTGTTTCTCTATTTATCTGTTCCCTCTTCACACTGTTAATCTGTTCCCGCTGTTCTATTTCTCTATTCATCTGTTCCCTCCATTCTGTTCCTCTCGTTATCTGTTCCCTCTTCTATCCATTTATCCCTTCCCGATATTCTATTTCTGTATTTATCTGTTCCGTCTCCTCCCTATAAATCCATTCCATCTATTCAATTTCTCTATTAATATATTCCCTCTTCTCTCTATTCATCTTTTTTTATTCTGTTTCTCTATTTCTCTGTTCCCTCTTTGCACTGTTAATCTGTTCCCTCCATCCTATTCCTCCCTTCATCTCTTCCCTCAATTCCATTCCTCCCTTCATCTCTTCCCTCTTCTCTCCATTCCTCTCGTTATCTGTTCCCTCTTCTCACTATTAATTTATTCCCTCGATTCTATTTCTCTATCAATCTGTTCTCTCTTCTTTCGATTTCTCCATAAAACTGTGCCCTCGATTCTGTTTCTCTGCTCCCGCTCTTCTATTTCTCAATTAATCTATTTCCTCTGTTCAATTTCTCTATCAGTCTGTTCCCTCTTCTCACTGTTAATCTGTTCCCTCCGTTCTATTTCACTGTTTCTATCTTCTGTCTTCTTTCCATTTCTCTCTTTATCCGTTCCCTCGATTCTATTTCTCTCTATTTCTTCTCTCTAGTTTATCTGTTCCCTCTTCTCTCTATGAATTTATTCCCTCTCTTCTATTTCTCTATATATCTGTTTCCTAATTTCTGTTTTTCTGTTAATCTCTACACTCTCGATTCTATTCCCCTGTTTATCTGTGCCCTCAATTCCATTCCTCTATTCATCTGTTCACTCTTCTCACTATGAATTTATTACTTGATTCTCTCTTATATTTATTTCTCTATTAATCAGTTCCCTCGATTCCATTCCTCTATTCATCTGTTCCCAATTTCTTCCCTCTTAATTTCTCTATTAATTTCTTCCCTCTTCCCACTATTTCCTCATTATTCTGTGTCCTCAGTACTATTTCTTTATTTTTCTGCACCCTCAATTCTATTTCCCTCTAAGTCTGTTCCTTCTTCTTTCTATTTCTCTATCAATCTATTCTCTCAATAATACTTTTCAGTTTATCTGTGCCCTCGATTCTATTCCTCTATTAATCTGTTCCCAATATTCCATTCCTCTATTAATCTCTTTTCTCTTCTCACTGTAAATGTTTTAGTTTAATCCCTCTTATATCTATTACTCTATTAATCAATTCCCTTGATTCTATTTCTCTATTTATGGGTTCCCTCGACTATATTGATCTTTCTGTCTGTTCCCTCGATTCTGTTTCTTAATATCCCTGTTCCCTCTTTTCCCCATTAATTTGTTCCCTCTGATCTATTTCTCTGTTCATCAGTTCCCTTTGTTCTGTTTCTCCGTTCATCAGTTCCCGCTATTCTGTTTCTCTTTTCATCCGTGCCCTTGATTCCATTCCTTTCTTAATCTGTGCCCAATATTTTATTTATCTATCCATTGGATTAAGAGGGAGAAGAGGGAGCAGATTCTCTGTTCCACCTTCTCTCTATACATCTATGAATGTACCCCCTCTTCTTTCCGTATCCCTATTTGCTCGTTCCCTGTTTATTCCATTGCTCTATTTACCCATTCCCTCTTCTTTCTCTTTCCACATTAATCTTTTCCTTGATTCTATTTCTCTTTTTCCCTATTCTCTCTTCTCTTTCTCTCCTTACCTGTTCCCTCGATTCTGTTTCTTTATTCATCGGTTCCCATTGATTCTGATTATCGACGCATCTATTCCCATATATTCTGATTATCTAATCATCTTTTCCCGCTAATATATTTCTCTATTTTTCTCTTCCCATCGATTCCGTTTCTCTATTCATCTGTTCCCCTAATCTGTTTCTCTATTTCTCTCTCCCCGCAACATTCTCTCTCTACTTATGCGTTCCCGCTATTCCATGTCTCTGCACATTCTTTGCCTCAGTTCTCTCTCTATTTCTCCACTCCCTCGATTCCATTCCTCTATGGAACTCTTCGCAATATTCTGTTTATCTTCTCATCTGTTCCCTCCTCTCTCTATCAATCTGTTTAGTCCCTCTTCTGTTTCTTTTTTTAACACTTCCCACAACTTATTTCTCACTTCATCTATCCGCCCTTCTTTCTATTTCCCTATTTACATGCTCCCTCTTCTTTCTGTGCCCCTCTTAATCTGTTCCCACTCTTCTATGTCCCTATTTATCTGTTTCCCCTATACTATTTTCCTATTTCTCTCTTTCCTCTATACAATAATTTCTCTTTTTATCTGTTCCCTTTTCTTCCCAATTCTCTGTTTCTCTGTGCCCTCTTTATTCTCCTTCTCTATTTCTCTGTGCCTTCTTTATTCTCCTTCTCTATTTATCTGTTCCCTCTTCTTTCTATGTCGGTACTTATCTGTTCCCTCTCTTCCATTTCTCTCTTCATCCGTTCCCTCGATTCCATTTCTCTGTGTATCTGTGCCCTCTACTCCCTATTAATCTCTTCCCACTGATCTATTTCTCTATTAATCTGTACCCTCTCATCTATTTCCCTGTAAGTCTCTACCCTCTTCTTTCTATTTCCTTATTTTTTTGTGCTCTCGATTCTCTTTCTCTGTTTATCTGTTCCCTCTGTTATATTTCTCTGCTTATCCGTGCTCGCCATTCCATTCCTCTATTTATCCGTTCCCTCGATTCCATTCCTCTGTTTCTCTGTTCCAACTTCTCCCTGTAAATCTATTAAATTATTCCCACTTCCTTTTGCTTCTCTATTTATCTGTTCCGTTTTCACTCTTAATTTGTTCTATCCATACTTTTTCTCTATTAATCTGTTCCCTCGATTCTTCCCGCTATTCGTTTTCTCTATTTATCTGTTGCCGCTGTTCTCTTTCTCTGTTTATCTTTTTCCCCTGTACTATTTCCCAATTTATCTGTTCCCTCCTCTTTCTCTTTCCATATTAATCTTTTCACTCGATTCTATTTCTCTCTTCATCTGCTCCCGTGATTCTACTTCTCTATTAAACTGTACCCTAAAATCTATTTCCATATTTATCTGTTCCATCTACTTTATAATTCCCTATAAATCTTTTCTCTCAATACTCTTTCTCTATAAATCAATTCACTCTTCCTTCTGTTCTCTATTTCTCTATATATCTGTTCTCTCTTCTTTCCATTTCTCTATTTATATTTCCTTGATTTTATTTCTCTATTTATCTGTTCCCCCTAATCTATTTCTCAATTAATCTCTTCGCACTATTCTATTTCTCTTTTTATCTGTTCCCTCTCATTTCTGTTTCTCAATTTACCTGTTCTCTCTTTATTCTATTACCCCATTTGTCTGTTCCCTCAATTCTATTTCTCTCTTTATCTGTTCCCATCGATTCTGATTATCTAAGCATCTGTTCCCACTAATCTATATATCTATTCATCTTTTCCCCGCTGTTGTATTTTTCTATTTGCTCCCACTAATCTATTTCTCTATTTATCTGTTCCCTCAATACTATTTCACTCTTTATCTGTTTACTCCATTCCATTCCTCTGTTCATCTGTGCCCAATATCTCTTTTGGGGTCGTCGTTCTTGGGGTCTATTTCGGGGTCGCTATGGGGTCGCTATGTATCGCTCTGGAGGTGCAGTATTTCTATACGGCCACAAGGCGGCGCTATGGCGTTGCAGTACCCATATCCACCACTGGGTGTCGCTGTCTCTGTGTCTCTATGGGGTCGCTATGTATCGCTACGGAGGTGCAGTACCCGTATATCACCACAGGGTGTCGCTGTGTCACTGTCTATGCATCTCTATGTGTCACTATGTATCTCTGTGCATGCGCCCTTTACAGGGCGGCTTAATAAATTAATTGCGGCTTAATTAATTCATTAGTGGCGGCTGATTGCGGGGGCGGAGCGGGGAGGGCTTCAAAAGCGCGGCCCCATAGCGCCGCTGCCCTCCCTATAGTATTGCCCCACAGCGCTGCAACAGTTTGGGGGATTTTTTGGGGAATTCTTTGTAGCTTTTTGGGGGATTTTTAGGGGGATTTTTTTTGGAGATTTTATTGTGGGAATTTTTTTTTTTTTTTTTTTTTTTTTTTTTGGGGGGAGGGGGATTTTTTGGAGGAGAATTTGTTTCTTTTTTTTCGGATTTTTTTTCGGTTTTTTTCTTTTCTTTTTTTTTTTTTTTTTGGATATTTTTGGGGGATAGTTTTGGTGGATTTTATTGGCATTTTTGGGGGAGTTTTTTGGGGTTTTTTTGGAGGCATTTTTTGGGTTCACGTATTTTTTTTCTTCTCTCCTGCTTCCCGTGGCCGTGCGCTGGCCGCCACGCCGTCTCAGCTCTTGCCCAGAGCGGCCTGCTGAGCGCAACGGAGAATTCCCTCGGCACTCCGTGCTGCATCCATCGGGACCGGCGGAGCTGTGCATGTTCGGGGTCAGGTAGGACTAAGAGTGCTCCATGGATTTGGTCTCAGCTGCTGGACGCTGCACAGACAATTGCTCCGTCCAAATGCTCGCTGTTCCTTCCAAATCTCTAGCCCTAACTCCTCGCTGTTCCACCCTAATATCCTGCCAATCTGTTTCTCTCTTTATCTGTTCCCTCGATTGTATTTCTTTATTCATCTATTCCCATCGATTCTGATTATCTAATCATCTCTTCCTGCTAATCTATATATCTATTCATCTATTCCTGCTATTATATTTCTCTATTCATCTGTCCCCACTAATCTATTTCTATATTTATCTCTTCCCTCAATACTATTTCACTCTTTATCAGTTTACTCTATTCCATTCCTCTATTAATCTGTGCCCAGTCTTTTATTTATCTATTAATATGTTCCCTCTTCTCTCTATTAATCAAATAATCTGTTCCAACTTCTCTCTATAAATCTATTGTTCTACACCATCTTCTATTTTTCTCTTTATCTGTCCTCTCTTCTTACTATTTCAATATAATTGTGTTCACTCTTCTTTCTATTTCTCTCTTTCTCTATTCCCCCAATCGATTTCTCTTCTTTCCTTCTCTATTCCCCCAATCTATTTCTCTTCTCTCCTTCTCTATTCCCCCTAATCCATTTCTCTTCTCTCTTTCTCTATTCCCCAATCGATTTCTCTTCTTTCCTTCTCTATTCCCCCAATCTATTTCTCTTCTCTCTTTCTCTATTCCCCCTAATCGATTTCTCTCTTATTAGTCTTTTCCCTCTTCTCACTATTAATCTGTTCCCTCGACTCTCTGTCCCTGTACACCCGTTCCCTCGTCGTTCTGTTTCTCTCTCTGGTTACCTCTTCCCTCTTCTTTCTCTTTCCAAATTAATCTTTTCCCTCAATTCTGTTTCTCTCTTTATCTGTTCCCTCTTCTTTCTATTTCTTTCTTTATCTGTTCCCTGGATTCTATTTCTTTATTCATCTGTCCCCATCTATTTTGATTATCTATTTGTCTATTCCCATCGATTTTGATTATCTATTTGTCTATTCCCATCAATTTTGATTATATAATCATCTGTTCCCGCTAATCTATTTCTCTAGTAATCTCGTCCCTCTAATCTATTTCTCTCTTATTCTGTTTTCTTATCTATTTCTCTATTTATCTGTTCACTCAATACTCTCACTATTTATCTGTTTACTCTATTTCATTCCTCTATTCATCTGTGCCCAATATTTTATATATCTATTAATCTGTTCCCTCTTCTTTCTATTAATCAAATAATCTGTTCCACCTTCTCTGTAGAATTCTATTAATTTACTCTTACCTCTTCTTTCTATGTCCCTATACATGCGTTCCCGCTTCTTTCTATGATGTCCCTGTACATCGCTTCCAGCTATTCTATGTCCCTATACAACTGTTCCCTCTTTATTCTATTGCTCTATTTACCTTTTCCCTCTTTATTCTGTTTCTGTATTTATCTGTTCCCTCTTCTTTTTCTTTCCATATTATTTTTTCCCCGAGATTCTATTCTCTCTTTATCTGTTCCCTCAATACAATTTCACTATTTATCTGTATACTTTATCCCATTCCTCTATTTATTTATCTGTGCCCAATATCTCTTTTGGGGTCGTCGCTATGTATCGCTCTGGACGTGCAGTATTTCTATGCGGCCACAAGGCGGCGCTATGGCGTTGCAGTACCCATATCGCACCACTGGGAGTCGCTGTGTCCCCGTGTCTCTGTGGGGTCACTGTGTTTCACTATTTATCTGTTTACTCTGTTCCATTCCTTTATTCATCTGTGCCCAATATTTTATCTCTCTATTAATCTGATCCCTCTTCTCTCTATTATTGAAATAATCTGTTCCAACTTCTCTCTATAAATCTATTAATTTACTCCCTCTTCTGATTCTCTCTTTATCTCTTCCCGCTCTTCTTTTTCTCTCTTGATCTGTTTCCTCTTTATTCCATGTCCCTATTTATCTATTCCCTCTTCTTTCTCTTTCCAGATTAATCTTTTCCCTCGATTCTATTTCTCTATTCATCTGTTCCCATTGATTTTGATTAACTATTTGTCTATTCCCATCAATTCGGATTATCTAATCATCTGTTCCCGCTAATCTATTACACTATTAATCTCTTCCCTCTAATCTATTTCTCTATTTATCTGTTCCCTCAATACTATTTCTCTATTTATCTGTTTCCTCTATTCCATTCCTCTATTAATCTGTGCCCAATATTTTATCTATCTTTTAATCTGTTCCCTCTTCTCTCTATTAATCAAATAACGGGTTCCAACTTTGCCCTGTAAATCTATTAATTTACTCTTCCCTTTTCTTTCTATGTCCCTATACAACTCTTCCCTCTTTATTCTTTTGCTCCATTTACCTCTTCCCTCTTTATACTATTTCTCTCTTTATCTGTTCCCTCGATTCTATTTCTTTATTCATCTGTTCCCATTAATTTTGATTATCTATTCATCTATTCCCATCTATTCTGATTATCTAATCATCTGTTTCCACTAATCTATATATCCATTCATCTTCTCCCGCTATTATATTTTTTATTTACCTGTTCCCTCTAATCTATTTCTCAATTAATCTGTCCCCACTAATCTATTTCTCTATTTATCTGTTCCCTCAATACTATTTCACTATTTAGCTGTTTACTCCATTCCATTCCTCTATTCATCTGTACCCAATATTTTATCTGTCTTTTAATCTGTTCCCTCTTCTGTGTATTAATCAAATAACCTCTTCCAACTTCGCCCTATAAATCTATTAATTTACTCTTCCCTTTTATTTCTGTCCCCATTTAACTGCTCCCTCTTTATTCTATTTCTATATTTATCTGTTCGCTCTTCTTTATCTATCCATAATAATCTCTTTCCTTGATTCTGTTTCTCTCTTTATCTGTTCTTTCTTCTTACTGTTTCACTATAATTCTTTGCTCTCTTCTTTCTTATTCTCTGTTTATCTGTTCCCTCGATTCTATTTCTTTATTCATCTGTTCCCATCGATTTTGATTATCAATTTGTCTATTCCCATCGGTTCTAATTATATAATCATCTGTTCCAGCTAATCTATTTCTCTATTAATCTCTTCCCTCTCATCTATTTCTCTATTTATCTGTTCCCTCAATACTATTTCACTATTTATCTGTTTACTCCATTCCATTCCTCTATTCATCTGTGCCCAATATTTTATTTATCTATTAATCTGTTCCCTTTTCTCTATTAATCAATTAATCTGTTCCAACTGCTCTATATAATTCTATTAATTTACTCTTCTCTCTTCTTTCTATGTCCCTATACTTCTGTTCCCTTTTTATTATATTGCTCTATTTAACATTTCCCTCTTTATTCTGTTTTTGTTTTCCTGTTCCCTCTTTATTCTGTTTCTCCATATACCTCTTCCCTCTTTATTCTGTTGTTCTCTTTGCCAGTTCCCTCTTTTTTCTCTTTCTCTATTTACATGTTCAGTCTTTTTTCTTTTTCTATATTTACCAGTTCCCTCTTTATTCTATTTCTCTATTTATCTGTTCTCTCTTCTTACTCTTTCACTATAAATCTGTTCCCTTTTCCTTCTATTTCGCTCTTTATCTGTTCCCGCAATTCTATTTCTCAGTTCATTCTGTTCCCTCTAACTGATTTCTCTATTTAACTGTTCTCTCTTCTATTTCTCGGTTCATTCTGTTCCCTCAAATCGATTTCTCTTTTTCTCTGTTCGCCCTTCTCACTATTAATTTAGTCCCTCTGTTTTGTTTCATTTTAATCTGTTTCCTCGATCTACTTCTCTTTCTCTGTTCTCTCCAATCTATTTCTCTACTAATCATTTCACTTTTATCTATTTACTATTCATCTGTCCCAACGAACCTATTTCTCTATTTATCTGTTCCCTCAATACTATGTCACTATTTATCTGTTAATTCTATCCCATTCCTCTTATATTCTGTGCCCAAGATTTTATTTATCTATTTATCTGTTCCCTTCTCTCTATTAATTAATAATCTGTTCCAACTTCGCTATATAAATCTATTAATTTACTTTTCCCTTCTCTTTCTATGTCCTTATACATCTGTTCCCTCTTCTATCTATGATATCCCTATACATCTTTTCACGTGATTCTATTTCTCTATTAACCTCTTCCCTCTTTATTCTATTTCTCCATTTACCCTTTCTCTCTTTATTCTATTTCCCCATTTACCTGTTCCCTTTTAATTCTTTTTCCTATTTACCAGTTCCCTCTTTATTGTTCCATAACAATCCTTTCCCTTAATTCTATTTCTCTCTTTATCTGTTCCCACTTCTTTCAATTTCAATCTTTATCTGTTCCCGAGATACTATTTCTCCGATCATTCTGTTCCCTCTAGTCAATTTCTCTGTTTATCTGCTCTCTCTTCTTTCAGTTTCTCTTTTATCTATTCCCTCTATTCGATTTCTCTTTTCATCTGTTCCCCCTAATCGATTGCTTCATTGGTCTGTTCCCTCTTCTCACTATTAATTTATTTATTCTGTTTTATTTCACTATTAATCTGTTTCCTAGTTTCTATTTCTTTTCTCTGTTCCCTCCATTCCATTCCTCTATTCATCTGTACCCAATATTTCTTTTTGGGTCATTCTTCTTGGGGTCAATTTTGGGGTCGCTATGTATCCCTCTGGAGGTGCAGTATTTCTATACGGCCACAAGGCGGCGCTATGGCGTTGCAGTACCCATATCCACCACTGGGTGTCGCTGCGTCTCCGTATCTCTATGGGGTCACTGTGTTTCACTACTTACCTGTTTACTCTATTCCATTCCTCTATTCATCTGTGCCCGATATTTTATTTATCTATTAATCTGTTCCCTCTTCTCTCTATTAATCAAATAATCTGTTCCATCTATTAATTCACTTTTCCCTCTCTTTTTCTATGTCCCTATAAATCTGTTCCCTCTTCTACCTAAGATGTCCGTGTGCATCTCTTCCTGCTTCTTTCTATGTCCGTGTACATCGCTTCCCGCTATTTTTTGTCCCTATAAAACTGTTTCCTCTTAAGCTATTGCTCTGTTTATGTTTTCCCTATTTATTCTGTTTTTCTATTTACCTGTTCCCGCTTCTTTCCATTTCCATAATAATCTTTTCCCTTGTTTCTATTTCTCTCTCTACCTGTACTTTCTTCTTCCTATTTCTCTCTTTATCTGTTCCCTCGATTCTATTTCTTTATTCAACTATTCCCATCGATTCTGATTTTCTAATCATGTGTTCTCGCTAATCTATATATCTGTTCATCTTTTCCCGCTATTACATTCTTAATTTTTTTTTCACTCCAATCTATTTCTCTACTAATCTTTTCCCTCTAATCTATTTCTCTATTAATCTGTCCCAACTAATCTATTTTTCTATTTATCTGTTCCCTCAATACTATTTCACTCTTTCTTTGTTATTTCTATCCCATTCCTCTTAATTTTAATCTGTGCCCAATATTTATTTATCTGTTAATCTGTTCCCTCTTCTCTCTATTAATCAAATAATCTGTTCCAACTTCGCCTTATAAATCTCTTTATTTACTCCCTCTTCTATGTCCCCGTTTATCCGTTCCCTTGACTCTTTGTTCTTATACATTTGTTCCCTCTTTATACTATTTCTCTATTTTCCTTTTGCCTCTTCATTTCGTTTCTATTTACCTGTTCCCTCTTTATAATATTTCCCCATTTATCTGTTCCCTTTTTTCTCTATTCTCTATTCCTTCAACACTATTTCACTATTTATCTGTTTATTCCATTCCTCTATTCATCTGTGCCCGATATTTTATTTATCTATTAATCTGTTCCCTCTTCTCTCTATTAACCAAATCATCTGTTCCAACTTCTCGCTATAAATCTATTAATTTACTCCCTCTTCTATGTCTCCGATTATCGGTTCCCTTCACTCTGTGTCCCTGTTTATCCATTCCCTCGACTCTTTGTCCTTATACATCTGTTCCGTCTTTATTCTGTTGCTCTATTGTTCTGTTCCCTCTTTATTTCATTTCTATTTGCCTGCTCCCTCTTTATTCTGTTTCTCTATTTACCTGTTCCCTCTTCTTTCTCATTCCAAATTAATCCTTTCCCTCGATTCTATTTCTTTCTTTATCTGTTCTCTCTTCTTACTATTTCTTCGTTTAACTGTTCCTGCAATTCTATTTCTCTCTTTATCTCCCCTAAACGATTTCTCTTTTTATCTGTTCCCCCTAATCAATTTTTCTATTAGTCTGTTCCCTCTTCTCACTGTTATTCTTTCCCTTTGTTCTATTTCACTGTTAATCTGTTCCCTCTGTTCTTTTCCTCTCTTTATCAGTTCCTGCTTTTCTATGTCCATAAACACCCGATCCCTCTTTATTCTGTTTCTCCATTTACCTTTTTTTCTCATTATTCTCTTTCTCCATATACCTCTTCCCCTCTTTCTTCTGTTGTTCTGTTTAGCAGTTCCCTCTTTATTCTCTTTCTCTATTTACATGTTCACTCTTTATTCTTTTTCTATATTTACCAGTTCCGTCTTTATACTCTTTCTCTATTTATCAACTCCTTATTTTTCTTTCCATTACAAACTTTTCCCTCGATTCTATGTCTCTTTATCTGTTCTCTCATCTTACTCTTTCACTATAAATCTGTTCCCTTTTCCTTCTGTATCGCTCTTTACCTGTTCCCGCGATTCTATTTCTCGGTTCAATCTGTTCCCTCTAATTGATTTCTCTTTTTATCTGTTCCCCCTAATCATTTTCTCTACTAGTCTGTTTCCTCTTCTCACTATTAATTTATTTCCTCTGTTTTGTTTCACTCTTAATCTGTTCCCTGGATCTATTTCTCTTTATCTGTTCCCTGCAATCTATTTCACAATTAATTTGTCCCTACTAATCTATTTATCTATTTATCTGTTCCCTCAATATGATTTCAGTATATCTGTTTATTCCATTCCTCTATTCATCTGTACCCAATATTTTATCTATCTTTTAATCTGTTCCCTCTTCTCTCTATTCATCAAATAACCGGTTCCAACTTGACCCTACAAAACTTTTAATTTACTCTTCCTTTTTATTTCTGTGTCCCTATTTACCTGCTCCCTCTTCTTTCTATGATGTCCCTATACATCTGTTCCCTCTTTTTTCTATGTCCCTATATAACTCTTCCCTCTTTATTCTCTTGCTCTATTTACCTGTTCCCTCTTTATTGTTTCTATATTTTTCTGATCCTGCCTCTTTCTCTTTCCATATTAATCTTTTCCCTTGATTCTGTTTCAATTTATCTGTTCTTTCTTTTTACTATTTCACCATAAGTGGCCCCCTCCCTCCTATTTGCATATCGACCCGCCCCCTCGACCCTATTTGCATATCGACCCGCCCCCTCCCTCCTATTTGCATATCGACACGCCCCCTCGACACTATTTGCATATGGACCCGCCCCCTCCCTCATATTTGCATATGGACCTGCCCCCTCCCTCCTATTTGCATATCGACCCGCCCCCTCTACCCTATTTGCATATCGACCCTCCATCCCGACCCTATTTGCATATCGACCCGCCCCCTCGACCTGTATCCTATTATTTCTCTATTAATCTGTCCCCACTGTTCTGTTGCTCTATATGCTGTTCCCTCCATACTATTTCACTCTTTATCTGTTTACTCTATTCCATTCCTCTGTTCATCTGTGCCCAATATCTCTTTTGAGGTCGTTGTTCTTTGGGTCTCTATGGGGTCGCTATGTATCGCTCTGGAGGTGCAGTATTTCTATACGGCCACAAGGCGGCGCTATGGCGCTGCAGTACCCATATCCACCACTGGGTGTTGCTGTGTCTCCGTATCTCTATGGCGACGCTGTGTTTCACTATTCATCTGTTCATTCCATTCCTCTATTCATCTGTGCCCAATATTTTATTTATCTATTAATCTGTTCTCTCTTCTCTCTATTAATGAAATAATCTGTTCCAACTTCTCAGTATAAACCTGTTAATTTACTCCCTCTTCTATCTATTTCTCCATTTATCGCTTACTGCTTTTCTGTTTCTCACTTTACCTGTTCCCCTTTTTCTATGTCCCTATACACCTGTTCCCTCTTATTCTACTGCTCAATTTACCTGTTCCCTCCTTATTCTCGTTTCTATTTACATGTTTCCTCTGAATTCTATTTCTGTATTTATCCATTCCCTTTTCTTTCTCTTTCCATAATAATCTTTCCCCTCGATTCTATTTCTCTCTTTATCTGTCCTCTCTTCTCACTATTTCTCCATTTAACTGTTCCTGTGACTCTATTTCTCCCTGTATCTATTCACCCTAATCGATTTCCCTATTTATCTGTTCTCTCTGTTCTTTCCCTCTCTTTATTAGTTCCAGCTATTCTATTTCCCTATACACGTTTCCTCTTAATTGTATTGCTCTATTTTCCTGTTCCCTCTTTATTCTGTTTCTCCATTTACCTTTCCTCTCTTTATTCTGTTTCTCTGTTTTCCTGTTCCCTCTTTATTCTCTTTCTCTATTTACCTGTTCACTCTTTATTCTTTTTCTATATTTACCAGTTCCCTCTTTATATTATTTCTCTATTTATCTGCTCTCTCTCCTTTCTATTTCTCCTTTATCTGTTCCCTCTAATCGATTTCCCTTTTTATCTGTTTCCCCTAATCTATTTCTCGATTAGTCTCTTCCCTCTTCTCACTAATAATTTATTCCCTTCTATTCTATTTTTCTGTTAATCTGTTCCCTCTGTTCTGTTTCACTCCTAATCTTTCCCCTCTAATCTATTTCTCTATTAATCTGTCCCCACTAATCCATTTCTCTATTCATCTGGTCCCTCAGTACTATTTCACTATTTAACTGTTTACTCTATCCCATTCCTCTATTCATCTGTGCCCAATATTTTATTTATCTATTAATCTCTTCCCTCTTCTCTTTTTTAAACACATTATCTGTTCCAACTTAACTTCATAAAACCGCTAATTAACTCCCTCTTTGTTCTGTGTCCCTATTTACCTGTTCCATCTTTATTCTGTTTTCTACTTACCCGTTCTCTCTTTGTTCAACTACTTTGTTTACCTGTTCCCTTTTCTTTCTCATTCCAAAATAATCTTTTCCGTTGATTCCATTTCTCTCTTTATCTGCTCTCTTTTTAATATTTCTCTCTTTATCCATACTCTCTTCTTTCTATTTCTTTATCTGTTCCTTGATTCTATTTCTTTATTCATCTGTTCTCATAGATTTTGATGATCTATTCGTCTATTCCCATCCATTCTGATTATCTAATCATCTGTTCCTGCTCATCAATTTCACTATTAGTCTCTTCCCACTAATCTATTTCTCTATTTATCTATTCCCTCAACACTATTTGGTATTTATCTGTTTACTTTATGCCATTCCTCTATTTATCTGTGCCCTCTATGCCATTCCTCTATTTATCTGTGCCGAATATTTTATTTATCTATTAATCTGTTCCCTCTTCTCTCTATTAATCAGTCTGTCCCAGCTTCTCTCTATTAATCTATTGTTTTACTCCCTCTTCTTTTTCTCTCTTTGTCCGCTCCCGCTCTTTTCTATGTTCCTATTTCCCCATTCCCACTTCTTTCTATGTCCCTATTCCTCCTATTCTGTTTCTACATTTACTTGTCCCCTCTCTATTCTGTTCTCCGTTTTCCTGTTCCTTCTTTCTTCCATGTCCCTTCGCACCTGTTCCCTCTTTACCTTTCCATAACAGTCTCTTCCCTCGATTCTATTTCTCTTTATCTGTTCTCGTACCTATTTCTCGCTCTATCTGTTCCCACTTCTTTCTATTTCAATCTTTATCTGTTCTCACGATACTATTTCTCCGACCATTCTGCTCCCTCTAGTCTATTTCTCTATTTATCTGTTCCCTCAATACTGTTTCACTATTTGTTTACTCTATCCCATTTCTCTGTGACCAGTATTTTATTTATCTATTAATCTGTTCCCTCTTCTCTCTATTAATCAAATAATCTGTTCCATCTATTAATTCACTTTTCCCTCTCTTTTTCTATGTCCCTATAAATCTGTTCCCTCTTCTACCTAAGATGTCCGTGTGCATCTCTTCCTGCTTCTTTCTATATTCGTGTACATCGCTTCCCGCTGTTTTTTGTCCCTATAAAACTGTTTCCTCTTAAGCTATTGCTCTGTTTATGTTTTCCCTATTTATTCTGTTTTTCTATTTACCTGTTCCCGCTTCTTTCCATTTCCATAATAATCTTTTCCCTTGTTTCTATTTCTCTCTCTACCTGTACTTTCTTCTTCCTATTTCTCTCTTTATCTGTTCCCTCGATTCTATTTCTTTATTCAACTATTCCCATCGATTCTGATTTTCTAATCATGTGTTCTCGCTAATCTATATATCTGTTCATCTTTTCCCACTATTACATTGTTAATTTTTTTTTCACTCCAATCTATTTCTCTACTAATCTTTTCCCTCTAATCTATTTCTCTATTAATCTGTCCCAACTAATCTATTTTTCTATTTATCTGTTCCCTCAATACTATTTCACTCTTTCTTTGTTAATTCTATCCCATTCCTCTTAATTTTAATCTGTGCCCAATATTTATTTATCTGTTAATCTGTTCCCTCTTCTCTCTATTAATCAAATAATCTGTTCCAACTTCTCGCTATAAATCTATTAATTTACTCCCTCTTCTATGTCCCCGATTATCGGTTCCCTTCACTCTATGTCTCTTTATCCGTTCCCTCAACTCTTTGTCCTTATACATCTGTTCCGTCTTTATTCTATTACTCTATTTTCCTGTTCCCTTTTTATTCTGTTTTCTATTTACCTGTTCCCTCTTTATTCTATTGCTCTATTTTCCTTTTCCCTCTTTATTTTGTTTCTATTTGCCTGCTCCCTCTTTATTCTGTTTCTCTATTTACCTGTTCCCTCTTCTTTCTCATTCCAAATTAATCCTTTCCCTCGATTCTATTTCTTTCTTTATCTGTTCTCTCTTCTTACTATTTCTTCGTTTTACTGTTCCTGCGATTCTATTTCTCTCTTTATCTATTCCCCCTAAACGATTTCACTTTTTATCTGTTCCCCCTAATCAATTTCTCTATTAGTCTGTTCCCTCTTCTCACTGTTATTCTTTCCCTTTATTCTATTTCACTGTTAATCTGTTCCCTCTGTTCTTTTCCTCTCTTTATCACTTCCTGCTATTCTATGTCCATAAACACCCGATCCCTCTTTATTCTGTTTCTCCATTTACCTTTTTTTCTCTTTATTCTCTTTCTCCATATACCTCTTCCCCTCTTTCTTCTGTTGTTCTGTTTAGCAGTTCCCTCTTTATTCTCTTTCTCTATTTACATGTTCACTCTTTATTCTTTTTCTATATTTACCAGTTCCGTCTTTATACTCTTTCTCTATTTATCAACTCCTCCTTATTTTTCTTTCCATTACAAACTTTTCCCTCGATTCTTTGTCTCTTTATCTGTTCTCTCTTCTTACTCTTTCACTGTAAATCTGTTCCCTTTTCCTTCTATTTCGCTCTTTATCTGTTCCCGCAATTCTATTTCTCGGTTCATTCTGTTCCATCGAATTGATTTCTCTTTTTATCTGTTCCCCCTAATCATTTTCTCTACTAGTCTGTTTCCTCTTCTCACTATTAATTTATTCCTCTGTTTTGTTTCACTCTTAATCTGTTCCCTGGATCTATTTCAGAATTAATTTGTCCCTACTAATCTATTTCCCTATTTACCTGTTCCCTCAATATGATTTCAGTATCACTGTTTACTCTATTCCATTCCTCTATTCATCTGTACCCAATATTTTATCTTTTAATCTGTTCCCTCTTCTCTCTATTCATCAAATAACCTGTTCCGACTTGACCCTACAAAACTTTTAATTTACTCTTCGTTTTTATTTCTGTGTCCCTATTTACCTGCTCCCTCTTCTTTCTATGATGTCCCTATACATCTGTTCCCTCTTTTTTCTATGTCCCTATACAACTCTTCCCTCTTTCTTCTCTTGCTCTATTTACCTGTTCCCTCTTTATTGTTTCTATATTTTTCTGATCCTGCTTTTCTCCCTTTCCATATTAATCTTTTCCCTTGATTCTGTTTCACTTTATCTGTTCTTTCTTCTTAATATTTCACCATAAGTGGCCCCCTCCCTCTTATTTGCATATGGACCCGCCCCTCGGCCCTATTTGCATATGGACCCGCCCCCTCGGCCCTATTTGCATAACCCCTCGGCCCTATTTGCAAATGGACCCGCCCCTCGGCCCTATTTGCATATGGGCCCGCCTCCTCTTTCCTATTTGCATATCGACCCGCCCCCTCGACCTGTATCCTATTATTTCTCTCTTAATCTGTCCCCACTGTTCTGTTGCTCTATTTGCTGTTCCCTCAGTACTATTTCACTCTTTATCTGTTTGCTCTATTCCATTCCTCTGTTCATCTGTGCCCAATATCTCTTTTGGGGTCGTCGTTCTTCTGGTCACTATGGGTTCGCTATGGGGTCGCTATGTATCGCTCTGGAGGTGCAGTATTTCTATACGGCCACAAGGCGGCGCTATGGCGTTGCAGTACCCATATCCACCACTGGGTGTCGCTGTGTCTCCGTATCTCTATGGGGTCACTGTGTTTCACTATTTCTCTCTTTACTCTATTCCATTCCTCTATTCATTTGTGCCCAATATTTTATTTCTCTATACATCAGTTCCCTTGATCTATTTCTCAATTCATCTGTCCCCACTAATCTATTTCTCTTTTTATCTGTTCCCTCAATACGATTTAACTATTTATCTGTTTACTCTATTCCATTCCTCGATTCATCTGTGCCCAATATTTTATTTATCTATTAATCTGTTCCCTCTTCTATGTCCGTGATTATCGGTTCCCTTGACTCTGTGTCCCTGTTTATCCCTTCACTCGACTTTTTGTCCTTATACATCTCTCCTGTCTTTATTCTGTTTTCTGTTTACCTGTCCCCCCTTTATTCTATTGCTCTATTTTCCTTTCCCCACTTAATTTCATTTTTATTCGCCTGCTCCCTCTTCATTCTGTTTCTCTATTTACCTGTTTCCTCTTCTTTCTCATTCCAAATTAATTTTTCCCCTCGATTCTATTTCTCTCTTTATCCGTACTCTCTTCTTTCTATTTCTCTCTTTATCTGTTCCCTTGATTCTATTTCTTTATTCACGTGTTCCCATCTATTTTGATTATCTATTCATCTATTCCCATCGATTCTGATTATCTAATCATCTGTCCCCTGTAATCTATTTCTCTATAATTCTGTTCAGTCTTATCTATTTTTTTACTTATCTGTTCCATCAACACTATTTCACTGCTTCTCTGTTTACTCTATTCCATTCCTCTATTCATCTGTGTCCAATATTTTATTTCTCTATACATCAGTTCCTTCTTCTTCCTATGATGTCCCTATACATCTCTTCCTGCTTCTATGTCCCTGTACAACTGTTCCCTTTTTTATCTGTTGCTGTTTACGTTTTCCCTCTTTATTCTGTTTTTCTGTTTACCTGTTCCCTCTTCTTTCCCTTTCCATAATAATCTTTTGCCACGATTCCATTTCTCTCTTTATCTGTACTCTCTTCTTTCTATTTCTCTCCTTGTCTTTTCCCTTGATTCTATTTCTTTATTCATCTATTCCCATTGGTTCTGATTACCTATTCTTGTATTCCCATCGATTCTGATTATCTAATAAGCTGTTCCCTCTAATCTATTTATCTGTTCACGCTATTACATTTTTCTGTTTTTCTGTTCCCTCCAATCTATTTCTCTACTAATCTTTATCTCTCCTCTCTTCTTACTATTTCTTCGTTTACCTGTTCCTGCGATTCTATTTCTCTATTTATCTGTTCCCCCTACTCAATTTCTCTATTAGTCTGTTCCCTTTTCTCACTGTTATTCTGTTCCCTTTGTTCTATTTCACTGTTAATCTGTTCCCTCTGTTCTTCTCTTTATCGGTTCCTGCTATTCTATGGCCCTATACACCTGTTCCCTCTTTATTCTGTGTCTCCGTTTACCGTTTTTTCTCTTTATTCTGTTCCTCCATATACCTCTTCCCTCTTTATTCTGTTGTTCTGTTTACCAGTTCCCTCTTTATTCTCTTTCTCTATTTACATGTTCACTCTTTATTCTTTTTCTGTATTTACCAGTACCCTCTTTATCCTATTTCTCTGCTTATCTGTTCCCTCTTCTTTTTCTTTCCATTACAAACTTCTCCCTCGATTCTATGTCTCTTTATCTCTTCTCTCATCTTACTCTTTCACTATAAATCTGTTCCCTTTTCCTTCTATTTCGCTCTTTATCTGTTCCCACTTCTTTCAATTTGTCTCTTTATCTGTTCCTGCGATTCTATTTCTCGGTTCATTCTGTTCCCTCAAATCGATTTCTCTTTTTCTCTGTTCCCCCTTCTCACTATTAATTTAGTCCCTCTGTTTTGTTCCACTTTTAATCTGTTCCCTCAATCTATTTCTCTTTCTCTGTTCTCTCCAATCCATTTCTCTACTAATCTTTAAACTATTTACTATTAATCATCTGTCCCCACTAATCTATTTCTCTATTTCTCTGTTCCCTCAATACGATTTCACTATTGCTCTGTTTACTCTATTCCATTCCTCTTTTAATCTGTGCCCAATATTTGTTTATCTGTTAATCTGTTCCCTCTTCTCTGTTTTAATCAAATAATCTGTTCCAACTTCGCCTTATAAATCTACTTATTTTCTCCCTCTTCTATGTCCCCGTTTATCCGTTCCCTCGACTCTTTCTTCTTATACATTTGTTCCCTCTTTATACTTATTCTCTATTTTCCTTTTCCCTCTTTATTTCGTTTCTATTTACCTGTTCCTTCTTTATAATATTTCCCTATTTATCTGTTCCCTTTCTTTCTCTTCCCATGTTAATCTTTTCCCTCGATTCTATTTCTCCATTTATTCTGTTCCCTCGATACTATTTCTCCATTTATTCTGTTCCCTCTGATCAATTTTTTTTTGTTCCCCCTTCTCACTCTTAATTCATTCCCTCCGTTTTAATTCTCATATAAGCTGTTCCCTGGATTCCATTTCTCTTTTCATCTGTTCCCATCGATTCTATTTCTGTCTTTATCTGTCCCCACTAATCTATTTCCTCTATTCCATTCCTCTATTTATCTGTGCCCAATATCTCTTTTGGGGTTGTCGCTATGTATCGCTCTGGAGGTGCAGTATTTCTATACGGCCACAAGGCGGCGCTATGGCGTTGCAGTATTCATATCCCGCCACCGGGTGTCGCTGTGTGTATGTATCTCTATGGGGTCGCTATGTCTCTCTAAGGAGATGCAGTACCCATATCCCACCACTGGGAGTCGCTGTGTCCCTGTGTCTTTGTGGGGTCACTGTGTTTCACTATTTATCTCTTTATTCCATTCCTCTATTCATCTGTGCCCAATATTTTATCTCTCTATTAATCTGTTCCCTCTTCTCTCTATTAATGAAATAGCCTGTTCCAACTTCTCTCTATAAACCTGTTCATTTACTCCCTCTTCTATTTATTTCTCCGTTTATCTCTTACCGCTTTTCTGTTTCTCACTTTCTGTTCCCTCCTCTTTCTATGTCCCTATACATCTGTTCCATCTTTATTCTACTGCTCAGTTTACCTGTTCCCTTCTTATTCTGTTTTCTATTTACATATTTCCCCTTTATTCTATTTCTGTATTTATCTGCTCCCTCTACTTTCTCATTCCAAATTAATCTTTTCCCTCGATTCTATTTCTCTAATTATCTGTCCTCTTTTCTTACTATTTCTCCGTTTAACTGTTCCTGCGATTCTATTCCTCTATATCTATTCCCCCAATCGATTTCCCTATTTATCTGTTCCCTCTTCTCACTGTTACTCTGTTCCCTCTCTTCTATTTCACTGTTAATCTGTTCCCTCTGTTCTTTTCCTCTCTTTATCAGTTCCTGCTATTCCTTTCCCTATACACCTGTTCCCTTTTTATTGTATTGCTCTATTTTCCTCTTCCCTCTTTATTCTGTTGTTCTCTTTACCAGTTCCCTCTTTATTCCCATTCACTATTTACCTGTTCGCTCTTTATATTTTTTCTATATTTACTAGTTCGCTCTTTATTCTCTTTTTACCTGTTCCGTCTTCTTTTTCTTTCCATTACAAACTTTTCCCTCGATTCTGTGTCTCTTTATCTGTTCTCTCTTCTTACTCTTGCACTGTAAATTTGTTCCCTTTTCCTTCTATTTCTCTCTTCATCTGTTCCCGCGATTCTATTTCTCCATTCCTTCTGTTCCCTCTAATCGATTTTTCTTTTTATCTGTTCCCCCTAATCGTTTTCTCTATTAGTCTGTTCCCTGTTCTCACTATTTATTTATTCCCTCAGTTCTATTTTTTTTAATCCGTTTCCTATGTTCTGTTTCACAATTAATCTGTCCCCACGAATCTATTTCTCTATTTATCTGTTCCCTCAATACTATTTCACTATTTATCTGTTTACTCTATTCCATTCCTCTATTCATGTGTCCAATATTTTGTCTACTAATCTGTTCCCTCTTCTCTCTATTAATCAAATAACCTGTTCCAACTACTCTCTATAAATCTATTGTTCTACTCCCTCTTCTGTTTCTCTCTTTATCGGGTCCGTCTTCTTTCTATGTCTCTGATTATTGGGTCCGTCGACTCTATGTCCCTATACACCCATTCCCTCTTTATTCTATTTCTCTATTTACCTTTTCTCTCTTTGTTCTGTTTCTCTATGTACCTGTTCTTTCTTTCTTCTCTTTCTCTATTTACCAGTTCCCACTTTATTCTATTGCTCTATTTACCTTTTCCCTCTTTATTCAGTTTTCTATTTACCTCTCCCCTCTTTATACTATTTCACTATTCATCAGTTCCCTCTTCTTAATCTTTCCATAATAATCTTTTCCATCGTTTCTATTTCTCTCTTTATCTGTCCTCTCTTCTTTCTATTTTTCTCTTTATATTGTTCCCACTTCTTTCAATAACAATCTTCATCTGCTCTCATGATACTATTTCTCCGATCATTCTGTTCCCTCTAGTCAATTTCTCTATTTATCTGCTCTCTCTTCTTTCAATTTCTCTTTTTATCTATTCCCTCTATTCGATTTCTCTTTTCATCTGTTCCCCACCAATCGATTGCTTCATTGGTCTGTTCACTCTTCTCACTATTCATTCATTCCCTCTGTTCTATTTCACTGTTAATCTGTTCCATCGTCTCTATTTCTTTTTCTCTGTTCCCTCTAATCTATTTCTTTATTAATCTGTCCCCACGAATCTATTTATTAGTTCCGTCAATACTTTTTCACTATTTGTCTGTTTACTCTATCCATTCCTCTATATCTGTGCTCAATATTTTACCTATTACTCTCTTCCTTCTTCTCTTTATTAAACACATCATCTGTTCCAACTTCTCTCTATAAATCTATTTACTCCCTCTTTGTTTTGTGTCCCTATTTGCCTGCTCCCTCTTTATTCTGTTTCTCTACTTACCTGTTCCTTCTTCTTTTCATTCCAAATTAATCTTTTCTCTCTATTCTACGTCGCTCTTTATCCGTGCTCTCTTCTTTCTACGTCGCTCTTTATCCGTGCTCCCTTCTTTCTACGTCGCTCTTTATGTGTGCTCCCTTCTTTCTATGTCGCTCTTTATCCGTGCTCCCTTCTTTCTACGTCGCTCTTTATCCGTGCTCCCTTCTTTCTATCTCTCCTTAGCTGTAATCTCTACATTCTATTTCTCTCCTTAGCTGTTCCCTCGATTCTATTTTGTTATTCACCTAATCCCATCGATTCTGATTATCTAATCACGTGCTCCCGCTATTCTATATATCTATTCATCTTTTCCCACTATTATACTATTAATTTTTTCTGTTCTCTCCAATCTATTTCTCTACTAATCATTTCACTTTGATCTATTTACTATTAATCTGTCCCAACTAATCTGTTTCTCTATATCATCTCCCCCATTCCTCTTTTAATCTGTACCCTGTATTTTATTTACCTATTAATCTGTTCCCTTTTCTCTCTATTAATCAAAAATCTGTTCCAACTTTGCTATATAAATCTATTAATTTACTCTTCTTTTTCTATGTCCCTATATATCTGTTCCCTCTTTTATCTGATGTCCCTATACATCTGCTTCCGCTATTATATTTCTCTGTTAACCTCTTCCCTCTTTATTCTATTTCTCTATTAACCTGCTCCCTCTTTATTCTATTTCTCTTTATCTTTTTTCTCTTTATTCTGTTTCTCCATTTACCTGTTCCCTTTTTATTCTTTTTCCTTTTTATCAGGTCCCTCTTCTTTATCTTTCCATAATAATCTTTTCCCTCGATTCTGTTTCTCTCTCTGTCCACTCTTCTTACAGTTTCACTGTAATTCTGTTCCCTCTCTTTATCTGTTCCCGCGGTTCTATTTCTCCGTTCATCTTGTTCCCTCTCATCAATTTCTCTATTTATCTGTTCTCTCTTCCTTCTTTTTCTCTTTTATCTCTTCCCCCTAATCGATTTCTCTATTAGTCTGTTCCCTCTTGTCACTAATAATTTATCCACTGTTCTATTTCACTGTTAATCTGTTCCCTCGATACTATCCCTCTCTTCATCTGTGCTCTCTTCTTTCTATTTCTCTCTTTATTTGTAATCTCTTTTTTCTATTTCTCTATTCATCGATTCTGATTTTCTAGTCATGTGTTCCCTCTATTCTATTTCTCCATTAATCTCGTCCCTCTAATCTATTTTTTTCTGTTGTTTCTTATCTATTTCTCTATTTATCTGTTCCCTCAATACTATTTCACTATTTATCTGTTTACTCTATTCCATTCCTCTATTCAACTGTGCCCAATATTTTATTTATCTATTTATCTGTTCCCTCTTCTCTCTATTAATAAAAAATCTATACCAACTTCGCTATATACATCTACTCTTTTATTCTTACCTTCTCTTTCTGTGTCCCTATACATATGTTCCCTCTTATATCTCTGATGTCCCTATACATCTGTTCCCGCTATCCTATTTCTCCGTTAACCTTTTCCCTCTTTACTCTGTTTCTCCATTTACCTGTTCCTTTTTTATTCTTTTTCCAATTTACCAGTTCCCTCTTTATTCTATCGGTCTATTTATCAGTTCCCTCTTTCCATAATAATCTTTTCCTTCGATTCTGTTTCTCTCTTTATCTGTCCTCTCTTCTTACAGTTTCACTATACTTGTGTTCACTCTTCTTTCTATTTCACTCTTTATCTGTTCCCGCGGTTCTATTTCTCCGTTCATCCTGTTCCCTCTCATCAATTTCTCTATTTATCTGTTCTCTCTTCCTTCTTTTTCTCTCTTACCTATTTCCTCTAATCGATTTCTCTATTTGTCTGTTCCCTCTTGTCACTAATAATTTATCCCCTGTTCTATTTCACCATTAATCTATTTCCTCTGTTCCCTCGATACTACATCTCTCTTCATCTGTGCTCTCTTCTTTCCATTTCTCTATTTGTAATCTCTTTTTTCTATTTCTTTATTCATCTGTTCCCATCCATTTTGATTATCTATTCGTCTATTCCCATCGATTCTGATTATATAATCATCTGTTCCCTCTAATCTATTTCTCTATTAATCTCATCCCTCTATTTTTTTTGTTTTCTTATCTAT
Source organism: Callipepla californica brunnescens (assembly GCA_023055505.1). Lineage (NCBI taxonomy): Eukaryota > Metazoa > Chordata > Aves > Galliformes > Odontophoridae > Callipepla > Callipepla californica. The sequence continues at coordinate 126,963 of JALIRH010000072.1, read as the reverse complement.
TTCTCTATTTATCTGTTCCCTCAATACTATTTCACTATTTATCTGTTTACTCTATTCTATTTCTCTATTCATCTTTTAATCTGTGCCCAATATTTTATTTATCTATTAATCTGTTCCCTCTTCTCTCTATTAATGAAATAATCCGTTCCAATTACTCTACATAATTCAATTAATTTTCTCTTCTCTCTTCTTTCTGTCCCTATACTTCTGTTCCCTCATCTCTCTATGATCTCCCTGTGCATCTCTTCCCGCTATTCTATGTCCCTATAGAACTGTTCCCTCTTTATACTATTGCTCTACTTAACTTTTCCCTCTGTATTCTGTTTTTCTTATTACCTGTTCCCTCTTAATTCTAATGCCCTAGTTACCTGTTCCCTCTCCATTTACCTGTTCCCTCGCCATTCTGTTGCTCCATTTACCTGCTCTCTCTTTTTACCTGTTCCCTCTTCTTTCACTTTCCAAATTAAATTTTTCCCTCGATTCTGTTTCTCTCTTCATCTGTACTCTCTTATTCCTATTTCTCTCCTTATCTGTTCCCTCGATTCTATTTCTTTATTCATCTGTTCCCATCGATTCTGATTATCTTATCATCTTTTCCTGCTAATCTAATTCTCTATTAATTCCTTCCCTCTAATCTATTTTTTTCCTGTTCTTTCTTATCTATTTCTCTATTTATCTGTTCCCTCAGTACTATTTCACTATTTATCTGTTTACTCTATTCCATTCCTCTATTCATTGTGCCCAATATCTCTTTTGGTGTCATTGTTCTTGGATCCCTATGGGTTCACTACGGGGTCGCTATGTATCGCTATGGAGGTGCAGTATTTCTATACGGCCACAAGGCGGCGCTATGGCGTTGCAGTACCCATATCCACCACTGGGGGTCGCTGCGTCTCCGTATCTCTATGGGGACACTGTGTTTCACTATTTCTCTGTTTACTCCATTCCATTCCTCTATTCATCTGCGCCCAATTATTATTAATCTATTAATCTGTTCCCTCTTTTCTCTATTAATCAAATAACCTGCTCCAATTTCTCGCTATAAATCTATTAATTTACTCCCTCTTCTATGTTCCCGATTATCGGTTCCCTTGTCTCTATGTCCCTGTTTATCCGTTCCCTCGATTCTTTGTCCTTACACATCTGTTCTGTCATTATTGTTTTCTATTAACCTGTCCCCTCTTTATTCTATTGCTCTATTTTCCTTTCCCCTCTTAATTTCGTTTCTATTTCCCTGCTCCATCTTAATTCTGATTCTCTATTTACCTGTTCCCTCTTCTTTCTCATTCCAAATTATTCTTCTCCCTCGATTCTATTTCTTTTATCTGTCCTCTCTTCTTACTATTTCTTCGTTTAACTGTTCCTGCGATTCTATTTCTCTCTTTATCTGTTTCTCCTAATCAATTTCTCTATTAGTTTGTTCCCTTTTCTCACTGTTATTCTGTTCCCTTTGTTCTATTTCACTGTTAATCTGTTCCCTCTGTTCTTTTCCTCTCTTTATCAGTTCCTGCTATTCTATGGCCCTATACATATTTTTCTCTCTTTATTCTCTTTCTCTATTTACATGTTCACTCTTTATTATTTTTTTCTATTTTTCAGTTCCCTTTTTATACTATTTCTCTATTTCTCTGTTCCCTCTTCTTTCTCTTTCCATAATAATCTTTTCCCTCGATTCTTTTTCTCTCTCTATCTGTTCTCTCTTCTTACTCTTTCACTATAAATCTGTTCCCTTTTCCTTCTATTTCACTCTTTATCTGTTCCCGCGATTCTATTTCTCCGTTCGTTCTGTTCCCTCTGATCGATTTCTCTATTTACCTGTTCTTACTTCTTTCTATTTCTCTTATCTGTTCCCTCTAATCGATTTTTCTTTTTATCTGTTCCCCCTAATCTATTTCTTGATTTGTCTGTTCCCTTTTATCACTATTAATTTATTCCCTTCTGTTCTATTTTTCTGTTAATCCTTTCCCTCTTTTCTGTTTCACTCTTAATCTCTTCCCTGGATCTATTTCTCTTTCTCTGTTCCCTCCAATCTATTTCTCAATTCATCTGTCACCACTAATCTATTTCTCTAATTATCTGTGCCCAATATTTTATTTATCTCTTCCCTCTTCTCTTTAATAAACACATCATCTGTTCCAACTACTCTACATAATTCTATAAATTTTCTCTTCTGTCTTCTTTCTGTCCCTATTCTTCTGTTCCCTCTTCTATGGTCTCCCTGTGCTTCTCAACTAGCTATTCTATGTCCCTATTAAACTGTTCCCTCTTTATTCTATTGTTCTATTTAACTTTTCCCTCTTTATTCTGTTCTTCTTTTTACCTGTTCCCTCTTCTTTCCATTTCCATAATAATCTTTTCCCACGATTCTATTTCTCTCTTCATCTGTTCCCTCGATTCTATTTCTTTATTCATCTGTTCCCATCTCTTTTGATAATCTATTCGTCTATTCCCATCAATTCTGATTATCTAATCTGTTCTCGCTAATCTATTTCACTATTGATCTCCTCCCCCTAATCTATTTCTCCATTATTCTGTTCAGTCTTATCTATTTCACTATTTATCTGTTCCCTCAACACTATTTCGCTATTTTTCTGTTTACTCTATTCCATTCCTCTATTCATCTGTGCCCAATATTTTATTTATCTATTAATCTGTTCCCTCTTCTCTGTTAATCAAATAATCTGTTCCAACTTCTCTACATAATTCTATTAATTTTCTCTTCTATGTCCCTGTGCTTCTCTTCCCGCTATTTATGTCCCTATACAACTGTTCCCTCTTCATACTGTTTCTGTATTTATCTATTCCCTCTTCTTTTTCTTTCCATATTTATCTTTTCCCTCGATTCTATTAATCTCTTTATCTGTTCTCTCTTCTTATAATTTCACTATAAATCTATTCTCTCTTCTAAGTTCTCCTTATCTGTTCCCATTGGTTCTGATTAGCTATTCATCTATTCCCATTGATTCTGATTATCTAATCATCTGTTCCCACTGATCTATGTATCTATTCATCCTTTCTTGCTATTATATTTTATTACTTTACTGTTCCCTCCAATCTATTCCTCTACTAATCTCTTCCCTCTAATCTATTTCTCTATTAGTCTGTCCCCACTGTTCTATTTCTGTTTATCTGTTCCCTCAATACTTTTTCACTATTTATGTGTTTACTCCATTCCATTCCTCTATTCATCTGTGCCCTGTATGTTATTTATCTATTAATCCATTCCCTCTTCTCTCTATTAATCAAATCTGTTCCAACTTATCTCTATAAATCTAGTAATTGACTCTTCCCTCTTTATTCTATGTTCCTATACACCCGTTCCCTCTTTATTCTTTTTCACTGTTTACCTGTTCCCTCTCCTTTATCTTTCCATAACAATCTCTTCCCTCGATTCTATTTCTCTTTATCTGTTCTCTCTTACTATTTCACTATAAATCTGTTCTCTCTTCTTTCTCTTTCTATCTGTTTTCTCTTCGTTCTATTTTTCTATTTATATTTCTCTTTCATCTATTCCCTCTATTCGATTTCTCTTTTTATCTCTTCCCCCTAATCGATTGGTCTGTTCCGTCTTCTCACTATTAATTTATTCATTCTGTTCTATTTCACTTTTAGTCTGTTCCCTCGTTTCTATTACTTTCTCTTTGTCCCCACTAATCTATTTCTCTATTTATCTGTTCCCTCAATACTATTTCACTATTTATCTGTTAATTCTATCCCATTCCTCTTTTAATCTGTGCCCAATATTTATCTGTTAATCTGTTCCCTCCTCTCTCTATTAATTAATAATCGGTTCCAACTTCAATATATAAATCTATTAATTTACTATTCCCTTCTCTTTCTATGTCCTTATACATCTGTTCCCTCTTTTATCTGTGATATCCCTAAACATCTGTTCCCGCTATTCTATTTCTCTATTAACCTCTTCCCTCTTTATTCTATCTCTCCATTTACACTTCCTCTCTTTATTCTGTTTCCCCATTTACCTGTTCCCTTTTCATTCTCTTTTCTATTTACCAGTTCCCTCTTCTTTATCGTTCCATAATAATCTTTTACCTCGATTCTATTTCTCTCTTTTTCTGTTACCGTGGTTCTATTTCTCCGTTCATCCTGTTCCCTCAATACTCTTTCACTATTTATCGGTTTACTCTGTTCTATTCCTCTATTCATGTTTTAATCTGTGCCCAATATTTTATTTATCTATTAATCTGTTCCCTCTTCTCTATTAATCAAATAATCTGTTCCAGCTTCTCTACATAATTCTATTAATTTTCTCTCCTCTCTTCTTTTTATGTCCCTGTGCATTTCTTCCTGCTATTCTATGTCCCTAAACAACTGTACCCTCTTTATTCTATTGTTTTATTTTACTTTTCCCTCTTTATTCTGTTTTTTCTGTTTACCTGTTCCCTCTTTATTCTGTTTCTGTATTTATCTATTCCCTCTTCTTTTCCTTTCCATAAAAATCTTTCCCTCGTTTCTATTTCTCTCTTATCTTTTCTCTCTTCTTACAATTTCACTATAAATCTATTCTCTCTTCTATTTCTCTCCTTATCTGTTCCCTCGATTCTATTTCTTTACTCATGTGTTCCCATTGGTTCTGATTATCTAATCATCTGTACCCACTAATGTATGTATCTGTTCATCTTTTCTCGCAATTATATTGTAATATTTTACTGTTCCCTCCAGTCTATTTCTCTACTAATCTCTTCCCTCTAATCTATTTCTCTATTCATCTGTCCCCAGTACTCTGTTTCTCTGTTTACCCGTTCCCTAAATACCATTTCACTATTTTTCTGTTTACTGCATTCCTCTATTCATCTGTGCCCTGTGTGTTATTTCTCTATTAATCCGTTCCCTCTTCTCTCTATTAATCAAATAATCTGTTCCAACTTATCTCTATAAATCTAGTAATTGAACCATTCCCTCTCTTTATTCTCTCTCTCTAGTTTCCAGTTTCCTCTTTATTCTGTTTCTCTGTTTACCTCTTCCCTCTTTATTCTGTTTCTCTATTTACCTGTTCGCTCTTCTTTTTCTCTTTCCAAATTAATATTTAACCTCGATTCTATTTCTCCTAATCCGTGCTCTCGTCTTTCTATTTCTCTCTTTGGTCTCATCTTCCTATTTCTCTTTATTTGTTCCCTTGATTTTCTTTCTTTATTCATCTGTTCTCATAGATTTTGATGATCTATTCATCTATTCCCATCCGTTCTCATTATCTAGTCATCTGTTCCCGCTAATCTATTTCTCTATTCATCTCTTCCCTCTAATCTATTTCTCTCTTTATCTGTTCCCTCAACACTATTTCCCTCGATCTGTTCTTTATTCTATGATGTCCCTGTGCATCTGTTCCCTCTTCTTTCTGTGTCCCTGTCCTTCTCCTGCCATTCTATGTCCCTATAAAACCATTCCTTCTTTATTCTATTGCTCTATTTACCAGTTCTCTCTTTATACCGTTTTTGATTTACTTCTTCCCTCTTTATTCTATTTCTCTATTTATCAGTTCCCTCTTCTTTCTCTTTCCAGAATGCTCATTTCCCTCGATTCTGTTACTCTCCTTAGCTGTACTCTCTTCTTCCTATTTCTCTCCTCAGCTGTTCCCTCGATTCTATTTCTTTATTTATCTATTCCCATCGATTCTGATTATCTAATCATGTGTTCCCGCTAATCTATATATCTATTCATCTTTTCCCACTATTATATTATTAATTTTTTCTGTTCTCTCCTGTCTATTTCTCTACTAATCATTTCACTTCAATCTATTTCTCAATTAATCTCTTCCCTCTAATCTATTTCTCTATTTATCTGTTCCCTCATTATGATTTCACTCTTTATCTGTTTACTCTATCCCATTCCTCTTTTAATCTGTGCCCAATATTTCATTTACCTATTAATCTGTTCCCTTTTCTCTCTATTAATTAGTAGTCTGTTCCAACTTCACTTTATAAATCTATTAATTTACTATTCACTTCTATGTCCTTATACATCTGTTCCCACTATTCCATTTCTCTATTAACCTCTTCTCTCTTTGTTCTGTTTCTATATTTACCTGTTCCCTTTTTATTCTTTTTTCTATTTACCTGTTCCCTCTTCTTTATCGTTCCATAATATTCTTTTCCCTCCATTCTATTTCTCTCTTTATCTGTCCTCTCTTCTTACATTTTCACTATAATTCTGTTCCCTCGTCTTTCAATTTCTCTATTTATCTGTTCCCTCAATACTATTTCACTATTTATCTGTTTATTCTATTCCTCTATTCATTTGCACCCAATATTTTATTTACCTATTCATCTGTTCCCTCTCCTCTATTAATCAAATAATCGGTTCCAACTTCTCTACATAATTCTATTAATTTTCTCTTCTCTCTTCTATGTCCCTGTGCATCTCTTCCCGCTATTCTATGTCCCTATAGAACTCTTCCCTCTTTATACTATTGCTCTACTTAACTTTTCCCTCTTTATTCTGTTTTTTCGGTTTACCTGCTCCCTCTTTATTCTGTTTCTGTATTTACCTGTTCCCTCTTCTTTCTCATTCCAAACTAATCTTTTCCCTCGGTTCTATTTCTCTCTTTATCTTTTCTCTCTTCTTAATATTTCACTGTAAATCTATTCTCTCTTCTTTCTATTTCTCTCCTTATCTGTTCCCTCGATTCTATTTCTGTATTCATGTGTTCCCATTGGTTCTGATTATCTAATCATCTCTTCCTACTAATCTATGTATCTGTTCATCTTTTCTCGCTATTATATTTTAATATTTTACTGTTCCCTCCAGTCTAATTCTCTGCTAATTTCTTCCCTCTAGTCTGTTGTTCTCTTCATCTGTCCCCAGTACTCTATTTCTCTGTTTACCTGTTCCCTCGATACCATTTCTCTATTTATCTGTTTACTGCATTCCTCTATTCATCTGTGCCCTGTATGTTATTTCTCTATTAATCCGTTCCCTCTTCTCTCTATTAATCAAATAACCTGTCCCAACTTCTCTCTTTAAATCTAGTAATTGAAACATTCCCTCTCTTTATTCTCTCTCTCTATTTTCCAGTTCCCTCTTTATTCTGTTTCTCTGTTTACCTCTTCCCTCTTTATACTGTTTCTCTATTTATCTGTTCCCTCAATACTATTTCACTATTTGTCTGTTTACTCTATCCCATTCCCCTATTAATCTGTGCCCAATATATTATTTATCTATTAATCTCTTCCCTCTTTATTGAACTCATAATCTGTTCCAACTTCTCTTTATAAATGCACTAATTTACTCCCTCTTTATTCTGTTTCTCCATTTACCTGTACCCTTTTTATTCTTTTTTCTATTTACCAGATCCCTCTTCTTTATCTTTCCAAAGTAATCTTTTCCCTCGATTCTATTTCTCTCTTTATCCGTGCTCTCATCTTTCTATTTCTCTTTATTTGTTCCCTTGATTCTATTTCTTTATTCATCTGTTCTCATAGATTTTGATGATCTATTCGTCTATTCCCATCCGTTCTGATTATCTAGTCATCTGTTCCCGCTTATCTATTTCTCTATTCATCTCTTCCCTCTAATCTATTTCACTCTTTATCTGTTCCCTCAACACTATTTCCCTCGATCTGTTCCTTATTCTATGATGTCCCTGTGCATCTGTTCCCTCTTCTTTCTGTGTCCCTGTCCACCTTTTCCCACTCTTCTATGTCCCTATAAAACTGTTCCTTCTTTATTCTATTGCTCTATTTACCAGTTCTCTCTTTACACTGTTTTTTATTTACCTCTTCCCTCTTTATCCTGTTTCTCTATTTATCAGTTCCCTCTTCTTTCTCTTTCCATAATACCCTTTTCCCTTGATTCTGTTACTCTCTTTATCTGTACACACTTCTTTCTATTTCTCTCCTTAGCTGTTTTCTCGATTCTATTTCTTTATTCATCTGTTCCCATCGATATCGATAATATTAATTTTATCTGATCTCTCCAATCTTTTTCTCTACTAATCTTTTCACTTTCATTTATTTACTATTTATCTGTCCCAACTAATCGATTTCTCCATATGGTCTATCCCATTCCTCTTTTAATCTGTGCCCAGTATTTTATTTATCTACTAATCTGTTCCCTTTTCTCTCTATTAATCAAAAATCTGTTCCAACTTTGCTATATAAATCTATTAATTTACTCTTCTTTTTCTATGTCCCTATATATCTGTTCCCTCTTTTATCTGATGTCCCTATACATCTGCTTCCGCTATTGTATTTCTCTGTTAACCTCTTCCCTCTTTATTCTATTTCTCTATTAACCTGTTCCCTCTTTATTCTATATCTCTTTATGTTTTCTCTCTTTATTCTGTTTCTCCATTTACCTGTTCCTTTTTTATTCTATTTCCTATTTACCAGTTCCCTCTTCTTTATCTTTCCATAATAATCTTTTCCCTCGATTCTGTTTCTCTCTCTGTCCTCTCTTCTTACAGTTTCACTGTAATTCTCTTCCCTCTCTTTATCTGTTCCCGCGGTTCTATTTCTCCGTTCGTCCTGTTCCCTCTCATCAGTTTCTCTATTTATCTGTTCTCTCTTCCTTCTTTTTCTCTTTTATCTCTTCCCCCTAATCGATTTCTCTATTAGTCTGTTCCCTCTTGTCACTAATAATTTATCCCCTGTTCTATTTCACTGTTAATCTGTTCCCTCTGTTCCCTCGATACTATCTCTCTCTTCATCTGTTCTCTCTTCTTTCTATTTCTCTCTTTATTTGTAATCTCTTTTTTCTGTTTCTCTATTCATCGATTGTGATTATCTAGTCATGTGTTCCCTCTAATCTATTTCTCTATTAATCTCGTCCCTTATTTTTTTCTGTTGTTTCTTATCTATTTCTCTATTCATCTGTTCCCTCAATACGATTTCACTATTTCTCTGTTTACTCTATTCCATTCCTCTATTCATCTGTGCCCAATATTTGTTTATCTGTTTATCTGTTCCCTCTTCTCTCTATTAATCCAATAATCTGTTCCAACTTCGCCCTATAAATCTATTTATTTACTCCCTCTTCTATGTCCCCGTTTATCCGTTCCCTCGACTCTTTGTTCTTATACATTTGTTCCCTCTTTATACTATTTCTCTATTTTCCTTTTGCCTCTTTATTTCGTTTCTATTTACCTGTTCCCTCTTTATAATATTTCCCCATTTATCTGTTCCCTTTTTTTCTCTTCCCATGTTAATCTTTTCCCTCAATTCTATTTCTCTCTTTATCTGTTCCCTCGATACTATTTCTCCATTTATTCTGTTCCCTCTCATCAATTTATCTATTTTTTGTTCCCTCTTCTCACTCTTAATTTATTCCCTCCATTTTAATTCTCATATAATCTGTGACCTCGATTCCATTTCTCTATTCATCTGTTCCCATCGATTCTATTTCTGTCTTTATCTGTCCCCACTAATCTATTTCTTTATTTATCTGTTTACACTATTCCATTCCTCTATTTATCTGTGCCCAATATCTCTTTTGGGGTCGTCGCTATGGGGTCGCTATGTATCGCTCTGGAGGTGCAGTATTTCTATACGGCCACAAGGCGGCGCTATGGCGTTGCAGTATTCATATCCCACCACTGTGTGTCGCTGTGTCTATGTATCTCTATGGGGTCGCTATGTATCTCTAAGGAGATGCAGTACCCATATCCCACCACTGGGTGTCGCTGTGTCCCTGTGTCTTTGTGGGGTCACTGTGTTTCACTATTTATCTGTTTACTCCATTCCATTCCTCTATTCATCTGTGCCCAATAATTATTTATCTATTAATCTGTTCCCTCTTTTCTCTATTAATCAAATAATCTGTTCCAATTTCTAGCTATATATCTATTAATTTACTCCCTCTTCTATGTTCCCGATTATCGGTTCCCTTGACTCTATGTCCCTGTTTATCCGTTCCCTCGACTCTTTGTCCTTATACATCTGTTCCGTCTTTATTCTATTACTCTATTTTTCTTTTCCCTCTTTATTCTTTTTCTATATTTACCAGTTCTCTATTTATCTGTTCCCCCTTCTTTTTCTTTCCATTACAAACTTTTCCCTCGATTCTTTGTCTCTTTATCTGTCCTCTCTTCTTTCTATTTCACTATAAATATGTTCTCTATTCCTTCTATTTTGCTCTTTATCTATTCCCGCTTCTTTCAATTTCTCTCTTTATCTGTTCCCACGATTCTATTTCTCATTTCATTCTGTTCCCCCTAATCTAATTCTCGATTAGCCTTTTCCCTCTTCTCACTATTAATTTATTCCCTTCCGTTCTATTTTTCTGATCATCTGTTCCCTCTGTTCTGTTTCACTCTTAATCTGTTCCCTCGATCTATTTCTCTCTGTCCCCATTAATCTATTTCTCTATTCCCCTGTTCCCTCAATACAATTTCACTACCTTTTTACGCTATTGCATTCCTCTATTAATCTGTGCCCATTATTTTATTTATCTGTTAATCTCTTCCCTCTTCTCTTGATTAAACACAATCTGCTCCAACTTCACTTTTTAAATCCGCTAATTTACTCCTTCTTTGTTCTGTGTCCCTATTTACCTGTTCCATGTTTATTCTGTTTATTTACCCGTTCTCTCTTTGTTCTACTACTCTGTTTACCTGTTCCCTCTTCTTTCTCATTCTCCCTCTTCTTTCTCATTCCAAAATAATCTTTTCCCTCGATTCTATTGCTCTCTTCATCTGTACTCTCTTCCTTCTATTTCTCTCTTTATCTGTCCTCTCTTCTTACTATTTCACAATAATTCTGTTCCCTCTTCTTTCTATTTCTCCATTTATCTGTTCCCTCAATACTTTTTCATTATTTATCTGTTTACTCTATTGCATTCCTCTATTAATCTGTGCCCTATATGTTATTTGTCTATTAATCCGTTCCCTCTTCTCTCTATTAAATGATCTGTTCCAATTTCTCTTTATAAATCTAGTAATTGACTCTTTCCTCTTTATTCTCTATTTCCCTGTTCCCTCTTCTTTATCTTTCCATAACCATCTCTTCCCTCGATTCTATTTCTCTTTATCTGTCCTCTCTACTTCCTGTTTCACTATGAATCTCTCTACTTTCTATTTCCCTCGTTATCTGTTCCCACTTCTTTCAATTTCAATCTTTCTGTTCTCGCGATACTATTTCTCCGATCACTCTGTACCCTCTAGTCAATTTCTCTATTTATCTGTTCTCTCTTCTTCATATTTCTCTTTCATCTATTCCCTCTCTTCGATTTCTCTGCTATCTCTTCTCACTATTAATTTATTCATTCTGTTCTATTTCAATCTTAATCTGTTCCCTCGTTTCTATTTCTTTTTCTCTATCCCCACTAATCTATTTCTCTATTTATCTGTTCCCTCAATATGATTTCACTATTTAGCTGTTTACTCTATTCCTTTTCTCTATTCATCTGTACCCAATATTTTATCTATCTTTTAATCTGTTCGCTCTTCTCTCTATTAATCAAATAACCTGTTCCAACATGGCCCTATAAATCTATTAATTTACTCTTCCCTTTTATTTCTGTGTCCATATTTACCTGCTCCCTCTCTATTCTATTTCTGTATTTCCCTGTTCCCTCTTCTTTATCTTTCCATAATAATCTTTTCCCTTGATTCTGTTTCTTTCCTTATCTGTTCTCTCTTCTTACTGTTTCAATATAATTCTGTGCTCTCTTCTTTCTCTTTCTCCCTTTCTTTGCTCTCTTCTTACTGTTTCAATATAATTCTGTGCTCTCTTCTTTCTCTTTCTCCCTTTCTTTGTTCCCTCGATTCTATTTCTATATCAATCTGCTCTCATCGATTTTGATTATCTATTCGTCTATTCCCATCGATTTGGATTATCTAATCATCTGTTCCCGCTAATCTATTACACTATAAATCTCTTCCCTCTAATCTATTTCTCTATTCATTTGTTCCCTCAATACTATTTCACTATTTATCTGTTTACTCTATTCCATTCCTCTATTCATCTCTGCCCAATATTTTATTTACCTATTAACTTGTTCCCTCTTTATTCCGTGTCCCTATTTACGTCTTTCCTATTCTTTCTCATTCCAAAATAATCTGTTCCCTCGATTCTATTGCTCTCTTCATCTCTACTCCCTTCTATTTCTCTCTTTATCTGTCCTCTCTTCTTACTATTTCACAATAATTCTGTTCCCTCTTCTTTCTATTTCTCCATTTATCTGTTCCCTCGATTCTTTTTTTCTTTTTATCTGTTCCCCATAATATATTTCTCTATTAGTCTGTTCCCTCGTCTCGCTATTATATTATGCCCTCTGTTCTATTTCACTGTTAAGCTGCTCCCACTATTCTATGTCCCTGTGCATCTCTTCCCGCTGACCTATGTCCCTATACAACTGTTCCCTCTTTATTCTATCGCTCTATTTACCTGTTCCCTTTTAATTCTCAGGCTGTAATTACCAGTTCCCTCTTAAATCTAATGTTCTAGTTACCAGTTCCCTCTTCTTTATCTTTCCATAATAATCTTTTCCCTCGATTCTATTTCTCTCTTTATCTGTTCTCTCTTCTTTCAATTTCTCTTTTATGTATTCCCTTTATTCAATTTCTCTTTTTATCTGTTCCCCCTAATCGATTGCTCTATTGGTCTGTTGCCTCTTCTCACTATTAATTTATTCCCTCTGTTCTATTTCACTGTTAATCTGTTCCCTCGTTTCTATTTCTCTTTCTCTTATCCCTCTAATCTATTTCTCTACTCATCTTTTCCCTTTAATCTATTTCTCTATTAATCTGTCCCCACTAATCTATTCCTCTATTTATCTGTTCCCTCAATACAATTTCACTATTTATCTGTTTACTCTATTCCATTCCTCTGTTCATCTGTGCCCAATATCTCTTCTGGGGTCATTGTTCTTGAGGTCCCTATGGGTCCTCCATGGCTTCGCTATGGGGTCGCTATGTATCGCTCTGGAGGTGCAGTATTTCTATACGGCCACAAGGCGGCGCTATGGCGTTGCAGTACCCATATCCACCACTGGGTGTCGCTGTGTCTCCGTAGCTCTATGGGGACACTGTGTTTCACTATTTATCTGTTTATTCCATTCCTCTATTCATCTGTGCTCGATATTTTATTTATCTATTAATCTGTTCCCTCTTCTCTCTATTAATCAAATCATCTGTTCCAACTTCTCTCTGTAAATCTATTAATTTACTTCCTCTTCTATGTCCCCAAATATCGGTTCCCTTGACTCTATGTCCCTGTTTATCCGTTCCCTCGACTATTTGTCCTTATACATCTGTTCCGTCTTTATTCTATTACTCTATTTTCCTGTTCCCTTTTTATTCTGTTTTTTATTTTCCTGTTCCCTCTTTATTCTATTGATCTATTGTCCTGTTCCCTCTTTATTTCGTTTCTATTTGCCTGTTCCCTCTTTATTCTGTTTCTCTATTTACCTGTTCCCTCTTCTTTCTCATTCCAAATTAATCTTTTCCCTCGATTCTACGTCGCTCTTTATCCGTGCTCTCTTCTTTCTATCTCTCCTTAGCTGTACTCTCTTCTTCCTATTTCTCTCCTCAGCTGTTCCCTCGATTCTATTTCTTTATTCACCTATTCCCATCGATTCTGATTATCTAATCATGTGTTCCTGCTAATCAATATATCTATTCATCTTTTCCCACCATTAAACTATTAATTTTTTCTGTTCTCTCCAATCTATTTCTCTACTAATCATTTCACTTTAATTTATTTACTATTAATCTGTCCCAACTAATCGATTTCTCCATATCATCTATCCCATTCCTCTTTTAATCTGTGCCCAATATTTTATTTACCTATTTATCTGTTCCCTCTTCTCTCGATTAATTAATAGTCTGTTCCAACTTTGCTATATAAATCTATTAATTTACTTTTCCCTTCTTTTTCTATGTCCTTATACATCTGTTCCCTCTTCTATCTATGATATCCCGATACATCTGTTCCTGCTATTCTATTCCCCTATTAACCTCTTCCCTCTCTATTCTCTTTCCCCATTTACCTGTTCCCTTTTTATTCTTTTTTCTATTTACCTGTTCCCTCTTCTTTATTATGGAAAGCTAATCTTTTCCCTCCATTCTATTTCTCTCTTTATCTCTTCCTGCGGTTCTATTTCTCCGTTCATCCTGTTCCCTCTCATCAATTTCTCTATTTATCTGATCTCCCTTCTTTTTCTCTTTTATCTGTTCCCTCTGATCTTTTTTCTCTAGTAGTCTGTTCCCTCTTCTCATTAATATTTTATCCCCTGTTGTATTTCACTGTTAATCTGATCCCTCGATACTATCTCTCTCTTCATCTTCATCTGTGCTCTCTTCTTTCTATTTCTCTCTTTATTTGTACTCCCTTTTTTCTATTTCTCTTGTCATCTGTTCCCTTTGATTTTGATTATCAATTTGTCTATTCACATCGATTCTGATTACCTAATGATCTGTTCCCGCTAATCTATTTCTCTATTAATCTCTTCCCTCTTATCTATTTCTCTATTTCTGTTCCCTCAATACTATTTCACTATTTATATTAATTCTATTCCTCTATTAATCTGTGCCCAATATTTTATTTATCTATTAATCCTTTCCCTCTTCTCTATTAATCAAATAATCTGTTCCAACTGCTCTGTATAATTCTTTTAATTTACTCTTCTCTCTTCCTTTTATGTCCCTATACAACTGTTCCCTCTTTATTATATTGCTCTATTTAACAATTCCCTCTTTATTCTGTTTCTGTATTTATCTATTCCTAATTATTTTTCTTTCCATATTAATCTTTTCCCTCGATTCTGTTAATCTCTTCTTACTATTTCTCTGCTTCTCCATTCCCTCTTTTTTTCAATTGCTCTATTTACCTGTTCCCTCTTAACTCTATTGCTCTAATTTCGTCTTCCCTCTCCATTTACCTGTTCCACGTCATTCTCTTCTCCATTTACCTGTTCCCTCTTCTTTCTCTTTCCATAACAATCTCTTCCCTCGATTCTATGTCTCTTTATCTGTTCTCTCTTCTTACTATCTCACTATAATTCTCTTCTCTCTTCTTGCTTTACCTGTTCCCGCTTCATTCAATTTCAATCTTTATCAGTTCTCGCGATACTATTTCTATGATAATCCTAGTCAATTTCTCTATTTATCTGCTCTCTCTTCTTTCAATTTCTCTTTTATCTATTCCCTCTATTTGATTTTTCTTTTCATCTGTTCCCCCTAATCGATTGCTTCATTCTGTTTCTCTATTTATCAGTTCCCTCTTCTTTCTCTTTCCATAATGCTCATTGCCCTCGATTCTGTTACTCTTAATCTGTTCACTCTTCTTTCTGTTACTCTCCTTAGTTGTACTCTCTTCTTCCTATTTCTCTCCTCAGCTGTTCCCTCGATTCTACTTCTTTATTCATCTATTCCCATCGATTCTGATTATCTAATCATGTGTTCCCGCTAATCTATATATCTATTCATCTTTGCCCAGTATTATATTATTAATTTTTTGTTCTTTCCAATCTATTTCTCTACTAATCATTTCACATTAAACTAATTACTATTAATCTGTCCCAACTAATCTATTTCTCTATTTATCTGTTCCCTCAATACTATGTCACTATTTATCTGTTAATTCTATCCCATTACTCTTTTAATCTGTGACCAAGATTTTATTTACCTATTTATCTGTTCCCTCTTCTCTCTATTAATTAATCTGTGCCAACTTCGCTTTATAAATCTATTAATTTACTTTTCCCTTCTCTATGTCCTTATACATCTGTTCCCACTTCTATGATGTCCCTATGCATCTGTTCCCGCTATCCTATGTCCTAATACATTTGTTCTCGCTATTCTATTTCTCTACTAACCTCTTCCCTCTTTATTGTTTCCCCATTTACCTGTTCCCTTTTTATTCTTTTTTCTATTTACCGGTCCCCTCTTCTTTCTCTTTCCATAATAATCTTTTCCCTAGATTCTATTTCTCACTTCATCTGTACTCTCCTCCTTCTATTTCTCTCTTTATCTGTCCTCTCTTCTTACTATTTCACAATTATTCTGTTCCCTCTTCTCTCTATTTATCAAATAATCTGTTCCAACTTCTTGCTATAAATCTGTTAATTTACTCCCTCTTCTATGTCCCTGTTTATCCGTTCTGTCGACCCTTTGACCTTATACATCTGTTCCGTCTTTATTTTATTACTCTATTTTCCTGTTCCCTTTTTATTCTGTTTTCTATTTACCTGTCCCCTCTTTATTCTATTTCTCTGTTTACCTCTTCCCTCTTCTTTCTCATTCCAAATTAATCTTTTCCCTCGATTCTACGTCGCTCTTTATCCGTGCTCTCTTCTTTCTACGTCGCTCTTTATCCGTGCTCTCTTCTTTCTACGTCGCTCTTTATCCGTGCTCTCTTCTTTCTACGTCGCTCTTTATCCGTGCTCTCTTCTTTCTACGTCGCTCTTTATCCGTGCTCTCTTCTTTCTACGTCGCTCTTTATCCGTGCTCTCTTCTTTCTATCTCTCCTTAGCTGTAATCTCTACATTCTATTTCTCTCCTTAGCTGTTCCCTCGATTCTATTTCTTTACTCATCTATTCCCATCGATTCTGATTATCTAATCACGAGTTCCCGCTAATCAATATATCTATTCATCTTTTCCCACTATTATACTATTAATTTTTTCTGTTCTCTCCAATCTATTTCTCTACTAATCATTTCACTTTGATCTATTTACTATTAATCTGTCCCAACTAATCTGTTTCTCTATATCATCTCTCCCATTCCTCTTTTAATCTGTACCCTGTATTTTATTTATCTATTAATCTGTTCCCTTTTCTCTCTATTAATCAAAAATCTGTTCCAACTTTGCTATATAAATCTATTAATTTACTCTTCTTTTTCTATGTCCCTATATATCTGTTCCCTCTTTTATCTGATGTCCCTATACATCTGCTTCCGCTATTATATTTCTCTGTTAACCTCTTCCCTCTTTATTCTATTTCTCTATTAACCTGCTCCCTCTTTATTCTATTTCTCTTTATCTTTTTTCTCTTTATTCTGTTTCTCCATTTACCTGTTCCCTTTTTATTCTTTTTCCTTTTTATCAGGTCCCCCTTCTTTATCTTTCCATAATAATCTTTTCCCTCGATTCTGTTTCTCTCTCTGTCCACTCTTCTTACAGTTTCACTGTAATTCTGTTCCCTCTCTTTATCTGTTCCCGCGGTTCTATTTCTCCGTTCATCTTGTTCCCTCTCATCAATTTCTCTATTTATCTGTTCTCTCTTCCTTCTTTTTCTCTTTTATCTCTTCCCCCTAATCGATTTCTCTATTAGTCTGTTCCCTCTTGTCACTAATAATTTACCCACTGTTCTATTTCACTGTTAATCTGTTCCCTCGATACTATCCCTCTCTTCATCTGTACTCTCTTCTTTCTATTTCTCTCTTTATTTGTAATCTCTTTTTTCTATTTCTCTATTCATCGATTCTGATTTTCTAGTCATGTGTTCCCTCTATTCTATTTCTCCATTAATCTCGTCCCTCTAATCTATTTTTTTCTGTTGTTTCTTATCTATTTCTCTATTTATCTGTTCCCTCAATACTATTTCACTATTTATCTGTTTACTCTATTCCATTCCTCTATTCAACTGTGCCCAATATTTTATTTATCTAGTTATCTGTTCCCTCTTCTCTCTATTAATAAAAAATCTATTCCAACTTCGCTATATACATCTACTCTTTTATTCTTACCTTCCCTTTCTGTGTCCCTATACATATGTTCCCTCTTATATCTCTGATGTCCCTATACATCTGTTCCCGCTATCCTATTTCTCTGTTAACCTTTTCCCTCTTTACTCTGTTTCTCCATTTACCTGTTCCTTTTTTATTCTTTTTCCAATTTACCAGTTCCCTCTTTATTCTATCGGTCTATTTATCAGTTCCCTCTTCTTTATCTTTCCATAATAATCTTTTCCTTCGATTCTGTTTCTCTCTTTATCTGTCCTCTCTTCTTACAGTTTCACTATACTTCTGTTCACTCTTCTTTCTATTTCACTCTTTATCTGTTCCCACGGTTCTATTTCTCCGTTCATCCTGTTCCCTCTCATCAATTTCTCTATTTATCTGTTCTCTCTTCCTTCTTTTTCTCTCTTACTTATTTCCTCTAATCGATTTCTCTATTTGTCTGTTCCCTCTTGTCACTAATAATTTATCCCCTGTTCTATTTCACCGTTAATCTATTTCCTCTGTTTCCTCGATACTACATCTCTCTTCATCTGTACTCTCTTCTTTCCATTTCTCTATTTGTAATCTCTTTTTTCTATTTCTTTATTCATCTGTTCCCATCCATTTTGATTATCTATTCGTCTATTCCCATCGATTCTGATTATATAATCATCTGTTCCCTCTAATCTATTTCTCTATTAATCTCATCCCTCTAATCTATTTTTTTTCTGTTTTTTTTTTTTTAATCTATTTCTCTATTTATCTGTTCCCTCAATACTGTTTCACTATTTATCTGTTTACTCTATTCCATTCCTCTGTTCATCTGTGCCCAATATCTCTTCTGGGGTCGTCGTTCTTGGGGTCTATTTTGGGGTCTCTATGGGGTCGCTATGTATCGCTCTGGAGGTGCAGTATTTCTATACGGCCACAAGGCGGCGCTATGGCGCTGCAGTACCCATATCCACCACTGGGTGTCGCTGCGTCTCCGTATCTCTATCGGGACACTGTGTTTCACTATTTATCTGTTTACTCCATTCCATTCCTCTATTCATCTGTGCCCAATAATTATTTATCTATTAATCTGTTCCCTCTTTTCTCTATTAATCAAATCATCTGTTCCAATTTCTCGCTATAAATCTATTAATTTACCCCCTCTTCTATGTCCACAATTATCGGTTCCCTTGACTCTATGTCCCTGTTTATCCGTTCCCTCGACTCTTTGTCCTTATACATCTGTTCCGTCTTTATTCTATTACTCTATTTTTCTTTTCCCTCTTTATTCTTTTTCTATATTTACCAGTTCTCTATTTATCTGTTCCCCCTTCTTTTTCTTTCCATTACAAACTTTTCCCTCGATTCTTTGTCTCTTTATCTGTTCTCTCTTCTTTCTATTTCACTATAAATATGTTCTCTATTCCTTCTATTTTGCTCTTTATCTGTTCCCGCTTCTTTCAATTTCTCTCTTTATCTGTTCCCACGATTCTATTTCTCATTTCATTCTGTTCCCCCTAATCTAATTCTCGATTAGCCTTTTCCCTCTTCTCACTATTAATTTATTCCCTTCCGTTCTATTTTTCTGATCATCTGTTCCCTCTGTTCTGTTTCACTCTTAATCTGTTCCCTCGATCTATTTCTCTCTGTCCCCATTAATCTATTTCTCTATTCCCCTGTTCCCTCAATACAATTTCACTACCTTTTTACGCTATTGCATTCCTCTATTAATCTGTGCCCATTATTTTATTTATCTGTTAATCTCTTCCCTCTTCTCTTGATTAAACACAATCTGCTCCAACTTCACTTTTTAAATCCGCTAATTTACTCCTTCTTTGTTCTGTGTCCCTATTTACCTGTTCCATGTTTATTCTGTTTATTTACCCGTTCTCTCTTTGTTCTACTACTCTGTTTACCTGTTCCCTCTTCTTTCTCATTCTCCCTCTTCTTTCTCATTCCAAAATAATCTTTTCCCTCGATTCTATTGCTCTCTTCATCTGTACTCTCTTCCTTCTATTTCTCTCTTTATCTGTCCTCTCTTCTTACTATTTCACAATAATTCTGTTCCCTCTTCTTTCTATTTCTCCATTTATCTGTTCCCTCAATACTTTTTCATTATTTATCTGTTTACTCTATTGCATTCCTCTATTAATCTGTGCCCTATATGTTATTTGTCTATTAATCCGTTCCCTCTTCTCTCTATTAAATGATCTGTTCCAATTTCTCTTTATAAATCTAGTAATTGACTCTTTCCTCTTTATTCTCTATTTCCCTGTTCCCTCTTCTTTATCTTTCCATAACCATCTCTTCCCTCGATTCTATTTCTCTTTATCTGTCCTCTCTACTTCCTGTTTCACTATGAATCTCTCTACTTTCTATTTCCCTCGTTATCTGTTCCCACTTCTTTCAATTTCAATCTTTCTGTTCTCGCGATACTATTTCTCCGATCACTCTGTACCCTCTAGTCAATTTCTCTATTTATCTGTTCTCTCTTCTTCATATTTCTCTTTCATCTATTCCCTCTCTTCGATTTCTCTGCTATCTCTTCTCACTATTAATTTATTCATTCTGTTCTATTTCAATCTTAATCTGTTCCCTCGTTTCTATTTCTTTTTCTCTATCCCCACTAATCTATTTCTCTATTTATCTGTTCCCTCAATATGATTTCACTATTTAGCTGTTTACTCTATTCCTTTTCTCTATTCATCTGTACCCAATATTTTATCTATCTTTTAATCTGTTCGCTCTTCTCTCTATTAATCAAATAACCTGTTCCAACATGGCCCTATAAATCTATTAATTTACTCTTCCCTTTTATTTCTGTGTCCATATTTACCTGCTCCCTCTCTATTCTATTTCTGTATTTCCCTGTTCCCTCTTCTTTATCTTTCCATAATAATCTTTTCCCTTGATTCTGTTTCTTTCCTTATCTGTTCTCTCTTCTTACTGTTTCAATATAATTCTGTGCTCTCTTCTTTCTCTTTCTCCCTTTCTTTGCTCTCTTCTTACTGTTTCAATATAATTCTGTGCTCTCTTCTTTCTCTTTCTCCCTTTCTTTGTTCCCTCGATTCTATTTCTATATCAATCTGCTCTCATCGATTTTGATTATCTATTCGTCTATTCCCATCGATTTGGATTATCTAATCATCTGTTCCCGCTAATCTATTACACTATAAATCTCTTCCCTCTAATCTATTTCTCTATTCATT
Source organism: Callipepla californica brunnescens (assembly GCA_023055505.1). Lineage (NCBI taxonomy): Eukaryota > Metazoa > Chordata > Aves > Galliformes > Odontophoridae > Callipepla > Callipepla californica. The sequence goes on along the minus strand of JALIRH010000072.1, from coordinate 106,145 downwards.
TGTTCCCTCAATACTATTTCACTATTTATCTGTTTACTCTATTCCATTCCTCTATTCATCTCTGCCCAATATTTTATTTACCTATTAACTTGTTCCCTCTTTATTCCGTGTCCCTATTTACGTCTTTCCTATTCTTTCTCATTCCAAAATAATCTGTTCCCTCGATTCTATTGCTCTCTTCATCTCTACTCCCTTCTATTTCTCTCTTTATCTGTCCTCTCTTCTTACTATTTCACAATAATTCTGTTCCCTCTTCTTTCTATTTCTCCATTTATCTGTTCCCTCGATTCTTTTTTTCTTTTTATCTGTTCCCCATAATATATTTCTCTATTAGTCTGTTCCCTCGTCTCGCTATTATATTATGCCCTCTGTTCTATTTCACTGTTAAGCTGCTCCCACTATTCTATGTCCCTGTGCATCTCTTCCCGCTGACCTATGTCCCTATACAACTGTTCCCTCTTTATTCTATCGCTCTATTTACCTGTTCCCTTTTAATTCTCAGGCTGTAATTACCAGTTCCCTCTTAAATCTAATGTTCTAGTTACCAGTTCCCTCTTCTTTATCTTTCCATAATAATCTTTTCCCTCGATTCTATTTCTCTCTTTATCTGTTCTCTCTTCTTTCAATTTCTCTTTTATGTATTCCCTTTATTCAATTTCTCTTTTTATCTGTTCCCCCTAATCGATTGCTCTATTGGTCTGTTGCCTCTTCTCACTATTAATTTATTCCCTCTGTTCTATTTCACTGTTAATCTGTTCCCTCGTTTCTATTTCTCTTTCTCTTATCCCTCTAATCTATTTCTCTACTCATCTTTTCCCTTTAATCTATTTCTCTATTAATCTGTCCCCACTAATCTATTCCTCTATTTATCTGTTCCCTCAATACAATTTCACTATTTATCTGTTTACTCTATTCCATTCCTCTGTTCATCTGTGCCCAATATCTCTTCTGGGGTCATTGTTCTTGAGGTCCCTATGGGTCCTCCATGGCTTCGCTATGGGGTCGCTATGTATCGCTCTGGAGGTGCAGTATTTCTATACGGCCACAAGGCGGCGCTATGGCGTTGCAGTACCCATATCCACCACTGGGTGTCGCTGTGTCTCCGTAGCTCTATGGGGACACTGTGTTTCACTATTTATCTGTTTATTCCATTCCTCTATTCATCTGTGCTCGATATTTTATTTATCTATTAATCTGTTCCCTCTTCTCTCTATTAATCAAATCATCTGTTCCAACTTCTCTCTGTAAATCTATTAATTTACTTCCTCTTCTATGTCCCCAAATATCGGTTCCCTTGACTCTATGTCCCTGTTTATCCGTTCCCTCGACTATTTGTCCTTATACATCTGTTCCGTCTTTATTCTATTACTCTATTTTCCTGTTCCCTTTTTATTCTGTTTTTTATTTTCCTGTTCCCTCTTTATTCTATTGATCTATTGTCCTGTTCCCTCTTTATTTCGTTTCTATTTGCCTGTTCCCTCTTTATTCTGTTTCTCTATTTACCTGTTCCCTCTTCTTTCTCATTCCAAATTAATCTTTTCCCTCGATTCTACGTCGCTCTTTATCCGTGCTCTCTTCTTTCTATCTCTCCTTAGCTGTACTCTCTTCTTCCTATTTCTCTCCTCAGCTGTTCCCTCGATTCTATTTCTTTATTCACCTATTCCCATCGATTCTGATTATCTAATCATGTGTTCCTGCTAATCAATATATCTATTCATCTTTTCCCACCATTAAACTATTAATTTTTTCTGTTCTCTCCAATCTATTTCTCTACTAATCATTTCACTTTAATTTATTTACTATTAATCTGTCCCAACTAATCGATTTCTCCATATCATCTATCCCATTCCTCTTTTAATCTGTGCCCAATATTTTATTTACCTATTTATCTGTTCCCTCTTCTCTCGATTAATTAATAGTCTGTTCCAACTTTGCTATATAAATCTATTAATTTACTTTTCCCTTCTTTTTCTATGTCCTTATACATCTGTTCCCTCTTCTATCTATGATATCCCGATACATCTGTTCCTGCTATTCTATTCCCCTATTAACCTCTTCCCTCTCTATTCTCTTTCCCCATTTACCTGTTCCCTTTTTATTCTTTTTTCTATTTACCTGTTCCCTCTTCTTTATTATGGAAAGCTAATCTTTTCCCTCCATTCTATTTCTCTCTTTATCTCTTCCTGCGGTTCTATTTCTCCGTTCATCCTGTTCCCTCTCATCAATTTCTCTATTTATCTGATCTCCCTTCTTTTTCTCTTTTATCTGTTCCCTCTGATCTTTTTTCTCTAGTAGTCTGTTCCCTCTTCTCATTAATATTTTATCCCCTGTTGTATTTCACTGTTAATCTGATCCCTCGATACTATCTCTCTCTTCATCTTCATCTGTGCTCTCTTCTTTCTATTTCTCTCTTTATTTGTACTCCCTTTTTTCTATTTCTCTTGTCATCTGTTCCCTTTGATTTTGATTATCAATTTGTCTATTCACATCGATTCTGATTACCTAATGATCTGTTCCCGCTAATCTATTTCTCTATTAATCTCTTCCCTCTTATCTATTTCTCTATTTCTGTTCCCTCAATACTATTTCACTATTTATATTAATTCTATTCCTCTATTAATCTGTGCCCAATATTTTATTTATCTATTAATCCTTTCCCTCTTCTCTATTAATCAAATAATCTGTTCCAACTGCTCTGTATAATTCTTTTAATTTACTCTTCTCTCTTCCTTTTATGTCCCTATACAACTGTTCCCTCTTTATTATATTGCTCTATTTAACAATTCCCTCTTTATTCTGTTTCTGTATTTATCTATTCCTAATTATTTTTCTTTCCATATTAATCTTTTCCCTCGATTCTGTTAATCTCTTCTTACTATTTCTCTGCTTCTCCATTCCCTCTTTTTTTCAATTGCTCTATTTACCTGTTCCCTCTTAACTCTATTGCTCTAATTTCGTCTTCCCTCTCCATTTACCTGTTCCACGTCATTCTCTTCTCCATTTACCTGTTCCCTCTTCTTTCTCTTTCCATAACAATCTCTTCCCTCGATTCTATGTCTCTTTATCTGTTCTCTCTTCTTACTATCTCACTATAATTCTCTTCTCTCTTCTTGCTTTACCTGTTCCCGCTTCATTCAATTTCAATCTTTATCAGTTCTCGCGATACTATTTCTATGATAATCCTAGTCAATTTCTCTATTTATCTGCTCTCTCTTCTTTCAATTTCTCTTTTATCTATTCCCTCTATTTGATTTTTCTTTTCATCTGTTCCCCCTAATCGATTGCTTCATTCTGTTTCTCTATTTATCAGTTCCCTCTTCTTTCTCTTTCCATAATGCTCATTGCCCTCGATTCTGTTACTCTTAATCTGTTCACTCTTCTTTCTGTTACTCTCCTTAGTTGTACTCTCTTCTTCCTATTTCTCTCCTCAGCTGTTCCCTCGATTCTACTTCTTTATTCATCTATTCCCATCGATTCTGATTATCTAATCATGTGTTCCCGCTAATCTATATATCTATTCATCTTTGCCCAGTATTATATTATTAATTTTTTGTTCTTTCCAATCTATTTCTCTACTAATCATTTCACATTAAACTAATTACTATTAATCTGTCCCAACTAATCTATTTCTCTATTTATCTGTTCCCTCAATACTATGTCACTATTTATCTGTTAATTCTATCCCATTACTCTTTTAATCTGTGACCAAGATTTTATTTACCTATTTATCTGTTCCCTCTTCTCTCTATTAATTAATCTGTGCCAACTTCGCTTTATAAATCTATTAATTTACTTTTCCCTTCTCTATGTCCTTATACATCTGTTCCCACTTCTATGATGTCCCTATGCATCTGTTCCCGCTATCCTATGTCCTAATACATTTGTTCTCGCTATTCTATTTCTCTACTAACCTCTTCCCTCTTTATTGTTTCCCCATTTACCTGTTCCCTTTTTATTCTTTTTTCTATTTACCGGTCCCCTCTTCTTTCTCTTTCCATAATAATCTTTTCCCTAGATTCTATTTCTCACTTCATCTGTACTCTCCTCCTTCTATTTCTCTCTTTATCTGTCCTCTCTTCTTACTATTTCACAATTATTCTGTTCCCTCTTCTCTCTATTTATCAAATAATCTGTTCCAACTTCTTGCTATAAATCTGTTAATTTACTCCCTCTTCTATGTCCCTGTTTATCCGTTCTGTCGACCCTTTGACCTTATACATCTGTTCCGTCTTTATTTTATTACTCTATTTTCCTGTTCCCTTTTTATTCTGTTTTCTATTTACCTGTCCCCTCTTTATTCTATTTCTCTGTTTACCTCTTCCCTCTTCTTTCTCATTCCAAATTAATCTTTTCCCTCGATTCTACGTCGCTCTTTATCCGTGCTCTCTTCTTTCTACGTCGCTCTTTATCCGTGCTCTCTTCTTTCTACGTCGCTCTTTATCCGTGCTCTCTTCTTTCTACGTCGCTCTTTATCCGTGCTCTCTTCTTTCTACGTCGCTCTTTATCCGTGCTCTCTTCTTTCTACGTCGCTCTTTATCCGTGCTCTCTTCTTTCTATCTCTCCTTAGCTGTAATCTCTACATTCTATTTCTCTCCTTAGCTGTTCCCTCGATTCTATTTCTTTACTCATCTATTCCCATCGATTCTGATTATCTAATCACGAGTTCCCGCTAATCAATATATCTATTCATCTTTTCCCACTATTATACTATTAATTTTTTCTGTTCTCTCCAATCTATTTCTCTACTAATCATTTCACTTCGATCTATTTACTATTAATCTGTCCCAACTAATCTGTTTCTCTATATCATCTCTCCCATTCCTCTTTTAATCTGTACCCTGTATTTTATTTATCTATTAATCTGTTCCCTTTTCTCTCTATTAATCAAAAATCTGTTCCAACTTTGCTATATAAATCTATTAATTTACTCTTCTTTTTCTATGTCCCTATATATCTGTTCCCTCTTTTATCTGATGTCCCTATACATCTGCTTCCGCTATTATATTTCTCTGTTAACCTCTTCCCTCTTTATTCTATTTCTCTATTAACCTGCTCCCTCTTTATTCTATTTCTCTTTATCTTTTTTCTCTTTATTCTGTTTCTCCATTTACCTGTTCCCTTTTTATTCTTTTTCCTTTTTATCAGGTCCCCCTTCTTTATCTTTCCATAATAATCTTTTCCCTCGATTCTGTTTCTCTCTCTGTCCACTCTTCTTACAGTTTCACTGTAATTCTGTTCCCTCTCTTTATCTGTTCCCGCGGTTCTATTTCTCCGTTCATCTTGTTCCCTCTCATCAATTTCTCTATTTATCTGTTCTCTCTTCCTTCTTTTTCTCTTTTATCTCTTCCCCCTAATCGATTTCTCTATTAGTCTGTTCCCTCTTGTCACTAATAATTTACCCACTGTTCTATTTCACTGTTAATCTGTTCCCTCGATACTATCCCTCTCTTCATCTGTACTCTCTTCTTTCTATTTCTCTCTTTATTTGTAATCTCTTTTTTCTATTTCTCTATTCATCGATTCTGATTTTCTAGTCATGTGTTCCCTCTATTCTATTTCTCCATTAATCTCGTCCCTCTAATCTATTTTTTTCTGTTGTTTCTTATCTATTTCTCTATTTATCTGTTCCCTCAATACTATTTCACTATTTATCTGTTTACTCTATTCCATTCCTCTATTCAACTGTGCCCAATATTTTATTTATCTAGTTATCTGTTCCCTCTTCTCTCTATTAATAAAAAATCTATTCCAACTTCGCTATATACATCTACTCTTTTATTCTTACCTTCCCTTTCTGTGTCCCTATACATATGTTCCCTCTTATATCTCTGATGTCCCTATACATCTGTTCCCGCTATCCTATTTCTCTGTTAACCTTTTCCCTCTTTACTCTGTTTCTCCATTTACCTGTTCCTTTTTTATTCTTTTTCCAATTTACCAGTTCCCTCTTTATTCTATCGGTCTATTTATCAGTTCCCTCTTCTTTATCTTTCCATAATAATCTTTTCCTTCGATTCTGTTTCTCTCTTTATCTGTCCTCTCTTCTTACAGTTTCACTATACTTCTGTTCACTCTTCTTTCTATTTCACTCTTTATCTGTTCCCACGGTTCTATTTCTCCGTTCATCCTGTTCCCTCTCATCAATTTCTCTATTTATCTGTTCTCTCTTCCTTCTTTTTCTCTCTTACTTATTTCCTCTAATCGATTTCTCTATTTGTCTGTTCCCTCTTGTCACTAATAATTTATCCCCTGTTCTATTTCACCGTTAATCTATTTCCTCTGTTTCCTCGATACTACATCTCTCTTCATCTGTACTCTCTTCTTTCCATTTCTCTATTTGTAATCTCTTTTTTCTATTTCTTTATTCATCTGTTCCCATCCATTTTGATTATCTATTCGTCTATTCCCATCGATTCTGATTATATAATCATCTGTTCCCTCTAATCTATTTCTCTATTAATCTCATCCCTCTAATCTATTTTTTTTCTGTTTTTTTTTTTTTAATCTATTTCTCTATTTATCTGTTCCCTCAATACTGTTTCACTATTTATCTGTTTACTCTATTCCATTCCTCTGTTCATCTGTGCCCAATATCTCTTCTGGGGTCGTCGTTCTTGGGGTCTATTTTGGGGTCTCTATGGGGTCGCTATGTATCGCTCTGGAGGTGCAGTATTTCTATACGGCCACAAGGCGGCGCTATGGCGCTGCAGTACCCATATCTCACCACTGGGTGTCGCTGCGTCTCCGTATCTCTATCGGGACACTGTGTTTCACTATTTATCTGTTTACTCCATTCCATTCCTCTATTCATCTGTGCCCAATAATTATTTATCTATTAATCTGTTCCCTCTTTTCTCTATTAATCAAATCATCTGTTCCAATTTCTCGCTATAAATCTATTAATTTACCCCCTCTTCTATGTCCACAATTATCGGTTCCCTTGACTCTATGTCCCTGTTTATCCGTTCCCTCGACTCTTTGTCCTTATACATCTGTTCCGTCTTTATTCTATTACTCTATTTTTCTTTTCCCTCTTTATTCTTTTTCTATATTTACCAGTTCTCTATTTATCTGTTCCCCCTTCTTTTTCTTTCCATTACAAACTTTTCCCTCGATTCTTTGTCTCTTTATCTGTTCTCTCTTCTTTCTATTTCACTATAAATATGTTCTCTATTCCTTCTATTTTGCTCTTTATCTGTTCCCGCTTCTTTCAATTTCTCTCTTTATCTGTTCCCACGATTCTATTTCTCATTTCATTCTGTTCCCCCTAATCTAATTCTCGATTAGCCTTTTCCCTCTTCTCACTATTAATTTATTCCCTTCCGTTCTATTTTTCTGATCATCTGTTCCCTCTGTTCTGTTTCACTCTTAATCTGTTCCCTCGATCTATTTCTCTCTGTCCCCATTAATCTATTTCTCTATTCCCCTGTTCCCTCAATACAATTTCACTACCTTTTTACGCTATTGCATTCCTCTATTAATCTGTGCCCATTATTTTATTTATCTGTTAATCTCTTCCCTCTTCTCTTGATTAAACACAATCTGCTCCAACTTCACTTTATAAATCCGCTAATTTACTCCTTCTTTGTTCTGTGTCCCTATTTACCTGTTCCATGTTTATTCTGTTTATTTACCCGTTCTCTCTTTGTTCTACTACTCTGTTTACCTGTTCCCTCTTCTTTCTCATTCTCCCTCTTCTTTCTCATTCCAAAATAATCTTTTCCCTCGATTCTATTGCTCTCTTCATCTGTACTCTCTTCCTTCTATTTCTCTCTTTATCTGTCCTCTCTTCTTACTATTTCACAATAATTCTGTTCCCTCTTCTTTCTATTTCTCCATTTATCTGTTCCCTCAATACTTTTTCATTATTTATCTGTTTACTCTATTGCATTCCTCTATTAATCTGTGCCCTATATGTTATTTGTCTATTAATCCGTTCCCTCTTCTCTCTATTAAATGATCTGTTCCAATTTCTCTTTATAAATCTAGTAATTGACTCTTTCCTCTTTATTCTCTATTTCCCTGTTCCCTCTTCTTTATCTTTCCATAACCATCTCTTCCCTCGATTCTATTTCTCTTTATCTGTCCTCTCTACTTCCTGTTTCACTATGAATCTCTCTACTTTCTATTTCCCTCGTTATCTGTTCCCACTTCTTTCAATTTCAATCTTTCTGTTCTCGCGATACTATTTCTCCGATCACTCTGTACCCTCTAGTCAATTTCTCTATTTATCTGTTCTCTCTTCTTCATATTTCTCTTTCATCTATTCCCTCTCTTCGATTTCTCTGCTATCTCTTCTCACTATTAATTTATTCATTCTGTTCTATTTCAATCTTAATCTGTTCCCTCGTTTCTATTTCTTTTTCTCTATCCCCACTAATCTATTTCTCTATTTATCTGTTCCCTCAATATGATTTCACTATTTAGCTGTTTACTCTATTCCTTTTCTCTATTCATCTGTACCCAATATTTTATCTATCTTTTAATCTGTTCGCTCTTCTCTCTATTAATCAAATAACCTGTTCCAACATGGCCCTATAAATCTATTAATTTACTCTTCCCTTTTATTTCTGTGTCCATATTTACCTGCTCCCTCTCTATTCTATTTCTGTATTTCCCTGTTCCCTCTTCTTTATCTTTCCATAATAATCTTTTCCCTTGATTCTGTTTCTTTCCTTATCTGTTCTCTCTTCTTACTGTTTCAATATAATTCTGTGCTCTCTTCTTTCTCTTTCTCCCTTTCTTTGCTCTCTTCTTACTGTTTCAATATAATTCTGTGCTCTCTTCTTTCTCTTTCTCCCTTTCTTTGTTCCCTCGATTCTATTTCTATATCAATCTGCTCTCATCGATTTTGATTATCTATTCGTCTATTCCCATCGATTTGGATTATCTAATCATCTGTTCCCGCTAATCTATTACACTATAAATCTCTTCCCTCTAATCTATTTCTCTATTCATTTGTTCCCTCAATACTATTTCACTATTTATCTGTTTACTCTATTCCATTCCTCTATTCATCTCTGCCCAATATTTTATTTACCTATTAACTTGTTCCCTCTTTATTCCGTGTCCCTATTTACGTCTTTCCTATTCTTTCTCATTCCAAAATAATCTGTTCCCTCGATTCTATTGCTCTCTTCATCTCTACTCCCTTCTATTTCTCTCTTTATCTGTCCTCTCTTCTTACTATTTCACAATAATTCTGTTCCCTCTTCTTTCTATTTCTCCATTTATCTGTTCCCTCGATTCTTTTTTTCTTTTTATCTGTTCCCCATAATATATTTCTCTATTAGTCTGTTCCCTCGTCTCGCTATTATATTATGCCCTCTGTTCTATTTCACTGTTAAGCTGCTCCCACTATTCTATGTCCCTGTGCATCTCTTCCCGCTGACCTATGTCCCTATACAACTGTTCCCTCTTTATTCTATCACTCTATTTACCTGTTCCCTTTTAATTCTCAGGCTGTAATTACCAGTTCCCTCTTAAATCTAATGTTCTAGTTACCAGTTCCCTCTTCTTTATCTTTCCATAATAATCTTTTCCCTCGATTCTATTTCTCTCTTTATCTGTTCTCTCTTCTTTCAATTTCTCTTTTATGTATTCCCTTTATTCAATTTCTCTTTTTATCTGTTCCCCCTAATCGATTGCTCTATTGGTCTGTTGCCTCTTCTCACTATTAATTTATTCCCTCTGTTCTATTTCACTGTTAATCTGTTCCCTCGTTTCTATTTCTCTTTCTCTTATCCCTCTAATCTATTTCTCTACTCATCTTTTCCCTTTAATCTATTTCTCTATTAATCTGTCCCCACTAATCTATTCCTCTATTTATCTGTTCCCTCAATACAATTTCACTATTTATCTGTTTACTCTATTCCATTCCTCTGTTCATCTGTGCCCAATATCTCTTCTGGGGTCATTGTTCTTGAGGTCCCTATGGGTCCTCCATGGCTTCGCTATGGGGTCGCTATGTATCGCTCTGGAGGTGCAGTATTTCTATGCGGCCACAAGGCGGCGCTATGGCGTTGCAGTACCCATATCCACCACTGGGTGTCGCTGTGTCTCCGTAGCTCTATGGGGACACTGTGTTTCACTATTTATCTGTTTATTCCATTCCTCTATTCATCTGTGCTCGATATTTTATTTATCTATTAATCTGTTCCCTCTTCTCTCTATTAATCAAATCATCTGTTCCAACTTCTCTCTGTAAATCTATTAATTTACTTCCTCTTCTATGTCCCCAAATATCGGTTCCCTTGACTCTATGTCCCTGTTTATCCGTTCCCTCGACTATTTGTCCTTATACATCTGTTCCGTCTTTATTCTATTACTCTATTTTCCTGTTCCCTTTTTATTCTGTTTTTTATTTTCCTGTTCCCTCTTTATTCTATTGATCTATTGTCCTGTTCCCTCTTTATTTCGTTTCTATTTGCCTGTTCCCTCTTTATTCTGTTTCTCTATTTACCTGTTCCCTCTTCTTTCTCATTCCAAATTAATCTTTTCCCTCGATTCTACGTCGCTCTTTATCCGTGCTCTCTTCTTTCTATCTCTCCTTAGCTGTACGCTCTGCATTCTATTTCTCTCCTTAGCTGTTCCCTCGATTCTATTTCTTTATTCACCTATTCCCATCGATTCTGATTATCTAATCATGTGTTCCTGCTAATCAATATATCTATTCATCTTTTCCCACCATTAAACTATTAATTTTTTCTGTTCTCTCCAATCTATTTCTCTACTAATCATTTCACTATTTACTATTAATCTGTCCCAACTAATCGATTTCTCCATATCATCTATCCCATTCCTCTTTTAATCTGTGCCCAATATTTTATTTACCTATTTATCTGTTCCCTCTTCTCTCGATTAATTAATAGTCTGTTCCAACTTTGCTATATAAATCTATTAATTTACTTTTCCCTTCTTTTTCTATGTCCTTATACATCTGTTCCCTCTTCTATCTATGATATCCCGATACATCTGTTCCTGCTATTCTATTCCCCTATTAACCTCTTCCCTCTCTATTCTCTTTCCCCATTTACCTGTTCCCTTTTTATTCTTTTTTCTATTTACCTGTTCCCTCTTCTTTATTATGGAAAGCTAATCTTTTCCCTCCATTCTATTTCTCTCTTTATCTCTTCCTGCGGTTCTATTTCTCCGTTCATCCTGTTCCCTCTCATCAATTTCTCTATTTATCTGATCTCCCTTCTTTTTCTCTTTTTTCTGTTCCCTCTGATCTTTTTTCTCTAGTAGTCTGTTCCCTCTTCTCATTAATATTTTATCCCCTGTTGTATTTCACTGTTAATCTGATCCCTCGATACTATCTCTCTCTTCATCTTCATCTGTGCTCTCTTCTTTCTATTTCTCTCTTTATTTGTACTCCCTTTTTTCTATTTCTCTTGTCATCTGTTCCCTTTGATTTTGATTATCAATTTGTCTATTCACATCGATTCTGATTACCTAATGATCTGTTCCCGCTAATCTATTTCTCTATTAATCTCTTCCCTCTTATCTATTTCTCTATTTCTGTTCCCTCAATACTATTTCACTATTTATATTAATTCTATTCCTCTATTAATCTGTGCCCAATATTTTATTTATCTATTAATCCTTTCCCTCTTCTCTATTAATCAAATAATCTGTTCCAACTGCTCTGTATAATTCTTTTAATTTACTCTTCTCTCTTCCTTTTATGTCCCTATACAACTGTTCCCTCTTTATTATATTGCTCTATTTAACAATTCCCTCTTTATTCTGTTTCTGTATTTATCTATTCCTAATTATTTTTCTTTCCATATTAATCTTTTCCCTCGATTCTGTTAATCTCTTCTTACTATTTCTCTGCTTCTCCATTCCCTCTTTTTTTCAATTGCTCTATTTACCTGTTCCCTCTTAACTCTATTGCTCTAATTTCGTCTTCCCTCTCCATTTACCTGTTCCACGTCATTCTCTTCTCCATTTACCTGTTCCCTCTTCTTTCTCTTTCCATAACAATCTCTTCCCTCGATTCTATGTCTCTTTATCTGTTCTCTCTTCTTACTATCTCACTATAATTCTCTTCTCTCTTCTTGCTTTACCTGTTCCCGCTTCATTCAATTTCAATCTTTATCAGTTCTCGCGATACTATTTCTATGATAATCCTAGTCAATTTCTCTATTTATCTGCTCTCTCTTCTTTCAATTTCTCTTTTATCTATTCCCTCTATTTGATTTTTCTTTTCATCTGTTCCCCCTAATCGATTGCTTCATTCTGTTTCTCTATTTATCAGTTCCCTCTTCTTTCTCTTTCCATAATGCTCATTGCCCTCGATTCTGTTACTCTTAATCTGTTCACTCTTCTTTCTGTTACTCTCCTTAGTTGTACTCTCTTCTTCCTATTTCTCTCCTCAGCTGTTCCCTCGATTCTACTTCTTTATTCATCTATTCCCATCGATTCTGATTATCTAATCATGTGTTCCCGCTAATCTATATATCTATTCATCTTTGCCCAGTATTATATTATTAATTTTTTGTTCTTTCCAATCTATTTCTCTACTAATCATTTCACATTAAACTAATTACTATTAATCTGTCCCAACTAATCTATTTCTCTATTTATCTGTTCCCTCAATACTATGTCACTATTTATCTGTTAATTCTATCCCATTACTCTTTTAATCTGTGACCAAGATTTTATTTACCTATTTATCTGTTCCCTCTTCTCTCTATTAATTAATCTGTGCCAACTTCGCTTTATAAATCTATTAATTTACTTTTCCCTTCTCTATGTCCTTATACATCTGTTCCCACTTCTATGATGTCCCTATGCATCTGTTCCCGCTATCCTATGTCCTAATACATTTGTTCTCGCTATTCTATTTCTCTACTAACCTCTTCCCTCTTTATTGTTTCCCCATTTACCTGTTCCCTTTTTATTCTTTTTTCTATTTACCGGTCCCCTCTTCTTTCTCTTTCCATAATAATCTTTTCCCTAGATTCTATTTCTCACTTCATCTGTACTCTCCTCCTTCTATTTCTCTCTTTATCTGTCCTCTCTTCTTACTATTTCACAATTATTCTGTTCCCTCTTCTCTCTATTTATCAAATAATCTGTTCCAACTTCTTGCTATAAATCTGTTAATTTACTCCCTCTTCTATGTCCCTGTTTATCCGTTCTGTCGACCCTTTGACCTTATACATCTGTTCCGTCTTTATTACTCTATTTTCCTGTTCCCTTTTTATTCTGTTTTCTATTTACCTGTCCCCTCTTTATTCTATTGCTCTATTTTCCTTTTCCCTCTTTATTTCGTTTCTATTTGCCTGCTCCCTCTTTATTCTGTTTCTCTATTTACCTCTTCCCTCTTCTTTCTCATTCCAAATTAATCTTTTCCCTCGATTCTACGTCGCTCTTCATCCGTGCTCTCTTCTTTCTACGTCGCTCTTTATCCGTGCTCTCTTCTTTCTACGTCGCTCTTTATCCGTGCTCTCTTCTTTCTATCTCTCCTTAGCTGTAATCTCTACATTCTATTTCTCTCCTTAGCTGTTCCCTCGATTCTATTTTGTTACTCACCTATTCCCATCGATTCTGATTATCTAATCACGAGTTCCCGCTAATCAATATATCTATTCATCTTTTCCCACTATTATACGATTAATTTTTTCTGTTCTCTCCAATCTATTTCTCTACTAATCATTTCACTTTGATCTATTTACTATTAAGCTGTCCCAACTAATCTGTTTCTCTGTATCATCTCCCCCATTCCTCTTTTATTCTGTGCCCAGTATTTTATTTATCTATTAATCTGTTCCCTTTTCTCTCTATTAATCAAAAATCTGTTCCAACTTTGCTATATAAATCTATTAATTTACTCTTCTTTTTCTATGTCCCTATATATCTGTTCCCTCTTTTATCTGATGTCCCTATACATCTGCTTCCGCTATTATATTTCTCTGTTAACCTCTTCCCTCTTTATTCTATTTCTCTATTAACCTGCTCCCTCTTTATTCTATTTCTCTTTATCTTTTTTCTCTTTATTCTGTTTCTCCATTTACCTGTTCCCTTTTTATTCTTTTTCCTTTTTATCAGGTCCCCCTTCTTTATCTTTCCATAATAATCTTTTCCCTCGATTCTGTTTCTCTCTCTGTCCACTCTTCTTACAGTTTCACTGTAATTCTGTTCCCTCTCTTTATCTGTTCCCGCGGTTCTATTTCTCCGTTCATCTTGTTCCCTCTCATCAATTTCTCTATTTATCTGTTCTCTCTTCCTTCTTTTTCTCTTTTATCTCTTCCCCCTAATCGATTTCTCTATTAGTCTGTTCCCTCTTGTCACTAATAATTTATCCACTGTTCTATTTCACTGTTAATCTGTTCCCTCGATACTATCCCTCTCTTCATCTGTACTCTCTTCTTTCTATTTCTCTCTTTATTTGTAATCTCTTTTTTCTATTTCTCTATTCATCGATTCTGATTTTCTAGTCATGTGTTCCCTCTATTCTATTTCTCCATTAATCTCGTCCCTCTAATCTATTTTTTTCTGTTGTTTCTTATCTATTTCTCTATTTATCTGTTCCCTCAATACTATTTCACTATTTATCTGTTTACTCTATTCCATTCCTCTATTCAACTGTGCCCAATATTTTATTTATCTATTTATCTGTTCCCTCTTCTCTCTATTAATAAAAAATCTATACCAACTTCGCTATATACATCTACTCTTTTATTCTTACCTTCTCTTTCTGTGTCCCTATACATATGTTCCCTCTTATATCTCTGATGTCCCTATACATCTGTTCCCGCTATCCTATTTCTCCGTTAACCTTTTCCCTCTTTACTCTGTTTCTCCATTTACCTGTTCCTTTTTTATTCTTTTTCCAATTTACCAGTTCCCTCTTTATTCTATCGGTCTATTTATCAGTTCCCTCTTCTTTATCTTTCCATAATAATCTTTTCCTTCGATTCTGTTTCTCTCTTTATCTGTCCTCTCTTCTTACAGTTTCACTGTAATTCTGTTCGCTCTTCTTTCTATTTCACTCTTTATCTGTTCCCACGGTTCTATTTCTCCGTTCATCCTGTTCCCTCTCATCAATTTCTCTATTTATCTGTTCTCTCTTCCTTCTTTTTCTCTCTTACTTATTTCCTCTAATCGATTTCTCTATTTGTCTGTTCCCTCTTGTCACTAATAATTTATCCCCTGTTCTATTTCACCATTAATCTATTTCCTCTGTTCCCTCGATACTACATCTCTCTTCATCTGTGCTCTCTTCTTTCCATTTCTCTATTTGTAATCTCTTTTTTCTATTTCTTTATTCATCTGTTCCCATCCATTTTGATTATCTATTCGTCTATTCCCATCGATTCTGATTATATAATCATCTGTTCCCTCTAATCTATTTCTCTATTAATCTCATCCCTCTAATCTATTTTTTTCTGTTTTTTTTTTTTTTTATAATCTATTTCTCTATTTATCTGTTCCCTCAATACTGTTTCACTATTTATCTGTTTACTCTATTCCATTCCTCTGTTCATCTGTGCCCAACATCTCTTTTGGGGTCGTCGTTCTTGGGGTCTATTTTGGGGTCGCTATGGGGTCGCTATGTATCGCTCTGGAGGTGCAGTATTTCTATACGGCCACAGGGCGGCGCTATGGCGTTGCAGTACCCATATCCACCACTGGGTGTCGCTGCGTCTCCGTATCTCTATAGGGACACTGTGTTTCACTATTTATCTGTTTATTCCATTCCTCTATTCATCTGTGCCCAATAATTATTTATCTATTAATCTGTTCCCTCTTTTCTCTATTAATCAAATAATCTGTTCCAATTTCTAGCTATATATCTATTAATTTACTCCCTCTTCTATGTTCCCGATTATCGGTTCCCTTGACTCTATGTCCCTGTTTATCCGTTCCCTCGACTCTTTGTCCTTATACATCTGTTCCGTCTTTATTCTATTACTCTATTTTTCTTTTCCCTCTTTATTCTTTTTCTATATTTACCAGTTCTCTATTTATCTGTTCCCTCTTCTTTTTCTTTCCATTACAAACTTTTCCCTCGATTCTTTGTCTCTTTATCTGTTCTCTCTTCTTACTGTTTCACTATAAATCCATTCTCTATTCCTTCTATTTTGCTCTTTATCTGTTACTGCTTCTTTCAATTTCTCTCTTTATCTGTTCCCACGATTCTATTTCTCATTTCATTCTGTTCCCCCTAATCTAATTCTCGATTAGCCTTTTCCCTCTTCTCACTATTAATTTATTCCCCTCCGTTCTATTTTTCTGATAATCTGTTCCCTCTGTTCTGTTTCACACTTAATCTGTTCCCTCGATCTATTTCTCTCTGTCCCCATTAATCTATTTCTCTATACCCCTGTTCCCTCAATACAATTTCACTACCTTTTTACGCTATTGCATTCCTCTATTAATCTGTGCCCATTATTTTATTTATCTATTAATCTCTTCCCTCTTTATTAAACACAATCAGCTCCAACTTCACTTTATAAATCCGCTAATTTACTCCTTCTTTGTTCTGTGTCCCTATTTACCTGTTCCATGTTTATTCTGTTTATTTACCCGTTCTCTCTTTGTTCTACTACTCTGTTTACCTGTTCCCTCTTCTTTCTCATTCCAAAATAATCTTTTCCCTCGATTCTATTGCTCTCTTCATCTCTACTCCCTTCTATTTCTCTCTTTATCTGTCCTCTCTTCTTACTATTTCACAATAATTCTGTTCCCTCTTCTTTCTATTTCTCCATTTATCTGTTCCCTCGATTCTTTTTTTCTTTTTATCTGTTCCCCATAATATATTTCTCTATTAGTCTGTTCCCTCGTTTCGCTATTATATTATGCCCTCTGTTCTATTTCACTGTTAAGCTGCTCCCACTATTCTATGTCCCTGTGCATCTCTTCCCGCTGATCTATGCCCCTATACAACTGTTCCCTCTTTATTCTATCGCTCTATTTACCTGTTCCCTTTTAATTCTCAGGCTGTAATTACCAGTTCCCTCTTAAATCTAATGTTCTAGTTACCAGTTCCCTCTTCTTTATCATTCCATAATAATCTTTTCCCTCGATTCTATTTCTCTCTTTATCTGATCTCTCTTCTTTCAATTTCTCTTTTATGTATTCCCTTTATTCAATTTCTCTTTTTATCTGTTCCCTCTAATCGATTGCTCTATTGGTCTGTTCCCTCTTCTCACAATTAATTTATTCCCTCTGTTCTATTTCACTGTTAATCTGTTCCCTCGTTTCCATTTCTCTTTCTCTTATCCCTCTAATCTATTTCTCTACTCATCTTTTCCCTTTAATCTATTTCTCTATTAATCTGTCCCCACTAATTCCTCTATTTATCTGTTCCCTCAATACTATTTCACTATTTATCTGTTTACTCTATTCCATTCCTCTATTCATCTGTGCCCAATATCTCTTCTGGGGTCATTGTTCTTGAGGTCCCTATGGGTTCTCCATGGCTTCGCTATGGGGTCGCTATGTATCGCTCTGGAGGTGCAGTATTTCTATACGGCCACAAGGCGGCGCTATGGCGTTGCAGTACCCATATCCACCACTGGGTGTCGCTGTGTCTCCGTATCTCTATGGCGACGCTGTGTTTCACTATTTATCTGTTTATTCCATTCCTCTATTCATCTGTGCTCGATATTTTATTTATCTATTAATCTGTTCCCTCTTCTCTCTATTAATCAAATCATCTGTACCAACTTCTCGCTATAAATCTATTAATTTACTTCCTCTTCTATGTCCCCAAATATCGGTTCCCTTGACTCTATGTCCCTGTTTATCTGTTCCCTCGACCCTTTGTCCTTATACATCTGTTCCGTCTTTATTCTATTACTCTATTTTCCTGTTCCCTCTTTATTTCGTTTCTATTTGCCCGTTCCCTCTTTATTCTGTTTCTCTATTTACCTGTTCCCTCTTCTTTCTCATTCCAAATTAATCTTTTCCCTCGATTCTGTCGCTCTTTATCCGTGCTCTCTTCTTTCTATCTCTCCTTAGCTGTACTCTTTGCATTCTATTTCTCTCCTTAGCTGTTCCCTCGATTCTATTTCTTTATTCACCTATTCCCATCGATTCTGATTATCTAATCATGTGTTCCTGCTAATCAATATATCTATTCATCTTTTCCCACCATTAAACTATTAATTTTTTCTGTTCTCTCCAATCTATTTCTCTACTAATCATTTCACTATTTACTATTAATCTGTCCCAACTAATCGATTTCTCCATATCATCTATCCCATTCCTCTTTTAATCTGTACCCAATATTTTATTTACCTATTTATCTGTTCCCTCTTCTCTCGATTAATTAATAGTCTGTTCCAACTTTGCTATATAAATCTATTAATTTACTTTTCCCTTCTTTTTCTATGTCCTTATACATCTGTTCCCTCTTCTATCTATGATATCCCTATATATCTGTTCCTGCTATCCTATGTCCTTATACATCCGTTCCCGCTATTCTATTTCCCTATTAACCTCTTCCCTCTTTATTCTGTTTCCCCATTTACCTGTTCCCTTTTTATTCTTTCTTCTATTTACCAGTTCCTTCTTCTTTATTATAGAAAGATAATCTTTTCCCTCCATTCTATTTCTCTCTTTATCACTTCCTGCGGTTCTATTTCTCCGTTCATCCTGTTCCCTCTCATCAATTTCTCTATTTATCTGATCTCTCTTCCTTCTTTTTCTCTTTTATCTGTTCCCTCTGATCTTCTTCTCTAGTAGTCTGTTCCCTCTTCTCATTAATATTTTATCCCGTTGTATTTCACTGTTAATCTGATCCCTCGATACTATCTCTCTCTTCATCTTCATCTGTGCTCTCTTCTTTCTATTTCTCTCTTTATTTGTACTCCCTTTTTTCTATTTCTCTTGTCATCTGTTCCCTTTGATTTTGATTATCTATTTGTCTATTCACATCGATTCTGATTACCTAATGATCTGTTCCCGCTAATCTATTTCTCTATTAATCTCTTCCCTCTTATCTATTTCTCTATTTCTGTTCCCTCAGTACTATTTCACTATTTATATTAATTCTATTCCTCTATTCATCTGTGCCCAATATTTTATTTATCTATTAATCTTTTCCCTCTTCTCTATTACCCAAATAATCTGTTCCAACTGCTCTATATAATTCTTTTAATTTACTCTTCTCTCTTCCTTTTATGTCCCTATACAACTGTTCCCTCTTTATTGTATTGCTCTATTTAACAATTCCCTCTTTATTCTGTTTCTGTATTTATCAATTCCTAATTATTTTTCTTTCCATATTAATCTTTTCCCTCGATTCTGTTAATCTCTTCTTACTATTTCTCTGCTTCTCTGTTCCCTCTTTTTTTAGCTGTTTCCCTATTTACCTGTTCCCTCTTAACTCTATTGCTCTAATTACGTATTCCCTCTCCATTTACCTGTTCCACGTCATTCTCTTCTCCATTTACCTGTTCCCTCTTCTTTCTCTTTCCAAATTAATCTTATCCCTCACTTCTATTTATCTCTTTCTCTGTTCCCTTGATTCTATTTCTTTACTAATCTGTTCCCCGTTGGTTCTGATTATCTGTTCATCTATTCCTATCTATTCTGATTATATAATCATCTGTCCCCACTAATCTATTTCTCTATTTATCTGTTCCCTCAATACTATTTCACTCTTTATCTGTTTACTCTATTCCATTCCTCAATTCATCTGTGCCCAATATCTTATTTCTCTATTAATCTGTTCCCTCTTCTCTATTAATCAAATAATTTGTTCCAATTTCTCTATATAGTTCTATTATTTTACTCTTCTTTCTTTGTCTCATTGTGTCTGTTCCCTCTTCATTCTATGATGTCCCTGTGCACCTGTTCCCTCTTTATTCTCTCTCTGTTTACCTGTTCCCTCCTCTTTATCTTTCCATAACAATCTCTTCCCTCGATTCTATGTCTCTTTATCTGTTCTCTCTTCATACTATCTCACTATAATTCTCTTCTCTCTTCTTTCTATTTCTCTCTTTACCTGTTCCCGCTTCTTTCAATTTCAATCTTTATCAGTTCTCGCGGTACTATTTCTCCAAAAATCCTAGTCAATTTCTCTATTTATCTGCTCTCTCTTCTTTCAATTTCTCTTTTATCTATTCCCTCTATTCGATTTCTCTTTTCATCTGTTCCCCGCTAATCGATTGCTTCATTGGTCTGTTCTCTCTTCTCACTATTCATTCATTCCCTCTGTTCTATTTCACTGTTAATCGGTTCCATCGTCTCTATTTCTTTTTCTCTGTTCCCTCTAATCTATTTCTTTATTAATCTGTCCCCACTAATCTATTTATTAGTTCCCTCAATACGATTTCACTATTTGTCTGTTTACTCTATCCATTCCTCTATTCATCTGTGCTCAATATTTTACCTATTACTCTCTTCCTTCTTCTCTCTATTAAACACAATCTGTTCCAACTTCTCTCTATAAATCTATTAATTTACCCCCTCTTTGTTTTGTGTCCCTATTTGCCTGCTCCCTCTTTGTTCTTTTTCTCTATTTACCTGTTCCTTCTTCCTTCTCATTCCAAATTAATCTTTTCCCTCTATTCTACGTCGCTCTTCATCCGTGCTCTCTTCTCTCTACGTCGCTCTTCATCCGTGCTCTCTTCTCTCTACGTCGCTCTTCATCCGTGCTCTCTTCTCTCTACGTCGCTCTTCATCCGTGCTCTCTTCTCTCTACGTCGCTCTTCATCCGTGCTCTCTTCTCTCTACGTCGCTCTTCATCCGTGCTCTCTTCTCTCTACGTCGCTCTTCATCCGTGCTCTCTTCTCTCTACGTCGCTCTTCATCCGTGCTCTCTTCTCTCTACGTCGCTCTTCATCCGTGCTCTCTTCTCTCTACGTCGCTCTTCATCCGTGCTCTCTTCTCTCTACGTCGCTCTTCATCCGTGCTCTCTTCTCTCTACGTCGCTCTTCATCCGTGCTCTCTTCTCTCTACGTCGCTCTTCATCCGTGCTCTCTTCTCTCTACGTCGCTCTTCATCCGTGCTCTCTTCTCTCTACGTCGCTCTTCATCCGTGCTCTCTTCTCTCTACGTCGCTCTTCATCCGTGCTCTCTTCTCTCTACGTCGCTCTTCATCCGTGCTCTCTTCTATTTCTCTCCACGTCGCTCTTCATCCGTGCTCTCTTCTATTTCTCTCCTTAGCTGTTCCCTCGATTCTGTTTCTTTATTCATTTATTACCATCGATTCTGATTATCTAATCACGTGCTCCCGCTAATGTATATATCTATTCATCTTTTCCCACTATTATACTATTAATTTTTTCTGTTCTCTCCAATCTGTTTCTCTACTAGTATTTTACTTTAATCTATTTTCTATTAATCTGTCCCCATTAATCGATTTCTCTATTTATCTGATCCCTCAATACGATTTCACTATTTTTCTGTTAATTGTATCCCATTCCTCTTTTAATGTGACCAAAATTATATTTATCTATTAATCTCATCCCTCTAATTTATTTTTTCTTTTCTTTCTAATCTATTTCTCTGTCTGTTCCCTCAATACTATTTCACTATTTATCTGTTTACTCTATTCCATTCCTCTATTCATCTGTGCCCAATATTTTTTTTATCTATTAATCTGTTCCCTCATCTCTCTATTAATCAAATAATCTGTTCCAACTTCTATTAGTTTATTAATTTACTCCCTCTTCTACTTCTCTTTTTATCTCATCCCGCTCTTCTGTGCCCCTGTTGTCAACCTGCCCCCTCTTCTTTCTGTTTTCCTACTCACCTCTTCCCTCTCATCTGTTTCCCTACTCACCTCTTCCCTCTCATCTGTTTCCCTACTCACCTCTTCCCTCTCATCTGTTTCCCTACTCACCTCTTCCCTCTCATCTGTTTCCCTACTCACCTCTTCCCTCTCATCTGTTTCCCTACTCACCTCTTCCCTCTCATCTGTTTCCCTACTCACCTCTTCCCTCTCATCTGTTTCCCTACTCACCTCTTCCCTCTCATCTGTTTCCCTACTCACCTCTTCCCTCTCATCTGTTTCCCTACTCACCTCTTCCCTCTCATCTGTTTCCCTACTCACCTCTTCCCTCTCATCTGTTTCCCTACTCACCTCTTCCCTCTCATCTGTTTCCCTACTCACCTCTTCCCTCTCATCTGTTTCCCTACTCACCTCTTCCCTCTCATCTGTTTCCCTACTCACCTCTTCCCTCTCATCTGTTTCCCTACTCACCTCTTCCCTCTCATCTGTTTCCCTACTCACCTCTTCCCTCTCATCTGTTTCCCTACTCACCTCTTCCCTCTCATCTGTTTCCCTACTCACCTCTTCCCTCTCATCTGTTTCCCTACTCACCTCTTCCCTCTCATCTGTTTCCCTACTCACCTCTTCCCTCTCATCTGTTTCCCTACTCACCTCTTCCCTCTCATCTGTTTCCCTACTCACCTCTTCCCTCTCATCTGTTTCCCTACTCACCTCTTCCCTCTCATCTGTTTCCCTACTCACCTCTTCCCTCTCATCTGTTTCCCTACTCACCTCTTCCCTCTCATCTGTTTCCCTACTCACCTCTTCCCTCTCATCTGTTTCCCTACTCACCTCTTCCCTCTCATCTGTTTCCCTACTCACCTCTTCCCTCTCATCTGTTTTACTATTTATCTTTCTACTCTATTCCATTCCTCTAATAATCTGTGACCAATATATATTTTTTTAATTATCTGTTCCCTCTTCTGTCTATTATTCAAGTAATCTTTTCCAACTTCTCTCTATAAATCCATTGATTTTCTCCCTCTTCTGTTCCTCTCTTCTTCTCTTCTTGCTTCTTTCCGTTCCTCCATTAGTAGAGCAAGAAAAGGTCCTTCCCATCGAGGAGTTAGAGATGACTCTTTCTATGTTTTAATTAAAATCTTGATCCCTGGACTGATTCGATGTATTGCCATATCTAGTGGGGGGCCATTGTACCACCAGTTCTTTCTTTCTTAATTCATTCCTTCTCTTATTAGTTTCAGTTAAATATTCCGGTAGTATTTTTTATTTTACCTTGGGATGTTCTGATGGGAGTTTTAAATTGTATGGCATTCCATATCACATTTCAAAAGGTGATATTCCAGTATCTGTTCTTGGTTGTGTTCTTTAAGTAAGTAGCGCCAGGGGCAAACACTTAATCCAAGACATCATGGTTTCTATCATTAATTTAATAAGCCTTTTTTTTTTTAATTTCCTCATTCATCCTTTCTACTCTACGTTCTTCCACATTAAACCTAGGAGGCTTTCTAGTGGTATGTCTAGTAGCTTCACCTGCGAGCCACCCATGGGGTCAGAGGGCTCACTCGGCCTCTGTCCCATCTTCCGGAGCACTCACACACATACACACACTCGCGCCCCTCGGTCGTGACCCACGCCCTCGCGGGCAATGGGAACTGCACTACTAGAGGGTCCACACTCGCTTCGCCCCTAGGGGACGTCTCAGTCAAGCGTGCTCCGGGATACCCACCCCAATCAAGCAGATTCACACAAATACTTACTCAATCCTGAGTCTTCATTGGTGTCTTCGTGCACAAAAACTGCAAGGTACTGCAGTTTCTTTCACTCGTTTACCGAAATTAGAGTTTGGAGCTACAGGTCCCCGCACAGGAATTACCCAGCCCAGGGGCTGTCCAGAGACACGGTGTCCCCCCTGGAATGGGAATTCCACAGCAGAGTCACAACACCAAATCGTTATAGGTGTTAAGAGAATGATATACACCAATCGTTGCCAATAGTAAGGAATGAATTGAGTAAGCCATAAACGAGTGAAACAGCGCTGGGCAGCCAGGAGTCTGCGCTTCACCAGAGGCGTGCAACGGGTGCCTACCATCCCTTCTTTTTATTGTCTCTTATCTCCGCATTCCTGTTTGATTTTTCTTTTTCTGGGCTGCTCCAGCTGTTATTTGGCAGTTGTTCTCTACCTCCTGGTGATGGAGATGATGAAGGCCGTAGTCCTCTTCAACTCTGATCATGCGCACTTAAGAGGAGATTTCCACTTATTTTTCTTCTGCAGTCTCTTAGAAGGTCACTGCTATATTTTGTTCATTGTCCAGGTGTTAGAACTAAGCACTGTGGCTCCAGCTTGTACAAAGTTCATAGACAACACATTTATTTATTTGTTTTGAGACTTTTACAAATTACGTATTTCTCAGGAAAAAACATTGAAAAACACTAACATGTCTATTTCAAGTCAGTTTGATTAAGAAGTACAGAACTTATTTTTATCACAATCCCGTTCTGTCACCACAATATCCTTAGTTCTTACGTCACTGCTCCACAACGGCATAATAGTATCAGTCCCCTAGCACCTACCATCAACATTCCTCTTTACCATCTCACTCCACTGCTTACTCAACATCACCCCACAGTATCTCATTCAAACGGTGCTACTCCCTACAACGCAATGGAAAACGCAGCAGCAGTAATGGAGTAACCAAGCCTCGGGTTACAGTAAGGGCAAATACAGTCAAACAGAATGGTTGCAAGTACAGTTACAGAAGATAACAAATATATTTTACCTTAGAAGACCAGAAATAATCAGGGAGATCCAGCAAGGAGCTCACAGTGCCACTGCTAGCCCTTAAATGAGGTGTGGGAAGGGCTGGTTCCTGGCTCCTCCCCTTCCCATCACTCAGCAGCATTGCGCACACCTGAGCTCGTCTTTGTTGTCCCCGCCTTCCCACCACGTGCTCCATTGCTGCTTCAAGCTGTGACTCAGCATTGTCATGACACCCCCAAGCATCACCCCAAAATGTCACCCTGGTGTCATTTGCTAGCATCATCCGCCAGCATCACTGCAACGACGTTACCCCAATGTCACCTCCGAAGTCACACCTCGTCATTATTCTAATGTCCCCACAGTACCACTTCCCAGTGTGTCTCCTTGGCGTCACTCCCCAGCATCACCTCAGTGTCACCCCAAGATTGCTTCCTGCTCTCAGCCCACCTCACTGTCACCCCAGCGTCACCCCTGACTGATACCCCAGCATCGTTCCTCAGCATCACCCGAGCATTACTGCAGCATTGTTTCCTCTGTCACCCCAAGTTCATCCCCCACTTTTACCCCCAACATCACCCCAGTTTCTTCGGGGTTTGGGATCAGAGTTTGAGCCAAAAGAGCACATGCTGCCATACAGACAAGTGCCCGGTTCAGCCTTTAGGACAGAAGATTGTAAGATATTTTCAGGATGGCCTTTAATTGCAAAGTGAGCAGACAATCCCCGGACCTGTGAGCTGACACCTTCAGTTTGGTGAGCAGCTCTCGCTCTGCACACACCAGTGATCTCAGCCCTTTGCTGTCTGGCTGCACGCGTGGCTTCTCAGCATCTTGATGTGTTAGTATGGAAACGTGACCAACTGCGTACAAGGGTAGAGCGCAATCAAAAGGCGTGGCCAGCCCTGGGAGCACAGGCGGGAGCAGTTGAGCCGTGGGAGGGGATAGGAGGGGCTACCTGGCACCGCCTCCCCCCCTCCACCACATTTAAGGGCCGGCAGCCGCAGGGGCAGCATCTCAGCCTGGGGCTGTTTTCTGTGGAGTGTGTGTTGGATGTTGTTTTTGAGTGAGGTTAGTGATTTCTTTTCTGCTTTAAGGTCATGATTTCTTTCTTTTTGGTTTTGGGGCTCTGAATCTCGTTTGAAGGAGTTGTGTGTGTTCTGTATGTTTTCTCTAAGCTCTTTGTGTAAGCAAGGTGGTGGGGTTGTTTCTTTTTTTCTGAGCTGGTGATGGTGGAGTTGTTGTTTATTCTGTGTTTTTGGTATTGTCTCATTTCTGGAATGCTTCATCAGCCCCAGGATAATACTATCCAGCTGATGGAGTATTGTAGCCCTAGGAATACTTAGAGCTTTTACTTTTTTCTATAAAGGCATTTTGTGTTCTCACAGTCTTGTTTGTATTACTTTGGTAAGCTTTATTTTTTTTTCTGTTTAAGCCTTGTATTGTTTATACACAGTTTCTATTCTATTATTTCCATCTTGGGGTCCTGAACTTTAACTGCACCTACATCATCCCAGCTTGTTTCACGACTGTGGTAAATGGTTCTCTGTGTCATCTCACACAGAGTGTTCTTCAAAAGGGTTTTGTGACTTGTTATCACACAACAGTTTATGTTCTGCATTTGTTTGTTCTCATCTCTTTTTACAACTTAGTGGCGTGTAAGGTTTGTTGGGGCTCCTCTGATTGATGGTGTAAGTATTGAGTGTTGTGCAGAGCAGGAAAGGGAATGTTGTGAGCCCCTCCTTTATTGCTTGTACGCAGGCAGGTTTTCCGTTGGCTGTGTTATGAAATGGGGGTTACAAGCACTCCTTTCTCAGAGGAGCGCATATGCGTAAGAGATGCTGCTCTGTACATACAGGGCAGTGCCTTCATCTTTCTTCTGTGTTCAACAGGTGGCCGTGGAGATCTGCAGCACTCCTGGAGATATACAACTGCACTAAAGAACAGGGGGTTGCTCCATGGAAGCAGTGAGGAAGGGGAAGCTGCATTTAATGGAATGGCTCAGAACTGGGTATTGTCGGCTGGTAATGAGTCACCAAAACAGGTAAGGACAGCTCGCACTCATTGTTGTTTTTCCGTTATTTAGCATGGCACAATGTAGTTCTTCTGGAGTTTTTTCCTGCGCTTTAGGGTACCCAAATGCTGGCTATTCTTTTCCTTTCTCTTTTGGATGTTATCCTTGCCTTTCCCCTGGTCTATCCTTGTCTTATTTGCCTTTCCTTTGTGCGTTTTATTACTTTTGACTGGGATTTCTCGTGGTATTGTTCTCTCGGCCCTATAGTGCAGTCCTTGCTCCATTCCCCTTCTGCACTCTTGGTTATCCCTGTTTATTCCCCGTGCTCCCTTGTATTTATTTCTCCCTCTCTTCGACACTTCCCCCTGCTCCCTCTTATTTATGTGTTTATTTATTTCTCTCACTCACTCTCTTCATTTCTCCTTTCTTCTTCCTCTTTAATATTTAATTATTGATTTCTCAGTCTCTCCCTCATAATCTCTCTCCTTCTCCTACTTTTTCTTAATTTATTTTTCTCTCTCTCTGTATCTCCCCCTTTTCCACCACCTTTATTTACTTGTCTTCTCTCTTTCTCTTTCTCTTTCTCTCTCTCTTTCATCACCTGTCCCCATTCTCCCTCATTAATTTACGTTTTTCTCTTCTACTCTCTCTACATCTCTCTCACAATCTCCTTATATAGTTAATTAATTATTTATTCTGTTATCGCTCCCCCACTCCCCACCTTTATTATTTATTTCTTAACCTTTCTTTCTCTTCAACTCTCCCCCCGCTCCCTATTATTTATGTATTTATTTCTCTTTCTCAATCTCTTCATCTCTTCCCTCTTCTCCCTATTATTTATTTCTCTATCTCTCTGTCTGTATCTCTCCCCCATTCTCCCATTCTTTATTTAGTTCTTTCTCTCTCTCTCTCTTCATCTCTTGCCCTTTCTCTCTGTTCTTTCTTTAATTATTATTTCAATATCCCTTATTCTCTCCCCACCATATTCCTCTTCTTTATTTATTTATCTCTCTCCCTGTCTTCTTCTCTCCCCCTTGTCCATTTTCTTTATTTCTCTCTCCGTCTCTCTCTCCATCGCTCCCACGTTCTCCCACATATTTAATTATTTATTTCTGTTCCTCTTCATCGCCCCCCTTCTCCTCGTTCTTTCTTTATTTCTCTCTCTCTCTCCCTTTCTCCTTTTTCTTTTATTTCTCTATTTATCTCTCCCCATTCTCTTTCTTCTTGCTCTTATTGACTTATTTCACTCTGTCTTCATATTTCCCCCATTCTCCCCATTCTTTTTTTCTCTCGCTCTCCATCTTTCCCTCCTTCTCCCTCTTCTTTATGTGTCTATTTCTCTCTTCTACTCTCTCTTCATCTCTCCCCCTTTTACCTCTTATTTATTTCTCTCTCTTCAACTCTCCTCCTGCTCCCTATTATTTATTTCCTTATTTATTTTTCACTATCTTTTCATCTCTCCCCTGCTACCTATTTTTTCTTTATTTCCCTCTCTCTCTCCCTTCTTCTCTTCCCCTCTTCTAACTCCTCATTATTTATTCTCTGTCCCTCTTGATCTCTCCCCCGGCACTCACTTACGTATTTATTTTTCTCTCTCTCTGTCTCACTCCCATTCATCACCTTTGTTGGTTTCTTTTCTCCCTCAGTCTTCATCTCTTTCCCTTCCTTCTCATTTTTGTCTTTGTTTCTCTCTCCCTCTCTCCTTTTGTCTCTCCCCTGTTCTCCCTATTACTTATTTTTTACTCATCTCTTCTTCTGTCCCCTTTCTCCCATTTATCTATATACTTCTCTATCTCTCTGTCTGTATCTCTCCCCCATTCTCCCATTCTTTATTTATTT
Source organism: Callipepla californica brunnescens (assembly GCA_023055505.1). NCBI lineage: Eukaryota > Metazoa > Chordata > Aves > Galliformes > Odontophoridae > Callipepla > Callipepla californica. The sequence continues at coordinate 77,845 of JALIRH010000072.1, read as the reverse complement.
TCCAGTCTCTCTCCATCTCTCCCCCAATTTTCCATTTTATTTCTCTCTCTCCCTCATCATCTCTCCCCCTTCTCTCTATTCTTTATTTCTGTCTCTCTCCATCGCTCCCACATCCTCTCACTTATTTATTTCTCTCTCCCTCTCGCCTTTCTTCTTTCCCCTCTTTTCCCCGTTATTTTTTTATTCATCTCTCTCTTCTTCTGTTCTCTTTCTCCCATTTATGTACTTCTCTATCTCTGTCTTCATCTCTCCCTCTTTCTCACGCTTACTTAAAACTTTATTCCTCCCCTACTCTCTCTTCATCTCCCCCATCTTCTCCTTGAGTTGTTTGAGAGAGAATAAAAAAAAAAATAATGAAACTCTTGCTCTTTATTATTTCAATCTCTTATTCCCTCCCACCCTATACATCTTCTTTATTTCTCACTCTCTCATCATCTCTCCCCCTTGTCCCTATTCTTTAATTCTCTCTCTCTTCAACTCTCCCCCGCTCCCTATTATTAGTTACTACTTTTTCATTATTTCTTCATCTCTCCCCTTCTACCTATTCTTTTCTTCATCTCTCCCCTTCTACCTATTCTTTATTTCCCTCTCTCTCCCTTCTTCTCTCGCCCCTTCTCACTCTTTATTTTTGTCTCTCGATCTCTCACCCAGCACGCTCTTATTTATTTTTCTCTCTCTTTCCATCACTCCCTCTTCTTTATTTATTTATCTACTTACTTCTCTCTATCTGCCTTCATCTCTCCCACTTTCTCCCACTTCCTTAAATAGTTATTTATTTCTCTCCTACACTCTCTACATCTCTCCATCTTCTTTATTTATAGTTTGTATCTCGTATCTCTCCCCTGGCACCCGCTTATATATGTATTTATCTCTCTCTCTGCCCCAAGATCCCATTTACTTTATTTTTTATTATTCTAGCTTTCTTCATCTCTCCACCCTGCTCCCTATTTATTATTTATGTATTGTTTTCTCTTTCTCAATCTCTTCATCTCTTCCCTCTTTCCCTATTATTTATCTATATTTTTACTCGTCTATCATCTCTCTCTTTCTCTCTGGGCTCTCGTCTATCATCATCTCTCTTCTCCCCCATCCTCCCTACAGTTTGTTATTCGTTTTGGTCATCTATCATCTTACCCTTTACCTATCTATCATATATCAGCTCTCTACTCTCCCCCATTATCCCTATTTGTTTATTTCCCTATCAGCTCTCAGCTGTCTTCACTCCTCTATCGTCTGTCAGCTCTCTCTTCACTCCTCGATAGTCCATCATCTGTCTATCAGCTCTCTTCACTCCTCTATCATCTCTCAACTATCATCCTTCTATGAGCTCTCTTTACTCCTCAATCACCTCTCATCTTTTGTCGATCTATCAGCTATCGCAGCTCTCCCCCAATCTCTATCAGCTCTCTCTTCACTCCTCTATCGTCTGTCTATACGCTCTCTCTTCACTCCCCTATCGTCCCGTCGGCTGTCTATACCCTCTCTCTTCACTCCCCTATCGTCTGTCGGCGCTCTGTCAGCTCTCTCTTCACTCCCCTATCGTCCGTCGGCTGTCTGTCAGCTCTCTCTTCCCTCTCCTATCGTCTATCGTCTATCAGCTCTCTCATCAGCTTTCTCTTCACTCCTCTATCACCTATGGTCTATCTATCAGCTCTCTTTTCACTCCTCTATCGTCTATACTCTCTCTCTTCACTCCTCTGTCGTCTATCGTCTATCAGCTCTCTTCACTCCTCTGTCGTCTATCGTCTATCAGCTCTCTTCACTCCTCTGTCGTCTATCGTCTGTCTATCAGCTCTCTTCACTCCTCTATCATCCATTGTCTATCAGCTCTCTCTTCACTCCTCTATCGTCTATCAGCTCTCTTCACTCCCCTATAGTCCATAGGCTGTCTGTCAGCTCTCTCTTCACTCCTCTGTCGTCTATCGTCTTTCTATACGCTCTCTTCACTCCTCTGTCGTCTATCGTCTGTCTATACGCTCTCTTCACTCCTCTGTCGTCTATCGTCTGTCTATACGCTCTCTTCACTCCTCTGTCCTCTATCGTCTATCGTCTATCAGCTCTCTTCACTCCTCTGTCCTCTATCGTTTATCAGCTCTCTTCACTCCCCTATCGTCTATCGTCTGTGTGTCTGCTCTCTCTTCACTCCTCTATCGTCTATTGTCTATCTGCTCTCTCTTCACTTCTCTATCGTCTGTCTATCAGCTCTCTTCACTCCTCTATCATCCATCATCTATTTCAACTCTCTCTTCACTCCTCTATCATCTAGCATCTATCAGCTCTCACTTCCCTCCTGTATCATTTATCAGCCATCGTCTATATCAGCTCTCTCTTCACGCCTGTATCGTCCATCGGTTGTCTATGTGCTCTCTCTTCACGCCTCTATCGTCTATCGTCTTTCTATACGCTCTCTCTTCACTCCTCTGTCCTCTATCGTTTATCAGCTCTCTTCACTCCCCTATCGTCTATCGTCTGTTGTCTATCTGCTCTCTCTTCACTCCTCTATCATTTATCAGCTCTCTTCTCGTCTCTATCGTCTGTCTATCAGCACTCTTCACTCCTCTATCGTCCATTGTCTGTCTATACGCTCTCTCTTCACTCCTCTATCGTCTCTCATCTATCATCTATCAGCTCTCTCTTCACTCCCCTATCGTCCGTCGGCTGTCTGTCAGCTCTCTCTTCCCACCCCTATCCCACCCCTATCGTCTATCGTCTATCAGCTCTCTCATCAGCTCTCTCTTCACTCCTCTGTCTATCGTCTGTCTATACGCTCTCTTCACTCCTCTGTCTTCTATCGTCTATCAGCTCTCTTCACTCCTCTATCATCCATTGTCTGTCAGCTTTCTCTTCACTCCTCTATCGTCTATCAGCTTTCTCTTCACTCCTCTATCGTCTATCAGCTTTCTCTTCACTCCTCTATCGTCTATCAGCTTTCTCTTCACTCCTCTATCGTCTGTCAGCTCTCTTCACTCCCCTATAGTCCATAGGCTGTCTGTCAGCTCTCTCTTCACTCCTATCGTCTATCGTCTGTCAGCTCTCTCTTCACTCCTCTATCGTCTATCGACTGTCTGTCAGCTCTCTCTTCACTCCCCTATCGTCCGTCGGCTGTCTGTCAGCTCTCTCTTCCCTCCTCTGTCGTCCGTCGGCTGTCTGTCAGCTCTCTCTTCTCTCCTCTGTCGTCTATCGGCTGTCTATACGCTCTCTTCACTCCTCTGTCGTCTATCGGCTGTCTATACGCTCTCTTCACTCCTCTGTCGTCTATCGGCTGTCTATACGCTCTCTTCACTCCTCTGTCGTCTATCGGCTGTCTATACGCTCTCTTCACTCCTCTGTCGTCTATCGGCTGTCTATACGCTCTCTTCACTCCTCTGTCGTCTATCGGCTGTCTATACGCTCTCTTCACTCCTCTGTCGTCTATCGGCTGTCTATACGCTCTCTTCACTCCTCTGTCGTCTATCGGCTGTCTATACGCTCTCTTCACTCCTCTGTCGTCTATCGGCTGTCTATACGCTCTCTCTTCACTCCTCTGTCGTCTATCGTCAATCAGCTCTCTTCGCTTCTCTATCATCTATCGTCTATCAGCTCTCTTCGCTCCTCTATCGTCTATCATCTGTCTATACGCTCTCTCTTCATTCCTCTATCGTCTATCGTATTTCTATACGCTCTCTCTTCACTCCTCTGTCCTCTATCGTCTATCAGCTCTCTTCACTCCTCTGTCCTCTATCGTCTATCAGCTCTCTTCACTCCCCTGTCCTCTATCGTTTATCAGCTCTCTTCACTCCTCTGTCGTCTGTGTATCAGCTCTCTCTTCACTCCTCTATCGTCTGTCTATCTGCTCTCTCTTCACTCCTCTATCGTCTATTGTCTATCTGCTCTCTCTTCACTCCTCTATCATCTATTGTCTATCTGCTCTCTCTTCACTCCTCTATCGTCTATCAGCTCTCTTCACTCCTCTATCATCCATTGTCTGTCTATACGCTCTCGCTTCACTCCTCAATTGTCTGTCTATACGCCCTCGCTTCACTCCTCAATTGTCTGTCTATACGCTCTCGCTTCACTCCTCAATCGTCCACCATCTATCAGCTCTCTTCACACCCCTATCGTCTATCGCCTGTCTATCAGCTCTCTCTTCACTCCTCTATCGTCTGTCGCCTGTCTATCAGCTCTCTCTTCACTCCTCTATCGTCTATCGTCTGTCTATCAGCTCTCTTCACTCCTGTCGTCTATCGTCTATCAGCTCTCTCTTCAGTTCTCTCTTCACTCCTCTATCATCCATTGTCTATCGTCTATCAGCTCACTTCACTCCTCTATCATCCATTGTCTATCAGTTCTCTCTTCACTCATTTATCATCTATAGTCCATCTATCAGCTCTCTCTTCACTCCTCTACCGTCTATCATCTGTCAGCTCTCTCTTCACTCCTCTATCGTCTGTGTATCAGCTCTCTCTTCACTCCTCTATCGTCTGTCAGCTCTCTTCACTCCTCTATCGTCTATCGACTCTGTCAGCTCTCTCTCCACTCCTCTATCGTCTATTGTCTGTCTATGCGCTCTCTCTACGCTCCTCTATCGTCTATCATCTGTCTATACGCTCTCTCCACTCCTCTATCGTCTATCGTCTGTCTATCAGCTGTCACTTCACTCCTCTGTCGTCTATCGTCTATCAGCTCTCTTCACTCCTCTGTCGTCTATCGTCTATCAGCTCTCTTCACTCCTCTATCGTCTATCGACTGTCTGTCAGCTCTCTCTTCACTCCTCTATCATCCATTGTCTATCAGTTCTCTCTTCACTCCTCTATCATCTATTGTCTATCTATCAGCTTTCTTTTCACTCCTCCATCGTCTATACTCTCTCTTCACTCCTCTATCGTCTATCGTCTATCTATCAGCTCTCTTCACTCCTCTATCGTCTATCAGCTCTCTTCACTCCCCTATAGTCCATAGGCTGTCTGTCAGCTCTCTCTTCCCACCCCTATCCCACCCCTATCGTCTATCGTCTATCAGCTCTCTCATCAGCTCTCTCTCCACTCCTCTATCATCCATTGTCTATCGTCTATCAGCTCTCTTCACTCCTCTATCATCTATATTCTCTCTCTTCACTCCTCTATCGTCTATTGTCTGATTATACGCTCTCTTCACTCCTCTATCGTCTATCGTCTGTCAGTGCTCTCTTCACTCCTCTATCGTCTATTGTCTGTCAACTCTCTTCACTCTATCGTCTGTCTGTCAGCTCTCTCTCCACTCCTCTATCGTCTATCGACTGTCTGTCAGCTCTCTCTCCACTCCTCTATCGTCTATCGACTGTCTGTCAGCTCTCTCTCCACTCCTCTATCGTCTATCGTCTGTCTATACGCTCTCTCCACTCCTCTATCGTCTATCGTCTATCAGCTCTCTTCACTCCTCTATCGTCCATTGTCTGTCTATATGCTCTCTCTTCACACCTCTATCGTCCATCGTCTGTCTATACGCACTCTCTTCACTCCCTTATCGTCCATCGGCTCTCTATACGCTCTCTCTTCACTCCTCTATTGTCTATCGTCTATCAGCTCTCTCTTCACTCCTCTATCGTCTATCAGCTCTCTCTTCACTCCTCTATCGTCTATCGACTGTCTATCAGCTCTCTCTTCACTCCTCTGTCGTCTATCGTCTGTCTATACGCTCTCTCTTCACTCCCCTATTCTCTATCAGCTCTCTTCACTCCTCTATCCTCTGTCTATCAGCTCTTTCTTCACTCCTCCATCGTCTATCTTCTGTCTATCAGCTCTCTTCACTCCTCTATCGTCTCTCAACTATCATCCTTCTATCAGCTCTCTTTACTCCTCAATCACCTCTCATCTATTGTCGATCTATCAGCTATTGCAGCTCTCCCCAATCTCTCTATTGGTTATTTATTTGTTTCTCTTTCAGCTCTCAGCTCTCCCCCATTCTCTATATTGGTTATTTATTTGTTTCTTTGTCAGCTCTCAGCTGTCTTCTCTCCATCACCTATCGTCCATCTCTCAGCTTTTTTTTTACTCCATCATTTATCATCTCATCCACCTATCAGCTCTCTTCACTCCTCTATCGTCTATCAGCTCTCTCTTCACTCCTCTGTCTATCGTCTGTCTATACGCTCTCTTCACTCCTCTGTCTTCTATCGTCTGTCTATCAGCTCTCTTCACTCCTCTATCATCCATTGTCTGTCAGCTCTCTCTTCACTCCTCTATCGTCTATCGTCTCTCTATACGCTCTCTTCACTCCTCTATCCTCTATCGTCTATCAGCTTTCTCTTCACTCCTCTATCGTCTGTCAGCTCTCTTCACTCTTCTATCGTCTATCGACTGTCTGTCAGCTCTCACTTCACTCCTCTATCGTCTATTGTCTGTCTATACGCTCTCTCCACTCCTCTATCGTCTATTGTCTGTCTATACGCTCTCTCCACTCCTCTATCGTCTATCGTCTGTCTATACGCTCTCTCCACTCCTCTATCGTCTGTCTATCAGCTCTCACTTCACTCCTCTATCATCCATTGTCTATCGTCTATCAGCTCTCTTCACTCCTCTATCATCTATATTCTCTCTCTTCACTCCTCTATCGTCTATCGTCTGTCTATACGCTCTCTTCACTCTTCTATCGTCTATCGTCTGTCAGCTCTCTCTTCACTCCTCTATCGTCTATCGACTGTCTGTCAGCTCTCTCTTCACTCCTCTATCGTCTATCGACTGTCTGTCAGCTCTCTCTTCACTCCTCTATCATCCATTGTCTATCAGTTCTCTCTTCACTCCTCTATCATCTATTGTCTATCTATCAGCTTTCTTTTCACTCCTCCATCGTCTATACTCTCTCTTCACTCCTCTATCGTCTATCGTCTATCTATCAGCTCTCACTTCACTCCTCTATCATCCATTGTCTATCGTCTGTCAGCTCTCTTCACTCCCCTATAGTCCATAGGCTGTCTGTCAGCTCTCTCTTCTCTCCTCTGTCGTCTATCGGCTGTCTGTCAGCTCTCTCTTCTCTCCTCTGTCGTCTATCGGCTGTCTATACGCTCTCTTCACTCCTCTGTCGTCTATCGGCTGTCTATCAGCTCTCTTCACTCCTGTCGTCTATCGGCTGTCTATCAGCTCTCTTCACTCCTCTATCGTCCATTGTCTCTCTATACGCTCTCTGTTCACTCCTCTATCATCTATCGTCAATCAGCTCTCTTCGCTCCTCTATCATCTATCGTCTATCAGCTCTCTTCATTCCTCTATCGTCTTTCTATACGCTCTCTCTTCACTCCTCTGTCCTCTATCGTCTATCAGCTCTCTTCACTCCTCTGTCCTCTATCGTTTATCAGCTCTTTTCACTCCCCTATCGTCTATCGTCTGTGTATCAGCTCTCTCTTCACTCCTCTATCGTCTATTGTCTATCTGCTCTCTCTTCACTCCTCTATCATCCATTGTTTGTCTATATGCTCTCTCCTCTCTTATCTGTCGTCTGTCTATCAGCTCTCTTCACTCCTCTATCATCCATTGTCTGTCTATACGCTCTCGCTTCACTCCTCAATTGTCTGTCTATACGCTCTCGCTTCACTCCTCAATTGTCTGTCTATACGCTCTCGCTTCACTCCTCAATTGTCTGTCTATACGCTCTCGCTTCACTCCTCAATCGTCCACCATCTATCAGCTCTCTTCACACCCCTATCGTCTATCGCCTGTCTATCAGCTCTCTCTTCACACCCCTATCGTCTATCGCCTGTCTATCAGCTCTCTCTTCACTCCTCTATCGTCTATCGCCTGTCTATCAGCTCTCTTCACTCCTCTATCGTCTGTCTATACGCTCTCTTCACTCCTGTCGTCTATCGTCCATCAGCTCTCTCATCAGTTCTCTCTTCACTCCTCTATCATCCATTGTCTATCAGTTCTCTCTTCACTCATTTATCATCTATAGTCCATCTATCAGCTCTCTCTTCACTCCTCTATCGTCTATCATCTGTCAGCTCTCTCTTCACTCCTCTATCGTCTATCATCTGTCTATACGCTCTCTTCACTCCTCTGTCGTCTATCGGCTGTCAGCTCTCTCCACTCCTCTATCGTCTATCGACTGTCAGCTCTCTCTCCACTCCTCTATCGTCTATCGTCTGTCTATACGCTCTCTCCACTCCTCTATCGTCTATCGTCTGTCTATCAGCTCTCACTTCACTCCTCTATCATCCATTGTCTATTGTCTGTCAGCTCTCTTCACTCCTCTATCGTCTATTGTCTGTCAGCTCTCTTCACTCCTCTATCGTCTATCGTCTGTCTATACGCTCTCTTCACTCCTCTATCGTCTATTGTCTGTCAGCTCTCTTCACTCCTCTATCGTCTATTGTCTGTCAGCTCTCTTCACTCCTCTATCGTCTGTCTATACTCTCTCTTCACTCCTCCATCGTCTCTCGTCTGTCTATACGCTCTCTCTTCACTCCCCTATTGTCTATCATCTCTCTTCACTCCTCTATCCTCTGTCTATCAGCTCTTTCTTCACTCCTCCATCGTCTATCGTCTGTCTATCAGCTCTCTTCACTCCTCTATCGTCTCTCAACTATCATCCTTCTATCAGCTCTCTTTACTCCTCAATCACCTCTCATCTATTGTCGATCTATCAGCTATTGCAGCTCTCCCCCAATCTCTCTATTGGTTATTTATTTGTTTCTCTTTCAGCTCTCAGCTCTCCCCCATTCTCTATATTGGTTATTTATTTGTTTCTTTTTCAGCTCTCAGCTGTCTTCTCTCCATCACCTATCGTCCATCTCTCAGCTCTTTTTTTACTCCATCATTTATCATCTCATCCACCTATCAGCTCTCTTCACTCCTCTATCATCCATCATCTATTTCAACTCTCTGTTCACTCCTCTATCATCTAGCATCTATCAGCTCTCACTTCCCTCCTGTATCATTTATCAACCATCGTCTATATCAGCTCTCTCTTCACACCTCTATCGCCCATCGGCTGTCTATACGCTCTCTCTTCACTCCTCTATCGTCTATCATCTCTCTATAAGCACTCTTCACTCCTCTATCGTCCATCATCAGTCTATCAGCTCTCTTCACTCCTCTATCGTCCATCATCTATTGTCTATCAGCTCTCTCTTCTCTCCTCTATCGTCAGTCTGTCAGCTCTCTTCTCTCCTCTCTCCTCTATCGTCTATCAGCTCTCCTCTATCGTCTATCAGCTCTCCTCTATCGTCTATCAGCTCTCCTCTATCGTCTATCAGCTCTCCTCTATCGTCTATCAGCTCTCCTCTATCGTCTATCAGCTCTCCTCTATCGTCTATCAGCTCTCCTCTATCGTCTATCAGCTCTCCTCTATCGTCTATCAGCTCTCCTCTATCGTCTATCAGCTCTCCTCTATCGTCTATCAGCTCTCCTCTATCGTCTATCAGCTCTCCTCTATCGTCTATCAGCTCTCCTCTATCGTCTATCAGCTCTCCTCTATCGTCTATCAGCTCTCCTCTATCGTCTATCAGCTCTCCTCTATCGTCTATCAGCTCTCCTCTATCGTCTATCAGCTCTCCTCTATCGTCTATCAGCTCTCCTCTATCGTCTATCAGCTCTCCTCTATCGTCTATCAGCTCTCCTCTATCGTCTATCAGCTCTCCTCTATCGTCTATCAGCTCTCCTCTATCGTCTATCAGCTCTCCTCTATCGTCTATCAGCTCTCCTCTATCGTCTATCAGCTCTCCTCTATCGTCTATCAGCTCTCCTCTATCGTCTATCAGCTCTCCTCTATCGTCTATCAGCTCTCCTCTATCGTCTATCAGCTCTCCTCTATCGTCTATCAGCTCTCCTCTATCGTCTATCAGCTCTCCTCTATCGTCTATCAGCTCTCCTCTATCGTCTATCAGCTCTCCTCTATCGTCTATCAGCTCTCCTCTATCGTCTATCAGCTCTCCTCTATCGTCTATCAGCTCTCCTCTATCGTCTATCAGCTCTCCTCTATCGTCTATCAGCTCTCCTCTATCGTCTATCAGCTCTCCTCTATCGTCTATCAGCTCTCCTCTATCGTCTATCAGCTCTCCTCTATCGTCTATCAGCTCTCCTCTATCGTCTATCAGCTCTCCTCTATCGTCTATCAGCTCTCCTCTATCGTCTATCAGCTCTCCTCTATCGTCTATCAGCTCTCCTCTATCGTCTATCAGCTCTCCTCTATCGTCTATCAGCTCTCCTCTATCGTCTATCAGCTCTCCTCTATCGTCTATCAGCTCTCCTCTATCGTCTATCAGCTCTCCTCTATCGTCTATCAGCTCTCCTCTATCGTCTATCAGCTCTCCTCTATCGTCTATCAGCTCTCCTCTATCGTCTATCAGCTCTCCTCTATCGTCTATCAGCTCTCCTCTATCGTCTATCAGCTCTCCTCTATCGTCTATCAGCTCTCCTCTATCGTCTATCAGCTCTCCTCTATCGTCTATCAGCTCTCCTCTATCGTCTATCAGCTCTCCTCTATCGTCTATCAGCTCTCCTCTATCGTCTATCAGCTCTCCTCTATCGTCTATCAGCTCTCCTCTATCGTCTATCAGCTCTCCTCTATCGTCTATCAGCTCTCCTCTATCGTCTATCAGCTCTCCTCTATCGTCTATCAGCTCTCCTCTATCGTCTATCAGCTCTCCTCTATCGTCTATCAGCTCTCCTCTATCGTCTATCAGCTCTCCTCTATCGTCTATCAGCTCTCCTCTATCGTCTATCAGCTCTCCTCTATCGTCTATCAGCTCTCCTCTATCGTCTATCAGCTCTCCTCTATCGTCTATCAGCTCTCCTCTATCGTCTATCAGCTCTCCTCTATCGTCTATCAGCTCTCCTCTATCGTCTATCAGCTCTCCTCTATCGTCTATCAGCTCTCCTCTATCGTCTATCAGCTCTCCTCTATCGTCTATCAGCTCTCCTCTATCGTCTATCAGCTCTCCTCTATCGTCTATCAGCTCTCCTCTATCGTCTATCAGCTCTCCTCTATCGTCTATCAGCTCTCCTCTATCGTCTATCAGCTCTCCTCTATCGTCTATCAGCTCTCCTCTATCGTCTATCAGCTCTCCTCTATCGTCTATCAGCTCTCCTCTATCGTCTATCAGCTCTCCTCTATCGTCTATCAGCTCTCCTCTATCGTCTATCAGCTCTCCTCTATCGTCTATCAGCTCTCCTCTATCGTCTATCAGCTCTCCTCTATCGTCTATCAGCTCTCCTCTATCGTCTATCAGCTCTCCTCTATCGTCTATCAGCTCTCCTCTATCGTCTATCAGCTCTCCTCTATCGTCTATCAGCTCTCCTCTATCGTCTATCAGCTCTCCTCTATCGTCTATCAGCTCTCCTCTATCGTCTATCAGCTCTCCTCTATCGTCTATCAGCTCTCCTCTATCGTCTATCAGCTCTCCTCTATCGTCTATCAGCTCTCCTCTATCGTCTATCAGCTCTCCTCTATCGTCTATCAGCTCTCCTCTATCGTCTATCAGCTCTCCTCTATCGTCTATCAGCTCTCCTCTATCGTCTATCAGCTCTCCTCTATCGTCTATCAGCTCTCCTCTATCGTCTATCAGCTCTCCTCTATCGTCTATCAGCTCTCCTCTATCGTCTATCAGCTCTCCTCTATCGTCTATCAGCTCTCCTCTATCGTCTATCAGCTCTCCTCTATCGTCTATCAGCTCTCCTCTATCGTCTATCAGCTCTCCTCTATCGTCTATCAGCTCTCCTCTATCGTCTATCAGCTCTCCTCTATCGTCTATCAGCTCTCCTCTATCGTCTATCAGCTCTCCTCTATCGTCTATCAGCTCTCCTCTATCGTCTATCAGCTCTCCTCTATCGTCTATCAGCTCTCCTCTATCGTCTATCAGCTCTCCTCTATCGTCTATCAGCTCTCCTCTATCGTCTATCAGCTCTCCTCTATCGTCTATCAGCTCTCCTCTATCGTCTATCAGCTCTCCTCTATCGTCTATCAGCTCTCCTCTATCGTCTATCAGCTCTCCTCTATCGTCTATCAGCTCTCCTCTATCGTCTATCAGCTCTCCTCTATCGTCTATCAGCTCTCCTCTATCGTCTATCAGCTCTCCTCTATCGTCTATCAGCTCTCCTCTATCGTCTATCAGCTCTCCTCTATCGTCTATCAGCTCTCCTCTATCGTCTATCAGCTCTCCTCTATCGTCTATCAGCTCTCCTCTATCGTCTATCAGCTCTCCTCTATCGTCTATCAGCTCTCCTCTATCGTCTATCAGCTCTCCTCTATCGTCTATCAGCTCTCCTCTATCGTCTATCAGCTCTCCTCTATCGTCTATCAGCTCTCCTCTATCGTCTATCAGCTCTCCTCTATCGTCTATCAGCTCTCCTCTATCGTCTATCAGCTCTCCTCTATCGTCTATCAGCTCTCCTCTATCGTCTATCAGCTCTCCTCTATCGTCTATCAGCTCTCCTCTATCGTCTATCAGCTCTCCTCTATCGTCTATCAGCTCTCCTCTATCGTCTATCAGCTCTCCTCTATCGTCTATCAGCTCTCCTCTATCGTCTATCAGCTCTCCTCTATCGTCTATCAGCTCTCCTCTATCGTCTATCAGCTCTCCTCTATCGTCTATCAGCTCTCCTCTATCGTCTATCAGCTCTCCTCTATCGTCTATCAGCTCTCCTCTATCGTCTATCAGCTCTCCTCTATCGTCTATCAGCTCTCCTCTATCGTCTATCAGCTCTCCTCTATCGTCTATCAGCTCTCCTCTATCGTCTATCAGCTCTCCTCTATCGTCTATCAGCTCTCCTCTATCGTCTATCAGCTCTCCTCTATCGTCTATCAGCTCTCCTCTATCGTCTATCAGCTCTCCTCTATCGTCTATCAGCTCTCCTCTATCGTCTATCAGCTCTCCTCTATCGTCTATCAGCTCTCCTCTATCGTCTATCAGCTCTCCTCTATCGTCTATCAGCTCTCCTCTATCGTCTATCAGCTCTCCTCTATCGTCTATCAGCTCTCCTCTATCGTCTATCAGCTCTCCTCTATCGTCTATCAGCTCTCCTCTATCGTCTATCAGCTCTCCTCTATCGTCTATCAGCTCTCCTCTATCGTCTATCAGCTCTCCTCTATCGTCTATCAGCTCTCCTCTATCGTCTATCAGCTCTCCTCTATCGTCTATCAGCTCTCCTCTATCGTCTATCAGCTCTCCTCTATCGTCTATCAGCTCTCCTCTATCGTCTATCAGCTCTCCTCTATCGTCTATCAGCTCTCCTCTATCGTCTATCAGCTCTCCTCTATCGTCTATCAGCTCTCCTCTATCGTCTATCAGCTCTCCTCTATCGTCTATCAGCTCTCCTCTATCGTCTATCAGCTCTCCTCTATCGTCTATCAGCTCTCCTCTATCGTCTATCAGCTCTCCTCTATCGTCTATCAGCTCTCCTCTATCGTCTATCAGCTCTCCTCTATCGTCTATCAGCTCTCCTCTATCGTCTATCAGCTCTCCTCTATCGTCTATCAGCTCTCCTCTATCGTCTATCAGCTCTCCTCTATCGTCTATCAGCTCTCCTCTATCGTCTATCAGCTCTCCTCTATCGTCTATCAGCTCTCCTCTATCGTCTATCAGCTCTCCTCTATCGTCTATCAGCTCTCCTCTATCGTCTATCAGCTCTCCTCTATCGTCTATCAGCTCTCCTCTATCGTCTATCAGCTCTCCTCTATCGTCTATCAGCTCTCCTCTATCGTCTATCAGCTCTCCTCTATCGTCTATCAGCTCTCCTCTATCGTCTATCAGCTCTCCTCTATCGTCTATCAGCTCTCCTCTATCGTCTATCAGCTCTCCTCTATCGTCTATCAGCTCTCCTCTATCGTCTATCAGCTCTCCTCTATCGTCTATCAGCTCTCCTCTATCGTCTATCAGCTCTCCTCTATCGTCTATCAGCTCTCCTCTATCGTCTATCAGCTCTCCTCTATCGTCTATCAGCTCTCCTCTATCGTCTATCAGCTCTCCTCTATCGTCTATCAGCTCTCCTCTATCGTCTATCAGCTCTCCTCTATCGTCTATCAGCTCTCCTCTATCGTCTATCAGCTCTCCTCTATCGTCTATCAGCTCTCCTCTATCGTCTATCAGCTCTCCTCTATCGTCTATCAGCTCTCCTCTATCGTCTATCAGCTCTCCTCTATCGTCTATCAGCTCTCCTCTATCGTCTATCAGCTCTCCTCTATCGTCTATCAGCTCTCCTCTATCGTCTATCAGCTCTCCTCTATCGTCTATCAGCTCTCCTCTATCGTCTATCAGCTCTCCTCTATCGTCTATCAGCTCTCCTCTATCGTCTATCAGCTCTCCTCTATCGTCTATCAGCTCTCCTCTATCGTCTATCAGCTCTCCTCTATCGTCTATCAGCTCTCCTCTATCGTCTATCAGCTCTCCTCTATCGTCTATCAGCTCTCCTCTATCGTCTATCAGCTCTCCTCTATCGTCTATCAGCTCTCCTCTATCGTCTATCAGCTCTCCTCTATCGTCTATCAGCTCTCCTCTATCGTCTATCAGCTCTCCTCTATCGTCTATCAGCTCTCCTCTATCGTCTATCAGCTCTCCTCTATCGTCTATCAGCTCTCCTCTATCGTCTATCAGCTCTCCTCTATCGTCTATCAGCTCTCCTCTATCGTCTATCAGCTCTCCTCTATCGTCTATCAGCTCTCCTCTATCGTCTATCAGCTCTCCTCTATCGTCTATCAGCTCTCCTCTATCGTCTATCAGCTCTCCTCTATCGTCTATCAGCTCTCCTCTATCGTCTATCAGCTCTCCTCTATCGTCTATCAGCTCTCCTCTATCGTCTATCAGCTCTCCTCTATCGTCTATCAGCTCTCCTCTATCGTCTATCAGCTCTCCTCTATCGTCTATCAGCTCTCCTCTATCGTCTATCAGCTCTCCTCTATCGTCTATCAGCTCTCCTCTATCGTCTATCAGCTCTCCTCTATCGTCTATCAGCTCTCCTCTATCGTCTATCAGCTCTCCTCTATCGTCTATCAGCTCTCCTCTATCGTCTATCAGCTCTCCTCTATCGTCTATCAGCTCTCCTCTATCGTCTATCAGCTCTCCTCTATCGTCTATCAGCTCTCCTCTATCGTCTATCAGCTCTCCTCTATCGTCTAT
The DNA here is from genome assembly GCA_023055505.1 of Callipepla californica brunnescens. NCBI lineage: Eukaryota > Metazoa > Chordata > Aves > Galliformes > Odontophoridae > Callipepla > Callipepla californica. The sequence goes on along the minus strand of JALIRH010000072.1, from coordinate 62,784 downwards.
CAGCTCTCCTCTATCGTCTATCAGCTCTCCTCTATCGTCTATCAGCTCTCTCATCAGGTCTCTCTTCACTCCTCTATCGTCTATCAGCTCTCTCATCAGGTCTCTTTTCACTCCTCCATCGTCTATACTCTCTCTCTTCACTCCTCTATCGTCTATCGACTGTCTGTCAGCTCTCTCTTCACTCCTCTATCGTCTATCGACTGTCTGTCAGCTCTCTCTTCACTCCTCTATCGTCTATCGACTGTCTGTCAGCTCTCTCTTCACTCCCCTATAGTCCATAGGCTGTCTGTCAGCTCTCTCTTCCCACCCCTATCCCACCCCTATCGTCTATCGTCTATCAGCTCTCTCATCAGCTCTCTCTTCACTCCTCTATCATCCATTGTCTATCGTCTATCAGCTCTCTTCACTCCTCTATCATCTATATTCTCTCTCTTCACTCCTCTATCGTCTATTGTCTGATTATACGCTCTCTTCACTCCTCTATCGTCTATCGTCTGTCAGTGCTCCCTTCACTCCTCTATCGTCTATTGTCTGTCAACTCTCTTCACTCCTCTATCGTCTGTCTGTCAGCTCTCTCTCCACTCCTCTATCGTCTATCGACTGTCTGTCAGCTCTCTCTCCACTCCTCTATCGTCTATCGTCTGTCTATACGCTCTCTCCTCTCCTCTATCGTCTATCAGCTCTCTCATCAGGTCTCTCTTCACTCCTCTATCATCTATTGTCTATCAGCTCTCTTTTCACTCCTCCATCGTCTATACTCTCTCTCTTCACTCCTGTATCGTCTATTGTCTGTCTATCAGCTCTCTTCACTCCTCTATCGTCTATCGACTGTCTGTCAGCTCTCTCTTCACTCCTCTATCGTCTATCGACTGTCTGTCAGCTCTCTCTTCACTCCTCTATCGTCTATCGACTGTCTGTCAGCTCTCTCTTCACTCCTCCATCGTCTATACTCTCTCTTCACTCCTCTATCGTCTATCGTCTGTCTATCAGCTCTCTTCACTCCCCTATAGTCCATAGGCTGTCTGTCAGCTCTCTCTTCCCACCCCTATCCCACCCCTATCGTCTATCGTCTATCAGCTCTCTCATCAGCTCTCTCTTCACTCCTCTATCATCCATTGTCTATCGTCTATCAGCTCTCTTCACTCCTCTATCATCTATATTCTCTCTCTTCACTCCTCTATCGTCTATTGTCTGATTATACGCTCTCTTCACTCCTCTATCGTCTATCGTCTGTCAGTGCTCCCTTCACTCCTCTATCGTCTATTGTCTGTCAACTCTCTTCACTCCTCTATCGTCTGTCTGTCAGCTCTCTCTCCACTCCTCTATCGTCTATCGACTGTCTGTCAGCTCTCTCTCCACTCCTCTATCGTCTATCGTCTGTCTATACGCTCTCTCCTCTCCTCTATCGTCTATCGTCTGTCTATCAGCTCTCACTTCACTCCTCTATCGTCCATTGTCTATCGTCTATCAGCTCTCTTCACTCCTCTATCGTCCATTGTCTGTCTATATGCTCTCTCTTCACACCTCTATCGTCCATCGTCTGTCTATACGCACTCTCTTCACTCCCTTATCGTCCATCGGCTCTCTATACGCTCTCTCTTCACTCCTCTATTGTCTATCGTCTATCAGCTCTCTCTTCACTCCTCTATCGTCTATCGACTGTCTATCAGCTCTCTCTTCACTCCTCTGTCGTCTATCGTCTGTCTATACGCTCTCTCTTCACTCCCCTATTCTCTATCAGCTCTCTTCACTCCTCTATCCTCTGTCTATCAGCTCTTTCTTCACTCCTCCATCGTCTATTTTCTGTCTATCAGCTCTCTTCACTCCTCTATCGTCTCTCAACTATCATCCTTCTATCAGCTCTCTTTACTCCTCAATCACCTCTCATCTATTGTCGATCTATCAGCTATTGCAGCTCTCCCCAATCTCTCTATTGGTTATTTATTTGTTTCTCTTTCAGCTCTCAGCTCTCCCCCATTCTCTATATTGGTTATTTATTTGTTTCTTTGTCAGCTCTCAGCTGTCTTCTCTCCATCACCTATCGTCCATCTCTCAGCTTTTTTTTTTACTCCATCATTTATCATCTCATCCACCTATCAGCTCTCTTCACTCCTCTATCGTCTATCAGCTCTCTCTTCACTCCTCTGTCTATCGTCTGTCTATACGCTCTCTTCACTCCTCTGTCTTCTATCGTCTGTCTATCAGCTCTCTTCACTCCTCTATCATCCATTGTCTGTCAGTTCTCTCTTCACTCCTCTATCGTCTATCGTCTCTCTATACGCTCTCTTCACTCCTCTATCCTCTATCGTCTATCAGCTTTCTCTTCACTCCTCTATCGTCTGTCAGCTCTCTTCACTCTTCTATCGTCTATCGACTGTCTGTCAGCTCTCACTTCACTCCTCTATCGTCTATTGTCTGTCTATACGCTCTCTCCACTTTTCTATCCTCTATCGTCTGTCTATACGCTCTCTCCACTCCTCTATCGTCTGTCTATCAGCTCTCACTTCACTCCTCTATCATCCATTGTCTATCGTCTATCAGCTCTCTTCACTCCTCTATCATCTATATTCTCTCTCTTCACTCCTCTATCGTCTATCGTCTGTCAGCTCTCTCTTCACTCCTCTATCGTCTATCGACTGTCTGTCAGCTCTCTCTTCACTCCTCTATCGTCTATCGACTGTCTGTCAGCTCTCTCTTCACTCCTCTATCGTCTATCGACTGTCTGTCAGCTCTAACTTCACTCCTCTATCATCCATTGTCTATCAGTTCTCTCTTCACTCCTCTATCATCTATTGTCTATCTATCAGCTTTCTTTTCACTCCTCCATCGTCTATACTCTCTCTTCACTCCTCTATCGTCTATCGTCTATCTATCAGCTCTCACTTCACTCCTCTATCATCCATTGTCTATCGTCTGTCAGCTCTCTTCACTCCTCTATCGTCTATCGTCTGTCAGCTCTCTTCACTCCCCTATAGTCCATAGGCTGTCTGTCAGCTCTCTCTTCTCTCCTCTGTCGTCTATCGGCTGTCTGTCAGCTCTCTCTTCTCTCCTCTGTCGTCTATCGGCTGTCTATACGCTCTCTTCACTCCTCTGTCGTCTATCGGCTGTCTATACGCTCTCTTCACTCCTCTGTCGTCTATCGGCTGTCTATCAGCTCTCTTCACTCCTCTGTCGTCTATCGGCTGTCTATCAGCTCTCTTCACTCCTCTGTCGTCTATCGGCTGTCTATCAGCTCTCTTCACTCCTCTGTCGTCTATCGGCTGTCTATATGCTCTCTGTTCACTCCTCTATCATCTATCGTCAATCAGCTCTCTTCGCTCCTCTATCATCTATCGTCTATCAGCTCTCTTCATTCCTCTATCGTCTTTCTATACGCTCTCTCTTCACTCCTCTGTCCTCTATCGTCTATCAGCTCTCTTCACTCCTCTGTCCTCTATCGTTTATCAGCTCTTTTCACTCCCCTATCGTCTATCGTCTGTGTATCAGCTCTCTCTTCACTCCTCTATCGTCTATTGTCTATCTGCTCTCTCTTCACTCCTCTATCATCCATTGTTTGTCTATATGCTCTCTCCTCTCTTATCTGTCGTCTATCAGCTCTCTTCACTCCTCTATCATCCATTGTCTGTCTATACGCTCTCGCTTCACTCCTCAATTGTCTGTCTATACGCTCTCGCTTCACTCCTCAATTGTCTGTCTATACGCTCTCGCTTCACTCCTCAATTGTCTGTCTATACGCTCTCGCTTCACTCCTCAATTGTCTGTCTATACGCTCTCGCTTCACTCCTCAATTGTCTGTCTATACGCTCTCGCTTCACTCCTCAATTGTCTGTCTATACGCTCTCGCTTCACTCCTCAATTGTCTGTCTATACGCTCTCGCTTCACTCCTCAATTGTCTGTCTATACGCTCTCGCTTCACTCCTCAATTGTCTGTCTATACGCTCTCGCTTCACTCCTCAATTGTCTGTCTATACGCTCTCGCTTCACTCCTCAATTGTCTGTCTATACGCTCTCGCTTCACTCCTCAATTGTCTGTCTATACGCTCTCGCTTCACTCCTCAATTGTCTGTCTATACGCTCTCGCTTCACTCCTCAATTGTCTGTCTATACGCTCTCGCTTCACTCCTCAATTGTCTGTCTATACGCTCTCGCTTCACTCCTCAATTGTCTGTCTATACGCTCTCGCTTCACTCCTCAATTGTCTGTCTATACGCTCTCGCTTCACTCCTCAATTGTCTGTCTATACGCTCTCGCTTCACTCCTCAATTGTCTGTCTATACGCTCTCGCTTCACTCCTCAATTGTCTGTCTATACGCTCTCGCTTCACTCCTCAATTGTCTGTCTATACGCTCTCGCTTCACTCCTCAATTGTCTGTCTATACGCTCTCGCTTCACTCCTCAATTGTCTGTCTATACGCTCTCGCTTCACTCCTCAATTGTCTGTCTATACGCTCTCGCTTCACTCCTCAATTGTCTGTCTATACGCTCTCGCTTCACTCCTCAATTGTCTGTCTATACGCTCTCGCTTCACTCCTCAATTGTCTGTCTATACGCTCTCGCTTCACTCCTCAATTGTCTGTCTATACGCTCTCGCTTCACTCCTCAATTGTCTGTCTATACGCTCTCGCTTCACTCCTCAATTGTCTGTCTATACGCTCTCGCTTCACTCCTCAATTGTCTGTCTATACGCTCTCGCTTCACTCCTCAATTGTCTGTCTATACGCTCTCGCTTCACTCCTCAATTGTCTGTCTATACGCTCTCGCTTCACTCCTCAATTGTCTGTCTATACGCTCTCGCTTCACTCCTCAATTGTCTGTCTATACGCTCTCGCTTCACTCCTCAATTGTCTGTCTATACGCTCTCGCTTCACTCCTCAATTGTCTGTCTATACGCTCTCGCTTCACTCCTCAATTGTCTGTCTATACGCTCTCGCTTCACTCCTCAATTGTCTGTCTATACGCTCTCGCTTCACTCCTCAATTGTCTGTCTATACGCTCTCGCTTCACTCCTCAATTGTCTGTCTATACGCTCTCGCTTCACTCCTCAATTGTCTGTCTATACGCTCTCGCTTCACTCCTCAATTGTCTGTCTATACGCTCTCGCTTCACTCCTCAATTGTCTGTCTATACGCTCTCGCTTCACTCCTCAATTGTCTGTCTATACGCTCTCGCTTCACTCCTCAATTGTCTGTCTATACGCTCTCGCTTCACTCCTCAATTGTCTGTCTATACGCTCTCGCTTCACTCCTCAATTGTCTGTCTATACGCTCTCGCTTCACTCCTCAATTGTCTGTCTATACGCTCTCGCTTCACTCCTCAATTGTCTGTCTATACGCTCTCGCTTCACTCCTCAATTGTCTGTCTATACGCTCTCGCTTCACTCCTCAATTGTCTGTCTATACGCTCTCGCTTCACTCCTCAATTGTCTGTCTATACGCTCTCGCTTCACTCCTCAATTGTCTGTCTATACGCTCTCGCTTCACTCCTCAATTGTCTGTCTATACGCTCTCGCTTCACTCCTCAATTGTCTGTCTATACGCTCTCGCTTCACTCCTCAATTGTCTGTCTATACGCTCTCGCTTCACTCCTCAATTGTCTGTCTATACGCTCTCGCTTCACTCCTCAATTGTCTGTCTATACGCTCTCGCTTCACTCCTCAATTGTCTGTCTATACGCTCTCGCTTCACTCCTCAATTGTCTGTCTATACGCTCTCGCTTCACTCCTCAATTGTCTGTCTATACGCTCTCGCTTCACTCCTCAATTGTCTGTCTATACGCTCTCGCTTCACTCCTCAATTGTCTGTCTATACGCTCTCGCTTCACTCCTCAATTGTCTGTCTATACGCTCTCGCTTCACTCCTCAATTGTCTGTCTATACGCTCTCGCTTCACTCCTCAATTGTCTGTCTATACGCTCTCGCTTCACTCCTCAATTGTCTGTCTATACGCTCTCGCTTCACTCCTCAATTGTCTGTCTATACGCTCTCGCTTCACTCCTCAATTGTCTGTCTATACGCTCTCGCTTCACTCCTCAATTGTCTGTCTATACGCTCTCGCTTCACTCCTCAATTGTCTGTCTATACGCTCTCGCTTCACTCCTCAATTGTCTGTCTATACGCTCTCGCTTCACTCCTCAATTGTCTGTCTATACGCTCTCGCTTCACTCCTCAATCGTCTGTCTATACGCTCTCGCTTCACTCCTCAATCGTCTGTCTATACGCTCTCGCTTCACTCCTCAATCGTCTGTCTATACGCTCTCGCTTCACTCCTCAATCGTCTGTCTATACGCTCTCGCTTCACTCCTCAATCGTCTGTCTATACGCTCTCGCTTCACTCCTCAATCGTCTGTCTATACGCTCTCGCTTCACTCCTCAATCGTCTGTCTATACGCTCTCGCTTCACTCCTCAATCGTCTGTCTATACGCTCTCGCTTCACTCCTCAATCGTCTGTCTATACGCTCTCGCTTCACTCCTCAATCGTCTGTCTATACGCTCTCGCTTCACTCCTCAATCGTCTGTCTATACGCTCTCGCTTCACTCCTCAATCGTCCACCATCTATCAGCTCTCTTCACACCCCTATCGTCTATCGCCTGTCTATCAGCTCTCTCTTCACTCCTCTATCGTCTATCGCCTGTCTATCAGCTCTCTCTTCACTCCTCTATCGTCTATCGCCTGTCTATCAGCTCTCTCTTCACTCCTCTATCGTCTATCGCCTGTCTATCAGCTCTCTCTTCACTCCTCTATCGTCTATCGCCTGTCTATCAGCTCTCTCTTCACTCCTCTATCGTCTATCGGCTGTCAGCTCTCTTCACTCCTCTGTCGTCTATCGACTGTCAGCTCTCTCTCCACTCCTCTATCGTCTGTCTATACTCTCTCTTCACTCCTCCATCGTCTATCGTCTGTCTATACGCTCTCTCCACTCCTCTATCGTCTATCGTCTATCAGCTCTCACTTCACTCCTCTATCATCCATTGTCTATTGTCTGTCAGCTCTCTTCACTCCTCCATCGTCTATTGTCTGTCAGCTCTCTTCACTCCTCTATCGTCTATCGTCTGTCTATACGCTCTCTTCACTCCTCTATCGTCTGTCTATACGCTCTCGCTTCACTCCTCAATCGTCTGTCTATACGCTCTCGCTTCACTCCTCAATCGTCTGTCTATACGCTCTCGCTTCACTCCTCAATCGTCTGTCTATACGCTCTCGCTTCACTCCTCAATCGTCTGTCTATACGCTCTCGCTTCACTCCTCAATCGTCTGTCTATACGCTCTCGCTTCACTCCTCAATCGTCCACCATCTATCAGCTCTCTTCACACCCCTATCGTCTATCGCCTGTCTATCAGCTCTCTCTTCACTCCTCTATCGTCTATCGCCTGTCTATCAGCTCTCTCTTCACTCCTCTATCGTCTATCGCCTGTCTATCAGCTCTCTCTTCACTCCTCTATCGTCTATCGCCTGTCTATCAGCTCTCTCTTCACTCCTCTATCGTCTATCGGCTGTCAGCTCTCTTCACTCCTCTGTCGTCTATCGACTGTCAGCTCTCTCTCCACTCCTCTATCGTCTGTCTATACTCTCTCTTCACTCCTCCATCGTCTATCGTCTGTCTATACGCTCTCTCCACTCCTCTATCGTCTATCGTCTATCAGCTCTCACTTCACTCCTCTATCATCCATTGTCTATTGTCTGTCAGCTCTCTTCACTCCTCCATCGTCTATTGTCTGTCAGCTCTCTTCACTCCTCTATCGTCTATCGTCTGTCTATACGCTCTCTTCACTCCTCTATCGTCTATTGTCTGTCAGCTCTCTTCACTCCTCTATCGTCTGTCTATACTCTCTCTTCACTCCTCCATCGTCTATCGTCTGTCTATCAGCTCTCTTCACTCCTCTATCGTCTCTCAACTATCATCCTTCTATCAGCTCTCTTTACTCCTCAATCACCTCTCATCTATTGTCGATCTATCAGCTATTACAGCTCTCCCCCAATCTCTCTATTGGTTATTTATTTGTTTCTCTTTCAGCTCTCAGCTCTCCCCCATTCTCTATATTGGTTATTTATTTGTTTCTTTTTCAGCTCTCAGCTGTCTTCTCTCCATCACCTATCGTCCATCTCTCAGCTCTTTTTTTACTCCATCATTTATCATCTCATCCACCTATCAGCTCTCTTCACTCCTCTATCATCCATCATCTATTTCAACTCTCTGTTCACTCCTCTATCATCTAGCATCTATCAGCTCTCACTTCCCTCCTGTATCATTTATCAACCATCGTCTATATCAGCTCTCTCTTCACACCTCTATCGCCCATCGGCTGTCTATACGCTCTCTCTTCACTCCTCTATCGTCTATCATCTCTCTATAAGCACTCTTCACTCCTCTATCGTCCATCATCAGTCTATCAGCTCTCTTCACTCCTCTATCGTCCATCATCTATTGTCTATCAGCTCTCTCTTCTCTCCTCTATCGTCAGTCTGTCAGCTCTCTTCTCTCCTCTCTCCTCTATCGTCTATCAGCTCTCCTCTATCGTCTATCAGCTCTCTCATCAGGTCTCTCTTCACTCCTCTATCATCTATTGTCTATCAGCTCTCTTTTCACTCCTCCATCGTCTATACTCTCTCTCTTCACTCCTGTATCGTCTATTGTCTATCAGCTCTCTTCACTCCTCTATCGTCTATCGACTGTCTGTCAGCTCTCTCTTCACTCCTCTATCATCCATTGTCTATCAGTTCTCTCTTCACTCCTCTATCATCTATTGTCTATCTATCAGCTTTCTTTTCACTCCTCCATCGTCTATACTCTCTCTTCACTCCTCTATCGTCTATCGTCTATCTATCAGCTCTCTTCACTCCTCTATCGTCTATCAGCTCTCTTCACTCCCCTATAGTCCATAGGCTGTCTGTCAGCTCTCTCTTCACTCCTCTGTCGTCTATCGTCTGTCTATACACTCTCTTCACTCCTCTGTCGTCTATCGTCTTTCTATACGCTCTCTTCACTCCTCTGTCGTCTATCGTCTGTCTATACGCTCTCTTCACTCCTCTGTCGTCTATCGTCTGTCTATACGCTCTCTCTTCACTTCTCTATCGTCTGTCTATCAGCTCTCTTCACTCCTCTATCATCCATCATCTATTTCAACTCTCTGTTCACTCCTCTATCATCTAGCATCTATCAGCTCTCACTTCCCTCCTGTATCATTTATCAGCCATCGTCTATATCAGCTCTCTCTTCACGCCTCTATCGTCCATCGGTTGTCTATACGCTCTCTCTTCACGCCTCTATCGTCCATCGGTTGTCTATACGCTCTCTCTTCACGCCTCTATCGTCCATCGGTTGTCTATGCGCTCTCTCTTCACGCCTCTATCGTCTATCGTCTTTCTATACGCTCTCTCTTCACTCCTCTGTCCTCTATCGTTTATCAGCTCTCTTCACTCCCCTATCGTCTATCGTCTGTTGTCTATCTGCTCTCTCTTCACTCCTCTATCATTTATCAGCTCTCTTCTCGTCTCTATCGTCTGTCTATCAGCACTCTTCACTCCTCTATCGTCCATCGTCTGTCTATACGCTCTCTCTTCACTCCTCTATCGTCTCTCATCTATCATCTATCAGCTCTCTCTTCACTCCCCTATCGTCCGTCGGCTGTCTGTCAACTCTCTCTTCCCACCCCTATCCCACCCCTATCGTCTATCGTCTATCAGCTCTCTCATCAGCTCTCTCTTCACTCCTCTGTCTATCGTCTGTCTATACGCTCTCTTCACTCCTGTCTTCTATCGTCTGTCTATCAGCTCTCTTCACTCCTCTATCATCCATTGTCTGTCAGCTCTCTCTTCACTCCTCTATCGTCTATCAGCTTTCTCTTCACTCCTCTATCGTCTGTCAGCTCTCTCTTCACTCCTCTGTCTATCGTCTGTCTATACGCTCTCTTCACTCCTGTCTTCTATCGTCTGTCTATCAGCTCTCTTCACTCCTCTATCATCCATTGTCTGTCAGCTCTCTCTTCACTCCTCTATCGTCTGTCAGCTCTCTCTTCACTCCTCTATCGTCTATCAGCTTTCTCTTCACTTCTCTATCGTCTATCGACTGTCTGTCAGCTCTCACTTCACTCCTCTATCGTCTATCGTCTGTCTATATGCTCTCTCCACTTTTCTATCGTCTATCGTCTGTCTATACGCTCTCTCCACTCCTCTATCGTCTGTCTATCAGCTCTCACTTCACTCCTCTATCATCCATTGTCTATCAGTTCTCTCTTCACTCATTTATCATCTATAGTCCATCTATCAGCTCTCTCTTCACTCCTTCATCGTCTATCAGCTCTCTTCACTTCTCGATCGTCTAGCGTCTGTCTATCAGCTCTCTCTTCACTCCTCGATCGCCTAGCGTCTGTCTATCAGCTCTCTCTTCACTCCTCGATCGCCTATCAGCTCTCTCTTCACTCCTCGATCGCCTATCAGCTCTCTCTTCACTCCTCGATCGCCTATCAGCTCTCTCTTCACTCCTCGATCGCCTATCAGCTCTCTCTTCACTCCTCGATCGCCTATCAGCTCTCTCTTCACTCCTCGATCGCCTATCAGCTCTCTCTTCACTCCTCGATCGCCTATCAGCTCTCTCTTCACTCCTCGATCGCCTATCAGCTCTCTCTTCACTCCTCGATCGCCTATCAGCTCTCTCTTCACTCCTCGATCGCCTATCAGCTCTCTCTTCACTCCTCGATCGCCTATCAGCTCTCTCTTCACTCCTCGATCGCCTATCAGCTCTCTCTTCACTCCTCGATCGCCTATCAGCTCTCTCTTCACTCCTCGATCGCCTATCAGCTCTCTCTTCACTCCTCGATCGCCTATCAGCTCTCTCTTCACTCCTCGATCGCCTATCAGCTCTCTCTTCACTCCTCGATCGCCTATCAGCTCTCTCTTCACTCCTCGATCGCCTATCAGCTCTCTCTTCACTCCTCGATCGCCTATCAGCTCTCTCTTCACTCCTCGATCGCCTATCAGCTCTCTCTTCACTCCTCGATCGCCTATCAGCTCTCTCTTCACTCCTCGATCGCCTATCAGCTCTCTCTTCACTCCTCGATCGCCTATCAGCTCTCTCTTCACTCCTCGATCGCCTATCAGCTCTCTCTTCACTCCTCGATCGCCTATCAGCTCTCTCTTCACTCCTCGATCGCCTATCAGCTCTCTCTTCACTCCTCGATCGCCTATCAGCTCTCTCTTCACTCCTCGATCGCCTATCAGCTCTCTCTTCACTCCTCGATCGCCTATCAGCTCTCTCTTCACTCCTCGATCGCCTATCAGCTCTCTCTTCACTCCTCGATCGCCTATCAGCTCTCTCTTCACTCCTCGATCGCCTATCAGCTCTCTCTTCACTCCCCGATCGCCTATCAGCTCTCTCTTCACTCCCCGATCGCCTATCAGCTCTCTCTTCACTCCCCGATCGCCTATCAGCTCTCTCTTCACTCCCCGATCGCCTATCAGCTCTCTCTTCACTCCCCGATCGCCTATCAGCTCTCTCTTCACTCCCCGATCGCCTATCAGCTCTCTCTTCACTCCCCGATCGCCTATCAGCTCTCTCTTCACTCCCCGATCGCCTATCAGCTCTCTCTTCACTCCCCGATCGCCTATCAGCTCTCTCTTCACTCCCCGATCGCCTATCAGCTCTCTCTTCACTCCCCGATCGCCTATCAGCTCTCTCTTCACTCCCCGATCGCCTATCAGCTCTCTCTTCACTCCCCGATCGCCTATCAGCTCTCTCTTCACTCCCCGATCGCCTATCAGCTCTCTCTTCACTCCCCGATCGCCTATCAGCTCTCTCTTCACTCCCCGATCGCCTATCAGCTCTCTCTTCACTCCCCTGTAGTCCATCGGCTGTCTATATGCTCTTTTCACTCCTCTATCATCTAGCATGTATCTGTCAGCTCTCTCTTCACTCCCATATCGTCTATACGCTCTCTTTTCACTCCTCTACCGTCTATCTATCTGCTCTCTTCAGTCCTCTATCATCCATCGTCCATCTGTCAGCTCTCTCTTCACTCCTATCTTCTATCGTCCATCTAGCTCTCTCTTCACTCCCCTATCATTTATCGTCCATTTATCAGCTCTCTCCTCACTCGTCCATCATCTATCATCCAGCTAGCTCTCTCCACTCTCCTCTAACATCTACCATCCATCTATCAGCTCTCTCTCCTCTAGCATCTGTCAATTATCATCATCTGTCAATTATCATCATCATCATCATCTGTCAATTATCATCATCATCATCATCTGTCAATTATCATCATCATCGTCGTCATCTGTCAGTCGTCGTCATCTGTCAGTCGTCGTCGTCGCCGTCGCCGTCATCTGTCAGTCGTCGCCGTCGTCGTCGCCGTCGCCTGTCAGTCGTCGTCGTCGCCGTCGCCTGTCAGTCGTCGTCGTCGCCGTCGCCTGTCAGTCGTCGTCGTCGCCGTCGCCTGTCAGTCGTCGTCGTCGCCGTCGCCTGTCAGTCGTCGTCGTCGCCGTCGCCTGTCAGTCGTCGTCGTCGCCGTCGCCTGTCAGTCGCCTGTCAGTCGTCGTCGCCTGTCAGTCGTCGTCGCCTGTCAGTCGTCGTCGCCTGTCAGTCGTCGTCGCCTGTCAGTCGCCGCCGCCTGTCAGTCGCCGCCGCCTGTCAGTCGCCGCCGCCTGTCAGTCGCCGCCGCCTGTCAGTCGCCTGTCAGTCGCCGCCGCCTGTCAGTCGCCTGTCAGTCGCCGCCGCCTGTCAGTCGCCTGTCAGTCGCCGCCGCCTGTCAGTCGCCTGTCAGTCGCCGCCGCCTGTCAGTCGCCTGTCAGTCGCCGCCGCCTGTCAGTCGCCTGTCAGTCGCCGCCGCCTGTCAGTCGCCTGTCAGTCGCCGCCGCCGCCTGTCAGTCGTCGTCGCCGCCGCCGCCTGTCAGTCGTCGTCGCCGCCGCCGCCTGTCAGTCGTCGTCGCCGCCGCCGCCTGTCAGTCGCCGCCGCCGCCGCCGCCTGTCAGTCGCCGCCGCCGCCGCCGCCTGTCAGTCGCCGCCGCCGCCGCCGCCTGTCAGTCGCCGCCGCCGCCGCCGCCTGTCAGTCGCCGCCGCCGCCGCCGCCTGTCAGTCGCCGCCGCCGCCGCCGCCTGTCAGTCGCCGCCGCCGCCGCCGCCTGTCAGTCGCCGCCGCCGCCGCCGCCTGTCAGTCGTCGTCGCCGCCGCCGCCGCCGCCTGTCAGTCGTCGTCGCCGCCGCCGCCTGTCAGTCGTCGTCGCCGCCGCCGCCTGTCAGTCGTCGTCGCCGCCGCCGCCGCCGCCTGTCAGTCGTCGTCGCCGCCGCCGCCGCCGCCTGTCAGTCGTCGTCGCCGCCGCCGCCGCCGCCTGTCAGTCGTCGTCGCCGCCGCCGCCGCCGCCTGTCAGTCGTCGTCGCCGCCGCCGCCGCCGCCTGTCAGTCGTCGTCGCCGCCGCCGCCGCCCGCCTGTCAGTCGTCGTCGTCGCCGCCGCCGCCGCCTGTCAGTCGTCGTCGCCGCCGCCGCCGCCTGTCAGTCGTCGTCGCCGCCGCCGCCGCCTGTCAGTCGTCGTCGCCGCCGCCGCCGCCTGTCAGTCGTCGTCGCCGCCGCCGCCGCCTGTCAGTCGTCGTCGCCGCCGCCGCCTGTCAGTCGTCATCTGTCAATCATCATCATCATCATCTGTCAGCTCTCTCAGCTCTCCCCCATTCTCATTATTGGTTTTTTATTTGTTTCTCTATCATCTATCAGCGCTGTCTTTTCCCCTCTATCATATATCAGCTCTCGTCCGTCTGTCGGCTCTCCCCCATTCTCCCTATTGTTTGTTTGTTTCTATATCAGCGCTCTCAGCTCTCTACACTCCTCTATCATCTATCATCTCTCGTCCATCTATCAGCACTCTCTTCGCTCCTCTATCATCTGTCATCTGTTATCTATTATCTATCAGCTCTCTCTATACTCATCTATCAGCTCTCAGCTCTCCCCCATTCTCCCTATTGTTTATTTGTTTCTCTATCAGCTCTCAGCTCTGCCCCATTCTCCCTATTGTTCGTTTATTAGTTTCTCTGTCAGCTCTCAGCTCTCCCCATCCTCCCTATTGTTTGTTTGTTTCTGTAATATCTATCAGCTCTCCCCTTGCTCATCTGTCGTCTATCAGCTCTCCCCTCTCCCCTCCCTCCCTGTTGTTCATTTATTTGTTTTTCTATCTATCATCTCTCTGCTCTCCCCCACCCTCCCTATTGTGTATTTATTTGTTTATTTATCATCTATCATCTGTCAATCATCATCATCATCATCATCTGTCAATCGTCATCGTCATCATCATCTGTCAATCGTCATCGTCATCATCATCTGTCAATCGTCATCGTCATCATCATCTGTCAATCGTCATCGTCATCATCATCTGTCAATCGTCATCGTCATCATCATCTGTCAATCGTCATCGTCGTCGTCATCTGTCAGTCGTCGTCGTCATCTGTCAGTCGTCGTCGTCATCTGTCAGTCGTCGTCGTCATCTGTCAGTCGTCGTCGTCATCTGTCATCTGTCAATCATCTGTCAGTCGTCGTCGTCATCTGTCATCTGTCAATCATCTGTCAGTCGTCATCGTCATCTGTCAATCATCTGTCAGTCGTCATCGTCATCTGTCAATCATCTGTCAATCATCATCATCATCTGTCAGTCGTCGTCGTCGTCGACATCTGTCAGTCGTCGTCGTCGTCGTCATCTGTCAGTCGTCGTCGTCATCTGTCAGTCGTCGTCGTCATCTGTCATCTGTCAATCATCTGTCAGTCGTCATCGTCATCTGTCAATCATCTGTCAGTCGTCATCGTCATCTGTCAATCATCTGTCAATCATCATCATCATCTGTCAGTCGTCGTCGTCGTCGACATCTGTCAGTCGTCGTCGACATCTGTCAGTCGTCGTCGACATCTGTCAGTCGTCGTCGACATCTGTCAGTCGTCGTCGACATCTGTCAGTCGTCGTCGACATCTGTCAGTCGTCGTCGTCATCATCATCTGTCAATCATCTGTCAATCGTCATCATCATCTGTCAGTCGTCGTCGTCATCATCATCTGTCAGTCGTCGTCGTCGTCATCATCATCTGTCAGTCGTCGTCGTCGTCATCATCATCTGTCAGTCGTCGTCGTCGTCATCATCATCTGTCAGTCGTCGTCGTCGTCATCATCATCTGTCAGTCGTCGTCGTCGTCATCATCTGTCAGTCGTCGTCGTCGTCATCTGTCAGTCGTCGTCGTCACCGTCATCATCTGTCAATCACCGTCGTCGTCATCTGTCAATCACCGTCATTGTCATCTGTCAGCTCTCTCAGCTCTCCCCCATTCTCACTATTGGTTTTTTATTTGTTTCTCTATCATCTATCAGCGCTGTCTTTTCCCCTCTATCATATATCAGCTCTCGTCCGTCTGTCGGCTCTCCCCCATTCTCCCTATTGTTTGTTTGTTTCTATATCAGCGCTCTCAGCTCTCTACACTCCTCTATCATCTATCATCTCTCGTCCATCTATCAGCACTCTCTTCGCTCCTCTATCATCTGTCATCTGTTATCTATTATCTATCAGCTCTCTCTATACTCATCTATCAGCTCTCAGCTCTCCCCCATTCTCCCTATTGTTTATTTGTTTCTCTATCAGCTCTCAGCTCTGCCCCATTCTCCCTATTGTTCGTTTATTAGTTTCTCTGTCAGCTCTCAGCTCTCCCCATCCTCCCTATTGTTTGTTTGTTTCTGTAATATCTATCAGCTCTCCCCTTGCTCATCTGTCGTCTATCAGCTCTCCCCTCTCCCCTCCCTCCCTGTTGTTCATTTATTTGTTTTTCTATCTATCATCTCTCTGCTCTCCCCCACCCTCCCTATTGTGTATTTATTTGTTTCTTTATCATCTATCATCTGTCAATCATCATCATCATCATCTGTCAATCATCATCATCATCATCATCTGTCAATCATCATCATCATCATCATCTGTCAATCATCATCATCATCTGTCAATCATCATCATCATCATCATCTGTCCATCATCATCATCATCATCATCTGTCCATCATCATCATCATCATCATCTGTCCATCATCATCATCATCATCATCTGTCCATCATCATCATCATCATCATCTGTCCATCATCATCATCATCTGTCCATCATCATCATCATCTGTCCATCATCATCATCATCTGTCCATCATCATCATCTGTCAATCGTCGTCATCATCTGTCAATCGTCGTCTGTCAATCGTCGTCTGTCAATCGTCGTCATCGTCTGTCAATCGTCATCTGTCAATCGTCATCTGTCAATCGTCATCTGTCAATCGTCATCATCATCGTCATCTGTCAATCATCTGTCAATCATCTGTCAATCATCTGTCAATCATCTGTCAATCATCTGTCAATCATCTGTCAATCATCTGTCAATCATCTGTCAATCATCTGTCAATCATCTGTCAATCATCTGTCAATCATCTGTCAATCATCTGTCAATCATCGTCATCATCATCTGTCAATCATCTGTCAATCATCGTCATCATCATCTGTCAATCATCATCATCGCAATCGTCATCTGTCAATCGTCATCTGTCAATCAATCTGTCAATCATCATCATCATCATCTGTCAATCAATCTGTCAATCATCATCATCGTCTGTCAATCATCATCATCGTCTGTCAATCATCATCATCGTCTGTCAATCATCATCATCATCATCGTCTGTCAATCATCATCATCGTCTGTCAATCATCATCATCGTCTGTCAATCATCGTCTGTCAATCATCGTCTGTCAATCATCGTCTGTCAATCATCGTCTGTCAATCATCGTCTGTCAATCATCGTCTGTCAATCCTCATCATCATCGTCATCGTCTGTCAATCCTCATCATCATCGTCATCGTCTGTCAATCCTCATCATCATCGTCATCGTCTGTCAATCATCGTCATCATCTGTCAATCATCGTCATCATCTGTCAATCATCGTCATCATCTGTCAATCATCGTCATCATCTGTCAATCATCGTCATCGTCATCATCTGTCAATCGTCATCATCTGTCAATCGTCATCATCTGTCAATCATCGTCATCATCTGTCAATCATCTGTCAATCATCGTCATCATCTGTCAATCATCGTCATCATCTGTCAATCATCGTCATCATCTGTCAATCATCTGTCAATCGTCAATCATCTGTCAATCATCGTCATCATCTGTCAATCATCATCGTCATAATCATCTGTCAATCATCATCGTCATAATCATCTGTCAATCATCATCATCTGTCAATCATCGTCATAATCATCTGTCAATCATCATCATCTGTCAATCGTCGTCAATCATCTGTCAATCATCTGTCAATCGTCAATCATCTGTCAATCATCATCATCTGTCAATCATCATCATCTGTCAATCATCATCATCTGTCAATCATCTGTCAATCATCTGTCAATCATCTGTCAATCATCATCTGTCAATCATCATCTGTCAATCATCATCTGTCAATCATCATCTGTCAATCATCTGTCAATCGTCGTCATCTGTCAGTCACCATCGTCATCATCTGTCAGTCACCATCGTCATCATCTGTCAGTCATCATCGTCATCAGTCAATCATCATCATCGTCATCTGTCAATCATCATCATCATCATCATCGTCATCTGTCAATCATCTGTCAATCATCATCGTCATCTGTCAATCATCATCGTCATCGTCATCAGTCAATCATCGTCATCAGTCAATCATCATCATCGTCATCGTCATCTGTCAATCGTCATCGTCATCTGTCAATCGTCATCGTCATCGTCATCTGTCAATCATCATCGTCATCTGTCAATCATCATCGTCATCGTCATCGTCATCTGTCAATCATCATCGTCATCTGTCAATTATCATTGTCATCGTCATCTGTCAGTCATCATCGTCATCATCTGTCAGTCATCATCGTCATCATCTGTCAATCATCATCGTCATCGTCATCTGTCAATCATCGTCATCTGTCAATCACCGTCATCGTCATCTGTCAGCTCTCTCAGCTCTCCCCCATTCTCACTATTGGTTTTTTATTTGTTTCTCTATCATCTATCAGCGCTGTCTTTTCCCCTCTATCATATATCAGCTCTCGTCCGTCTGTCGGCTCTCCCCCATTCTCCCTATTGTTTGTTTGTTTCTATATCAGCGCTCTCAGCTCTCTACACTCCTCTATCATCTCTCATCCATCTATCAGCACTCTCTTCGCTCCTCTATCATCTGTCATCTGTTATCTATTATCTATCAGCTCTCTCTATACTCATCTATCAGCTCTCAGCTCTGCCCCATTCTCCCTATTGTTCGTTTATTAGTTTCTCTGTCAGCTCTCAGCTCTCCCCATCCTCCCTATTGTTTGTTTGTTTCTGTAATATCTATCAGCTCTCCCCTTGCTCATCTGTCGTCTATCAGCTCTCCCCTCTCCCCTCCCTCCCTGTTGTTCATTTATTTGTTTTTCTATCTATCATCTCTCTGCTCTCCCCCACCCTCCCTATTGTGTATTTATTTGTTTCTTTATCATCTATCATCTGTCAATCATCATCATCATCATCTGTCAATCATCATCATCATCATCATCTGTCAATCATCATCATCATCATCATCATCTGTCAATCATCATCATCATCATCTGTCAATCATCATCATCATCTGTCAATCATCATCATCATCTGTCAATCATCATCATCATCATCATCTGTCCATCATCATCATCATCATCTGTCAATCATCATCATCTGTCAATCATCTGTCAATCATCATCATCATCATCTGTCAATCATCATCATCATCATCATCTGTCCATCATCATCATCATCTGTCAATCGTCGTCATCATCGTCATCATCATCTGTCAATCGTCGTCATCATCGTCATCATCATCTGTCAATCGTCATCTGTCAATCGCCGTCATCATCTGTCAATCGCCGTCTGTCAATCGCCGTCTGTCAATCGCCGTCTGTCAATCGCCGTCTGTCAATCGTCGTCATCATCTGTCAATCGTCATCTGTCAATCGTCATCAGTCAATCGTCATTATCATCGTCATCTGTCAATCGTCATTATCATCATCATCTGTCAATCGTCATCATCATCATCATCAGTCAATCAATCTGTCAATCATCATCATCATCTGTCAATCTGTCAATCATCATCATCATCTGTCAATCATCATCATCATCATCATCTGTCAATCATCTGTCAATCATCATCTGTCAATCATCTGTCAATCATCATCATCATCATCATCTGTCAATCATCTGTCAATCATCTGTCAATCATCATCATCATCATCTGTCAATCATCTGTCAATCATCATCATCATCATCTGTCAGTCATCATCTGTCAATCATCATCATCATCTGTCAATCATCTGTCAATCATCATCATCATCTGTCAATCATCTGTCAATCATCATCATCATCTGTCAATCATCTGTCAATCATCATCATCATCATCTGTCAATCATCTGTCAATCATCATCATCGTCATCTGTCAATCATGTCAATCATCATCGTCATCTGTCAATCATCATCGTCATCGTCATCAGTCAATCATCGTCATCAGTCAATCATCATCATCGTCATCGTCATCTGTCAATCGTCATCGTCATCTGTCAATCGTCATCGTCATCTGTCAATCGTCATCGTCATCATCATCTGTCAATCATCATCGTCATCTGTCAATCATCATCGTCATCGTCATCGTCATCTGTCAATCATCATCGTCATCTGTCAATTATCATTGTCATCGTCATCTGTCAGTCATCATCGTCATCATCTGTCAGTCATCATCGTCATCATCTGTCAATCATCATCGTCATCGTCATCTGTCAATCATCGTCATCTGTCAATCACCGTCATCGTCATCTGTCAGCTCTCTCAGCTCTCCCCCATTCTCACTATTGGTTTTTTATTTGTTTCTCTATCATCTATCAGCGCTGTCTTTTCCCCTCTATCATATATCAGCTCTCGTCCGTCTGTCGGCTCTCCCCCATTCTCCCTATTGTTTGTTTGTTTCTATATCAGCGCTCTCAGCTCTCTACACTCCTCTATCATCTCTCGTCCATCTATCAGCACTCTCTTCGCTCCTCTATCATCTGTCATCTGTTATCTATTATCTATCAGCTCTCTCTATACTCATCTATCAGCTCTCAGCTCTCCCCCATTCTCCCTATTGTTTATTTGTTTCTCTATCAGCTCTCAGCTCTGCCCCATTCTCCCTATTGTTCGTTTATTAGTTTCTCTGTCAGCTCTCAGCTCTCCCCATCCTCCCTATTGTTTGTTTGTTTCTGTAATATCTATCAGCTCTCCCCTTGCTCATCTGTCGTCTATCAGCTCTCCCCTCTCCCCTCCCTCCCTGTTGTTCATTTATTTGTTTTTCTATCTATCATCTCTCTGCTCTCCCCCACCCTCCCTATTGTGTATTTATTTGTTTCTTTATCATCTATCATCTGTCAATCATCATCATCATCATCATCTGTCAATCATCATCATCATCATCATCTGTCAATCGTCATCGTCATCATCATCTGTCAATCGTCATCGTCATCATCATCTGTCAATCGTCATCGTCGTCGTCATCTGTCAGTCGTCGTCGTCATCTGTCAGTCGTCGTCGTCATCTGTCAGTCGTCGTCGTCATCTGTCATCTGTCAATCATCTGTCAGTCGTCATCGTCATCTGTCAATCATCTGTCAATCATCATCGTCATCTGTCAATCATCTGTCAATCATCATCATCATCTGTCAGTCGTCGTCGTCGTCGACATCTGTCAGTCGTCGTCGTCGTCGTCATCTGTCAGTCGTCGTCGTCATCTGTCAGTCGTCGTCGTCATCTGTCATCTGTCAATCATCTGTCAGTCGTCATCGTCATCTGTCAATCATCTGTCAATCATCATCGTCATCTGTCAATCATCTGTCAATCATCATCATCATCTGTCAGTCGTCGTCGTCGTCGACATCTGTCAGTCGTCGTCGACATCTGTCAGTCGTCGTCGTCATCTGTCAGTCGTCGTCGTCATCATCATCTGTCAATCATCTGTCAATCGTCATCATCATCTGTCAGTCGTCGTCGTCGTCATCATCTGTCAGTCGTCGTCGTCGTCATCATCTGTCAGTCGTCGTCGTCATCATCTGTCAGTCGTCGTCGTCATCATCTGTCAGTCGTCGTCGTCACCGTCATCATCTGTCAATCACCGTCGTCGTCATCTGTCAATCACCGTCATTGTCATCTGTCAGCTCTCTCAGCTCTCCCCCATTCTCACTATTGGTTTTTTATTTGTTTCTCTATCATCTATCAGCGCTGTCTTTTCCCCTCTATCATATATCAGCTCTCGTCCGTCTGTCGGCTCTCCCCCATTCTCCCTATTGTTTGTTTGTTTCTATATCAGCGCTCTCAGCTCTCTACACTCCTCTATCATCTATCATCTCTCGTCCATCTATCAGCACTCTCTTCGCTCCTCTATCATCTGTCATCTGTTATCTATTATCTATCAGCTCTCTCTATACTCATCTATCAGCTCTCAGCTCTCCCCCATTCTCCCTATTGTTTATTTGTTTCTCTATCAGCTCTCAGCTCTGCCCCATTCTCCCTATTGTTCGTTTATTAGTTTCTCTGTCAGCTCTCAGCTCTCCCCATCCTCCCTATTGTTTGTTTGTTTCTGTAATATCTATCAGCTCTCCCCTTGCTCATCTGTCGTCTATCAGCTCTCCCCTCTCCCCTCCCTCCCTGTTGTTCATTTATTTGTTTTTCTATCTATCATCTCTCTGCTCTCCCCCACCCTCCCTATTGTGTATTTATTTGTTTCTTTATCATCTATCATCTGTCAATCATCATCATCATCATCTGTCAATCATCATCATCATCATCATCTGTCAATCATCATCTGTCAATCATCATCATCATCTGTCAATCATCATCATCATCTGTCAATCATCATCATCATCTGTCAATCATCATCATCATCTGTCCATCATCATCATCATCATCATCTGTCCATCATCATCATCATCATCATCTGTCCATCATCATCATCATCATCATCTGTCAATCATCATCATCATCATCATCTGTCCATCATCATCATCATCTGTCCATCATCATCATCATCTGTCCATCATCATCATCATCTGTCAATCATCATCTGTCAATCGTCGTCATCATCTGTCAATCGTCGTCTGTCAATCGTCGTCTGTCAATCGTCGTCTGTCAATCGTCGTCATCGTCTGTCAATCGTCGTCATCGTCTGTCAATCGTCATCTGTCAATCGTCATCTGTCAATCGTCATCTGTCAATCGTCATCATCATCGTCATCATCATCGTCATCTGTCAATCATCTGTCAATCATCTGTCAATCATCTGTCAATCATCTGTCAATCATCTGTCAATCATCTGTCAATCATCATCATCATCATCTGTCAATCATCATCATCATCATCAGTCAATCATCTGTCAATCATCATCATCATCATCTGTCAATCATCTGTCAATCATCATCATCATCATCATCTGTCAATCATCTGTCAATCATCATCATCATCTGTCAATCATCTGTCAATCATCTGTCAATCATCTGTCAATCATCTGTCAATCATCATCATCATCATCTGTCAATCATCTGTCAATCATCATCATCATCATCATCTGTCAATCATCTGTCAATCATCATCATCATCTGTCAATCATCTGTCAATCATCGTCATCATCATCTGTCAATCATCATCATCGCAATCGTCATCTGTCAATCGTCATCTGTCAATCAATCTGTCAATCATCATCATCATCATCTGTCAATCAATCTGTCAATCATCATCATCGTCTGTCAATCATCATCATCGTCTGTCAATCATCATCATCATCATCGTCTGTCAATCATCATCATCATCATCGTCTGTCAATCATCATCATCGTCTGTCAATCATCGTCTGTCAATCATCGTCTGTCAATCATCGTCTGTCAATCATCATCATCATCATCATCGTCTGTCAATCCTCATCATCATCGTCATCATCTGTCAATCCTCATCATCATCGTCATCATCTGTCAATCATCGTCATCATCTGTCAATCATCGTCATCATCTGTCAATCATCGTCATCATCTGTCAATCATCGTCATCGTCATCATCTGTCAATCGTCATCATCTGTCAATCGTCATCATCTGTCAATCATCATCATCATCTGTCAATCATCTGTCAATCATCTGTCAATCATCTGTCAATCATCGTCATCATCTGTCAATCATCGTCATCATCTGTCAATCATCTGTCAATCGTCAATCATCTGTCAATCATCATCGTCATAATCATCTGTCAATCATCATCGTCATAATCATCTGTCAATCATCATCATCTGTCAATCATCGTCATAATCATCTGTCAATCATCATCATCTGTCAATCGTCGTCAATCATCTGTCAATCATCTGTCAATCGTCAATCATCTGTCAATCATCATCTGTCAATCATCATCATCTGTCAATCATCTGTCAATCATCATCTGTCAATCATCATCTGTCAATCATCATCTGTCAATCATCATCTGTCAATCATCTGTCAATCATCGTCATCATCTGTCAGTCACCATCGTCATCATCTGTCAGTCACCATCGTCATCATCTGTCAGTCACCATCGTCATCATCTGTCAGTCATCATCGTCATCAGTCAATCATCATCATCGTCATCTGTCAATCATCATCATCATCATCATCGTCATCTGTCAATCATCATCGTCATCTGTCAATCATCATCGTCATCGTCATCAGTCAATCATCGTCATCAGTCAATCATCATCATCGTCATCGTCATCTGTCAATCGTCATCGTCATCTGTCAATCGTCATCGTCATCATCATCTGTCAATCATCATCGTCATCTGTCAATCATCATCGTCATCGTCATCGTCATCTGTCAATCATCATCGTCATCTGTCAATTATCATCGTCATCGTCATCTGTCAGTCATCATCGTCATCATCTGTCAGTCATCATCGTCATCATCTGTCAATCATCATCGTCATCGTCATCTGTCAATCATCGTCATCTGTCAATCACCGTCATCGTCATCTGTCAGCTCTCTCAGCTCTCCCCCATTCTCACTATTGGTTTTTTATTTGTTT
Source organism: Callipepla californica brunnescens (assembly GCA_023055505.1). Classification (NCBI taxonomy): domain Eukaryota; kingdom Metazoa; phylum Chordata; class Aves; order Galliformes; family Odontophoridae; genus Callipepla; species Callipepla californica. Next base: position 38,706 of record JALIRH010000072.1, on the reverse strand, counting down.
CTCTATCATCTATCAGCGCTGTCTTTTCCCCTCTATCATATATCAGCTCTCGTCCGTCTGTCGGCTCTCCCCCATTCTCCCTATTGTTTGTTTGTTTCTATATCAGCGCTCTCAGCTCTCTACACTCCTCTATCATCTCTCATCCATCTATCAGCACTCTCTTCGCTCCTCTATCATCTGTCATCTGTTATCTATTATCTATCAGCTCTCTCTATACTCATCTATCAGCTCTCAGCTCTGCCCCATTCTCCCTATTGTTCGTTTATTAGTTTCTCTGTCAGCTCTCAGCTCTCCCCATCCTCCCTATTGTTTGTTTGTTTCTGTAATATCTATCAGCTCTCCCCTTGCTCATCTGTCGTCTATCAGCTCTCCCCTCTCCCCCTCCCTCCCTGTTGTTCATTTATTTGTTTTTCTATCTATCATCTCTCTGCTCTCCCCCACCCTCCCTATTGTGTATTTATTTGTTTCTTTATCATCTATCATCTCTCTCTTTACTCCTCTATCATTTATCATCACTCTTCTCTCCCCCATCCTCCCTGTTGTTTATTTGTTTGTTTCTCTATCTGTAATCTCTCACCTCTCCCCCCTTCTCCCTATTGTTTGTTTCTCTATTTCTGGCTGCATCTCTCCCCCATTCTCCCCGTTCTTTCTTTCTTTCTTTTTCTCTCTTTCTTCTTCTCTCTCCCCTTCTCACTCTTCGTTATTTATTCTGTCTCTTGATCTCTCTCCTGGCACCCTCTTAAGTATTTATTTATTCTCTCTTTCTCTCTCTCCATCTCTCGCCCTTTCTCCCTGTTCTTTCTTTATTATTTTGATCTCCCCTATTCCCTCCCTACCATATCCCTCTTCTTTATTTAGTTCTTTCTCTCTCTCTCTCTCTCCATCTCTTCCCCAATTTTCCATTTTATTTCTCTTTCATCATCTCTCCCCTTCTCTCTATTCTTTGTCTCTCTCTATTGCTCCCACATTCTCCCACTTAATTATTTCTCTCTCCCTCTCACCCTTCGTCTTTCCCCTCTTCTCCGTATTATTTATTTTTTATTCATCTCTCTCTTCATCTGTCCCCTTTCTCCCATTTATTTATATACTTCCCTGTCTGTCTGTATCTCTCTCTCATTCTCCCATTCTTTATTTTTTTTGTTCTGTCTCTCACCATCTCTCCCTCCTTCTCCCTCTGCTTTATATGTATCTACTTACTTCTCTCTATCTGCTTTCATCTCTCCCACTTTCTCACACTTCCTGAAATTGTTATTTATGTCTCTCCTACTCTCTGTTCATCTCTCCCCTCTTCATCTTATTCAGTTATTTCTTTATCCTCTCTCTTTCTGTCTCTCCCCCATACTCCACCATCGTTATTTATTATTCTCTCTCACTCTTCATCTCTCCCCCTTCTCCCACATTTTTCTTCATTTCTCTCTATTTTTTTCTTCAACTCTCCCCTTGCTCCCTCTTATGTAATTCTTTTTCTCTATCTCTGCCCCAAGATCCCATTTATTTAACTTTTTATTATTCTAGCTCTCTTCAACTCTCCCCCTGCTCCCTATTGATTATTTATTATTTATGTATTTATTTCTCTTTCTCAATCTCTTCATCTCTTCCCTCTTCTCCCTATTATTTATTTGTATTTTTATTTAGACATCTCTCTCTTCATCTGTCCCCCTTCTCCCATTTATTTATTCTTTTATTTCTCTGTCTCTCTGTCTGCATCTCTCCCCTGTTCTCCACCTTCGTTATTTATTTATTGTTCTCCAATCGGTTTTATCTCTTCCCCTTTCTTCCCGTTTTTCTTTATTTCTCTCTGTCTTTGACTCTCTCCCTGCTCCCTATTATTTATTTATCAATTATCTCTCCCCCTTCTCCCCATTCTTTCTCTATTCATTTTTCTTTCCATCTCTCCTTCCTTCTCCATCTTATCTATTTATTTCTCTCTCTCTCCTCATGTCTCCCCTTCTCCTCTTCTTTGTTTACTTATTTCTATTTCTCTCTTCTTCGGCATCTCTGCCCCGAACGAGGCGCAATGGCAACGGCGTCTCTGCCCCGAACCAGGCGCAATGGCAACGGCATCTCCCCCACAACAAGACGAACGGCACTTGTGTGCCCCCCCCCCCCAGCCAAGACGAACGGCACTTGTGTTCCCCCCCAACCATGAGCAAAGGCAACGGCACTTGTCCCCCAAACCAAGAGCGAGGTCATCTCCCCCATGCACAGAGCAACGGCACCGGCACCTCGCCCCCAGCCAAGAGCAACATCTCCCCCTTAACCAAGGGGGCTTTCTAGTGGTATGTCTGGTAGATTCGCCTGCGAGCCACCCGTGGGGTCAGAGGGCTCACTCGGCATCTGTCCCATCTTCCGGAGCACTCACACACATACACACACTCGCGCCCCTCGGTCGTGACCCACGCCCTCGCGGGCAATGGGAACTGCACTACTAGAGGGTCCGCACTCGCTTCGCCCCTACGGGACGTCTCAGTCAGGCGTGCTCCGGGATACCCACCCCGACTGAACAGATCCACGCAAATACTTACTCGATCCTGAGTCTTTGTTTGGGTCTTCGTGCACAAAAATTATGGGGTACTGCAGTTTCTTTCGCTCGTTTACCAAATTTAGAGTTCGGAGCTACAGGTCTCGCGCAGGAATTACCCAGCCCAGGGGCCGTCCGGAGACGGGGCGCCCCCCCTGGAGTGAGAATTCCGCAGTAGAGTCACCTGGATCCGAGTCACGGCACCAAATTTTTATAGGTGTGAAGAACGATACACACCGATGGTTGTCAATAGTAAGGAATTTACTGAGTAAGCAATAAAGGAGCGGAACAGCGCTGGGCGGCCGGGAGTCTGCGCTCCACCAGAGGAGCGCACCGGGGGCCCCCAACCCCTCTTTTTGTTGGCTCTTATCTCTATATTCGTGTTTATCTTTCCTTCCTGGGCTGCACCGGCTGCTATTTCGGAGTTGTCCTCTGTCTCCTTGCAGAGAGAAGATGAGTACTGCAGTCCTCTTCAGCTCTAATCACACATGCTTAAAGGAAGATTTCTGCTTCTTTTTCTTTTTCACTTCCTTAGAAGGTCACTGCTATCTGTTGTTCGTTGTGCAGGTGTTAGAACAAGACGCTGTGGCTGCAATTTACAAAAATATTTATTTATCTATTTTTAAGACTTCTACAGACTACATAGTTCTAAGAGAAGGAGAAGAAAAACACACGGAAAAGTACTGACTCGTCTGTCTTGAGACGGTTTGATTGACAAGTATAGAAAGTACAGAACTCCGTTTCTATCACAAAGAGAAAAGGCATCTCCCCCCAACCACGAGCTACGAAGAGCACCGACAGCTCCCCCCCAGCCACAAGCAACGGCAGCGATATCTCCTCCCCAATCAAAAGCAACAGCACATGCCCCCCAACCATGAGGAATGACAACAGCACTTGTCACCCCCAGCCACGAAGAACGGCACCTGTCCCCCCAACCACGAAGAACGGCACCTGTACCCCAACAATGAGCAACGACAACGGCACTTGTCCCCCCCAACCAAGAAGAACGGCACTTGTCCCCCCCAACCAAGAAGAACGGCACTTGTCCCCCCCACAATGAGCAAGAAGAACGGCACTTGTCCCCCCCACAATGAGCAAGAAGAACGACACTTGTCCCCCCCACAATGAGCAAGAAGAACGGCACTTGTCCCCCCCACAATGAGCAAGAGGAACGGCACTTGTCCCCCCCACAATGAGCAAGAGGAACGGCACTTATCCCCCCCACAATGAGCAAGAGGAACGGCACTTGTCCCCCCCACAGTGAGCAAGAGGAACGGCACTTGTCCCCCCCACAGTGAGCAAGAGGAACGGCACTTGTCCCCCCCACAGTGAGCAAGAGGAACGGCACTTGTCCCCCCCAACAATGAGCAAGAGGAACGGCACTTGTCCCCCCAGCCAAGAGGAACGGCACCTGCCCCTTAACAATGAGCAACGACAACGGCACTTGTCCCCCCAGCCAAGAAGAACGGCACCTGCCCCTTAACAATGAGCAAAGACAACGGCACTTGTCCCCCCAACCAAGAAGAACGGCACCTGCCCCCCAACAATGAGCAACGACAATGGCACTTGTCCCCCCCAACGAAGGAGAACGGCACTTGTGTTCCCCCCCAACCACGAGCAACGGCAACGGCAGCGACATCTCCCCCCCCAACCACGAGCAACGGCAACGGCAGCGACATCTCCCCCCCCAACCACGAGCAACGGCAGCGACATCTCCCCCCCCAACCAGGAGCAACGACAACGACACTTCCCCCCAACCACGAGCAACGGCACCTGCCCCCCCAGCCAAGGGCAATGACATCTCCCCCCAACCAGGAGCAACGACAACGGCATCTCCCCCCAACCAGGAAGAACGGCACTTATTCCCCAACCAAGAAGAACGGCTTCTCCCCCCCCCCCCCACAATGAGCAACGACAGCGACACTTCCCCCTAACCATGAGCAACAACAACGGCACTTGTCCCCCCCAACAATGAGCAACAACAACGGCACTTGTCCCCCCCAACAATGAGCAACAACAACGGCACTTGTCCGCCCCAGCCAAGAAGAACGGCACTTGTCCCCCCAGCCAAGAAGAACGGCACCTGCCCCTTAACAATGAGCAACGACAACGGCACTTGTCCCCCCCAACCAAGGAGAACGGCACCTGCCCCCCAACAATGAGCAACGACAACGGCACTTGTCCCCCCCAAGCAAGAAGAACGGCACTTGTGTTCCCCCCCAACCACGAGCAACGGCAACGGCAGCGACATCTCCCCCCCCAACCACGACCAACGGCAACGGCAGCGACATCTCCCCCCAAACCACGAGCAACGGCACCTGCCCCCCCAGCCAAGAGCAATGACATCTCCCCCCAACCAGGAGCAACGACAAGGGCATCTCCCCCCAACCAAGAAGAACGGCACTTATTCCCCAACCAAGAAGAACGGCATCTCCCCCCCAACCATGAGCAACGACAGTGACACTTCCCCCCAACCATGAGCAACGGTACCTGCCCCCCCAGCCAAGGGCAATGACATCTCCCCCCAACCAGGAGCAACGACAACAGCATCTCCCCCCCAACCAAGAAGAACGGCATTTGTCCCCCCAACCAAGAAGAACGGCATTTGCCCCCCCAACCAAAAAGAACGGCACTGGTCCCCCAACCACGAGTAACGACAACGGCCCTGGTCCCCCAACCAAGAAGAACGACAATGGCACTTGTCCCGCAACCAGGAAGGAACGGCACTTTTCGCCCAAACAAGAAGAACAGCACCTGCCCCCAACAATGAGAAACGACAACGGCACTTGTCCCCCAACCAAGAAGAACGGCACTTGTCCCCCACAACAATGAGCAACGACAACTACACAAGTCCCCCCAACCAAGAAGAACGGCACTTGTCCCCCCCAGCCAAGAAGAACGGCACTTGTCCCCCCCAGCCAAGAAGAACGGCACTAGTCCCCCAGCCATGAGCAACGACAACGGCACTTGTCACCCCAGCCATGAGCAACGACAACGGCACTTGTCCCCCCCAACCAAGAAGAACGGCACTTGCCCCCCCCAACCAAGAACGGCTCTTGCCGCCCACCCAAGAAGAACGGCAGTGGTCCCCCTACCACGAGTAACGACAACGGCCCTGGTCCCCCAACCAAGAAGAACGACAATGGCACTTGTCCCGCAACCAGGAAGAACGGCACTTTTCGCCCAAACAAGAAGAACAGCACCTGCCCCCAACAATGAGCAACGAAAACAGCACTTGTCCACCAACCAAGAAGAACGGCACTTGTCCCCCACAACAATGAGCAACGACAACTACACTAGTCCCCCCCAACCAAGAAGAACGGCACTAGTCCCCCCCAGCCAAGAAGAACGGCACTAGTCCCCCCCAGCCAAGAAGAACGGCACTTGTCCACCCAGCCAAGAAGAACGGCACTTGTCCCCCCCAACCAAGAAGAACGGCACTTGCCCCCCCCAGCCAAGAAGAACGGCACTTGTCCCCCCAACAATGAGCAAAGGCAACGGCACTAGTCCCCCCCAACCAAGAAGAACGGCACCTGCCCCCAACCATGAGCAACGACAACGGCACTTGTCCCCCCAACCAAGAAGAACGGCACTTGTCCCCCAGCCATGAGCAACGACAACGGCACTTGTCCCCCCAACCAAGAAGAACGGCACTTGCCCCCCAACCAAGAGCGAAGTCATCTCCCCCATGCACAGAGCAACGGCACCGGCACCTCGCCCCCAGCCAAGAGCAACATCTCCCCCCTAACCAAGGGGGCTTTTTAGTGGTATGTCTGGTAGCTTCTCCTGCGAGCCACCCATGGGATCAGAGGGCTCACTCGGCATCTGTCCCATCTTCCGGAGCACTCACACACATACACACACTCGCGCCCCTCGGTCGTGACCCACGCCCTCGCGGGCAATGGGAACTGCACTACTAGAGGGTCCGCACTCGCTTCGCCCCTACGGGACGTCTCAGTCAGGCGTGCTCCGGGATACTCACCCCGACCGAACAGATCCACGCAAATACTTTTTCTTTTTCACTTCCTTAAAAGGTCACTGCTATCTGTTGTTCATTGTGCAGGTGTTAGAACAAGACGCTGTGATTCCAATTTACAAAAATATTTATTTATCTATTTTTAAGACTTCTACAGACTACATAGTTCTAAGAGAAGGAGAAGAAAAGCACACGGAAAAGTACTGACTCGTCTGTCTTGAGACGGTTTCATTGACAAGTATAGAAAGTACAAAACTCTGTTTCTATCACAAAGAGAAAAGGCATCTCCCCCCAACCACGAGCAACGAAGAGCACCGAAAGCTCCCATCCAACCACAAGCAACTGCTACGATATCACCTCCCCAACCAAGAAGAACGGCACTTGCCCCCCCAACCAAGAAGAACGGCACTTGCCCCCCCAACCAAGAAGAACGGCACTGGTCCCGCAACCAGGAAGGAACGGCACTTTTCGCCCAAACAAGAAGAACAGCACCTGCCCCCAACAATGAGAAACGACAACGGCACTTGTCCCCCAACCAAGAAGAACGGCACTTGTCCCCCACAACAATGAGCAACGACAACTACACAAGTCCCCCCAACCAAGAAGAACGGCACTTGTCCCCCCCAGCCAAGAAGAACGGCACTTGTCCCCCCCAGCCAAGAAGAACGGCACTAGTCCCCCAGCCATGAGCAACGACAACGGCACTTGTCCCCCCCAACCAAGAAGAACGGCACTTGCCCCCCCCAACCAAGAACGGCTCTTGCCCCCCACCCAAGAAGAACGGCAGTGGTCCCCCTACCACGAGTAACAAGAACGGCACTGGTCCCCCAACCAAGAAGAACAGCAATGGCACTTGTCCCGCAACCAAGAAGAACGGCACTTGTCCCCCCCCAACCAAGAAGAACGGCACCTGCCCCCAACAATGAGCAACGACAACGGCACTTGTCCCCCCAACCAAGACGAATGGCACTTGTCCCCCCAACCAAGAAGAACGGCACTTGTCCCCCCACCCAAGAAGAACGGCACTTGTCCCCCCCCACCCAAGAAGAACGGCACTTGTCCCCCCCCACCCAAGAAGAATGGCACTTGTCCCCCCCAACCAAGAAGAACGGCACTTGTCCCCCCCAACCAAGAAGAACGGCACTTGTCCCCCCCAGCCAAGAAGAACGGCACCTGCCCCTCAACAATGAGCAACGACAACGGCACTTGTCCTCCAACCAAGAAGAACGGCACTTCTCCCTCACAACAATGAGCAACGACAACTACACTAGTCTCCCCAACCAAGAAGAACGGCACTTGTCCCCCCCAGCCAAGAAGAACGGCACTTGTCCCCCCCAGCCAAGAAGAACGGCACTTGTCCGCCCCAGCCAAGAAGAACGGCACTTGTCCGCCCCAGCCAAGAAGAACGGCACTTGTCCGCCCCAGCCAAGAAGAACGGCACTTGTCCGCCCCAGCCAAGAAGAACGGCACTTGTCCGCCCCAGCCAAGAAGAACGGCACTTGTCCGCCCCAGCCAAGAAGAACGGCACTTGTCCCCCCCAGCCAAGAAGAACGGCACTTGTCCCCCCCAGCCAAGAAGAACGGCACTTGTCCCCCCCAGCCAAGAAGAACGGCATTTGTCCCCCCAACAATGAGCAACGACAACGGCACTTGTCCCCCCAACCAAGAAGAACGGCACTTGTCCCACCAGCCATGAGCAACGACAACGGCACTTGTCCCCCCAGCCATGAGCAACGACAACGGCACTTGTCCCCCCAGCCATGAGCAACGACAACGGCACTTGTCCCCCCCAACCAAGAAGAACGGCACTTGTCCTCCCCAACCAAGAAGAACAGCATTTTTAACTCAACCAAGAGCGAGGTCATCTCCCCCATGCACAGAGCAATGGCACCGGCACCTCGCCCCCAGCCAAGAGCAACATCTCCCCCCTAACCAAGGGGGCTTTCTAGTGGTATGTCTGGTAGCTTCGCCTGCGAGCCACCCATGGGGTCAGAGGGCTCACTCGGCCTCTGTCCCATCTTCCGGAGCACTCACACACATACACACACTCGCGCCCCTCGGTCGTGACCCACGCCCTCGCGGGCAATGGGAACTGCACTACTAGAGGGTCCGCACTCGCTTCGCCCCTACGGGACGTCTCAGTCAGGCGTGCTCCGGGATACCCACCCCGACTGAACAGATCCACGCAAATACTTACTCGATCCTGAGTCTTTGTTTGGGTCTTCGTGCACAAAAATTATGGGGTACTGCAGTTTCTTTCGCTCGTTTACCAAATTTAGAGTTCGGAGCTACAGGTCTCGCGCAGGAATTACCCAGCCCAGGGGCCGTCCGGAGACGGGGCGCCCCCCCTGGAGTGAGAATTCCGCAGTAGAGTCACCTGGATCCGAGTCACGGCACCAAATTTTTATAGGTGTGAAGAACGATACACACCGATGGTTGTCAATAGTAAGGAATTTACTGAGTAAGCAATAAAGGAGCGGAACAGCGCTGGGCGGCCGGGAGTCTGCGCTCCACCAGAGGAGCGCACCGGGGGCCCCCAACCCCTCTTTTTGTTGGCTCTTATCTCTATATTCGTGTTTATCTTTCCTTCCTGGGCTGCACCGGCTGCTATTTCGGAGTTGTCCTCTGTCTCCTTGCAGAGAGAAGATGAGTACTGCAGTCCTCTTCAGCTCTAATCACACATGCTTAAAGGAAGATTTCTGCTTCTTTTTCTTTTTCACTTCCTTAGAAGGTCACTGCTATCTGTTGTTCGTTGTGCAGGTGTTAGAACAAGACGCTGTGGCTGCAATTTACAAAAATATTTATTTATCTATTTTTAAGACTTCTACAGACTACATAGTTCTAAGAGAAGGAGAAGAAAAACACACGGAAAAGTACTGACTCGTCTGTCTTGAGACGGTTTGATTGACAAGTATAGAAAGTACAGAACTCCGTTTCTATCACAAAGAGAAAAGGCATCTCCCCCCAACCACGAGCTACGAAGAGCACCGACAGCTCCCCCCCAGCCACAAGCAACGGCAGCGATATCTCCTCCCCAATCAAAAGCAACAGCACATGCCCCCCAACCATGAGGAATGACAACAGCACTTGTCACCCCCAGCCACGAAGAACGGCACCTGTCCCCCCAACCACGAAGAACGGCACCTGTACCCCAACAATGAGCAACGACAACGGCACTTGTCCCCCCCAACCAAGAAGAACGGCACTTGTCCCCCCCAACCAAGAAGAACGGCACTTGTCCCCCCCACAATGAGCAAGAAGAACGGCACTTGTCCCCCCCACAATGAGCAAGAAGAACGACACTTGTCCCCCCCACAATGAGCAAGAAGAACGGCACTTGTCCCCCCCACAATGAGCAAGAGGAACGGCACTTGTCCCCCCCACAATGAGCAAGAGGAACGGCACTTATCCCCCCCACAATGAGCAAGAGGAACGGCACTTGTCCCCCCCACAGTGAGCAAGAGGAACGGCACTTGTCCCCCCCACAGTGAGCAAGAGGAACGGCACTTGTCCCCCCCACAGTGAGCAAGAGGAACGGCACTTGTCCCCCCCAACAATGAGCAAGAGGAACGGCACTTGTCCCCCCAGCCAAGAGGAACGGCACCTGCCCCTTAACAATGAGCAACGACAACGGCACTTGTCCCCCCAGCCAAGAAGAACGGCACCTGCCCCTTAACAATGAGCAAAGACAACGGCACTTGTCCCCCCAACCAAGAAGAACGGCACCTGCCCCCCAACAATGAGCAACGACAATGGCACTTGTCCCCCCCAACGAAGGAGAACGGCACTTGTGTTCCCCCCCAACCACGAGCAACGGCAACGGCAGCGACATCTCCCCCCCCAACCACGAGCAACGGCAACGGCAGCGACATCTCCCCCCCCAACCACGAGCAACGGCAGCGACATCTCCCCCCCCAACCAGGAGCAACGACAACGACACTTCCCCCCAACCACGAGCAACGGCACCTGCCCCCCCAGCCAAGGGCAATGACATCTCCCCCCAACCAGGAGCAACGACAACGGCATCTCCCCCCAACCAGGAAGAACGGCACTTATTCCCCAACCAAGAAGAACGGCTTCTCCCCCCCCCCCCCACAATGAGCAACGACAGTGACACTTCCCCCTAACCATGAGCAACAACAACGGCACTTGTCCCCCCCAACAATGAGCAACAACAACGGCACTTGTCCCCCCCAACAATGAGCAACAACAACGGCACTTGTCCGCCCCAGCCAAGAAGAACGGCACTTGTCCCCCCAGCCAAGAAGAACGGCACCTGCCCCTTAACAATGAGCAACGACAACGGCACTTGTCCCCCCCAACCAAGGAGAACGGCACCTGCCCCCCAACAATGAGCAACGACAACGGCACTTGTCCCCCCCAAGCAAGAAGAACGGCACTTGTGTTCCCCCCCAACCACGAGCAACGGCAACGGCAGCGACATCTCCCCCCCCAACCACGACCAACGGCAACGGCAGCGACATCTCCCCCCAAACCACGAGCAACGGCACCTGCCCCCCCAGCCAAGAGCAATGACATCTCCCCCCAACCAGGAGCAACGACAAGGGCATCTCCCCCCAACCAAGAAGAACGGCACTTATTCCCCAACCAAGAAGAACGGCATCTCCCCCCCAACCATGAGCAACGACAGTGACACTTCCCCCCAACCATGAGCAACGGTACCTGCCCCCCCAGCCAAGGGCAATGACATCTCCCCCCAACCAGGAGCAACGACAACAGCATCTCCCCCCCAACCAAGAAGAACGGCATTTGTCCCCCCAACCAAGAAGAACGGCATTTGCCCCCCCAACCAAAAAGAACGGCACTGGTCCCCCAACCACGAGTAACGACAACGGCCCTGGTCCCCCAACCAAGAAGAACGACAATGGCACTTGTCCCGCAACCAGGAAGGAACGGCACTTTTCGCCCAAACAAGAAGAACAGCACCTGCCCCCAACAATGAGAAACGACAACGGCACTTGTCCCCCAACCAAGAAGAACGGCACTTGTCCCCCACAACAATGAGCAACGACAACTACACAAGTCCCCCCAACCAAGAAGAACGGCACTTGTCCCCCCCAGCCAAGAAGAACGGCACTTGTCCCCCCCAGCCAAGAAGAACGGCACTAGTCCCCCAGCCATGAGCAACGACAACGGCACTTGTCACCCCAGCCATGAGCAACGACAACGGCACTTGTCCCCCCCAACCAAGAAGAACGGCACTTGCCCCCCCCAACCAAGAACGGCTCTTGCCGCCCACCCAAGAAGAACGGCAGTGGTCCCCCTACCACGAGTAACGACAACGGCCCTGGTCCCCCAACCAAGAAGAACGACAATGGCACTTGTCCCGCAACCAGGAAGAACGGCACTTTTCGCCCAAACAAGAAGAACAGCACCTGCCCCCAACAATGAGCAACGAAAACAGCACTTGTCCACCAACCAAGAAGAACGGCACTTGTCCCCCACAACAATGAGCAACGACAACTACACTAGTCCCCCCCAACCAAGAAGAACGGCACTAGTCCCCCCCAGCCAAGAAGAACGGCACTAGTCCCCCCCAGCCAAGAAGAACGGCACTTGTCCACCCAGCCAAGAAGAACGGCACTTGTCCCCCCCAACCAAGAAGAACGGCACTTGCCCCCCCCAGCCAAGAAGAACGGCACTTGTCCCCCCAACAATGAGCAAAGGCAACGGCACTAGTCCCCCCCAACCAAGAAGAACGGCACCTGCCCCCAACCATGAGCAACGACAACGGCACTTGTCCCCCCAACCAAGAAGAACGGCACTTGTCCCCCAGCCATGAGCAACGACAACGGCACTTGTCCCCCCAACCAAGAAGAACGGCACTTGCCCCCCAACCAAGAGCGAAGTCATCTCCCCCATGCACAGAGCAACGGCACCGGCACCTCGCCCCCAGCCAAGAGCAACATCTCCCCCCTAACCAAGGGGGCTTTTTAGTGGTATGTCTGGTAGCTTCTCCTGCGAGCCACCCATGGGATCAGAGGGCTCACTCGGCATCTGTCCCATCTTCCGGAGCACTCACACACATACACACACTCGCGCCCCTCGGTCGTGACCCACGCCCTCGCGGGCAATGGGAACTGCACTACTAGAGGGTCCGCACTCGCTTCGCCCCTACGGGACGTCTCAGTCAGGCGTGCTCCGGGATACTCACCCCGACCGAACAGATCCACGCAAATACTTTTTCTTTTTCACTTCCTTAAAAGGTCACTGCTATCTGTTGTTCATTGTGCAGGTGTTAGAACAAGACGCTGTGATTCCAATTTACAAAAATATTTATTTATCTATTTTTAAGACTTCTACAGACTACATAGTTCTAAGAGAAGGAGAAGAAAAGCACACGGAAAAGTACTGACTCGTCTGTCTTGAGACGGTTTCATTGACAAGTATAGAAAGTACAAAACTCTGTTTCTATCACAAAGAGAAAAGGCATCTCCCCCCAACCACGAGCAACGAAGAGCACCGAAAGCTCCCATCCAACCACAAGCAACTGCTACGATATCACCTCCCCAACCAAGAAGAACGGCACTTGCCCCCCCAACCAAGAAGAACGGCACTTGCCCCCCCAACCAAGAAGAACGGCACTGGTCCCGCAACCAGGAAGGAACGGCACTTTTCGCCCAAACAAGAAGAACAGCACCTGCCCCCAACAATGAGAAACGACAACGGCACTTGTCCCCCAACCAAGAAGAACGGCACTTGTCCCCCACAACAATGAGCAACGACAACTACACAAGTCCCCCCAACCAAGAAGAACGGCACTTGTCCCCCCCAGCCAAGAAGAACGGCACTTGTCCCCCCCAGCCAAGAAGAACGGCACTAGTCCCCCAGCCATGAGCAACGACAACGGCACTTGTCCCCCCCAACCAAGAAGAACGGCACTTGCCCCCCCCAACCAAGAACGGCTCTTGCCCCCCACCCAAGAAGAACGGCAGTGGTCCCCCTACCACGAGTAACAACAACGGCACTGGTCCCCCAACCAAGAAGAACAGCAATGGCACTTGTCCCGCAACCAAGAAGAACGGCACTTGTCCCCCCCCAACCAAGAAGAACGGCACCTGCCCCCAACAATGAGCAACGACAACGGCACTTGTCCCCCCAACCAAGACGAATGGCACTTGTCCCCCCACCCAAGAAGAACGGCACTTGTCCCCCCACCCAAGAAGAACGGCACTTGTCCCCCCCCACCCAAGAAGAACGGCACTTGTCCCCCCCCACCCAAGAAGAACGGCACTTGTCCCCCCCAACCAAGAAGAACGGCACTTGTCCCCCCCAACCAAGAAGAACGGCACTTGTCCCCCCCAGCCAAGAAGAACGGCACCTGCCCCTCAACAATGAGCAACGACAACGGCACTTGTCCTCCAACCAAGAAGAACGGCACTTCTCCCTCACAACAATGAGCAACGACAACTACACTAGTCTCCCCAACCAAGAAGAACGGCACTTGTCCCCCCCAGCCAAGAAGAACGGCACTTGTCCCCCCCAGCCAAGAAGAACGGCACTTGTCCGCCCCAGCCAAGAAGAACGGCACTTGTCCGCCCCAGCCAAGAAGAACGGCACTTGTCCGCCCCAGCCAAGAAGAACGGCACTTGTCCGCCCCAGCCAAGAAGAACGGCACTTGTCCGCCCCAGCCAAGAAGAACGGCACTTGTCCGCCCCAGCCAAGAAGAACGGCACTTGTCCCCCCCAGCCAAGAAGAACGGCACTTGTCCCCCCCAGCCAAGAAGAACGGCACTTGTCCCCCCCAGCCAAGAAGAACGGCATTTGTCCCCCCAACAATGAGCAACGACAACGGCACTTGTCCCCCCAACCAAGAAGAACGGCACTTGTCCCACCAGCCATGAGCAACGACAACGGCACTTGTCCCCCCAGCCATGAGCAACGACAACGGCACTTGTCCCCCCAGCCATGAGCAACGACAACGGCACTTGTCCCCCCCAACCAAGAAGAACGGCACTTGTCCTCCCCAACCAAGAAGAACAGCATTTTTAACTCAACCAAGAGCGAGGTCATCTCCCCCATGCACAGAGCAATGGCACCGGCACCTCGCCCCCAGCCAAGAGCAACATCTCCCCCCTAACCAAGGGGGCTTTCTAGTGGTATGTCTGGTAGCTTCGCCTGCGAGCCACCCATGGGGTCAGAGGGCTCACTCGGCCTCTGTCCCATCTTCCGGAGCACTCACACACATACACACACTCGCGCCCCTCGGTCGTGACCCACGCCCTCGCGGGCAATGGGAACTGCACTACTAGAGGGTCCGCACTCGCTTCGCCCCTACGGGACGTCTCAGTCAGGCGTGCTCCGGGATACCCACCCCGACCGAACAGATCCACGCAAATACTTACTCAATCCTGAGTCTTTGTTTGGGTCTTCGTGCACAAAAATTACGGGGTACTGCAGTTTCTTTCGCTCGTTTACCAAATTTAGATTTCGGAGCTACAGGTCTCGCGCAGGAATTACCCAGCTCAGGGGCCGTCCGGAGACGGGGCGCCCCCCCTGGAGTGAGAATTCCGCAGCAGAGTCACCTGGATCCGAGTCACGGCACCAAATTTTTATAGGTGTGAAGAACGATACACACCGATGGTTGTCAATAGTAAGGAATTTACTGAGTAAGCAATAAAGGAGCGGAACAGCGCTGGGCGGCCGGGAGTCTGCGCTCCACCAGAGGAGCGCACCGGGGGCCCCCAACCCCTCTTTTTGTTGGCTCTTATCTCTATATTCGTGTTTATCTTTCCTTCCTGGGCTGCACCGGCTGCTATTTCGGAGTTGTCCTCTGTCTCTTTGCAGAGAGAAGATGAGTACTGCAGTCCTCTTCAGCTCTAATCACACATGCTTAAAGGAAGATTTCTGCTTCTTTTTCTTTTTCACTTCCTTAGAAGGTCACTGCTATCTGTTGTTCGTTGTGCAGGTGTTAGAACAAGACGCTGTGGCTGCAATTTACAAAAATATTTATTTATCTATTTTTAAGACTTCTACAGACTACATAGTTCTAAGAGAAGGAGAAGAAAAGCACACGGAAAAGTACTGACTCGTCTGTCTTGAGACGGTTTCATTGACAAGTATAGAAAGTACAGAACTCCGTTTCTATCACAAAGAGAAAAGGCATCTCCCCCCAACCACGAGCAACGAAGAGCACCGAAAGCTCCCATCCAACCACAAGCAACTGCTACGATATCTCCTCCCCAACCAAGAAGAACGGCACTTGCCCCCCCAACCAAGAAGAACGGCACTTGCCCCCCCAACCAAGAAGAACGGCACTGGTCCCGCAACCAGGAAGGAACGGCACTTTTCGCCCAAACAGGAAGAACAGCACCTGCCCCCAACAATGAGAAACGACAACGGCACTTGTCCCCCAACCAAGAAGAACGGCACTTGTCCCCCACAACAATGAGCAACGACAACTACACAAGTCCCCCCAACCAAGAAGAACGGCACTTGTCCCCCCCAGCCAAGAAGAACGGCACTTGTCCCCCCCAGCCAAGAAGAACGGCACTTGTCCCCCAGCCATGAGCAACGACAACGGCACTTGTCACCCCAGCCATGAGCAACGACAACGGCACTTGTCCCCCCCAACCAAGAAGAACGGCACTTGTCCCCCCCAACCAAGAAGAACGGCACTTGTCCCCCCCAACCAAGAACGGCTCTTGCCCCCCACCCAAGAATAACGGCAGTGGTCCCCCTACCACGAGTAACGACAACGGCACTGGTCCCCCAACCAAGAAGAACAGCAATGGCACTTGTCCCGCAACCAAGAAGAACGGCACTTGTCCCCCCCCAACCAAGAAGAACGGCACCTGCCCCCAACAATGAGCAACGACAACGGCACTTGTCCACCAACCAAGACGAACGGCACTTGTCCGCCCCAACCAAGACGAACGGCACTTGTCCGCCCCAGCCAAGACGAACGGCACTTGTCCGCCCCAGCCAAGAAGAACGGCACTTGTCCGCCCCAGCCAAGAAGAACGGCACTTGTCCGCCCCAGCCAAGAAGAACGGCACTTGTCCGCCCCAGCCAAGAAGAACGGCACTTGTCCGCCCCAGCCAAGAAGAACGGCACTTGTCCGCCCCAGCCAAGAAGAACGGCACTTGTCCCCCCAAACAAGAAGAACGGCACTTGTCACCCCAGCCATGAGCAACGACAACGGCACTTGTCCGCCCCAACCACGAAGAACGGCACTTGTCCTCCCCAACCAAGAAGAACAGCATTTTTAACTCAACCAAGAGCGAGGTCATCTCCCCCATGCACTGAGCAACGGCACCGGCACCTCGCCCCCAGCCAAGAGCAACATCTCCCCCCTAACCAAGGGGGCTTTCTAGTGGTATGTCTGGTAGCTTCGCCTGCGAGCCACCCATTGGGGTCAGAGGGCTCACTCGGCCTCTGTCCCATCTTCCGGAGCACTCACACACATACACACACTCGCGCCCCTCGGTCGTGACCCACGCCCTCGCGGGCAATGGGAACTGCACTACTAGAGGGTCCGCACTCGCTTCGCCCCTACGGGACGTCTCAGTCAGGCGTGCTCCGGGATACCCACCCCGACCGAACAGATCCACGCAAAAAATTACTCAATCCTGAGTCTTTGTTTGGGTCTTCGTGCACAAAAATTACGGGGTACTGCAGTTTCTTTCGCTCGTTTACCAAATTTAGAGTTCGGAGCTACAGGTCTCGCGCAGGAATTACCCAGCCCAGGGGCCGTCCGGAGACGGGGCGCCCCCCCTGGAGTGAGAATTCCGCAGCAGAGTCGCCTGGATCCGAGTCACGGCACCAAATTTTTATAGGTGTGAAGAACGATACACACCGATGGTTGTCAATAGTAAGGAATTTACTGAGTAAGCAATAAAGGAGCGGAACAGCGCTGGGCGGCCGGGAGTCTGCGCTCCACCAGAGGAGCGCACCGGGGGCCCCCAACCCCTCTTTTTGTTGGCTCTTATCTCTATATTCGTGTTTTTCTTTCCTTCCTGGGCTGCACCGGCTGCTATTTGGGAGTTGTCCTCTGTCTCCTTGCAGAGAGAAGATGAGTACTGCAGTCCTCTTCAGCTCTAATCACACATGCTTAAAGGAAGATTTCTGCTTCTTTTTCTTTTTCACTTCCTTAGAAGGTCACTGCTATCTGTTGTTCGTTGTGCAGGTGTTAGAACAAGACGCTGTGGCTGCAATTTACAAAAATATTTATTTATCTATTTTTAAGACTTCTACAGACTACATAGTTCTAAGAGAAGGAGAAGAAAAGCACACGGAAAAGTACTGACTCGTCTGTCTTGAGACGGTTTGATTGACAAGTATAGAAAGTACAGAACTCCGTTGCTATCACAAAGAGAAAAGGCATCTCCCCCCAACCACGAGCAACGAAGAGCACCGACAGCTCCCCCCCAGCCACAAGCAACGGCAGTGATATCTCCTCCCCAATCAAAAGCAACAGCACATCCCCCCAACCATGAGCAACGACAACAGCACCTGCCCCCCCAACCACGAAGAACGGCACCTGCCCCCCCAACCAAGAAGAACGGCACCTGCCCCCCCAACCAAGAAGAACGGCACTTGTCCCCCCAACAAAGAAGAACAGCACCTGCCCCCCAACAATGAGCAACGACAACGGCACTTGTCCCCCCCAGCCAAGAAGAACGGCACTTTTCCCCCAACCAGGAAAAACGGCACTTGTCCCCCCCAGCCAAGAAGAACGGCACTTGTCCCCCCAACCATGAGCAACCATAACGGCACTTGTCCCCTCAACCACGAAGAAGGGCATCTGCTGCCCAACAATGTGCAACGACAAAGGTACTTGTCCCCCCAAATATGAGCTACGAAAACGGCACTTGCCCCCCCCAGCCAAGAAGAACGGCACTTGCCCCCCCCAGCCAAGAAGAACGGCACTTGCCCCCCCCAGCCAAGAAGAACGGCACTTGTCCCCCCCAGTTAAGAAGAACGGCACTTGTCCCCCCCAACAATGAGCAACGACAACGACACTTGTCCCCCCCAACCAAGAAGAACGGCACTGGCCCCCCAACCAAGAAGAACGGCACTGGCCCCCCAACCAAGAAGAACGGCACTTGTCCCCCAACCACGAGTAACGACAACAGCACTGGTCCCCCAACCAAGAAGAACGACAATGGCACTTGTCCCGCAACCAGGAAGAACCGCACTTTTCGCCCAACCAAGAAGAACAGCACCTGCCCCCAACAATGAGCAACGACAACGGCACTTGTCCCCCAACCACGAAGAACGGCACTTGTCCCCCACAACAATGAGCAACGACAACTGCACTAGTCTCCCCAACCAAGAAGAACGGCACTTGTCCCCCCAACCATGAGCTACGAAAACGGCACTTGTCCCCCAAACTAGATGAATGACACCTTCGCCCCAACCATGAGCAACGACAACGGCACTTCTCCCCGAAACTAAGATGAACGGCACTTGTCCCCCCAACCAAGAGCGAAGTCATCTCCCCCATGCACAGAGCAACGGCACCAGCACCTCGCCCCCAGCCAAGAGCAACATCTCCCCCCTAACCAAGGGGGCTTTTTAGTGGTATGTCTGGTAGCTTCGCCTGCGAGCCACCCATGGGGTCAGAGGGCTCACTCGGCATCTGTCCCATCTTCCGGAGCACTCACACACATACACACACTCGCGCCCCTCGGTCGTGACCCACGCCCTCGCGGGCAATGGGAACTGCACTACTAGAGGGTCCGCACTCGCTTCGCCCCTACGGGACGTCTCAGTCAGGCGTGCTCCGGGATACCCACCCCGACCGAACAGATCCACGCAAATACTTTTTCTTTTTCACTTCCTTAGGAGGTCACTGCTATCTGTTGTTCATTGTGCAGGTGTTAGAACAAGATGCTGTGACTCCAATTTAGAAAAATATTTATTTATCTATTTTTAAGACTTCTACAGAGTACATAGTTCTAAGAGAAGAAGAAGAAAAACACACGGAAAAGTACTGACACATCTGTCTTGAGACGGTTTCATTGACAAGTATAGAAAGTACAAAACTCTGTTTCTATCACAAAGAGAAAAGGAATCTCCCCCCAACCACGAGCAACGAAGAGCACCGAAAGCTCCCATCCAACCACAAGCAACTGCTACGATATCACCTCCCCAACCAAGATGAACGGCACTTGCCCCCCCAACCAAGAAGAACGGCACTGGTCCCGCAACCAGGAAGGAACGGCACTTTTCGCCCAAACAAGAAGAACAGCACCTGCCCCCAACAATGAGAAACGACAACGGCACTTGTCCCCCAACCAAGAAGAACGGCACTTGTCCCCCACAACAATGAGCAACGACAACTACACAAGTCCCCCCAGCCAAGAAGAACGGCACTTGTCCCCCCCAGCCAAGAAGAACGGCACTTGTCCCCCCCAGCCAAGAAGAACGGCACTAGTCCCCCAGCCATGAGCAACGACAACGGCACTTGTCACCCCAGCCATGAGCAACGACAACGGCACTTGTCCCCCCCAACCAAGAAGAACGGCACTTGCCCCCCCCACCAAGAACGGCTCTTGCCCCCCACCCAAGAAGAACGGCAGTGGTCCCCCTACCACGAGTAACGACAACGGCACTGGTCCCCCAACCAAGAAGAACAGCAATGGCACTTGTCCCGCAACCAAGAAGAACGGCACTTGTCCCCCCCCAACCAAGAAGAACGGCACCTGCCCCCAACAATGAGCAACGACAACGGCACTTGTCCCCCCAACCAAGACGAACGGCACTTGTCCCCCCAACCAAGAAGAACGGCACTTGTCCCCCCAACCAAGAAGAACGGCACTTGTCCCCCCCCACCCAAGAAGAACGGCACTTGTCCCCCCCAACCAAGAAGAACGGCACTTGTCCCCCCCAACCAAGAAGAACGGCACTTGTCCCCCCCAGCCAAGAAGAACGGCACCTGCCCCTCAACAATGAGCAACGACAACGGCACTTGTCCTCCAACCAAGAAGAACGGCACTTCTCCCTCACAACAATGAGCAACGACAACTACACTAGTCTCCCCAACCAAGAAGAACGGCACTTGTCCACCCCAGCCAAGAAGAACGGCACTTGTCCGCCCCAGCCAAGAAGAACGGCACTTGTCCGCCCCAGCCAAGAAGAACGGCACTTGTCCGCCCCAGCCAAGAAGAACGGCACTTGTCCGCCCCAGCCAAGAAGAACGGCACTTGTCCGCCCCAGCCAAGAAGAACGGCACTTGTCCGCCCCAGCCAAGAAGAACGGCACTTGTCCGCCCCAGCCAAGAAGAACGGCACTTGTCCCCCCAACAATGAGCAACGACAACGGCACTTGTCCCCCCAGCCAAGAAGAACGGCACTTGTCCCCCCAGCCATGAGCAACGACAACGGCACTTGTCACCCCAGCCATGAGCTACGAAAACGGCACTTGTCCCCCCCAACCAAGAAGAACGGCACTTGTCCTCCCTAACCAAGAAGAACAGCATTTTTAACTCAACCAAGAGCGAGGTCATCTCCCCCATGCACAGAGCAACGGCACCGGCACCTCGCCCCCAGCCAAGAGCAACATCTCCCCCCTAACCAAGGGGGCTTTTTAGTGGTATGTCTGGTAGCTTCGCCTGCGAGCCACCCATGGGGTCAGAGGGCTCACTCGGCCTCTGTCCCATCTTCCGGAGCACTCACACACATACACACACTCGCGCCCCTCGGTCGTGACCCACGCCCTCGCGGGCAATGGGAACTGCACTACTAGAGGGTCCGCACTCGCTTCGCCCCTACGGGACGTCTCAGTCAGGCGTGCTCCGGGATACCCACCCCGACCGAACAGATCCACGCAAATACTTACTCAATCCTGAGTCTTTGTTTGGGTCTTCGTGCACAAAAATTACGGGGTACTGCAGTTTCTTTCGCTCGTTTACCAAATTTAGATTTCGGAGCTACAGGTCTCGCGCAGGAATTACCCAGCTCAGGGGCCGTCCGGAGACGGGGCGCCCCCCCTGGAGTGAGAATTCCGCAGCAGAGTCGCCTGGATCCGAGTCACGGCACCAAATTTTTATAGGTGTGAAGAACGATACACACCGATGGTTGTCAATAGTAAGGAATTTACTGAGTAAGCAATAAAGGAGCGGAACAGCGCTGGGCGGCCGGGAGTCTGCGCTCCACCAGAGGAGCGCACCGGGGGCCCCCAACCCCTCTTTTTGTTGGCTCTTATCTCTATATTCGTGTTTATCTTTCCTTCCTGGGCTGCACCGGCTGCTATTTCGGAGTTGTCCTCTGTCTCCTTGCAGAGAGAAGATGAGTACTGCAGTCCTCTTCAGCTCTAATCACACATGCTTAAAGGAAGATTTCTGCTTCTTTTTCTTTTTCACTTCCTTAGAAGGTCACTGCTATCTGTTGTTCGTTGTGCAGGTGTTAGAACAAGACGCTGTGGCTGCAATTTACAAAAATATTTATTTATCTATTTTTAAGACTTCTACAGACTACATAGTTCTAAGAGAAGGAGAAGAAAAGCACACGGAAAAGTACTGACTCGTCTGTCTTGAGACGGTTTGATTGACAAGTATAGAAAGTACAGAACTCCGTTTCTATCACAAAGAGAAAAGGCATCTCCCCCCAACCACGAGCTACGAAGAGCACCGACAGCTCCCCCCAGCCACAAGCAACGGCAGCGATATCTCCTCCCCAATCAAAAGCAACAGCACATCCCCCCAACCATGAGCAACGACAACAGCACCTGCCCCCCCCAACCACGAAGAACGGCACCTGCCCCCCCAACCAAGAAGAACGGCACCTGCCCCCCCAACCAAGAAGAACGGCACTTGTCCCCCCAACAAAGAAGAACGGCACCTGCCCCCCAACAATGAGCAACGACAACGGCACTTGTCCCCCCCAGCCAAGAAGAACGGCACTTGTCCCCCCAACCAAAAAAAACGGCACTTGTCCCCCCCAGCCAAGAAGAACGGCACTTGTCCCCCCAACCATGAGCAACCATAACGGCACTTGTCCCCTCAACCACGAAGAAGGGCATCTGCCGCCCAACAATGTGCAACGACAAAGGTACTTGTCCCCCCAAATATGAGCTACGAAAACGGCACTTGCCCCCCCCAGCCAAGAAGAACGGCACTTGTCCCCCCCAGCCAAGAAGAACGGCACTGGCCCCCCAACCAAGAAGAACGGCACTGGCCCCCCAACCAAGAAGAACGTCACTGGCCCCCCAACCACGAGTAACGACAACAGCACTGGTCCCCCAACCAAGAAGAACGACAATGGCACTTGTCCCGCAACCAGGAAGAACCGCACTTTTCGCCCAACCAAGAGGAACAGCACCTGGCCCCAACAATGAGCAACCACAACGGCACTTGTCCCCCAACCACGAAGAACGGCACTTGTCCCCCACAACAATGAGCAACGACAACTGCACTAGTCTCCCCAACCAAGAAGAACGGCACTTGCCCCCCCAACCAAGAAGAACGGCACCTGCCCCGCCAGCCATGAGCAACGACAACGGCACTTCTCCCCTCAACCACGAAGAAGGGCATCTGCCACCCAACAGTGTGCAACGACAAAGGTACTTTTCCCCCCAAATATGAGCTACGAAAACGGCACTTTTCCCCCCCAGCCAAGAAGAACGGCACTTGCCCCCCCCAGCCAAGAAGAACGGCACTTGTCCCCCCCAACAATGAGCAACGACAACGGCACTTGTCCCCCCCAACCAAGAAGAACTGCACTGGTCCCCCAACCAAGAAGAACGACAATGGCACTTGTCCCGCAACCAGGAAGAACCGCACTTTTCGCCCAACCAAGAAGAACAGCACCTGCCCCCAACAATGAGCAATGACAACGGCACTTGTCCCCCAACCACGAAGAACGGCACTTGTCCCCCACAACAATGAGCAACGACAACTGCACTAGTCTCCCCAACCAAGAAGAACGGCACTTGCCCCCCCAACCAAGAAGAACGGCACCTGCCCCGCCAGCCATGAGCAACGACAACGGCACTTCTCCCCTCAACCACGAAGAAGGGCATCTGCCACCCAACAATGTGCAACGACAAATGCACTTGTCCCCCCAACCAAGAAGAACGGCACTTGTCCCCCCAACCATGAGCTACGAAAACGGCACTTGTCCCCCAAACTAGATGAATGACACCTTCGCCCCAACCATGAGCAACGACAACGGCACTTCTCCCCGAAACTAAGATGAACGGCACTTGTCCCCCCAACCAAGAGCGAAGTCATCTCCCCCATGCACAGAGCAACGGCACCGGCACCTCGCCCCCAGCCAAGAGCAACATCTCCCCCCTAACCAAGGGGGCTTTCTAGTGGTATGTCTGGTAGCTTCGCCTGCGAGCCACCCATGGGGTCAGAGGGCTCACTCGGCCTCTGTCCCATCTTCCGGAGCACTCACACACATACACACACTCGCGCCCCTCGGTCGTGACCCACGCCCTCGCGGGCAATGGGAACTGCACTACTAGAGGGTCCGCACTCGCTTCGCCCCTACGGGACGTCTCAGTCAGGCGTGCTCCGGGATACCCACCCCGACCGAACAGATCCACGCAAATACTTACTCAATCCTGAGTCTTTGTTTGGGTCTTCGTGCACAAAAATTACGGGGTACTGCAGTTTCTTTCGCTCGTTTACCAAATTTAGAGTTCGGAGCTACAGGTCTCGCGCAGGAATTACCCAGCCCAGGGGCCGTCCGGAGACGGGGCGCCCCCCCTGGAGTGAGAATTCCGCAGCAGAGTCGCCTGGATCCGAGTCACGGCACCAAATTTTTATAGGTGTGAAGAACGATACACACCGATGGTTGTCAATAGTAAGGAATTTACTGAGTAAGCAATAAAGGAGCGGAACAGCGCTGGGCGGCCGGGAGTCTGCGCTCCACCAGAGGAGCGCACCGGGGGCCTCCCGACCCCTCTTTTTGTTGGCTCTTATCTCTATATTCGTGTTTATCTTTCCTTCCTGGGCTGCACCGGCTGCTATTTGGGAGTTGTCCTCTGTCTCCTTGCAGAGAGAAGATGAGTACTGCAGTCCTCTTCAGCTCTAATCACACATGCCTACAGGAAGATTTCTGCTTCTTTTTCTTTTTCACTTCCTTAGAAGGTCACTGCTATCTGTTGTTCGTTGTGCAGGAGTTAGAACAAGACGCTGTGGCTGCAATTTACAAAAATATTTATTTATCTATTTTTAAGACTCCTACAGTCTACATAGTTCTAAGAGAAGGAGAAGAAAAACACACGGAAAAGTACTGACTCGTCTGTCTTGAGACGGTTTGATTGACAGGTATAGAAAGTACAGAACTCTGTTTCTATCACAAAGAGAAAAGGCATCTCCCCCCAACCACAAGCAACGAAGAGCACCGACAGCTCCCCCCCAGCCACAAGCAACGGCTGCGATATCTCCTCCCCAATCAAAAGCAACAGCACCTGCCCCCCAACCATGAGCAACGACAACGGCACCTGTTCCCCAACCACGAAGAAGGGCACTTGTCCCCCAACCACGAAGAACGGCACTTGTCCCCCAACCACGAAGAACGGCACTTGTCCCCCCAACAACGAAGAACGGCACTTGTCCCCCCAACCACGAAGAACGGCACCTGCCCCCCCAACCACGAAGAACGGCACCTGCCCCCCAACCATGAGAAACGAGAACGGCACCTGCCTCTCAACCATGAGCAACAACACCTGCCCCCCAACCAGGAGGAGCAACAACGGCATCTCCCCCCCCCAACCAAGAAGAACAGCATTTTTAACTCAACCAAGAGCGAGGTCATCTCCCCCATGCACAGAGCAACGGCACCGGCACCTCGCCCCCAGCCAAGAGCAACATCTCACCCCTAACCAAGGGGGCTTTCTAGTGGTATGTCTGGTAGCTTCGCCTGCGAGCCACCCATGGGGTCAGAGGGCTCACTCGGCCTCTGTCCCATCTTCCGGAGCACTCACACACATACACACACTCGCGCCCCTCGGTCGTGACCCACGCCCTCGCGGGCAATGGGAACTGCACTACTAGAGGGTCCGCACTCGCTTCGCCCCTACGGGACGTCTCAGTCAGGCGTGCTCCGGGATACCCACCCGACCGAACAGATCCACGCAAATACTTACTTTTTCACTTCCTTAGAAGGTCACTGCTATCTGTTGTTCCTTGTGCAGGTGTTAGAACAAGACGCTGTGACTCCAATTTACAAAAATATTTATTTATCTATTTTTAAGACTTCTACAGACTACATAGTTCTAAGAGAAAGAGAAGAAAAACACCCGGAAAAGTACTGACACATCTGTCTTGAGACGGTTTGATTGAAAGGTATAGAAAGTACAGAACTCCATTTCTATCACAAAGAGAAAAGGCATCTCCCCCCAACCACGAGCAACGAAGAGCACCGACAGCTCCCATCCAACCAAAAGCAACTGCTACGATATCTTCTCCCCAACCAAGAAAAACGGCACTTGCCCCCCTACCAAGAAGAACAGCACTTGCCCCCCAACCAAGAAGAACGGCTCTTGCCCCCCCCAACCAAGAAGAACGGCACTGGTCCCCCCAGCCAAGAAGAACGACAACGGCACTTGTCCCCCAACCAAGAAGAACGACAATGGCACTTGTCTCGCAACCAAGAAGAACGGCACTTGTCTCGCAACCAAGAAGAACGGCACCTGCCCCCCAACAATGAGCAATGACAATGGCACTTACGGCACCTGCCCCCCAACAATGAGCAATGACAATGGCACTTGTCCCCCAGCCAAGAAGAACGGCACTTGTCCCCCAACCAAGAAGAACGGCACTTGTCTCCCCAACCATGAGCAATGACAATGGCACTTGTCCCCCAGCCATGAGCAACGACAACGGCACTTGTCCCCCCCAACCAAGAAGAACGGCACTTGTGTTCCCCCCCACCATGAGCAACGGCAACGGCAGCGACATCTCCCCCCCCAACCACGAGCAATGACAACGGCAGCGACATCTCCCCCCCCAACCACGAGCAACGGCAGCGACATCTCCCCCCCCAGCCACGAGCAACGGCGACGGCAGCGACATCTCCCCCCCCAACCCCGAGCAACGGCGACGGCAGCGACATCTCCCCCCCCAACCCCGAGCAACGGCAGCGACATCTCCCCCCCCAACCCCGAGCAACGGCAGCGACATCTCCCCCCCAACCCCGAGCAACGGCAGCGACATCTCCCCCCCCAACCCCGAGCAACGGCAGCGACATCTCCCCCCCCAACCCCGAGCAACGGCAGCGACATCTCCCCCCCCCAACCCCGAGCAACGGCAGCGACATCTCCCCCCCAACCCCGAGCAACGGCAGCGACATCTCCCCCCCCAACCACGAGCAACGGCAGCGACATCTCCCCCCCCAACCACGAGCAACGGCAGCGACATCTCCCCCCCCAACCACAAGCAACGGCAGCGACATCTCCCCCCAACCTGGAGCAACAGCATCTCCCCTCAACCAAGAGCAACAGCACCTGCCTCCAACCAAGTGCAATGGCTGTGACATGTCCCCCCCAATGAAGAGTAACGGCATCTCCTCCCAATCAGGAGTAATGACATTGGCATCTCTCCACACCTAAGAGCAACGGCATCTCCCCCCCAACCATGAGCAGCAACAGCGACATCTTTCCCCAACCATGAGCACCAACATCTGCTTCCAACCATGAGCAATGACAACAGCATCTCCCCCCCACCCAGAGCAATGGCAGCGAAGTCACTCCCCCAACCAAAAACCACAGCACCGACATCTCACCCCAACGAAGACAAATGGCATCTCCTCCCAAACAAGAGCAGCAACAATGACATCTCCCCCCCAGCAACAAGCAGCGACAGTGACATCTCCCTCCAACCAAGAGCACCGGCAACAACATCTCCCCCCAACCAACAGTAACCACAACGACATCTCCCCCCAACCAACACCAATCACAACGACATCTCCCCCCACCCCCTTGGTCTCCCACCCCCGTCACCCCCACCTCCATGTCTTTTATCAGTGTGACTCCCTGATATCATCCCCCAGTGATACCTCAACATCCCCCCAGTGATAGCAAAGTGTCCCCCTAACAACGCCTGTCCCGCAGCATCACCGCAGTGTCACTCCTTGACTTCAGCCCCCACTGATTTTCCAACATAACCCCCAATGTCACTGCCTTACATCACCCCAGTGTCACCCCACCTCTCCCCCAGCATCTCTCCTGACTGTGACCCATAACTGCCCCACAGTGCCCCATTACTTTGTGACCCCAGGAGACGGAAAAACACCGCAGAGAGTAGGAACACGGAAGAGGGGGATGGGAGAGGGAGTACCAGCAGGGCGTCCCCTGCACCAAAGGGCACTGTGCCTCTCCCCCACCGCTGCCTCTCTCCAGCTGTGCTTCTCCCCGGGGTCTGCAGGGTTTGTTCCATTGCTGCACCGCATCTGCGTGGCCAGCGCATGACACGAAGCCCAAGTGGAACTCCTGCGTGCACAAGTTGTGCTTCGTGTCTCAAGGTTCAGCCCAAGGTGTCACCCCAACATTACTCCCTGATGTGCTCCCCCCAGTGATGCCCTAAAGTCCCCCCCACCATCCGTGCCCCACATCACCCCAACAACATCAGCCCAAAGTGTCACTGCCCTGCAGGACCCTAACACTGTCAGCCCCCAGCATCCTCCCCCCACATCCGTTCCTGGTGGCAGTCCTTCAGCAGCAGCCTAACATCTCCCCACAACAACAGCATCTCCCCCCAGCAAAGCGGCAGCATCTCCCCCCAGCAACAGCATCTCCCCACAACAACAGCATCTCCGCACAGCAAAGCGGCAGCATCTCCCCGCAGCAAAGCGGCAGCATCTCCCCGCAGCAAAGCGGCAGCATCTCCCCATAACAGGATGAAAACACAGCATAACAACATAACAACCAACTCCCATCGAGTGAAAACATGCCCGAATACAGCAAACGTGAACAAAAACACCAAAGAAAATAATCAGCCTTACCTTGGAAGATCTCCGGTCCACACAGAGCTCCAGGAAGAACTGCCCAGCTCCGCTCCCAGCCCTTAAATGAGGGCTGGGGAGGGGCGGTCCCGGCTCCTCCCCTTCCTGTAATCAGCACAATTGCATACACCTGAGCTTGGCCCCGCCCCCCAATCTCACCTGAGCCCCCCTGGCTTGGCCCCGCCCCCCAATCTCACCTGTGCCCCCTGGCTTGGCCCCGCCCCCCACCAGGTGCTCCATCACTGCTCCAAGTCCTCCCTCAGCACTTCCAATACACTGCCCAGTGTCACCCCAACAGCTTCACCCCAACATTACCACTACAGTGTCACCCCAAAATCACTCCTCAACATCACCCAGATGTCATCTCAGCGCCACTTCCCGTTGTCACCCCCAAATCCCCCCCCGTCACTCCCTGGTGTCACTCCCCAGCATCACCACACATCTCTGCTGCTGTCACCCACACCGTCCCCCGTCCTCAATCCCCACGCTGTCCCTCTGTCCCTCCATCCCTCCCCAGCCCCCAGCCCCTGCTGTATATCCCCCCGTCCCCCCATGTCCCCGTGTCCCCTCTGTGCCCTCGTGCCCCCCAATGACCTCACACAGCACGGGGTGCCCCACGTGGCACAGCAGTGTCCCCACCTCTGTCCCTGCTGTCACCAGCGCTGTGACCGCCACCACCCCACAACTGACGGGCACCGGGGACGTGCCCCTGGGGGGAATGTGGGGACACTGGGGGTGACACTGGGGACATGTGGACATTGAGGACAGTGGGGAGATCATGAGGGGACATTGTGGGTGTGTTGGTGTTGTGGTGACATTGGGGCACGGGGACACGGAGAGTGACATCGTGGGGATCCAGGGGGACATGGGGACGCTGTGGATGTTGGGGGGACATCGCGGAGCACTGGGGGACGTGGGGACAGCAGTGAAGCAGCTCATCCATCGATCTCTGCTGGGCAGGCAGACCCGGTTTGTTCATTAATTAATTCCCACCTGTATGGGAACTGTCAGTCACAGAGCGGTGATGGCGCACCTGGGGAGGGGGCGTGGCCAGCCCTGGGAGCACAGGTGGGAGCAGTTAGGCCGTGGGAGGGGATTGGAGGGGATACCTGGCTCCACCCCCCCCTGCCCTCATTTAAGGGCCGGCTTCCGCAGGGGGCAGCATCTCAGCCTGGAGCTGCTTCCTATGGAGTTCTGGGGTAAGTTCTGCGGCTTGGAGTGAGGTCAGTGAGCTCTTTTTTGCTTTGGGGTTATGCTCTCTGTTGTTTTGGGGTTCTGGTTTATTGGTGCTGTGTTTGTTTTGTGTGTTCTCTTTGGATTCTGGGTTATGCTCTCTGTCTTTTTGGGCTCTGGTTTATTGGTGCTGTGTCTGCACTGTGTGTTCTCTTTCTGGTCTGGGTTATTCTCTCTGTCTCTTTGGGCTCTGATTCTGGTTTATTGGTGCTATGTCTGCTTTGTGTGTTCTCTCTCTGCTCTGGTTTATGATTTCTGTCTCTTTGGGGCTCTGGTTCTGGTTTATTGGTGCTGTGTCTGCTCTGTGCGTTCTCTCTCTGCTTTGGGTTATGATTTCTGTTTCTTTGAGCACTGATTCTGTTTTTCTGGTGCTGTGTCTGCTCTGTGTGTCCTCTCTGCTCTTCCTTTTCTCTGTAAGGGAGATGGTGGGGCTGTTTCTTTTTCTCTGAGCTGGTGATGGAGGAGCTGCTGTTTACCCCTTTCTTTCAGCACCGCCTCACTTCTGGAGTGCTTCACTCAGCCCCAGGGTAATGCTGCTCAGCTGATGGAGCGCTGCAGCTTTTATCCTTCTCTATAAAGGGGTTCAGTGTTCTCACAATCTTTTTTGTGCTTGTTTTTTCCTGGTTCAGCCTCTGTTTCGTTTTCACAGTTTTTACACCAAACCTAATGCTAATTTTCTTTTCCCCGTTTGTTTTCTGTTTTTTTCCTGGTTCAGCCTTTGTTTCTTTTTCCACAGTTTTACACCATCGTCTCCACCCTGGGGTCCTGAACTTTGTCTGCTCCCGCATCATCCCAGCCCGTTTCACAGCGGTGGTAAATGATGCTCTACATCAGCGCAGGTGGAGTATTGTTTGAAGGCATTTTGTGACTCGTTATCCCATCACGAATTAAGTTCTGTGTTTCTTTGATCTCTTTTTGCAGCTCAGCGGTGTTTAAGGCTTGCTGGGACTGCTCCGATGGATGGTGTAAGTATTGTGGGATCTGCGGAGCAGGAGATGGAGCATCACGAGCCCCTTGTTTGCGCATCGCTTGTACGCAGGCAGGTTTTCTGCTGGCCGCGGTAAGAGATGAAATGGGGGTTACGAGCGCTTCTTTCTCAGAGGAGCGCGTTTGTGTAAGAGCTGCTGCCCTACAAGTGTGGGGCAGCGCCCTCATTGCTGTTCTGTGTCGAACAGGTGGCCGTGGAGATCCGCAGCACTCCCGGGGATATAACGGCTGCACTGAGGACCGTGGGTTGCTCCGTGGAAGCGGTGAGGAACGGGAAGCTGCATCTCCTGGGACGGCTCAGAACCGCACTGTGCTGATGGTAACTGGTCGCCCACACAGGTAAGGACAGCGCGCACTCACCGGTGTTTGTCCATTGTGCACAGTGTGGTTCTCCCAAGAGCTTTAGGGTTCCCAAAAGTTGCCTGTCCTTTTCCTTTCACACTTGGGTGCTGTCCTTGCCCTTCCCCTGGTCTTTCCTTGCCTTATTCTCCTTCTCTTTGTGCTGTTTCCTTACTTTTGCCTGGTCTTTTCCCTGGCATCGTTCTCTTGGCCTCATAGTGCATTCCCTGCGCCGTTCCCCTTCCATTCCTGCGCTTTTTCCTTGCGCTGTTCCCCTCCCATGTCCCATAGTGCATTCCGTGTTTCTCGTCTTTGTTCTTTGCCCTTTCCCTGGGCATTTTAGCACCGATCTCTTGTCCCAGCTCTCATCCTTTTGGCGTCGCTCTCTTATCCCCATAGCGCATTCCCTGCGCTTTCCCGTGTTTCTCCTCTTTGTCTTTGCCCTTTCCCTGGGCATTTTAGTGCCGTTCTCTTATCCCAGCTCTGATCCTTTTGGCATTGCGCTCTTGTCCCCGTAGTGCATTCCTTGCACTGTTCGCCTTCCATCCCCCAGGCTTCCCGTGTTTCTCCTCTTTGTTCTTTGCCCTTTCTCTGGGCATTTTAGCGCCGTTCTCTTATCCCAGCTCTGATGTTTTTGGCGTCGCTCTCTCGTTCCTGTAGCGTACTCCTTGTGCCGTTCTCGTTCCATCCCCAGGGCATTCCCTGTGCTGCTCTCCTTTGTTCTTCCCCTTGCCTTTTCTGCACAGTTCTCCTCGCCTTTCCTTTGCTTTGACTTTCCCTGGGATTTCACTTTGTCTTTGCCTTGCCTGGGTGTTGTGCTTGCCTTTGCCTCTCTGTGACGGGTTGGAGACAACTTTGATTTTAACAGTCACCTGAACCATAATCTTAATGGGAGCTCTGAAGGTAATGGTATTCATGTGCAGTGTAACCCCAAACCTAATACTAATTGTCCGTTTCCTATTTGTTATTTGTTTTTTTTTTTTTTCCTGGTTCAGCCTTTGTTTCTTTTTCCACAGTTTTACACCATCGTCTCCACCCTGGGGTCCTGAACTTTGTCTGCTCCCGCATCATCCCAGCCCGTTTCACAGCGGTGGTAAATGATGCTCTACATCAGCGCAGGTGGAGTATTGTTTGAAGGCATTTTGTGACTCGTTATCCCATCACGAATTAAGTTCTGTGTTTCTTTGATCTCTTTTTGCAGCTCAGCGGTGTTTAAGGCTTGCTGGGACTGCTCCGATGGATGGTGTAAGTATTGTGGGATCCGCAGAGCAGGAGATGAAGCATCACGAGCCCCTCGTTTGCGCATCGCTTGTACGCAGGCAGGTTTTCTGCTGGCCATGGTAAGAGATGAAACGGGGGTTACGAGCGCTCCTTTCTCAGAGGAGCGCGTTTGTGTAGGAGCTGCTGCCCTACAAGTGTGGGGCAGTGCCCTCATTGCTGTTCTGTGTCGAACAGGTGGCCGTGGAGATCTGCAGCACTCGCGGTGAGGAACGGGAAGCTGCATCTCTTGGGACGGCTCAGAACCGCACTGTGCTGATGGTAACTGGTCACCCACACAGGTAAGGACAGCGCGCACTCACCGGTGTTTGTCCATTGTGCACAGTGTGGTTCTCCCAGTGCTTTAGGGCTCCCAAAAGCTGCCTGTGCTTTTCCTTTTTCTCCTGGGTGCTGTCCTTGCTTCTGGCGTTTCTCTGTAGTGTTTTCTTTGCATTTCCCCTTGGCTTTCTCTGCTCTGTTCCTCTTCCTTCCCTCAGCTTTCCCTATTTCATCTCCTTCCCCTTTGCCCTTACCCTGCAGTGTTCTTCTTTTGTTGAACTTTCTTTTGTCATTGTACTCTTAGCCCAACTGGGGCTCTTCTCTTGGCCCAGCACAGACTCATCTCTTGGTGCCATATCTTTGGCCCAACTCAGACTCATCTCTCGGTGCCATACTCTTGGCCCAGCTCGGGCTCATCCCTTCGCACTGTGCTCTTGGCCCAGCTCGGTCTCGTCTCTTTGAGCCATATCCTTTGCCCAATTTGGGCTCTTCTCTTGGCTCAGCTCGGGTTCTTTTGGCGTCGTACTCTTAGCCCAACTTGGGCTCTTCTTCTGGCATCGTACTTATAGCCCAGCCCGGGCTCATCCCTCGATGTTGTACTCTTGGCCCAGCCCGGGCTTGTCTCTTTGTGCCATATCCTTGGCCCAGCTCGTGCTCATCTCTTGGCGCCATACTCTCGATGTCCTCAACGCATTCTTTGTGCCATTCCTGTTCCCGTTCCTTTGTTGTTCACTTGTGTGTTCTCCTTGTGTTTGCTCTTGGTGTTCTCTGCAGTGTTTTTCTTGTGTTCTCCCTTAGTTTTAGTGTGGATTTTTCTGTGCTGTTCTCCATACCCTTTGCCTGGGCTTTCTTGCGCACTTTCATTGCTTTGTTTTTTCTTGGGATTTTGCTTTGCTTTTGGTTCCCTGGGATCAGCTGGGAGGCAGCTTTGCTGTTCATCTTCACCTGACTCTGCAGCTTAACAGGAGCTCTAAAGATGATTGTATTCACACACGATGTAGCTCTAACCCTCAGCACTTGTAGAATTACCAGTGTTTCTTTTGTAACTATGTTCCTTGTTGTTTACAGGTGACTGTTTCTCAGCGCACTTGTACTTCTTTCCATTGCCCTCATCGTGGTGATCCAACACATCCACGTCCTTCCACGGGGCCTTCCTCCTCCCGGACCGACCGACGCTTCCTTCTGCCGCGATGTCCTCTCCCAACTTCTGCAGGTGCGCTCCGTGCCCTCACTGCGGTCACTAATAAAGATATGGCACAGACCTCACTTCCACTCGGGACAGAGCACCCACCGGCTGCGTGTAACGGTTTTTAGCTCCACCCTATGGTCCCGGCCACGGCACTTGTTCTTTATCCAGCCAATATTGTCCCCATCTCACTGCCCACCTGCACTCTTCTCCTGGAGAATCCCGTGGGTCATCACGTCCACTACTTTGTCTCACTTACGGGGTTGAGTTAGCTTTGCTTTGAATTTTCTTGTCGAGCAGGCTAACCCAACCCTATAACCAGTACCCCTATCTCACACAGAGTCCTCTTGCACTCCTCTCTGATTTGATTTGATTTGATTGCGGCCAATTGGCTACCAGCGCTGATTTCAGCGCAGCAGAGGCTTTTGCCTCTCCCAAATTGAGTTTAGTTAGGCCTTGCTTACGGGGTTGGGTTAGCTTGCTCAGTTTTTCCTTGTAGAGTAGGCTAACCCAACCCCGTAACCAACGCACGGCCGTTGGTTGGAGGCCTTTTGCCTCTTCCCGGCCACTCTGAGACTCGCGCCGGTTTGCGGCCACTCTGAGACTCGTGCCGGTTTGCGGCCACAGATAGATGCTGATTTCTGCTCACGCAGTGATTTCTGCCTCTTCCAAATTGATTTCAGGCCTCACTTAGAGGGTTGAGTTAGCTTTGCTGTGAGTTTGCTTGTCCAGCAGGCTAATCCAACCCCATAACTGTCACCCCCATCTCACACAGAGTCCTCTTGCACTCCTCTCTGATTTGATTTGATTTGATTGCGGCCAATTGGCTACCAGCGCTGATTTCAGCGCAGCAGAGGCTTTTGCCTCTCCCAAATTGAGTTTAGTTAGGCCTTGCTTACGGGGTTGGGTTAGCTTGCTCAGTTTTTCCTTGTAGAGTAGGCTAACCCAACCCCGTAACCAACGCACGGCCGTTGGTTGGAGGCCTTTTGCCTCTTCCCGGCCACTCTGAGACTCGCGCCGGTTTGCGGCCACTCTGAGACTCGTGCCGGTTTGCGGCCACAGATAGATGCTGATTTCTGCTCACGCAGTGATTTCTGCCTCTTCCAAATTGACTTGAGGCTTCACTTACAGGGTTGAGTTAGCTTTGCTGTGAGTTTGCTTGTCCAGCAGGCTGACCCAACCCTGTCACCAACACCCCCATCTCACACAGAGTCCTCTTGCACTCCTCTCTGATTTGATTGAGACTCGTGCCGGTTTGCGGCCAATTGGATTCCAGCGCTGATTTCAGCGCAGCAGAGGCTTTTGCCTCTTCCAAATTGAGTTTAGTTAAGCCTTGCTTACGGGGTTGGGTTAGCTTGCTCAGTTTTTCCTTGTAGAGTAGGCTAACCCAACCCCGTAACCAACGCACGGCCGTTGGTTGGAGGCCTTTTGCCTCTTCCCGGCCACTCTGAGACTCGTGCCGGTTTGCGGCCACTCTGAGACTTGAGTTCTGTCCATTTGGCCTGAGGTCTGTGTTGATTTTGATGTGGGACCTGCTCTGGTGCTGTGTACAATGATGGGACTGCTCTGATGCTGCGTACCATGATGCTGTGTGGGATCTGCTTTGATGCTGTGTACAACGATGGACCCGCTCTGATGCTGTGTACAACGATGGACCCGCTCTGAAGCTGTGTACAATGATGCTGTGTGTTATCCACTCTGATACTGTGTACAATGATGTTGTGTACCATGATGCTGTGTGGCACCCGCTCTGATGCTGTGTACAATGACGGACCCGCTCTGATGCTGTGTACAATGACGGACCCGCTCTGATGCTGTGTATGCTGTGGCTGTAACTGTTTCTCAGACCTGCGCTGAGTCTCTGTATGCCAACAATGATATCTGGAACGCACTCTGTATATGTATTTGCTATAATTGTCAATTGCACTGATGCAGACACTGCGTATGCTGTGCCTGTAAATGTGTATTGTTTGCACTGCTCTGGGATATCTATTGCTGATATATGAGCAATGTCTTGTGTGTGTTGTGATGGAATAAAGGAATATTTGTCACACTGAACTGAGTGTTGTGTTACATTTCCTGCACCAGGAGCACATCACCATTCCAAGGTAGGTGTGACAGGTAAGTGTGGGGTTAGATTGAGTCTCTAGCTAGACTAAGCTTAGTGGTTAGTTAGTTGGTTGTTCTTGGTTGCTGGTAGAACTTAGCACCTGGTTGGTTGCCGGTAGAACTTAGCGCGTAGTTGGTTGCTGGTAGAACTTAGCGCCTGGTTGGTTGCTGGTAGAACTTAGCGCCTGGTTGGTTGTTCTTGGTTGTGGTAGAACTTAGCGCCTGGTTGGTTGCCGGTAGAACTTAGCGCCTGGTTGGTTGCCGGTAGAACTTAGCGCCTGGTTGGTTGCCGGTAGAACTTAGCGCGTAGTTGGTTGCTGGTAGAACTTAGCGCGTGGTTGGTTGCTGGTAGAACTTAGCGCCTGGTTGGTTGCTGGTAGAACTTAGCGCGTGGTTGGTTG